>WOAB01000652.1:0-2400000 GCA_027886185.1 Rheum nobile | reverse complement strand
TGCAGTTATTTTCACCAAGCTTACCTTGTTGATCCTTATCCAATGCTCCCTCAGCCCTGAGTTCTGAAGATTCCCCTATGTTGACACTAGGCTCAACGGCCTTAGAGGGATTAAGCTGTGCACTGCAATTATGTTCACCAAGCTTATCCTGTGGATCTTTATCCAATGCCCCCTCAGCCATATGCTGTTTAGCTACCCAAACATACTTTCTAACCTTAGCTACACCTTTCTCCTGTACATTACTCTTATTCTTCTAATTAATCCTTTGTTTATTTGCTGCACAAACATCAGTGGAATGGCCAAACACACCACAAGTAGCACAAGTCCAAGGTAACCACTCATACCAAATACGAATCCTGTAACCAGTCCCATCTGGACCAATAAGTTTCACTTCTGGCTTCAGAGTTTCTTCCACACTGACCATAATCAGAAGTCGAGCATAGGAAACATTGTTCCTTGTAGCAGTAAACTGATCCATGCAGATTGGTGTCCCAATCATGCTCCCAATGATGCTTAACATCCTCTCTGAGCATAGTAATGGATCAATGTTACGCAGTTGAACCCAGGCTGGTACCTTGTCAAAGCAAGACCAAGCCATAGGCGAGCCCGACTTCCATTCCTTCAGCACCAAAGGCTTAGTATCAAGCACAAGCCAAGGCCCCTGCTCTATCACCCAGTCCATAAGCTCACGACATTTGAATCTAAAGATCCAAATACCATTAGCTCGCAAATCAATCTCTGGAAGCTCAAAATCCCAATTCTGTTTCATGAAGTCCATCATGACTTCAGAGGTCACATTCAACCCTAGTATCCCTCCAATCAATGTAAATTGCCATTTGATCATCTCCGGATTCACATCACTGATCTGGAATTCATAAGTATCTCTATTAAGGAGTTCAATTAGAGTTAATTTGTATCCTAGATGCTTCGATCTAGGTTTAGGCCCTACGACAACAGGAACCTCTGGAGGAGTATGAATGAGCGAAGACGAAGACCTAGTCGTCGTCATTACATGTTCATCCTGAGAATTTTCCACCCTAATCTCTTCAACAGGAAGATTAGCTTCACAATTCGGACTAGCAATCAGACATTCATTAAGGATCTCCATAATCGGATTCGAGATCGGAACCTGTTTGGATTTGGTCTGATTTTTCGGCGTCGGATGAACAGCTCCGATCTGGACTCGCACATCCTTCTGAGCAATAGCAAAGCCAGCTTTACCATTCTTCTTGGTCTGCCTAGTCGTCACACCCCCTCCCGGACGGGCCGGAGAAGCCGTTTGCGATGAATCAGCCATGGACGTTATTGCCTTGTGGGTGAAGAAATCGCCTCAGCAGCAGAGAGCGGGAATTCGACATGGACATTAATCGACTTCAGTTTTTGATATTCCTGTGGTTAGAGGATTTCCGTGTGTCTTTCCAGAAGATATTCCTGGATACCCCGAATCGTTTCGTGGAGTTTGCCGTTGATCTCGAGCCGAGTACCACGCCGATCTCTGAGGCACCGTACCGGATGACTCCTGTTGAGATGCAAGAGTTGAAGAAGCAACTCAAGAATCTTCTTGACAAAAGTTATATAAAGCTGAGTGTATCACCTTAAGTAGGAGTGCCCTAGTTTTATTTGTCAAAAAGAAAGATGGACCGTTTCAACTTTGTTTGGACTTTCGAGAGTTGAATAAAGTCACGATCAAGAGCAAGTATCTGTTGCCAAGGAGTGATGACCTGTTGGATCAACTACAGGGAGCAAAATTTTTCTCCAAGATCGACCGGAGATTTGGTTTTTATCAGCTCAGGATTCGTGAAGATGATATTCCGAGGATTGCGTTCGGACGAGAGATGGTCACTACGAGTATGTAGTCATGCCATCTGGGCTTCGAATGCTCCAGCAGTTTTCATGAACCTAGTGCATCGATGTTTTAGACCAGTACTTGAATAAGTTTATAGTGGTCTTCATCAATGGCATTTTGATATTTTCCCGAGTAAGGAAGCTCACAGGGAACATCTGCGGATTGCTTTATCGGTCCTTAGACCAAGTCGGCTGTACGCAAAGTGGGCTAAGTGCGATTGTTGGATCTAGAAGTGGCTTTCTTAGGCCATGTGATCAATAAGAATGAGGTTATGGTTATTCCCCAGAAGCGTGAATCAGTAGTTGTTTGGAAGCGGCCTCAGGGTGTGAGCGAGGTGCACAGTTTCCCAGAGCTTGCTGAGCATTATAGACGGTTCATGGAAGGATTTTTCTAAGATCACTCCACCTATGACCAGTCTGTTCCGCAAGGTCAACAAGAAGTTGTCTGGGATGACAAGTGCAAGACCAGTTTTCAAGAAGTTGAAACAGTGTCTGACTTATGCATCAGTTTTGGCGTTGTCGGAAGGAATGATGGTTATATGGTCTATAGTAATGCTTTGAGAAATGGGTTGGGATGTGTCTTTGATGCAGAGGGGCAAGGTTATTGCATACGCATCTAGACAATTGAAAACCTATGAAGCAAACTAACCAACACATGACCTAGAACTAGCAGCAATAGTGTTTGCATTAGAAACTGAGGTTACTTGGGTGACTCAGAGGTCCGTTTACATGGCATTCCTAAGACCATTGTACCGGATCGAGATGGCCGATTCATGTCAAGGTTCTGGCAAGAGCTTTATAAGGCCATGGGAACCGAGCTGAGGTTCAGTACAGCATTTCATCCTCAGATAGATGGTCAGTCTGAAAGGACCATCCAGACCCTTGAGGATATGCTAAGAGCATGCGTGCTCGATCATCCGACTAGCTGGGAAGACAGTCTAAGTCTGATCGAGTTCACGTACGATAATAGCTGACATGCTACGATCAAGATGACTCGGTTCGAAGCTTTATATGGTCATAGATGCAGATCTCCGATTTGTTGGGTTGAGTACGCCGACAAGATTCTACTTGGACCAGAGTTGGTCGAAAGGACAGCTTCGAACATTGCTTTGATTAGACATAGGATGTTGACCGCCCAGAGTCGACAGAAGTCGTACACAGATAAGAAGCCTAGAAGTGTCAAGTTCAAGGTTGGTGGCAAGGTACTTGTCAGAGTATCGCCATCCAAGGGAGTTTTTTCAGGATTGGTAAGCGTGGGAAGCTTAACCCTCGCTACGTGGGACCATTCTAGATTCTGGTTAGAGTAGGATCTCTAGCGTACCGTTTGGCATTGTCTCCATCGGCACACCCAGTGCATAATGTGTTCCACGTATCATTGCTAAGGAAATATGTGTCAGAGGAGTCTCGTGTGCTGAGCTATAAGGACAACGAGATTCAGGCAAATGGTACTTCAGAGGAGATGACAGTGCGCATTCTCAAACGCCGTGTGAAGCAACTGCGCAACAAGATCGTACTGTCGGTACGAATTTTGTGGTCGAAGTCCGGATCAGAAGAAGTTACTTGGGAAACATGGGAAACCGAGTCAGATATGCTCAGGCGTTTTCCCGAGTTATTCTCGACCTAAGTTTCGGGGTCGAAACTTCTTTTAAGGGGGGGAAGATGTGATACCCCGTATTTTTGTAAGCTATTTTTGGAGTTTCGGGATTTTTTCCGAGTACCCGTTTTGTACGTCGGATTTAATTCAGAGAGTTTAAGACATTCTGTAATGTTCTCTCTATCTATAATATTTTTCTCAGTGAAATAATATACAGACGACGTGCTTTGGATGTTAATACTCATTCGTGTACGATTATTTTTATCCCGAGTTAAGTCGATATCGTCCAAAAGCTGAGAAGGGCAAAGCCACGGTGGCGGCAACCGCCGCAATTAAGGCGGCGACCGCCGCGAAGGGCTCGAGGCAACAGTGCCCTCGTCTTTTAGCTGAGCGCGAAGACTAGAAAACAGCGACCGCCGAATTAAGGGCGGCGACCGCCGTAAGTTGCCCGCCGTAGTGGTTTTGTGAGGCAGCGACCGGGTGAATGGCGGCGCCCGCCGCGAGCTAGCGGGTAAAACCCAGAAGTCACCGGCGAGCCTCTGATGCGCCGATTTAGCCCTGCTCTGCCTTGTTGTAGACCATCATGGTGTCCCCTTGTGCTTTGGCTATAAATTGAGGAGGTTTTGGGTCAGATTGGGCACAAATCTCAGCCTAAATTTCTCAAATCTCTTCTCGCCAGAAAAGCTTGCTTCGCCGGAGTTTAGTGGTGATCGTCGGGGGTGTTGTTGGTGTGTTCCAGTAGCCCTTGAGAAGCCTCTTGGTTGCCTTTGAAGGTCAGAACCCAAGCAAGGCCAAAGGGGAGCGTTTCGCGTGTGTTTGGTGAGTTTTCTGCCCTCGCCGTTCTATTCTGGGTTCACCGCAGCGATCGCCGTGTTCTCGGTGGCGACCGCCGTGATAAACTCGGCGCCCGCCGTGATGAACCCGGTGACCGCCGCCAGAAGGCCGTGGCTTCTTTTGGCCTCGGCCCTGGGTGGTCGTTGTTCGGGCGTCGTTCCTTTCGTATCCTTTCGTCTTCCTTTAGATTCGTATTGTTGTTATGTCGGATCTAACTTAGGGTTTCTTTATGGGTCGACTCGAAGGTTGTTGTGCTGTCGGAGCTATACCCGTGTCGAGCCCGGAATCCCGTCATCGTTAGGCTTGTTCCAATTCAGCGGATTAAGGCAAGTGGCGGTTCGCTCTTGCTCATCGTTCCATATTTACATTAGTTATCAGTAGTTTATCTGAGTAATTAATTTGGAATAATTATTCTGTTTGTCTGGAAAAGGTTTTATAAACTGTTTTGGAAAATCATATAATAGGTTGTATATCTGTTAGTACGACGCTATTATTTATGATCGCCTTGCGGGCATTTATGTGGATTTATCCGCACTATTGTTATGCTTGAACTGTTAGTTAGCATGAGTATTCGTAGGAACGCCTGGATTCTGAGAGGTCCATTCATTTCTTTATAACTGTACAGGGCGAGCAAGACCATGCGATAGTAGAAGCTTGGACTTTGTGAGGTTCATTCTTTCGATATAGATGAGATTTGGACTCTGTGAGGTTCATTCCTTAGATATGTGTTCTGCGTGACAGGGCATATATATTTAAAAGCTTAACGTGTTGTTTGTTTTGGAATTAAATAAGATAAGTGCCCGAGCGCACATAATTAATAAACCTTCGGCGAGTAGTGCAGCTAGGTAATAGTGCAGCTAGGAAAGCTCGTCTCGACTTTGATCATAGTACGTTTTCCTTCCAATCTGGATTCGCTATAAGCGGTGAGGTTGGTCGTGAACCGAAGCATCTCAGTCAGCTTTTAAATCACTGTTGTCTGATTCTTAAAACTTTCCAGATTTGTCATATTTCCTTAAAGACTCAATCTCTTGGAGTCTCTTTTCGAGTCGATCTCTGTGAAGATTCAGTCTTCCAGAGTCTTCTCTGGTGCATACCTTTTGTCATATTCCCATAGAAGTATGGTGGTTCACTATCGTACTCGGTTATTATTCGAGGGATGATGAGTCTAACCTAATATGACTACTTCGAACCTTCTGCTTTGTTCCCTTGCTAGTCTATTTAGTAGACTAACCCACGAAAATTGTTCTCTGCATGTGGGCTGGTGTCATCCGTTCGATTCGGCACATCAGATAGAGTGTAGTTGAGAAGACTAGAATGACTATAAAGACGACGGTATTTTTGGTTGTTTTAATAATTTCTTTTAATCAGGTTGAGATCCTTGGGAAATGACCATTGTGGTCAAGATCCTTGTTTATTTATATTTAAAAGACTTCTGTTGTACTCTGTTTAGATTTAAAAGACTTCCGATGTACTCTGTATAGTGTTGTGTTTTATTTAAAGTCTTTCGCTGTATTTGTTTAAACTCTGTGTTTGGCCTATTCGGGATTGGGTTGTAATCCCGTAACTCATGTTTCATTCGATTGATGTTTTGATTTGAATACTTTGATCATTATGTATCAATTGTATTCCATGAATTGTATTTAAACCGGTAAAGCCTTGGGTGACCTTGGTAAGGAACACTAGGGTCACTGGCGGTAATACCTTTCCAAATGGGTTAAGATTTAGGGGTGTTACAGCCAGTACTTGGATAAGTTCGTGGTGGTATTCATCGATGGTATTTTGATCTATTCCCTGAGCAAGGAGGCTCATGGGGGTCAGTCCTTAGACAAGTCAGCTATATGCGAAGTTGTCTAAATGTGACTTTTGGATCAAGGAAATGACCTTCTTAGGCCATGTGATCAGTGAAGATAGGGTTATGATTGATCCCCAAAAGATTGGAGCGGTAGCTAATTGGAAGCGGCCTCAGAATGTGAATGAGGTGCTGACGTGGCTAAAGATGCACAAGCAAATGTCGTTAATTAGCCTTATCAAAGTAAATTATCCTAACAAACCCACTAAACAGAAGTATAGTAGACAAGTAAGGGTCGATCCCACAGAGAAGGTTTGATGTAGTATGCAACCGTGAATGACAAGTAACACAAACGGGGGGAATTTATTTATCAAGAGAACAAAGCAAACAAAGCAAATGAATTGAGTTGAGTTTAGAAAATATAATGAGGGAAAAGTAGTTCCACTAGAGCGAAATCCACAATACAGAGATAGGGTTTGATCGCTGAAATCTATTTCATCCAAGTTCTTTTAATTATCCTGATAGTCGTTCCCACCCTGATCTTAAGTACTATTGATTCTCATAGTTGTCAATAGACTTATTACTATGCTAATGATAAAATACCACTGATTCTCACAGTTGTCAGCGTACCTTAGCACCAACACAGCAATAGCAATGCACACAAAGATATAGGATACATGCAAGTAGAAAGACGTACAAGTACTCACTCTCCTACTTAACATGCAATCGATTCTCACTCACAATTGTACGCTCAGAACCCCTATACGCACAATTGTGTTTGCCACTAGATATGCACTCGGAACCCCTATATGCAATCCTAGCAATTGATAAAACGTATTCAACCTAGTTGATCAGGCTAAGAAGAACAACAAGAAATCAATATCCATATAACCAAGAGAATCAATCCGATACAAATAAGGATAAGAACAAGGAATAGAAATCTCACAAACACATCAACTGTACTCCTTCAATTGTCTAGTAGAACAAGGGTGAAGTTAGTTCTCCATCAAAGGGGATGGTAAACAAAGAAAAGTAAAAACGATGATAACAAAATAGTCCAAGTCTCCGTAATAGTGTGTCTGTCGTAGTGTGTCCTCCTCTTAACCTAGAAAGAGGGCTTAAATAGTCTTAACAAACTAGGTTAAACTAAAGCGGAAATTAAAGGAAACAGAATAATAATAAAATAAAGTCTCAAACATAAAAGGAAAGAAAATCGTCTCTGGCGCGAGGTCATTAAGCACAGCCACCGCGGGGCGGTGTATTCCACCGCGAGGTGTCGAACTTCCATCGCGGGGCGGTGGCATCCTCTGGCGCGGGCTTCATCTTCACTGAGAGTCATCGCCGGGCCACGGTACTTCTGACGCGGGGCGGTAGACTCATTTCTCCAGCTCTCTTCTTCTCTGCTTCTGCTGCTCTTCTATCCTCATGCTCAATCTAAGCTGCAAATCCTTGGATTTCTTCACTTCTCTTCAAAACATCTGGATTGCAGACTTAGCACCAAAACTAATCCAAAACCTCTCCAAATCATGCTAATAATTGCTAGTAAAGGTGTATGAAATAACACCTATCAAATTCCCCCATACTTAGACCTTTACTCGTCCCGAGTAAACTAAAGAAAAGCTCACTCTCTAAATCAACACCAATGCCTCAGGAAGTATAAGACAATATGACACTAGCAACTACAACATATCAACAATAAGCTCTAGACAACCAAAACCAGTGATGCAAAGATAAACTAATCCTAACTCCAATCTAGCTCCTTATCGCTCCAAAGTGGCCTACTCGAGTCCTCCTTATGGCTCCCCTTCTTATGACGCCTCGCCAAGAAATATGGAGAAATCCTAGAATCAGTCTTCTTCTTTTACGCTCATCTTGCCTAGGAGCCCTTTCGGGTTTTCACCTAGCCACTCATTTCATTTTGCTAGATATCTCACATATACTCGCATCACTCTAGTCCAATTTTGCCCTGGTCTATACCAGTCGGACTACTTGCTTTTTACCTGGACTGCCCTGTCGGGTTTTCAGTCCATCCCAGGATTTTGGGTGCCTTTTTACCTCTTTTTGGCTTTTTCGAAAAAAAAAAATTTTAAAGTGCAGAAACAAACAACGACAAATGCAGAAACAAAATTATTTACACTAGCTAGATGGAAAGCAAGATAGCAAGTCTATATCCCTCCCCCATACTTAAGCCGAACATTGTCCTCAATGTAGAAAAGAGAACATCAAATGAAATAGGGGAAGAAAAGATAAACTCACTGTGGACCTGAGGGTGGTGGTGGGTACATCCCAAAATATTCTCTCATATGGGCGTCCATGGTGTCCAGACGCTCATCTACATCAGCACGGAATTGGGTCTACCAAGTGTGCAGACCGGTCTCTATCTAGGAGGTCCACTGATCCTGGCGCATTGAGAACGCGTCCCATCTAGAATACAACTCCTGCCAGGGTGCGACAGGACCGTATAAAGACGAAGGCGCCTCAAACTAGGTAGACATGGGGTCGTCCCCACCCACGGAATCAGCGGCAATAGCATCACAACCACCACTAGGGCCCTCCCCAAACGGACCTGAAGGAGCAACAGCAGGGGCATCATCGGTCGGCATCCGGCTATCACTGGGAATCCACCAACCCGCGTATGAAGGCGAGTAGGCAAAATCCCGTGGAACAATCAAAATGTGGCCCTCATAGGACGACCAGACCAAATCGTCATCCTGTCCCAGTGGTTTCATCATGGAGCACACCTTCATGTGCGCTAAATCATACACCGCGTAGGCAACAGGCCGAGAAATCTGATCGCAAGCAATCACGTTAGCACAAAGGAGTGTAATCAGACCACCCCCACAAATATCACGTGGCTCGCCATCACGAATCCTCTTCAAGGAACCCAAGAAAAGGGTAGCCCAACACGGCGTATACTCGACAGTCCCCAAGATGCTCATAAACCACTGGAAGTCCTTCAGAGGGACCTTCCCATCGTCTGTATGGACAAAGAAATCTCTCATCATCACCTTGTGGATCAACCGCAGACACGGGTTCACCAACTTGGAATTCACCTTCTGACCCTTCCTGAAACTTCTGCCCGTAGCAGCCCACCAGAACTCCATCATCTCGAAATCGTGAATACCACCAGACCACCCATCAGTTGGGTCCTTCGTGATACCCAAGGCTTCATGCACCAACTTCAGAGATAAGGAGTAATCACGCCCATTGTAGGTGAACATGATCTTGCGCAGATGCCTATCGTCTGAGTCATTGGTGAGCCTCCTGAAAGAGGCAATAAACTAGTAGCACAGCTCTGGATACGCAGGGGCAGCCTTGTCTAGAAAATTTCCTAACCCACACTGTGTCAAGCACATGGACACACATGCCAACATTCCCAATTGCTCCAAAGTCGGCTTATGGAAAAACTTCGAAGCCAACACCTTCCTCTCCTTCACCACATTATAAACCTCACTCCCATCCCTAGTCGACATTTTCTTCTTGCCTTTGGATGCCATAAGTAGGAAATTGAGGTGCTCAAAGCAAGGCAAACTAGAGAACTTACAAACAAACAAACACGCAGCCTGGAGAGTCTCAGCGCGGGGAGGTAGGGTTGCGGTGAGAAACTGGGAACTGTGGCCGGGTCGCGGCGAAGTCGGCGCGGGGCGGTAGCAGCAGCGACGCGAAGCAGGGGCAGCGTGAGGCGGAGCAACGGCGAGGCGGAACTACAGCGGCGCAGTGGGGTTGTGTTTGGGCTTATTTGTGAGGCTAGGCTCCAAATTGGGGGATTTGGGTCTAGATTTGGCTCAAGGTCGAGAGGGATGTGGGGGAGATAGAGGGAAATAGATGTGGGAGCTTGAGGGAGGCGTTGGAATGGGGGGGTTAGATAGTGGGGTTAGGTCAGGGAAAGAGAAAGGAAAAAGGGATGATGGGCCGGTCATATACCATGGCCCAAAAGAGAAATCTTGGCCCATCAGAGGGAACTCAATCCGTCAAAACCTTAGTTACCACTTAAGAAATAAGCTTTTACTCACCCGTTTAAGGTTTTTTCGGGGCCCATTATTCTTGCTTTTTTTTTTAAAGTCGAGAGGTTATACCTGACCTCCACCGCGGGGCGATGAGCTCCACCGCAGGGCGGTAGGGGATGTCGCGGAGCGGTGAGACTGGCTGGGTACCACATCTCTTCTCGGGTTTACTTTCGCACCTGTAATGTGAGTAACAGGCGAACGAAACAAAGGAAAATAAACTATGAAAATAATCTAATTAAAGGGGAAAAATCAAAGAAGGACTAACACGGGTTGCCTCCCGGACAGCGCCTTGGTTATCGTCGTTGGCTCGACGTAGTGCAGATCCTTCACCATTTAGAATAGGGTCCCCTTGGAATCCTCCTACTCGTCTCTTCCTGTGGAGACCTCTCATGGAAAGGTTTGAACCTTAGACCATGTTCCCTCTTTGCCATTGACTCCATCTGTGCTTCCTTTGGAGTGTCTCCCCCATACTTAGAACGATGTGGGGGCTGATATGGCTTGACCTGAATATGTTGCATGTCACTAGATAGAGGCTTACAGCCTTGTATAGTTAGTGCAGGGGGGCTAGCGCCCAAAGTAGAGGGAATAGAACTTCCTACATCTTCTAGCAGGACATCACCAACACGCACTTCGTACAACTCAATAGGTCCTTTATTAGCGGAACACTCAACTACGGTCTCTACTGCATTAGTTTTAACATTTTCATGCATGGAACTATCAATATCAATAATGCAGAGAGGGGTGGACACTTCAATGGAATTGGCTGTATGAATATTATGTTCAAATATAATTCCATCAAATTCCATAGTCAAAGTTCCATTATCTACATCAATCTTTGTCATGGAAGTCTTCATAAAAGGTCGTCCGAGCATAACAGGGGCAACTTGTTCATCATAATCCATGTCCATAACAAAGAAATCAGCAGGAAAATCAAAGAACCTATCCTGACAAGAACATCTTCCACTATACCCTTAGGGGGCACACATGATCCATCAGCAAGTTGTATGACAATGTTAGAATCATGCAAGGGTCCTAATTCCAATTTTTCAATCAATGAATAGGGTAGAACATTAATTGAGGCACCCAAGTCTAGTAGTGCTTTCTCAAAAAGATGCCCACCTATGGTGATAGGAATCATAAAAGTACCTGGATCCTTGCATTTTGCGGGCAGACGCTTCTGAACTACCGCTGAAACTTGTGCACCCACTGGACTCTTCTTCTGCGTCTTCTGCTTTTGAGTCCTCTTCACCGTGCATAGCTCCTTTAAGAACTTGGCATATCTCGGGATAGCCTTTATAAGCTTGAGCAGGGGAATGTTCACCTCACAGTTCTGAAATGTCTCGAACAGGTCACTGTCGTCGACAACTCTCTTTGACTTCAGCGCCTCGGGAAAAGGTGCTGGGGGTTTCTCCGAACCGAGAGGCGGGAACGCGGGGCGAATGTAATCATCATAGGTCTCTTCAGCAGAGATAGATTTTTGTGGGACAGGTTGTGGCGAGCCCACCGCGGGGCGTGAGTCAACGCCGTGGGGCGGTGGGGTCGCGGTGGCTTTACTGGGTTCAGGCGCCGGGTCGCGGTGAAGGTCGCTGATAAGCGGTATTTTACATAGCGCAACTAGTAGTTATTAGCATAGTTTTGTGGAGATTTTGGCTCGGTTTTGGAGCTAAGTCGATGCTTGAGGTGCGGAGCTACATTATGATTATTTGGAAGCACTTGCATGTTGAGGACGAGGCTCGAGGTTTCCTTGGCGAGAAGACGCTCGAGGAGCCGGGCTGACATGAAGGGATGACATTGAAGCTAGGAGAAGCAGCTTGACGCGGGCCATGGCGACCCACCGCGGGCCGACGCGGGCTGGGCTGGAGCTGGCTGACGCGAGCAGGCGGCGGCGGGTGGACGCGACTGGCCGCGAGTGGCGGCGGGCGGCGGCGATCGCCGGTGGTCGCGTTTTTGCTCCAGGAAGTTCTGATCTTTGGCGAGGCGAAACGGCGAGCGGAAGCGATCGCGTCCGGTCGCGTCTCTGGCGTTTCTGAACTTTCCCGATTTCCTTTTTGGCTTGACGTTTTGTTTTCCCTTAATCAATTCAGACGTTTTGTTTGTCAGTTTAGGTTAGATTAGCACGTTTTTGGCAGACATTCATGGATCCATCACCATCCCCTCTCTCTCCTCTCATCATCTATCTTTTCCATCTCTTTTCTTTCTTTGTTTTTCTCAAGAACGTTTTTCTAGTTTTCTCCATGGTGTTGGATGTCGTGAAGAACATGAACCGGAACTAAGACCCTTGTTTTGCCTAGCGTGGAAGCACTCGATTAATTCAGTTGTAAGGTTTTATCTCTTGTTCGTCCCTTTGGATTTTTGTATTGATTTCCTTGAGCATAATTCGGATTTCTATATTGTTGGCTAGATTGACATCCTAGTTCGATTTTATAGTTTTCTAATTGCTAGAATAGGGATAGACGGTGGAATCCCTAATCACTTGTAGCAACCACAATTGCATGAAATTGGTATATTGAATTCAATTGTGAAAAGGAAATTGATTTGCATGTCATACTTGCGGTGTTGAGTCTTTGCTTGCAATCCATTATTTCTTATGCCCTATGCTATTGATTGAATCAACTTAGGAGGTCTTCTAGGTTTTCAATTAGTAAGTATTAGCAAGACCGGTTGGATTGTTAATATACAAAAAATCAGAATTGGGACAAATCCATAGGATTATGATGAACATGAGATGAACCGAAATTACAACTTGATTAATTGATGTGTGGAAACTTGCTAGGTGAAACCTCTTTCTCCCATTGTTTAATCTTGATTTTTATGCTATTGCAATTGAGTAGTTTTAGTAGAAAACCAAATCCCCCCCCCCCCCCATTTGTCCTTTGAAGTTGATAAATTAGCAATTGCATTGAAATTGACGTGTTACTCCCTTGGGTACGACTCCTTACTTGCATGCTATACTCTAGTTGCATTTTAGGATTTCTTTGATAGTGTACAACGACTGAAAATACGCTATCAAATTTGGCGCCGTTGCCGGGGAGTTAATATTTGTTCTTTTCTTTGTAATTGTTTGTTTGTCAACCCTTTGGTGTGAACCATTTGTATGGTTCACACCCGTGCTACTGATTCTTTGATTTTTGATTGTGATCCAGAAATTGAGCGGACATTTTTAAGGAACCGAAGAGCAGCCCGTGATTTGTTGAACCAAACTGAGATGGGTGACCGGACGTTGAGACAGCTTACCGCTCCTAACTTGGAGCAACAACCTTTGGCTATCACCATTCCTGAGTTAGCCGAAGGAGTGAATTTTGAGTTGAAGGCAGGATTGATTCATGAGTTGCCTCATTTTCATGGTCTTGCTGGAGAAGACCCGAACAAGCACTTGGCGCAATTTCATGCGGTGTGTTCTAGCATGAAGCCAAGAGGTATCACTGCCGATGCCATCATGTTGAGAGCATTTGGATTCACCTTGAAGGATGCTGCAAATGATTGGCTATATTACCTTGCCCTGGGAAGTATCACAACATGGGCTGAAATGAAGAAGGCTTTTCTCGAAAAATACTTCCCGGCCACGAAGTTGAATAGCTTGAAGAGAGCCATTGCCACCATTGAACAACAAGGAGGCGAGAGCTTGTACGAGTATTATGAGAGATTCAAGCGGCTATGTGCAAGTTGCCCATATCATGGGTACAATGATCAAGATCTCATTCTATACTTGTTCAACGGACTCTCGGATGAGGAACGAAGAATGGTGAATGCCGCTTGTGGAGGTAATATTCTGAACAAAACTCCTACCCAAGCGTTTGAGATGTTTCAGGAGCTATCCGAAGGCTCAAGGCAATTTAGCAAGAGAGAGAGTCTCAAGGCTGTGGGTTCCTCCTCAAAGATTGAGTCTGATGTGAATGAGCTGAAGGAAATGATGAAGTGCTTCATGCTGAATGGCACTCCGTCTCAAGCCCGACCATGTGGAGTTTGCAATGAAGTGGGGCATCCAAATGATCAATGCCCTACTCTTCAAGAGTCAAGTGCTGAGGTGAATGGTGTTGGAGGATGGCAACCAAGACCCAAGTATGATCCATTCTCTAACACCTACAACCCGGGGTATAGAGATCATCCAAATCTGAGGTGGAGTAATCAGCAAAATGTTCAAAATCCTCATCTCTTGCAACCACAACAACAACAACCGAGGCCACAATACAACCCGAGACAAACCATGTCAGCTGAAGACATGATCAAGTCATTGGCTCAGTCGGTTATGCAGAAAGATGCTGAAACAAAGTCTTCCATTCAGAATCTTGAGAGACAAGTGGCACAAATTGCTCAATCCGTGAGTAATCTAGAGGCTCATGTATCGGGAAAATTACCGTCACAAACGGTAGTCAACCCGAAGGCGAATGTGAGTGCCATTACCTTGAGGAGTGGGAAGCTATTGAACCCTTATGCTGAACAGGGTGAATTGCAAGACGGTTCTGAGCCGTGTGAAAATAGGAAAACGCGATCTCACGCGACCTACCGCGATCGCGGTTTCGACGATGAAGAATCACTGGAACAACGCCGGCGATCGCGGTCACCCGCCGTGACTCGCGGTTTCATTCCAGTGAGCAGCCAAGAGGAATCCATGGAGCGCCGACGATCGCGTGGACCCGCGTCCACTCGCGGTTCAGCGCCAGAAACCACCAAGGAGCCCCGGCGATCGCCCTCACCCGCGTCCACTCGCGGTTTGGCGGCAGAACTCCCAGCTCAGGAACGGCGATCGCGTGGACCCGCCGTGGCTCGCGGTTTGAGCCCAGATCTTGTCGACGAGTATGTTCGCCCGAGCTTTCCACCGCTTTGCTCTCAGAAGCCGGTCCCGCCTTTCCCTGAGGCGTTGAAGGACACTAGAAGACCGGAGAGTGACAATGAGATGTATGAGACCTTTAGCAAGTGTCAGGCCCCGGAAGTTGAGTTCCAACACCCCCCTGATCCATCGAAGTATGGGGGGAAGGCAACCAAGAAGGTAAAGATGGAGGAGCCACCGAAGGAGTCAACCACCAAGAAGCATGGTCTAAGGTTTAAACCTTTCCATGAATGGTTCAAGAAGGAGGTGCTCAATGAGAGGGTTCCTAAAGGACCCGATGATATAGATTGAGGTTGTGTGAGTAGTATGTCGAGCCACGACAATAACTAAGGCGCTTCTCGGGAGGCAACCCGAGGTTTGAGATGCTTTATTTTATTTTTTCTTTTTGTTTATTTTTTAATTGTCATTTTTAGTGTTTTTGTGGTTAGGGAAGGATGCCCGAGGCACAGGTTCAGCTACAATCTGTAGCCAAAACCGTTGTAAGTCTTTCTTCCTTTCTAAAAAAAAAAAAAAAAAAAAAAAAAAAAAAAATCCTTGGATGTGCGGAAAACCCGCAAGGGCCGCATAGGTAATAAGAAGGTGACTCGCTCAACCCCAGGTTGAGGCAAAAATGAGTCTTGGAGTGATGCGAGATTGGTGTTCCCCGAAGAAGAGCTTGTGATTGTAGGTTGCAAACTACGATCACGGGTTTGTGCTTAGCAACCTTCCGGAAGTTGGTGATTTGCTGAATTCGCCATTCATTTTTCTTCTTCTGTGGATCTTCAATTTCGGCGTTCTTCCTTGTTACCCATTGTTTTGGATGAGCTGGACATTATTGGATCATCATTGAGCTCATCCCACTTCTACTACACCTTGTGCTTCATTGGAGGGAGACCATCCGGTCTCGTATGTGAGTCTTCTGTTTTCTTTATCCCCGTGCTTTTACCTTGTCTTTCATTCCATTGGGGACAATGTCATGTTTAAGTATGGGGGAGAGAATGTATTCACATGTTTTATGGTGTTGTGCACTTGTGTATGGCTGATGTGTATGAATTTTTGAAAATTTTGAAAAAGAAAAAGCCAAAAATATGAGAAAAAGGCAATCAAAATCCTGGGATGAGCTGAAAAGCTCAGGTAAAAAGCAGGTAGTCCGACCGACTCTAGGTTGGTGCAAAAATGGACTTGAGTGATGTGAGCAACATGTGAGATATCTAGCAAAATGAAATGAGTGGTTAGGTGAAAACCCGAAAGGGCGCCTAAGCAAAATGAGTGTGAGTGATTTAGGATTTTCTTGCTTGGCGTTGGTGTCATAAGAAGAGGTGTTATAAGGAGTTCGGGTAGGATCACTCATGGAGCGATAAGGAGATAGATTGGAGTTTATGCATTGCTCATTTTTGATTGTTTGGAGGCGAAGTGTTGAGTCTTGTAATTGCTAGTTTCATGTTCTTCCTTACTTCCTGAAACCTGTGTGCTGATTGGAGGAGTGAGTTTTCTTTTAGCTTACTCGAGGGCGAGCAAGGTTTAAGTATGGGGGATTTGATAAGCGGTATTTTACATAGCGCAACTAGTAGTTATTAGCATAGTTTTGTGGAGATTTTGGCTCGGTTTTGGAGCTAAGTCGATGCTTGAGGTGCGGAGCTACATTATGATTATTTGGAAGCACTTGCATGTTGAGGACGAGGCTCGAGGTTTCCTTGGAGAGAAGACGCTCGAGGAGTCGGGCTGACATGAAGGGACGACATTGAAGCTAGGAGAAGCAGCTTGACGCGGGCCATGGCGACCCACCGCGGGCCGACGCGGGCTGGGCTGGAGCTGGCTGACGCGAGCAGGCGGCGGCGGGTGGACGCGACTGGCCGCGAGTGGCGGCGGGCGGCGGCGATCGCCGGTGGTCGCGTTTTTGCTCCAGGAAGTTCTGATCTTTGGCGAGGCGAAACGGCGAGCGGAAGCGATCGCGTCCGGTCGCGTCTCTGGCGTTTCTGAACTTTCCCGATTTCCTTTTTGGCTTGACGTTTTGTTTTCCCTTAATCAATTCAGACGTTTTGTTTGTCAGTTTAGGTTAGATTAGCACGTTTTTGGCAGACATTCATGGATCCATCACCATCCCCTCTCTCTCCTCTCATCATCTATCTTTTCCATCTCTTTTCTTTCTTTGTTTTTCTCAAGAACGTTTTTCTAGTTTTCTCCATGGTGTTGGATGTCGTGAAGAACATGAACCGGAACTAAGACCCTTGTTTTGCCTAGCGTGGAAGCACTCGATTAATTCAGTTGTAAGGTTTTATCTCTTGTTCGTCCCTTTGGATTTTTGTATTGATTTCCTTGAGCATAATTCGGATTTCTATATTGTTGGCTAGATTGACATCCTAGTTCGATTTTATAGTTTTCTAATTGCTAGAATAGGGATAGACGGTGGAATCCCTAATCACTTGTAGCAACCACAATTGCATGAAATTGGTATATTGAATTCAATTGTGAAAAGGAAATTGATTTGCATGTCATACTTGCGGTGTTGAGTCTTTGCTTGCAATCCATTATTTCTTATGCCCTATGCTATTGATTGAATCAACTTAGGAGGTCTTCTAGGTTTTCAATTAGTAAGTATTAGCAAGACCGGTTGGATTGTTAATATACAAAAAATCAGAATTGGGACAAATCCATAGGATTATGATGAACATGAGATGAACCGAAATTACAACTTGATTAATTGATGTGTGGAAACTTGCTAGGTGAAACCTCTTTCTCCCATTGTTTAATCTTGATTTTTATGCTATTGCAATTGAGTAGTTTTAGTAGAAAACCAAATCCCCCCCCCCCCCCCCCCCCCCATTTGTCCTTTGAAGTTGATAAATTAGCAATTGCATTGAAATTGACGTGTTACTCCCTTGGGTACGACTCCTTACTTGCATGCTATACTCTAGTTGCATTTTAGGATTTCTTTGATAGTGTACAACGACTGAAAATACACTATCAGTCGCTGCGGGGCGGTGTCAATGGCATTCCTTTACTGGATCCTTCCCTCGTTTCTGGCCGGGTCGCGGGGCGGTCGGTGATTTCTTCTTTCTCGAACTCATTCTCCACTTCAGCATTGGGAGCAACGATCAACTTCTTACCACTTCTGAGAGTGATAGCACTCACGTTCTCTCTGGGGTTCACCGTGGTCTGGGATGGTAGGGAATTTGATACCATTTGGTTAATCTTGGTCATCTCATCGGCTAACTGACCAATCTGCCTCTCCATGTTCTTGATACTCGACTCAGTGGCCTGCACATGTGTGGCAAAGTGTTGAGTCAGAGTCTTTAGCATATCCTCAGTAGAAGCTCCAGATGTTTGGCCCTGGGGCCTCTGCTGATAAGGGGCTCTCTGTTGGTGCTGTTGTTGCGCCGACTGGTAGTGTTGTTGCCGCACTGACTGTTGACCACCTTGAGGGTCACTCCATCTAAAGCCTGGGTGGTCACGCCCTCTCTGATTGTAATTGGGCTGTCCACCGTATTGTGGTCTAGGGGGTCTGTAACCTCCTACAGCGTTTACTTCAGCAACACCTTCCTCTTTGAGGACAGGTATCGATATGGTGGGACTGGTTAGAGCAAAGTCCACACGCTTTAACTTGTTGAGGGGCATTCTGATTCGCCATCCTCAGCACCAACTCTTTCAGCTCGGCCAACTCGGTCAATATCGGGCTTAGTCCTACAGGGGTCACAGCATTGACCGCTTTTCTCTAGTACGTCTTCCTAAAGCTCCTGGTACTCTCACTCATCTCCTGGAATCTCTCCATGGCTGCATCCGGTGTCAGGTTCAGAATACTTCCACCGCATGCGGCATCAACCATTCTCCTCTCTTGGTCCAGCAGACCGTTGTGCAGATAAAGAACAAGATCCTGCTTGGCATACCCGTGGAATGGGCAGCTGGAACAGAGCCTCTTGTACCTCTCCAGATAATCATACAGCGTCTCATCACCAGCCTGCTCAATGTTGGCAATTGCTTTTTTCAAAGCATTCGCCTTCTTCGTGGGAAAATACTTGTCCAGGAATGCTTTATGCAGTTTAGTCCATGTATCTATAGTCCCTGGTGGCAGGTGGTAATACCAGTCGCTCGCAGAGTCGAGTAGGGAAAAACCAAAAGCTCTCATCTTGATCTGGTCTTCCGTCACATTCCTGGGCTTCATCGTCATACAGACATTGTGGAACTTGCCCAGGTGAGAGATCGGATCCTCTCCACTCAGCCCGTGGAACTTAGGGAGATAAGCAACAACTCCCGACTTCAATTCAAAGTTCACCCCTTCTCCTAGCGTAGGGATGACGACAGCTAGGGGTTGCGCCCCTATATTCGGCTCAGTAAGCTCTCTCAGGGTTCCAGTTCCAGCCATTGCAACGGCTGGGGTGTTGGCAGTCTCAACGGTTTCAGTCTTAACTGTCTCTATTCCTTCTTCTCCGTCTTCCCTTTGATTGCGCAGGTCCCTAAGGAAAGATCTGTCAACCTCTGGATCAAAAGGAGCTAGGATAGGGTCAGTACTATGGGTGTCGACCATAAGATAGGTCTCCACCAAAAGTCAATCACGAAAACACACAACAGACAAAAACTTTCCCCGGCAACGGCGCCAAATTTGACGTGGCTAAAGATGCACAAGCAAATGTCGTTAATTAGCCTTATCAAAGTAAATTATCCTAACAAACCCACTAAACAGAAGTATAGTAGACAAGTAAGGGTCGATCCCACAGAGAAGGTTTGATGTAGTATGCAACCGTGAATGACAAGTAACACAGACGGGGGGAGTTTAGTTATCAAGAGAACAAAGCAAACAAAGCAAATGAATTGAGTTGAGTTTAGAAAATATAATGAGGGAAAAGTAGTTCCACTAGAGCGAAATCCACAATACAGAGATAGGGTTTGATCACTGAAATCTATTTCATCCAAGTTCTTTTAATTATCCTGATAGTCGTTCCCACCCTAATCTTAAGTACTATTGATTCTCACAGTTGTCAATAGACTTATTACTATGCTAATGATAAAATACCACTGATTCTCATAGTTGTCAGTGTACCTTAGCACCAACACAGCAATAGCAATGCACACAAAGATATAGGATACATGCAAGTAGAAAGACGTACAAGTACTCACTCCCCTACTTAACATGCAATCGATTCTCACTCACAATTGTACGCTCGGAACCCCTATACGCACAATTGTGTTTGCCACTAGATATGCACTCGGAACCCCTATATGCAATCCTAGCAATTGATAAAACGTATTCAACCTAGTTGATCAGGCTAAGAAGAACAACAAGAAATCAATATCAATATAACCAAGAGAATCAATCCGATACAAATAAGGATAAGAACAAGGAATAGAAATCTCACAAACACATCAACTGTACTGCTTCAATCGTCTAGTAGAACAAGGGTGAAGTTAGTTCTCCATCAAAGGGGATGGTAAACAAAGAAAAGTAAAAACGATGATAACAAAATAGTCCAAGTCTCCGTAATAGTGTGTCTGTCGTAGTGTGTCCTCCTCTTAACCTAGAAAGAGGGCTTAAATAGTCTTAACAAACTAGGTTAAACTAAAGCGGAAATTAAAGAAAACAGAATAATAATAAAATAAAGTCTCAAACATAAAAGGAAAGAAAATCGTCTCTGGCGCGAGGTCATTAAGCACAGCCACCGCGGGGCGGTGTATTCCACCGCGAGGCGTCGAACTTCCACCGCGGGGCGGTGGCATCCTCTGGCGTGGGCTTCATCTTCACTGAGAGTCATCGCCGGGCCGCGGTACTTCTGACGCGGGGCGGTAGACTCATTTCTCCAGCTCTCTTCTTCTCTGCTTCTGCTGCTCTTCTATCCTCATGCTCAATCTAAGCTGCAAATCCTTGGATTTCTTCACTTCTCTTCAAAACATCTGGATTGCAGACTTAGCACCAAAACTAATCCAAAACCTCTCCAAATCATGCTAATAATTGCTAGTAAAGGTGTATGAAATAACACCTATCAGGTGCACAGTCTGACTGAGGTTACTTGGGAAATCTGGGAAACTGAGGCGGATATGCTTAGAAGCTTTCCCGAGTTGTTTTCGGCATAGAATAATCATGTTTCGGGGTCAAAACTTCTTTTAAGGGGGAGGTAATGTAATATCCCTCATTTTATAAGGATATTTTGGAATTTTTCCAACTCCCGTATTACAAGTCGAATTAATTCAGAGAAGTCGGACATTCGGTAATATGTTTGATCTCTGTAATAATTTTTTTAAGTGAAATAAAATACATTTCGACGTATTTTGGGACTTAATACTCGTTCGTGTACGATTATTTTTATCCCGGGCTAAGGCCAAGTTGATCCAGTTTAAACGAATGAAATGTGGTCTTGGCGGCGACCGCCGTAAAGCAAGCGGCGACCGCCGCCAACTAGCCGACATTATCAGCACCAACTTGTCAAGTGGCCTGGGAAGCGGCGACCGCCGCCAGACACAGATATGGGCGGCGACCCCTTGCCTACGGCGGCGACCGCCGCCACTGTTGTAGACGTAGGTGCAGGGGCTTGCCGGCGACCGGGGAGACGCCCGATCTTGGCCCTCCACGTTGCATGGCTTGCCCGTTTCTCGTCCCCTAACTTTGGCTATAAAAGGGGAAGGGTTTGGGATCAGATTGGGCACAAAACCGAGCTCTAATCCCTCCCAAATCGTCTCGTCGGAGTTTCGAGGTTCTCAATGGATTTTTTTCGAGCTCTCGTCTGAGCTTCGTTGGTGTTACTTGGTGGTTGCAAAGTGAAGCTTTGAAAGCCCTTAGAAGCTTAGAATCCAAATCAAGGCAAAGGAGAAGCAAAACAATCGAAGTCGGTGAGTTTTTGCCTCTCGTGTATATTTTATGTTGTTCGTAGCGGCGATTGCCGCCACGAACAGCGGCGCCCGCCGTAAGGCAGGCGGCAACCGCCGCCCAGAAGCTTTTGGCTTGTTTCGGCCTTGGCTTTTGTGGCTTTCGATTGGGCTTCGTTCCTTTCGTTATTCTTTAGATTCGTACTCATGTTTGTCGAATCTAACTTAGGATTTCTTTATGGGTCGATCCGAAGGAATCTGTGTTTCCAGATCTGTCCCTGTTTCGAGCCCAGAAATCCCATCGTCGTCTTTAAGCTTCTGCGGATCTAAGGCAAGTGGCGGTTCGCTCTTGCTCATCATTCCATATTTCAATTAATTATCAATTGTTTAGTTGTTAATTAATTTGGGATGATTTACTGTTTGCGTTAGGAACAGTTTTGTTAAATGATATGATTAAAATGAGATATTATAATAGATTGTATATCTGTTAGAACAATGCTATTATATATATGATTAAAACATGATATTATACTAGGTTGTATAACTGATAGAACAACGCTAGTATAGATATATGTTTTTGATGTTGGCCATGATGGTTGTGATGTGGATTATTACTGTGTTGAACTGTTTAGTTAGCACTAGTAGTTAGGAACGTTGGACTTGTTGAGGTCCAGTCGTTTCTTGATAATTATTGGTTGAGAGGGCATCGGAGACCCTGACACCAACTGGCGGATCATGATCGTCCTCTATCCGAGTATAGAGGTGGTGCACTTAGCTAGTGTCACAAACCTTGGGAAGGATTCCCTTCGATATATGTCCCTCATGACGAAACATATATCTAAAAGCTTATAATGTGATGTGTGTTTTGGAATTAAATGAGATAAGTGCCGTTGTCGCACATAATTAATATACCATTGGGCGAGTAGTGCAGCTAGGCAATAGTGCAGCTAGGAAATCTTGTCTTGACTTTGATCAGAGTAAAGTTCTCTTTTCAATCTGGATTCACTTTGAGCGGTGAGGTTGGTCGTGAACCGAAACATCAAGTCGTTTTGAACGCTTGTGTGTAATTATTAATGTTCCCCAACATTTGTCATGCTTCCGATAAGACTCAACTCGTTGGAGTCTTCTTTTGGGATTGATTGCTATGAGACTTGGTCTCCAGAATCTTCTCTTGATCATGCCTTTTCATTTATTCTAGTAGGAGTATGGTGGTTGACTATCGTTATCGGTTGTGATTCGAGGAGCGATGAGTCTGACCTAATACGTCTACTTCGAACCACTCTGCTTTGTACCCTTGCTTAGTCTTTCATTAGACTAACCAACCGTAATTGTTCTCTGCATGGTTGGCTGGTGTCATCCGTTCGATTCGGCACATCAGATAAGTTGTCATCTCGTGAAGGCTAGAACGACTATAGAGGCGAACGGTGTTTTGACAAGTTTATTCAGGTTGAGATCCTTGGCGGGTGATCATTGCGATCAAGACCCTTTGTTAATTATTTTAAAAGACTTCCGCTGTGTTAAATATGTTTTGTGTAAAGACTTCTGCTGTAATGAACCTGATTTTGTATTTTGGTTGCATTTCGGATTATGGATGTAATGCCGAAATAATGATTTTAATCGAAGGTTATGATACTTTGTATCATAATTATTGTTTGATGATTTATATCAATTGGTAAAGCCTTGGATGACATCGGACAGAACGTCTGAGGTCACTGGAGATAATGCCTTCAAGGTTATATATTTGGGGGTGTTACAGAGATAGATATTATGCAGTTTAGGAAATTAAAAGATTTGGAAAATCCCATAAAAAGGGGATTGTGTATTATTCTCTACACCCCATCCATTTCCATTTATATACACCCCAAAATCGTGAAATCATATCCATTTAATATATCTCATACAACGGATATGATTCGTACATTCGTTTTACCGTAGTACACCATTTCACCAGAACTTAAATCTACATATATATATAACTATATATATACCCATAATAACTATCATCCTACATACAAAATTATTTACAACACGCAAGTGTTCTCAAATATTAATTAGGTTTTAGAAATTACCCAATTAATTAACAATTAATTTTAATATTAATTGTCGGTCAAAAGAATAACTGAAATGACAAGAGCGAATCACCATTTGCCTTGAATCACGAAGAAGATGAACGGCGTCTTGGAGATGGTTGCTTTCGAAAAGCAAATCGGATCCCTGCTTTATTTTCTTTCCAAACGCAAATCGGCTTCATGCTTTGAAGGATACAATGTCTCGGTTTCTAATTGAATTTATTTAACTCTAATAAAATCAATTTCAAGGCTTTTTGATAAAACGATTATTTATACGTGTTGGAACGACGACGTTCCCTCTAGTTTTGATGATGATAAACTCAAATGCTTTTGATGGAACCACCGTTCCTTGATCTAACACACTCGATTCAACAATACGATTCTAAAAATCAATTAGTCGTATATTCTAAATAATCATATCATAAATAAATTATCGAATAATTTATTTATAATCTAAAAAATTTCTAACTCAAAGTATTATCTAGATGAAGAGTTATAAATTATTCATTCATAATATAAGATAATATTAGAAATATCATAATTAATTTTATTTTATTATTTATAAAATGAAATTAATCCTAACATATTTTTCATTAATCCAGATTAATTAATTTAATGAAGATTAGACCAAAATAAATTAAAATCAACCAAAATACCCAAATCCCAATTCGAACCAACATCGCCGGATTCTACGAAATGCCACCGCCAATTCTTGGCCAACTTGAGCCTCTTCGGTCCTTATCCGACATCGGGGCGAGAATAACCGAAATCGGGTTTACAGAAGAATAACCGAAATCGGGTTTAGGGTTCTTGAGAGGAATCGATTGAATTTGGATGAGTTGGGGAAACAATTGGAGGGGTATTTATAAGGCTTTTGTAGCCTTTACTGTGCTTGAGAAAATACCACAAATCACTCCACCCAATTCAAGCCATAATGCTCTACCTTGTGAATAATTCATTTCGGCCTTACGAACGACACATTGGATTCATGGACGAATCGCGTCGATATCGCTGCTTTTAATCCGAATTGATCGAGGAATTAAATACCTTAAATCTTCCTCTTCAATTCCCAGTGTTTAATTTGATGAATCGGGCTCGAATCGTGGCCGAATTCCGCCATGGAAGAGGAAGCTCCAAGCTGCGTTTTAATGGCCTGGTGGAAGGTTGAAGAAAGCTTATTTCCGGAATTGCACACCCCCTTAATTCGGCCAAATTGCACATTTTTTCCCAACTTCTTAAGTTGTGGCAATAATGCCCTCAAAT
Organism: Rheum nobile; assembly: GCA_027886185.1. Taxonomy (NCBI): domain Eukaryota; kingdom Viridiplantae; phylum Streptophyta; class Magnoliopsida; order Caryophyllales; family Polygonaceae; genus Rheum; species Rheum nobile. The sequence continues at coordinate 2,375,000 of WOAB01000652.1, read as the reverse complement.
AACTTTACAAAGATTACAAAATTTACCCAAACTTATTTATATTAACATTCTAAGTTTATAATACTATTTTAACCCAAAATTAAAGTATAGAAAATTTTAACTTAGGTTAAATAAGCTTAAGTTATTTTTCTTTTGAATTTGACCATACTTAAATCCTTAACAAAAATTTGTTGAACTTGATTTATTTATTCTAAGTCAAAATCGATAAGTTTTATATAGATTATAATTAACATAAGGTTAATCATAATTTAGATCATTCATAGCTTAAAGAAATAACATACTTAGTGTATTTATTATTTTATCCCTTTATGGACAAACATAATAATCTCAATGACCTTTATTAGTATATTTAAAATTTGAAACTACATTCATTGTCATACTTATTTATTTATTTCTACACCGTACTATTGTAGCCCATTTGATAATTTGTACAAAATTATCTTGAACTAACTTTTGAACTTAAGTTAATGAAAATTTAAATTTGTCCTCTAAAAGAAATAAAATAAATTTTATAACTTTTATTATTATCAAAATAAAATATATAGAAATTATATTAATACCCTTATGATAAGATGAAGGTTATTATAGTGATGGCATTGATTCACATATCAAGCATGACTTTGATTTGAACATCCCACCAAACGAGGAAGATAAGATTGAGTTCAAGCACGACTTTGATTTGAACGTATTACCGAAAAAGGCTGTCATGCTCGATGTGGGTATTGGATTTGATTTGAATGAGATTTATGTTGAAGATGAGAAATTTGATCCAGTCAAGACATATGGAGAAAATTTGTTGTTCTTTAGATTAGTCATAATGTCATATTACTATATTTCAATTGTTTGCTTGAATTCTATCTTGTTTTAATGTTTAATGACTGAATATATGGATCTTAGTAGTGATTAGGTTAATTTTGTGTCTTCATTTGAAAGTATGCTGATATAATTGAGTTCACCTGCGTATTATTAATTCAGTGTATGCTTATGGATTCAAGCACATCCTTTTTTTCATGTTGCTAATGTCAGTTAACAGTTTAAACAACAGGATATGGAAAATCAAAATACCTAAACGGATAGTACTTGGATCAAGCAATCAAGAACTGAACATCATCTAGCAACAACATTATAGAAAGCATACCTACCACATACCAATTTTCATGGAACTTGGTCCAATGATTTGAATCACCAGGCAAAGATTTCCGAAGTCGGGAGAGAGTAAGTCAGGCAGCAGCAAAAAGGTCGTATGATGATGGGACGAAAGAAGACCTCTTCATCGGCCTGATTGCGATTAACCACGACGACGATGTTGATAGTGTAGAGTAGGCCGTGGAAGTAACCAAGGATCGTCAGCAGCACACACAACCAAATCTCACGCCGCTTTTGAAAATCGCATCTAGATCACATAGAAGTAGAAGAAACAGTTCAAGAATTAGAAATTTGAAAACCTAGATCTCAACGTGTGTGTATCCTTTGATCGATCTCGGTTGGATGATGACAACGAGAGGAGGCAGATTAGATCGGAGTACAAACTTGTATTCATAAATTAGATGTGATTTTTTTAATGTAATCTTGTGTCTTCAGGTATGTATCGTCACTCCTTAATTGGCTTCTTCTTGATTTGGTTTTTGGATTAAATCATTGCGATTAACTTCTAGCGTATGCTTTTCACTTAATGGGCTATGTTGTGTTGATTGATAAAGCCATTTATCTTGTTCAAAAATAAAGCAATACTCCACAATTTGGTTGTTAACTGTCATTTAAGTATATCCTGCATGTGATCCTTCTAGTCTTATGGATATCATGTGATTACTAGGTTGGAAAAGTTTAGCTTGGATATTTCTAGTTAGATGCAGCATTGATTACATAAAAAAATAAGAGATATTCAAGTATTGTTGCTTGAACTTTTTCGATGCAATTGCACGCTTGATGATGTCTTAACATGTTCATGATATAAGCTTCATAGCAATTTTAAACTTGCTTTTATAAGTATATGGGCAGGCATGGTAATGTAACACTAAAAAAACAATGACAACAACTATATATACTTGTTTTTTTTAGTCGGAAACAACTATACATACTTGTTAACCAAAGATTTTACTACCAAAGACGTACATAGAAATCAAGGACCTTGTGCATGCTAAACTATCCATGCCTTCATCTTAACATATTCATTATATTCTCTACCAAGGAATTATCACAAGTGATTTGTGTCGGAAGACAACCATTTCTTTCCAATCCGACCTATTTATATCAGGAATTTTATATTGATTGGACCCTAGGACTTTCATGGTTTCCCTCATGCACAATTGTAAAGTCAAAAAACATGGTTGATCCTTCGTGTCGGGTACTCATCGAATGCCCTATGAACAACACCAATTAGTTCATCCATTGTTCATGTGCACTCCTTATGCTGCATTGATTGAATTGCATTAAACAATCCAAGATCCAAAACATTCATGTCAGGAGAATTCTCCGGTTGACAAATCAATCTAATATCAAACCCATTTAGTGAAGCGGCCATTTGAAACTCCTCGTCATCTGGTTGAACATGTGTTCTTGCATTATCTTGTTGGATGAAGATTGTATTTCCGACATCCTACCTTCACCACTTAGCTTCTATCGGCGGAATAACTTTTTCTAGCAAAAATCGCATAGTTTCTTTCGTGACAGATGTGATTGGTTTGGTTTCCAATGTCCCATCAGCTCTATTTCGACTTCGTCTTAAGGCTAGTTGTGTAGTCACTAGCGGAAACACCCCGATTTTTCCCGAAAATACTTCATTGCATGCCTCATCAAATCTTGGCCATGCAATAGCAATTAGGAACATCACTTTTCCAATGTAATTTTTTCTTTGGCATGAACGTAGAGGGTCTTCTTCATTCGGAAGTAAGTAGTACAACTTTGACAGATAGAACCACTTCTCGTCAATATGCACCGTGTTGTACATGCCAACAAACTTTGTCTCATGCGCCAAACTACTTGTTTCCAACATAGATATGCAAAATCTAAGTCACACCATCTTGTGATCCTCTGTCAAATGTGGCTTGATCGCATTTGAGTGACGACGAAAGTGACCTTCCTTGAAGTGTGAATGTAGAGTGACATGGTTCATATCCAAAGCTTGAGCAAGAGACCATATTGTTGTTCTTCGACTCAAAGGAATATCACGAATACTGTTAAGGTCGACTTAGCTACTCTCTTTTAGCCGCAATTTTTTTGTTTTCCTATGGGACAAATCAACAACGGTGCCACTTAGGGTCTCTTTTGCTTGTTTCCAAATGCGCTGAACACTTCTTAATGGAACAGAGAACAAAGAAGAAACCTCTTTCTTTGTGTTGTGTTTGAGCTTTCCCTTCACACTTCTCATCAACAATGCATTGTATATCAATTGTCGTTCTTCATTTGACACGAACCTTTTTATTTATGGTTGGCCTTCACCTTGAGATATATCGACATTTTCTGTATTTGAAATTAAGAATTGAAGTGATCGAATCAAAGAATTAGTTAATCATGCCCATTAGATATGCCAAAAACATTAAGCTAGTGAAGCAAGCATTACACTATAACACTAATCCTTAAAAGAAATATATGTATAAATGATAATTTAAACACACAGACTACACAATCTACAAGCACCATTCTCCCTTTTTTGACATTGAGATAATTATATCCATGAGGTAATTTAACACTATAAAGTACATGTTTAACAAATTACTATAATACCATAGCTAGGGGTGTAACACCCCCAAAACTTAACCCTTTTAGAAAGGTATTACCGCCAGTGACCCCAGTATTCCTTACCGAGATCACCCAAGGCTTTACCGTTTAAATACAATTTATGAAATACAAATGATACATAATGATCAAAGCATTCAATTCCAAAACATAACATTGTCGAGGAAACAAGAGTTACGGAATTACAACCCAATCCCGAATAGGCTAACACAGAGTTTAAACCAGAAACAGCGGAAGTCTTAGAAAGTACATTACAACCAACGTCATTGTCCAAAAGATCTCAACCTGATTAAAGAAATAATTAAAACGTTCAAAAACCACCGCCGACTCCATAGTCCTTCTAATCTTCTGAGCTACTTTCGATCTGATGTGCCGAATCGAACGGATGACACCAGCCAACCATGCAAGGGAAAATATTGGTTGGTTAGTCTAAATGAATAGACTAGCAAGGGTACAAAGCAGAAGGTTCAAAGTAGTCGTATTAGGTTAGACTCATCGCTCCTCGAATAATAATCGATGACGATAGTCAACCATCATACTCCTACTGGAATACACAAGAGGTATGCACAAGAGAAGATTCTGGAAGACTGAATCTTCACAGACATCGACTCGAAAGAAGACTCCAACGGAAATGAGTCTTTAAGGAAAAATGACAAATCTGGAATGTTACAGAATCATACAACAATGATTTAAAAGTTGACTGAGATGCTTCGGTTCACGACCAACCTCATCGCATACAGCGAATCCAGATTGGAAAGAGAACGTACTATGATCAAAGTCGAGATGAGTTTTCCTAGCTGCACTATAACTTAGCTGCACTACTCGCCGAAGGTTTATTAATTATGTGCGTCAGAGTAGCACTTTATCTGATTTATGTTTCAAAAACACACATCACGTTATTAGACTTTTACATGTGTACCCCATCATTGGGACGACACATCTTAGTATACGTTTCGTCGAGAGTGACGTATACCGGAAGGTTTGTGACACCAGCTAAGTGTCCTGTCTCTACACACTTGTGAAAGAGACCGATCATGATCTTAGAATAGTACCAGATGGAGACGAGCCACCCCGATACCAGATTATAAAGAAACGACTGGACAGAGTCCGAGTAACGTTCCTATTTAACAGTGCTAACTAAACAGTTACAGCACAATAACAGTTACAGGATAAATCCACATAAAGGCCCGAAAGGCGATCACAGATAATAGCGTTGTTCTAACAGATATACAACCTATTATATGATTTTCAAAACAGTTTATCAAAACTGTTTTCCAGACAAACAGAGTATTCATTCCAAATTAATTACTCAGATAAACTACTGATAATTAATGTAAATATGGAACGAATGAGCAAGAGCGAACCGCCACTTGCCTTAATCCGCAGAATAGCCTAACGGCGACAACTGGATTCCGGGCTCGACACGGGTATAGCTCCGACAGCACAACAACCTTCGAGTCGACCCATAAAAGGAACCCTAAATTAGATCCGACATAACAACAGTACGAATCTAAAACGACGAAAGGAAAGACGCCACGACCACAACCAACCAAGCCAAATCCACGAAGGCATTCTGGGCACTGGCGGCGGTCGCTGTTCTTGGCGGCGGTCGCCGTGAAGAACTCAGGCGACTAAAATGAGAGAAATCTCACCAAAACGATGCGCGTTTCGACCCCTTTCCGCCTTGCTTGGGTTATGACCTCTAAAGGCAACCAAAAGGCTTAAAAAGGGCTGCTGGAAACACCACCAAACGACACCGATGAGAGCTTGCAAACTCCGGCGAAACACAACTCCGATGACACGAGAATTTGGCAGAGGTTCGGTGTTTGGGATGGCTCAAATCTCTCCCCCAATACCTCCTTTTATAGCCAAAGCATCTGGAGCACGAAAAATGGGCCTACGAAGGCTAGTTCGGCGCTCGCCAGAAATCACGCCGGTGACCAACGGGCAAGGACTGCCGGACAACGACGGTGGCAATTACGGCGGGCGCCATAATTTACGGCGGTCGCCGCCATAGCCTGGCATGCCAGCTACCACCTCGAGCATTGGGACGGCGGGCGTCGTGACTGTACGGCGGTCGCCGTTCTTGGATCCGCGACGGCGGTCGCCGCGACTGTACGGCGGTCGCCGTGATCAGCTTTTCCCGCCCGTTCAGCTTTGAATGAACATGACATTAAACCGGGATAAAAATTATCGTACGCGAACAAATATTAAAATCCAAGGCATGTTGTCTGTATATTATTTCAATGAGAAAAATATTACAGATACAGAGCACATTACAGAATGTCTCAAACTCTCTGTATTAAATCCGACGTACACAACGGATACTCGGGAAAATTCCAAAATTCCCCAAATAACCTTACAAAAATATGGGGTATCACATCTCCTCCCCCTTAAAAGAAGTTTCTACCCCAAAACTTAGGTCAAAAATAACTCGGGAAAACGCCTGAGCATATCTGACTCGGTTTCCCACGTCTCCCAAGTAACTTCTTCGGTCCCTGACTTGGACCACAGCACTCGTACCAACGGCACGATCTTGTTGCGCAAACGCTTCTCCCGACGCTCCAAAATGCGCACGGGCATCTCCTCATAAGTACCATTAGCTTGAATCTCGATGTCCTCATAACTAAGCACATGAGACTCATCTGGCACATACTTCCTGAGCAGAGATACGTGGAACACATTATGCACTGGATGAGCCGATGGCGGCAACGCCAAGCGGTACGCTAGAGATCCTACTCTATCCAGAATCTCGAATGGTCCCACGTAGCGAGGGTTAAGTTTGCCACGCTTACCAAATCTGAAAACTCCTTTGGATGGCGATACCTTGACAAAAACCTTGTCACCGACCTCGAACTCGACAGTCCTGCGCTTCCGATCTGCGTAGGACTTCTGTCGACTCTGAGCGGTCAACATCCTTTGTCTGATCAAAGCAATGTCTGAGGCCGTCCTTTCGACCAACTCTGGTCCAAGTAGAATTTTGTCGGCATTATCATCCCAACAAATCGGAGATCTGTATCTGCGACCATACAAAGCTTCAAACGGAGCCATCTTGATTGTAGCATGCCAGCTATTGTTGTACGTGAACTCAATCAGACTCAAGTTGTCCTCCCAACTAGTTGGACGATCGAGTACACAAGCTCTAAGCATATCCTCCATGGTCTGGGTGGTCCTTTCAGACTGGCCATCTGTCTGAGGATGAAACGCGATGCTGAACCTCAACTCGGTTCCCATAGCCTTATGAAGTTCCTGCCAGAACCTTGACATGAAACGGCCATCTCGGTCCGATATAATGGTCTTAGGAATGCCATGTAAGCGGACAATCTCCTTCTTATAGACTTCTGCTAACTTCTGGGTTTCCCATGTGGTCTTGATGTCTATGAAATGAGCACTCTTCGTAAGCCTATCCACAATTACCCAGATAGCATCCCTCTGACTTCGAGTCTTTGGTAGCCCAGTGACGAAGTCCATGGCGATGTCCTCCCATTTCCATTCTGGCACTGGGAGAGGTAGCAACTCACCACCTGGCCTGCAGTGTTCGATCTTGACCTTCTGGCAAGTTAAGCATTTTGCCACAAAGTCTGCTACGTCTCACTTCATGTTTGGCCACCAAAACTTCTTCCTGAGGTCCTTGTACATCTTGCTAGAGCCAGGATACACAGAATAAGCAGATGAATGAGCTTCTCTCATCACCAACTGACGAAGACCTTCTGTGTCAGGCACACAGATCCGATCCTGAAACCAAAGTGATCCATCATCCTGAACCACAAAACTGGGAGCTTTCCCATCCATCACTTCATTGCTTAACTTCACCAAGATGATGTCATCGACTTGCTTTTCTTTGATCTGATCCAGCAGTGTAGCCTGAATTTCCATCATACTCAGGTACCCTCTACGCTGGTCATACAAGACTTCAATGTCGCATGACTCTTGGTTTAGCTTAGTCTGAGCAGTAAGTAGAGCAACTACAGTCTCATGCGTTGTCTTCCGGCTTAGTGCATCAGCTACTACATTAGCCTTGCCCGGATGATACAGCAACTCCATGTCGTAGTCTTTGAGCAACTCTAGCCAGCGGCGTTGTCTCATATTTAACTCCTTTTGAGTAAATATATACTTGAGACTTTTGTGGTCAGTGAAGACTTGGCATCTTATACCGTAGAGGTAATGCCTCCAAATCTTTAGCGCAAAGACAACCGCTGCTAACTCAAGATCATGGGTCGGATAGTTTTCTTCGTAAGTCTTAAGTTGTCTAGATGCATAAGCAATGACTTTGCCCTTCTGCATCAAAACACAACCAAGACCATACTTTGAAGCATCACTATAGACCACATAATCGTCATTCCCTTCTAGATTGGTTTTGAGTGTTAATTTGCAAATGGATTATATCATATTTTTATACCATCTTTTATTATATACTCCATACTACATGTACTAATTAAGGTATACTTTATACTGAAATAAAATATGCTAAAAGACTCCAATTGCAACAAAAAAAAAAGTACGTACTTTTATTACATGCAGTCTCATGACCTTCGAATCTAATCCATTCTCGAGAATTCACTCTTATAGTGGAAAAATGAACTTTGGCCAAAATCTATCATCTCATATATTTCTTGCTTGATTCGATAAAATGAGGTTTCACGGCAGAGGATTCATAATTAGCAAATTTTACAAACTTTCATACCAATACTTGCAAAGTAAAAACATCATTGACAACTTATCTACAACATAAGCAGTGGATTGATCATCTTCATCGATATATGGCTCATTCAAATTAAGGATGGGCAAAAGTAGACCGGACTGTAAGACCGGATCGTAAATTTTACGGTCCGGTTCGGTCTGAATTGTAATTTTTACGGTCTGGACCGGTCGGACCGTAAAAATAAAAAAGTTTAAAATATTCTTGGGCGGAATTTTATAAAAATTACGGTCCGGACTGTAATCAAACAATTTAAATGTCGAAAATTATGAAATCCGGTCATTTCGGTTCGGACCATAAATAATCCGGTCCACGGTCCATATATTAAAATGTTTACGGTCCGCCGGTCCGAATTAAACGGATGCCCATCCTTAATTCAAATCGATGGTCGAGATGCTACTTGAATTTGTTCCAACGGTCCGTCATCTTCGAAATTTAATTGTAAACACAAATAATCATCAAATTTAGATAAGAAAATTTTGCTAAAGTAAACTAAAATTGGTGAAAACATACCAACAACTTCAACAACGGGCTGATTTGGTCCTCGGTCAATGGTTATTAGGAGATTATATTGTTAGGATATATTGTATATCTTTATTCTCGGTATCTTTAGTTTGTGCATATCTTCCTTTCTAAGATATCTCTTTGTAATCTATATATACTGTCATATCTCTTAGTAAAAACATCACACATTTTCCCATAATCAGTTCACTCCCTTTTATCATGGCATCAGAGCCTATTTTTTAACCTAACCCTACCCTTGTCGTCGTTTTCTTCCACGTCCGACGTCTTCTTTCTTCTTCACCATGATCGGCAATCTCCTCAATACCGATGCCCCTACCTCTAAACGTCCTATGCAGGATTTTTATTCCCCTTATTACTTGCACCCATCCGACCATCCGGGTTTGACGATATGCCCGGTGTCCCTTAAGGGCGAAAATTACCAGGAGTGGTCAACGGCCATCCGCAACTCCTTTCGAGCCAAGCGCAAACTTGGTTTTCTTGATGGCTCAATCCCGTGGCCGGCTGATGCTACGTCTGAACTTGATGATTGGTTCATGGTTAACTCGATGCTTGTTGGTTGGATTCATCAAACTATTGATCCTTCTATACGTTCGTCGATTTCTTACTGTGACAATGTCTCACAACTCTGGGAGACGATCCGGAATCGCTTCTCGGTGGGCAATGGCCCACGCAAATTACAACTACGCTCGGATCTGGCTCGTTGTCGTCAGAACGGCCAAACAGTATCAGCCTATTTCGGCATTTTCCAGAAACTTCGTGAGGAGATTGACACCCACTCCCCTCCGCAAGCTTGCTCGTGCGGGAAGTGCACCTGTAAGCTTACTGCTCTTATTTCCGCTGCTCGGGAAGAAGACATGGTCCTTCAGTTTTTGCTTGGACTCGACGACACAGTGTTCGGGACCCTTCAGTCTAATATTCTGGCGCAGGATCCCCTGCCCGATATCAATCGTGTATACTCGCTGGTTATTCAGGAAGAGCGTCATCGAACTGTGGTGACGAACCGTGATTCAGGGGCTGAATCTCTGGCCCTCGCCGCTCGTCGCCCTGCTACTGCCAGCCCTGCTTCTACCGCTCCAGTCGACCGCAAATCTCTTTTGTGCACTCACTGCGGGAAAACTGGCCATGATCAACCCACTTGTTTCAAGTTACATGGCGTGCCGGATTGGATGAAAGAACGCCGTGAGGCTGCTGCGAGTCGTGGATCCTCTTCTTCCTTGGGTCGTGGTCGTGGCCGTGGTGCTAACCAAGCTAATGTCGCCCAATCTCCATCTCCTGGTGTTGGTGCTGCTGCCCTGCCCACTTCACAGGATCGTGAGGCGTTCGGTCAGACTCTCTCCAATGACCAGTGGACATCCGTCATGAACATGTTCCGCACACTGGCTCCATCTTCATCACCCGAGGCTGTCACCGGTAAGTCTCCTCTTCCTTGGATTCTCGATACTGGGGTGTCCTATCGTATGACCGGTGACCGATCGCTATTGCACCATATTGTGCCCGTTTCGTCCGTCTCAATTATCCTTCCAGATGGAGATGTTACATCCACTGCTCAGTCGGACAGTGCTCATCTTGGCACTCTACAAGTGTCTAACGTCCTATATATCCCTGCTCTTACTGTCAACTTGCTCTCACTTAATCAATTGACTAGTCATATGCAATGTCTTGTTATGTTATCCTCACGATTTTGTGTGCTTCAGGACATCAGTTCGAGGACAGTGATTGGCGTGGGTGAAGCGCGTGGAGGGGTTTATTGGTTGCATCATCTCGGCTCGCCAGTTCTTGCTTCTGCTGTTCGGTCATCTTCATCGGCTATTCTGTGGCATCGACGTTTAGGGCATCCCTCATCTACTGTTATTTCTACCATTTCTAGTTTAAATCTTAGCAAGACTTGTTTAGATTGCATTTTACCATGTAATGCTTGCAATAAAGGCAAACAAACCCGGTGTTCGTTTTCTCTTCAAAATAATAAAGCCGATGCCTTATTTGATTTAATACACCTAGATATTTGGGGTCCTTATAGTGTTCCATCTTCCACTGGAGCCACTTACTTCCTTACTATAGTCGATGACTTCTTAAGAGCCGTGTGGGTTCATCTTCTTTGTACAAAGGCACAGGTTGCTCATCTCGTGCAATGCTTCTTTGCCTTGGTTCAGACTCAATTCAAAACCATCATTCGGCGGGTTCGGGCCGACAACGGTACGGAGTTCACACCTCTTCGATCGTTCTTTGCTGCCAAGGGGGTCGTCTTTGAGACGTCATGCATCTATACTCCGTAGCAGAACGGGCGCGTTGAGCGCAAACACCGCCACTTGCTCAACGTAGCTCGATCTCTACGATTTTAGGCCGACCTTCCTTTGTCATTCTGGGGCGAGTGCATCTTAACGGCGGCTCATGTCATCAACCGCACTCCAACTCCCCTGCTTCAAAATCGTACCCCATACGAATTATTATATGCTCAGCCGCCGTCATATGATCTTCTTCGAGTCTTCGGCTGCTTGTGCTATGCTTCTCAATTGCCGAAACCAAGCGACAAGTTTGCCGCTAGAGGCCGCCGTTGCATCTTTGTTGGGTACCCATCGGATAAACGGGGATGGCGTCTGTTTGACCTTGATAATCGCCAATATTTTGTGTCTCGAGACGTCATCTTCTATGAGGATATATTTCCATATGCAGCCCCGGTGCAACCCGCGGCCAGCCCTTCATCATTTTCGCCTTCTCCTGCTATCTTTGATGATGCGCCTACTGAGGCATCTATGGGGCTTCTCGATAGGGAGAGCTCACCTTCTCCGCCCTCGCCGCCTACTGGCACATCTCCCCCCGAGTCTGAATTGCCTCCAGCTCCTGCATCCTCTACGGCTGAGGCAGATCAACCTGCTGAGACCACTCGTCAAGGCCTTCGGTCCCGCAAACCGAACGTTCGGTTGCACGATTACATCTGCGATGCTTCTCCTGCTGCTAATAACCCCCCCCCCCCCCCCCGCCACCTCTTTCGCCCACTGCCAGTGCACTATCCTGCGGTACTCTCTTTCCTCTTAACTCGGTTATTTCAGTTGACAATTTCTCGCAAACCCATGTTGGTTTCCGTGCAGCTCTTACAGCTCACCCTGAGCCGTTCTCCTATTTTGAAGCCGCTCGTCATCATCACTGGCAAGCCGCTATGCGCGATGAGATTGCTGCTCTCGAACACAACAAGACGTGGACTCTCACGTCTCTCCCACTCGGAAAGCGTCCCATTGGATGTAAATGGGTTTATCATGTCAAGTTCAAGTCTGACGGCACGGTTGAGCGGTACAAGGCCCGGTTAGTTGTCCTCGGTAATCGCCAAGTCGAGGGCACTGATTTTACGGAGACCTTCGCACCAGTTGCAAAGATGACAAGTGTCCGTCTTTTTCTTTCCGTTGCAGCTATTCGAGGATATGAGCTGCATCAGATGGATGTGCATAACGCCTTCCTTCATGGCGATCTCGATGAGGAAGTATATATGCGAGTCCCCCCGGGCTTGTCTGGCGTCAGGGACGGCCAAGTGTGTAAATTGCAAAAGTCTCTCTACGGGTTGCGTCAAGCTCCTCGTAATTGGTTTGCCAAGCTTGCTCACGCTCTTCGTACGTTCGGTTTCACTCAAAGCAAGGCCGACTATTCCCTATTCACGCTGCACCATAACCATGTGATGCTGCAAGTCTTGGTTTATGTGGACGATCTCCTCATTTCTGGGAATGATCCGACTGCCATCTCGCACTTCAAAAGGTATCTCAATACATGCTTTCATATGAAGGATCTCGGGCATTTGAAGTATTTCCTTGGTCTTGAAATTGCAAGAAGTGCGTCGGGTATATACTTGTGTCAGCAGAAATACGCGCTGGACATTCTGTCGGAAGCGGGGCTTCTTGGAGCAAAGCCGACTACGTTTCCTATGGAGCAAAATCACTCTCTGGCTACGGTGGACAACCCTCTCCTTGTTGATCCGGAAAAGTATCGTCGTCTCGTCGGCCGTCTTATATATCTCACTATCACCCGACCCGAGTTATGCTACTCCGTCCATACTCTCACGCAGTTCATGCAAGCGCCGAAGGACGCTCATTGGGCAGCTGCCATTCGGGTCCTACACTACATCAAGTCCCACCCGGGGCAGAGCTTACTTCTATCGGCATCCACCTCTCTATCTATCACTGTGTTTTGTGATTCCGATTGGGCCGCATGCCCGATTATGCGACGCTCGATAACCGGCTACTTCATCAAGCTCGGGTTGTCCCCGGTCTCTTGGAAAACCAAGAAGCAACCCACCGTTTCCCGTTCGTCCGCGGAAGTCGAGTACAGGTCCATGGCCGCGGCATGCAGTGAATTGCTTTGGATTCGTTCCTTACTTCAATCTCTCGGTGTTTCTCTCTCCACTCCAATGCGTCTCTTTTGCGACAGTCAAGCTGCTTTACATATAGCCGCTAACCCTATTTTTCATGAGCGTACCAAGCACATCGAGATTGACCTCCATTTCGTCCGCGACATTATTCAGGCAGGACTAATTTCTACCTCACACATCTCCACTATGCATCAACCGGCGGATCTCTTTACGAAGGCTCTCGGGAAGCAACAGTTTCAATTTCTATTGAGCAAGTTGGGCATTCTCGACCTTCATGCTCCAACTTGAGGGGGAGTATTAGGAGATTATATTGTTAGGATATATTGTATATCTTTATTCTCGGTATCTTTAGTTTGTGCATATCTTCCTTCCTAAGATATCTCTTTGTAATCTATATATACTGTCATATCTCTTAGTAAAAACATCACACCTTTTCCCATAATCAGTTCACTCCCTTTTATCAATGGTTCATTCAAGTTAAGCATCGGGATGTCGCTTGCATACTTCCTAATGAGCAATGGTACATCTCCTTCAATCTTTTCATGTTGCTCTAAATGGGGTGCTTCATATAAACCAAATGCAAGGTTTTCTTCTGGAAGCTTATTCAAATGAAATCCATTGTTAAAAGCCATGAATAATCAATTTATATTTTGAGAAATTGAACAATACCAATTAATATTTTGAACAGTTCAACTTGTATTTATAGTGCTAATGCATATTCACAATCTCAATTTTGGCTCCAAACTTCAAATTTTTATTTCTAAATTAAAAATTAAGCCATCCCTCCAAAACACAAATAATACAGAGGAAGAAGACAAAGAGTCGGCTAATAAACTACTCCGTATAATGTGTAGCTGTTAATCTATAAAAGAAAAAATAATATCCATAATTATTAATGGCTGATACTATATGCGCTACACTTTTTTGATTTGCGCACTACAATTTGTACGCCCTATGAGGGAGTACGCCCTGGAATGGCGTACAGCTTATTTTATTATATTTTTGTTGGTGTTTTGAATTTTAATGAATTGTTGTATTATTTTCTTGTATGCTGTATTCTAGCGTATGCTAAGATACAGCGTACAGGAAAATAGCCGTTAGAATTTGGCCTGTACGCCATGGTACGGCGTACGCCCTCTGGAGGCGTACAGAACTACCCGTTATTCCAACGGCCATATTTGTGCCTATAAAATAGCTTTTGAAGTTGACAAATGGTAAGATCGAAATAACAAATTTTACAAAAAATGTCATATTGGAGTAGTAGTGGAGAAGATGATGAAAATTTCAACGATGAAGATGTTGAAGATTATGTCGATCAAGATTTCGACGATGAAGATGCTGAAGATTATGTCGATCAAGATTTCGACGATGAAGATTTCGACGATGGCAATTTCGAGGTTAGTGTGTATGGAATGATTAAGATTGAAATTAGTTATAATTAATATAGCTTAAGTACGTAGAGGCCTATATTTATTATGTTCAAAGATAGATTAGTATTTAGTTGTAGTGGACAAGATGATTATGGTGTTGCGGTAGATGCCTAAATTTTATTATGTTAAAAGATAGATTAGTATGTAGTTGTAGTGGACAAGATGATGACGATTTAGCGGTAGAGGCCTATATTTGTTTTGATATATGTTAAAAGATTAGTGATTAGTAGTAGTGGAGAAGTTGATTATTGTTGTGAATTTGATATATGTTAAAAGTCTTATGTTTAGTGAGATAAGCTATCAATTTGTTTTCGTCTTTAGTTTAGTTTTGTATTACAATTATAGTTGTATTTTATAGTTAATATTGGTTAGCTACAAACATCTAAATTTAACAAATTTCAATCCATATATTGTAACATTATTGTTTAGTTATGTATTACAATTACAGTTTAGTTATATATTACAATTGCAATCCATATATTGTAACATTATTGATGATGTAAACATGTATAGGGGAAAGATTATGGAGATGAATTTTGTACCAATCTGAGCTGGGATAGCCGAGAGGAATTGGTTAAGTGGGTTAGGAATATGGGCAAAGATTTGATGATGGTTTTAGTCATTCAGAAGTCAAATGTCAGAAGTGTTAGTTTGACGTGCGAGAATTTTGGTGAGTTTAGATCGGGGAGAAAGAAAGGTAGTGACTCAGAAGAGGAAGTTGAGGTAATTCGTAAATCCCATTCGAAGAAGTCCGGATGCACATTTGAGTTGTGTGGTGTTAGATTGAAGAAGAAGCCAGGGGAAGTGACTCAGAAATGGATCCTAAATGTGATAGATGGATGCCACAACCATAAGCTTCCGACTAGCTTTCTTGGGCATCCATACATGGGCAGAATGACCCCGGATGAGGAGCGCATTGCCAAAGCTTTGGGCGAAACGTTCGTGATGCCTAGGACTATTGTTGGGAAGTTGAAGAAGTTCTTCCCCGGAAATGTGACATCCATGAAACAAGTTTCCAACTTTCTGCAGAAGGTGCGTTATGAAGATCAAGGGGAATTGACGGTTACGCAATGGACTCTGAACTTTTTGAAAGAAAATAGTTACCGGGTATTTCCTCTTACAAAGGTGTCTACAAAAGAGACTGATATCCTATTTTTTGCTCACCCGGACTCACTCCACCTATTGAAGATGTTCCTGTACGTGGTAATTATTGATGCCACATACAAGACAAATAGGTACGTGCTGGATTTGTGTTACATTTTCAACACAATATAATAGTAGTGATTTATAGCATTGATATGAATTATATGTTATATTCTATGACTTCTTACATTCATTTGTTTTCCTACATTCATCCATAGGTATCAAATGCCATTGGTGGAGATTGTCGGTTTCACTTCCACGCACAAGACCTTCAACATTGCGTATGCATTTACACGACAATAAGAAGTTGGGCATTACAAGTTCATAATGGAGAAACTTTTGTGCTTGTTTAAAGATTTGGGTGTTATGCCGGCCGCCATCATGACTGATCGAGAGAAGACCCTCATTAATGCAATTTGGATAGTTTTCATAGATGAAGTAAAACACCTTTTGTGTTGGGTGCATATTAAGCACAACATAGAAGCATATGCTCTCCCAATATTGAAGGATAAAAAACAAGTGAAAAGGTTTTGCGGCCAATGTTGGGCACTATGGTGTTCAACCACGGAGGAAATCTACGAAGAAAGGCTTGTGCAATTGAGGACATCGTGGAAGAGTGGCCTCGTTCGATACATTGAGAAGACGTGGACGAATCCTCACAAGGAAAGCATAGTGAGAGCGTGGACTGATCATCATCTTCACTTCTTCACGAGGACTTCAAACAGGTACCCCTTGTACGATGTTCAGTAGTTTGCTTGTTCATGGCTCAATGTGGGAGTAACGCAATGCTTTTCATGTTTTTTGATAGGGTTGAGGGTATGCATCACGTGTTGAAGCAAATTCTGAATTCTAGCGTTGGTGGTTTTAATAGAATGGTAGTAAGGATACACCATGCGATCGAGGGTCAAATTGGGCAGGTGCGTGCGACCATGGAGATGTCACGGACCAAAATACCAACGATGTTTGATGGTATGCCGCCAGAAATAAGAGTGTTGTTTTCAAGGCTATTTTTCAAAGTGTCGAATAGGTGCTTGGAAATGTTGTTTGATCTGTATAAGCAGATATTAGCGGATGATTTCCCTGATGAGTGTGATGATCACTGGATGAGAGACTGCTTCGGCCTGCCATGTGTCCACAGAATCGCAAATGCCATAATTGATAAGACGTCGATCATGCCGAGTGAGATACACCGCTTCTGGAAGCAATTGCAATGGGATAGGGTTTACACAGAAGAAGAGCCAGTTGATGACACAAAACATATGTCTGTTCAAGAGTTGATATGGAAGGAAATGGATCAAATGTGGCACGCTAAAACATTGAGCAAGGACCAAGTAGAGCAAATCACCGACGTGTTCTGGAACACGCAGCACCCGCATGAAACTTTGATACAGGAGCCCACGGGAATCATTTCAAAAGGAAGGCCAAAGGGTTCGACAAAGTACGACACCAAGAGAGAGCCGAGCTTGTTTGAGCATCGAAGGGCTGAGTTAGATGAGATTGAGAAGAACAAGGCCAGTGGAAGCCAAGGTAGAGGTCGGGGTCGTGGCAAGAAGGGACCAAGAGGAGCTTCGCCGGGCACTGGGACCCAAGGGAGCCAATCTGAAGGGACAGGATCGCAGCAGCTCCCTGAATAACCCATGATTTATATGGGGGTGAACTTTGGGGTTAAGAATGTGGATTACTTTTGGTTTCCATACATTAACGGGGCCAGAGATGTATCTCCAGACGGGCATTGTGGATATCGGACACTGGCTGTATTGATGGGATCATAAGAGACTGCATATCCTATGGTTCGAATGCAGATGGCGGGCGAGTTGTTTGATAACAGAGATATGTACATGCCCATCTTGCTCGTACTACACCCGGGGATCACTTACGAGGACCTTATATTTCGGGTCAACTATGTCATCAGTCCTTGCAGCGAGGAGTACTGGCTCGACATGCCGATGATTGGTTTAGTGTTTGCCACGCTATACCAAGTTGCTCTTGTCCTATTATCCTGGGATGGCCCGTGCTTGTGCTTACCAATGAGGGCCTCTTACGAAAGCCTCGGCCCTCCAACACGGATATTGACGATGGCTCTCGTAGGAAACCGAAACCACTTTGTACCGGTATAGTTATTGTTTTTAAATAGCTAGTAATATTTGTGCTTACCCTAAAACACAAAGCTCGATCATATTTTGTGTTTTCTATGTAGGTGTCGTTGAAGGATGGTTGTCCACTACCTCCCCCTCCGTACGCTTGGCGTCGATTCAAACACCCAAGTGTCGATGGTTGGGACTATCAATTTCAGTCGAGGATTCAACAATTTCGGGATTATCGCATTAGATATAGCCGTCCTCCAGACCCTCCGGTGTAGTTTAAGATGTAGATTAGTTGAAGAAGTAGATTTACTTGTGTAATCTAAATTTGAAGAGCAGATGAACTTCACATTTGTGTCTGATTTACTTGTGTAATCTCAATTTGAAAATGCTGATAATATATCTATTTTATTAACTTACATAAAATCCAACACAAATTACAACAGCGATACAAACATTACATGAACTCATTTACGGCCTTGTATCTCTCTTAATTTCTGTTCATACAACGCTTTGCCCCTCACATTAAAAGGATCTTTTTCCATACGGCGCAGCACCCTTGTGTGAAGGGGGATCAACTGAACAAGTTCTGCATTTTCCTTAACAAGTTCTTCATTTTTGTTACAAAGCTCTTCCTCTCGGTTAGCAAGTTGTTGTTTTTTGCTCCACAGTTGTGCTATAACCCTTTGTGTCCTCTCATCGTAGGGTGGATCAAGCCACTTCTTGAAGTCACACCCCCCTTCCATAGTCGGACATCCCCAATACCTCCTTCTATAGTTGAACGGCATATGCCACTCACGGATAATTGCAGATCTCTTACAATAGCATAGCCGGTCAGCGTTTGTTGACGATGAAGATGAAGAGGCCATTATGCGATGTAGTGCTTGATTTTCCTATGAATATGATAAATCCATTACTGAATGTTTCATAAACATAAAACTCAAACAAGATCTAAGTTGAGAGGAGAACCTTACCGAATAATGGTGATGATCCACCCAGAGCTTCAGTTGCAATGGTGATAACGCAGTAACTCTAGGGATAACACTATTTATACAAGAGAAGAGTTGTGCATAACAACTAGCACACAGCTATAAAACACTCAGATTGTGCATAACAGCTATGAGAGAGCTGTATCACACTGATGATACAGTTGTAAAACACTCAGATTGTGCATAAGATTGTAGAAGAAATGGGTGAAAAATTAAAAAAATGAGAAATTGGGCCCAAATAGGCCCAATATAGAGGATTGCAGAAGAAATGGGTGAAAAATGAAAAAATGAGAAATTGGGCCCAAATAGGCCCAATATGGACGATTGTAGAAAAAAAGTGTGAAAATTTGAGAAAATGAGAAATTGGGCCCAAATAGGCCCAATATGGAGGGTTGTAGAAGAAATGGGTGAAAAATGAAAAAATGAGAAATTGAGCCCAAATAGGCTCAATATGGAGGATTGTAGAAGAAAAGTGTGAAAAAATGAGAAATTGGGCCCAAATAGGCCCAATATGGAGGATTGTAAAAGAAATTGGTGAAAAATGAAAAAATGACAAATTGGGCCCAAATAGGCTCAATATACTTATATGGGCTCAAAAATGAGAAAATGGGCCCAAAAATGAGAAAACCGGTATAGTTATTGTTTTTAAATAGCTAGTAATATTTGGTTATATTTCATGTAATTATACTTATACACTATAGTATTTGGTTATATTTTATGTAATTATACTTATATACTATAGTATTTGGTTATATTTCATATAATTATACTTATACACTATAGTATTGGGCCCAAATAGGCCCAATATGAAGGATTGTAGAAGAAAAGTGTGGAAAAATGAGAAAATGACAAATTGGGGCCAAATAGGCCCAATATGGAGGATTGAAGAAGAAATGGGTGAAAAACTAAAACATGAGAAATTGGGCCCAAATAGGCCCAGTATGAAGGATTATGTAATTATACTTGTATAGTATAGTATTTCGATTATATTTCATGTATACACTATAGTATTTGGTTATAATTTATGTAATTATACTTATATACTATAGTATTTGGTTATATTTCATGTATATACTATAATATTTGGTTATATTTCATGTAATTATACTTATACACTATAGTATTTGGTTATATTTCATGTATATACTATAGTATTTGGTTATATTTCATGTAATTATACTTATACACTATAGTATTTGGTTATATTTTATGTAATTATACTTATATACTATAGTATTCGATTATATTTCATGTATATACTATAGTATTTGGTTATATTTCATGTAATTATACTTATACACTATAGTATTTGGTTATATTTCATGTATATACTATAGTATTTGGTTATATTTCATGTAATTATACTTATACACTATAGTATTTGGTTATATTTCATGTAATTATACTTATATACTATAGTATTTGGTTATATTTCATGTATATACTATAGTATTTGGTTATACTTCATGTAATTATACTTATACACTATAGTATTTGATTATATTTTATGTAATTATACTTATACACTATAGTATTTGGTTATATTTCATGTAATTATACTTATATACTATAGTATTTGGTTATATTTCATGTATATACTATAGTATTTGGTTATATTTCATGTAATTATACTTCTACACTATAATATTTGGTTATATTTCATGTAATTATACTTATATACTATAGTATTTGGTTATATTTCATGTATATACTATAGTATTTGGTTATATTTCATGTAATTATACTTATACAATATAGTATTTGGTTATATTTTATGTAATTATACTTATACACTATAGTATTTGGTTATATTTCATGTAATTATACTTATATACTATAGTATTTGGTTATATTTCATGTATATACTATAGTATTTGGTTATATTTCATGTAATTATACTTATATACTATAGTATTTGGTTATATTTAATGTAATTATACTTATATACTATAGTATTCGATTATATTTCATGTATATACTATAGTATTTGGTTATATTTCATGTAATTATACTTATACACTATAGTATTTGGTTATATTTCATGTAATTATACTTATATACTATAGTATTTGGTTATATTTCATGTAATTATACTTATACACTATAGTATTTGGTTATATTTCATGTAATTATACTTATACACTATAGTATTTGGTTATATTTTATGTAATTATACTTATACACTATAGTATTTGGTTATATTTCATGTAATTATACTTATACACTATAGTATTTGGTTATATTTCATGTATATGTATTTGGTTATATTTCATGTAATTATACTTATACACTATAGTATTTGGTTATATTTTATGTAATTATACTTATACACTATAGTATTTGGTTATATTTCATGTAATTATACTTATATATTATAGTATTCGAATATATTTCATGTATATACTATAGTATTTGGTTATATTTCATGTAATTATACTTATACACTATAGTATTTGGTTATATTTCATGTATATACTATAGTATTTGGTTATATTTCATGTAATTATACTTATACACTATAGTATTTGGTTATATTTTATGTAATTATACTTATATACTATAGTATTCGATTATATTTCATGTATACACTATAGTATTCGATTATATTTCATGTATACACTATAGTATTTCGTTATATTTCATTCTGTTACACTTATACACTATAGTATTTCGTTATATTTCATTCCGTTACACTTATATAGTATAGTATTCGGTTATATTTTATGTAATTACACTTATATAGTATAGTATTTCGTTATATTTGATTTCGTTACACTTATATAGTATAGTATTTCGTTATATAATAACATGTAATTTAACCAAAACAACCAAAACATATATACACATGATCCAAAACACAAGTGTATAATCCACATAAATACATGATCCTACAATCTAGTCATCATCGGGGACTCTACCGCTACCCTCTCCTCTCTCGTGTTGTGAATCAGTAAATCTCTGAGAAGCACGCGGTAAGGGATCAGTCGCAGGCGCCTCGTGACCTATCAAATCATGAATCCACGAAATAATCGTAGCAGTAACATCTGGTGGAAGCTCGTCCCTCTCCTCTAAAAAACGCCGCATCCGATCGGCGATAATCTGGGTCCGCTGAATACACGACAATGATTTCCATTACAATTAAACTGATTTTAAGCACGTAAAAAATGATAAGCGATAAATAAAATGTATCATACCATGAGAGTAGACACCGGTGGAGCTGGAGGGACGACAGGAGCCAGACTTGGACGATCCTATCTAGGAGACCGTGCGTCCACATAAGGATGTGACATCTGCTCCAGCCAATCGATGTACGCATCGTCAGTGTCCCAGGCGAAGGTGGTATGGATCCTGTCCTGAAGCTCGATCGTCGGTCTAGGGTCGGCATCCCATGTGCACAGCTCGTCGGCGTACTGAAGATCATACGCCCTCAAGTTGACCCGCCTCTTCACCTCGCGTGGCGCTGGTGGATCCTCTGGAACCCCCTGCCTGTAACCGAACTGTCGGAGGACTCGGTCCGGCATGTACGGCTCATGTATATCGAGGCACTTAATAATGCCTCGATACAAAGAAGGAGCGTACTGACGGGTCGTAAAGTCTAACGGACCCCACGATGTCCAAGCAACCTAAAATTTATATTTCATGTTTTTAATTTTTTTTCGAGGCCACTATATACCTAAATTCAAAACGTATATTTATAATTTTAATTACCTAAATTCAAAGCGTAAATTCATAATATAAATTTCCTATACGAAAAGCAATAAAACACTAAAGTATTACCTCGTCAAATCTCACGACGTCTAAAATGCGACGAATAGCCATCAGCCGCTCCGAATTCCGTCCCTGAGGAACCTCCCTCCCGTCTCTCCGAGCGGCCCTCGTATCCACCATGGCCTCCAGGTCAAGGACAGCGTGACCTCGGAAAGTAGGAAAGTACGCCCAAATCCAGGCCTACATATATATAAAAACCCGTAAGCATATGATATCATATATTTTAAAAATAATTTAAAATAAATTAATAGTTACCCTCAGAAGAAGTGTACACCCTGCAATGCCCTTCGCCCTGGCCCGTGACGCCTCACCCAAATTCCGATATAGGACAGCCAGTACGCCGACTCCCCAGGCATAACAACCGCAGCGGTCGTGGTCATAGACTAGCGCCATGTACTTGTACTTGACGGCGTTCGTCGACTTGTCTGGGAAAACGGTATAGCCGAGGAGCGTCATCAAGTACATGGACGCTATGCGTCGGTCATCCCTCTCTGGACTGGATAGCTGCTCATGTAATACCCCTCATTTATTTGGTAAGGAAATTTTTGGTATTTTTGAGCTTTACTCGTATGAGTTATTGTTGCAAAATAATTATATAAGATATTGTTGTAAAATATTTATATAAGATATTCGTGTAGGATAATTGTGGACTCAGGCGGGCACCAGTACCGGCACCGGCATCATGTAAGATGGGTGGGTGGCTTGGTAGCTGTGTTAGCTTGGCCTGGAGTGTCACAAATATATGCAGGATAATTATGTAAAGTATTTGTGCAAGATATTTATATAAGATATTTGTGCACGGTATTTATATAAGATATTTGTGCACGGTAATTGTGCTAGGTAATTGCTTGAGATGTTTGTGCTAGATGGTGTACGAATATATTTAACCCGGAGTTAATAAATTTAATCCAAACCAAGTTCGGATAAGAATTAACGAAGTCGGCCTTTAGATGGTGCACCGGCCGTGTCGTCTTCCTCGTGAAGGCGGCCACTGTAGCACTCTGTTTTTTTTTCTCTATTTTTGGGGCAGGCAAGTGGCTCGATCCCTTTGGCTTTGGCTTGTCCCCTTGTCCCCGGTTTGTTCCCCCTTTGGTGGCTCGGATTTGTGCTATAAAAGGGCTCGAACCGATGCCTTCTTTCTCTCTTCTTCTTCCTTCTTTTCTCTTCATTTTCTCTGTTTTTCTCCCCTCTGAAATCGCCATTTTCGGGGCTGTTTAAGCTCGATTCGAGAAGGCTCACGAGTTGGAGAAGGTTGCCCAAGTGTTTGACTAAAGCTTTGAGGTGTTGGGAGATCGAACCATAGACAAATCGAAGGCAAACAAATCGGTTTGGGGTAAGAAAAACTCCATGGGAGCTGTCGAGCTTCGCCACTGTCATGCCACACGAATACCGCGACTGGCCGCGACTCGCCGCGATCGCGGTGAGGGCGTCCGAGTTATGTGTCTTGTTGGTTTGGCTTTGGGCTTTGCTCGTTTCCTTTGATTTCTTCTTGTATTCTTTTAGATTCATATATAAGTGTATTGAATCTAACTTAGGGTCTTGTTATGGGTCGTTTCCTAGGGATTTTTAATCCAGATCTGTCCCCGTTTTGGACTCAGGGACCCGTTCTTAAGCTTTGTTTGAGCTCGTCTTTCCAGGCAAGTGGTTGTGAATTAATTTGAAATAATTAAAATCTGATATTATATTAGGTTGTATATTCTGCTAGAATCAACGCTAATATAAGAGATATGATGTAATCATGTGACTTGAGATTTTGATGTGATTTGTGATATGTGGAACTGCTTGTGATGTGTTTGTGTGAATTATTGGTGAAGCCCTTGCTTAGTCTATTCATTAGACTAACTCTTGTATTTTTATATTTCTGTAACGTCATGGGGGTGTCGTCCGTCCGTTTCGGCACATGCAGATCCGAGGAGGCTAGAACGACTATGAAGATGAACGGTGTTTTGACAAGTTGTTTTGTCGTTTTGTTTAAAAGTCTTCTGCGGTTGTATTTCTGATTAATTGGGTCGTTTTTGGAATCGTGTAATTCCGCGACCATGTGGTTTAATAAAAGTTATGATTTTAGTATTGTAACTATGTTTAAGACAGTTATGTCGTTGGAAAAGCCTGGGGTGACTTCGGGGTTTACGTCCGGAGTCATCGGCAGTAATACTTTCAAATGGATGGAAATTTAGGGGTGTTACAGATTTGGTATCAGAGCTAAACAGTTTTCGTAGGCTCTATTACAGAGTTGAATCAGAGCCGAAAGTTTTTAAAACGGGTTTGGGATTTAATGGACCATTTACTCGTTTTGTTTGAAAATGTTTTCAAACGGCTCTTGTGAACTCACGGGCGGCACCAATACCGGCACCGGCACCGTTGGGTGGCTGGGTGTGTGATGCGGCTGGGGTAGCTTGGCCTGGGGATGTTACAGATCCGGTTTGAAATATTTTCATTCGTTGAAATATTTTCACTTGTTTGAAATATTTGCGAAGGCTCTAAATTTTCAAAAGTGAAAAAGTTACACCGTTCATAGTCGTGCCTCTTCTCTTGAGTCTGTTAGGGTGAATCTCTAGTTAGACTTGAGTTCCTAGTTTCCTTGTTATGCTTTGAGGTTATAGGACCTTTGGTTGAAGTTTTTGAGGTTAAGGATGGTAAGGTTGTTGTTGAGGTAGGTTCCTCATTGGCTTAGTGCAAGTTTCGGGGTCGAAACTTAAATTAAGGGGGTGGTAATGTAATACCCCTCATTTATTTGGTAAGGAAATTTTTGGTATTTTTGAGCTTTACTCGTATGAGTTATTGTTGCAAAATAATTGTATGAGATATTATTGCAAAATAATTATATAAGATATTGTTGTAAAATATTATATAAGATATTCGTGTAGGATAATTGTGGACTCAGGCGGGCACCAGTACCGGCACCGACATCATGTAAGATGGGTGGGTGGCTTGGTAGCTGT
Source organism: Rheum nobile (assembly GCA_027886185.1). Lineage (NCBI taxonomy): Eukaryota > Viridiplantae > Streptophyta > Magnoliopsida > Caryophyllales > Polygonaceae > Rheum > Rheum nobile. The sequence continues at coordinate 2,349,337 of WOAB01000652.1, read as the reverse complement.
GTTAGCTTGGCCTCGAGTGTCACAAATATATGCAGGATAATTATGTAAAGTATTTGTGCAATATATTTGTGCATGGTATTTATATAAGATTTTTGTGCACGGTAATTGCTTGAGATGTTTGTGCTAGATGGTGTACGAATATATTTAACCCGGAGTTAAGAAATTTAATCCAAACCAAGTTTGGATAAGAATTAACGAAGTCGGCCTTTAAACCGCGACTTGACGCGACTTGCCGCGATCTGCAGCGACCTACCGCGACTCGCCGCGCTCGAGGTAATGCCAATGCCAGGCCGTGTTGTCTTCCTCGTGAAGGCGGCCACTGTAGCACTCTGTTTTTTTTTTCTGTTTTTGGGGCAGGCAAGTGGCTCGATCCACTTGGCTTTGGCTTGTCCCCTTGTCCCCGGTTTGTTCCCCATTTGGTGGCTCGGATTTGTGCTATAAAAGGGCTCGAACCGATGCCTTCTTTCTCTCTTCTTCTTCCTTCTTTTCTCTTCATTTTCTCTGTTTTTCTCCCCTCTGAAATCGCCATTTTCGGGGCTGTTTAAGCTCGATTCGAGAAGGCTCACGAGTTGGAGAAGGTTGCCCAAGTGTTTGACTAAAGCTTTGAGGTGTTGGGAGATTGAACCATAGACAAATCGAAGGCAAACAAATCGGTTTGGGGTAAGAAAAACTCCATGGGAGCTGTCGAGCTTCGCCACTGTCATGCCACACGAATACCGCGACTGGCCGCGACTCGCCGCGATCGCGTTGAGGGCGTCCGAGTTGTGTGTCTTGTTGGTTTGGCTTTGGGCTTTGCTCGTTTCCTTTGATTTCTTCTTGTATTCTTTTAGATTCATATATAAGTGTATTGAATCTAACTTAGGGTCTTGTTATAGGTCGTTTCCTAGGGATTTTTATTCCAGATCTGTCCCCGTTTTGGACTCAGGGACCCGTTCTTAAGCTTTGTTTGAGCTCGTCTTTCCAGGCAAGTGGTTGTGAATTAATTTGAAATAATTAAAATCTGATATTATATTAGGTTGTATATTCTGCTAGAATCAACGCTAATATAAGAGATATGCTGTAATCATGTGACTTGAGATTTTGATATGATTTGTGATATGTGGAACTGCTTGTGATGTGTTTGTGTGAATTATTGGTGAAGCCCTTGCTTAGTCTATTCATTAGACTAACTCTTGTATTTTTATATTTCTGTAACGTCATGGGGGTGTCGTCCGTCCGTTTCGGCACATGCAGATCCGAGGAGGCTAGAACGACTATAAAGATGAACGGTGTTTTGACAAGTTGTTTTGTCATTTTGTTTAAAAGTCTTCCGCTGTTGTATTTCTGATTAATTGGGTCGTTTTTGGAATCGTGTAATTCTGCGACCATGTGGTTTAATAAAAGTTATGATTTTAGTATTGTAACTATGTTTAAGACAGTTATGTCGTTGGAAAAGCCTGGGGTGACTTTGGGGTTTACGTCCGGAGTCATCGGCAGTAATACTTTCAAATGGATGGAAATTTGGGGGTGTTACAGATTTGGTTTCAGAGCTAAACAGTTTTTGTAGGCTCTGTTACAGAGTTGGAATCAGAGCCGAAAGTTTTTAAAACGGGTTTGGGATTTAATGGACCATTTACTCGTTTTGTTTGAAAATGTTTTCAAACGGCTCTTGTGAACTCACGGGCGGCACCAGTACTGGCACCGGCACCGTTGGGTGGCTGGGTGTGTTATGCGGCTGGGGTAGTTTGGCCTGGGGATGTTACAGATCCGGTTTGAAATATTTTCATTCGTTGAAATATTTTAACTTGTTTGAAATATTTGCGAAGGCTCTAAATTTTCAAAAGTGAAAAAGTTACACCGTTCATAGTCGTGCCTCTTCTCTTGAGTCTGTTAAGGTGAATCTCTAGTTAGACTTCAGTTCCTAGTTTCCTTGTTATGCTTTGAGGTTATAGGACCTTTGGTTGAAGTTTTTGAGGTTAAGGATGGTAAGGTTGTTGTTGAGGTAGGTTCCTCATTGGCTTAGTGAAAGTTTCGGGGTCGAAACTTAAATTAAGGGGGTGGTAATGTAATACCCCTCATTTATTTGGTAAGGAAATTTTTGGTATTTTTGAGCTTTACTCGTATGAGTTATTGTTGCAAAATAATTGTATGAGATATTGTTGCAAAATAATTATATAAGATATTGTTGTAAAATATTTATATAAGATATTCGTGTAGGATAATTGTGGACTCAGGCGGGCACCAGTACCGGCACCGGCATCATGTAAGATGGGTGGGTGGCTTGGTAGCTGTGTTAGCTTGGCCTGGAGTGTCACAAATATATGCAGGATAATTATGTAAAGTATTTGTGCAAGATATTTGTGCACGGTATTTATATAAGATATTTGTGCACGGTAATTGTGTGAGGTAATTGCTTGAGATGTTTGTGCTAGATGGTGTACGAATATATTTAACCCGGAGTTAAGAAATTTAATCCAAACCAAGTTCGGATAAGAATTAACGAAGTCGGCCTTTAAACCGCGACTTGACGCGACTTGCCGCGATCTGCAGCGACCTACCGCGACTCGCCGCGCTCGCGGTAATGCCAATGCCAGGCCGTGTCGTCTTCCTCGTGAAGGCGGCCACTGTAGCACTCTGTTTTTTTTCTCTGTTTTTGGGGCAGGCAAGTGGCTCGATCCACTTGGCTTTGGCTTGTCCCCTTGTCCCCGGTTTGTTCCACCTTTGGTGGCTCGGATTTGTGCTATAAAAGGGCTCGAACCGATGCCTTCTTTCTCTCTTCTTCTTCCTTCTTTTCGCTTCATTTTCTCTGTTTTTCTCCCCTATGAAATCGCCATTTTCGGGGCTGTTTAAGCTCGATTCGAGAAGGCTCACGAGTTGGAGAAGGTTGCCCAAGTGTTTGACTAAAGCTTTGAGGTGTTGGGAGATCGAACCATAGACAAATCGAAGGCAAACAAATCGGTTTGGGGTAAGAAAAACTCCATGGGAGCTGTCGAGCTTCACCACTGTCATGCCACACGAATACCGCGACTGGCCGCGACTCGCCGCGATCGCGGTGAGGGCGTCCAAGTTGTGTGTCTTGTTGGTTTGGCTTTGGGCTTTGCTCGTTTCCTTTGATTTCTTCTTGTATTCTTTTAGATTCATATATAAGTGTATTGAATCTAACTTAGGGTCTTGTTATGGGTCGTTTCCTAGGGATTTTTATTCCAGATATGTCCCCGTTTTGGACTCAGGGACCCGTTCTTAAGCTTTGTTTGAGCTCGTCTTTCCAGGCAAGTGGTTGTGAATTAATTTGAAATAATTAAAATCTTATATTATATTAGGTTGTATATTCTGCTAGAATCAACGCTAATATAAGAGATATGCTGTAATCATGTGACTTGAGATTTTGATATGATTTGTGATATGTGGAACTGCTTGTGATGTATTTGTGTGAATTATTGGTGAAGCCCTTGCTTAGTCTATTCATTAGACTAACTCTTGTATTTTTATATTTCTGTAACGTCATGGGGGTGTCGTCCGTCCGTTTCGGCACATGCAGATCCGAGGAGGCTAGAACGACTATGAAGATGAACGGTGTTTTGACAAGTTGTTTTGTCATTTTGTTTAAAAGTCTTCCGCTGTTGTATTTCTGATTAATTGGGTCGTTTTTGGAATCGTGTAATTCTGCGACCATGTGGTTTAATAAAAGTTATGATTTTAGTATTGTAACTATGTTTAAGACAGTTATGTCGTTGGAAAAGCCTGGGGTGACTTTGGGGTTTACGTCCGGAGTCATCGGCAGTAATACTTTCAAATGGATGGAAATTTGGGGGTGTTACAGATTTGGTATCAGAGCTAAACAGTTTTCGTAGGCTCTGTTACAGAGTTGGAAGCAGAGCCGAAAGTTTTTAAAACGGGTTTGGGATTTAATGGACCATTTACTCGTTTTGTTTGAAAATGTTTTCAAACGGCTCTTGTGAACTCACGGGCGGCACCAGTACTGGCACCGGCACCGTTGGGTGGCTGGGTGTGTTATGCGGCTGGGGTAGCTTGGCCTGGGGATGTTACAGATCCGGTTTGAAATATTTTCATTCGTTGAAATATTTTAACTTGTTTGAAATATTTGCGAAGGCTCTAAATTTTCAAAAGTGAAAAAGTTACACCGTTCATAGTCGTGCCTCTTCTCTTGAGTCTGTTAAGGTGAATCTCTAGTTAGACTTCAGTTCCTAGTTTCCTTGTTATGTTTTGAGGTTATAGGACCTTTGGTTGAAGTTTTTGAGGTTAAGGATGGTAAGGTTGTTGTTGAGGTAGGTTCCTCATTGGCTTAGTGAAAGTTTCGGGGTCGAAACTTAAATTAAGGGGGTGGTAATGTAATACCCCTCATTTATTTGGTAAGGAAATTTTTGGTATTTTTGAGCTTTACTCGTATGAGTTATTATTGCAAAATAATTGTATGAGATATTGTTGCAAAATAATTATATAAGATATTGTTGTAAAATATTTATATAAGATATTCGTGTAGGATAATTGTGGACTCAGGCGGGCACCAGTACCGGCACCGGCATCATGTAAGATGGGTGGGTGGCTTGGTAGCTGTGTTAGCTTGGCCTGGAGTGTCACAAATATATGCAGGATAATTATGTAAAGTATTTGTGCAAGATATTTGTGCACGGTATTTATATAAGATATTTGTGCACGGTAATTGTGTGAGGTAATTGCTTGAGATGTTTGTGCTAGATGGTGTACGAATATATTTAACCCGGAGTTAAGAAATTTAATCCAAACCAAGTTCGGATAAGAATTAACGAAGTCGGCCTTTAAACCGCGACTTGACGCGACTTGCCGCGATCTGCAGCGACCTACCGCGACTCGCCGCGCTCGCGGTAATGCCAATGCCAGGCCGTGTCGTCTTCCTCGTGAAGGCGGCCACTGTAGCACTCTGTTTTTTTTCTCTGTTTTTGGGGCAGGCAAGTGGCTCGATCCACTTGGCTTTGGCTTGTCCCCTTGTCCCCGGTTTGTTCCACCTTTGGTGGCTCGGATTTGTGCTATAAAAGGGCTCGAACCGATGCCTTCTTTCTCTCTTCTTCTTCCTTCTTTTCGCTTCATTTTCTCTGTTTTTCTCCCCTATGAAATCGCCATTTTCGGGGCTGTTTAAGCTCGATTCGAGAAGGCTCACGAGTTGGAGAAGGTTGCCCAAGTCTTTGACTAAAGCTTTGAGGTGTTGGGAGATCGAACCATAGACAAATCGAAGGCAAACAAATCGGTTTGGGGTAAGAAAAACTCCATGGGAGCTGTCGAGCTTCACCACTGTCATGCCACACGAATACCGCGACTGGCCGCGACTCGCCGCGATCGCGGTGAGGGCGTCCAAGTTGTGTGTCTTGTAGGTTTGGCTTTGGGCTTTGCTCGTTTCCTTTGATTTCTTCTTGTATTCTTTTAGATTCATATATAAGTGTATTGAATCTAACTTAGGGTCTTTATATGGGTCGTTTCCTAGGGATTTTTATTCCAGATATGTCCCCGTTTTGGACTCAGGGACCCGTTCTTAAGCTTTGTTTGAGCTCGTCTTTCCAGGCAAGTGGTTGTGAATTAATTTGAAATAATTAAAATCTTATATTATATTAGGTTGTATATTCTGCTAGAATCAACGCTAATATAAGAGATATGCTGTAATCATGTGACTTGAGATTTTGATGTGATTTGTGATATGTGGAACTGCTTGTGATGTGTTTGTGTGAATTATTGGTGAAGCCCTTGCTTAGTCTATTCATTAGACTAACTCTTGTATTTTTATATTTCTGTAACGTCATGGGGGTGTCGTCCGTCCGTTTCGGCACATGCAGATCCGAGGAGGCTAGAACGACTATGAAGATGAACGGTGTTTTGACAAGTTGTTTTGTCGTTTTGTTTAAAAAGACTTCCGCTGTTGTATTTCTGATTAATTGGGTCATTTTTGGAATCGTGTAATTCTGCGACCATGTGGTTTAATAAAAGTTATGATTTTAGTATTGTAACTATGTTTAAGACAATTATGTCGTTGGAAAAGCCTGGGGTGACTTCGGGGTTTACGTCCGGAGTCATCGGCAGTAATACTTTCAAATGGATGGAAATTTGGGGGTGTTACAGATTTGGTATCAGAGCTAAACAGTTTTTGTAGGCTCTGTTACAGAGTTGGAATCAGAGCCGAAAGTTTTTAAAACGGGTTTGGGATTTAATGGACCATTTACTCGTTTTGTTTGAAAATGTTTTCAAATGGCTCTTGTGAACTCACGGACGGCACCAGTACCGGCACCGGCACCGTTGGGTGGCTGGGTGTGTGATGCGTCTGGGGTAGCTTGGCCTGGGGATGTTACAGATCCGGTTTGAAATATTTTCATTCGTTGAAATATTTTCACTTGTTTGAAATATTTGCGAAGGCTCTAAATTTTCAAAAGTGAAAAAGTTACACCGTTCATAGTCGTGCCTCTTCTCTTGAGTCTGTTAAGGTGAATCTCTAGTTAGACTTGAGTTCCTAGCTTCCTTGTTATGCTTTGAGGTTATAGGACCTTTGGTTGAAGTTTTTGAGGTTAAGGATGGTAAGGTTGTTGTTGAGGTAGGTTCCTCATTGGCTTAGTGCAAGTTTTGGGGTCGAAACTTAAATTAAGGGGGTGGTAATGTAATATCCCTCATTTATTTGGTAAGGAAATTTTTGGTATTTTTGAGCTTTACTCGTATGAGTTATTGTTGCAAAATAATTGTATGTGATATTGTTGCAAAATAATTATATAAGATATTATTGTAAAATATTTATATAAGATATTCGTATAGGATAATTGTGGACTCAGGCAGGCACCAGTACCGGCACCGGCATCATGTAAGATGGGTGGGTGGCTTGGTAGCTGTGTTAGCTTGGCCTGGAGTGTCACAAATATATGCAGGATAATTATGTAAAGTATTTGTGCAAGATATTTGTGCACGATATTTATATAAGATATTTATGCACGGTAATTGTGCGAGGTAATTGCTTGAGATGTTTGTGCTAGATGGTGTACGAATATATTTAACCCGGAGTTAAGAAATTTAATCCAAACCAAGTTCGGATAAGAATTAACGAAGTCGGCCTTTAAACCGCGACTTGACGCGACTTGCCGCGATCTGCAGCGACCTACCGCGACTCGCCGTGCTCGCGGTAATGCCAATGCCAGGCCGTGTCGTCTTCCTCGTGAAGGCGGCCACTGTAGCACTCTGTTTTTTTTCTCTGTTTTTGGGGCAGGCAAGTGGCTCGATCCACTTGGCTTTGGCTTGTCCCCTTGTCCCCGGTTTGTTCCCCCTTTGGTGGCTCGGATTTGTGCTATAAAAGGGCTCGAACCGATGCCTTCTTTCTCTCTTCTTCTTCCTTCTTTTCTCTTCATTTTCTCTGTTTTTCTCCCCTCTGAAATTGCCATTTTCGGGGCTGTTTAAGCTCGATTCGAGAAGGCTCACGAGTTGGAGAAGGTTGCCCAAGTGTTTGACTAAAGCTTTGAGGTGTTGGGAGATCGAACCATAGACAAATCGAAGGCAAACAAATCGGTTTGGGGTAAGAAAAACTCCATGGGAGCTGTCGATCTTCGCCACTGTCATGCCACACGAATACCGCGACTGGCCGCGACTCGCCGCGATCGCGGTGAGGGCGTCCGAGTTCTGTGTCTTGTTGGTTTGGCTTTGGGCTTTGCTCGTTTCCTTTGATTTCTTCTTGTATTCTTTTAGATTCATATATAAGTGTATTGAATCTAACTTAGGGTCTTGTTATGGGTCGTTTCCTAGGGATTTTTATTCCAGATCTGTCCCCGTTTTGGACTCAGGGACCCGTTCTTAAGCTTTGTTTGAGCTCGTCTTTCCAGGCAAGTGGTTGTGAATTAATTTGAAATAATTAAAATTTGATATTATATTAGGTTGTATATTCTGCTAGAATCAATGCTAATATAAGAGATATGCTGTAATCATGTGACTTGAGATTTTGATATGATTTGTGATATGTGGAACTGCTTGTGATGTGTTTGTGTGAATTATTGGTGAAGCCCTTGCTTAGTCTATTCATTAGACTAACTCTTGTATTTTTATATTTCTGTAACGTCATGGGGGTGTCGTCCGTCCGTTTCGGCACATGCAGATCGGAGGAGGCTAGAACGACTATGAAGATGAATGGTGTTTTGACAAGTTGTTTTGTCGTTTTGTTTAAAAGTCTTCCGCTGTTGTATTTCTGATTAATTGGGTCGTTTTTGGAATCGTGTAATTCCGCGACCATGTGGTTTAATAAAAGTTTTGATTTTAGTATTGTAACTATGTTTAAGACAGTTATGTCGTTGGAAAAGCCTGGGGTGACTTCAGGGTTTACGTCCGGAGTCATCGGCAGTAATACTTTCAAATGGATGGAAATTTGGGGGTGTTACAGATTTGGTATCAGAGCTAAACAGTTTTTGTAGGCTCTGTTACAGAGTTGGAATCAGAGCCGAAAGTTTTTAAAACGGGTTTGGGATTTAATGGACCATTTACTCGTTTTGTTTGAAAATGTTTTCAAACGCTCTTGTGAACTCACGGGCGGCACCAGTACCGGCACCGGCACCGTTGGGTGGCTGCGTGTGTGATGCGTCTGGGGTAGCTTGGCCTGGGGATGTTACAGATCCGATTTGAAATATTTTCATTCGTTGAAATATTTTCACTTGTTTGAAATATTTGCGAAGGCTCTAAATTTTCAAAAGTGAAAAAGTTACACCGTTCATAGTCGTGCCTCTTCTCTTGAGTCTGTTAAGGTGAATCTCTAGTTAGACTTGAGTTCCTAGTTTCCTTGTTATGCTTTGAGGTTATAGGACCTTTGGTTGAAGTTTTTGAGGTTAAGGATGGTAAGGTTGTTGTTGAGGTAGGTTCCTCATTGACTTAGTGCATGTTTTGGGGTCGAAACTTAAATTAAGGGGGTGGTAATGTAATATCCCTCATTTATTTGGTAAGGAAATTTTTGGTATTTTTGAGCTTTACTCGTATGAGTTATTGTTGCAAAATAATTGTATGAGATATTGTTGCAAAATAATTATATAAGATATTATTGTAAAATATTTATATAAGATATTCGTATAGGATAATTGTGGACTCAGGCATGCACCAGTACCGGCACCGGCATCATGTAAGATGGATGGGTGTCTTGGTAGCTGTGTTAGCTTGGCCTAGAGTGTCACAAATATATGCAGGATAATTATGTAAAGTATTTGTGCAAGATATTTGTGCACGGTATTTATATAAGATATTTGTGCACGGTAATTGTGCGAGGTAATTGCTTGAGATGTTTGTGCTAGATGGTGTACGAATATATTTAACCCGGAGTTAAGAAATTTAATCCAAACCAAGTTTGGATAAGAATTAACGAAGTCGGCCTTTAAACCGCGACTTGACGCGACTTGCCGCGATCTGCAGCGACCTACCGCGACTCGCCGCGCTCGCGGTAATGCCAATGCCAGGCCGTGTCGTCTTCCTCGTGAAGGCGGCCACTGTAGCACTCTGTTTTTTTTCTCTGTTTTTGGGGCAGGCAAGTGGCTCGATCCACTTGGCTTTGGCTTGTCCCCTTGTCCCCGGTTTGTTCCCCCTTTGGTGGCTCGGATTTGTGCTATAAAAGGGCTCGAACCGATGCCTTCTTTCTCTCTTCTTCTTCCTTCTTTTCTCTTCATTTTCTCTATTTTTCTCCCCTCTGAAATCGCCATTTTCGTGGCTGTTTAAGCTCGATTCGAGAAGGCTCACGAGTTGGAGAAGGTTGCCCAAGTGTTTGACTAAAGCTTTGAGGTGTTGGGAGATCGAACCATAGACAAATCGAAGGCAAACAAATCGGTTTGGGGTAAGAAAAACTCCATGGGAGCTGTCGAGCTTCGCCACTGTCATGCCACACGAATACCGCGACTGGCCGCGACTCGCCGCGATCGCGGTGAGGGCGTCCGAGTTCCGTGTCTTGTTGGTTTGGCTTTGGGCTTTGCTCGTTTCCTTTGATTTCTTCTTGTATTCTTTTAGATTCATATATAAGTGTATTGAATCTAACTTAGGGTCTTGTTATGGGTCGTTTCCTAGGGATTTTTATTCCAGATTTGTCCCCGTTTTGGACTCAGGGACCCGTTCTTAAGCTTTGTTTGAGCTCGTCTTTCCAGGCAAGTTGTTGTGAATTAATTTGAAATAATTAAAATCTGATATTATATTAGGTTGTATATTCTGCTAGAATCAACGCTAATATAAGAGATATGCTGTAATCATGTGACTTGAGATTTTGATGTGATTTGTGATATGTGGAACTGCTTGTGATGTGTTTGTGTGAATTATTGGTGAAGCCCTTGCTTAGTCTATTCATTAGACTAACTCTTGTATTTTTATATTTCTGTAACGTCATGGGGGTGTCGTCCGTCCGTTTCGGCACATGCAGATCCGAGGAGGCTAGAACGACTATGAAGATGAATGGTGTTTTGACAAGTTGTTTTGTCGTTTTGTTTAAAAGTCTTCCGCTGTTGTATTTCTGATTAATTGGGTCGTTTTTGGAATCGTGTAATTCCGCGACCATGTGGTTTAATAAAAGTTATGATTTTAGTATTGTAACTATGTTTAAGACAGTTATGTCGTTGGAAAAGCCTGGGGTGACTTCGGGGTTTACGTCCGGAGTCATCGACAGTAATACTTTCAAATGGATGGAAATTTGGGGGTGTTACAGATTTGGTATCAGAGCTAAACAATTTTCGTAGGCTCTGTTACAGAGTTGGAATCAGAGCCAAAAGTTTTTAAAACGGGTTTGGGATTTAATGGACCATTTACTCGTTTTGTTTGAAAATGTTTTCTAACGGCTCTTGTGAACTCACGGGCGGCACCAGTACCGGCACCGTTGGGTGCCTGGGTGTGTGATGCATCTGGGGTAGCTTGGTCTGGGGATGTTACAGATCCGGTTTGAAATATTTTCATTCGTTGAAATATTTTCACTTGTTTGAAATATTTGCGAAGGCTCTAAATTTTCAAAAGTGAAAAAGTTACACCGTTCATAGTCGTGCCTCTTCTCTTGAGTCTGTTAAGGTGAATCTCTAGTTAGACTTGAGTTCCTAGTTTCCTTGTTATGCTTTGAGGTTATAGGACCTTTGGTTGAAGTTTTTGAGGTTAAGGATGGTAAGATTGTTGTTGAGGTAGGTTCCTCATTGGCTTAGTGCAAGTTTCGGGGTCGAAACTTAAATTAAGGGGGTGGTAATGTTATACCCCTCATTTATTTGGTAAGGAAATTTTTGGTATTTTTGAGCTTTACTCGTATGAGTTATTGTTGCAAAATAATTGTATGAGATATTGTTGCAAAATAATTATATAAGATATTGTTATAAAATATTTATATAAGATATTCGTGTAGGATAATTGTGGACTCAGGCGGGCACCAGTACCGGCACCGGCATCATGTAAGATGGGTGGGTGGCTTGGTAGCTGTGTTAGCTTGGCTTGGAGTGTCACAAATATATGCAGGATAATTATGTAAAGTATTTGTGCAAGATATTTATATAAGATATTTGTGCACGGTATTTATATAAGATATTTATGCACGGTAATTGTGCGAGGTAATTGCTTGAGATGTTTGTGCTAGATGGTGTACGAATATATTTAACCCGGAGTTAAGAAATTTAATCCAAACCAAGTTCGGATAAGAATTAACGAAGTCGGCCTTTAAACCGTGACTTGACGCGACTTGCCGCGATCTGCAGCGACCTACCGCGACTCGCCGCGCTCGCGGTAATGCCAATGCCAGGCCGTGTCGTCTTCCTCGTGAAGGCGGCCACTGTAGCACTCTGTTTTTTTTCTCTGTTTTTGGGGCAGGCAAGTGGCTCGATCCACTTGGCTTTGGCTTGTCCCCTTGTCCCCGGTTTGTTCCCCCTTTGGTGGCTCGGATTTGTGCTATAAAAGGGCTCGAACCGATGCCTTCTTTCTCTCTTCTTCTTCCTTCTTTTCTCTTCATTTTCTCTGTTTTTCTCCCCTCTGAAATCGCCATTTTCGGGGCTGTTTAAGCTCGATTCGAGAAGGCTCACGAGTTGGAGAAGGTTGCCCAAGTGTTTGACTAAAGCTTTGAGGTGTTGGGAGATCGAACCATAGACAAATCGAAGGCAAACAAATCGGTTTGGGGTAAGAAAAACTCCATGGGAGCTGTCAAGCTTCGCCACTGTCATGCCTCACGAATACCGCGACTGGCCGCGACTCGCCGCGATCGCGGTGAGGGCGTCCGAGTTGTGTGTCTTGTTGGTTTGGCTTTGGGCTTTGCTCGTTTCCTTTGATTTCTTCTTGTATTCTTTTAGATTCATATATAAGTGTATTGAATCTAAATTAGGGTCTTGTTATGGGTCGTTTCCTAGGGATTTTTATTCCAGATCTGTTCCCATTTTGGACTCAAGGACCCGTTCTTAAGCTTTGTTTGAGCTCGTCTTTCCAGGCAAGTGGTTGTGAATTAATTTGAAATAATTAAAATCTGATATTATATTAGGTTGTATATTCTGCTAGAATCAACGCTAATATAAGAGATATGCTATAATCATGTGACTTGAGATTTTGATGTGATTTGTGATATGTGGAACTGCTTGTGATGTGTTTGTGTGAATTATTGGTGAAGCCCTTGCTTAGTCTATTCATTAGACTAACTCTTGTATTTTTATATTTCTGTAACGTCATGGGGGTGTCGTCCGTCCGTTTCGGCACATGCAGATCCGAGGAGGCTAGAACGACTATGAAGATGAACGGTGTTTTGACAAGTTGTTTTGTCGTTTTGTTTAAAAGTCTTCCGCTGTTGTATTTCTGATTAATTGGGTCGTTTTTGGAATCGTGTAATTCCGCGACCATGTGGTTTAATAAAAGTTATGATTTTAGTATGGTAACTATGTTTAAGACAGTTAAGTCGTTGGAAAAGCCTGGGGTGACTTCGGGGTTTACGTCCGGAGTCATCGGCAGTAATACTTTCAAATGGATGGAAATTTGGGGGTGTTACAGATTTGGTATCAGATCTAAACAGTTTTCGTAGGCTCTGTTACAGAGTTGGAATCAGAGCCGAAAGTTTTTAAAACGGGTTTGGGATTTAATGGACCATTTACTCGTTTTGTTTGAAAATGTTTTCAAACGGCTCTTGTGAACTCACGGGCGGCACCAATACTGGCACCGGCACCGTTGGGTGGCTGGGTGTGTGATGCGGCTGGGGTAGCTTGGCCTGGGATGTTACAGATCCGGTTTGAAATATTTTCATTCGTTGAAATATTTTCACTTGTTTGAAATATTTGCGAAGGCTCTAAATTTTCAAAAGTGAAAAAGTTACACCGTTCATTGTCGTGCCTCTTCTCTTGAGTCTGTTAAGGTGAATCTCCAGTTAGAATTGAGTTCCTAGTTTCCTTGTTATGCTTTGAGGTTATAGGACCTTTGGTTGAAGTTTTTGAGGTTAAGGATGGTAAGGTTGTTGTTGAGGTAGGTTCCTCATTGGCTTAGTGCAAGTTTCGGGGTCGAAACTTAAATTAAGGGGGTGGTAATGTAATACCCCTCATTTATTTGGTAAGGAAATTTTTGGTATTTTTGAGCTTTACTCGTATGAGTTATTGTTGCAAAATAATTGTATGAGATATTGTTGCAAAATAATTATATAAGATATTGTTGTAAAATATTTATATAAGATATTCGTGTAGGATAATTGTGGACTCAAGCGGGCACCAGTACCGGCACCGGCATCATGTAAGATGGGTGGGTGGCTTGGTAGCTGTGTTAGCTTGGCCTGGAGTGTCACAAATATATGCAGGATAATTATGTAAAGTATTTGTGCAAGATATTTATATAAGATATTTGTGCACGGTATTTATATAAGATATTTGTGCACGGTAATTGTGCGAGGTAATTGCTTGAGATGTTTATGCTAGATGGTGTACGAATATATTTAACCCGGAGTTAAGAAATTTAATCCAAACCAAGTTCGGATAAGAATTAACGAAGTCGGCCTTTAAACCGCGACTTGACGCGACTTGCCGCGATCTGCAGCGACCTACCGCGACTCGCCGCGCTCGCGGTAATGCCAATGCCAGGCCGTGTCGTCTTCCTCGTGAAGGCGGCCACTATAGCACTCTGTTTTTTTTCTCTGTTTTTGGGGCAGGCAAGTGGCTCGATCCACTTGTCTTTGGCTTGTCCCCTTGTCCCCGGTTTGTTCCCCCTTTGGTGGCTCGGATTTGTGCTATAAAAGGGCTCGAACCGATGCCTTCTTTCTCTCTTCTTCTTCCTTCTTTTCTCTTCATTTTCTCTGTTTTTCTCCCCTCTGAAATCGCCATTTTCGTGGCTGTTTAAGCTCGATTCGAGAAGGCTCACGAGTTGGAGAAGGTTGCCCAAGTGTTTGACTAAAGCTTTGAGGTGTTGGGAGATCGAACCATAGACAAATCGAAGGCAAACAAATCGGTTTGGGGTAAGAAAAACTCCATGGGAGCTGTCGAGCTTCGCCACTGTCATGCCACACGAATACCGCGACTGGCCGCGACTCGCCGCGATCGCGGTGAGGGCGTCCGAGTTGTGTGTCTTGTTGGTTTGGCTTTGGGCTTTGCTCGTTTCCTTTGATTTCTTCTTGTATTCTTTTAGATTCATATATAAGTGTATTGAATCTAACTTAGGGTCTTGTTATGGGTCGTTTCCTAGGGATTTTTATTCCAAATCTGTCCCCGTTTTGGACTCAGGGACCCGTTCTTAAGCTTTGTTTGAGCTCGTCTTTCCAGGCAAGTGGTTGTGAATTAATTTGAAATAATTAAAATCTGATATTATATTAGGTTGTATATTCTGCTAGAATCAACGCTAATATAAGAGATATGCTGTAATCATGTGACTTGAGATTTTGATGTGATTTGTGATATGTGGAACTGCTTGTGATGTGTTTGTGTGAATTATTGGTGAAGCCCTTGCTTAGTCTATTCATTAGACTAACTCTTGTATTTTTATATTTCTGTAACGTCATGGGGGTGTCGTCCGTCCGTTTCGGCACATGCAGATCCGAGGAGGCTAGAACGACTATGAAGAATTTATGGTGTTTTGACAAGTTGTTTTGTCGTTTTGTTTAAAAGTCTTCCGCTGTTGTATTTCTGATTAATTGGGTCGTTTTTGGAATCGTGTAATTCCGCGACCATGTGGTTTAATAAAAGTTATGATTTTAGTATTGTAACTATGTTTAAGACAGTTATGTCGTTGGAAAAGTCTGGGGTGACTTCGGGGTTTACATCCGGAGTCATCGGCAGTAATACTTTCAAATGGATGGAAATTTGGGGGTGTTACAGCTCAATCGACCTCAGCGAGAGGGACTCTATCGGAATACCGCCACCACCGAACCACAGGGACAACAACTCCTGGTTCGCCCCAGTAACAGCGCAGACATGCTCTCTGACGACGGAGTCCGCCATATCTGTGGTGACGCTCAAGCCGTCGATGGGAATCGCCAGGATACGCGCGACATCGTGGAGCGTGATAGTGATCTCGCCCCATGGGAAATGGAACGAGCTCGTCTCCGGATGTCATCGCTCGACGAACACAGAAATAAGCACGTCGTCGACACTCCTGAAGTCCACCTCCCTCAGAGAGGTTATACGGCTCCGCTGCGCAAAATCCCACCAGGTGTCAGGATCCGCTGTAATGTGCTGGTCCATCTCCCAATGCCACGGCTTCCTGGTGTACGTATTCAGAACCTTCCTCATCTGAAAAAGAAATAACAAAATTAGTATTATACTTATACATTTATATATAGCATTTTCATATTTTTATTAACAAATCTTAGACTACATCAAAGAGGTACCGTATCATCCACGCGCGCAACGGGTGGTGGGGGCTCTGGTAGTGCCAACGCCAATGTCATGTCCCATACGACCCTGGCGACGTGGGTCGTATACGTACCCAGGAGGTGAGGAACGAGGGGCCCTCCTGGCATCCAAGGCTCCACGGGACCCGCCTGCTCGGGAACCGGATCCGCCTGCTCCTGAGCCGGCGGATCCGCCTGCTGCGGAGGCGGATCCACGTGCTGCGGAGACGGATCCCCCTGCTGAGAAGCCGAATCCGCCTGCTGGGGAGACTCGTCCATCCCCAAGTCCTCTGCGGGTCCATCATAATAGTCGCGCTGGAAGGCCGCGTCGGCAACGGCAACTGCCTCCTCCTCCAGATCCATGGACGAGGTCGATGAGGAAGACAGAGACAGCGACAGGGTCAGACCTGGTCACGCCCACCTGCACTCCCGTCGCGTCGCGACGTCCTGTGTCGCGTCTAGGACGGGAAGCAGATCCACTGAAGCGGCCATCGAAGCGGCCCGACGAGCCGATGCTGTGACCGGATTCCTCCGCGCCAGCTGACGGGAGCCACGTCGGGGCCGTCTCACAGACAACATCGAGGCTTGCAAAGCCTTTTAATAACATATTAACTCGTCAATTTTTTAAATTCTTAAACAACTACATTATCTGCCAAAATATAGATCTAATTTGTCATCTTAATTTGCTAATATATTTCTTTAAATTCAATCACAATTTAATAACAACATAAATTCCTTAATTTTTATTTTTATTTCATATCATAAATTTTAGTTTCATATACACATTTGTTTTTCTAAATTCAAGTTAAATTATTATAACTGAAATCCAAAATTCAATACCTAAATTCAAATTCAATTTTTATAACCTAAATATAAATTTCTAAAATTAATTACATATCAACAATTTCAAATCTAAATATTAATTTTAAACAAATCTATAATTAATTTCAGATCACTAATTTCTAATTGTAATACATATTTTATTCTAAATTTTAATCAATTCAAAATAAATTTCTAAAATTCATAAATAATATTTTCTAAAATATAAATAATAATTAATTACATATCACTAATTTCTAATTGAAACAAATCTAGAATTAATTACAGATCAATAATAAATTTCTAAAATTCATAAATAATTAATTACAGATCACTAATTTCTAATTGTAATACATATTTTATTCTAAATTTTAATCAATTCAAAATAAATTTCTAACATTCATAAATAATATTTTCTAAAATTCATAAATAATAATTAATTACAAATCACTAATTTCTAATTGAAACAAATCTAGAATTAATTACAGATCAACAATATTTGGTTGCAATATCTATTTCTAAATTCAATACTTATTTTATTCTAAATTTTCATCAATTTAAAATAAATTTCTAAAATTCATAACTATAAATTATTCAAATATAACTATAAATTTTTTTAAATACAGATAAACTATTTCTAAATACAATACCTATTTCTAAATTTAATATTTATTACATTCTAAATTTTCATTAATTCAAATAAATTTCAATTCTGTTCATACCTCTCGACTACCCCAGGTAGAAGTCTGACCGGGTGTCGCAGGATCGTCTCCGCGTCCGCGTCCCCCTCCTCATCTGCCCCGCGCTCGGATAAATCGAGTGCGGCAAGAACCTCGTCCTGCATCGCCATCCGGACCACCGCCGGCCATATCTCCGACGCCGGCCACCTCTCCGCCGCAACCGCCATGAAGCTCAGAAACGCCACCGGCCACCTCTGCAGCAACAGGAACACCGCCCCCAGCCGCCAATCTCTCCACGCCGCCTGGAGAGCCATCCCCGCCATTCGCGCCGCCACGAGGCTCGCCGGAGGGGTCACCACCGGCGCCACTGCTCGCCATCGTCGGAGATGAGGAGGAGGAGAAGAAGAAGAAGAAGAAGAAGGAAAGAAAGGGAGGAGGAAGAGAAGAAGAGAAGCCGCAGGGGAGGAAGAAGACGCCGGAAAGCGTACGCCACGACACGCCGCAGGGAGGAAGAAGAAGAGAAGAAAAGAGAAGAAGAATAAGAAGAAGACGCGGCGGCCTCTTAACCTACCCTGTACGCCATATCATGGCGTACGCCATGGTATGGCGTACAGGCTAGGGCCGAGTTGGGCCGGCCCAAGTTGGCCAGCCCAACTAATTTATTTTAAAAAATAAAATAAAATACAAATACGTATTTTTCTGTACGCCGTATGAGGGCGTACAAAAAAATACGTATTTGTATTTGTTTTTTGCTATATTTTAATACGTATGCCAGGTGAAGGCGTATGCCCTCATAGGGCGTACAGATTGTCGCGCGAAAAGCAGAAATTCATCGCGTATATAGTGGCCCCGTTATTAATACTCCTTCGGTGGCCCACAAAGTCTCCCACAAAAGTCTCCTACTTCAACCCCAAAAGCAACCAGCAGAACATGATTAATGGATTAGAAACAAGGGTAATTTGGTACAATTGTATTTATCTTACAATTCTGTTAAATTCTACAACAACACATAAAACTGAAAAGAGGGATTATTTATTAACTTTTCATTTTATTTTTTTATAATCATATTCACTTTCAAATATATTTTTTATTATCTTTCTTACTCTCTATATTTAATATTAAATTTTTTATTTAAGGTATAATAAATAATTATGTCAATTACATATTAAAATCCTTATTATTTTAAAAAGCCAAATATGGCTAAATAAATAGTACATTTTTTAACCCTTTTCTTCTAACTTAATTACACAATTGTCCTTTAATATGTGTCATCTTTATTCATTATGTGTCAAGTCTCCATGTCTCCACCCTATCATATACGTGTGAAAAATATGAGGAAGAGCAGATCCACGTATTGTCTTCCTACTACTATATAACTTTCTAAGCTTACTCGTCCTCAATCCCTGAAACCTATCTGCGCCGCTCTCAAAGACGCACCCATTTCTCTCACAGCGCCACCGCCGACCACCCTACCCGTATGCCGTCGACGTTCCCACGCGCTGCCGTTTCCGGTCCACCCAGGTAAACATCTCCGTCCTCCTTCGTCGTCCGTTTTGCAAATTAGGCTTGTGACAAAATAATTTCCCCTAGCTCGATGTGTTTTGTTTAATTGATTCTTCTTGAGAAGGAGACCAGTAGCTCGAGATCAAGTTCATTTCCATTGGCCACAAGGTATGTGAAAGCTGAGGAAGTACTCTAACAAGATTTCCCCAAATGAAGATTCATCAATAATTAAATCCAAGGATTTGTAAATACCCAGTTCAATATACCACCCAAAAATCCAAAATTTGATAGTACAAAATGTTGGAACTCATTATTTGAATGTGGCGCCGGTCACTTTTCCGGGCACAATTCCGGTGGGCTGCGGCCATTGTTAACACCGGAAAATGGAAGCATTGGCTTCCTCTACGCGAGCACATTCTCGTAGTGTACTCATACGTCAAAAATGATTTCCGTTTGAATGAGAAATGGAGGCCCAAAGTAGCTTGCATGAAGTGCAAGACTTGGGTAAAATGTTGGGATAAAAGTGTATCCCACATTGGAAGTTTGGAGATAAATCTCCTACCATATATAGAGGAGAAATGGACTCAAGGTTGTGGCCTTGAGTCATTACCCATTTTCAATGGGGAGCGGACCTAGCTCATCAAGCCCACACGCGCGCCGAGCCGAGTCGAGTCGGGTCGGCGGGCGAGCCGAGCCGAGCCGAGCCGAGCTCGGGCCGGGTTGGATTGGATCGGATCGGATCAGATCGGGCTTGGGCTGGCCAGCCAAGTTACGTATTACAACGGTAATGTGATTTGCGTCTCATTTAAGAGGTGATCTTTCGTTAATCTCTAAGAGAAGAACCTCTCGGTTTTTTCTTTCGAATCCTCCCACAGAGCTCTTTCGGTTTTTCCTTCTCCTTCTTTTTTTTGTGTCTGAGAGTACACATAGATCTGTGGGTTCGTTAGCTCTTGTTACTGGGTTGTGCGATTCAAGAGATCGTCGCAGTTGTATCCTGGGATTCGGAACGTCAAGAACCGTCACACTACGGGGCGTTTTCAGAATTAAGGAAAGAGATTTCGGTCTCGACTCTGCATCCGTTCTTCGGTCGGTATTTCTAAACTTCAAATTTCCTTAATTCATGTTCGTATATTTGCAGTTTAAAGCTTTTGTATGCATATAGGAAATTATGTTCCTACAATCTTAATTCTGAAAATTTTGCTTCGTTTGATTGCTTATACGGACTAACCGATTTGGTTGTCTGAAGTTTATTCTGATTCTTCGTATGTGAATTGATTTATAATTGGGTGCGTGATGATTTGGTTTGTTTTTCGCATTCTAATTCCATTTATCTGCAGTATGATTGTTTAATCCGCTTATTAATTTCATGTTCAGTATTTTATTCTGTTTTTTTGTTGTTCGTTAATTGTTCGGCTGATTCGTTAAGTTAATTTGATGTGCGTGAATTCATGTGCTGTTCGAAATTAGTTTGTTGTTCTGAATTACTTGATGTTCGTCTATTAATTTGACGTTCGTCTTTTAATTTTCTGTCCGTGAATTTCATTTGATATTTGCTTGATTATTCTACTGTTCGTGGATTAGAAATGCATCTTAATTATTTTTGTTGATTTGTGTATATGCTGTACTCCATATACATACGTATGAATCTAATTATTAATATATTGCAGCATGATTTGTCTCTTATTTCGTTACTCAATTTGTTGATTCGTGTATGTGTTTTAATACATACTGTTTTTGGTGCTTCCTAATTTCGGTCTTGTATATATGATTTGTTTTTTACTAATTCGTGAATTAATTTTCTAATTTGCTAATTCGTGAATTAATTTGTGTATCCCTTTAATTAATTTGCATTATGTTTTCGGTGTTTGCTAATTAATTTGATGTCCGAGCATGATTCTTGTATGTAATATATATTCTCTGCTTGCTGTTTTTGGTCTTCTAGACCTGAATCTTTTCGGCCATCTGTACTGATGTACAGAAAAATCAAACAAAAACAATTTATATCATATACGCGTATGAAACTGCAATTTATTATTTAAATTGTTTCGTTTGAGAATTTGCTCATTGAACTTGTCGTTGCAATCGTACTCAATCTAGTTTAATTTTTTGTAAATTTATGAGATGTATGATTAACCAAACTGAGAATGCTAATTCTGGTTTTGGTGCTCGTGTTGGAGCCGATATTGGAAATCGTGTTGAGTCGACACCCCAGATTCGGTCTGGGAGTGGTCTGCCAGCAGTGAATTTGCCAGTCATGAGGTTCGGAAACGCCGTTAAATCAGATTGTCCAAACCGATAACCTATCAGACTAGAAAAGTTATTGAAAGAGGATAAGCATGTGCTTTTGCCTCAGAATTCATATCTTTTCTCCCTAGCCAGCGTTGAGGCCTGGACTAATGGGGATGGTCTGTGCAAAGGTTGGGTTCAAAGCCGTCTGATAGATCCACTGTACAATAGTACATCGAGATCAAGACTTCTAAGGAATACTTAATTGCCTTGGAAAGAATTACAAGTCTGAGGACGCAGGCTCTAAGAAGTTCGCAGTGGCGAAATTTCTGGACTTCAAAATGGTGGACTCCAAGCCCATCATGGAACAAGTTGAAGAGTTGCAATTGCTTACGCATGAAATTATTGCGGAAGGAATGTCGATCTATGAGACGTTCCAGGTAGCTTCTTTCATAGAGAAACTCCCTCCAGGTTGGAAGGATTTCAAGAGCTATCTAAAGCACAAGCGAATGGCTATGACTGTCGAAGACTTGATTGTCGGGCTACGGATTGAGTCAACCTACCACAAAGCACATGGTGGTCAGGTACTGAACCCGAAGGCCAACTTGGCCAAGCACAAGGACAAGGGGAAGAAAAGAAATTTTCAACCCCAAGGCTCCAACAACTTCAATAAGCAACGAGCTAAGAAGTTCAGTGGAAAATGCCACAAGTATGGTTAAAATGGGTCACATGGAAGCCGCATGTCGTAGCAAGGCTGATCCACGTAAGGACAAGGGGAAATCCCAAGTCAACATGATTGAAGGCAGGCTCACGGATGCAGATCTGTGTGCTTTGACGTCTGAAGTCAATATGATTGGAAGCAATCCAATGAAATGGTGGTACGATACAGGTGTTACCAGACATATCTGCTCTGATAAGGGAATGTTTACCACTTATCTGAAGAGCAAGAGTGACGAGCATCTATTTATGGGGAACTCGTTCACATCCAAGGTCGATGGTCACGACAAAGTGGTGTTGAAGCTGACTTCCGAGAAGGAGCAGACTCTCACCAATGTCATGTATGTGCCAGATATATGGAAGAATCTGATCTCTGGCACTTTGCTGAGCAAGAACGGCTTCGCTGTGAAGTTCGTGTCTGACAAGCTTGTTCTTGCTAAGAATGGGGTGTATTTGGGCAAGGGTTATGTAAAGGATGGATTGGTCAAACTGAATGTAATAACAGTCATCCCAAACTCTATTGTATCCAATGTTTCAATGAATAAGAATAATCATATTGCTTATGTCGTTGAGTCTTTTAATTTTTGGCATGAACGGTTAGGGCATGTGAATAACAAGTCTATTCAAAGACTAATGAACATGAACCTGATTCCGAAATGAAAATCGAGTAAAGACAAATGTGAAGTATGCATACATGCCAAACTCACAAAAACACCATCCCCATGTGTAGAGAGAACAACCGAACCTCTAGGTTTAATACACACAGTTGTGTGTGATTTAAAATTCGTTGCAAACTAGAGGCGGTAAAAAGTATTTCGTGACCTTTATCGACGATTGCACAAAATACTGTTAGGTATACTTGCTAAGAAGCAAGGATGATGCCTTGAAAAAGTTCAAGGAATACAAGTTGGAAGTTTAACACCAACTTAGTAAAACCATAAAAATTATCCGAAGTGATAGAGGAGGCGAGTAAGATGAACCTTTCAACGCGTTCCGTAGAGAACACAGGATTATTCATCAAACAACTGCTCCCTACTTACCAGAATCTAACAGAGTTGCGGAATGAAAAAAAAAAACTCTGAAAGAGATGATGAATGCGATGTTGCAGGAATTTGGGTTACCCGAGTAAATGTGGGGGAAGCACTGATTATGATACGGGGTTAGCCGTGTAGAAGATGGATCTAGGCAACGGATCTCAAAACAAAAGAAAACACAAGATTAGAACAATAGCGGAAGTGAAACTAATGGATAGGATAATAGATAGAACCAATAGAAACGACGAGAAAACCCAGCTGCTATCCGGACCCTTTTAGATGAGTTCCTTGATGTCTTCCCGGATGAGATACCCCCTGGCCTACCCCCTATTAGAGGCATTGAGCACCAGATTGACCTGATTCCCGGTGCTACCCTACCCAACCGGCCTGCCTATAGGATGAACCCTACTGAGACCCAGGAAATCCAGAACCAAGTCCAGGACCTTCTAGATAAAGGGTATGTTAGAGAGAGCCGATCCCAGTGTGCTGTGCCTGTCTTACTCGTCCCCAAAAAGGACAATACTTGGCGTATGTGTGTTGATTGCAAGGCTATTAATAACATCACGATCAAGTACAGGCACCCGATCCCCAGGCTCGATGACATGTTGGATGAGCTCCATGGCGCCTCCACCTTTTCCAAGATCGATCTTCGCAGTGGATACCATCAAATCCGGATGAAGGAAGGAGACGAATGGAAGACAGCATTCAAGACGAAGTTTAGTTTATTTGTTGTAGTTTACTTTGATGATATTCTGATCTACAGTAAATCTTTGGAAGCACATGCAGAGCACCTCACTCTCAGAGCTGTACAGTTGTATGGAAATCTGAAGAAGTGTGATTTTTGCACTGACAGAGTTGTGTTTCTTGGTTTTGTAGTGAGTGCTCATGGACTGCAAGTGGATCAAGAGAAGGTGCAAGCCATCCGTGACTGGCCGACCCGAGGAACCTAGGTGACGTGCGCAGTTTCCATGGCCTGGCTGGCTTCTACAGGAGGTTCGTTCGAGATTTTAGCACCATTGCAGCCCCGCTGACAGAGATCACAAAGAAGAATACTCCGTTCCGTTGGGGTGACGCTCAAGAAAAGGCGTTCCAGACTCTCAAGGATCGTTTGACACACGCGCCATTGCTGGTTCTGCCTGACTTCACTCGCCCCTTTGAAGTAGAGTGTGACGCCTCTGGCATTGGTATTAGAGGAGTCCTCATGCAGGAAGGTAAGCTATTGCCTTCTTTTCTGAAAAGTTGAAAGGTGCATGCTTGAATTATTCTACTTATGATAGGGAATTATATGCCTTGTTTAGAGTGCTGAAAACTTGGCAACACTACCTTTGGCCTAGAGAATTTGTGCTTAAAACTGATCATGAGTCCTTAAAGCATTTTAGGAGTCAAGATAAGTTGGATAGGAGGCATGGTAGGTGGATGGAATTCATAGAAACATTTCCCTATGTGATTAAGTATAAGAAAGGAAAAGATAATGTTGTAGCTGATGCCCTTTCTAGGAGACATACACTCTTGACTACTTTGGATGCTCGGGTCCTTGGATTCGTTTATATTAAGGAGTTGTATGATATGGATGCTGATTTTGGAGTGATTTATAAGCATTGTGTGGAAAAGGGTTCATTTGATAAGTTTTTCTTGTTTGATGGATTCTTGTTTCGAGTTGATAAGGTGTGCATTCCTGTTTATTCTCTACGGTTGTTACTTGTTGATGAGTCCCATAGAGGTGGATTGATGGGTCATTTTGGTAGAGATAAGACTTATACCATGTTGCATACTCATTTCTATTGGCCACACATGCTTAGGGATGTAGAGAATTTTATCAAACGCTGTGTTGAGTGCTTACAGGCTAAATCTAAGGCAAAACCGCATGGTCTTTATACTCCCTTGCCTATTCCTTGCTTTCCTTGGGTTGATATTAGTATGGATTTTATTGTTGGATTGCCTAGGACTAAGAAGGGGATAGATTCTATATTTGTGGTTGTTGATAGGTTCTCTAAGATGGCTCATTTTATTGCATGCCATAAAACTGATGATGCTAGGAATGTTGCTGATTTGTTCTTTAGAGAGATTGTTCGGTTGCATGGTGTACCTCGTACTATTGTGAGTGATAGGGATGTCAAATTTCTGAGTTACTTTTGGAAGACTTTGTGGGGTAAACTTGGTACTAAGTTGTTGTTCTCTACTGCTAGTCACCCCTAGACAGATGAACAAACTGAGATCACTAACCGTACATTGGGTACTATCCTTAGGGCTGTTATTAAATCTAATCTGAAAAGTTGGGAAGATGCCTTACCACATGTTGAGTTTGCTTATAATAGGACTATTCATTCTTCTACTAATATGTCCCCTTTTGAATGTGTGTATGGTTTGAATCCCCTAACCCCTTTGGATCTTAAGCCGTTGCCTTTACCGGAACGAGCAGACTTTGATGCTGATAGACAGGTTGAGTTCATGAAGGAGCTGCACGAGCGGACTAAGGCTCGTTTGGAAGCTACTGCAGCGAAGAACGCAGCCCGAGCTAATCACGGCCGGCGTCAAGTGTTGTTCGAGCCCGACGACTTGGTGTGGCTACACCTGTGCAAGGAGCGGTTCCCGGAGCAGAGGAAGTCGAAGCTGTCTCCCAGAGGTGATGGACCGTTCAAGGTGCTGAAGAGAGTAGGCGACAATGCCTATGTGTTGGAGCTGCCCGATGACTATGGTGTGAGCCCGATATTCAATGTCGGTGATCTTACCCCTTATGCAGCCGCTGATGTTGATGACTCGAGGACGAGTCCTTTTCAAGAAGGGGAGAATGATGAGGAATCATCCCCGCCATTAGTGCCAACCTTTGATGGACCGATTACTAGGTCAAGATTGAAGGAACTACGTCAAGAGCTGGAGACGTTTATGGCACATGATGTATCACATGACGAAGAGGACAAGTCCAAAGTCAAGGCGTTGACTTTATTGGTCAACGTTACCTATGTTTAGTCTTATTAATTTCTGCATTGGATATTTTTAGGACTATTATTTAATTGTTTTAAGCTTTCTATTTTCGGATATTTCGGGATTAAGTGTAACCCGTTTTTGGGAAGCTAGGGCCGGCCCTCCTAGGGTATTTAAGGCCTCCCTTGTCTTCTTCATTAGGCAGATTTCTCACATTGTTGAAACACAAAAACAGAGCTTGGTTTTTGCTTTGAAAACTCAGCTCCCCGTGAGAGTCTCAATCGATTGTTCTTTCCTGCTTAGTTGTTTTCGTCTTTGTCAAGTCCCTCTGGAGTTGGTGATTTCGTACTTCATAAGCAATCATCTCCGTGCTCCAAGTTCGTCAGCGATTCTTGGTTGTGTGGCGTTGTAGAGATCGGGTTGGTAGATCGTTCGACAAGGTTCCTTGCTATCAAGCAAGCGGGATTTCTCGTCGTTTCTATTGGTTCTATCTATTATCCTATCCATTAGTTTCACTTCCGCTATTGTTCTAATCTTGTGTTTTCTTTTGTTTTGAGATCCGTTGCCTAGATCCATCTTCTACACGGCTAACCCCGTATCAGATTACCACCAGTTATATCCTCAACACGATACTGTATAAAGTTACTGGCAAAACGCCATACGAACTTTGGAAAGGTAACGTACCTTCGTACAAATACCTCAAAGTGTGGAGGTGCATAGCAAAAGTGGTAGCACCACCTCCTAAAAAGGTCACAATTGGACCTAAAACCGTTGATTGTATTTTCATAGGATATGCACATAACAGTAGTGCTTATCGGTTTCTGGTACATAAATTTGATATACCGGATATACATGTCAATACAATAATGGAATCAAGGAATGCGTCCTTCTTTGAAAACGTGTTTCCATGCAAGGATAAAGAACGGCCTAAACGAACACGTGAACAAAGTGAAGCAGGACTTCTCGAAATGAACCAGAGGTTGAACCTAGACGAAGCAAAAGAGCTCGAAAGAAAAAAAAACTATGGGAAAGAGTTCATAACGGCCTTTCTCTTAGAGAATGATCCTAAAACTTTTAAAGAAGCCATGTCTACACCTGATGCACCTTCATGGAAGGAAGCAGTTAAAAGCGAAATCGACTCCATTATGCAGAATCATACATGGGAGTTAGGTGATTTGCCACAAGGGTGTAAAGCACTTGGGTGCAAATGGATTTTCAAAACCAAATTGAAAACCGATGGCTCAATAGACGAGCACAAGGCTAGGCTTGTGGTGCAAGGATTCTGGCAAAAAGAAAGCTTGGATTTCTTTGACACTTATTCTCCAGTTACGAGAATAACTTCAATAAGAATGCTAATAGCAATAGCAGCATTACGAAACCTCGAAATCCATCAAATGGAAGTGAAAACTGCCTTTCTAAATGGAGAATTAGAAGATGAGATATACATGAAACAACCTGAGGGTTATATTGTTCCTGGACAGGAACACAAAGTGTGCAGACTTGTGAAGTCTCTATATGGACTCAAACAAGCTCCAAAGCATTGGCATTTTTTACAATGTCATGATGTCAAATGGCAAAGAGTCCTGTAGATCCTCATCTCCACTTGACTAAGAACTCGGGGATGTAGTGTCACAATTGGAGTATGCACGTGTGATTGGTAGTCTCATGTACTTGACCAATTGCACAATACCTGACTTGGCGCACTCAGTAAATGTACTAAGTCGCTACACAAGTAATCCAGGACACAAACACTGGAAAGGGATAGCTAGAGTAATGAACTACTTGCGCTATACTCAAAGTTATGGGCTGCATTATGGGAAATACCCAGCAGTTTTGGAAGGATACAGTGATTCCAACTGGATATCCGATTCCAGAAACTCAAAATCCACAAGTGGATATGTATTTACACTTGGTGGTGCAGCAGTATAATGGAAATCTTCCACACAAGCACTATTGGCCAGACCCAATAAGGAGTCTGAGTTCATTGCTTTAGACAAAAGAAGTCGAGGAAGCTGAATGGCTTTAGAATTTGTTGGAAGATATCCCAAAGTGGGAAAAACCAGTGCCAGCAGTAAGTGTACACTGTGATAGTCAATCGACTATAGCTCGGGCACTGAGTCGTTTGTACAATGGTAAGTCACAAAGACGACATAAAACCATTACACAACTACTCTCGCATGGTATAATCTCAAACGATTACATCAAGTCGGCTGACAACCTAGCGGATCCGTTTACTAAAGGTTTGTCACGAGATCGAGTTGTTAAATCATCAAGAGGAATGGGTTTAAAGCCTATGACTAAAGAGGACGCTTGATGGCTAACCCTACCTACCTGACTGGAGATCCCAAGAAGTAGGTTCAAAGGGAAAACTGAATCAAGATGAGCACTGGGAGACTAAAGTCTCGTCCCAGTTCCTAGGATGATGAACAGTGCTACCTATATGAGTTAAGGTTAAGCTTGGCTTTTAATGATTCCATAGCTTTGAAATAAAAGTGGGGTATGACAGGATACTCTTTATGGCAATCACCTTATGAGTGTGAAATGGGGCCGTTTCTAGGAGAATTAAGAAAGGCTGAATTCTCCAAGTTCACTCATGAATAACCAGGGATGTTCAAGGCCAAAATGAACACAACAAAGAACCTAGTTCTGTGAGAAGATGAAATTGTGTGATAGTTATTGTCTAGGTTTACATCAAAGCCCGGGTGGTTCAAGACATCATGTTCACTACCTGGTCGAGTAAATCCGATAGCTACTCACTATGGGTGGTTCAAGGCTGAAACATGCTACCAGCCCAGATGCAGTGATTTTTCGACTGTACTCTCAAAAGTCTTTCTGTTTTTAAAACCAATGTTTAGAATCATTTCTATTCATGTGGGGGATTGTTGGAACTCATTATTTGAATGTGGCGCCGGTCACTTTTCCGGGCACAATTCCGGTGGGCTCCGGCCATTGTCAACACCGGAAAATGGAAGCATTGGCTTCCTCTACGCGAGCACATTCTCGTAGTGTACTCATACGTCAAAAATGATTTCCGTTTGAATGAGAAATGGAGGCCCAAAGTAGCTTGCATGAAGTGCAAGACTTGGGTAAAATGTTGGGATAAAAGTGTATCCCACATTGGAAGTTTGGAGATAAATCTCCTACCATATATAGAGGAGAAATGGACTCAAGGTTGTGGCCTTGGGTCATTACCCATTTTCAATGGGGAGCGGACCTAGCTCATCAAGCCCACACGCGCGCCGAGCCGAGCTCGGGTTGGGTTGGATTGGATCGGATCGGATCGGGCTTGGGCTGGCCAGCCAACGCCCTATCCTTTTGGGCCGATCCAAAAGGCCTATTAGTGGGCTTTGACCCAGCTTTAACTCCCTCAATGAATTCTCTCTGTTAACTCCAGAAGTTACACTTGACAAATGTGTAACTCCAGCAAGTTACGTATTACAACGGTAATGTGATTTGCGTCTCATTTAAGAGGTGATCTTTCGTTAATCACGAAGTAATCTCTAAGAGAAGAACCTCTCGGTTTTTTCTTTCGAATCCTCCCACAGAGCTCTTTCGGTTTTTCCTTCTCCTTCTTTTTTTTGTGTCTGAGAGTACACATAGATCTGTGGGTTCGTTAGCTCTTGTTACTGGGTTGTGCGGTTCAAGAGATCGTCACAGTTGTATCCTGGGATTCGGAACGTCAAGAACCGTCACACTACGGGGCATTTTCAGAATTAAGGAAAGAGATTTCGGTCTCGACTCTGCATCCGTTCTTCGGTCGGTATTTCTAAACTTCAGATTTCCTTAATTCATGTTCGTATATTTGTAGTTTAAAGCTTTTGTATGCATATAGGAAATTATGTTCCTACACAAAAGACATGATTTTAATTAAAATCGAGCTTGATCTTAGGTGACGACCTTTGAAAGTGGGTTTGGAGAAGGAGTCCAGACGGAGAGAAGACATGTCGAGCTTGATCTCAAGAGACGACGTCGTATCGGACAAGCGAGATCTAGAAATGCTCATCCGAATCCCTCGCCTTGGCCGCTCTATAGCATGCTTGTTGTTGTTGCTTCCTTTGTTCTTCTTCCTCCCCCACACACCTCTTCGGCGCCGACACACGGCGCCGACACGCACCCTCCCATATTCTCTCTCTTTATGCTTGCAAACCACCAAATTCAAAAGAAGCGGGGAAGATCTATAATAAATAGGGGAATTTGTGTTAAGGAAGAGATATTAATCTAGAGAGGAGATGCGAATTGTCAATTGCCAAAAGCAAACCAAGAAAGGACGTTATGCCTGGTCAAACAAATGACCCCTATCATGCCTACTTCCCATAATTACTTTTCTCAATGTCTTTTTTTACCGTTCAAACAACCTTAAGATACCATTATAAAGCTTTATTTTTTAAAAAAATCTTTTTTTATTAGTAGTATTTCTTCAATGGAGTATTTATTTTGTTTCTTTTCGTATTAGATTTCTTTTCTTTTGTATAAATGGACATATAATAATGGAAAAATAAAATTATATGAGTGAAATGAATTTCATACTTGGTTGGAAATGGTAGGTGAGTTAAATTTTTTATTACAATTTTGTGTATAAGTACGATTTTTATTGAGTTCATAAAATAAAATTATAAGTATATAAGTGAAAAAATTATTAACGAGTCCATGAGATATAACTTTCTAACGTCAATACTGATTTGTGTACGTAATACAAATGTAGATCCCACCAATCTCCTGACATGCAAGAAATGCATATTCCAGCTTCTCCAATTCGGTTTGTTATATTTTGTATTAAGTTATACAATATGTACATAGTACACGAATCAACCCATGATTATGAAATTAATAATTCAGATGTCGCTCTTGATAATACTTATGTCGCGTTTACTCATAACTATGTTTTATTGTTGATTGATGTCTTTACTAGACTTACAATTTATAAATCTCTCTATAAAATTTAAAAAATGGGTAAACATTTTCATTCTATGAAACATGACTAAACATTTTCTCTAGATCAATAGTGAGGTACATCAACTTAGAATGTCATACCCTATTGGCATTCTAAGCTACCAAATTTTAACCCACTGAGACAAGACAATAGCAAAGACACATCACGTCAATCAAATTTACTTGTTGTGAGTTAAAGCTGAGATCAAAAAATCAAATAGACGAGATGACGGACCAAGTACATAATTGAAGCGAGAATGAAAGAGGTGAAAACATATCAAAATAAAGAGAGGGACAACTTCCCAGTACGTATTCTAGATTTTCTTATGCGTGCCCCCACACGCCTATCTTAGTTTGCTTGCTTTAGTCATACTATGGTTCACTTCATATGATGAATTTTCTATGTGCATCATACACGTTTCCTTTTTTTTTTGTGGCTTACCAGCAAGTTTATAAGTTTGCCTGGTGGAATCGTCTGTCGTAAAGAAAATATTATTCCATAGTAGAAAGAGAAATTTTTGTTGAGTATATATATTGTTCTGTTTTTTCATTTCATAACAACATTTTTTAAATTTCAGGCCCTAATTTCGATATGGGATTCCTTCTGCCCTCCACCTCAATCCTCAACAAGGAAAAGATCTCGGTCTCGCATGCCAGCTCAGCCGGCGTACAAAGCTATTGGTTTTGACTACGTATCGACAAGTCCCCTTAGACTTCCTTCAACTACAATGTGTAGGCATTGCAGAGCAATAAAGTTTGCTTTTGAACCTCTGGCATCGTGTTGTTGCAACGGTGAGGTACGTCTAGCACCAATTGAGCCATGTGCCTGAAATCGTTGATCTTTTCAGAAGGGTCGATAATTAACACACTTTAGACAATATTCTAGGGTATATAACAACTTCTTTGCTTTTAGTAGCATTGGTGGTAACATAGATGCATATACTGAAAAAGGTATTCATACGTTCACATTACATGGTTAATTGTATCACTTCATTCCAAGTTTATTGCCTACAAATAATAATCCAAAATACCTTCAGATGTATTCTATGATGGTGCTTCAGAATTTGATACTCGATTGAACTATTTCACTAACCTAAAATAAGAAGTTATATCGCTTCTAATGGCTATTATGAATGCAAATCCTTATGCTCACGTTTTTCGTTCTCTGCGTGGGATCAATATACGAGATATCTCAAATATCAGAATCTCCAAAAACCATGTTTTAGACCAACGAGTGTTTAATGCCCCTACTTCTGAAGATGTCGTAGCTATTTTGGTTGACAATTCTTTGTCAAATGAAGTGAACAGTCCGCATATATTAGTACTTGGGAAAGCTAATGATGAACATAGAAATATGCACTTTTATGATTGTTATGATCTGCTATAATACCCTCTCTTATTCAACAAAGGTGAGTCCGGTTGGCATCAAGGTCTAAAGCATTTTTCGAAAAAATAGCACACAAAATTGTGATGATATTCCTTTTCCGATATCCACTTGCCTTGTCCAAAATGTTGCCGATTTAGTATCTTGGGAGTCTGTAAGTGACTAATTCATTTTCTACTTAATTAATTTAGTTTGATAGTATATAAATGCTTTATTCTTTTGTTTATTCTTATTACGATTACGCAAAAGAGGCCACCTAAAGAAGGAAAAGAGATCTCTTGTAGAGAATATTATGCTTACAAGATTCAAATGTGTCCCAATAACTATATTATGCATACAGGATGAGTTTTTTTTACATTGTGGATATGTACGTAAAAATTGAAAATACTAGGTTAGATTTTCTAAGGAGGAATCATAGCGTCATTGGAAGTGAACTATATCAAGGTGTTGTTGATAGTGTTAATGATGGCACCAGAGATGCATCTTCCATTGGACGTCACACTATATTGCATGTTTCATTCATTGGCGGTCCAAGAGATATGAGATGTAGATACTTGAATGCTATGGCTCTTGTTCAACACTTTGGAAAACCTGATTTATTTTTAACAATGTCGTGCAATGCTAAATGGCCGGAAATTATAGCAGAACTTCCACCGGGAGAAAAGCCAGAAAACCGTCCTAATATAGTGACCCGTGTATTCCGTTCGAAGCTTAAATCTCTGAAAAGACTTATTGTTGAGGAAAATATCTTTGGAGATGTTGCTGCAAGAGTTGATGTGATAGAATTTCAGAAGCGCGGTTTGCCTTATGCTCACTTATTGATAATTATGTCATCTTCGAACAAGATTCTCAATCCAGATAAATATGACCAATATGTTTCCGTTGAACTTTTGTCCACTCACTCCTTATTTATGGAGTCTTGTCATACAACATATTCTACATGGGCCTTGCGACACATCAAATCTCAGTTCTCCATGCATGAAACAAAAAGGGTTCAAGACATATTGCAGATTTAACTATCCAAAATCGTATGCTGAGTTCATAACATGTGCTGATCGATGATTGTTTTCCTATATACAAGAGAAGAGACAATGGGGACAAAGTTGTTATACGAGGAAAATAATTAGATAACTAATGGGTTATTCCTTACAATCTGTATCTTTTAGCAACATTTGATTGCCACATAAATGTTGAGATTTGCTCTACCGTTAAGATTGTGAAATATATTTACAAGTATGTGTATAAATGGCATGATCATGTGTGTTTTAACATTGCAGATAATCTCATGAATATACAAGATGAAATCGGGATGTTTCAGTCTGCGAGATGGATTGGCTCTCCAGAGGCAGCATGGAGAATTTATGCATTTGACCTATACGATATTTATCCAATTGTAATGCCGCTCCAAGTACATATTCCGTTCACGCATTCGGTCAAGTTTAACGTACATGAAAACCTACAAAATGTGGTGAGTGATGAGAAGCGACAAACCACTATGTTAACAACTTTCTTTGCAGCCAACAGTGAAATGGATTCAGAGTCCAAATATTTGTACTCGGAATTTCCTCAACATTATGTATGGGGTGGATTAGCAAAACAATGGAATAAAAGGAAAATAAAAAGGGGAGCAATTGCTAGAATGACATTTGAAATCCTTGTGAAGGAGAAATATATTACTTGAGATTACTTCTTTCACATGTCAAAGGCCCAATGTCATTTGATGATTTATTGACTGTTGACGGCATCAAATGTGATACTTTTAAGGAATCAGCTGAGAAACGTACAGTTGTGGAACAAAATGATTATGCTGGTTATGCATGGAGGAGGCCGCTAGAATACAAATGCCAGGAACATTACGCAGATTATTTGCTACTTTACTTATATTTTGTGAACATGTAAATCTCAAGTCTTTATGGAACAACGTAATGCGTACAAGTGCATAATTTGTGATGCGCTTAACGCACCTATTCCTACATCTTATGTCTCTGCACCAAAACTCTTAGATCCAGAATAACGTAATGCGTACAAGTGCATAATGCTTCATGTTAAGACAAACAAACCAGGTGCATTCTTCATAGATCGTCTAGGTGGAATTTGTGCACTTTATGCTAAACTCATATCTCTTGGAAAAAGTGTTATACCAACAGCTACATCATGCATTGCTGCTTCTAATATACCTACTAGAAGAACTGCACATTCAAGGTTTAAAATTCCTATAGATGAAAATGGCGCACTTACTTGCAATGTATCTAAGCAAAGTAGTTTAGCATGTCTACTAAGAGAAACAAGGTTGTTCATTTCGGATGAAGCTTCAATGACAAAGAAAGAAAGTGTTGAATCAATGAATATGCTCCTATAAGACATATGTGACAACAAAGAACTATTTGGAGGTAAGATTATAGTTTTTGGCGGTGATTTTAGACAGGTGCTCCCAGTTCTCCCACATAAAACACAACATGGAGCAATTAATTCGAGCTTAGTTTGTTCTTACTTGTGGCCTAAAATGATCAAATTCAGATTAATTACAAACATAAGAGCAAAGGAAGATCTAGAGTTTGCACAATTTCTACGACAACTTGGTAATGGAAAATTCCAAACTGATGAAAGTGCCACGATTCAATTGCCATCGTAAATTATTAATTGTCACTATGTTGACGATGAATGTAATGATATTTTGGTAAACATTGTTTATCCCGAAATGAATGATGAGCATTTCAACTCAACAATTTTCAGCATAAGAGCAATTTTGACTCCAACAAACGATGGTGTTGACAACATTAATGCATCATTAATAGAAAGATTTCCTGGAGTAAGTACTACATATAAAAGTATAGACACTGACATTTGCAATCTATATCCAAATGAATTCCTAAACACTTTATGTCCTTCGGGAATGAGTCCTCATGAATTGGTACTCAAAGTCGGTTGTCCTGTCATATTGCTTCGCAATTTGGATCTTCCAAATGGTCTATGTAACGGTACTAGGTTGATTTGTAAAGAATTTCATAGAAATCTAATATTGTGCGAGATATCTACTGGTTATTGCAAAGGAGAACAAGTGATCCTACCAATAATTAATTTAAGCCCTCCATCATCAAGCAAATATCCATTTAAGTTCCAAAGGCGACAATTCTCGATAAAGCATTGTTGTACAATGACTATAAACAAATTACAAGGACAAACTTTGGAGCATGTTTGTGTCTTTTTGAAACATCCTTGCTTCTCTCATGGCCAGTTGTATGTAGGTTGTTCAAGAGCTTGTAAAAGGGAGGATTTGCAAGTTTTTATTCCGAAATCCTTAGTGCTTACTCGAGGAAGACAATTAGTGAACAATGTAATTTCTTTTGATATTTTAACGAAAGCAGAGATTGGATGAGTGTGGTGTTAGCATAAACGAAATTTTGTACACATCTAATCAAACGAAAGTAAAGATTGGATGCAGTTCTTTATTTTTAAATCATTTAATTTGCTTATATTTCCTATTTTCATTGTAATAGGGTGTAATATCGTGGTTTGAAATAACTGAAGTCTTATTTATAATACATTAACTCTAAATAACGCAAACATTTCATTTAATATTTAATCAAAAAATATATTTTCTAATATATTATACTTAGTATACTAGTTCTTCAAAAATAGTACAATTTCAAGATTTCCGTTTCCTACGGGGCTTCAACTTGTTATGTTAAAGACGGAAATTAAATCAGTTGTACACAATTCTAAAATTAAGTCAGTTTTTTTATATAACACTTGCCGTATATGACGGTATATGAGGTATGCACTTTATATAACGGATAAATCTACACTTACAACTTGTGTAAGATCATATTTTACACTTTTACTTTATGAAAAGGATATAACTGTAATTTTATCTACTAGCATTAAAAAATAATACTCCTTTTTAATTTATTTTTATTGCTTCTTCAACCTTCCATCTTCATCGTGCTCTCCCATTTGATTTTTTCTTCTCTATCAATTGTCCCAATTTAATATCCACATGGCTTCCACCAAAAAAATATCCAGATAGGGTCGGTATACCCCTCGTCGATCAGCGGAGGAGAAGCGCCGCCGCCGAAGGGGATACCTCGTCGATCACGCTCAATGTATTGAACTATTGAAGGATAACATTCCTTCATCGCTTGATTTTTGATGGTGTAGAGATGTTGGTATTATCCTCCGCCGAGAGATGCAGATTTAGCAAATTTCGCTTGCTCTCTACGAAGTTCAAGATCTATGTTTGTGCTGATTTCATGGCAAAATCGGTGAATTTCAGAAATCCTTGTTGCTTATTTTTTGTTATGGTGGGGGTTTTGAGCGTTGATATGAACGTCCAATTTCTTCGGCTGATGGCTCGCCATCGACATCTAGTTCGACCCAATCAGAATAGAGCTCTTGCGGCCGACGCTCTTCGTTTTCGATATCCCGTCGGCGAGAGCGGAGGAGGACGGATTGCCAATCCATGGGCGACAGGGTAGGTCTGCCTTTTTGTTGCCAGATCCGAAATTGAACAATGAGGTCGGTGGGGAAGCAAACGATGGTTTGAATCCTAAAGGCATCCCCTAGCGGTGTCGGTGACGTCTTCCTTGACGGCGTCATGAATTTCCGATGAAGCTAGAGAAGGGATGTTTAGGGCATCCATGGCTATGGGATATTGTAGATCAAATTATTAAATGTAATTATTTGCCTCGCTATGAGATCCAAGAAGAAAAAGATCACAATAACCTAAGCCGAGAAAGGAAAAGACCATAAAAGGCATAACATTAAATTATTTTATTTTTATTATTTTATTAGTTAAAAGTGCCACATATTCATTATGTATTGGGTAATAATTCTACACTAGCTTACACTTAGGTGTAGACGTATCACAATCCTTATATAACACATGCCGTCAGTTTGGAATTCGCAAAGCTCTTAATCTGAATATTAAAAATTTGGTTATAGGAGGCGATAATTTAACTCTTATAAACTCAATTCGTGGAACTTGACAGATACCGTGGGAAATCCACCCAATTATTCTTGATATTTCTTCTCTACTTTTTTTGTATTGTATACATGTACACCATTGTTTTAGGGAAGCAAACCATGCAGCTAATTTCCTAGCTACACATGAGATTACTTCAACTGACATTTTTTAATACTCTTTCGGAGCGTGCACTTCATACTTTTCGCTATGAG
Source organism: Rheum nobile (assembly GCA_027886185.1). Lineage (NCBI taxonomy): Eukaryota > Viridiplantae > Streptophyta > Magnoliopsida > Caryophyllales > Polygonaceae > Rheum > Rheum nobile. Next base: position 2,312,194 of record WOAB01000652.1, on the reverse strand, counting down.
TTCTAGTGTTTGAACTCAATATATGATAACTTTTGTACTAAATTTGTAAAGATCATCCATTGCGATGATTCGGGATTGTCATTTTGTTTATGAATGGGCCCTATTGTTTGCCTTGTATAAAAAAAATGCCGTCAACTTTTTTTTTATACAGGCAAACAGAAGATATCCTTACATCGTAGAAGAAATACCTAAATCATCACAACAGATGATTTTTACAAATGTTCTACAAGATGAGTAAACGATAGAGCCTGAAAATAAGATCTGTAGTCGGGATCGAAACAGCTGCTCATGACCAAGATTAGGCGAAAGGTAATCCATAATTATATTGCGTAGGATAATCGGGGAAATGTGTGAAGTAACCAGAAAATCAGCGGCTCTGTTGGTCTCTCTACAGCAATGATGCACCTAAAAGTCATCTAAACCACGTAAAAGATATGCCGTCAATTGTTTTTTTTATACAGGCAAACTGAAGGTATCGTTACAAAGAAGAAGGAATACCTAAATCATCACAACGGATGATTTTTACAAAAGTTTTACAAGCTAAGTAAACAGTAGAGCCTGAATCTAAAAGTTGAAGTCGGGATCGATGCAACTGTTCACGTCCAAGATGTGGCAAAAGATAATCCATAATTGTGTTGCGTAAAAGAACATGGGAGATGTTCAATGTAGCCAGAAAATATGCGGCTCGTCTCCTCCAGCCGGCCTCGACCCGGGTCCGACCCGACCAAGACCAACTTCCTCCACCAAACCGGGCCCGACCCGACTCGACCTCCTCCATCAGATCTGGCTCCAGACCCACCTCCTCCGCCGTCGTCGCCTCCGGACCTAGCTCCTCCTCGTCGTCCTCCTCGCCGCCGCCTCCTCCATCAGAACCTCCTCCGACGTCGTTGTTTCCGGACCCAGATCCTTCCACCGCCGCCTCTTCTCCCGCCTCCTCTACTAGATCTGGGTCCACCTTCGCGAGCAGCTCCACCACCGCCGTCTCTCCTCCCGCCTCCACCACCTTGCCGATGTCCTCCACAGTTTCGCCGCCGTCGCCGTTAGTCATTTTTAGGGTTTATAAAATCTGGAAAGGAAAAAAAGAAGAGGGAAGAAGGAGGCAAAACGCGTTTTAATAGTGTTTTTGAACGCTAATTTTTTTTTCCAGATTTTAATTTCGTTTTTTTTTTATTTTATTGAACCGGATAAAAAACGTAAACGTTATATAGTAGCGTTTAACTTGACCCGGTTCAATAAATTGAACCGGGTTTACTCAACGCTACCATATAGTGTTTACGTTTTTTTTTTTTTTAACGCTACCATATATCGTTCATAAAAGCGGTGCAAAAACCATAAATTTCCGGTGCAAACATAACCCCCGCTTTCAAAACCATACCTATCCAACTCATTTCCTATTTCAACCTCATGTAGTCATATCCAAAACTTTAATAAAAAAGAAAACCAAAAAAGACCAGCACCAATTATGCATTTTCTAGAGGTTCCCTCTAATTGCACCTGCAGTGGTGCTGCAGACACCACTGTAGGGCCGTTCATTTGAACGGTGATAGTCACCGTTCAAATGAACAATTTTTTTTTAAATTTTGGAACGGTGATTATCACCGTTCCAAACTTCTTATTTTATGTAATTGTATTTTTTTTAGTCACTAGTTTAAATTTTTTAGTCATTAGTTTAAATTTTTTAGCCATTAGTTTAAATTTTTTAGTCACTAGTTTAATTTTTTTAGCCATTAGTTTAATTTTTTTAAGGGTTTATCCGGGGTTTATCCATTCTCTATTAGGAAATATTTTATAGGGTTTCATAATTTAAAATTTTAGCCACTAGTTTAATCTTTTTGAAGGGTTTATCCATTCTCTATTAGGGAATATTTTGTAGGGTTTCATAATTTAAAATTTTAACCACTAGTTTAATCTTTTTTTAAGGGTTTATCCATTCTCTATTAGAGAATATTTTATAGGGTTTAAACTTTACACCATTTTTAAACCAAATAAATCCAAAAAATAAAATTCTAAACTAAAAAAAAAAAACCAAACGGCTTTAGAAGCCGTTGCAACAACAACAACAAAAACGAACGATTTCTAAAACCGTTCAAATCAACAAATTGGACACATTTTTCAACCGGTGGAAGTACCAATCGATGTCTATAAATATACCCACCACAATTATGCTATGATTGATCCAATTTCCACCCTCTTAAAAGCAACAACAAAACAAACAAACCCGTGTAGCTAATCTCAACCACCACCATCACCCATGGAATCTTCACCCACCGCCGCCCAAACCACCGCTCCGACACCACAACCACCCCACATAGTGATCCTCCCTTCACCGGGGATGGGCCACCTCATCCCACTCACCGAGTTCGCCAAGCGCCTCGTCCCCCGATTCTCCTTCACCTTTGCCGTCCCCACCGCCGGCCCCCCCTCCTCCTCCCAGCGCTCCTTCCTCACCTCCCTCCCCGCCGGCATCGACTCCATCTTCCTCCCCTCCGTCGACGTCTCCGACGCCCCCTCCGACGCCAGAATCGAGACCCTCATGTCGCTCATGGTCGCCCGGTCCCTCCCCTGCCTCCGCCAGCTCCTCTCCGCCGACCGTCGCCGCGTCGACGTCCTCGTGGTCGACCTCTTCGGCACCGACGCCATCGACGTCGCCGTCGAGCTCGGCGTCAGGCCGTACATCTTCTACCCCTCTACCGCCATGGCCCTCTCCCTCTTCCTGTACCTTGAGAAGCTTGACGCAACGGTGTCGTCTGAGTACTACGAGATGGCGGAACCGGTTCAGATCCCCGGCTGCGTCCCGGTCCAGGGACGGGACTTGCTGGACCCGGCTCAGGACAGGAAGAACGACGCCTACAAGTGGGTCCTACACCACTGCAAGCGGTACAAATTGGCCGAGGGTATGATCGTCAATAGCTTTGAGGCTGTAGAAGGGGGAGCAATCAAGGCGCTCTTGCAACCCGAACCGGGCAAGCCCCCGGTCTACCCGGTCGGACCGCTGGTTCAGACCGGTTGTGCAGAGCAGGCTGACCGGCCCGAGTGCCTGAAGTGGTTGGATGGGCAGCCACGTGGATCCGTCCTATTTGTGAACTTCGGGAGTGGTGGGACCCTCAGTTCCGAGCAACAAAACGAGCTTGCACATGGGCTGGCCCGGAGCCAGCAGAGGTTCCTTTGGGTGGTCAGGAGTCCAAACGACGCCGTTGCCAACGCCACCTACTTCAGCGTAGACGGTGAGGCCGACCCACTTCGGCTCCTGCCTGAGGGATTCCTGGATCAGACCACGGGCAGGGGCCTGGTGGTCCCAAAGTGGGCCCCGCAGATCGAAGTCCTGAGCCATGGATCGACAGGCGGGTTCTTGACGCATTGCGGCTGGAACTCGGTTCTAGAGAGCGTGGTTCATGGGGTGCCGATGATTACGTGGCCGCTCTATGCTGAGCAGAAGATGAACTCAGTGATGTTGACCGAGGACCTTAGGGTCGGCCTCAGACCCACGGTGAACAAGGATGGAATTGTACGAGGCGATGAGATCGCGAGCGTGGTGAGGGAGTTGGTGCAAGGCGAGCAAGGGAAGCGGATCAGGACTCGGATGGAGGAGTTGAAGGCTGCGGCTTCAGTTGCGTTGAGTGAAGACGGCTCCTCTACTAAGGCTCTTAATGAGATCGCAAGAAAATGGGAAAGCAAGGTTTAGTTTCAGGGAGTCTTGGTTTGAAATTCATCTACTCTAATAATAAAAGTTTTCCACTTTCTATGTGTGGTTGTCAATTGTCATATGATGAATCAATTAATATGTCAATTTCAATGAGTTCATGATTGCAATAGTGCTGAGGTGATAGGATAACTTGAATCTGATGTTGACTTTATGGTAGCTAGTATTGGATTTGTCAAATATGTGTTGGATATATTAAAGAATCTGAACTCCTCAACTAAAATGGATTTTCAAGGATACAAGAAATGTAATAAGAGAAGCAATACCATCAACACAAGCAAGATCTTTCATTCGCTGCTTCCAACAAAAGATAACCCAGAGAGGATCCATCACCTGGGCCCTGGGGTAGAGCATCAACTTTATTTGTGGCTGTGTGGGTGGATCCTGCAATGGAGACACAAACATTTTCAATAGTATGGAGAGGAAATATTTAGCTAATATCCAACAACAAGACCAACCTCTTCCCAATTTCTCAGTTCAATACTAGTATCAACTCGAATAAGATGTGAACACTACCTGCACTCTTACTCATTAGTAGGATTATGGTCTTCTGAATGCTAGAATTCCATATAGTTCCAAGTGGTGCTAGAGTGGCTAATAATTGAATGCTAACATTCGCTGATTCTCCCCAGGTAAACAAACTCAGCTATTTATCTCATACTAGTGTTATGGCTAAATAAGGATAATTTCTGGCTGTTTTGAGGAGCTGCATATTAAGCATAGGATAGGACAAGTTCTACGGCTCCTGCATATTAAGCGAGGTCTTTCTCTTGGCTGTGTATGCGGGGATGTATCCTCACGAATATGGAGCGGTGCCGGCGTCACATGTGTTCCTCGGATCTCTGCCCGGAGTGTGCTGTCCATCATGAATCCTTGTGTCACCTGTTCCGGGATTGTAAAGTTGTCAAGAACATTTGGTCTGAGCTGTTGGGACGTCGTCCGGATGCTGACTTCTGGACGATGGAGTTTGCTGCGTGGTTCAGGTGCAACATCATGAACAAGGAGATTGTGAGGGTTGGTCTGGAATGGGGGTGCCTCTTCATTATTACCTTGTGGTGGATTTGGAAGTGGCGAAATCGATTGGTTTTCCACAAGGAGACCTTTCATGGGAACAAGGCTAATTTTATTCTTGTCTTAGCTAAAGAGTTTGCTGAAGCTTCGATGCATCGCAACATCATTAGACCCTGCCAGCAGAAGGAGTCGATGATTGCCTGGACATTGCCGGACGAGGGTGTTGTCAAGATCAATACGGATGGAGCGGTTCGCAATGGGAGGGCTACGTGTGGTGGTGCCCTGAGAGGCTCGACAGGGAATTGGATTTGTGGTTTCGTTCAGAACATTGGTTGTTGCTCGGTGCCCAAAGCGGAGCTTTGGGGATTGGTGCAAGGTCTCAGGCTTGCCTGGGATAGAGGACACAAGAGGGTTTGCTTAGAAACAGATTCGCAATTAGCGATTCTGTTGCTTAGCAAACCTATGGATCGTGGTCACCCCCTCTTCAGTCTTGTTGCTCTGGTGCAGGACTTCATCAGTAGGGACTGGGTGATCCAGTTCCGTCATGTTTACAGGGAGGCGAACTTCGTCGTTGACTGGCTCGCCTCTCTGGCTTTTTCGCTTGGTCTGTGTGTGTTGGATTCCCCGCCTGTGGGGGTCCTTCCTTTTCTTTCTGCTGACTCTAGGGGCTTTTGCTCGCCTCGTCTGATTCCGTTGTAATTGGTTTTGGTTTAGTTTGTTTTCCCGAGAGTGCCGCCTCTCGTTCTCACCAAAAAAAAAAAAAAAAAAGATTTCTTGACATGAATGCAACTATACTGTGATGAATTTGCCACAATTCTGTGTCTTCACAGGTTGTAAATCAGTACTTAGCATATCCCAGATGGAATTTTTTTGTTATATCCACAAGTTGAGATTTGTGAATCAGTACTTTTCACATTAGGCAGAGTAGATTTGTTTCCCGAGCCCTTCAATTGGAGCAGCTGAGGCTTTAGCGACAGCTGATTTTGGAAAGAGGTAGCCAAGGGAATATAGCCTTCACTGCTGACAGCCATTGAAGACAAGATTGCAAAACTAGATATAACACAAGAAATAAAAAGTGATGAAGATGTTACCAAGTAGGCTCTAGTAGTAACCAAGTGTAGACTTTCCAGCTTTCTACAACGATTGTTTTCTGGACGTTCTGCTTTCTAATCTTGCAAGAAAACAAGTACATGATGAACAACGAACCTTGTATCTCGTATGCAAACGTGTTTTATAGCCTTAGTAAATTGGCAACTTTGGAAAGGATCTTCAAGAATTTGAAGAATTGCCTATATGTGCTATTCCCTCATTTTTTTCAATTTTGCCTTACACCCATGACTCATGTTACATATCATGACCTATTCGAACATGCAGTTGACCTCACAAAAAAAAAGGCCTCGGCAGCTAGGCTCAGCCTTAGAACCCTCCAATTAATCAATTCTAAAGAGGCTAAACTACAAATTTTGATATCAAAACACAGTTCTGTCTAGTGATTGAAAAGGCTCGAGGCGCACCAAGGCGTTGGGGGTCCTGGAGCCTAGGCATGCCTCAGAGGCTCTAGGCGCGCGCCTAGCCACAAAAGTGCAGAAACATGCATGAATTTATAAAATCAAATAAAACCTGTTTATAATGAAATAAAACCAAGTTTAAAGCATCATAATATTATAAAATCAAGTCTAAACTAATAAGCAAGTAGGAAAATCAAGTTTAAAGCATAAAAAAAACAATTTTAAAGCATAATAAAATAGTGAAACTAAAGTCATGAAGAGGAACATCAGCACAAGAGGAACACAACACAAGAGGAACGAGGAAGAGGAGAGGAGCCAGAAGAAGAGATCGAACATAGGAGGAATAAAAGGATTGATTTTATTTGGAAGTGGATAACAATTATATACTGGAAAAGATTGCTTAAGAAAATAAGGAAATCAGTTTACATCTAAAAGATCACGATAGGTTTTTAGAAAATCAAAAAAAGTTTTGGAAACGATTCAAATTCCTTGTAAACAAGGAAAGGCTTTTAGAAAAGAAAATATAAAAAAGATTTGGAAACAATTCAGATCCTGTAAAAAAGGAAAGGAGTGCGCCTCATCGACTAGGCGCGCCTAGGGCGCCCAGGACATACCCAACCACTTGAGGCACGCCTGATGCTAGGCGGGCGCTGGCCCTGGCCAAGCGCGCCTAGGCGCACCTGAGCTGTGCCTTTTCATTCACTGGTTCAGTCCTTCCCACCCATTTAGTTACTACACCGAAACTTGTACAGCTCAGTGCTCATTTGTTGAAATAGAAGTTTCCATTTCAAGATGCACTTGATAAAAAGGAACAAATCATTGTCACCAAGTCCACAAGAAAGGAATAGGAAGTTCCTTTTAAGGCAACAATGGAATCTGATGATGCACTTTTGAAATGTTATGTACCAACCAGTGAATGAGCATAGTACTTCAGAAGACCACAAAAGGGGGTGAATTGAGGTACAAGGATTGCTAACAAATTGTGCAAATTATAAATGTGAAATTATCATGGAAACAATATCCAGTATTCCAGTACATCTGAATAAGAAATAGTGTCTTGCTGCTGGTGTATAAGGCGCTTACTGGTTTATAACCCTATTTCATTTTTTGCTTCAATTGTCCGTCTCTCCACCATTACTTACTGAAATTGGGACTCGGGACTTTGGGAGCAAGTACCAAAACACTGTAAAACTAGAAAAGCTACACCTGATCATGACCAATTAGAAATGAATCTGAAAGTGTTGAAACCCCAATTAGAACAGAAAATGCAAATGGCTATCCAAGCAGCAATAGAAACGTATATAGCATTATAGGGCAAACCTTATATACACGCAAGTTTTTAACTTAGCGCACGCACTTTGGTGCGCCAAAATTGAGCGTGCAGGCATGGGGGTAATCTTTGGCAAAAAAGTGATAAAATTGGCATGCCATCATAAGGCGTGCCATTATGCGCCTATGGGTGGCGTATGGCCTTTGGGCTAATTGGACTTTCAAGGGATGGGCCAGTTAAAGGCCCATCTGGTGGCGCGCCCACAAAAGGCGCATGAAGTGATGTGCCACCCGTTGGCGCATACCCTTATGGTAAATGTCAGCGCACGAGGTGCATCGTCTTCTTCATCTCTTTCTCTTTTTCTTTTCCCCTCTCGACGGCGCATCACCCAGCAGCGGAGACAATGGACGGCACGGTGGCAGGAGGTTCCAACGGCGACGACCTTGGTGGTGGCAATGGCGGCGAGATTCCGACGGTGGTGGCGGTGGCAGGCGCGAATGCGGTGGAGGCAGGCGGCGGTCCAGCAGAGGAGCGGACGAAGGCGGTGGAGGAGGCTGCCGGCGGTGTGTTGTTGTGCAGAGAGGCGGTGGATGAGGTTTGCGGCGGTGATGAGGAGGTGATGGAGGAGGCTGCGGTTGGAGGCAGTGACGGCGTTGTGGTGGTCGGCGACGAGGAGGTGGTTGAGGAGGCCGCGATTCCGTTGGTGGTGGTGGCGGTGGTCGGAGGCGGTGGCCCGGAGGAGGTGATAGAGGCGGCAGTTGGCGGTGGAGGCGAGGGGAATGGTGGCGTGGAGGAGGAGGTGCGGGTTTACCGGGCGAATTACAGACCCGAGCTGGGGCACGAGTTCGAGGCACGCCAGCTAGTTTGGCCGTCGACGACACCACGAGTACTGCACCGGGAGCGGTAGCGGAGGATCTCGAGACGCCACCAGTTACGCGTTTGTGGGGAAGCCAGACGGTATGTAATTTTCTAATTCCTATTTTTTTATTTTAATAACGCACACTTGTAGGTTATATTTAGATTTGTAACTAGTTTAGAAATTTGATTTGGTTGAGAAATTAGATGAATTAGAACGAATTCTAAAAAAATAGAAAAAATTAGAACTAATTTGTATAAAATAAAACAAATTAGAACAAACTAGAATAAATTGGAGCAAATTAGAATAAATTAGAATAAATAGAAAAAATAGAATAAATTATAAATATAATAAATTAGAACAAATTTAAACAAATTAGATTAAATTAGAACAAATTAGAACATTAGAATAAATTAGAAATTACTAAAAAATGTATAACTAGAATAAATTATATACGAAATTAAACGAGGGCGTTATATACACGCGGTACGAGATTTCTTTTCTTCGTTGTCGGTGAGACATCCGACGCCGAAGTGACGTTCGAGGCGGAGACGTGGTGTGACCGAGTCGGCACGTCAGCGCGCGACACTCGTTAGTAGCGAGATTTTAGACGCCACGTCACGGCTACTCGTTCCCCGTCGGATGATGATGAGGAGGACATGGATCGGGATTATGTGGAGTCTTTCGATCCCATTTTGACGGCTGAGGATGATCCTATTTTGACGGCCGAGGATTTGGGGAGGGATGACGCACCCCTAGTTGCCTCTCCCCCTCCCGTTCCAGAGCCGGTTTCGGATCCCGCTCCCGCTCCTGCACCGGAGACCGCACCAGCTGTTGCCCCAGATATTGCAGCATGTCCTATTTTAGGCACCGCTCCATGGATGCGGGGAGGGCCACGTAGACCTACCCTCCTTGTTGGCTACCCGACCCATATCGCGAAGGCGATATGAGAGCTGACTGATGTCGAGCCGACTGCTGCTCCGACTGCTCCTGTTGCACCGCTCGATCCCGTTGCCCCTCCGGCTAGGGAACGTGGTAGGGGACGCGGGAGGGGACGCGGAGGACGGGCTCATGTGGAGGATGCTCCTCTTAGAGGGCTTAGGCACCGCCAGGTAGAGCAGGATTTGGTACGTATTTTTTTTTACCATTACATATTTTATTTTTTCATATTTATCCCAATTTATATATCCTAAAATTAATTTTTTATTTCAGACGAGGAAGGTTCTGAAGGTTCACGTCCGGAAGGCACACTATCGGACTCTGGAGGAGCACGCAGTAGAGGGCCCGGATACGTGGTGGGGGATAGCACAGCGCAGCGGCATCACTGCTCTGGGGTCGCTTGAGTACGGGCGGATGGACGCTTGCCTGATTTCGGCATTTGTCGAGCGATGGCACCCCGAGATGAACTCGTGTCTCATGTGCTCGTGGATCCTAGGTCCCCCAGGCAGGATCGTTCGACGGAGCCTGTCCATCCACCTCCTCCCGTTGACACTCTTGCGGTAAGATAAATGTAATAACCCGTAAAAGTCCCAACTGTCGTTTTGTAAGCAAGACGTGTTGGGCAATTTCTGTAACCTCTGTAAGAATCATTTGAACGTAATAATATACGTTTAGGAAGATTTTGGGTCTTAAAGTATTTGGAGTACTAAAAATAATAAGTTAAGCATGACCTCGAGCAAAAAACCGCGACCAAGGACCCAGAAGCGCAAGCACGGCAGTGCCGCGATCGCGGTTACGAAACCGCGATCGCGGGCTTCTCGGATCGTCGCCTTCCTCGAGCTTCTAGAAGGCCGACGTCTGGCTTTCTCCACGTGCTCCTAACGCCGGGGAGGGGAACCGGTTGGCTTGCTCGGTGTGGGGTGAACTCCTGCTCCTCCATGGCTATAAAAGGGAGTTGTGGCAGCCATTCTTCATCATCCATCTACAACCATCTCTCTCTCTCTCGTTTAATTCATTGTCGCCGGAGTTTCAGTGGTCGTCGGAGTTTTAGTGGTCGTTGGAGGAAGTCGTTGGCAGCGTGGTGGTAGTGCGCATTCATCCAAGGAGTGAAGAAGCCAAGCCCTTGTCGTCGGTAAGCCCGAGTTCGTCTCCAAGCTGTCGTCTGGATGGGCATCCGCGACCGCGGGCTTGGCCCAGAAAATCGTGACTGCGGTTATGCTAACCGAGACCGCGACTTTGCCCAGCAAGCGCGATCGCGGCCATGGTAACCACGGCCGCGGCTCAGGCCTTTTTCCCTTCGTTTCGTTTCGTATCTTCGTTTGTATCGTATCTAACTTAGGGTTCTGTCTTATAACTCGTCGTCGTCGTAGGAATCCATTCTCAGATTCAAGTTCCATATCTTGGAACCCGATCTCTTCGATTCGTCTAGTCTAAGGCAAGTAGCGGTTCGCTCTTGCTCATTATTCCATGTTTCCATTGATTATCAATTAATTGATTGTTAATTAAGATGGGATAAAAGTTGTGGTTTTTATGTTTGGGAACAGATTTAATAACGTGTTAAAATATGAATTATAATAGGTTGTATATATTGCTAGAAACAACGCTATTATATATTTACATATGATATTACCGTAATGGTTTTGGTGTGGATTTATGGATGAACTTACATGTGTAGTTAGAACGAGTATTCGTAGGAACGCTATGTACCTTGTGAGGTCTAGTCGTTTCTTTATAACTGGTATTAGGAGGATTTTACCCTAGTACTTCTGGTCATGACCGTACCCTAATTCAGGGTAGGTGCACTTAGCTAGTGCCAACATTCGGGATTCACTCCCCATAAATATCTCTCGTATCGAGATGATGTGAATTAAAAGCTGAAACGTGACTGTATGTTTTGGAATTAAACAAGATAAGTGCTTTTACGCACATAATTAATATACCCTCGGGCGAGGAGTACAACGTGGAAACCGCCCGGACTCTTGTTAGAGTAAGTCTTCTTTCCAATCTGGATTCGCATTGCGCGATGAGGTTGGTCGTGGACCCAAATAATCAAGGTCGTGTTTTAAACTTGTGTGAAAACTTAACGTTCCCAAACAATTGTCATATGTTTCCCATAAGACTCAATTCCTTTGGAGTCTTCTTTTCGTACGTTTCCCATAAGACTCAATTCCTTTGGAGTCTTCTCTTGATCATTCCTTTTCTTGTGTTTCCGTAGAAGTATTGAAGTTCACCTCGCATATCGGTTATTATTCGAGAAGCGATGGTTGTAACTTGATACGACTACTTAGAACCTTTTTATTTGTACCCTTGCATAGTCTTTCATTAGACTAACCAACCGGTTTTATTCCTTGCATGGTTGGCTGGTGTCATCCGTCTCATACAGCACATCAAGTAAACTTCCTCATCCGTGAAGGCCAGATTCCGATGTCAAAGGCAGTTGATATTTTAAGTGTTTTTCCAAGGTTGAAGATCCTGGCGTGAGATCGCTCAGATCAAAACCCCTTTATGGCGTTTATTTATTTCATAGACTTCCGCTGTACTAAACTCTTACTGTATTTGGATTTGGTCATCAGTTGTAATTTACGACGCTGGTTTGAATATTATTTGGTAACTTTCATGTTATTTGTTAAAGTTTACAACATTATATCATTTGTTATAAAAACGGTAAGCCTTGGGTGACCCCGAGTGTGTATTCCGAGGTCACTGGCGGTAATATTTCCAAAGGCATTTTGGGGGTGTTACAGATTTGGTATCAGAGCCAGGTTTTTAAAATAATTTAACTTTTCAAATCATTTTATTTAAAACAAAACTTAGTAAACCGTTCTTTGTTCGTGGTAAAGAAATTTATTGGCTATTTCAAAAAGTCAAGTCAAAGCTGACTGACCATTTCTTTTCCCGTGCTATGAGGGAGGAGAAACATAAGGAGTTCCTTTACCCTAAGACTGATGGGTTGAAGGTGACTGAGCTTACAACTAAGTTTAATCAACTGTTGCAATATGCTGGACCGGAAGTGTCGAGCGAGGAGCAGAAAATCTGGCACTTCCATGAGTGGATGAACCCGGATATCAAGCCGTTGATGGTGCGCCATGGCTGCTCTACTCTGGAGCAGTATGTGGACGCCGCCTATAAGATTGAAGTGACTCTAGAGGAGTCGGAAAGGAAGCGCAATCGCCAGAGACCGGCGTAGATCCAACCTCAGGCTAGTGGGTTTAAGCGACCCGCACCACCGTCACTGTATAACCCCTAAAAGTCCCGAACTGTCATAAGAAAGACGTATTGGGCAATTTCTGTAATCTCAGTGAGATCTTTGGAACGCAATAATATACGTTTAAGGTGTATTGGGTCTTAGAATATTTTTAGAGGTACTAAAAATAAGACCTAGCCAAGACCACGAGAGGAAACCGCGGCCAAGAAGCCAGAGGCGCGAGCGCGGGATAACCGCGACCGCGGTTTTGAAACCGCGGGCGCGGTTTTGTCTGTGGACAACCGCGATTGCGGTTTTGAAACCGCGATCGTGGGTCTCTGCTGCGTCGTCTTCTTCGTTCTTATCCGAACTTCGTCGAATGGTTTTTCCCACGTTTTCGTAACTTCGCCGTTGAGGGAGGCGAGTCGATTCGTGTGGCCGGCGCTGAGCTCCTTCCAACTCTATAAAAGGGGGTCTTCGGTGAGAGGAATCCAACATCCACAGCTTCAATCGCTCCTCTCTCTCTCTTTCTCTCGTTTTCAAGTTCGTCGGTATTCTCGAGTTCGTCGGAGTGTTCGCCGGAGTTGGTGGTGGTTGCCGTGGTGCCTTGGGGAGCTGGAGGTGGTGGCATTGCTGAGGAGGAGGCTTGCACCGTCGTCTCATCATCGGTGAGCCTCGTTTCATGTTTTTGAGTCGCGTCGGGAGGGAGGACCGCAACCGCGGCTATGAACACCGCGACCGCGGCCCTGCCCAGAAAACTGCGACCACGGGTTTGTATACCGCGACCGCGGCTTTGCCAAGTAAAGCCACGATCGCGGCCATACCCGTTGCGGCCGCGGCTTAGCCTGTTTTCTCTTGTTTTCGTTTAGTGTTGTACCGAACCTAATTAGGGTATTATACCTCGTTTCGCGTGCGTCATCAGAATGGACCTTGGAACGTCGGTGGGCTTCGACGGGATTTCCAATAGGCTATTGAGTCTGTGTCCAGTATTCCCGACCCGCAAACCTTCGTTCGTTAGACTAAGGCAAGTGGCGGTTCGCTCTTGCTTATCATTCCATATTTCCGTTAGTTATCAATTACTTTTGATTGTTAATTAAATTGGAACGAAATGTGGTTTTCGTTTGGGAACAAATTTTATAAATGATATGATTAAAATATGACTTTATAATTGGTTGTATATATTGCTAGAAACAACGCTATTATACCTGTTATTACTGTAATGGTTTTGTTGTGGATTTAAATGTAAACTTAAATGCTAGATTAGCATGAGTATTCGTAGGAACGCTAATTCCGGATGAGGATTAGTCGTTTCTTGATAACTCGTTATTAGTCGAAATAATTCTCTAATACTTTTAAGGTCATGATCCTTACTTCTTATCCAACCGTTAAGGATAAGAGGCGTTACGCACCGTGCTGGTGCCATTGGGTTGGCGTATGTCACCCTGTGTTATTCTCGTTGTCACTCGAGATCATATTAAAAGCTTAACGTGAATATATGTTTTGTAATTAAATAAGATAAGTGCGGTTATGCACATAATTTATATACCCTCGGGCGAGGAGTACCACGTGGAAACCGCCCGGACTTCGGTTAGAGTAAGTCTTCTTTCCAATCTGGATTCGTATTGTGCGGTGAGGTTGGTCGTTGACCCAAATAATCAAGTCGTTTTTAAACGCTTGTGTGAAAACTATAACGTTCCCAAACATTTGTCATATGTTCCCCATAAGACTCATTTCCTTTGGAGTCTTCTTTTCAGTGCATGTCTAAATTCTAATCATTTCGTGAAAGTTCCGGGTTATGTATCGTTCCTTCAGTTATTATTCGAGGGACAATGATAGTAAACGGTTACGATCACTAGAACCATTCTGTTTTCACCCTTGCATAGTCTTTCATTAGACTAACCAATCGGGTTTTATTCCTTGCATGGTTGGCTGGTGTCATCCGTCCTATACGGCACATCAGTGGTTGGTTCCTGAAGTCTTAAAGTAACCAATTGAAGAAGAGGCTTGCATTTGAAGATTTAAGTGCCAGTGTTTTAAGGTTGTTAAGTATTACTTTAATATATATATTCTTATAAACTAGTCTTGTACTAGGGTTTAATTAAAAGTCTTCCACTGTAATTTCACTCTGTTGTAAAATTGTCACTTCTCATTTTATGAGAAGTCTGTTAATAAAAGGTTGAGTTTTATTTAAATATGTCTTCCGCTGTTTAACATTTCGTTATTTAATATACTTATTTAATTTTAATTGTTCCGATTAAAGCCTAGGGTGACTTTGGAGAGTAATGTCTGAGGTCACTGGCGTGTGACACTACCGACGTAAGTCGGGGGTGTTACAATTATGGTATCAGAGCAATGGTTTTAAAATTATTGGCCTATTATTAGGTTTGAGAGTTTTCGAAAATTAAGTTCGAAACTATTTCAACCTATTTTCTATTAAAAAGGAATTTCGAGAATTCAAATGTTAAATTAAAAAAAATTAATTATTTCTTGGGATTTAAAATAATGATTTAACTATTGAACTTCAAAAGTTATTTATAGTTGGTTTATAATTGGCGTGTTATAAGCGATTAAATTAAGTTTATGATTGTAAAATTAAAAGTATGAATTTGGTCTTGGTAAGAGTTTTGTGATAATCGTATCACTAGTTTGAGAAACTAACTGTATAAATAATTATTTGTATATAAGGTTTAAAGGTATAAAGTTTGAAAGTATAAGGTTTAATAATAAGTGGGTTTTCAAACTTCTGCAAGCTTCGAGTTGTTACTTATTCCTTAGATCTATTCTTAGGGATAGTGTCTCTTCTTAGGTTTAATGTCATTTAAAGGTTGACATCTCTCCTAGAGTACCCATTCTCAAGTAAAGAGAAAAAGATCGTCTCTGCGATTAATGGTGGAGGATTAGTCAGACTGATATAAAGTTATTAGTTGGACCCTTACAATTCGTATCGTAACGTATTTGACTAAGTGTCATATTCAGGTTGGAAAAGTTCTAAACTAACGTTATGGTTCATCATCAGATGGTGAACACAAGGAACACAGTCCGTGCTGGTGCAGGACCGAGTAAAAACCTAAGGCTGAATCTGAGGAGCGCCACTAATCAAGGGGAGGAGAGCGAGTCTGTCTCTCACAATAACCCCACAGGCGTTGGCCAAGTTCAGGCTAATCCTCCAGTAGTGTTGGATGTCGCGACCAAAGAGGCCATTCATGGGTTTGTTATGCAGACGGTCACCGATATAATTCGGTCAATTACACCGCAAGCACAGGGTGGTCCAGTTCCTCAGGTTGTTCCTGAAACTGAGGAGCCAGTGGACCACGTACCTCAGGTCAATGTCGTCAGGAACATAGGAACTTACGGTCGAGCCTTGAAGACCGTGAGCTCAATGAGGCATGACAGCTATGACGGTACAGGAGAACCGGTCAAAGTGGCATATTGGTTCTCACACATGGAACAGTTGTTCAGGAACGTGGATTGCACGGAGGTTGAGAAAGTGCACATCGCTTCCCTTCAACTTAAGGATGTGGCTAGCGAATGGTGGGAGGACACTGGTCTAGCTGATCATCCCGGATTGAACTGGGATATGTTCAAGACTAAGATGACCGACCGTTTCTTTTCCCGTGCTATGAGGGATGAGAAGCATAAGGAATTCCTTTACCCTAAGACCGAGGGGTTGAAGGTGACTGAGCTTGCAGCTAAGTTCAATCATCTGTTGCAATATGCTGGACCAGAAGTGTCGAGTGAAGAGCAAAAGATCTGGTACTTCCATGGATGGATGAATCCAGAAATCAAACCTCTAATGGTGCGTCACGGTTGTTCTACATTAGAGCAATATGTGGATGCGGCCTATAAGATAGAGGTCACACTCGAAGAATCCGCCCAAAAGTGGGAGAAGCAGGTTAAGGGAAGGGGTGGGCAACAGGATCGCCAGGTTAGTACATTCGAGCGACCAACATCGCCCACCAAGTTTGAGAAGTCTGGTCGCGCTAAAACCGAGACGACTCAGTCTGACTCCGCCAGAGGCTCAGGTTGGAGTAGCAGAGTGATTCAGTGCCACAACTGTGGTGAGGTTGGACATAAAAGTCTTAACTGCCAAAAGGAAAAGAGGGTATGTTACAGTTGTAGGAGGGAAGGCCACATGAAAGCATACTGTAGGCAGAAGGGTCAAAGACCAACACAGTCTTACCAAGCCTCGAATGTTGGCAATGGGCAGAACCCAAAGCCAGGGATGTCCGCTCCGGAGCAATCTATTGCTCGTAATAAAGGCAAGGTGCATATGGAGTCTTCAGGTCAGGGGCAACGACTCTTCGTGTTGCGTCAAACCGACGGAAAGGAACCGAGCGGGTAGTTGTAATTTTTGTTGAGCCTTCTTAAGAATAAGGAGCGACGACTTGTGTCGATAGTCTCCATAGTTAGTAATCTGTCTATTCGACTTTCTATCAGTTGTTTTATGTAATGTTTCGAATAATAAAGAAGGGTTTCCTTGTTCCGGAAATTACTAAATTCGTTACTATTGCAAATGGTTCGTTCATACAAGACTCCGTGAGTGCCAAAAATAGTTTATGTCACGTGTGGATAATGGCTGTCAAGACTCATAAAGGAGGGGTAACGTATGGAGCCTAGGTGTTCGTTCCCTACATGGTTAACACCAGGGGCGACTCTATTACTGAATTCCTAGATCCATTCTTAGGAATCTCTCTTTATTCTTGGAGTAATGTCACATCGGTATGACATTAATTACTCCCTTCGTTGAGCTAACGAGCGTTATCTAGTGAGTTGAGTTTTACCAAATTCCTTAGTGTAAAGGAAACAAATGTGTGTGGTTAATGCTCTATGGGATTAAGAGTTATTTCTCATATGTGTACCCTGAACATTTGTTCTGGTAAAAGTATGTAAGAGTGGACTAGTGTGAAGTCCAGAATGCCTAGTTGTGAGGTCATACTGTAGTCATTTATGTGGATAGATGGTTGAAAAGAGAATAAATGTATAAGAGAGATAGTTCATAAGGAAATCGTTTCTCAAGAAGGACCGTACTCTATTACGATCTTGAGTAAAACCTTAGAACCCAAGGGTTATGATTAGGGAGTTTGTAAGTGAGTGTGCTCATTATGGGCCTAGTGGTTTAAGATTTCGGAAAGGTTAAGGGTGTGAAGTCATAAGTATTACTCTGGAAGATTATCTGAGGTTTTCTTAAGAGAAACGATATAAGGACAAGAGGAGTATTAAGATGATTACGTCCTAGATAAATAGTGAGTTTCGATAAAGCAAAAGGGTCGCTTGATTTGGGATAAGGAATCGTATGAGGACGATCACGTGTTTAAGGATTTATGGTGATTAAACAACTCAGTTGGTAAAGGTTGTTTTAAATTATAAGGATTTAGAGTACGTGATAACTTAAGTGGATGGAATTTTGTCTACAGGATAGGATGAAAAGGTGACCTACGTCTATTGAGGTGATCATATGACGTGTTTGGGTAAAACGAGGTTATAATCTGGTGGATTGGATTATTAAATCATGTTGAGATAAACAGACATAGGATGTGGTGTGATTAATTGTGGAAATACTTAGGGATCATATGCGTAAAGATTTTGAGTTAAGATGTGGCACAAGGGCAAAATTTAATTAAGGCAACCAATGAAATAGGTGAGCTGTGCATGTAAGGGTAATGCCTATATGACAAGTGGAGGTACTAAGTTGAGGTATAAGTGAGTTCTATGCATGTACTTTGAAGATCTGATCTTCGAAAGGAAGTTAGTAGAAAAATGTTGTACTCTTCTGTTTGAGGACATCAAGGTCTTTATGAGGAATAAGGCATAATAGCGAGATTATATTGGAGGTTATAATGGATACGCTAATTAAGGCAATGATAAACTTGTGGATGATCATGTCGATTCTAGCAAGAGTGAGGAATTTAAGTAGTATGTTGTAAGTGGAATCATGATCGAATAAATAGTTCGACTTGGGTGATATAGGTTGTGAATACCAAGTTTATTTAAGGATATCAACTTAAGGAAGATAAAGTATGTACTTTGAGAGAGGTTATAAAGAGAAAAGTTGAAAGAGAAATGTGTGTTCTCATGCTTAAGGTATAGCGAGTCTATTGCGGTGATTTTTGGGACTATTATCGTAAGATAATTATGACTTTGTGGATATAGTTACAAGTTACTACAAGTGCAACACATGGAGTTAAGATATGCGAGACGATGTTATGGTTGTGGAGACATATCGTTTTCCTGGGAGCAATTTTAAGGATGAAATGATTAAGGACTTTGAGTTCAGGTAGTAAAATTATGGTGAGACCGGTCCCTTTAGTTTAGCGATGCTAGTTTCGGGGTCGAAACTATTTTAAGGGGGTAGTAATGTAATAATCCTCATGTTACCATAGGAGTAATATGATAGAATGTATGTCTGGTGAAAGCAGGTTATAGAATTCCCTTAAGCTGTGAAGGGTCCAAATTATGGTTAATCTTACGTTAACTGTAATTTGAACCAACTTATAGATTTTAACTTAGAAATTCTTGAACCAATTTACAAAGTGCTAAATGGGTTAGGCATGGTTAAACTTATAAGGTTGGGTAACTTAATTTAGGGTCGTTTCTCTGAGCTGTTATCGGCCAAGTTTCGGGGTCGAAACTTCTTTTAAGGGGGAAGTAATATAATAAGCCCTAAAAGTCCCGAACTGTCGTTTCATAAGAAAGACGTGTTAGGCAATTTCTGTAATCTCAGTGAGATCTTTGGAATGCAATAATTAACGTTTCAGGTGTATTGGGTCTTAGAATATTTTTAGAGGTACTATAAATAAGACCTAGCCAAGACCGCGAGAGGAAACCACGGCCAAGAAGCCAGAGGCGCGAGCGCGGGATAACCGCGACCACGGTATTGAAACCACGGGTGCGGTTTTGTATGTAGACAACCGCGATCGCGGTTTTGAAACCGCGATCGCGGGTCTCTGTTGCGTCGTCTTCTTCGTTCTTATCCGAACTTCGTCGATTGGTTTTTCCCACGTTTTCGTAACTTCGCCATTGAGGGAGGCGAGTCGATTCGTGTGGCCGGCATTGAGCTCCTTCCAGCCCTATAAAAGGGGGTCTTCGGTGAGAGAAATCCAGCATCCATATCTTCAATCGCTCCACTCTCTCTCTTTCTCTCGTTTTCAAGTTCGCCGGTATTCTCGAGTTTGTCGGAGTGTTCGCTGGAGTTGTTGGTGGTTTCCGTGGTGCCTTGGGGAGCTGGAGGTGGTGGCATTGCTGAGGAGGAGGCTTGCACCGTCGTCTCGTCGTCGGTGAGCCTCGTTTCATGTTTTTGAATCGCGTCGGGAGGGAGGACCGCGACCGCGGCTATGAACACCGCGACCGCGGCCCTGCCCAGAAAACCACGACCGCGGGTTTGTCTACCACGACCGCGGCTTTGCCAAGCAAAGCCACGATCGCAGCCATACCCGTTGCGGCCGCGGCTTAGCCCGTTTTCTCTTGTTTTCGTTTAGTGTTATACCGAACCTAATTAGGGTATTGTACCCCGTTTCGCGTGCATCATCGGAATGGACCTTGGAACGTCGGTGGGCTTCGACAGGATTTCCAGTAGGCTGTTGAGTCCGTGTCCAGTATTCCCGACCCGCAAACCTTCGTTCGTTAGACTAAGGCAAGTGGTGGTTCGCTCTTGCTTATCATTCCATATTTCCGTTAGTTATCAATTACTTTTGATTGTTAATTAAATTGGAACAAAATGTGGTTTTCGTTTGGGAACAAATTTTATAAATGATATGATTAAAATATGACTTTATAATTGGTTGTATATATTGCTAGAAACAACGCTATTATACCTGTTATTACTGTAATGGTTTTGTTGTGGATTTAAATGTAAACTTAAATGCTAGATTAGGACGAGTATTCATAGGAACGCTAATTCCGGATGAGGATTAGTCGTTTCTTGATAACTCGGTATTAGTCGAAATAATTCTCTAATACTTTTAAGGTCATGATCCTTACTTCTTATCCAACCGTTAAGGATAAGAGGCGTTACGCACCGTGCTGGTGCCATTGGGTTGGCGTATGTCACCCTGTGTTATTCTCGTTGTCACTCGAGATCATATTAAAAGCTTAACGTGGATATATGTTTTATAATTAAATAAGATAAGTACAGTTATGCACATAATTTATATACCCTCGGGCGAGGAGTACCACATGGAAACCGCCCGGACTTCAGTTAGAGTAAGTCTTCTTTCCAATCTGGATTCGCATTGTACAGTGAGGTTGGTCGTTGACCCAAATGATCAAGTCGTTTTTAAACGCTTGTGTGAAAACTATAACGTTCCCAAACATTTGTCATATGTTCCCCATAAGACTCATTTCCTTTAGAGTCTTCTTTTCAGTGCATGTCTAAATTCTAATCATTCCGTGAAATTTCCGGGTTATGTATCGTTCCTTCGGTTATTATTCGAGGGACAATGATAGTAAACGGTTACGATCACTAGAATCATTCTGTTTTCACCCTTGCATAGTCTTTCATTAGACTAACCAATCGGGTTTTATTCCTTGTATGGTTGGCTGGTGTCATCCGTCCTATACGGCACATCAGTGGTTGGTTCCTGAAGTCTTGAAGTAACCAATTGAAGAAGAGGCTTGTAGTTGAAGATTTAAGTGCCAGTGTTTTAAGGTTGTTAAGTATTACTTTAATATATATATTCTTATAAACTGTTCTTGTACTAGGGTTTAATTAAAAGTCTTCCGCTGTAATTTCACTCTGTTGTAAAATTGTCACTTCTCATTTTATGAGAAGTCTGTTAATAAAAGGTTGAGTTTTATTTAAATATGTCTTTCGCTGTTTAACCTTTCGTTATTTAATATACTTATTTAAGCGTAATTGTTCCGATTAAAGCCTAGGGTGACTTTGGACAGTAATGTCTGAGGTCACTAGCGTGTGACACTACCGGCGTAAGTCGGGGGTGTTACAGTCACACTTTGCCAAGTCGGATCGGGCAAGAACTGAGGTGACGCAGTCAAGTCCTACTCAATGCTCGGGCCAGGGCAAGAACCTGATTCAATGCTATAACTGCGGAACGCCGGGGCACAAGAGCAATGAGTGCCCGAAGGGCAAGAGAACGTGTTTTGCATGCGGAAAGGAGGGGCATTTGCAGACTTTTTGTCCTCAGAGGAGGCAGAAGGAGGCTGAGTCGCAGCAAAGGTCAGTTAGCCATAACAACCGACCCCGATTCAAGCCTATGGGGACTCCTAGTACCTCGATGCAGACAACTGCTCAGAACAAGGGAAAGACCCTAGCTGCTCCAGTGGGTCAGGGTCAGCGGCTGTATGAGATGCGAGAGGCTGACGGACCCAACGCTCCAATTGCTCAAGGTACTCTATACCTTCACTCTACATCAGTTTGCATATTGTTTGATTTGGGTGCCACTCATTCCTTTATTTCGGAGAGGTGTGTGAGTAAGTTAGGGTTGAAGTGAAATGAATCTTGCAAACCATTTGTGGTGAACCTTCCCAATGGTGAACAATTAGTAGGGACCAAGCGTCTGTCGGAATTTCTGATTACTATTCAAGGTCGGAAGTTCGAGGCCGACTTGATTTGTATAGCCATGGCTCCATACGACATCATTCTCGGGATGGATTGGCTGACGCGTCACGGGACGGTAATCGATTTCAGCTCAAGGACAGTGACAGTTTCATCTAGGGGCCAGTTTGTGTGAAAGTTCAAGGGTCGTAATGACGCTGATAACGGAAAGCTCATCAATGCGATGGCTGCTTGTAAGCTACTTCGACAAGGTTGTGTTGGGTACCTGTGCTATCTGGATAAGCCCAAGAAGGATGAAACTTTAGTTCACGATGTTCTTGTCATACGTGAGTATCCGGATGTTTTTCCTGATGAGATTCCCGGTTTACCCCCGAATCGTGACGTAGAGTTCACTATTGATCTAGAGCCTGGAACCTCGCTGATTATCGGATGGCTCCAGCAGAGATGCAAGAGTTGAAGAAACAACTTGAGGACCTACTCGAGAAAGGATATATAAGGCCGAGTGCATCACCTTGGGGCGCTCCTGTCTTGTTTGTCAAGAAGAAGGATGGTTCGTTCAGACTTTGTATCGACTATCGAGAGTTGAACAAGGGCACTATCAAGAATAAGTATCCTTTGCCAAGGATAGATGATCTGTTGGATCAACTACAGGGAGCAAAAGTCTTTTCCAAGATCGATCTGAGATCTGGTTACCATCAGCTCAAGATTCATGAGGAAGATATTCCGAGGACCGCGTTCCGGACGAGATATGGACACTACGAGTTCGTAGTCATGCCATTTGGGCTTACTAATGCTCCGGCAGTTTTCATGGATCTGATGCACATATGTTTCCATCAATATCTGGATAAGTTCGTGGTGGTCTTTATCGACGATATCTTGATCTACTCTCCGAACGAGGAGGCTCACGAGGAGCATCTTCGTATCACACTGTCGGTACTTAGATAAAATTAGTTGTATGTAAAGTTGTCTAAGTGTGATTTCTGGATTAAGAAAGTGGCTTTCTTAGGCCATGTGATTAATGAGAATGGGATAATGGTTGATCCTCAGAAGATCGAAGCGGTAGCCGACTGGAAGCGACCTCAGAACGTGAAGGAGGTGCGCAGTTTCTTGGGACTTGTAGGTTATTACAGACGGTTCGTGGATGGATTTTCAAATATCGCTCTAGCCATGACTGGGTTGCTCCGCAAGGTCCATAAGAAGTTCATATGGGACGACAAGTGCGAGGCAAGTTTTTAGAAGTTGAAAAAGTACCCGACGTCCGCACCAGTTTTGGCGCTACCAGATGGATATGATGGTTATGTGGTCTATAGTGACACTTCAAAGCATGGGTTAGGATGTGTATTAATGCAAAAGGGAAAGGTTATTGCATACGCATCTCGGCAATTGAAGACCTACGAAGCAAACTACCCAACGCATGATCTGGAGTTAGCGGCTGTGGTTTTCGCGCTGAAGATTTGGAGACACTATCTCTATGGTGTTAGATGCCAGATCTTTACCGACCACAAGAGTCTCAAGTATGTGTTCACTCAGAAGGAGTTGAATATGAGGCAACGTCGCTGGTTAGAGCTACTCAAGGATTACGACATTGAGTTGCTGTATCATCCGGGCAAGGCTAACGTGGTAGTTGATGCTTTGAGTCGGAAGACGCCGCACGAGACCATAGTAGCTCTGATCACTGCTCAAAACAAACTGCACCAAGGATTGTGCGAGATTGATGTCTTGTATGATCAGCGTCGAGGATGCCTGAGTATGTTGGAGATTCAGGCTATGCTACTTGATCAGATCAAATAGAGGCAAGTTGATGATGTGATCTTAGTGAAGTTAAGCAGTGAAGTGATAGATGGGAAAGCTCCGGGATTCGTGAATCAAGATGATGGATCACTCTGGTTTCAGGACCGGATCTGTGTGCCTGACATAGTTGGCCTTCGTCAATTGGTGATGAAGGAGGCCCATTCATCGGCTTATTCTGTACATCCAGGATTCAGTAAGATGTAGAAGGACCTCAGAAAGAAATTCTGGTGGCCCAACATGAAGTGGGACGTAGCAGAATTTGTGGTGAGATGCTTGACTTGTCAGAAGGTCAAGATTGAACACCGCAGACCAGGTGGTGAATTGCAACCTCTCCCAGTGCCAGAGTGGAAGTGGGAGGATATTGCGATGGACTTCGTCACGGGGTTGCCGAAAACTCAGAGTCAGAAGGATGCCATATGGGTGATCATTGACCGGCTCACGAAGAGTGCTCATTTCGTGGCCATCAAGTCAACTTGGGGAACCCAGAGGCTATCAGATGTTTTCCTACACGAGACTGTCCGATTGCATGGTATGCCAAAAACCATTGTATCGGATCGTGATGGCCGATTTATGTCGAGATTCTGGAAGCAACTCCACAAGGCCATGGGAACTAGTTGAGGTTCAGTACTGCGTTTCAACCTCAGACGGATGGACAGTCTGAGAGGACCATTCAGACATTGGAGGATATGCTGAGAGCATGTGTACTAGATCGTCCAACCAGCTGGGAGAACAGCTTAAGTCTGATTGAATTCACGTACAATAACAGCTGGCATTCCACCATCAAGATGGCTCTATTCGAGGCTTTGTACGGTCTAAAGTGCAGATCTTCGATTTGTTGGGATGAGAATGCCGACAAGATTCTGCTCGGGCCGGAGTTAGTCGAGAGGACTGCCTCGGATATTGCCTTGATCAGACAAAGGATGCTTATAGATCAGAGTCGACAAAAGTCTTATGCTGATTTGAAGCGCAGGAATGTCGAGTTTGAGGTTGGTGACAAGGTGTTTGTCAGGGTATCGCCATCCAAGGGTGTGTTCAGGTTCGGCAAGCATGGGAAGTTCAACCCTCGCTATGTGGGACCGTTTGAGATCCTTGACAGAGTTGGATCTTTAGCATACCGGTTAGCATTGCCACTGTCGGCGCATCCGGTGTATAATGTGTTCCACGTGTCTCTGCTAAGGAAGTATGTGCCA
Source organism: Rheum nobile (assembly GCA_027886185.1). NCBI lineage: Eukaryota > Viridiplantae > Streptophyta > Magnoliopsida > Caryophyllales > Polygonaceae > Rheum > Rheum nobile. The sequence goes on along the minus strand of WOAB01000652.1, from coordinate 2,287,234 downwards.
GATGTGTCTCATGTGCTGAGTTATGATGACATCGAGATTCAGGCAAACGGTACGTACGAGGAGAGACCTGTGCGTATTCTCGAACGCCGCGAGAAGCACTTGAGGAACAAGGTGGTACCATTAGTGCGGATCCTCTGGTCCAAGTCAGGATCTGAGGAGGTAACTTGGGAAACCTGGGAGACTGAGTCTGAAATGCTTAGTCATTTTCCCGAGCTGTTTTTGGCCTAGTTTCGGGGTCGAAACTTTTTTTTAAGGGGGAGGTATTGTAATAACCCCTAAAAGTCCCAACTGTCATTTTGTAAGCAAGACGTGTTAGGCAATTTCTATAACCTCTGTAAGAATCATTTGAACGTATTAATATACGTTTAGGAAGATTTTGGGTCTTAAAGTATTTGGAGTACTAAAAATAATAAGTTAAGCATGACCTCGAGCAAAAAATCGCGAGCAAAAAACCAAAAGCGCGAGCGCGGTAGTGCCGCGACTGCGGTTTCGAAACCGCGATCGCGGTTCTAAAACCGTGATCGCGGGCTTCTCGGACGTCCCCTTCCTCGAGCTTCTAGAAGGCCGACGTCTGGCTTTCTCCACGTGCTCCTAACGCCGGGGAGGGGAACCGGTTGGCTTGCTCGGTGTGGGGTGAACTTCTGCTCCTCCATGGCTATAAAAGGGAGTTGTGGCAGCCATTCTTCATCATCCATCTGCAGCCATCTCTCTCTCTCTCTCTCGTTTAATTCATTGTCGCTGGAGTTTTAGTGGTCGCCGGAGGAAGTCGTTGGCAGCGTGGTGGTAGTGCGCATTCATCAAAGGAGTGAAGAAGCCGAGCCCTTGTCGTCGGTAAGCCCGAGTTTGTCTCCAAGCTGTCGTCTGGATGGGCATCCACGACCGTGGGCTTGGCCCAGAAAACCGCAACCGCGGTTATACTAACCGCGACCGTGGCTTTGCCCAGCAAGCGCGATCACGGCCATGGTAACCACGGCCGCGACTCAGGCCTTTTTCCCTTCGTTTCGTTTCGTATCTTCGTTCGTATCGTATCTAACTTAGGGTTCCAACTTATAACTCGTCCTCGTCATAGGAATCCGCGCTCAGATTCAAGTTCCAGATCTCGGAACCCGATCTCTTCGATTTGTCTAGTCTAAGGCAAGTGGCGGTTCGCTCTTGCTCATTATTCCATGTTTCCCTTGATTATCAATTAATTGATTGTTAATTAAGATGGGATAAAAGTTGTGGTTTTTATGTTTGGGAACAGATTTAATAATGTGTTAAAATATGAATTATAATAGGTTGTATATATTGCTAGAAACAACACTATTATATATTTACATATGATATTACCGTAATGGTTTTTATGTTTAGTGTGGATTTATGGATGAACTTACATGTGTAGTTAGAACGAGTATTCGTAGAAACGCTATGTACCTTGCGAGGTCTAGTCGTTTCTTTATAACTGGTATTAGGAGGATTTTGCCCTAGTACTTCTGGTCATGACCGTACCCTAATTCAAGGTAGGTGCACTTAGCTAGTGCCAATGTTCGGGATTCACTTCGAGATGATGTGAATTAAAAGTTGTAACGTGACTGTATGTTTTGGAATTAAACAAGATAAGTGCTTTTACGCACATAATTAATATACCCTCGGGCGAGGAGTACAACGTGGAAACTGCCCGGACTCTTGTTAGAGTAAGTCTTTTTTCCAATCTGGATTCGCATTGCGCGGTGAGGTTGGTCGTGGACCCAAATAATCAAGGTCGTGTTTAAAACTTGTGTAAAAACTTAACGTTCCCAAACATTTGTCATATGTTTCCCATAAGACTCAATTCCTTTGGAGTCTTCTCTTCGTACGTTTCCCATAAGACTCAATTCCTTTGGAGTCTTCTCTTGATCATTCCTTTTCTTGTGTTTCCGTAGAAGTAGTGAAGTTCACCTCGCATATCGGTTATTATTCGAGAAACGATGGTTGTAACTTGATACGACTACTTAGAACCTTTTTATTTGTACCCTTGCATAGTCTTTCATTAGACTAACCAATCGGTTTTATTCCTTGCATGGTTGGCTGGTGTCATCTGTCTCATACGACACACCAGGTAAACTTCCTCATCCGTGAAGGCCAGATTCCGACGTCAAAGGCAGTTGATATTTTAAGTGTTTTTCCAAGGTTGAAGATCTTGGCGTGAGATCACTCAGATCAAAACCCCTTTATGGCGTTTATTTATTTCAAAGACTTCCACTGTACTAAACTCTTACTGTATTTGGATTTAGTCATCAGTTGTAATTTACGACGCTGGTTTGAATATTATTTGGTAACTTTTCTTGTTATTTGTTAAAGTTTACAACATTATATCATTTGTTATAAAAACGGTAAGCCTTGGTGACCCCGGGTGTGTATTCTGAGGTCACTGGCGGTAATATTTCCAAAGGCATTTTGGGGGTGTTACAATAAATTTGTTTACTTTTTAGTTCTTGTTATTATCTTCTATTTTTGATAATGCGTATTCTTATCAATACAGCGGAGCCAGTTAGTTTCTGGTGAGATGCGTAGATTTCTCTTGGAGCCGGATAGTAGGCCTACGGATTTCGTTGCGCTGGTGGAACGATGGTTTCACCAGTTGACTTATCAGACTCTACTGATGGCCCCCGCCCCACCGCGTGCATCCCAGTTGTTTCGGGATTCTATGCACGAGGAAGGTCAGGGGAGTGGGGTCGGTTCATCCGCGAGGACGGCGGCTGAGCGGGAAGCGGATGAGCGCGAGGCTCGTGATCGGGAGGTGGCTGAGCGTCTACAGAGATCCGAATTAGAATCTAGCGACGATGATTAGTCCGATATTGTATTTATGGATGTTTGTATGTACTGACTATGGCTGTTAGTTTATTTTGACACTTCTATTATTTTGTCGTTTTTGTCTATCGCTTCTATTGTATAATATAACTATAGGATATAATCATATCATATAACCACTGCCAATATAGGATACACACCCCCTATAACCTAAACACTACATCCTAAATTCAAAACAAATCTCCCTCTGAAATATGCGCCTAAAAAGGGATCACCACAAGCCATAATCAGGCGCGCAAATAACCTCTACATTTTCGCTTCATGGACATAGCATGCCCACTTATGGCGTGCCATGCGCTTTAATTTGGCGTGCCGTGAGCTTGTTGTTAGCGCGCAATGCGTTTTAAGTGGCGTGCAATGCGCCTCGATCTAGCACATGAATGTGATTGAGATTTGGAATGTCTTTTTAGGTTTAGGATTTAGGGTTTAGAGGATATTGACTACGTATATATGTCTTTTTAGGTTTAGGATTAACGATAACATACGTATGTATGATATTGAAGGATTTAAGTCACATAAAGGATATTGACTACGTATATATGACCCTAAACTTGTAAAAACGTTTCGAAGAATACTAAGTGGTATGTACTTTGGTTATATATAGTGTTATATCCTATAGTTATATGGTTATATCGTATATGATTATCCTTAAACACTAAGTATTATATCCTATATACGTAGTCAATGTTATCGTTATATGCTATGGTTATAATCGAAGCGATATCCTATAGTTATATGTTATCGTTATATGATATGATTATATCCTATGTTATCGTTAATAGAAGCGATAAACAAAAACGACAAAAGTCTTATGAAGTTATCACTTGGAATTAAAATTTCTTAAGACAAAAGTCTTATGAAGTTATGAGGTGATAAGACAAGGTGTTATGAAGTTATAACATGAACTTTATACTTACGACAAATCGTTTCGATAATACAAGTGATAACTTCTTAAGAAATTATAATTTTCTTAAGAAGTTATCACTTGTATTATACATTAATGGGATATGACAAAGTCTTATGAAGTTATAATGTGATAAGACTAGGTGTTATGAAGTTATAACATTAAACTTTATACTTACGGTATATCATGAAGTATGAAGAAGTCAATATTTATAGGTTATAAGGCTATATTATTATAATTTCTTAAGAAGTTATCACTTGTATTATACATTAATGGGATATGACAAAGTCTTATGATGAAGTCGATATGCATTTTTTGTGATTTTGGCCCATTAAGCGTTTTTTTGTACTATTGGGCCTAGTTTGGGCCCATTATGCGTTTTTTGTACTATTGGGCCTAGTTTGGGCCCATTATGCGTTTTTTGTACTATTGGGCCTAGTTTGGGCCCATTATGCATTTTTTGTACTATCGGGCCTAGTTTGGGCCCATTATGCATTTTTTGTACTATTGGGCCTAGTTTGGGCCCATTAAGCGTTTTTTGTACTATTAGGCCTAGTTTGGGCCCATTAAGTGTTTTTTGTACTATTGGGCCTAGTTTGGGCCCATTATGCATTTTTTGTATCATTGGGCCTAGTTTGGGCCCATTATGCGTTTTTTGTACTATTGGGCCATTTCATCCATATTTAATGAATATAATATTAAATGCATACTAGTACATGTCATCCGAAAAATACATATTTAAAACAAAAAAATATAATATTTCTAATCCCGAAAACATAATATCCCTAAGCTTTGAATACCCTAACGTTGTATATAACTTGGGGACGCCGACATATTATTTCAAACAGTAATACATCGTTAATTTCCAATCTATGGAATCTTACAAAATCCCGCCAGTCGTTGCCAAATCTGTATCGATTCTCACTCATTGCGATACACACATGCAAAGTAGCATCACCACAATCTAGGGTGACTTCCGTTGTTGTTGCAGAATACAAGAATGTCAAAGCTTGCTCCCTCGGGATGCTCTGCATATCAGTAAGTGCATTTAAAGTTGATATTATGATCAAATCCGAATCATAAATTGACATTATGAAGGATGCGGTGCCTACCAGCCGATATTCTGGGTAGACATTCGTTTGATTTAATTCAACAATGAAACTCTTCTGAGGATCACGTCGCATAGCTCCGGCTCTTTCTAATGCTGAATTTCCAACATCTCCAGCATCATCAGAGGAATATGAGCTATCAGCTGAGGTCGAACAATCGCTGATTACTATAACATTTCTAGACGACGAAGCCATACTCTGCAATGACCTTGATATCCCGGATCTGAAATATGAAATCACAAGCTATAAACTCAAAAAATTAATTTAAGGAAAGATGAATAATGTAACCAAGAAGCTTACCTTAAGCTTTTTCGTTTTGATAAGGATGTTTTGGATATGGATATGGAGTTGGATTCGGATACTTATAGGGTGAGATTTAGCCGTTGGAAAATCTGCCCTTGCACGCCAAAATCAGGCGCATCTAACGGTCGTTTTTTTAAATCTTGCACGCCATATAATGGCGCGCAACTGCACGCCATATTTTGGCGTGCAAGATTTAGCCGTTTGAAAAAACAACCGTTAGATGCGCCTGATTTTGGCGTGCATAACGGGCAGATTTTCCAACGGCTAAATCTCACCCTATAAGTATCCGAATTCAACTCCATATCCATCGATTTAGTAACGCTGATTTTTGATATTAATGGATTTATGATATTTGTAGGAAACCAAACAGTACAACAAATAATGGCATCTTCATCAAAATCATCAACAAACACAGATAGGCTATGCTACTGTAATTTGAAAGTCGTTGTCCAAACTTGGGATTTGCAGTGGAACTACGAAATGAGGTATTGGGGATGCCCAGAAGTGGGGTGTCGTTTCAAGGAGTGGATTGATCCAATGTACGAGGAGAGGACACACGCGGTTATTCGACAACAATGGCAGGAAAAACAAGATCTTGTTAAGGAAAATCAAGATCTTGTTAAAGATCTTGATAACATTCGTAGGTATAACTTCAATCTATTAAATGATGTACATCGTAGGTGATTAATGTCGTATCTTTTGTGTAATGTTGTTTATGTACTCTCAACCTTTGTAGAGAGCAAGCAAATTTAGCAAGCCAGAGATATCATATGAAGCGATCGTTCACCAGAGACTACCCTAATTTCTTCAAACGCTAAAGAAGTATCATATCTTTTCTCTAATTTTTTCTAAGTTTATGATCAATTTGTATTGTTTTATGTATTATGTGCTAAATGTGGTTGTAGTCAACCAGCATAATGAACAATGTGTATTGTCTTCTAGGTTGATGATCATTTTATATTGTTCTTATAAAGATTAATACAAGCTGGGCTACACAATAGGGGTAGCCCTCCCCTAATATATTACACTTTACGCATTTTTTACATCCAATATCACTAAGGTCAAAAAACTAAACTGGAGGATTAGGTGGACGATTATATCTGGTGCGGTATTCTCAAAACACTCTAAAGCTCGACTCAAACGTAGCATCCCAACCATTGACGCTTTGGTCCCTGTAGTTGCGCCAGGCGTACGGAGGGGGGGGGGGGTAGTAGAGAGCCATCCTTGAGCCACACCTACAAACACAATAATTAACCCTAATTAGACTAAACAAATGAGCAATTACATCAAATAGTTTAGAAACAGTAAGCTTTACCGGTATGAAGTGGTCCCGATTCCCCACATGAGCCATCGTCAATATCTTCTTTGGAGGGCTGAGGCTTGTGTCAGACGCCTTCATTGGTAAGCACAAGCACGGACCATCCCAGGACAAGAAGGCCAGCGCAACTTGATAAGCGGTGGCAAACACTAAACCAATCAGGGGCATATCAAGCCAGTAGCCCGAGGAGCAAGGACGGATGATATAGTTCACTTGAAACATAAGATCCTCATAGGACAACCCCGGCCGTAGTCTAGGAAGTATTGGCATGTGTACATCTGGGTTGTCAAATAACTCTGCCACCAGTTGATGTCGAACTTTGGTGTACTCATGCTCTTCCATGCCCAACAATACAGCTAGTGTCCGGTACCCACAGTGTCCGTCTGGATGTACATCTCTAGCCCCTTTAATGTACGGATACCAAAAGTAATCCACATTCTTAACCCCAAAGTTCACCCCCATATGAACCATGGGTTGTTCATCGAACTGTGACCCAGACCATTCGGGTTGGGATTGACTCCCAATGTCGGTCGAAGCTGCACTTGGTTCCTTTCTAGGGCGACCCCGACCTCTACCTTGGCTCCCATTGGTCTTCTCCTTTGCCTTCTGCTTCGCCTTCTCCTTCTCATACTCCTCCAACTCGTCCCTTCTGTGCTCAAACAAGCTCGGCTGTCTCGTGGTGTCATACTTTGCAGAACCCTTTGGCCTTCCTTTTGCAACGATCCATGTCGGCTCCTTCAACGTACTTTCATGCGGAAACTCCAAGTCATAATACAACTCACCTAGTTGGTATAATGTGTCTCGCCCCAAATCCTTTTTCTCCAACCTCGCATACATGTGACGCACCTTCAACTCTGAATGGTACATCAATACATTGTCCTGAGTGGGCATATTTATTGATGGAGTCCCTTCCCATACCAGTTGCTTCTAGAAGTCGTGTACTTCGTCCGGCACGATTGGGGTCCCCGTAATGATGGCATTTGCAACTCTGTGGACGCACGGCAGGCCAAAGCAATCTCACACCCACTGATCAGTGCAATCTTCAGAATATTCCTCCTTCACTATCTGATCATACATGCCCAACAACAAATCGAAGCACCTGTCTGATACTTTGTAGAATAACCTTGCAAATGCCATTCTTACTTCTGGCGCAACGTTTTCATCAAAAAACGTTGGTCGTGTCGTCCTTGACATCTCCATGCTCGCCCTCACCTGCTCAATTTGAATTGTGACACTCTATTAAAGCCACCTCTGCTAGAACGCAAAATGTCCTTCAACACCTTATGCATACCATCAACCCTATCAAAACAGGTAAAAGGACTCTTGTTATAACACTTTAATGAGACACAATATTAATCAACTAAACATTGGTTAAGGGATACCTGTTTGAAGTCCGCGTGAAGAAGTGAAGATGATGATCCGTCCATGCTCTTACTATGTTTTCCTTGTATGGAATGAGCCACTCCCTCTCAACGTACCCAACGAGGCCATTATGCCACGATTTTCTCAATCTGTCCATCCTCTCTTCGTAGCTTTCCTCAATCGTTGAACACCAAAGTCCCCAACATTGGTCCGCAAAGTTTTTCACTTTCTCACTGTTTTTGAGGATTGGGGAGACATATGCCTCGATGTTGTGTTTAATATGCACCCAGCACAAAATGTGTTGTACTTTCCCTTCGAAGACTATATGAATTGCTTTAATGAGGGACTTTTCTCGATCAGTCATTATAACCGCATGCATTACTCCCAACTCTTCAAACAATTGCCGAAGATGTTTCATGATGAACTTGTAATGCATAACCTTTTCCCCTCGGGTAAATGCATAGGCAATGTTGAACGTCTTGTGAGTGCAAGTAAAACCAACAATTTCCACCAATGGCATATCATACCTGTACAAAAGATAAAATATTGTTCATTAATAATAAAGAACCAAAATTAAGTACATAGATAAATCTACTATTATATGAAAATGTAATGCATACCTATTTGTCTTGTAGGTGGCGTCAATAACTACCACATGTGAGAACATCTTCAACAAGTGTTGCGAGTCCGGATGAGCAAAAAATAGGATATCCACCTCACCCGTTGACTTCTTCCTCAGAGGATGAATTACGTAGTTATTTTCTTTCAAAAAAATTAGCGTCCACTGGGTAACCGTCAATTCGCCACGATCCTCGTACTGCATCTTTTACAAATAGTTTGCAACCTGCTTCATGGATGTTACATTGCCGGGAAAGAAAGTCCTCAAATACGAAACAATACTTTTTGGCCCCATGAAATGTTCGCCCAAGCTCTTAACCACGAACTGCTCATCGGGGGTCATTCTACCCATGTATGGATGCCCAATGAAGCTAGTCAGAAGCGAATGGTTGTGGCGACCTTCTATCACATCCAAGATCCATTTATGAGTAGTCGACCATGGCTTTTTCTTCAACTGAACTCCATACAACTCAAATTTGCATCTGCACTTCTTCGATCTGGTTTTACGAATAATCTCAACTCTCTTTTCCGGATCTTTTTCATTAACTTTTAGCCTTCCCTATCTATATTTACCGTACTGCTCACAAGTCAAACTAATCATTCTCTGATTTGAGCTACAATGACTAGAACAATCATCAAATCTTTTGCCTTCTGCCTAGCCCAATCAGCCAATTCCTGGCGACTATCCCACATTAGGCTAGTACGAAATACATCTCCAAAGTCTCTCCCCTATACATGTTTGCATAATCAGGAATGATTTATAACTTTCTAAAGGCAATTTCTAAAGGCACATTAAAACTTTTTTTCTTACACCTACAATATATTAAATACTAACCACGAAATTGTCGGTCGAGTTCTCATTGTCATCTTCTCCGCTCGAGTCACAATCGTCATCGTCTCCGCTCGAATTTCCATCGTCCTCTTCTCCGCTAGCTTGACAATCCTCATCGTCTCCGCTCAAGTGCAAATCATCATCTAAACTAGTATGAGACATTTTTGATAAGGGTGTTTTGGATATGGAGTTGAATTCGGATGCTTATAGGGTGAGATTTAGCCGTTGGAAAATCTGCCCGTTTGGCACGCCAACATCTAGCGCATCCAACGGTCGTTTTTTTTCAAACGGCTAAATATTGCACGCCAAAATCTAGCATGCCAGTTTACGCGCCAACAATAGGCGCCCTTTGCGCCGTATTATGGCGCATGAGCTTATGCCCTTTTGCCCCTGTCGCATCCAACGGTCGTTTTTTTCAAACGGCTCAATATGGCACGCCAGATTTTGGCGTGCCAGTTTGAACGCCAAGAGGAGGCACCCTACGCGCCATAATACAGCGCATTAACTTTTTGCCATTTTGCCTCATTCTTACTGTTTTGCCCCTTGTACGCCAACATTTGACGCATACAACCTGAACGCCAAAATTTGGCGCACCAAACTACGTGCGAAAAGTTCAAAAACCGCGTGTATATAATATCCTCGCATTATAGTCATCATTACTACATCCAAATTCCACACAAGACTTAAAATTTATGCACAAACGGCGTGGATTTTCACTGATCCGCGTTACCGTAGCGAAACAAATCACATAATCGGCTTTAACAATTAGAAAATCAACGAGATCGGAACAGAGGATTGAAACAAGTAATCAAGATGAAGTTTCATTATCTCAACGCTCGTTACTCCGTTTCGGCATCAGATTTCCGAACAATATAACACAAAACCACAAATCAAGAGAAAGATGGATACCTCGAACAAGTGATTGAAGAACTACGATGTCTGGAGGTAAACGGAGTGCACTTTGTAGAGCCGATCACAAAGAAAGAATGACGGAGAAGGTGCTGATTAACTGTCAACGGAGCAAGGACACTCATTTCAACCGTTCGATTACAACCTAATCGGACGGTCATGCTTTTCTCCACCGTTTTTCTTTTTCTTTTCTTTTTAGGATGAACTAGCACGTGTCATCATGCCTTGCACGGGTATGGCCATATATTTTAAGTATGAATTTAAATTTATTTATAGTATATAAAATATAAAAGAGAATTATATAGGAAAATTAACATGATGTATTGGAAAGATAATTTCTTGATTAGAACAATTTATAAGGTGTATTGTATGATGAAAATTGAAGATAGATGTGTGAATTTATATTAATAGAAGAAAACATAAATTAGGAATTTTATATAATTATTAAAAATAAAAATGCACTAAAATAAAAATACATATTGTATTCTTTATAATGGAGTTTACGGACAATCTATTCACCCTTATTAAACCATGAACACTAATTAAGTATGATAATAATGTTTTTGGTAAGTGCATATTATATGTATGTTAGTGGATGAACCGTATAACGTTAACTATTTATGGACCATCTATCTATATACGTATCTTTATAATGGAGTTTACGGACCATTAACGTACATATTATATTATGGACATTAATTAAGTATGATAATTATGTTTTTGGTAAGTGTAGAATTATCATGTACAATGAGAAATATTTTGGGGTGGTAATTTAGGAAATTTGTATAAATAAAAGATAAAATAAATGGTAAATAGAATAAGGGTAAATAGGTAAATGTGCATAATTTTTGATGACGTGGCATACTTAGATGAACGACACGTAGGAGAGATAATTGTGGTTTTAGTAGTAGTATATAGACTAGTGTGTGTGCCTGAGGCACGGAAGACTTGAATTTTATTTTTATTTTTTATTTTTTGATAAAGTTATATATAATTTTAAAATATATTGTAATTTTTTTAGTTTTATACTAATTATGACATGCCAATATAAGTGTTTACATCTATCAAAACATAGTGTAAAACATAACGAAAAATAAGTATTTTAATCTATATGTAAATTTTCGCACCGTAAAACATACTGTAAAAAATTGCTATAAATTAGTATTTTAACACGAATTATGATAAGGATGTATGGATTTCTCCACCTGTAAAACATCTTTTAAAGTTGCTAAAAATAGTATTTTAACACAAATTAGGGTATGTCTGAATGAATTTCTACCCGTAACACGTGTTGTAAATATTGCTAGAAATAAATTAGTATTTTAACACGAATTTTGATGCGAATGTATGCATTTTTCCACCTGTAAAACATTTTGTAAAGTTGTTGAAAAATAATGTTTTAACACAAATTACGATATGATTGAATGAATTTCTACACCTGTAAAACATGTTGTAAATATTGCTAGAAATAAACTAGTATTTTAACACGAATTACGATACGACTGTATGAATTTCTTCACTGGTAAAACATCTTGTAAAGTTGCGGAAAAATAGTGTTTTAACACAAATTATGTCATGACTACATGAATTTCTACACCCGTAAAACGTGTTGTAAATATTGCTTTAAAAAAATTAGTATTTTAACACGAATTATGATGCGAATGTATGAATTTCTCCACCATTAAAACATCTTGTAAATGTGTTGAAAAATAGTATTTTAACACAAATTACGGTATGATTGAATGAATTTCTACGCCGTAAAACATATTGTAAATATTGCTAAAAATAAATTAGTATTTTAACACGAATGATGATACGACTGTATGAATTTCTCCACACTTAAAACATCTTGTAAAGTTGTTGTAAAATAGTATTTTAACACAAATTATGGTATGACTAAATGAATTTCTACGCCTGTAAAATATGTTGTAAATATTGCTAGAAATAAATTAGTATTTTTCACGAATTATGATACGACTGTATGAATTTATCCACCCGTAAAACATCATGTAAAGTTGCTAAAAAAAGTATTTTAACAAAAATTACAGTATGACCGAATGAATTTCTACGCCCGTAAAATATGTTGTAAATATTGCTAGAAATAAATAATATTTTAACACAAATTATGATGCGACTATATGAATTTCTCTACCCGTAAAACATCTTGTAAATTTGCAAAAAAACAGTGTTTTGACACAAATTACGGTATGATTGAATGAATTTCTACGTCCGTAAACATGATGTAAATATTGCTAGATGTTTTAGGGGTAGATAAATTATTGTATGACTGAATGAATGCATACCCTAGTGTATGTGTCCCGTGCTAAAGCACAAGTCTAAGGCTGAATAATTTGATTTATTTTTGAATTTAACAATAATAAAGTTTGTGTATGCATTTTATATTTATCATGATTTAAGAAAAGATCATTAAATCATATAAGATATGTATCCATATCTTATCATCAGCATAATGACATAAAATAAAAACATGTAAGAGAAACATGTATCATGAGTTAATTATAATAGTAGGACAATAATCTTATATCATCGTGTAACGTAATAAAGCATGCGTGGAAAATATCTCATTTATGTTTGGATTCTCTACTCATAGTTATTGTCTTGAGATTTATGCGTGTCTTGAAGATGTTATAGGGGAGATTTTGGATTGGGAAGTGGGAATCGAGCGACATTTGGATGAATGCAGTTGGCACCATAGACTCGAAAAAAACATACATCCCGTTTATCTTACTGCAAAATATAAGATATATGTGCATTCTTGTTGTAAAAATACATATGCCCCGTATATCTTACTGTAAAAAAGAGTTTACTATGTGCATTCATGTTGTAAGAAAAACTACACCCCATATATCTTACTGTAAAAATTTAAGATATTTGTGCATTCTTGTTGTAAGAACACATACGCCCCGTATATCTTATTGCAAAAAAAGTTTGCTATGTGCATTCATGCTGTAAGAAAAACTACATCCGGTATATCTTATTGTAAAAACGTAAGATATATGTGCAATCCTGTTGTAAGAATACATACGCCCCGTATATCTTACTGTGAAAAAAAGTTTACTCTATTCATTCATGCCATAAGAAAAATCACGCCCCATATATCTTACTCTAAAAACATTAACAATGTGCATTACTTTCCAACGTATTGAGTTGGAAAGTTTAGAATACTTGTTTCACAGCGCTGCACATGATTAATCCAAAGCTAAAGTTAATATCTTATTTTTAGTGAACCTTCATGTCAATAGTAATGCAAAGAAACATAGAGAATCGTAAAGGAAACATGGGCAAAAAATCTCTTTCTAAACGTATTGAGTTGGGCAAATTTGACACAAGTAATCAGAAGCAACCTGAATAGTATGCTACAAGAGGCAGGAAGTTGTATGGTTCATGTTAAAAACACATTCTCAAGCAACTACTTTTATCAGTAATTTCTTCAAGAGACAAAGATACAACATATTTCATACGGTTAATTGCAAAGAACTACCAGTTAAAAACACACTATTTTTACAAGACAACCCACTAAGAAACACTCTTTATATAGGCTCCATCAACATAGCACCTGCTGACCTTCCATTATGTCCCTGAAATTTCAATTTTCGACATTATTACCTCTGACCAATCAAAGCTGCAAGTCATAGTTGCATAATGCATAACGGTATTTTTGCCCTTATAGGTAACGTTATAAAATAACAACCTACTAACGGATTTCGAGTTTGAGAAGATCTTGCTAATGGGTGGTTTCGTGGTTGTCCACAATTTTTCACTTGTCAAATGGTTTCATAAAACGCTGCATATTTGTTCTCTGTACATAACCCTAATTCATGACATAGTAGGACATGAAAAAGAAGCAATTGCACGATTAGAAGTTAATACCATTTATGAGAAAAAAAACAGAATATAAGACTAAATCAGAATATCCGCCTCATATCTTCTGACGGGAGACTGGTTCAGATGCAACCTGCAAGCAAAGCCGGACCAGAATGAACTGGTTTTTTCCTATCGACGTGCCGGTAAAAATCTCAAAATTCTTCAGAAGTGATGATATTGCCCTTGCCTTGTCCTCTGCTCTGTCTCATGTTTTTTTCTAACAAATTAACACCATTATTAGCTAGCAATTTCTGTAACAGATCAACTTCTTGAATTGAGAAGAGAAACTAAAAAACTAAAATTAAGAGACGTTTTACCGAATTACACATGAGATTTGATCGGAGCTTCATAGCTGAACAGATCGCATCCAAGTCTTCTTATCACCGTCGACGATGATTTTAGTTTCCGACCCTGCCCACTAATACTATAGGAAGTGCGAAAGGAAATGTGGAAGTTCAAGATATTATCTAAGCGCTTTGGTGAATCATGGACGGCACACCCATTTGCTTTAATCTATAGAGTAGATGATAGAGTAGAGCAAAGTTTCCAAAGTTATATGAAACATAATATTGTGCCATGACAGAGAATATGGATACAAAAATTAGGAAGTGGAGAGAGAGGGCCAATACGGAAAAGTACCCATATATCCTTCCTGTATTTCTTCCTCGTGTAAAGCACTAAATGTTTATGAGTGCTAACAATGCTATGAAATCCTCTTTGTGAAAACATGGAGACTGTATAAGGAGACTGTAGAGTGCATCTCACAAACATTCAACCCAAAATTTATTAGTGCACAGTGATTCTTCACAGATGCTACTTAAGATGGAGAAAAAAAACCAAATTACATTTATCGGATGAAGCAGGAGGAAACATGGGAGGTATTAGTAGTTCACATATAATTCACAGATCAAAAATAGAAAGGAAACCAATTCAGAAATATGTTACAAATGCTAATCAAACTGCGACTTGGTGCTTTAGCACTGTTGAAACCCGGTTCAACCCTTCGTGAAGATGTCGAGGGTCAACACACCCTCGACCCGGTTTTGTTGAGTATCTGTTTGTTTGGGGGACGTCCTCAGCAACTTCCTGGTCACTTGCTTCGCGTAGGATGGGACCTCCGGTTCCACGGTCCAGTTCTGATGTTGATATTATTCCTTCACTCCTATTCAGATTGCGTGTAGTTGTTCCCGAGCTCAAGTAACCTTCCCATACGCGAGATTCACCTGAAAACACCCCGGAGATGGCTTTCTCCGGGGCGGGCTCTCCGACGCTCAAGTCAGTTTTTATACGAAAGGCATATATATATATATATAGAGAGAGAGAGAGAGAAGTTAAGGTCGAGAGGTCGACTAGCCTGTCGAATTACCTTGACCGAGTATACTCACTCTTTATTGCATTAGTCGGGCATTGGGCTTTCTAGTGGTAATTATTCCACCAAAGACATAGTAATGAGCTAACATATAATTTCCAACATTCAAACAAAGCAACGAGCACGTATAGATAATCTCAGAAGCTATGTAATCACCTCGTATACCAAGCAAGGTATTAAAATAACTAGCCTCCTCATCTATGGATAATTAATTATAGTTTCGTATTACCTTAGTTCCACTCCTCTATTTCTAGCCAATTAATTAGTGCCTTGTACTAGTTTGTCTCGAAAGGCTATATAATCATCTCCTGTATGAGGCCTCATGTCAAAGTACTTCTAATCATTCATCACGTGTTCTAATACGGGCCAATTTCGGGACTCTAAGCCAATTAGTCCTTAAGCACATTCTTGTATTAGCAATATATGAATCAGCAATATACGAAGCTATACGAAGCTATGACCACGCGGAGAGGCTATACGAAGCTATGACCACGCGGAGAGCTATACGAAACTATGACCACGCGGGGAGCTATATGAAGCTATGAGCACGCGGAGAGCTATGAGCACGCGGAGAGATGAAGTAAAATATATGGCTAAGACCACGTGAAGAGATTAGTATGCAACAGTAGGAATAATACTCACAAAGCTCATGGTCTTCCTCAAGGAAGAGGTGGATCGAGAGGATGTACGTCTGTACCGTAGAAGAGCTCGGAATCATTGAAGATCTCGACGATCCTCCAGCGACGGCGGGATGACGTAATCGATGCCTCTAGAAGGCGCCGGAAAGGCGGAATCGCTGATGATTGCGAGTCAAACTCGGATCCGACCGGTGAAGTGATTGGGAACGTCAAGGGTTACAAGCGGATGGAGCTTGAAGGTCAAACCATAGAAGAGATCGGAGCTTTGGCGATGGCGTCGTCTCTGCAATCGAGCATCACAGAGGCATATGGGTACTCGGATCTGACCTTGTTAGGACTGCGGACCGACGAGCAAGCCCACATTCGAGGTTAGGCCGAGGCTTCTCAAGAGAACAACAAGGTCGGAGAGGGAGTCGGAGGTGACGGAGGTGATTGGCTGCTCCGGCTCCGAGACCGTCAAACCGAGAACGATGTGGAGAAGTAAGATCGCGGTCGAGGGCTTTGCGCAGAGGTAGACGCGCATCTTCCTCCCTCCATCTTCACTGCTAGCCAATTAGGTTTGGCTGGCTTCAACCTCACCGAGCTTGTCCTCCGCTCCTTTCTTCCTCCATTGCTGCCTTCTTTGGAGCTTCAGAGAGAATCTCTCTCCTGGAAATGGCCGGCTCCTCCCTGCTCATTCGTGCCTTTCTCCTCCTCCGTTTTCCGGCCGTCTCTTTCAGAGCTCCCTGAGCTTAAGAGAGCTTATCCCCCCCCCTTTTTCTCAGAGATTTCATGGGTATATATAGATATTGCCATCCAATGCCGAGCCGCCAGGTGTTGTTCGCTGGTTGATGGACTGACTTCAATCCTGTCCATAACCGAATTCTGGTGGGTGTGAGGGCCTACGCGTAGACTTACCCACGCGAGTGAAATCCGACTCCCACAGCCAGCCCCCCAAGCTCTTCGCGAAGCATGAGCGAAGACTTGGTTCGTGGGAGCCTCCAGAGCCTTTTCAGGGTTTTATGTTCATCGTTGCTACTCTTAAGAGTTGTGTCGATCTTAGCTGCGCGAGGACCTGGTGCCCCTCACTGGCGGCTTCGCAAGAGCTTACACATGTTCGGGTGTTCCACGGGACATTGCTTGTGGGTTGTCTCCTCTTTATCGTCCTCTTTGAGGAATGACTAGGCTAATCATTGTCTATTGGTTAGGGCCCTCTTTAATTTGCTCATTTTTTGCGTCACTTCTCATTTCGTATCGACTTTTGAACCATCTTTATGGTTGGATGGAGTGCAGGTCAAAGTGCGAGCTTGTGAGTGAACTGGTAGAGTGGCGCGGGGCCTCGAGATATTGCACTTTGAGTTCGCGAGGGAACTCGTCGAGTGGGCGCCAAGCCCCAAGACATTGCTTTTAGAGTTCGCGAGGGAACTCGTCGAGTGGGCGCCAAGCCCCCAGACATTGCTTTTAGAGTTCGCGAGGGAACTCGTCGAGTGGGCGCCAAGCCCCAAGACATTGCTTTTAGAGTTCGCGAGGGAACTCGTCGAGTGGGCGCCAAGACATTGCTTTTCGGGGAGCATGGCTCCACTCTAGTTAGGTTGCTTCTTGGTGTGCCTTGCACTCTGCTTTTAACCGTTTACTCGTACTTGTTTTATTCTTGCTCTATCACTTTCTTGTCCGTAGTGTAAGCGTGAAGCTTGTATCTGAAGGAAACTGCGAGTTTCCCATTGAGGGCCTACAGACTTGCGCGTAGAGGAGCACATGCATGTGCGTCATAGAAAAGAGACTCGTGAAGGGGGGATGCGTTTGTGAACAAAGGACCTGCCAAGCGTCGGAGAGAGCAATCCCATAGAGGGTATATGGGAGGGGGTGATTTCATTTAGCTTGCTCGTTTGTTCAGCTTGCTTTTTCACTCTGTTCACTTGTTTTCTCGTGTTGCTTATACATTTGTCTTCCTTGTATTTACTTTTTACTCGCTTTCTCTAAATCCATGGAGGGTGCATGGTTAAGTAGTTATGAGCGAAGGGAAAACTTCGTGAATGGGAGCTCTTGTGAAGGACGGGCTTTCGTGAATTATGGGCCTTCATGAAGAATAGATTACGTGAAGCATTTCCTTTGTGAATGGACATAGGCACGAGCCGAGAGGGCATGAGTATGGGCTATGAGTACCACACAAGGGTCAGTAAAGCCTTCGTGAAGGCGACTTCATTAGATTTCTCGCGTTGTTGTTCAACTTGCTTTCTCATACTGTTTTCCTTGTATTATCCTCTTGCATTACGTTTGTGCTTGCTCTCTCACATTGTCTTTTCGTATTGCTTTTGCGTGATGCTTTTCATACTCGCGTACTTTTTGTAAGACTTGCATGCCACGTGCCGCGTTTACTAATTGCTTTGTTTTTTCTTGTTTTATGCATCGTCTTGGTTTACGTCTCATTCGTTATTCAGCTCTAGAGTTGTGAAGGCTTGTTATGATGGGTTGAAACCTCATCGTCTCAATCTTGTAGTTCGCGAATGGAACATGAACTTCAAGATCAGAGTAGTGCTCTCTAGCGAGCATATTCAACTGCCTTCGCCGGAGACCCGCTTGGGACGAGGTCGGTTACCTTCGCTAGAGAGTCTCCCTAGAAAACATCTCGTTCTTCCAGAGAATCATTATGAGGCCAGGCACTATCGTGCCTCTTGCTGTAGTAGGGAGGGCCTCCCTAAGGAGCCCCCGCTCTCACCATCAAACAAGGCTTCATCTCGCAAAGGGACTTCATCATCGTCTTCCTCTTCGCGTGACGCGACAAACCCTTAGAATATGGATACTTAAGAGACGGGTGAGGCAGATGCCCTTTTCTGGCAGCACCGCTTTCCGGGAAGACGACGAAGATGAACTTGTCTTTACTTTTGAGAACTTGGAGGGGACGGTAGAAACTTATCTTTTCCCCATGGGACCCATACTTGATTTTCCCGAAGAAGGGTCTCGGTTGTTGCACCATTATCCTAACTTCATCGCAGCAAGCCTTCTTACGTTGTTCGCGGGGTTCTGCGTGTGTTGCTAGCTGTATTTAGCATATGAATTTTGTGTGCATGTAACTCTTCGAGTAATTCACTCGCGAGGCTGACTATGCCGTGTGCGTGGTTTTTGGACGTGTCTTAATCAACTTTGGCTTAGTCATTATGACAATTACTCGGGCAGACCGCGCGTTTTTGACTTTGTTCGCGTACAACCACCTTCTCTCCCCCTCCCCCCCATCCCTCCTACTAGTTTGTGAACTGGAGGAGGGATTGCAGAAGGGGTTGTCAGGGGGGGTTAGCTCGTTGTTTTTAGTATCTGTTATGGTGCCTGCCCTTGGGACCACCTTGTATGTTTCGGACACGCGCAAAGAATGCAAGCATGGTAAATGCAATGAAGCTTTACATTGGGCAAAACGATGTATCTACAACTCTCGTTGTATCCTCACAAAGGCGTACCTCATCGCCACTTAGGTTCTTACAGGCGATAGTTACCCTTTTAACTTGTTGAGTTTTTCTCGTACCAATTATTCTCGTCTGTGTTTTGCATTTTATCACTCTGTAATACTTTCTCAAAAACCTACTTGACACTTGCTCAAGACTTGTTTTCTGGTATTGTCTTTTCATTTGTATCACTTTTCTTGAGTACGAATTGTTTGTTTCACCTGTATTGCTTTTTCTCACGCCTATTGCTTCTCAAGGGTGTTGCTTTCATGATTTGCTTATGTAATAGTGCTCAATGGTTATTTGTTTTACACGCGCATTGCCTTTTGGGTATTGCTTTTGACGCTTGCTCTTAACAATTGCTTTAACTCGCGCATACTTACTGGTGTTGCTACGCGCACTGGCCGATGCTTGTCAGGCCCAGTGTCGTCTGGTATTGCTATGCGCACTGGCCGCCTCGTCGGGCCAGTACCGTTTGGGTGTTGCTATGCGCACTGGCTAATCCTTGCCAAGCCAGTGTCGTCTGGGTATTGCTACGCGTACCGCCGACTCTCGGCCGATACCGTTTGGTATTGCTTTCACTTGCTCAAACTTGCTTGTATTTGCACATACTTGCTTTTTCTTGTGCATACTTGCTTTCGACTCGCACTTGCTTGCTCTTTGGTATTTTGGGTTATGTATTGCCTAATAATTCGCGAATGCGTTGCTTTTGGATGTTTTGCTTTGTGTACTTTGTTATTACATATTGCTTTTATTGTATTGCCTTTGTAATTTTCTTTCTTTAAGCCCGTGGAGGGCGTGTGGCTGGGAAGCCATGCGTGGAGGGAAGCCTTTGTGAAGGCTATGAAGCGAAGGCCTTTGCAAAGGGGAGACCTTCGCGAAGGAGGGACCTTCTTGAAGGGGTGTCTTCGTGAAGACAATAGGCTCAAGCTGGGGAGCGACGAGCACATGTCATGAGTTCTTCGCGAAGGCCAGGAAAGGCCAAGCGAAGAACGGGGAAGCCAAGGGCAAAGGCCGGGGAGGCCTTCGCGGAGGATGTCTTGCTAGTTTTTCTTATGATGTTGCCTCATTCGCTCTAAAGTACAGTGTGGCCTCACATTGCTTTTCTTCTTGCCTCTTTGTAAAAGGCATGAGTGGTGGTAAACAGAGTGATGCTGTAGATCACATCGGCTTTGAGGGACGTACGAGCCCCAACCGTTGTAAGATGTCGTAAAGCCTATGCGAAGACAAAGGTAAAATAGTGAGAGCTACGCGAAGTGTAAGTAGAGAGGAGAAAGGCTAACCGAAACCGAGGTGGAGTGTAGTGGAGCTCGATTTCCGGAGGTTCCTTGTAGAGCGGGTGTTTTGTCATGGCAAGAGCGTTTCTAGTGCGTGAGGACATCCCCACGGTCGGCGCCAGTGTTGAAACCCGGTTCAACCCTTCGTGAAGATGTCGAGGGTCAACACACCCTCGACCCGGTTTTGTTGAGTATCTGTTTGTTTGGGGGACGTCCTCAGCAACTTCCTGGTCACTTGCTTCGCGTAGGATGGGACCTCCGGTTCCACGGTCCAGTTCTGATGTTGATATTATTCCTTCACTCCTATTCAGATTGCGTGTAGTTGTTCCCGAGCTCAAGTAACCTTCTCATACGCAAGATTCACCTGAAAACACCCCGGAGATGGCTTTCCCCGGGGCGGGCTCTCCGACGCTCAAGTCATTTTCTATACGAAAGGCATATATATATATAGAGAGAGAGAGAAGTTAAGGTCGAGAGGTCGACTAGCCTGTCGAATTACCTTGACCGAGTATACTCACTCTTTATTGCATTAGTCGGCATTATTCCACCAAAGACATAGTAATGAGCTAACATATACTTTCCAACATTCAAACAAAGCAACGAGCACGTATAGATAATCTCAGAAGCTATGTAATCACCTCGTATACCAAGCAAGGTATTAAAATAACTAGCCTCCTCATCTATGGATAATTAATTATAGTTTCGTATTACCTTAGTTCCACTCCTCTATTTCTAGCCAATTAATTAGTGCCTTGTACTAGTTTGTCTCGAAAGGCTATATAATCATCTCCTGTATGAGGCCTTATGTCAAAGTACTTCTAATCATTCATCACGTGTTCTAATACGGGCCAATTTCGGGACTCTAAGCCAATTAGTCCTTAAGCACATTCTTGTATTAGCAATATATGAATCAGCAATATACGAAGCTATACGAAGCTATGACCACGCGGAGAGGCTATACGAAGCTATGACCACGCGGAGAGCTATACGAAACTATGACCATGCGGGGAGCTATACGAAGCTATGACCACGCGGAGAGCTATGAGCACGCGGAGAGATGAAGTAAAATATATGGCTAAGACCACGTGAAGAGATTAGTATGCAACAGTAGGAATAATACTCACAAAGCTCATGGTCTTCCTCAAGGAAGAGGTGGATCGAGAGGCTGTACGTCTGTACCGTAGAAGAGCTCGGAATCATTGAAGATCTCGACGATCCTCCAACGACGGCGGGATGACGTAATCGATGCCTCTAGAAGGCGCCGGAAAGGCAGAATCGTTGATGATTGCAAGTCGAACTCAGATCCGACCGGTGAAGTGATTGGGAACGTCAAGGGTTACAAGCGGATGGAGCTTGAAGGTCAGACCATAGCAGAGATCGGAGCTTTGGCGATGGCGTCGTCTCTGCAATCGAGCATCACAGAGGCATATGGGTACTCAGATCTGACCTTGTTAGGACTGCGGACCGACGAGCAAGCCCACATTCGAGGTTAGGCCGAGGCTTCTCAAGAGAACAACAAGGTCGGAGAGGGAGTCGGAGGTGACAGAGGTGATTGGCTGCTCCGGCTCCGAGACCGTCAAACCGAGAACGATGTGAAGAAGTAAGATCGCGGTCGAGGGCTTTGCGCAGAGGTAGACGCGCATCTTCCTCCCTCCATCTTCACTGCTAGTGATAGCATCATGGCCAGCCATCAGATGGTTCACTAAGGGACTGAGTCAACCAAGACCATGGCGTCCTCCCTGGAGTAGTATTTAACTCAGTTTATTATATATTTCTATATTATTAGTTATTTCCAATTTTAGTATATTTCCCATTTTCGTATTTCTATTTCAGTCATTTCTATTTCAGTCATTTCTATTTCGGGTGTGTGCCAACTCTTGTAGAGTGGGCCGGCCCATTTAGCTAGAATTAGGCCCAAACCCATTTGGGTTTTTGGGAGAGTTCTTTGGCTATAAGTAGCCCCCTTTGTACTTTAATTTAATGACGTTGGATTTTAGTTTACAAGTTGAGTTCGCTCCTTAGAAGTTGAGTACGCTCCTTCCTTGAATCCCAACGTCAACCCTTCGATCTCCGGATCAATATATCCCACAGTCGACGCTATGACACCCAAAGGCTTGTCTCTTCAAGTCTTTTATCCCCGCAGTCGACGCTACGACACCCAAAGGCTTGTCTCTTCAAGTCTTATATCCCCGCAGTCGACGCTACGACACCCAAAGGCTTTTCTCTTCAAGTCTTATATCCCCGCAGTCGACGCTACGACACCCGATTCAGTGTTCACTGTTCACGCATCAACACCCTACACACGCCCGATCTATCCATCACAACCACCGATCTATCCACCCTCACCACCGATCATCAACTGCATCATCACCAATTCTCTGTTGGGCGTGTTCCTTGTTGCTGCGTCGACTGAGGTGGAGGTCTCCTTCTTCATCGCATCGTCGGCGCCGTGCTTTCCCAGATCCGATCCCTGCAGAACCATATCACCGGCCTCTTCATCGCACCGACGGTGTCGCACTCCCTCCGGTGCTCTCGCTCATCCCTTCCGGCGCCGATCGGTTCTATCATCAATAGTCCGGTGCCGATCGGGACATCGTCGCCCTTCCTCTGTCCGTCTCGTCCCATCCTTTCCAGCGTTCTTTTGGCGTCGTCGTCGGCAGCCTTGTGCTGTCGGGATTGCGTCTCTTGTTCAGCTCCTTCTCCGGCGACCTACGCCCCCCGTGCCCCTCTCCGATCAGTCCCGGTCGCCGAGCACATCGTTGTTGAACAGGACGTTGCCCTCAGTCGAGTTGTCTCGTATTGCTCCGTTCCTGTTCATCGTTCTTTGGCCGAGAAAGCACTGCTTCGTTATTGCTGTTGCTCGTTCCCGACGCCAGCCGCCACCCCCTAGGGTTCCCACGTTGCTGATGTTAACAAAAGAGAGAGGGATTACAAAATTAGGTTAATTTTGTTTGTTTTAATTTAAAGAGAGAAAAAAAAAATTGTTAATTTTGTTTGTTTGTTTTTTATTTGGGAACATGCGTGTCATTCTCATTTACGACGAGGATGCGCCACCCATTTATGATGACTATCCTGAGGATGCATCGCCCGTCTTTGATGCTTACCCCGGGGATGCGCGGCCCGTCTATGATGACTACGTCGAGAGCGCGCTGCCAGTCTACGATATCTATCCCGAGGGCGACGAATGGTATGCTTGGGAGCCCACGATCATGACCGACACCGAGCCTTTGGCGCCAGTGAACACCCAACCGCCCCCTTTGGTGATCTCAACACTCCCTTTGATAGATTCCATGGTGTTGGACGTGCCTCCCTTCGTTCATCGTCTGTTCATCATTGCCCGTATATGTTTGAAGCGAGGACGCTTCGATTCTAAGGGAGGGAGATTGATAGCATCATGGTCAGCCATCAGATGGTTCACTAAGGGACTGAGTCAACCAAGACCATGGCGTCCTCCCTGGAGTAGTACTTAACTCAGTTTATTATAAATTTCTATATTATTAGTTATTTCCAGTTTTAGTATATTTCCCATTTTCGTATTTCTATTTCAGTCATTTCTATTTCGGGTGTGTGCCAACTCTTGTAGATTGGGCCGGCCCATTTAGCTAGAATTAGGCCCAAACCCATTTGGGTTTTTGGGAGAGTTCTTTGGCTATAAGTAGCCCCCTTTGTACTTTATTTTAATGACGTTTATTTTAGTTTACAAGTTGAGTTCGCTCCTTAGAAGTTGAGTATGCTCCTTCCTTGAATCCCAACGTCAACCCTTCGATCTCCGGATCAACCTATCCCATAGCTCGTCGCTTCGAGCAAATCATTCACCGTCTCTTCGGTACTCAAGGTCATCTCTTTGACCTCTTCGTCATCTCTTTGACGCGTTAGAAAGGGTTATCTCTTTAACCCTAGGAAAGCCATCACTTTGGCTACGGAGGAGAAGACTCAACCTAGCTTGAGGAGTCAAGATCCTACATCGCGACATCGCCCAGGGGTTGTTCGCATCAGCTAGCCAATTAGGTTTGGCTGGCTTCGACCTCACCGAGCTTGTCCTCCGCTCCTTTCTTCCTCCATTGCTGCCTTCTTTGGAGCTTCAGAGAGATTCTCTCTCCTGGAAATGGCCGGCTCCTCCCTGCTCATTCGTGCCTTTCTCCTCCTCCGTTTTCTAGCCGTCTCTTTCGGAGCTCCCTGAGCTTAAGAGAGCTTATCCCCCCCCCCCCATTTTTCTCAGAGATTTCATGGGTATATATAGATATTGCCATCCAATGCCGAGCCGCCAGGTGTCGTCCGCTGGTTGATGGACTGACTTCAATCCTGTCCATAACCGAATTCTGGTGGGCGTGAGGGCCTACGCGTAGACTTACCCACGCGAGTGAAATCCGACTCCCACAAGCACCACTATGATAATTAACGGTAAGGATCATATTTTGGGCAAATTAGTCATTGATCAAACCATAGAAAGGGAACCGATACAATAATAAATTACTAATGATGATCAAAGTGCAACTTGGTGCTTTAATACCACTATGATCGATAATTTGGGTACTAATGCTAATCAAACTGCAACTTGGTGCAAACAAACATTCAAAAGACCATAATATTCATGAACTCGATATGGTATTTATTTTTAACATGTTATGATTTTTATCACCCAACTAGTGTCTATTATGTACAAAAGAAGAGAGCTAAGTGGCCTCCTAAACGCAAAGAGTGCATCCAAGAATGGCCTCAAACCTAATTGCAGATGTTCTTCGAGTTACTATGAAATTAAGGAAGCCACAAAGAGAAAGAATTACCCTTAGAAAGGACTGTAGAGATTAATAAATATAAGTATCATGATATCCTAGCTAAAAAGTTATATCAAGAGAAAAACAGAACACTGCTAAAAATAACTTGATGCATTTTTAGCAAGAACCAAATGCTGATACCTGGACTTGTTCATGTATTAAAAACCAGACCTTTTATGAAACAAACACAAGTTGTAATATGAACAAAAAGATAAATAGTCAAATTCTTGTGCATGAATACTTGCTCAATGCTAGCAAAGGAACTGCTAGCAAAGGAACTGAGGAAAGAAACTCATGTACAAAAAAGATCAAAATATAAGAATTGCTTCCTTGTAGATGGATGAGAGCACTGCAATAGGTCATGTGGAGGAAATTTTGACAAAAGAAGGTGGAGCTGGTAAAAAGCAAACTGTAGAGACTGCTAAACATAAAGAGGGAGGATATCTTGAAGGTCTTCTTTGTATCTTGATTCATGTATAATTTTGTAGGGGAAAATTCAACTGAAGAATTTGAAAATCTCTAAAAAAGTACATGAGCTAATCAAAATGTCAATATTATTTAAATGAAATACCTTCAAGGCCCTCTTTCCTTGATTGGCACACTGTCAACACTTTGTCCTATATAGAGAGCAAACAATTCATAAATTTTAGTTCACTGAGAGTATAACCTAAAATCTAAGAGTAAAGTCTATTGATCATGATTAGCATGGTCTAAATCAATAGCATTGATTAAAACATAAATATTACTGAATAATCTGAAAAGAGACAAAGTGAACACGACTGACCTGCTTAGAGCTCATCCTATTCATAATTGCATGTGAATGTGCAACAATGTCTTCTGTAAAATCTTGTAGCTCATATCAAAAGTACATAACCAAAATTTTAGTGTATGGGATAGAGAGTAAGACAGTGAAACACAATTGAATTGCAAGAAATTTACGACCTGAGAGCCTAACCTGAAGACCAATGTGTAGTCGTTTCCCACCTTTATGATAAGGTACATGATCATCGCTATTTTGTAGGGTTTAACTAGGAGTTGTTACCGGTGTTTTGGGTAACATTTGGATGAGTTTAGAGCACAATTGTGGAGTATGGAGTTGAGGAGAAGAAGTATGATTATGGTGGTTTGGAGAAGCTTAAAAGAAGACATTAAGAGATGAGAAGAAAACCACAAGAGAAGACGAAGGAAGACTGAAGAAGGAGCTACAGGAAGTCTTTCGCGGTCGCGGAATTCACCGCCGCCGTCGCGGAGAAGAGACGGAGCGAAGAAGTACGAAAACGAAGATCCGCGGTCGCGGAACCTACAGCCGCGGTCGCGGAAAAGTCGAGAGCAGCGAGAGTAAAATTGAATTTTCCGCGGTCGCGGAAGCTGTTGCCGCGGTCGCGGAAATCCCTTCATCAGACGCGCGGTTCCGGGAATTTCCTTTCATCCGAAGATTGCTGTTTATATTTTATTTCCTATTTCATTTATTTATTTTATTTCCGTTTTATTCCTTTATGGAAAATACATTATTTCTTATCTTTGGTTTTTAGGTTTAGCTAGGTTATTTAAAACCTAGTTCCTAGAGCCTCTTTTGTTTTATCATTCATTATCTTAGATCTAGTTTACATCAGTTTTTCCCTTTGAGTTTTACGTTTCAAGACTATGAAGAACTAAGCAACCTTTTCTTAGTCCGACGATTGAAGCCTTCATTTGATATATGGTTGTGAGATTATAATTCTATTCCTATTCCTTTGATTATATATTTTCTCTTGAGCTTATTCCTATTGATTCTTGCTAATTTGACTGGTCTGATCATCTAGGTGATATTAGTAATTGTCTATTGCTAGGGTTTGGATATTTTGGGTTGAAATCCTTTATCTTGTGTAGCAAACATGATATTCTAGGACTGGTTGGACTAGTTTATTGTGAAGAGAATTGATTATGTGTTGAATGTTACGGGTCGTGGTGTTGCATGTATCCTGGTTAATTCCTATGCTTCTTGCTGCTGTTAGATTAAATCTTGAGGGTCTCTTGATTGTTTAATAGTTAGGGTTATCAGGACTGGTTGGACTGGTAACTATTTCAGAATAGGGATAAGAATATTCATAGGAAGGAATAGAGATAATCTAGGATCAATCAATCGAATGAATGGTGGATATTTGTCTGGCTAAGTACTTTTTCCCAATTGATTACAATCTTTGTTTTACTTTACTTTGTTTAATTGCAAACCAAACCAACAAACCCCCTTTGTTACCTTTGACATACACTTGTGCACTTAGAAAGATAACTCCTCCCTGTGGAATTCGACTCTTGCTTGCCTATTCTACTAAGTTAGGTTTTTAAGGATTTACTTTGATTGGGCATCACGACTTTAGCCTCTATCAAATTGGCACTGTTGCCGGGGAGGCAAGTTTTAATTTTTTCTTTGTGTTTATTTGTGTGCCAACTTTTGTGTGGACCTATCTTATGGTCCACACCCGTTCTACTGACTCTTCCTTTGTTGATTTTGATATAGAAATGGCTGGAGAAGCACCGACTTTGAGGCAGTTGACTGCCCCGAACTTCGAACAGCAACCGCTGGTTGTGCAGTTTCCAGAGCTTGCGGAGGGCGTTAATTTTGAGCTAAAATCTGGGTTGATTCATTTATTATCCCACTTCCATGGGCTGAATGGAGAAGACCCCAACAAACATCTTTCTGAATTCCACGTTGTCTGCTCCAGCATGATGTCGAGGAACATCACTGAGGACCAAATCAAGTTGAGGGCCTTTCCGTTCTCTCTGAAGGATGCGGCCAATGATTGGTTCTATTATTTGGCTCCGAGAAGCATAGATACATGGACGAAGATGACGAAAGCCTTTCTTGAGAAGTACTTCCCTGCAACGAAACTCAATAGCCTGAAGAGAAGCATCAGCAACATCGAACAACATGCTACTGAGACGTTGTATGAATATTACGAGAGATTCAGGAGGTTGATATCTAGCTGCCCCTACCATGGTTATTCTGACCAAGATCTTGTTCTATATCTATATGGCGGGCTTCTTGATGATGAGTGCCGAATGGTAAACGCAGCCTGTGGCGGTAGCATTCTAAACAAGACGCCAACTGACGCATTCGAGTTATTCTTTGAGCTATCTGAGAGCTCAAGACAATTCAACAAAAGGGCGAGCCCCTATGCAGCAAGGGCAACTAAGGCCTGCCGAATCTGTTATGATCCGCTGTATCCCACTGACGAGTGCCCAACACTTCCTGAACATGCAGCTGAAGTAAACGTTGTAAGAGGTTTTGGTTCGCAGAGGCCAAGATATGACCCGTACTCCAACACTTACAGTCCAGGGTGGAGAGATCACCCCAATCTGAGATACGGGAATCAACAATATCCTCCCCAAGGCCACGATAACCAGGAGTTCAATCCAAGCCAACAACAGTTCTATCCGCATGGCAATCAGCAACAATATGACCCCAGACCTCAAGGCCAAAGCTCAAGTTCATCTATGTCCGTTGATGACATGATCAAATCTCTCACCCAAAGCGTATCGACATTGGCAAACACTATGGTCCAAAAAAATAGTGCTCTCTCTCAGAGTGTTACAACGTTGGCAAACACTATGGTCCAACAAAATCAAGAGACGAAGTCTAGCATTCAGAACTTGGAAAATAAGATTGGACAATTCGCTCAAGGATTGAGTAAGTTGGAGGTCAGGGATTCGGGGAAACTATCATCTCAAACGGTAGAAAACCCGAGGGAGAACGTCTTTGCGATGACGCTGAGGAGTGGAACCCAAACGAAAAAAATATCGGATGCTCCAGAGGAAAATCCGCGACCACGGCCCGAAAGCAGCGACCGCGGAATGATCACTGAAGAAGAACAAAAAATCGGCGATTTTCCGCGATCGCGGAAAAGTTTCTAGAGCAGATGAAATTGTCGAAGAATTTCCACGATCGCGGACAGATATCCGCGCCCGCGGAAAACTTCCTGGCGTCCCAGAAAATCTCAAAGAAATTCCGCGATCGCAGGACCCAATCCGCGACTGCGGCTCACCTGCTGAAGTCCATGATGATTATGTTCGGCCGGACTTCCCTCCGCTCGGTTCGCTGAAGCCACCCGTGCCATTCCCTGAGGCGCTGAAGGACACGAGAAGGCCGGAGAACGACAAGGAGATCTTCGAGACCTTCAGTAAATGCGAGGTAAACATTCCCTTACTCAAACTTGTCAAGAGTATTCCTCGCTATGCTACATTTCTGAAAGAACTGTGTACCATCCAAAGAAATCAGAAATTGAAGGGGAAGCAAAAGGTTAAGGTGAGCGAACATGTTTCTGCTGTTTTTCAAAGGCGTATGCCTAAAAAGTGTGGTGATCCAGGCATGTTTAGTATTCCATGTGTAATAGGTGACACTAAATTTGAGAAAGCTATGCTAGATCTAGGTGCATCTATAAATGTTTTGCCTTATTCTTTGTATGAATCATTAGGATTAGGACCATTGCATGAGACAGGAATAGTTGTCCAATTGGCTGATAGATCTAATGTATACCCGAAAGGGGTAGTTGAAGATGTACTTGTAATGGTTGATAATTTGATTTTTCCTGCTGACTTCTTTGTGCTGAATATGGATCACGATAAACATACAGCCCCTATACTGTTAGGTAGGCCATTTTTGAAAATATCCCAGACAAAGATTAATGTAAGTAGTGGAACCCTTACTATGGAATTTGATGGGGAAAAGGTGGAATACAACATATATGATGCTATGAAACACCCCATTGATGATCATTCTCTGTGTGCTATTGATGTGATTGATCCTATTGTGCAAGATGTCTTTGATGCTACAGGCTCGGATGAGTTACAATCTATTTTAGAAAATGAAATAGTAGATCCACGGGTAGATTTTGCTTTATCTACTAACCTGCAGGAAACTGTGGCTCACTTGGATGCCTATGGTAAGCCTCATCTAAATCATTTGGGCGTTGGCCCCATTCCACTAACAATGTCAAGCGAGAGGCTTTTACCTTTCATTGTGCAGGCACCAGAGATTGAACTCAAGCCGCTGCCAGACCACCTCAAGTATGCCTTTCTGGGAAAGGACGACACATTATCGGTCATCATCTCTAACAAGCTTTCTAAGGACCAAGAGGAGAAATTGGTGGTAGTGCTCAAGGAACACAAGACAACGTTGGGATGGACCATTGCCGACATAAAGGGAATTAGTCCCACTACATGTATGCATCGGATTCTGCTGGAGGAAGAAGCCAAACCATCCAGGCAGCCACAGAGAAGACTTAACCCACCCATGATGGAGGTGGTGAAAAAGGAGGTGCTGAAGCTCTTACAGACAGGGATGATTTTTCCTATCTCTGACAGTAAGTGGGTGAGTCCGACACAAGTTGTTCCAAAAAAGGGAGGCATCACAGTTGTGGAGAACCAACAAGGAGAGTTGGTCCCCACCTGAGTGCAAACTGGATGGAGAGTATGCATTGACTACCGTAAGCTGAATGCGGTAACTAGAAAGGATCACTTTCCCTTACCCTTTATTGATCAAATGCTCGAGCGACTTATTGGTCGCCCCTACTACTGCTTCTTGGATGGATATTCAGGTTATTTTCAGGTTGCCATAACACCAGAGGATCAAGAGAAGACAACATTTACATGCCCTTTTGGTACTTTTGCATATCACAGGATGCCATTCGAGTTATGTAACGCACCTGGGACATTCCAACGGTGTATGGTAAGCATTTTTTCTGAGTATGTGGAGCAATTTATTGAGGTTTTATGGATGATTTCATAGTCCATGGTGATAGTTTTGATGCATGTTTGGACCATTTATCACTTGTTCTTAAAAGATGTGTAGAAACCAACTTGGTTCTTAATTCTGAAAAGTGTCATTTTATGGTTGAACAAGGAATTGTGCTAGGGCATATAGTGTTATCTAGAGGTATTGAGGTCGATAAGGCAAAGATTGATGTAATTCAGTCTTTACCTTATCCTACTAATGTGCGTGAAGTGCGTTCTTTCTTAAGCCATGCAGGTTTCTACCGCCGGTTTATTAAAGATTTTTCAAAGATCTCATCACCCCTATGCGAGCTGCTGAAGAAGGAGGTAAATTTTGAGCTTAATGACGAGTGCAAGAAGGCATTTGATGAATTGAAAGCTCGCCTCACTAGTGCACCAATTATTCAAGCACCGGATTGGTCTCGCCATTTCTAGATAATGTGCGATGCTAGCGATTATGCTATAGGAGCAGTCCTTGGGCAAAAAGAAGTTAGAGCCTCTCATGTGATTCACTATGCTTCCATGACTCTGAATGGAGCACAGTGGAACTACTCCACCACTAAAAAATAATTGCTAGATGTCGTGTTTGCCCTGGAGAAATTTAGACAATACCTACTTGGCACCAAAGTGATCATCTATACGGATCATGCAGCTCTTCGTTATCTATTGATAAAGAAAGAGGCGAAACCAAGATTGATTCGATGGATACTGTTGCTGGGTGAGTTTGATGTGGAGATCAGAGATAAAAAGGGAGCCGAGAACCTGGTGGTTGATCACTTAAGCAGGCTCGTACATGAAGAAGACAGATCCGAGAAGGAGGCGTAGATACAAGGCGATTTTCCCGATGACACACTGTGTCGCATCGCTATAGAAGGTTTTCCGCGACCGTGGAAAGATTGCCGCGACCGCGGAAAAATACCTGATACATCAACACAAGCCAGCCCCTCTACAAGAACTTTTCCGCGATCGCGGATTTCTCCCTGGGGCATCTGTTTACATCGTCAATTTTCTCGAAAACATTCCACGATCGCGGACCCACAATTGCGATCGCGGAAATGCCTCTAACTCGCACTCCGAACTTGTTTCTGAAGATTTGGTTCTTGGGCTCCGCACACTCCAGCCATGGTACGCTACCATGGTAAACTTTCTTGTTCGAGAAGAGTTCCCGCCTAATTTTTCTAAAGCACAAAAGGACAAGATACGGCGTGAGTCTCGATTCTATGTGTGGGATGACCCCTATCTTTGGAGGCACTGTGTTGACCAGGTAATCCGTCGATGTCTTCCGGATAACGAGGTACAATCTGTTTTAGCTTTTTGTCATTCTCATGCATGTGGGGGCCACTTTGGGGCAAATAAAACTCCTAGGAAGGTGTTGGACGCAGGATTTTATTGCCACACATCTTTCGGGATGCACATGGCTTTTGTAAGTCCTGTGATCGATGCCAAAGGGTCAAGAATATTTCTCGACGGAACGAGATGCCACAATCGAATTTATTTTTTTGTGAAATTTTTGATGTTTGGGGCATTGACTTTATGGGACCATTCCCTAGCTCTTTTGGGAACCTACATATTTTACTTGCGGTGGACTACGTTTCCAAATGGGTGGAAGCGAAGGCCACCAGGACTAATGATTCTAAAGTGGTGGCAGATTTTCTGAAGAAACGCATTTTCTCTAGATTTGGAATCCCCAAGGCTTTAATAAGTGACAGGGAAACTCACTTTTGCAACAAGACTGTGAGTGGACTACTGAAGAAATATCATGTCACGCAGAGAATTTCCACTGCCTACCACCCACAAACCAATGGGCAAGCTGAAGTATCAAAC
The DNA here is from genome assembly GCA_027886185.1 of Rheum nobile. Taxonomy (NCBI): domain Eukaryota; kingdom Viridiplantae; phylum Streptophyta; class Magnoliopsida; order Caryophyllales; family Polygonaceae; genus Rheum; species Rheum nobile. Next base: position 2,254,121 of record WOAB01000652.1, on the reverse strand, counting down.
AGAGAGATCAAAACCATCCTTGAGAAGACAATCGCTCCAAATAGGAAGGATTGGAGCCTGAGACTAGATGATGCTTTGTGGGCTTATCAGACAGCCTACAAAACCCCCATTGGGATGTCCCCTTTTAGATTGGTATTTGGAAAAGCCTGCCACCTTCCGGTGGAGCTTGAGCACAAGGCATTATGGGCTGTGAAGAAGTGCAATATGCAAATTGATGAAGTGTGGGAATTTCGCAAGCTGCAGCTACAAGAGTTGGAAGAGATACGCCTTGACGCGTATGACAACACAATTATTTACAAAGAGAAGACGAAGGCTTGGCATGACAAGAACATTTTGAGAAAGGACTTCAACATTGGGGACAAGGTACTACTATTTCAGTCTCGCCTGAAACTCTTCCCAGGGAAACTCCGTTCCAGATGGTTGGGTCCCTACATTGTTACTAGTCTTTCCACATGGAGCGGTTAGTATATATGATGGGGAGACCGACAAGGTGTTCAAGGTGAATGGTCAAAGGTTAAAACCTTACCATGAGGGATTCAACAATGCGGCGATGGATGAGATGGTTCTTGAGGAACTAATTGCTCAGACCTAGTGAAGGGCACCAAGTCGAGCCATGAAAATAACTAAGGCGCTGCTCGGGAGGCAACTCGAGGTATGTATTTTCTTGTCTTTTCCTTTCAAGTTCTTATTGTTTTGTTGTTTCGTTTTTGTTTTTGTTTTGTTTTTAGACTAACCTGCAGGTAGGAGACCCGATCCAAATTGAAGACAGTGTTTCTCGCACCAGTAAATTTTTCGTGGTCGCGGAAATATCACTGTAAGTCCCCTGACCTGAAAAAAAAAATAAAAAAAAAGCAGTTCTACCGAAGGCCAGCTGTCCGAGTTTTACATTGAGCGATGGTGCGGATCATGCTTCCAAGGAGGAGACATTAGCCCCATATTTTTATTTGGCACCGATGATGGCCCAACATTCGACAGCTGAGGAGGAGGAACACCAGAGCCCACACCATGATTACATCTGGGCTCCATTATGTGTTCGTTGAAGGTCGTGCAACCCCGTTTTCTTTGATATACCACTACACCTTACAGTGGATTCCCTTTGGTTGCACGGTGGAGTTTGAAGACCGGCGCGACACCAGTGACATGTGCTTTCATGTTTATATCGCCAGCAACAACTTCCAGGTCCAAGCCAACTCGGCGACGGTTGTGAGTACTTTTCTGCCTTCCCTGTGCTTCATCTTTTTTGTCTTTCATTACATTGAGGACAATGGAATGTTTAAGCATGGGGGAGTGTTCTATATTTTCCAGTCGTTGAGGAGAAAGAAAAAATAATGAAAAAAAAAAGTCAAAAATATTGAAAAAAAAAACAAAAATAAACCCTGGGATAAGTCGAAAACCCGCAAGGACGGCTTAGGTAATAAGCATGTGGCTTGGACCAGAATTAGGCTGGGGTAATAGTTGGTCAAGAGTCATGTGAGTTTTATGTGAGCCCATCTATTGAAAAATGAAATGAGTGGCTTGGTGAAAACCCGAAAGGGCGCCTTGGCAAAATGAGTGAAAAGAAGAAGAGTGATTATTAGGACTCCTCATTTTTCTTGGCGTGGTGACATAAGAAGAGGTGATATAAGGAGGATTCGGGTAGGTCACTCTGGGAGGCATAAGAGGATAGATGGAGGCTGGGATTAGATTGTTTATTCACTCTATGGTGTTCGGGATAAGCTTGGGGGAAGTAATCTGCTTTCCTTTAGGCTTTGTTGTTGTATTTGTGTGTTGTGATTATTGTGTTGGTGCCTTGGAGTTTCATGTTTAGGTGCAGTTCTTAGTAGAGAGAGTTTTGCTATGCTTCCTGAGACCTTGGGGATTTGATTGGAGGAGTAGGTTTCTATTAGCTTACTCGAGGACGAGCAAGGTTTAAGCATGGGGGAATTTTATCAGCGCTACTTTGTAGGGTTTAACTAGGAGTTATTAACGGTGTTTTGGGTACCATTTGGATGATTTTAGAGCACAATTGTGGAGTATGGAGTTGAGGAGAAGAAGTATGATTATGGTGGTTTGGAGAAGCTTAAAAGAAGACATTAAGAGATGAGAAGAAAACCACAAGAGAAGACGAAGGAAGACTGAAGAAGGAGCTACAGGAAGTCTTCCGCGGTCGCAGAATTCACCGCCGCGGTCGCGGAGAAGAGATGGAGCGAAGAAGTACGAAAACGAAGATCCGCGGTCGCGGAACCTATAGCCGCAGTCGCGGAAAAGTCAAGAGCAGCGAGAGTAAAATTGAATTTTCCTAGGTCGCGGAAGTTGTTGCTGCGGTCGCGGAAATCCCTTATCTTGTGTAGCAAACATGATATTCTAGGACTGGTTGCACTAGTTTATTGTGAAGAGAATTGATTATGTGTTGAATGTTGCGGGTCGTGGTATTGCATGTATCCTGGTTAATTCATATGCTTCTTACTGCTGTTAGATTAAATCTTGAGGGTCTACTCTGCCAAGTGAAGTAGTGCCCATTTAAAAAGACCACAAAATGGAGGGAAATCAAGTATATAAAAATGTTTTGTAGTGAATGAAAATTTTGAAATATGATTCACAAACTTATATGACATATACATCAGTACGTATCCAAAATTTTGGTTCATGCTCCACGCCTTAAAACTATTTTGTTCTATGCAATTGAGTAGGAGTCATACTATGATATATGGAATTCAAAAACTAATCCTCAAATTAGGATTGTGCAACATGTTCAAAGTTTCCCTGTTCACTTTCATGAAGACACAATTACAGATTTGTTCATACAAGCAGAAGATTAACCCCAACCAATACATCAGAGGCAAGCACAAAACAAAATAATCTTTAATACATTATACATGTCTCAACCTAAAAAGCTGCAAGATCTTCCTTGTGTTGGGGTGAATACGGTTTGTCAGTTAATACTAACAAAAAAGGAAATATGAGTCATAAGTAAAAATCACACTATAAGAAATCAGAGCAACTCAAGCAAGCAGCACCAACCCCCTGATCCGGACGATGAAAAGAAGCTTAGCTTCTGGCTGAGCATAAATCAGCCTTTAAGTTTAGCTTCACGTTTCAAGCGAATAAGCTCTTTCTCATGCAGGGGAAGATGTCAGACTCCGTAATAATGCTAATTTAGAAACACAAATTATCGAAATTTAATCGATATATCTGGTGCTCATAGTCCTGAGCATATTGCTTAGCCTTGCTGCAAATGAGCTTCCTATTTTCAGAATTCTTCTTCTTTTGTTCATCAAGCTCCTGCTTCTTTCCTAAAGCCCCTTTCTCCTCCCTCTTTTGCTTATTTACAACCGACTCCGAAAAATTAACTTTAGCTTCCTCACCTATCTCTATTAGATTCAAACAATCAATATCAACACTACCTAGGAATATCTATGCCAGCAACTGCACCCTTTGCATTTCCTAGAACCTGGAACAACAAACATATCTTAGCCTTGTATTTTACAAACCAATAATAAGATTAGAGGAAAAGATAAAATGCAACAAAAAATAAGATTAGGGGAAATGATAATATTGCAAACCATAAGGAAGAAATGATTAGGGGAAATGATAACATTGCAAACTGAAAATAAGGCTTGTAAAAATGGTAATGATAGATTGGTGAAAATCTTCTCGTATTAGCACAAGAAATGTGAATCCTGACAAGTGCATAAAATATGAGGTCACTGTCACTCAATCTAGAGTCATGAAATCCTGGTTTTCTATAGGAACAATACAAAGGATGTTGTTAATGTCAGTAGTTATTTATGCAAAGCAAGATAACCTTCTTACCTCAATGTAGTTAAGATTGTCAGGGTTGAGTTCTTTGATAGAGGCTAAAGTCGTGATGCCCAATCAAAGTAAATCCTTAAAAACCTAACTTAGTAGAATAGGCAAGCAAGGGTCGAATCCCACAGGGAGGAGTTATCTTTCTAAGTGCACAAGTGTATGTCAAAGGTAACAAAGGGGGGTTTGTTGGTTTGGTTTGCAATTAAACAAAGTAAAGTAAAACAAAGATTGTAATCAATTGGGAAAAAGTACTTAGCCAGACAAATATCCACTATTCATTCGATTGGTTGATCCTAGATTATCTCTATTCCTTCCTATGAATATTCATGTCCCTATTCTGAAATAGTTACCAGTCCAACCAGTTCTGATAACCGTAACTATTAAACAATCAAGAAACCCTCAAGATTTAATCTAACAGCAGCAAGAAGCATAGGAATTAACCAGGATACATGCAACACCACGACCCGCAGCATTCAATACATAATCAATTCTCTTCACAATAAACTAGTCCAACCAGTCCTAGAATATCATGTTTGCTACACAAGATAAGGGATTTCAACCCGAAATATCCAAACCCTAGCAATAGACAATTACTAATATCAACTAGATGATCAAGCCAGTCAAATCAGCAAGAATCAATAGGAACAAGCTCAAGAGAAAAGATATAATCAAAGGAATAGGAATAGAATTATAATCTCACAATCATATATCAAATGAAGGCTTCAATCGTCGGACTAAGCAAAGGTTTCTTAGTTCTTCATAGTCTTGAAACGTAAAACTCAAAAGGGAAAAACTGATGTAAACTCGATCTAAGATAATGAATGATAAAACAAAAAGGCTCTAGGAACTAGGTTTAAATTACCTAGCTAAACCTAAAAACCAAAGATAAGAAATAATGTATTTTCCATAAAGGAATAAAACGAAAATAAAATAAATAAAAGAAATAGGAAATAAAATATAAAAAGCAATCTTCGGACGAAAGGAAAATCCCGGACCCGCGCATCTGATGAAGGGATTTCCGCGACCGTGGAAAATTCAATTTTACGCTCGCTGCTCTTGACTTTTCCGCGACCGCGGCTGTAGGTTCCGCGACTGCGGATCTTCATTTTCGTACTTCTTCGCTCCGTCTCTTCTCCGCGACCGCGGCGGTGAATTTCGCGACCGCGGAAGACTTCTTGTAGCTCCTTCTTTAGTCTTCCTTCGTCTTCTCTTGTGGTTTTCTTCTCATCTCTTAATGTCTTCTTTTAAGCTTCTCCAAACCACCATAATCATATTTCTTCTCCTCAACTCCATACTCCACAATTGTGCTCTAAACTCATCCAAATGGTACCCAAAACACCGGTAACAACTCCTAGTTAAACCCTACAAAGTAGCGCTGATCAAATTCCCCTATGCTTAAACCTTGCTCGTCCTCGAGTAAGCTAATAGAAACCTACTCCTCCAATCAAATCCCCAAGGTCTCAGGAAGCATAGCAAAACTCTCTCTACTAAGAACTGCACCTAAACATGAAACTCCAAGGCACCAACACAATAATCACAACACACAAATACAACAACAAAGCCTAAAGGAAAGCAGAGTATTTCCCCCAAGCTTATCCCGAACACCATAGAGTGAATAAACAATCTAATCCTAGCCTCCAACTATCTTCTTATGCCTCCCAGAGTGACTTACCTGAATCTTCCTTATATCACCTCTTCTTATGTCACCACGCCAAGAAAAATGAGGAATCCTAATAATCACTCTTTTTCTTTTCACTCATTTTGCCAAGGCGCCCTTTCGGGTTTTCACCAAGCCACTCATTTCATTTTTCAATAGATGGGCTCACATAAAACTCACATCACTCTTGACCAATTATTATCCCAGCCTAATACTGGTCCAAGCCACCTGCTTATTACCTAAGCCGCCCTTGCGGGTTTTCGACTTATCCCAGGGTTTATTTTAGTCTTTTTTTCAATATTTTTGACTTTTTCTTTTTCAGTATTTTTTCTTTCTCCTCAACGACCGGCAAATAAAGAACACTCCCCCATGCTTAAACATTGCATTGTCTTCAATGTAATGAAAGAAAAAAAAGATGAAGCACAGGGAAGGCAGAAAAGTACTCACAACCGTCGCCGAGTTGGCTTGGACCTGGAAGTTGTTGCTGGCGATATAAACATGAAATCACATGTCACTGGTGTCGCGCCGGTCATCAAACTCCACCGTGCAACCAAAGGGAATCCACTGTAAGGTATAGTGGTATAGCAAAGAAAACGGGGTTGCACGGCCTTCAACGAACACATAATGGAGCCCAGATGTAATCATGGTGTGGGCTTTGGTGTTCCTCCTCCCCAACTATCGAATGTTGGGCCATCATCGGTGCCAAATAAAAATATGGGGCTAATGTCTCCTCCTTGGCAGCATGATGCGCACCATCGCTCAATGTAAAACTCAGACACTTAGCCAAACAAATATCCACCATTCATTCGATTGGTTGATCCTAGATTATCTATATTCCTTCCTATGAATATTCTTGTCCCTATTTTGAAATAGTTACTAGTCCAACCAGTCCTGATAACCCTAACTATTAAACAATCAAGAGACCCTCAAGATTTAATCTAACAGCAGCAAGAAGCATAGGAATTAACCAAGATACATGCAACACCACGACCCGCAACATTCAACACATAATCAATTCTCTTCACAATAAACTAGTCCAATCAGTCCTAGAATATCATGTTTGCTACACAAGATAAGGGATTTCAACCCGAAATATCCAAACCCTAGCAATAGACAATTACTAATATCACCTAGATGATCAGGCCAGTCAAATCAGCAAGAATCAATAGGAATAAGCTCAAGAGAAAATATATAATCAAAGGAATAGGAATAGAATTATAATCTCACAACCATATATCAAATGAAGGCTTCAATCGTCGGACTAAGCAAAGGTTGCTTAGTTCCTTATAGTCTTGAAATGTAAAACTCAAAGGGAAAAACAGATGTAAACTCGATCTAAGATAATGAATGATAAAACAAAGAGGCTCTAGGAACTAGGTTTAAATAACCTAACTAAACCTAAAAACCAAAGATAAGAAATAATGTATTTTCCATAAAAGAATAAAACGGAAATAAAATAAATAAAAGAAATAGGAAATAAAATACAAAAAGCAATCTTCAGACGAAAGGAAAATCCCGGACCCGCGCGTCTGATGAAGGGATTTCCTCGACCGCGGCAACAGCTTTCGCGACCACGGAAAATTCAATTTTACTCTCGCTGCTCTCGACTTTTCCGCGACCGCGGCTGTAGGTTCCGCGACCGCGGATCTTCGTTTTCGTACTTCTTCGCTCCGTCTCTTCTCCGCGACCGTGGCGGTGAATTCTGCAACCGCGGAAGACTTCTTGTAGCTCCTTCTTCAGTCTTCCTTCGTCTTCTCTTGTGGTTTTCTTCTCATCTCTTAATGTCTTCTTTTAAGCTTCTCCAAACCACCATAATCATACTTCTTCTCCTCAACTCCATACTCCACAATTGTACTCTAAACTCATTCTAAATGGTACCTGAAACACCAGTAACAACTCCTACTTAAATCCTATAAAGTAGCGCTGATCATTCTTCCATGATCAAATAAGCTATATTCTTGAGGTTTCTCCATCAATACGCCAAGTTTATTTATAGAAGCACTCAACAGAATAAGCTGTATATGACAAACCAAAATAGAGAAATTGATAACTAAAACAAACATTTTTTCCCCATAAAACTAAAACAACTCTTTGTATACTCTCTCTAATTTTTTTGTCTACTCCAGTATTCTCCATTGAAGATATTGATCGATTGTTTTTATTGGTCGAATAGATATCGATCGATTGAACCCCAAGTGATTCGATTCTATTACATAATTAAATAAATGAAGAAAAGAGGAAGAAGAATCGAACGTACGTGTCAAAGGATTTTTTAAGGCGAGTATCAAACCTCTGGTCCTTAAGCTGCATCCAAAAATCGTACTTTGATATCTTCGTGATTCTATGTCTCTTCCTCCTCGTCAACGCGTCGAACATCCCCTCTGCAAATTCCTTCGAATCCATCATCCCTAGCACATTTTTGAAATCAATTAATGCACTTATTCATTTGAAATTAGACATTCTACATATGATTAGAAGTTTTAATCGATTCAAAATTTCTGAATATCCAACGAATTTAAGGAGATTTGACATTGATTTGAGCAACCTTGTCTGGGAGTTGTGAGAGAAGAAAAGGAAAGGGATGATGAAAAGTAAAGAGCAAGTAAAAAAACCCTAAATTCCAGTATTACCTTTTGGCACTTTTGGGGATCGAACATAGCAAGTTCAACCATATCAGAAGACATGAGCTTCTTCATCCCATCCAAGAGCAAACCCACCCGCACGAAGACTACAACTTATCCATCAAATTATTTCGTTTGTGCATCCCCGATCACTTCCTTCCCACCGGCACCGAGATCGCCCGCGACTGCGCTCCTCCATCTCCTCTATCAAAGGTGGGCGTTTAAGATTAAAAAAATTCACGACCTTTTTGTAGAAGGAAAGAGAGAGGGTAAATGGGGGAGAGAGATGGGAGATCGGTGGAGAAACAAAAAATAAGGAGAATGAAAGCAAAGAGAAATAGGGAGAAGAAAGGAGTTAGGCAGTTTTGTGGTTAGGACCGTTTTTATTTTTTGGAACGCGGGAGTAGAAGAGGGGGGGAAATAAAAGAAGTAAAAAAGTAAAAAGTAAAATATGAAGAAAAAAAAGACTGAAAAGGGTGCCACATGGAGGAAGGAGGGGGATGGTAAGGGGATTTGCTTTAATTGTATTGTAGATTGGAGAAATAATCCTCTAAGAGGGATGAAATTTAACAAATGTTCCCTCAAAAACTTATTATAAACCCATGACCCACCATAAGTCAACTCAACTAGCACCTTTAACTATTGCTCGTTGACCACCAATTTTTTTGACGGTAATTGTTTTTTTGATGGCGTCTTGATGACAGTTTCTGTCATTCAAATACATACTGTCATCACAAACACAAACTGTAATCACAAACACAAACTGTCATCACAACATAAATTATATCGCAACTAGTTGATGACACGAACTGTCATCGCAACTAGTTGATGATACAAACTGTCATCACAACTAGTTAATGACACAAACTGTTATCATAAACTAGTTGATGAAAATCCTCGTTTTGATGACCATTTTAGTCGAAATGTCACCACCACTAGTTGGTGTCACTTTCAAAGTGTCATCGAAAGTAGTAATTGGTGGCACTTTCAAAGTGTCATCGAAACTAGTGGGTGACACATTCTGAGTATCATCGAGGCTACTCGGTGGCACGTTCCAAGTGTTATCGGGGCTACTTGGTGGCACGTTCGAAGTGTCGTCGAGGCTACTCGGTGGAACGTTTGAAGTGTCGTCGAGGCTAGGCAATGACACTTTAAAGTGTCACCAAGGCTAGCCGGTGGCATGTTCGAAGTGTCACCGAGGCTAGGCGGTGGTGTAATAACTCTCATTTTATCATAAGGGTATTAATGTAATTTATATTTTGATGATAATAATAAAGTTTATGGCATTTATTTTATATTTATTAGAAGAGAAGAATAATTTTAATCAACCTTAAGTAAAAAATTATGTCTTGAATAGTTTTTGTACAAGTTATTAAAATGATTACATTTAAAAAGTATGATAAGTAGCTAAATAAAAAAATATATAAAAATAGTTAAACAATAAATTTTAACAAGTTTATTTTAATTTTGTAATTAAAATAGGGCGTTTTGGCACACTTTTGAAAGTTTGGGCGGCAATGTATAATTTACCTAGACTTTGGGGCCAAGTGTGTAAATACTGAAAATTGATTTAAAAAGAACCCGAGAACATTGCTATGTTCTTCCATTTGTGAGCAGATAGGGTTCAATCAATAGAAATCGAAAATTGGCAACGTATATCTCGAGTTAATCTAATCCGTAAAATCTGGGTTGTTAATAAGGTAGTTATCTAGTAAACCCCCAAGTTAATAGACGTAATTAGACGCAATTTCGTCCGGGTTCGTTAGAAAGAAAAAATCTGCATTTTGGCGCTCGGATGCCAATTTCGATCGCTTTGATTCGATTCAATCATTTCTGATCGTTCCGGGTTGTTAACAAATTAGATATCTTGGTGAAGCTCCATCATTTACTATAAGTTGGACCCAATTCGGCTCAAATTACGTCATCCAAACTCAAATTCCCTCTTGTTCTCTACTGTTTTCCGCCTCTGTTCGGGGACGATTTCCGATGCCGGTGGAGGAGATCATCTGATGCAACCCATCTTCGGAGGAACCTTGCAACGCCAGCTTTCCAATGACACCAACGTCGCCCCATTCCGCCTCCGTTCTGGCCGTCGTCGAGCCGCTCAAACCTCCCTCCTCGCTTGCTCTGTTTCTGCGTAAACAGGGGAACGTACAGTCGTGACCTTCGCTGCACAGTCGCGACCTCACTCGTCTCGCCGCCCCTTCGCTGTAGTTGCACCATTTCCGTGGTGTTGCCCCGTCGTCATCGCCGTCGTGAGTAGGTCGGAGCCGATCCTTGCGCTCCAGTGGGTTTGATTAGCCACTTACTGTTATAAGCCACAATATATATACGTCGGTGAATTCATATATATATATATATACGTAGGTGAATTCATATATATCTAGGCAATGGCTAAATGCACGCGGTTTCGCGTCTAAATGGACATGAAACCGTGCGCGTAGCTTAGCAGCACGGTTTCGTGCTGCTAAGCTACGCGCACAGGGGTAAAACGGACATAAACCTATGCGCGTAGCTTACGCGCACAGTGAAAAAAAATGTCATTTATCCATGCGCGTAAGCTACGCGCACAAAAAAAAATCGAATTTTTTTCTTCTTTCCATAATCATGTAGAGATTCAATACGAGTCCGTACATATAAAATGCGTCCAAAACGGATATCGTTTGCCCCTCCAAAAGCCCAAAAAACGAAGTCTTCCTACCCATTTTTTTTTCAATTTGGCACGGCATATAGCGCATTGTAGTGAAATTTTTTGGTATTTTTTGCATTTTTCTACTATAATTTTGTATAAAGCTTTAATATGAGTCCGTACATAGACTTGTCAAAAACCGACCCAACCCGAAAGGACCCGAACTCGACCCGAACGTCACTGGGTCAAGAAGGACCCGAACGCAAATTTGAGCTCGCAGGTCCCCTTTAATTTATATATTTTATTTCATTTATATTAAATATTTTAATATACTTTATTAAATAATAATATAATATTAATTATATTTTTATAATTATTTTATTAAAGTTAATAATAATAATAATAATAATAATAAGAAAAGGACATGTTCGACCCGCCGGATCAACCCGAACCCGCCCGACCCGAAAATTTTACCAATCCGATATGACCCGAACTCGACCCAGTTGACAGGTCTATCCGTACATATAAAATTCATATAGTTATACTTATGTACTATAGTATTTCGTTAAATTTCGTATAGTTATACTTATATACTATAGTATTTCATTATATTTCATATAGTTACACTTATGTACTATAGTATTTCATTAAATTTCGTATAGTTATACTTATATAGTATAGTATTTAACTATATTTCATATAGTTACACTTATGTACTATTGTAATTCATTAAATTTCATATAGTTACTCTTATATATAGTATTTCATTAAATCTAGTATACTTAGACTTATATACTATAGTATTTCATTATATTTCATACAGTTATACTTGTATATTATAGTATTTCATTAAATTTCATATAGTTACACTTATGTACTATAGTATTTTATTAAGTCTAGTATAATTAGACTTATATACTATAGGTCTAGCTTACGCGCATGGATTGGGTCGGTTTTTGACAGGTCTATGTACGGACTCATATGAAAGTTTTATACAAAATTATAGTAGAAAAATGCAAAAAATACCAAAAAATTTCACTATAATAATGCGCTATATGCCGGGCACCAAATTGTAAAAAAAAATGGGTAGGAAGGCTTCGTTTTTTGTGCTTTTGGAGGGGCAAACGATGTCCATTTTGGATGCATTTTATATGCACGGACTCGTATTGAAATTCTCTACATGATTATGGGAAGAAAAAAAATCAATTTTTTTTTTTTGTGCGCGTAGCTTACGCGCATGGATAAATGACATTTTTTTCCCTGTGCGCGTAAGCTACGCGCACAGGTTTATGCCCGTTTTACCCCTGTGCGCGTAACTTAGCAGCACGAAACTGTGCTGCTAAGCTACGCGCACGGTTTCGCATCCATTTAGACGCGAAACCGCGTGCATTTAGCCTTTCCGTATATCTATATATATATATATATGCTCTAGTGAGTTTGATTAGCCACTTACTATTATTCTAGTGGCCCAACATGAAGTGGGATGTAGCAGAATTTGTGGCAAGATGCTTGACTTGCCAGAAGGTGAAGATTGAACACTACATACCAGGTGGAGAATTACAACATCTCTCGATGCCAGAATGGAAGTGGGAGGATATTGCAATGGATTTTGTTACGGGTTTGCCTAAGACACAGAGTCAGAAAGATGCTATATGGGTGATCATTGACCGACTCACAAAAAGTGCTAATTTTGTGGCCATCGTATCTGATCGTGATGGTCGATTCATGTCGAGAATTGTTATTGCACGAGATAGTTCGTTTGCATGGTACGCCTAAAACCATCGTATCTGATCGTGATGGTCGATTCATGTCGAGATTATGGAAAGAGTTGCATAAGGCCATGGGGATTGAGTTAAGATTCAGTACCGCGTTTCATCCTCAAACGGATGGACAGTCAGAGAGGACAATTCAGACACTCGAGGACATGTTATAAGCATGTGTGTTGGATCGTCCAATTAGTTGGGAGAACAGCTTGAGTCTGATAGAGTTCACGTACAATAACAGCTGGCACTCAACCATCAAGATGGCTCCGTTCGAAGCCTTATATGGTCGAAAGTGCAGATCTCCAATCTGTTGGGATGAGAATGCCGACAAAATTTTGCTAAGACCTGAGTTGGTCTAAAGAACTGCCTTTGAGATTGCTTTGATTAGACAGAGGATGCTTACAACTCAGAGTCGACAAAAGTCTTATGTTGATTTGAAGCGTATGGATATTGAGTTCAATGTTGGGGATAAGGTGTTTGTCAGGGTGTCACCAACTAAGGGTGTGTTCAGGTTCGGGAAGCGTGGGAAGCTCAATCCGCGCTACGTCGGACCATTTGAGATCCTTGACAGAGTCGGATCTTTGGCATATCGTCTTGCGTTGCCACCTTCAGCAGATCCGATGCATAATGTGTCTCATGTCTCTCTATTAGGAATGTATGTACCAGATGAATCCCATGTATAGAGTTATGAAGACATTGAGATTCAGCCAAATGAGACATACGAGGAGAGACCCGTTCGCATCCTAGAGCGTCGAGAGAAACACATGCGTAATAAAGTGGTACCATTGGTGAAGATCCTTTGGTGAAAGGCTAGAACCGAGGAAGTTACTTAGGAAACCTGGGAGACCGAGGTTGATATGCATAGTCGTTTCCCTGAGCTTTTTTCGGCCTAGTTTTAGGACCGAAACTTTTTTTAAGGGGGTAGTATTATAATAACTCTCATTTTACCATAAGAGTATTAATGTAATTTCTATTTTGATGATAATGATAAAGTTTATGGAATTTATTTTAGTTTTATTAGAAGAGAAGAATAATTTAAATCAATTTTAACTTAAGTAAAAAATTATGTCTTGAATAATTTTTGTACAAGTTATCAAAATGATTACATTTAAAAAGTATGATAAGTAGCTAAATAAATAAATAAATGTATAAAAATAGTTAAACAATAAATTTTGGAAAGGTTAAAATAATTTTGTAATTAAAATAGGGCGTTTTGGCACACTTTTGAAAGTTTGGGCGGAAGTGTATAATTTACCTTCACTTTGGGGCCAAGTGTGTAAATACTGGGAATTGATTAAAAAAGAACCCGAGAACATTGCTTTGTTCTTCCATTTGTGAGCAGATAGGGTTCAATCAATTGAAACGAAAATTGGCAACATATATCTCGACTTAATTTAATCCGTAAAATCCGGGTTGTTAATAAGGTAGTTATCTAGTAAACCCCCAAGTTACTAGACGTAATTAAACGCAATTTCGCCTCTGTTCGGGGATGCTTTCCGATGCTAGTGGAGGAGATCATCAGCTGCGACCCATCATCGAAGGAACCTTGCAACGCCAGCTTTCCAACGGCACCAACGCCGCCCCATTCTGCCTCTGTTTGAGTCGTCGTCGAACCGCTCAAACCTCGCTCCTCGCTTGCTCTGTTTCTGCGTAAACAGGGGAACTTACTGTCGCGACCTTCGCTGCACAGTCGCGACCTGACTCGTCTCGCCGCCCCTTCGGTGTTGTTGCACCACTGTCGTGGTGTTGCCATGTCGTCGCCACCGCCATGAGTAGGTTGGAGTCGATTCTTGCGCTCCGGTGAGTTTGATTAGCCACGTACTGTTATATGCCACAATATATATGCACCGGTGAATTCATATATATATATATATATATATATTTAGCAAGAGTACGGTTCTGGTGCATATATATGTTGGCAGATGTAAAGTGAGTAATTTTTAGGACCGTCGGATGAGCTGAATCAGTGGTTATGCTTAAGACACGTCAGTTGGTTCAAAATCTCAACAAAACATAGACGCTCCATTCACATTCATTTAGAGTGGCACCATGTCGTAATTATTTCCAAAATGCTACCCTTCCCATGAAAGCACAAACTAACCCTTTTCCCATGAGTTTATCTGATTTTGAAAACGCGTTCCTTCAAAAACCTAACTCTCAAAATCGCTTATCGAATCTCCACCTTGTCTTCAATCTTCTTCATCCAAAATCGTAGTAAAAGTCTAAATCTAGCTTCCAAATCTTCATCCATCTACACTCTCCTTATCGTTTATCTAAAAAATTGCTTGAAGATTCGATGATTTGAAGAAAGCGAAGAAGTGAAATAGAGAGCGAATAAAACACTTCAAAAGAGAAGGGAAAAAAAATCAAGGTAGACTTCTCTATTCCACACCTAAGTTTTGGTTTGTGTTTGTTCAATGATGTGATTTAGGGTTCATGTGTTCAGATTTGGGGTTAATGTGCTCAAATTAGGTTTCATGTGCTTAAAATTGGGGCTCATGTGTCGTGAATCGTGATACTTCAGTTTGAATGAAAAGAGATTTCTAGGGTTCATATGGTGAAACGCATAGAATTAGTGGAGTAGAATATGAAGTTTTGTGTTTACCTATTGAAAATAAGGTACACTGAGTAGTGCGAACCTGAGGTGCATGGCTTGACGTTTACAATGCATATCTAACTATAACATGTGCATATTTTCACCTATACTCTGAAGTGATATATGTCCATATTCTTATATGTAGTGTGAAGTGATATGGTTGTCTGTTGTTATCTGTCAAATTCTAGTGCATACTTAAGCTTAACAAGTGCATATGTATGGTTTGCGATGTGCATATTAGATGTGAAATAAAAACTAGTGAAAACTAAAAGCTCGTCTTGTTTCTAACATGTTTATGTTGTAAGGACTACATAAGTGCGTGTCTTGATATTAGATGTGCATACATAAGTGTATAAAGTGCATAGTGATGTCTTGCTATTAGATGTGCATAATTAAGTGCTTAAAAGTGCATGTTTTCATATTAAGTGTGCATATCTAAGTGCCTAAAGTGCATAGTGATGTCTTGCTATTAGATGTGCATAATTAAGTGCTTAAAAGTGCATGTCTTGATATTAAGTGTGCATATCTAAGCGCCTAAAGTGCATGTCTTCATATTAAGTATACATATCTAAGTGCCTACAGTACATGTCATGATATTAAATGTGCATACTTTAGTGATTGAAGTGTAAAATAATGTTTGCTATTTAATGTGCATAATTAAGTGATTTGATGAATTCTTGGCTAATTTTGGGATAAATGCTTCTATTCAAGTTTGAATGTGCTTTGTATAAAGTGATGTAGATCCAAATATTTGATTTTGTCATAGCCTATTAGCTCAAATGGTAGAGCAATGTGTGTTGATACACATGGATGTGCGTTCGAATCCCTCATAGGCTACAAATCATGCTTTTGATAAATCAATGTATAAAAGTGCATATCTGGTATGTAATATTTGATTATCTTTTTTTTATTGATATCGAAATAATAAAATCAATATACGAATTGGGTCATCCAATGTAAAATCTAATAACATTATGCTCCACACTAAATATCATAGAATTGAAGAAATGAGGGCAATGTATGGACTGATTAGAGTGACTTTGGTAATTGGTACAACCTTATTTGTGTTAATCTATAAACAGAAAAAAATAATTGATTCTTTGACAAGGTTCAATGTTATTTGAGCTGTTTGTTTTGCCTTTTTTTATCAACAACTATCGAGGAGAAATCTCTCTATGTATTAAAAACTTGTTTGATATCTTAAAATCATGATGGAAAAAAGCCCGAATAGAGAATTTTTTTTCATTACATATTCATATTCTGGCATCTAGTGAAAATGTGAATATTCTGTCATCTTGGATATGCTTTTATCTCAACATTAAATGTTTTCTTTGTCTTTTTTGTGCTCTCCTACACGCCATAGAAATATTGATTGTAGATACATTACTAATTTTGAAAATCCTAAAGATCTGCGTCATGGTCGAGGATTTGGTGGTGGAGATGTCGTGAGATAACATATACGTTGTGACTATCACATCCTTATTCTCGAGGTAGAGGAATTGTAAGGCCATTTGCAAATCCACTTGATGATCTTGAACGTTTCATATGAAAAGGTATAAATAATCCTAATGTTCGTCCATGGGAAGAAGATTGGTACTGTCAAGATCTTGCTTAAGTTGAATGTTGTCTTACTATAATATGTATAAAAGTGCATGTTTTGTTTGTAATAGTGCAAAACTAATTACTAAAAGTGCATAAATAAAACATTACTTGACAATGTTTGTGCAAAACACAATTTTACTCTTGTAACCTATGTGAGATCCAAACTCATATCATGTGCACTAAGCACATTGCTCTACCTTTTGAGGTAATAGTCTTTAAAGGGATTTAAAAACCTTTGAGCAGAAAAATCAAACAAGAGACCAAAAATATGCCAACAAGTCTTGCCTAAAATTTTCAAAAGCAACCGCAGAAGCTCCAATATTTCCATAGCCACCAACAATTTCTTTATACAATCTATGACACTTAACAGGGCCTACATTGACTCTTGAACAATTCAACACAAACTTCTTATGGCCAAGGTCCAAATTTCGATTGGTTTTCATAAACTGCCTATAAGGATCATCAACAAACCTGACGATCTTCAAATCATTTCAATATATACCCATACCTTCCAAGGAATATGAAAATGATTTTTACATTACAACCAACCCTATTTGAAACCTTGGTGCATCCACTAGGTTTATTTTGACCAACTTTATAGCCTTACCTTGTACAAACTAAATACTTTCAAAACCACAATATGATCCTTATTGTCATTGTAGCAATAACCATTGAGGACATCAAACCCATATTTTGATACATAACGCTAGTAAAAATCCATACCTTCAACAAGTGTAGTAAATGTATGACCGATAAAAGGTTTCATACCTTCTGTACAAAGAGGGGAAAAGTACATTGTTTGTCCTTGCTAGACTTGAATCACATAGTATTCAAAATTATATGGCTCAACAAATGAAGAACAATCAACACCACCACCACCCACAACATTCGACACGGCATAATCAACAACAGAGAGAAAAGAAGCACCACCTAAAAATTAAAACAACGGGAATAAGTGCACAGATAATACAAAGTGGTGCAGAATGAACAACATTTTGGAATGAATACACAAATATGATAGATCCCAATATAAAAAGCACAAAGGAATAACAATGATGATACAAAAACACAAAGAGGAAGAGTGAAAGTGCACAAGTAATAAATGTGCTCAATTAAAAATAGAACACGACTAATAAGTGCATAATTAGTATACAATGGTGCATAACTAACAACTTTTGAATGGATGAACAATTGTTAATATAATAGAAAAGGCAGAGCACGACTATGCTATCTAACTGTCAACCTCAAAATAGAAAGAGGAAGAGGGAAAGTCCACAAGTAACAGTTGTACTCAATGAAAAATAAAACACGACTAATAGCATCCAAGTCCCAACGTCAAAGCACAAACAAAAAGGTATGAAACAACGAATTCACACATTAGAGATCACAATTGAGATGATAAATTTGATATCCTAATCACAAATTCATGCAGAAATCGCGAGTAAACACAAATCAAGTCACAACAACATATTCACGAACAATTTGCTCAATGTGCAAACCCTAAATCGAGGGAAACGACAAATTGAGGAAGAGAGATAAAACATAAATACCTTTATCCATCACAATTTGGATAGACGAAGATGAATGGTGGGACAATTTGCAAAATCAAAAAGAACGCAGGTGTTGACAATGGCGGTCGAACTGCGAGCAGAACGCATGGGAAGAAGGAGAGCACAAGGTCTACAAAGGGGTAAAATTGTAAAACGAAATACAAAGTTAAGATATTCGCAAAAATGCCACCGGATGGGTCAAATCCTTGTAATAATCTGAGTCATTGAATCAACTAAATCCAATGATTGTCATTGCTCCCCAATTTATACCCCAAGTCCTCTCCTCATATGATCCAAACTCATTTAATCAATTGAAATTCGATATGAGCATAATTGGCAGTCACGTAATATCACAAGTCTTTAAAAATAATTAGAAAATAAATTAATTTTATCAATTCAATTTATGTGATCATATATATATCATTATTCATGAGTGCGGTTCTGGTGCATATATAGTGATAGGTGTAATGTGATGATTTTTAAAAGCCGTCGGATGAACTAAATCGGTGGCTAAGATTAGAACACGTCACACACTCAAAATACCATGAACATCAAAACACGCTCCCGTTCAATTTCATTTGCGGTGACACCGTTTGTAAATAACCACAAAAGTGCTACCCTTCCAACCTGAACAAAACAAAAATCCCCAAAATCTCACTTTGTTCTTCAAATGCTCTCAAACCCGAGAACCCTAGCACTCAATCAATTCCAACAATTCAAACCGTCTCCAATCTCTTTTGTTCTGAATCTCCTTTGATATCAATAAATCTTGCTCCTAAATCATCACCCATCTTCATTCCTTCCATCCTTCTTGTCAACAGTAGTTGAAGAATCCGAAACCTGAACAAGCGAAAATGGAAAACGGCGAAAAAACTTCAAAAGGGAAAGGAAAGGCAAAAAAGAGGTAAAAAATCTCTACTCCACTTATGATTTTTTTATTATTGTCCTTCGATGACACGATTAGTGTTTATTTGTTTAGATTTAGTGTTCGTGTGTACAGATTTGGAGTTAATGTGTTAAAAATTAGGCTTTATGGATTATGTATCATGATGCTTTAATTATTGTGATTGTAGATTTCTAGGGTTCATATGTTGAAAACACATAGAATTAAATGAGTGGACTCTAAGTGTTTGCCTCTTTGGAAAATAACGTACACTGAGTAGTGCAAACTTCAGGTACATAGTTTATTTTTTGAAGTGCATACCGAACCATAATATGTGCATATTCTCCTGTAGTCTGAAATTATAATTCAATATATCTTACATGTATGTACGTAAGCTTAATAAGTATCAACTTTTTGGATTTATGCTGATGTCCTTTGATTTTTTCTCTGGTGGGTTCCCTCTCCTTGAAGGTTGTTGTGGTAATTCCCTAATGTTCCTGCAACTTTCTTGGCGATGGTGGTGCTAATTGTGATTGATGTGCATTTATCCTTGTTATTCTCTTGGATTTTTGCTTGATTGTTGCCATTGTCTTAGTTTATTGATGCTGGTGTGCTAAACTTTTGCTGTTTTTTGCAATTTTGTGACTGAGTTTGGTGAATTTCTTGTTGTCTTTCTATTGTCATTTTGGTGTAAATAGCAACTATATTTTAGTTAGTGTTGTCTTGCTTTACTGATGCTAGTGTCCTAACAATAGAAAGACAACAAGAAGTCATCTTGAGTTGTCTTTTAGTTAGTGTTGTCTTTCTATTGTCATTTTGGTGTAAATCGCAACTATATCTTACATGTATGTACTCGTATTACTGTTGCTTGTTGTTTTTTGTGATTTGGTGCTCGTTGTTTGGAATCCCTTCAAATTTTGCTTGTTCATAGTTTTCATGCCTTGAAGTCATCTTGAGTTGTCCGCTGATGATTTTGAGATTGTGAAGATGATGACGATTGTGTCCGGTTATTTGACATGCTCGTCTCTTCTTCTTTATGTTGCTAGCTAGCTGAACATTTTTTACACATCTCTTTATCTACCTTTTCATTTGTAAAAAATATGAACTTGATCTACCTTGTTGCCTTCTCCGTGCTTCTTTTTGTTGTAAATTTTTGTATTTTGTATCATTTCATTCTCTTGCATAATTTTTTAAAATCTCTTTGTTTTCTTAATATATTTACCACCATTCAGCAATCCATAGAAAGTAAGTGCATAACTATGTGTCTTAAAGTGCATGTCTTATTAGTAAAAGTGCATAACTAAGTACTTTTAGTGCCATCTTTGATATTCAAAGTGCATAAGTCACTTAATAAGAAATTGCATGTCTTATTACTTAAAGTGCATAGCTAAGTGTCTAATAGTGCACGTCATATTAGTAAAAGTGCATCACTAAATGTATAAAAGTGCATTGCTTTAATGCGTATATATCTTTGTCAATAAGAGGGAATAAGTCAGGTAATGAGTAAGTGCATGTCTTATTAATAAAAGTGCATAGATAAATGTCTAATAGTACACATCTTATTGGTAAAAAGTTTCACTAAACATTTAAAAAGTGCATCACCAAATGCTTCTATCGTATTCGAATGTACTTTCTATTTAATGGTGTATCTCCAAATATTTGATTTCGCCATAGCCTATTAGCTCAAATGGTAGAGCACTGTGTTGGTACACATGGATGGGGGTTCAAATCCTTCATAGGTTACATACCATGCTTGTGATAACTAAAGTGCATATCTTGTATATAATAGTGCATAACAAGTTACCTAAAGTGCATAAATAAGATCTTAAAGCTTCAGTGCAACTCAGCGCAACTTTGTCGAGTGTATACGTTGTTTCCTTTGTATTCAATCGTATGGATTACAAAATATTAGAGTTTACATGTCTTGAATTTTAATTGGCAAATTCAATTGTCAACAATTGGTTCATGTATTATGTGCACTAAACACAAGAGACCAATAATTGGTTTTATGCATGAAATGGAACACAAACGAGAAATTAATTGAATTATATTGTCCAACTAACAATTTGAGGGTTTGACAATCTCAAATGATCAAGTAAACAACTTTTTAAGACTAATACATCTTATTTATAGGAAATATGCATTCCACAACCACGACTTAGTCAATCTCCATTGCAACTTCAAAGAGCCCAGATTTTTATTTGGCGTAACTTTTCAAAGGACAAATTTCAGGACCACAACCTAAAACTCAATACTCTAAACACCACTCAACGAAAAATGCATAGTCTCTATCAACCCCATTACATATGCTATAGTATGATTTCACTAAGAAATTAATAACTAGTATGTTATAGGTGCATAAATAGTACATTATAGGTGCATAACTAGTACATTACAGGTGCATGTAAAATTAAACTAGTCGAAAATGCTAAATTATATCCCAAAATCAAAGCATGATCATCCAAAACTTAAAATTAAAGCTTAATATCATTATAACAACATGTGTAAGCAAAGAAACCACAACTAAAAACACAAAAAACGATAGCCTAATAGTAGAAATCATTGTCCTTGTGGGAGCAACCATTGCACACATCAAACCCGCATTCCGCTGCATATCGCTTGTAAAGCTCCTTACTTTCCACAAGTGTAGTAAATGTGTGACCAACAACAAGTTTTATAGCTTCTAAAAAGTATATTGTTTGGCCTTGAATCACATAATTTTCACAATTATCCAGCTCAACAAATGAAGAACAATTAACACCACCACCACTCAAAACGTTGGAGAGATCAGAATCCACAATAGAGGAATAAGAAGCACCACCTAAAAACAAAAACAATGGGAATAAATGCACGAATAATACAAAATAGTGCAGAATTAACAACTTTTTGAAGGGATGCACATATATGACAGAGTATAATTGAAAAAGCATAACGAATAACAATGATGAACGTGATGATACAAAAACACAAAGGCAAACAAGAAAAGTGCACAAGAAACAACTTTGGTCATCAAATTTCATATGCCAAAACACAAAACGAAACAAAAAAGTATAAGTAAAATTGAGAACTTTTGCAAGGGATCAAAAATGAATTCACATAGTACCAACACACAACAGATGTACTAATTATGGTTGGACGGAGAACAAGACACATAGATTGAACAATGGCAGAATCGCAAAAACCAATTTTGGTGAGGACAAAGAACGAAAAAACCTATTCGAAGTTTGTACACGAATCAAAGCAACCAATTAAAGAAAGGAATCAACTGAACGATTAAATACCTTGATCCATCGCGTCGGGAATGTAATAACGAAGCAAAGGAAGGAGATTAACAATGGCGAATTCCAGCAGAGCATCGCCCAAGATGAACAACAAAGAACATGATGGAATAACAAGCTAAAAGATCATAGAAATCACTAATATTACCAAATTCTATCACGAATGAAGGAGAGGGAGAAGCTTCGGCAATGGATGAAGCTCAAATGAAGGAGAGGGAGAAGCTTCAGCAATGGCGGCAAACATCGAGTAGGGATCTGGAATTACAGGAGGAAGAATGAGGGGTATAAAGGGAGGGGTAGAAATGGAAATAAAAAAGTGATGAAAATTGCAAAATTGCCACCGCCTTATTATAAAAAAAGGATGAAGCTCAACCGTTCGATCATCAATATCCAACGGTTCTCCTTACTCCATACTTTACACCCTAATCCCCCTCCCCATATGATCCAAACTCTGTTTAGCCATGTACTGTTATACATATATATACATGCGCTCGTAAATTTATATATATATATATGTTAGCCACGTATTGTGATACATACATATATATATACATGCTTGACTAATGAGTTATTACAATTTAATTAGACCTTGATTTAGTTTAACATTTGCTTAATTTAGATTAAGTATGATTAGGGTATTAAGTTAAAATAAATTATATAATTTTAATTTGGTAAATAAAATAATATTATATATTATTTTATAATAGCAAAAATCAAAAATTAGAACTTATAAATGATATTTATAAAATTGTTAAAATGGTTCATGAGATTCTTAAAATAAATTGACTAATTATAATTAATTTTTTGGGTACATCTCGAAACCGCTATTGGATCAGAATTGAAGTAGAAGTCAAGCACTGAGTTATAGCCGACATCCGTTGTTACATCATGTTAACGTCAAAAATCTAAGGCAAGTGGCGGTTCGCTCTTGCATATTTATTCCATTTTATCTTAATTGACAATGAATCGATTGAGTTATTAAGTTGGAATAAATAATTCTCTTGTCGTTTGGGAACTTGCTTGATTAAATGGTGTGATAAATGAACCTTATTATTAGGTTGTATAATATGCTAGCAACGACCCTTATATATATTGATATTATTATTATAGGGTGCTAGATAAACTTGGTGTGGACTTGTTATGTATTTGGTGTGGACATATATGCTAGTTTAGCACGAGTATTCATAGGAACACTATTTACCTTGCGAGGTTTAACTATTTCTTTATAACTGGTATTAGGAGGATTACTTCCCTAATACTTTTCGTCATGACCTACCTTATTCGAATATAAGTGATGGTGCACTTAGCTAGTGCCAATATTCAGGACTAATCCCATTCTATATCTCACTCCAAGATCAGTTGTGGAAATTAAAAGCTTTAATGTTAATGCACGTTTTGAAATTAAATAAGATAAGTGCCTTTTTGCACATAATTAATTTACCCTCGTGCGAGAAGTACAACATGGAACCCGCCCGAACTCTTGTTTAAAGTAAGTCCTATTTCCAATCTGGATTCGCATTGTGCGGTGAGGTTGGTTGTGGACCCAAATATTCAAGGTCGGTTTTCAAACTTTGTGTGAATTATAATGTTCCCAAACAAACATACATATTCCTATAAGACATACCTTCTTTGGAGTCTTCTTTTGTCACATACATTCTCTTTTGTTTCAGTGAGTGTATTTGGGTTATATATCGTACATCGACTATTATTCGAGAGACAATGATAGTAACTGGATACAATCACAAGAACCATTCTGTTTAAGTCCTTGATTAGTCTTTCATTAGACTAACCAACCTTTCTTTTTCATTGCATGGTTGGCTGGTGTCATTCCGGCACATCAGGTACAATTTCCCAAGTAGAAGACGCGGGAAGACAACGTTGAAGGCAACTGTATTTCTGTTATTTGAATAATTGTGTTGAACAAGGTTTAGATCTTGTTGTTTTTAGTTTGTCATTTAATAAAGTCTTCCGTTATACTTTGATACATTATTAAGTTGCCATTTGTAGCAACATCGTTTGTAAGAGAGTTTTGGATTTAATATTACTATTATTCGTATTATTTTGTATTTGCGATCAATACTGTAAAGCCTTGAGTGATTTTGGATATGTGATCCGAGGTCACTGGCAGTAAAATTCATAAGGTAAATTAGGGGTGTTACAGTTATGGTATCAAAGCTAACAGTTTTAAAACTTGAAACTTTTAATCCGTTTTATGTTTATTTGCGTTTTGTATAACAAAAACTCGGTGTAAGAATTTTCTTTACTATAGGCCCTAAGTAAGGCTTAGGATAATAATGTATTTAAGAGATTTAAACCATAACTATTTGGTGGGGTTTATTTCAAAAAGAATAATATTATAATATAACGAGTTTGAAATGGAAGACAAGGTTAGGTTTAACAACGAGTCGAGTTTGGATTAGTAGTTTTGTGTGAAATTTTTTTTCTAAACTTTTGCCAACGATAGTACTTCATCTACTCATGCCTATTTGTACAGTGTCATTTCTAAATTTGGAAAGTTCTGACCTCTCCTTGTCTCTTTTCACAATGGTTTTCACTAGAGCTCAACTCAAAGCCTTGGAGGAATCTCAGACTGCTCTGACAATCAAGTCCGAGTCTAATTCTGTTGCTACTGTCGAGTATGACGGTATAGTGGTAGATTTCATCCGGCCTGGAGAAGCTGTGGAAGAATTAGTGGTAGCTGAGGCCACTGAAGAGGAGGATCCGATTAAGGACCCCGCATATGAGAGTGGTGGAGAAGGTGAAGTGCAAACCAAGCAGACCCCTATCCCATAAGCCATTGATGAGGATGAGGACCCGATTGAGAATTCCGACTATTGGAGCGAGGGAGAATGACATGTACAATCGAAGCAGTCCTTTGTCCAGGAAACCTCGTAGGAGGAGGAACCGTTGGATCCTTACTATGAGAGTTGGGAAGAGATGTATGGGCCAACTCAACTGCCCGGCGATGAGACGCCGACATACTCGCCAATGTTTACAACTGCTTATGTGGCCAAGGGATTTCCCAATGCTGAATGGGGAGAGTATAACCCGACTACACCTGGCGCCCTCTCCAGTCTATTCATATCCTCAATCCTTGGGAAGCATGGCTGCTCGAGAGTCGTTTGAGGGGATGACCACATCAGAGTCGTTTGGGAAGCGCACATTGCTTTTGGCAACACTGTGCCATAACAGATACGAGTGAACAACCCAGTGCTAGCTGAGCATATGAAGGGCTGGAAGGAGTCGTTGGGTGACTTGAAGGAAGAGACTCTCAGACTCGAGTCGACTTACTAGCAAATAGTAGGATGTGCCCAGTGGTTGCTGTAAAACATAGAGCATGCCATGAAGCTGATAGACCCCAATTCTAGGCCATCATCTAAGAGCCTCAGCGTGTCAACCTGAGTTTTTGGACAAGTTCTGCCATCCACCAGTGCCCGTTGAAGAGTCAAGGGACCCGAAGCCGAAGGAGCCGAAGAGAACAATAGATGAGTCTGGGAAGAGCTACCTCCGAAGAAGAGGACTATGTCGGCTAAGGCATATAGAGACCTGTTTTGGGACCCCAAGAAGAAACAATGACTTGTATTGCATTAGTTGTTTCCTTTCTAGCGTTCCACTTTGAAAAATAATGGAGCAGTAGTCTCCTGATGTTATTTCCCTTTTGAACCTCTTGGGATGTTATTTGAATTGATTTTGTTGTATTTCTTTAATAATAAGTGGCAAGTTTATTAGATGGTTATCTTAAATTATTGCATTTGAAGTATTTATTAATAACAATATAATATTTGATTGGATTATATCTAATAAACGTAAACGCAACTAGATGGTGAACACTAGGAATACCGCTCGCCAAGAAGTTGGATCGAGTAACGCCTCTCGAATCTAGATAAGGAGTGTAGCTAATCAGGAAGATGAAACTGTGTCTAGATCCCACAATAACCCAGTTGTGAATGTTCTGCCCCAGGTTAACCCTCAGGTAGGAGGGGAAAGGGTGCATATACCTCACGTTTCTCAAGTCGTGTTCAATGCTGCTGCTGTTGAGGCAATTAAACAAATCGTGATGCAAGTTGTCACGAAAATGGTGAGGCCAAGGGTTCAGCAAGCCCAGGGAAATCCAGCTTCTCAAGTTATTCCTGATATTGAGGAGTCGATGAATATTGCGCCTTCCATGCATGTCCAGAGAGATGGAGAAAACTATGGCCGTGCGTTGAAAGCGATCAATTCTATGAGGCCTGATTCATATGACGGTACTAGTGAACCCGTCAAAGTGGACTACTGGTTCTTGCACATGGAACGACTGTTCATGAACATTGTTTGCACTAAAGTTGAAAAGGTGCACATTGCCTCGTTACAACTAAAAGATGGGGTTAGTGAATGGTGGGAGAGCACGGGATTAGCTGATCATTCCGAGCT
Organism: Rheum nobile; assembly: GCA_027886185.1. Classification (NCBI taxonomy): domain Eukaryota; kingdom Viridiplantae; phylum Streptophyta; class Magnoliopsida; order Caryophyllales; family Polygonaceae; genus Rheum; species Rheum nobile. Next base: position 2,227,343 of record WOAB01000652.1, on the reverse strand, counting down.
GACTTGGTCTATGTTCAAGATCAAGATGACTGATCGTTTCTTCTCTAGGGCTATGAGGGAGGAGAAGCACAAGGAGTTCTTTTACCCGAAGACTGAGGGGTTGAAGGTAACTGCTCTGACTGCTAAGTTTAACCACCTATTGCACTATGCTGGGAGTGAGGTGGCTACTGAGGAGCAAAAGATCTGGCATTTCCACGAGTGGATGAACCCAGATATCAAGCCATTGATGGTGCGTCATGGTTGTACTACTTTGGTGTTTTGTTTGTGTTGTTTGTATTGTTTGCAATTAATATTCCAATTTTTGATGTGATATTCATACAAATGCTTTTGATATTCATGTTCAATGAGTTTTGATGCTTTTATTTATGTTTAGGGTTTAGTGTATATGAATTTAAGGTTTAGGGTTTATCGATTTAGGGTGTATGTGTTTAGGAGTTTAGGGTTTAGAGTTAGGGCTTAGGGTTTAGGGTTTTGGGTTAGGGTTTAGGAGTTTAGGGTTTAAGACTTAGACTTTAGGATTTAGGATTTAGAGTTTAGGGTTTAAGTGATATTCATGATAACAATGATAACATTCATGTTGGATGAGATTTCATTTTTTGATGGTGTTGTATGATTTGTTGATCATTGATATCCATTTTGTATTATGTGACATTCATGTGTTGATGCAGAAATTCATGCTATGAGATTCATGGTGAAATGTAGTGATATTCATATCATTATAGAATGATATTCATGTTTCTAGATACAATAACTTAGCTACAAGCTACAACTTACTCCCATTGCACACAGACTGAATGAATATAACTTGTAAAAGGATTAGAAGTTTAGCACAAATCCCTTCACATCCTTACAAAAATTACGAATTATGTAATGCATAGCATGAATAACTGGTCGAAGAACATGAATATCTATTAGTGGAATTCGAATATCAAAAAAATCCATTTATATCCAAACCAAGCTAAATGTTGTTAATGCAAAACGCATGAAAATTGACAAATCATAAAACACCATCAAAAAACGAAATGTAGTATGATTTGTTGATCATTGATATCCATTTTGTATTATATGACATTCATGTTATTGATGCAGACATTCATGATAAAATATATTGATATTCATACTAGTATAGAATGATATTCATATTTCTATATACAATATATTAGCTACAAGCTACAACATACTCTCATTGCACACAGACTGAATGAATATGACTTGTAAAAAGATTAGAAGTAGAACACAAATCCCTTCATATCCTTACACAAATTACAAATTGTGTAATGCATAGCATGAATAACTGGTCGAATAACATGAATATCTATAAGTGGAATTCGAATATAAAAAAAATCACTTATATCCAAACCAAGCTAAATGTTGTTAATGCTAAACGCATGAAAATCAACTTGCAAAACATGAATATCTAGGAACAGAATACGAATAACGAAATTACAATTCTTCTTTGCAAAACATTGATTTTGTATCATCCTCATCAAAAACACACTTTGTGCTAAAAACGCACTCCGTGCCAAAGTGTGATTTTGTATCATCTTCTTCTGATATTTCATTTTCCGATACATCAATGCCTTCCTCTGAGCTTTCTGACATCATATTTTCGCTTGAAACACTATTTGTACATGACCCTGACACGTGCAATAAATTTTAAATATCATTATCAAATTCAATACATGAATATCGTTCACAACATATTGAATATCGTTGAAAAGCACGAATATTCAAATTGATATCATTGATATGCAGGACACAATACACATACAACACCGCCTATCTAAGTACTATAATGAATATCTAGTAAAAGGATATGAATATCATTAGACAACTACGTTGCATCAACACTAGAAGAAGTAATTGGGATATGAATATCTACACACAAATACATGAATATCATCTACACCATTTTGAATATCACTGAACAAGCACCAACTTCGTTATAAAACACCATACCCAAGCATATCGCATTATTCATAATTTCGTGAATGATATTCGCGTACGATAATATCAATACTAAGTTGTTGTATATGACTTGATATTCAAATTTGCATGATCAATATTCAATATAAAAGCCAATTGCAGCAATGAATATCGTTGTACTATATGTGAATATCAAACAGAACATTCGTAATATCATTAAACAAGCATATTGCATCATTCGACGATACTCATGAAAAGATGAAATTTAAAGATGAATATCTACACAGACAACACGAATATCCAACAAATGAGTATGAATATCAGAACAAGACAATTCATCGAGATCGAACAAACTCACCTTGTTCCATGTAGACGAAAACGATTGCTTCAAAAACGGAGGTTATAACTGATTCAATTTCGGTTTGTTTAATTGTTTTTCACATAACGATTTGAAGAACTCCAAGATCTAGGAATGGGGGATCAACAGAGAAGAAGATATGGCCGAAAACAACTTTGTGTAGGGTTGCGACAATGGAGGTTGAAGGTTATGGAGGATCGACAAAGAATTTACACTGCCTTTAATGTGATGAAAAAGAAATAACCTTGATTTGATTAAAGCAATATTCCATAATCGTGGACAAGTCGCTTCCGCTGAAGACGAGATTGCACAACCTTGGAGGAGTCGCTATGGTTTGATGTAGACGAACAGGTAGAGGACGATGCAACAGCAGCAATAGAGCTTCCACTGGTGGATTTTTTGCCTAACGTAGAGAAGATTGTAGCGAGCGGTTTAGGGAAAGAATATCTTGTTTTCTCTCTCATCTAACAATCTCCCTAATTTTATTTTGCTAATTAAAAATCAATAACTGCCTTATTAGAGTAGATCTGGTGGTTACACCCCTACCGTGATGGATGCCAGCCTCCATCAACAACAATGTCATCACTTGGTCGTGGCCAAGCCCCGTGACATTCGCCGCGCCCTCGCTGCCAAGATACCATAGGCGCGCGCCCCATGTCTGACCAAGTGGGCGCAATTATTCAAGCTTTTCCAAGGCTTTTATCCCCTTTCCCTTTTAGTCATTTATTTATGTTTTAGACCTTTCTATTTTGGGCGTGTGGACCCATTTGCACATGGATCTCAGCCCACTAGCAACCCTAAGTATTTAAGTGCCTTTACTTGCTCATTTGTAACTTGGTTGAAGATTAAAGGCTTAGAGCTTATAGAAGTTGAGGTGGTCCTCCTTCAAGGGTAGAGGTGACCCTCCTCGGTTTAAGCCTTCAATCTATCACCACCAAGCTTGGGTTATCTTTGTTTCTCTCTTTCAATCAACAAGTATTGCATTTGGTTTTCACTACATCTTGTTCTTGGCTTACAAACTCTTCAAATCTGCCAAGGAACCTCTTTGGAGGCTTCCATTGGCCTTGTTCTTGTCAAACACCATCAAACACCACTGTTGGTTCTCAGGTTCCTCTTCACTCGCCGGATTCCACCCTTGCCGGAGCTTCGGCGACTTCACCACCTTTCATCCTTGCTTTCTCCTTAAAGAGGAGTCCACAGGGAGTTCAAAGAGTCCACCTTTGCTAGGAGAAGAAGAAAGGAGCTTGCTTGTGCCGCGATCGAGCCATTCCGGTGAAGCAAGGCATTCAAGGCTCATTGTTTCACATCAAATTGGTATCAGAGCTCAGCGGCCAAACTAAGTGTTTTCTTCTCAATTTTTTTTCATTTTTCGTGTTTCTCATGTGTTTATCTTGCTCTCCATAAAATTTCATTTCAAAAAGAAAAAAAAAAATTATGCCGCCTTGTCTCCGCCACCCACCACCCCACCTTGCCGCCACCCACCTCGCCACCATCACCACCATGTCGTACCAATTGCCTTGCCAAAGGTTGAAGATAACTCCTTTCCCCATTCCCTTGTCCCTTGCATGTGATCTCTACCAAAGTGGCAAAGCCAACATCTCACTTGACAAAAGTAAATATGTCTAGAGCCATTTTGGGTAACTCCTAGTTTGCTTTACTTTCCTTAGCTTGTGTGGGATTTTGTGTTTGTCTTGTGGTGATTTGGATGGAAAGGTAAGTCTTTTGTGGCAAAGTCTTCCCTCTCTTTTTCTAGTCAAACAAAGAGCTTGCTAACATCTAGAGTAAGTCTCTTAGTCTTCAAAATTCACCTTGGTTGCCCCCCCCCCCCCCCCCTCTTGTAATTTCGGTTGCCTCCCAAGTAAAAAAAAGAAGAAGATCAAAAGCAATTCAAAAAAAAAGAAAAGAAAAAGAAGAGACATCAAAGTTTGTGTGCAAGGCTTGGAGAAGCACCAATTCACTTGGCACCAAGGTTTATTGTGCCCACCCTCCATGTTCTTCCCCTTTTCCACGCATCACCTTGCTCTACATCCATCTCATTCTTGACTTGAATGGTGTTGTTCCACCTTGTTTAAAATCTTTATAAGTATTCTCGAAGTTGTTTCCATGATCTATCCATGCTTGTTTTGATCAATTGTTTTCGTTGCTTGCTTGCTTTGACCTTGTGGCTCCTTGATCACATGCTTGGCTAGCCCACCTTATCCGCCCATTTGAAGGATTGTCTCTCCCCTTGCCTTGTTGTTATTGCTTCTTCTTTTGCCCCTCTCATTGTCTTGTTTGCACTTTGTTTCTTGGTTGTTTCTTTGATTGCCCTAGAACTTGTGACTTGTGCCCTTGTTGATGGTTGATATAGGTGATCTCTCGTTGGAGGAAACCATGGAGACCGATGTACGGATCCACCACACCTCCACGCCTACCCTATCCCCGGAGTCCTTCGCGGCGAGGGTGGCCGAGCACAATCGTGCCAATGCAGCCTGCGAAGCCGAGGCCGTTCGCAGCCAAGAGGCCGCCCAAACCAAGCTCGACGAGACCCTCTCCCGGTTGGCCGAGGTTGAGCGACAATTGGCCAAAGATTGCTTGGCGGCCGCAGCCATGACGCCTCCCTCGGCGCCACCAGTGCCGATATTCACCGGCACTTCCTCACAAGCTCCACCTTTGGCGCGTGACCGGGGTAAGGCCCCCATGTACTCATCCGCCACCGCTCACAATGCGGCGTTGCCATCTCCCCTCCGGCCGAATCATGGTGAGCCTCATTTGCAAGAGCACGCTCGGCCGATATGGGGCCGACGTCCACAACCCCTTGGCCGAGACTCCTACTTCTCGGACGGTGGCGCCCGCACTCACCTCGGTGGCCGCAGCCAAGCCCACCCCAACCTGTCCATATCTCGCCACCAAGCTCCAAGGCGTGGCTACTACGAGAGTGGCGACAGCTATGACCAAGGCGACACCGGCGATGGTGAGTTTGATGAAGTGGATGAAGCCTTTGTTGACTTTGATGATAGACACTACATTCCCGACCCCATTGAGGAGGGCTATGTGGTGGCCGTGGAGAAGCTACATATCACCGCAGCCCCGAGCACACACGCGGCCACCACCGGCCACGTGACCCACATTGGGTGCCCGAGCCCGCGCCCTGTAACCAAGATAAGCACCATGACCAATCGGCCGCCGCGGCCAACTATGACCACCACCGAGAGGCTAAGGTCAAGATCGATTTCTTTGAGGGAGAGTATGATGCTTCCAAGTTCTTAGAGTGGAGGCAAGCCACCGAATACACCTTAGCTCATTGCCACTATGAAGAGTGGGAAAAGGTGGATTGTGCCACTCTTCACTTCCAAGGTGCCGCTCGGTCTTGGTGGCACCGTTTTATGACCGACCGTGAGAGGCATCGACTTCCTCCCATCACACATTGGAATCAACTCATGCATGTGATGACTTAACGGTATGTTCCCGAGGACTACACCGCCCAAATGAGACTCAAGATTCCCCTAGCCAAGCAAGGCCCATCACAAACTCTCCTTGAGTTCTTTGCCGAGTTGAAAGACCTTATCCACAAGGGTGGAGTGATCTACAACGATGAAGACATGCATGCTATGTTCTTGAGGGGCCTTGATGTGGATATTAGGGAGCCATTGAAGGTCCTTGGCATCCAAAATCTCCACCGCCTTACTCACACGGCCATGGAACTTCACACTCAAAATCAAAGGAAGAAGAGGGCCACATGGGCACGATCCCAACCGCCAAGGTATGCCTCCACTCCTAGTCCGTCCTTTTCCTCTCCTTTGGCCACCCATGTTGCCCCACAGCCGTGACCCGACCCCACCTCAGCCCCGGTCGCACAAATTGGTGCCGCTCGGTTGCATGCTCCACCCCATGACCCAACCCCCGGTGCGCGTGCCCCGTCCCCCACCTCCGAGTTGTCTAGCGACCGACCTTGCTTCAAGTGTAGCGGTCGTAGCCACTTTCAAAGCGATTGCCCGAACAACAAGCGGGTCTTGTTCACACCTACAAGCGGGTATGAATATTTTAATGATGAGGAAGAGGTCCCGGAGGAAGAGCATGAGGCCACCACGGAGGCCACCTATGAGGACTATGCTTGCGCCCCTCTTGCGCATGAAGCCGCCACCCCGCTTAGCTTGGTGACTCGTCGTGTGCTCTCGGTCCAAGAAGGTGACACAAAGGACCAACGAGAGAATCTTTTTCACACTCGATGCCTCATGGGCACCACCTCTGATGCTCCCTTTCCATCCATGACAACCACTGGGGAATAAGAGGCCATGAGCATCAAGTCCAATGGCCCCGTGACGCGGGCTCGTGCTAAGGCCATCGCCGAGGCCACACAGTCCTTCGTTGTTGAGGCCTTCGCCAGCGCCAGCTTCCAGGACGCCGCCCCCGCGGCCTTGTTACTTGTGACACTCGGCGCCGCCTCGCCCCCAGCTCCAGCCTTGGGCTAGCAAACCATTGGCCAGCCTTGCGCCTTCGCCGCCGCGACCGCAGCGCCTCGCCGCCTTCCTTAGAGCTCGGTGCCTATCCTCGCTATAGTTTGCATTTAGAGGTTCATTTGTTATTTATAGACACTTTCTATTTTTAGTAATTTCCATTTATGTCTTTTCTATTTTGGGCGTGTGCTTCACTCATGTGAGTGGGCTATTCCATGGGCTGCCTCGGCCCATTGTCGAGCTATCGTCTTTATAAAGCCTCCATGGCCAACCTTGTAATCTTTACGTTCTAATTTTGATGCTAAGTCATTGTTGAGTTTTTTACCCCATCACTTGGCTGGACGTCATTCTTCCTCTCTAAGTTTACTTCTCCCTCAAGATTCTCTTTCATCGCTCGCCACCACTCTCGCCGCTACTACCGCGCATCCCCGCGCTGCCCTCGCTCACCCGCTTGCCATCGCAACGACTGACGCGCGCTCGCGCTGCTTTCGCTCGTTCATTCGCTTCCGCCAGTCATAAGGCTCGTCTCCGAATCTCTCGGCGTCTCGCCTCTCACACCAAATCCCTTGCATCTAAAGTTCATTCTCTCGGCCTCCGCCGCGAGAACCTCTAAAGTGCCAAGAAGGGGTCAGTATTCGGTCTAGATCTGGAGCCAGACGACATCCTTGACACTCTCCGGGGACAAGGTCTAATCAACCACCCTTAGTGAGATCATCGATGGCGGGTCATGTGCCAACTTTGTCAATGAGCGCGTGGTCAAACATCTCCACCGTACGTCTCTACCATGGCTCATCCTCATCCTTATAGCCCCCAAGGACTTGCCGACGGTAAAGGTGATATGATAGCTAGGCAATGCCACATCACATTCTCTATTGGTCCTCACTTTGATAAAGTTTTATGCGATGTTATTTCTATGGATACAACTCACCTTTTGCTAGGAAGGCATTGGTAATTTGATCGGCAAGTGATCCATGATGGCTTCCTCAATACCTTTGTGTTTGCCCATGAAGGGAAGCAGATCACCCTTTTGCCTATGTCCCCACGAGAAATTCTTGAAGATCAAGTCGAAAGAAATCGACTCAAGGCTCTTGAGACTCCTAAGCCTTCAGCGCCTCATAACCAAGTGGCGGGCTCCACCTCCGGCCATGCCCCGGCGCCTCAACACAAGGAGAAGGGTGAGTGTGCGGCCACCGGTGGCCAACTACCATCCGGCGTGCTCACTACCGGCGCAGCTCCCGTGTCGGCGACATCCAACCCACAGACGGCGCGGGACCTCACGGCTGCCCTATAAGGGCGTTGCTAGCCTCGCCTCCTCTTGGCTCACCACCGCCACCTCCCGCCGACACCACAAGACCGGCGCCCTTGTGCCCCCTTGGAGCCTCCCCATTGCTTCTCCACCATGGGAGATGTGGACTTGTTCCCACTTTGGCCGGAGCCCTTGTTGCCACTCGGTGCCTCACCATTTCTCCATCACCAAGGAGGCCGACGCCTCCTCCCTTCACCACAAAAGGAGCTCTCCCTCCACGCGCATCATGAGGCCCTTGCCTACTTGAAGATACACGCCCACCTTGGCCGACTCCATACCCGTGGGGTGGAATTTGTGAAGCCTTGTCCTTATGGTGCCACGCGCACGAAGGGCCATGACAAGATTCCCGACATCTTGTCTCGAAGGTATGTGCTTCTTTCTCTTTGTCATTCTCACATTTTGGTCATTTTTTCTCATATGCCTTCACATGCTCAAGAGCCTTTCCTTGACCTTATCCTAGTTGTGTGTGCCACTATGGGTAAACGTGAGGGTTATTGTTGGGATGATGGTTTCCTTTCCCGAGCCGATGAGCATTGTGTCCTTAGAGCCTTCCTTAGGCATTTGTTGAAAAGGGGGGCCCATGAGAGCCATGGACAGTTTGGGAATGCAACACCCATGGCCACATTTGAGGAATATGTATATTGGCCGACAATTGCCACTCATTTGCCTAGGTACCACCCTCCCGGTCCCTACACACCCCTATCTCTTCCACCCGCCCATTGGGAAGATCTAGCCATGACTTTTCTAACCGGATTGCCCACGACTAAGAAGGGAAGGGATTCCATTTGTATGATAGGCGACCATCCCTCTAGGATGGATCATGAAATTCCTTGTAGGACTACACACCATGCACCGAAGCTAGCTACCCTTGCCTTTGACCCCGTGGTAAAATTACATGGAATCCCTCGTACTATTGTATTGGATTGGGATCCTAACTTTGTGGGTCAAAATTGGAGGATTTTGTGGCAGAAATTTGGGACGGGCCTTATCATTGACACTAGTTGCCACCCCCACCCCGATGCCTTGCTTAGAGCCATCCTTAGGGCCCAACCGCGCCGTTGGCTGAACTTATCCTTGCTTGTTGAGTTTTCTTGTCCTAGGACATCGGCGAACATGATTCCACCTTTTCCGAGGATTCCAGCCCGATGCCGCTCCAAGCATCGCCCATGCGGCCATGGATCCTTCAAAGTGTTCAGTGTCTCGCCGTCGATGCTTATATGGAGGAGCTTTTCGAGGCCTACGGACCCCACACCAAACTCACATTGGCAGTCCTTTTTCCACATGTGCCCCCGAATTATGAGGACAATTCTGCCTCAAGAATGGGAGAGTGATGGATGCCAACCTCCATCAACAACAATGCAATCACTTGGCCGTGGCCAAGCCCCATGACATTCGCCGTGCCCTCGTTGCCAAGACACCATAGGCGCGCGCCCCATGGCTGGCCAAGTGAGCGCAATTATCGAAGCCTTTCCAAGGCTTTTATCCCATTTCCCTTTTAGTCATTTAATTATGTTTTGTACCTTTCTATTTTGGGTGTGTGGACCCATTTGCACATGGATCTCAGCCCACTAGAAACCTTAAGTATTTAAGTTCCTTTACTTGCTCATTTGTAACTTGGTTGAAGATTAAAGGCTTAGAGTTTATAGAAGTTGAGGTGGTCCTCCTTCAAGGGTAGAGGTGGTCCTCCCCGGTTTAAGCCTTCAATTTATCGCCACCAAGCTTGGGTTATCTTTGTTTCTCTATTTCAATCTACAAGTATTGCATTTGGTTTTCACTACATCTTGTTCTTGGCTTGCAAACTCTTCAAATCTGCCAAGAAACCATTTGGAGGCTTCCCTTGGCCTTGTTCTTATCAAACACCACCGTTGGTTCTCGGGTTCCTTTTCACTCGCCGGATTCCACCCTTGCCGGAACTTCGGCGACTTCACCACCTTCCATCCTTGCTTCTGCCTTCAAGAGGAGCCCAAAGGGAGTTCAAAAAGTCCACCTTTGCTAGGAGAAGAAGAAAGGAGCTTGCTTGTGCCACGGTCAAGCCATTTCGGTGAAGCAAGGCATTCAAGCCTCCTTGTTTCACATCATACCGTATCAATTATAAGGCTCAATCATCCATCCATACATCACCTTTCATCCAACGTCCTACATTCAACCCTCCATTTTACCACAACTTTTATTTTACTAGAGCGTTCCTCCTCCGTACTGTGATATATATATACATGCTTGGCTAATGAGTTATTATAATTTAATTAGACCTTGATTTAGTTTAATATTTGCTTAATTTAGATTAAGTACTATTAGGGTTTTAAGTTAAAGTAAATTATATTATTTTAATTTGGTAAATAAAATAAAATTATATATTTTTTATAATAGCAAAAATCAACAATTAGAATTTATAAATGATATTTATAAAATTGTTGAAATGGTGAGATTATTAAAATAAATGGACTAATGGTAATTTCTTTTTTTGGGTACATTTCGGAACCGCTATTGGATCAGAATTGAAGCAGAAGTTAAGCCGTGAGTTATAGCCGACATCCATTGTTACATCGTTTTAACGTCAAAACGATCTAAGACAAGTGACGGTTCGCTTTTGCACATTTATTCCATTTATATCTTAATTGACAATGAATTGATTGTGCTATTAAGTTGGGATATATAATTCTCTAGTCGTTTGTGAACTTGATTGATTAAATATTCTAGCAACGACCCATATATATATATTGATATTATTATAGGTAGGGATGAGCTTCGGTCCAAAATCGGACCGGACCGACCCGGACCGGAAATCGAATTCGGGAAAAGTGTGGACCGAAGATCGGATCGAAAAATACCGGTCCAGACTCGGTCCCGGTCCGGTCCAGTCCGGTCCACCTTGGACCGGTTTTGGACCGAATTTTATGTTTTTTATAAAAAAATGCAAAAAGAAACCTAAAAAATTTATATTTTAAATTTTAAATTTATTATTTATAATACTATATAAATATATAATTATATTAAAATATACTTATAATATACATATCATTAATATTATATAAGTATATTATTAAAAAAAAAATTAGAAAAATCGGTCCGGAACCGAAATCTCATAATTCTCGGACCGAATACCGGACCGGTTTTCATTCAGTCTGATCCGGTCCAAAAATTCGGTCTGAACCAAATTATGTTCATCCCTAATTTGGTGTGGACTTGTTATGTATTTGGTGTGGACATATATGCTAGTTTAGCACGAATATTCGTATGAAAACTATTTATCTTGCGAGATTTAACTTTTTTTTTTATAGCTGATATTAGGAGAATTATTGCCCTAATACTTTTAGTCATTACCTACCCTTATTCGAATATAAGTGGTGGTGCATTTAGCTAGTGTCAATATTCGGAATTTATCCCATTCTATATCTCATTGCGAGATCGGTTGTGGAAATTAAAAACTTTAACGTTAATGCACGTTTTGAAATTAAATAAGATAAGAGCCTTATTGCACATAGTTAATATACCCTCGGGCGAGAGGTACAACGTAGAACCCGCTCAGACTCTTGTTTAAAGTAAGTCATCTTTTCAATCTGAATTCGCATTATGCGATGAGGTTGGTCGTGGATCCAAATATTAAAGCACTAGTACAAAAACCGTGTTTTATATCACTAAATATACATCGGATACATATAAAATGTCTAGAATATGAAGTTAATAGTTACACCGGTTATTTTTAAATCCGGATTATAAAACTCCAGCGTGTAACGTTGTAAAAGTGGGTTATAAATTTTACAACGGATATATTAATAACCGTTGTAATATAGTAATATGGGCCCATGAATTCGGCTCTTCTTATTGTTACTTTTTACGCTATTTTTAATTGTTTTTTTTTTAATTGTTTGTTTCCATTTTCGTCATCCTAGATTCTCTTAACACATGCTTGCAAATACACGTGACAAATTTCCAAAGTCATCTTAATGTTTCAGCCATTTTTATTACACAAATGAGAAAGTGTATTAAAATACCAAGTTAATATATGAAAGTGCATTAAAATAATGGAGACCGGAGGGAAAGTGGAGACAAACAGAGACATGTAACACTTTTTTTTTTATACAAGGCAAACCTTAGGGTCTACTTAAACAGATGATTGCCCTAAATCATTCAAGTGGATGATCTTTATAAGTTGAGATCCAAAAGAATAAAAAATAGAATTCAATTATAAGAACTCATATATGTCAGAAGTGTTTACTTGTATTGACAAACTGAAGTTAATATATGAAAGTGCATAAAAATAAGCCAATCATATGAAGTTAATATATGAAAGTGCATTAGAATAAGCCAATACATGTAAAAAGGGCCACATAAGCAAGTTTTGTGCTAATCTCATCAATCTATCCATTTGGTAATTCACTAATTATTCCATGTGTAACATTACATATACAATTTTGATTTGAAAAGGCAATAAAGATGCTAGCAAACTGCAGAGAGAGAGAGAGAGCTAAAAGCTATGAATTTCATATACATTATACTATATAATTGGTAATTAGCAGTATCTAGGCAACAAGCGATCAATACAGTCACTATTCAGTATTCACCTTTTGTCATTATCAAGTTGATGAACATAAAATATACTCAAATAAGCCAAATAATCATTACTGGAATTCAAACCACAAATTTAATAGACTTCAACTCTGCAAAGCGAAATCACCAACTACCTAAATGCTTTTGGATCCACACTGACTAGCCAAATTTTTTGTCACTCATAAGTAATCAACATGAGAGGACACAGATCAACCACAAAATTACTCGGTTTTTGCTTAAAAATGGTAGAAGAAGAGGTAACAGCTGAATACAAATCAAAAAGACATTTGTACAAAAAAAAGGTTTCTGAAACATCGATAGGCAGATAAACAACATGATTCTAACAAGTATTCTCATATATAATAAATATAATTAGGAATTACAAGTTCATTACCATCCGTCGAACACATGGAAATATCAAATGACAGTCTACTTATTCAGGAACTTATATTGATGCCAATGACAAGTAAAAGTTCCACTAGAAACAATAATAAAGTTGTTCATTTATGCAGAAGGAGCCTACATTTAACTGGGAGAGAATAAACACATCAAAGCTCATAAATGCCAATAGCCAAATAAATGAATTAAACATGTCCAATATCTTTGCATAGCACTTTTTCATCTCAATCCAACTACTAAAATTAGAAGACAAGAACATAATATATGTGTTTTCATCAAAGTTGACATTTGTAAGAGGGAACTAGAGGATATAAACACATATTTAAACAAGTGAGTTTTGCTAACAAATCTGTGAAGGCTATTCCACGAACTCATTCAACAACGCCATGGTCACCACGTTGGTGGCGCTTTCTGTCACCACGTAGGTGACGCTTTCGAAGTGCCATCACGTAGGTGACGCTTTCGAAGTGCCACCACATTGGTGACGCTTTCGAAGTGTCACCACGTTGGTGACACTTTCTATCACTATAGCTCAGCAAGCACAACAATGGACTGCTATGGAGGCTCAATAAGCATTATTTCAGAGCATTTGACAAAGATTTTGCCAGGTTGGAAAGTTGAGGATCTTTTTGATTTAATCACATCACCCCCTAGACTGAGTGAGGTCGGCATTTTTCTTTGCTGAAAGCAATAACAATATGTATCTACTTTATGTTTTATTCAAATATAAGTATCATGAGCTCTTAAGATTTTATACTATTCAAAAGTGTATCATATTGATTATAAAAATGGATTTCAATTTTGATTTAAGAGTGACCACCTTGACTAAACCAAGTCATTATCAAGTTTATATATTGTCAACAAAGCATATTAACTCAGCTTTTTTAAGTACTTTACATACTATATCATCACCCCATGCATAATTCTGAAAAGCAATTTGACTAAATTGGAAAATGTAACAATAAAAGACTGAAAGTACAAATAAGTCTAATTGGGCAATCACAACAGGAGACACTAACCAGCTGCAAGAACCTGTCAACTTGCTCAGAATGCTTAGGTGTAGCATCCTTCTCTTGCATAAGATACCCGGAGAAATGCAGAAGCGTACTAAGCTCTATTGAATCCTCACTAATCCATTGAGTTCACTTTTTTAGACTACTTAAAGATAGTAAACTGAATAATTGTGATTTTGCGATACCATACCCTCGAATGCGATCTTTCAACTCAATATCTGTGATTTTAGACCTAGCATAACCAAACATGTGCACCTCATGTGCAAGAAACCCTGATTATTCCCACATCATTAACATCTAAGTCAAACGTCAGCATCCATTATTTTGTTCTGCATGTACAATAACAAAACAAATAATCTGCCACCAGTTGACAGTGTAAACATCATGAACTTGATGTTGACAATTGACAAAAAGATGAATATCGCCTTTTTTCTCACATGAGACTTAACCAATAGCAAGAACATATGATTCGATAATACAGAATGATGTGAGTTAGCCAACCATTAGATTAACAAGATTGCAACCTATTGAGTAGGCATAACTTGTCCTAGAGGACAGTTTGCAGGACCACTGAAGAGTATAAATGGGATGTCCTTGCAATATTGTTTATGTCAATTGTCAAAGGATCTGAGGGCCTATTGACATCAATAAACACCCTTATTCATTCAATTCCTCAATGTATTTTCACCTCCAGAAACACTCACATTCACTGTTATTCAGACAACTTGCTATTTGGAAACATTATAGCTTGTGTCCTTGTATCTGAGAAGGCAATTTATCCAACAGGAATTGAGTACTGAAAGATGCGACATCATGACATGGAAATATGAAGGAAAGTTCATACCGATTGAAATTGAACATTCATCACTTTGACACACCTTGGTGGACAGAATGTGGAGCAACACAACGTTCGCCTTGGTGGACCACGGTGTTTGACCGGACAGTGTGTGATCCTCTAGACATCACAGATCCATCGGGATCATGGATCTGAAATAAAAAAATCCCACATCAGGAGCTTCGCTGGTGATATTAGGTCATCGTAGCTTCGCTGTGAAGCGTAAGGAAGAAGAACAATCGGTCATCAAAGATTCGAATTCGTTCCATTACCGTTGGAAGAAAAACCACCACTACCGACATCAAAGACAGAGAGAAGGTTGAAGAGCTTATTGGAGATGTCAGATCCGGTGGAATCAGTGACGACGGAGATGGAGGAAGCCGGAGGAGAAGGCGAGGGTTTGGGAGCCGGAGGAGTGACGTGATGGAGTTAGGGAGAGAACTTCAGATGAGGGAGACAAATACGAGGAGAGAATAAAGCTGAATACAAGGGTCAAAATCCTAAACGAGATTTTTTGGGGGCATTTCTTAGATTTGGATGAACAAATGGGACAATACACCTTTAGGTTGTTTGGTTGGGTTCGAGGAATGAGAAATAGAGTTGAGAAGGACTGAAGAATCTCCACCCAAAATTTAGTGTTTGGTATTTAATATATTGAAATCAAATTTATTCTCAAAATTTAGTCAAATTCAAGTTATCAAATTTCTCAATTTTTTTAGGATTGAAATAAAAAAATGGGGTATGAAAAAAATTGAGAAAATGAGCTTTAAATATTCATTCTAAAATACCAATTAAATACATAAATTTATATATTATTTTTCAAATTCATATATTCTCAATCCAATACCTAATTTTTATCAAATGCCTCCTTATTTATTCTTCTTTTTATAACATTTACCTAAGCAATTAAAAGAGCACGAATGTTTTTGTTAAGAGTTGAGTGACTTGGGCCAATTCTACACTTGACACTTGACTGCTCCTATATTTCAGTTTTTTTTTTTTTTTAAATCTGTTTATTTCCCCCACGTTCACCACCTCATTTACAATTGTATTTCAAAACAATGAAATGCTAGTTTTGGCTTCACTTTAGTAATATGAGTAGTTCATGGTCAACTACGAGGCATTTGTTTGGAACTTTCTCATGCTTTCTTTCGGTATTTTTGAATTGGACATAGATTGTCTCTTACTTCCCTTATTTTACACTCTAATTTCATTAGTAGACGAAGCTCTAGCTTTTCAATCTGCATTGAAACTCGTCTGGTAAGTCTTTCAAAAAGTCTTCCTCTCCTCTGATCATCCGCTACAAGCGGGTTGCGTTGTAGTTTCTTCGACGGCACAACACCATCTTCTGTTACCTCCACCTAGGCCTTGAGCGTCTCAACATACGACATCCTAGGGGTGCAACACCACATGGGAATTTTGTAAGGAGTGTTAGAGAATCGTCCCTTTCTAGAATCTTTTTACATTCATCGACACCCATCGAAACAAAGATAACAATATACAAAAACGATTTTGTATTACATAGTGAAATGTATAAGATATATTTTATGGATAGCTCATTACAATTTTTACTATATGAGACACCCTTACACAACTTCACACCACTACACTCGAGCATACACTCACTCAATTGCTCTTTTGCTCGATGCTACAAATGATACAAATAACAACATCACTCCTATATATACTTGTGCATAGTCGGTTTGCACAACCCATGTACTACCGACATTCACCTATCTCTAAGTAGACATTATAGTATATAATTTCAATTTTTTTTTGTTTCAAGTAAACCCACGTGCTAATACCCACATCCTAGATTCTTCTTTTAATTTCTAATTCTCTAGCCTTATCGATTAGTCTAGGAGCTTCTCTTTGTTTCATATGTCTCTTCTTCATTTGGGCCGATTTAGTAGCTCATAACCATCCCAAATTTCAGCCAACTATTTAGTTATTTTAGATGACCCGTTTAGTATAATTAAACTCTAACAAATCCTCCCTTAATTAATATTTCCAAATACTTATCTCTCCATCAAGAAATGTCGCCTTTTTGTGCTTTTCATTCCCAACGCCGATGCATCTACATTGCACCATTCGTCCATCCACGACACAAACATTCTTTTCATTCTTCTGGCCTAGCATGATCAATCGTCACCCCTGAAACACCTTGCATCACTAATTATATGTGCCGACAAACCTACACCCCTCTGACATCATCGCACTCAACGAGATGATGCTAATATTACTTGAAGGCACATACCTCACCTTATAAAGAGTGTGACTTGTAACGTTATAAAGTCATCGTCATGCTTCTGGTACCCTCAACATTCAACTTCTCACCACCAGCTAAGTTGAGGTGACCAAACTCTCCATCCTTTTTTAAGGTGTCAAATAATGCTTGATCTCCACACACATGCATCGAGGCGGCACTAATCATCACTCACTCGGACTTGGCAACCTCCTCACTTGTTGCCAAGTAAACGTCTTCATCGCCAACATCACTGACCACATTCATGTGGGAGTCATCACTACACATCCGCAACGACGTCTCTCTCATCTTTTTGAAGTCCTCCCTCATCTGAAGACACGTTGTTTGCATGTGACCCTTCTCCTTGCAGTAGTAACACTCCACGTCACTCAAATCTCGATGCTGACGTGAGTTTACTCTCCATCTTAGGTCACCTTGCCCACTCGATTGGTTCCCCCCTCGCTCACGCTCCCCTGCAACTAGTATGCAATCTCCTCCTGTTTCGATAGAGTCATTCTTCACCATTCTCTCACTCTCATGCAAAGCGGCCGTCACCTCATCTAGAGTGAGACTCGACCATCCTACAAGTAATGTCTACACCATGAACTTGTAGGACGTCGGCAATGACACTAGCAACAACAATGTATGCTCCTCGTCTTTTTATATTGTCACATGCATTCATCAGTTGGTATATTAGTTGATTAAACATATTAATGCGGTCGTGAAGATTACCTCCATCTTGCATCTTTGGTGAGTACAACTCCATCTTCAAACACAACCGGTTCGTTAGCGACTCAACGCGCAAATGCTCTCGAGCGTATCCCACAACGCCTTCGGTGTGGTTTCCTTCAAGACACTAAACTTGATCTCATGAGCAAGTGCCAACCGGATTGTACTCACTGCATTCCTCTGGATTTTGCTCCATTCCCTCTCATTCATGTAGTCGGGTTTCTCCTCCTCTAAAGCTTGATAAAGACCTTGCAACACCAATAGGTCTTGAATCGTACTCTACCACAACGTGAAGTACGTTGATCTTTCCATCAAAGAGTGGGATCTCGAACGTCCTCGACAAGCCGACCTTCATCCCGCCAACATGAAATCCTTCCACCAATGAACTAAGCCAGATCACCTATCACCGGCAACCTCGACTTTGATACCACTATTAGGGAATCGATCATCTCCAGGACCTTTGTACACTCACCGACACCCACTGAAACAAAGATCGCAATATACTAAAGCGACTATATACTATATAGTGAAATGTACATGATATATTTTACATGTTCACTACACTCTTTATTATATGGGACACCCTCACACAACTTACCACTACACTCGAGCACACACTCACTCAATTGCTCTCTTGCTCGATGCTACAAATGACAACCTCACTCCTATATATACTTGTGCATAGTCGGTTTGCACAACCCATGTACCACCGACATTCACCTATCTCTAATTAGATATTATAGTATATAATTCTAGATTTTCTTTTGCTTCAAGTAAACCCACGTGCTAATACCCACATCCTAGATTCTTCTTTTAATTTCTAATTCTCTAGCCTTACTGATTAGTCTAATAGCTCTCTTTGTTTCATATATATGTCTCTTCTTCATTTGGGCCAATTTAGTAACCCATAACCATCCCGAATTTCAGCCCAATTATTTAGTTATTTTAGATGACTCATTCAGTATTTAGAAATACTAATTAAACTTGTACAGGGAGGACATTAGGCAGTGGCCAATCCTCACCACAAGGGAATTTTTCTGCATTCTTGGGTGGAAGGATTTTGGTTGCTTGCTATTTGAAATAGAAGAAATATGTAATCATTAGTATATCAGGTAATGTTAATGATGCATATGACATCAATATATGACACTGTGTTTGTTTGACTGCATTTGAAATTATTAGAAAGGCCTACAATGATTATTCTTATTCAGGTCATACATCTAAGAAACTACAGTGTGATATTGGTAGGAGTCATGATATTACATCGTGGAGCAATCTTTGTTGGAAAAGATCGTACAAATGGGGAAGTAAAATTGGTACCAAATTTCAACTCAATATCATAGCCAAAATTATTGTTAACAATTCTATGCTTCCGTATGCAAAACTGAGACAAATGCATGAGACCAATTAATATTTAAGATTGGAGTGTATAGGGACTCCTGATATTGACTTGTCTACCAGAAAAATTCCGGGTCATCGAACGGGATATTCGGGCCAATACCCAACTCATCCAACGTGAACTCGAATCTACCAAACGGCGAATCCGGACCCGACCCGCCCTTCTTGTTATTGACATCCGATTCCGACGTCCAAATGTCGTTACCCCCAGTGTTTCCCTTGGGCAAGTGGCTAGAATCAAAAGTCCCCGGTGGAGCCGAGACGAACTCCGCGGCGTTTCCGAGGAACGCAGAGAAGATGGTGTCAGTATCCAAGGTCTCCACCTTAAGTTGTGGTTGTACAAATCTTGGAGTTTGGTGATTCTGTTTTTCTTGTTGTGGGTTCGGTTGGGCGGGCTCGGGCTTTAGTGGGTGGAGGGGCCCACTGAGGATAGGTGGCGGGTTTGTATTCGTTGATGGCTGGTTGATGTGGATACGTTGTGAGCACGTGTGGTGGCCCTTGTAGATGACGTGGAAAAGAGTGGGGTCCTCGGAGGATTTTTGGACGTGCTTTGTTGCACAACAGCCACGTGTATGACGATGGGTGCATCTGTAGTATCCCCTGCGCGGTTCAATAAATTGTTCTTGTTATTGTTAAGGCATCAATGAAAGCATATTATCATGTGTACTGTGTAGAATTCTAAAATTCACGTTTGCATTATATGCAATTGTACTTTTAACAATGTAAATTGTAAAGCCTCAAACGCCATTTCTTATTAATTTTTTTTTGTACCGGTGGGTGTAATTTTATAATGACTTCAGTAAAAAATGTGTGTCTTGTAATGCCAAAGTGGCGTTATAGAAATAGATTTCACTTGTTGCAAGACAATGAGAAAGCCCGCTAGTGGGATATACTCCCTCCGTATCAGAATACTTGTCTTTTTAATCTAAATATTTTGCCTCAATATATTTATCCTTTTGGTATTTTTTACATCTAATTTACATATATGTCCTTATAATTTTTAACACTTCTTAATAAATGAGAGAATAATTATTAGTAATTGTATTAAAAAAATAACAAAATAAAGTAATAAATAGGGACATGTTTGTACATTTCATACTCTCCTTACTATATGTGCAATTGTCCACAAAAACAAGTATTGTGATACAAATGGAGTATATAATTAGGGTTTTTGGATATTTAGTGTAGACTGATAGAGGAGGTGCTTGTTGATTTCAGCGTTTGAGGGTTTTTGGATAATTAATTCACACGCTTGCCCCCAAGATTCAAACCACTTGGATACTATATATATACACACACGTTATAATTAAGGATTTTTCTAATGTGTGTCCATGGGTACAAAATAAAAATTCCATATTTAGTAATAATTCTTTTTAACCACTAGTTTAACTTTTTTTCTAGGGGTTTCCCTTTCTACTTTAGGGAATATTTTGGAAAATGTTTCCAAATTTGTCTCTTAACATGTGTCCATGAGCACACATTAGACAAACCGATTAATTAATAACATCAATTCAAATACTTTAATACTCGGATTCCATCCTAAAACTAATTGACAATAGGGAGAGTAGTTCATCTACTTATATACTGCCAAGCCAACACATAAGCCCAACGAGGAAGATGTACTTTTGAGCCCAACTGCAAGTCCAACACATAAGTCCAACGAGATTCTATCCTAAAACCAATTAGCAATAAGAGGAGTAGCACATCTACTTATAAAATAGACTTGGATACCTCATAACTTTGATGTGGGACACTCAATTGACTCTCAACACTCTTATTATCGAGCTTAAATTTAAGCATTAGAATTGGATCAAGATTTTAGGATTAGGTTGGCACAGACGTGTATGGTGACAGGTAGTTACGAGAGCTTAAACTTGAGAATTTGATTGAGACACTCCAAAGTTCTTTGGTATTGGTAGATTATAGAACGTGTACAAAGTTGTGCTGAAAAATAAAAAAGGTTCATGTAATGAGTAAAGAGTGTTACTCCAAACGAAGCCTTATACATTACAGTATTAATCACTCAATTAGCTTTGCTAGTTGCTATACCCTTACCTTCTCAAAGGCATAACTATTTTCTTGTTGATTAAGATTGTACGGACAACCTAAAATGACTACTGTTTTCTAAGTCCATCTTATATATAATGATCAATCATAAACTAACCATATGTAACAATCTTTTTTACAGCGTACCTATTTTTTGACAATGTTTAGACTTCAAACATAATCAGAAACTAAATCTTACTTTGACTAATTTCACCAACTGCCAAAATTCCCAAAAAACGATTATGGTTGATGGTCTCATAGAAGAAAGTGTTAACATATATATATATGATCTAATTTGCTAATTGCTCATCAAAGGTTTTGGCATCAATCCTTAAATGGGCCATAAATATCCGACCGAGATGTAGAACTGTTCTGACCGGGCTTAAATAAGATTAAAAATAAAATAAAATTGGCATCACTAATATTAGTATACAAAGTGAGAGATCTAAGTGCTAGAAGCTATATATCTATGTATGTATCTACCTACAGTTTCTATCCCAATGAAAACATAAAAACATAGAGGGCAGAAAAAATTAAAGATGAGGGTGACACCATAAAGCCACGAATTGAATATTCATAGTAATTTATGGACCCACCCACGTCCCACCTATTTCTTGGATGTTTTCTTAACTGGCTACATGCTTTGATGGATGATGTGAAGCCTGCCAATTACTTGTGTTTAATTTGCACTGGGGATGGAGATGGGTGAAAAGAAAATTACAATTGAACTTAACTGAGACCATTGTTGTTTTTAGAAAAAGGACAGCTTTGGCATTAAATACTTGAGAAAATTGGACGCAAAGGATCTCTTAAGGAAAAAAATAGCAAGTTTAGGTTCATTTTTTCCAAAATTACAAGTATAACCTTCTATTATTATACATATGGCCCAAATGGGATGAAAGTGTTTTTTTTAGGGGTTAGGGTTTAGGGTATAGGATTTATGGGTTTTTAAAGACTTAGGGGATCAAAAAACTAATTTATTTAATTAAGAGTCTAAATTTACTATTTGACCCCCTTAATGGATCAAAAATAGCAAGGATCGTAAATACTTGCTCTTAGCTATCCATTAATTGGGCCCAAAAGTTCCATTGTACTCTACTGCAAAATTGTTGCTGTTTTTTCAATCTTTCTACAACAGTTTATTACTTTATTCCCAGGAGAAAATAAATAAATTAAGTTTCTCAATGAAATCAAATTCCATAAAAAAGACAGTAATTAGAACATGCACTTTGCTTCAAATTCTTTACAAATTTACAAGCTCTTTAAACTAATTAATTGCTGATCTCCTAATTGTCAATTGCAAGTTGAGGGGTATCAATCACATGACAAAGCTGCAAGACTTCAGCACATATTCACCCTTAGGCAATAAGGACATATGATTCATTGAAAACACACACAGCAATTGAATTAAATGCATAAAATCTTAGTTACTGACCTTGGAAAAGTAGCTCCAAGTATAACTTTCTGTCCATACTTCCTCCACCTATATCCATCAAATAAATCCTCCTCTCCTCCTCCTTCCTCTGTGCTCACCTTTACTGTCTTAACCCATTTGGGCAAAGTCTTTCTACAAATGCCAACAATTTAAACTTTTACAAAAAAATTAACAACCATCAATTTATATATATATTAGCCCTATATATATGTGCATGAAGATCAGTAATCTTAGGTACCTTCTCTTAGAGGCGCGGCCGCGATTGTCAAGGTCCGAGCAAGGGGAGAGCGAACACGGAGGCTCCGATGCAGGCCCTCCATGGAAGCTGATCTGAGAAGAATTAGGATCCATTGGCAAGGAAGTATTGCAAGGAAGATTGGTCATGTGAAGAAGCTTGTTGTAAGTGGAGAGGATCTTTTGGATCAAGTACTCGCGCGTCTCGTGCGGGGTGGAAGGATCTAGATGGTTCTGCAGCTGCTTTGCAAGCTCCCTCCCTTGAGTTAGCTCCCTTATCATCACACTCCAAGAGTTCAAGCCCTTTGATGTTTCCATATATTTCTCACTTGTGAGAGTTAAGGCGAGTGGTGAGTTGACAAGATTATGACTTTAATGAACAAAGCAAAGAGAATCAAAGCTAAGGTATTTGATTATAAGGAGGATTTGAGAGGCATCTTGGTGATGATTGTGGTGAAATTAAGGCTATTGTAGGTAAGATTGGAGATGGGTTTTTTCATATCATGACTTTTGTGTTTATGGTGAAGAGGAGAAAGAGGAAATTAGGGTTTTGGAGATCTCTAAAGTTATTGTGAAGATAAGAGACTTAGTTTGTGGAGGTTTTGTACGAGTATGCTAGAAGAGAAGAGAAAAGGACAAAAGGGAGAGAAAGGTATGAGGAGGAGGTCAGAGGAGGAAACAATAAAGATACCTAGCTGATTTCCTTTTCTTTTTCTTCTTTATATTTTTTAAAAGACAAGTGGTTAATTTTTTAAAGACGGGCTCCTATATATGCAGAAATAAATAAATTAAGCTCCTATACATACATACGGAGTATTTGACATATTGTATATGTATATTGAAAATGATACTAATTTAAGAATTGCATTTGTATAAAATTTGGAAAATAATGGTAAACATGAGAATTTATTAGGCTTAATTAAAACCTGAAAGAGATTGAAGGCGGATTAGCTAGGCTTGCTCTTACTTAGAATCACAAATACTTTTTCTTTAATTTGGTCGATTAATTTTTATGGAAGATGGGAGATTTATACAAATTGATGAGATGTGAAGAAATGTTCCAGGCAAGACCTTTTCAAAACTCAAAATATTTCCGGCCACCACCACAGAAGGCCAAATAATTAGTACAATAAATATAAGCAAATTCACAACCCATTCTCCTTACTCTTTTTTTCTTTTGAAAGTATGAAAATTGGAAAATACCTTTTCAAGCTCAAATAAATAAATTATAAAAAGTGTCAAGTTGCTTTTATTTCCTAATTTTCACAACAATATAACAATTTTTTTGTATTTCTGTGGGTGTAGTTTGGAATTATTGGTGAGTGAAGGGAGAAAGAATTGACAAAGAATTTTCAACAGGCTTTCACGTTGGGTCCTATTCTCTTCCTCTACCTCGTGGGTCCCAATGGGCCATGACGTGTGAAAAGTGACGTCATTTCCAGCCCGTTGATTACGCTTGACTGTTAATTTTTTTTTGGTCAAACTGTTTGTAAGTTTATACAACACGTAGTAACAACCTATCCAAGATTTGACCCAAAAAAAAACTATCCAAGAAAATGTGTGTTAATCAGTCTTCTGTAACCGCGATGCTTAGAATCTCAGATTCAGATTTGTACAAAATTGGGAAAAAAAATCATGTTTCGGAGAAAAAGTATAATACACTGTTTGAATTTTGATTATTTCACCTTCATAAATATCCGAACGGTCAAACCTAACACAATTTTACCAAGAAACCCACACCAAATGGACTCGACAGCTTAGGGTTAATTATTAATATTGAGCGATAAACAATATTCGATTTTAGACATAAAGTCACTTGTCCAAAATTTGGAGTAGGCTAAATTAGAATTCAAATCCCACTAGAATGTGAACGTTCCCGTTGAGTCGACTGCCTTTGCCTGGAACCGTCACTAGTCAAGCCAAGCGATGGCCTTCGTCTTCACTCGAGTCTTGGATCGTCTCGCTCATCCGTGTAAATCTTAGGTGAAACCCTTGATGAATTACACGAAAACCCGAGAGGGTGTGATGCGAAGAATTCTCGAAAGAGATCCAGGTTAATTAACGAGACCAAAGAGATGGATGATCAATCGGATGGAACTCAAAGTGATGAGTCTTGATACCCACAACAAGATATATAGTAACTTTTGACGTTTAAGGCTCAAGTAAGGAGATAACCTCAACTTTAATAAACTAAAGCAAAATTAAACGTCCCTTGACTCATGACGAGTCACAAGTGTTTATAGGCTAATTCTAAGCTAGGAAATAGAATAAAACATAAGAGATAACAAGCTTGGACTAGCGGCCACAACAAGTGTCACGCCACACCCAAGCATAAACTACTAAAAATAGAATATAATCCCAAAATAGAAATAAGAGTCTAAATAACCTAAAAATAGTCTAAGTATAAAAAATAGGATAGGGAGCGCGCCCCGGCAAGGCGACGCGCTTGCAGCGGCGGCGAGGCCCACGACATGCGATTGGACTCAGATGAGGCTAAATAACCTCAAAACCCTCAAAGGTCAACATCGTGACGTCGGAGCGGCTGTGGGAGGATTCATAGCTCGCGAAGTGTTGCGTGAACATGGATTGAGTGGCTTGCGCGATGTCTCGTGTGCGCCTTAGTCACGGGCCCGTTGGAGTGAACGCTCATCATGTCTTCCTCGTCCTTCGCCGTCAAGGGTGAGGGTAGGGAGCCATCATCCTCCCCTTCTTGGCAGCGAAGCATCCTTGCTTCGTTCTGGGCGTGCTCAGGGGGAGTGTAGGGAGACAAGTCAGCCACATTGAAGCTTGGATGCACGCCGCATTCATTGGGGAGTTCAAGCCGGTAGGCATTGTCGCCTAGGCGCTTGATCACTCAGAATGGTCCATCACCACGGGCATCAAGCTTGCTCCGTCTCTTGGCTGGGAATCGCTCGCGGCGAAGGTGAAGCCAAACCATATCCACGGGATCAAAAATCATGTGGCGTCGGCTGCGGTCAACTTGCACCTTGTATTACGCGGTGCGACGCTCCAGTTGCGCCCGCGCGCGCTGGTGCAAGGCCGGGACAAACTCAGGTCGTTGAAGGCCCTTGACGCTCTCCTTGTCCTTCATGTGGCGCGGCGTCAAGTCAAGCGGTGTGTGGGGGTTGAGGCCGTAGACCACCTCGAATGGCGTCATCTTCATCGCCGAGTGCATGGACCTATTGTAAGAAAACTCAACAAAAGGCAAACACTCTTCCCATCTATAGAGGTTAGACTTCAACATAATACACAATAAAGTACCTAAAGTCCTATTAGTGACCTCCATTTGGCCTTCGGTTTGGGGATAATAACTAGTAGAAAACAATAAGTGTGTCCTTAACTTAGACCATAAAAACTTCCAAAAATAACTCAAAAAGCTAGTATCACGATCGTAAATTATAGTCCTAGGAATCCCATGCAATTTCACAATATGCTCAAAAATTAAACTAGCTACATCTGAAGCATTATGAGTCATCTTGCAAGAAATAAAATGAGCCATCTTAGAAAATCTATCAACCACAACAAATATTGAGCCATCCCCTTCTTAGACATTTGCAACCCCGAAATAAAATCCATAGATATATCCTCCCTAGGGATTGTCGGTATAGGTAAGGGGTTGTACAATCCATGAGGGCTCGATCAAGACTTAGCCCTTTGACATGTCACACAACTCACATAAAACCTAGTCACATGGTGAACCATCCTATGCTAATTAACATGCTCCTTAAGTGCGGCGACAATCTTGGCTACTCCAAAATGTCCTTGACCTTCATGCACTTCTTGGATTAATAACCTACGAATAGAAGTCCTAGGGATGCACAATTTACCCTCTTATATAAGTAGCCAATATCCACGATATAACCATTAGACTCACCTTTTTCTAGGCAAACCTCAAAAATTTCCTTAAAAGTCCTCATCTTGCGCATACCCTTAATAAGGGCGAAGCCTAAAACAGAAGCATCCAAGTGAGTCAAGAGAACATACATGCGAGAAAGGGAATCAACTACCACATTCTCTTTCCCTTTATTGTACTTAACCACGTATGGAAAAGTCTACATGAACTCAACCCAACGTGTCTGGCGCCAGTTAAGATTGATTTGGCTCTTGAGGTACTTCAAAGCCTCGTGGTCCGAGTGAATGACAAACTCCTTAGGCCACAAATAGTGTGGCCACGTCTTCAACACCCTAATAAGTGCATATAGCTCCTTGTCATACGTAGGGTAATTGAGGGTGGAGCCGACGAGCTTCTGACTAAAATAAGCGATGGGCCTATGCTCCCGGAGTAGCACACCACCAATGCCATGGTGTGAGGCATCGCACTCCACTTTAAATGTTTTGGAGAAGTCTGAAAGTTAGAGTAGTGGCGCGCGGCACAAGCGGTCCTTGAGCGTTGCGAAGGCGGTCTCGTGAGCATCACTCCACTCGATGAGCGCATTCTTCTTGGTTAGCTCATGCATCGGTGATGTGACAGTGGAGAAGTCCTTCACGAAGAGCCGGTAGAAGCATGCGATCCCAATGAAGGAATGCACGATGTCACTAATGTGATGCGCGACTACTCTTGGATTGCTCGGATCTTCTCTTGTGTAACACCCCCAAAACTTAACCCTTTTGGAAATGTATTACCGCCAGTGACCCCAGTTTTCCTTACCGAGATCACCCAAGGCTTTACCACTTAAATACGATTTATGAAATGCAATTGATACACAATGATCAAGCATTAAATTCCAAAACGTAACATTGTCAAGGAAACAAGGGTTACGGGATTACAACCCAATCCCGAATAGGTCAATACAGAGTTTAAAACAAACACAGCGGAAGTCTAAGAAAGTATATTACAATCAAAGTTATTGTCCAAAAGATCTCAACCTGATTAAAGAAGTAATCAAAACATTGAAAAACCACCGTTGACTCCATAGTCCTTCTGGTCTTCTAAACTACTTCTTATCTGATGTGCCGAATCGAACGGATGACACCAGCCAACCATGCAAGGGAAATATTGGTTGGTTAGTCTAAATGAATAGATTGGCAAGGGAACAAAGCAGAATGGTTCGAAGCAGTTGTATTAGGTTAGACTCATCGTCCCTCGAATAATAATCGAGTACGCTTGTCAACCACCATACTCCTACTGGAATAAACAAGAGGTATGCACAAGAGAAGATTCTGGAAGACTTAATCTTCACAGAAATTGACCCGAAAGAAGACTCCAACTGAAATGAGTCTTTAAGGAAGTATGACAAATCTGGAAAGTTACAGAATCATACAACAATGATTTAAAACTGACTGAGATGCTTCAGTCAACGACCAACCTCACCGCCTTTCAGCGAATCCAGATCGGAAAGAAGACGTACTACATTCAAGTCAACACGAGTCTTCCTAGCGGCACTATTACCTAGCTGCCCTACTCGCTGAGCGTTCATTAATTATGTGCGTCAAGGTAGCACTTATCTGATTATGTTTCAAAAACACACATCACATTATAGACTTTTACATGTGTACCCCACCAATGGGATGACACATCTTAGTATACGTTTCGTCGAGAGTGACGTACACCGAAAGGTTTGTGACACCAGCTAAGTGTCCTGTCTCTACACACTTGTGAAAGAGACCAATCATGATCTTAGAATAGTACCAGATGGGGACGAGCCACCCCGATACCAGATTATAAAGAAACGACTGGACAGAGTCCGAGTAACGTTCCTATCTAACAGTGCTAACTAAACAGTTACAGCACCACAACAGTTACAGGATAAATCCACATAAAGGCCCGAAAGGCGATCACAGATAATAAAGTTGTTCTAACAGATATACAACCTATTATATGATTTTCAAAACAGTTTATCAAAACCGTTTCCAGACAAACAGAATATTCATTCCAAATTAATTACTCAGATAAACTACTGATAATTAATGTAAATATGGAACGAATGAGCAAGAGCGAACCGCCACTTGCCTTACTCCACAGAATAGTCTAAAGACGTCAACTGGATTCCGGGCTCGACACGGTATAGTTCCGACAACACAACAACCTTTGAGTCGACCCATAAAAGGAACCCTAAGTTAGATCCGACATAAACAGTACGAATCTAAACACGGGGAAAGAACACGAAAGGAAAGACGCCACAACGACAACCGACCAAGACAAATCCACGAAGGCATTCTGGGCACTGGCGGCGGTCGCTGTTCTTGGCGGCGGTCGCCGTATTCATCACGGCGGTCGCCGTGAAGAACACGGCGGTCGCCGTGAAGAACACGGTCGACAGAGATGAGAGAAATCTCACCAAAACAAAGCGCGTTTTGACCCCTTTCAGCCTGGCTTGGTTTCTGACCTTCAAAGGCAACCACAAGGCTTCAAAAGAGCTGTTGGAAACACCACCAACAACACCGACGAAAGCTTCGAAATTTCCGGCGAAGGCTCAACTCCGGCGAGAGGCAAATTTGGCAGATGTTTGGTGCTTGGGATGGCTCAAATCACTCCCCCAACACCCCCTTTTATAGCCAAAGCGTATGGAGTTCAAAAACGAAGGGCCTAGAGCTAGTTCGGCGCTCGCCAGAAATAACGCCGGCGACCAACGGGCAACGACTGCTGGGCAACGATGACGGCACTTACGGCGGTCGCCGCAGCCTGACACACCAGTTGCCTCCTCGAGCATTAGGACGGCGGGCACTGTGACTTTACGGCGGTCGTCGTGCTTGGGTCTCACTACGGCGGTCGCCGCGACTTTACGGCGGTCGCCGTGACACCTTTTTCCCGCCCGTTCAGCTTTGAACGAACATGACATTAAGCCGGGATAAAAATTATCGTACGCGAACGACAATTAAAATCCAAGGCATGTTATCTGTATATTATTTCACTGAGAAAAATATTACAGATACAGAACACATTACAGAATGTCTCAAACTCTCTGTATTAACTCCGACGTACACAACGGGTACTCGGGAAAATTCCATAATTCCCCAAAATAACCTTACAAAAAAATACGGGGTATCACATCTCCTCCCCCTTACAAGAAGTTTCGACCCCGAAACTTAGGTCGAGAATAACTCGGGAAAACGCCTGAGCATATCTGACTCGGTTTCCCACGTCTCCCAAGTAACTTCTTCGGTCCCTGACTTGGACCACAACACTCGTACCAACGACACGATCTTGTTGCGCAAACGCTTCTCCCGACGCTCCAAAATGCGTACGGGCAACTCTTCATAAGTACCATTAGCTTGAATCTCGATGTCTTCATAACTAAGCACATGTGACTCATCTGGTACATACTTTCTGAGTAACGATACGTGGAACACGTTATGCACTGGGTGAGCCGATGGCGGCAACGCCAAGCGGTACGCTAGAGATCCCACTCTATCCAGAATCTCGAATGGTCCCACGTAGCGAGGGTTAAGCTTCCCACGCTTACCAAATCTGAAAACTCCTTTGGATGGCGATACCTTGACAAAAACCTTGTCACCGACCTCGAACTCGACAGTCCTGCACTTCCGATCTGCATAGGACTTCTATCGACTCTGAGCGGTCAACATCCTTTGTTTGATCAAAGCAATGTCTGAAGCCGTCCTTTCGACAAACTCTGGTCCAAGCAGAATTTTGTCGGCATTATCATCCCAACAAATCAGAGATCTACATCTGCGACCATACAAAGCTTCAAACGGAGTCATCTTGATTGTAGCATGCCATCTATTGTTGTATGTGAACTCAATCAGACTCAAGCTGTCCTCCCAGCTAGTCGGACGATCGAGCACACAAGCTCTAAGCATATCCTCCAGAGTCTGGATGGTCCTTTCAGACTGACCATCTGTCTGAGGATGAAAAGCTGTACTGAACCTCAACTCGGTTCCCATAGCCTTATGAAGTTCCTTCCAAAACCTTGACATGAAACGGCCATCTCGGTCCGATACAATGGTCTTAGGAATGCCATGTAAGCGGACAATCTCCTTCTGGTAAACTTCTGCTAACTTCTGGGTTTCCCATGTGGTCTTGATGGCTATGAAATGAGCACTCTTCGTAAGCCTATCCACAATTACCCAGATAGCATCTCTCTGACTTCGAGTCTTGGGTAGCCCAGTGACGAAGTCCATGGAAATGTCCTCCCATTTCCATTCTGGTACGAGGAGAGGTAGCATCTCACCACATGGCCTGCGATGTTCGATCTTGACCTTCTGGCAAGTTAAGCACTTTGCCACAAAGTCTGCTATGTCCCACTTCATGTTTGGCCACCAAAACTTCTTCCTGAGATCCTTGTACATCTTGCTAGAGCCAGGATGCACAGAGTAAGCAGATGAATGAGCTTCTCTCATCACCAACTGACGAAGATCTTCTGTGTCAGGCACACAGATCCGATCCTGAAACCAAAGTGATTCATCATCCTGAACCACAAAACTGGGAGCTTTCCCATCCATCACTTCACTGCTTAACTTTACCAAGATGATGTCATCGACTTGCTTTTCTTTGATCTGATCCAACAGTGTAGCCTGAATTTCCATCATACTCAAGTACCCTCTACGCTGGTCATATAAGACTTCAATGTCGCATGACTCTTGGTTTAGCTTGGTCTGAGCAGTAAGTAGAGCAACTACAGTCTCATGCGTTGTCTTCCGGCTTAGTGCATCAGCTACTACATTAGCCTTGCCTGGATGATACAACAACTCCATGTCGTAGTCCTCGAGCAACTCTAGCCAGCGGCGTTGTCTCATATTTAGCTCCTTTTGAGTAAATATATACTTGAGACTTTTGTGGTCGGTGAAGACTTGGCATCTTATACCGTAGAGGTAATGCCTCCAAATCTTCAGCGCAAAGACAACCGCTGCTAACTCAAGATCATGGGTCGGATAGTTTTCTTCATAAGTCTTGAGTTGTCTAGATGCGTAAGCAATGACTCTGCCCCTTTGCATCAAAACACAACCAAGACCACACTTGGAAGCATCACTATAGACCACATAATCGTCGTTCCCCTCTGGGAGTGCTAACACGGGTGCCGAGGTCAACCGCCGCTTCAACTCCTGGAAACTGACCTCGCACTTGTCATTCCAGACAAACTTCTTGTGGACCTTGCGGAGTAGATTGGTTATAGGTAGAGCGATCTTTGAAAATCCTTCTACGAACCTTCTATAATACCCGGCAAGTCCAAGAAAACTGCGCACCTCCTTCACATTCTGGGGCTGTGTCCATTTAGCCACCGCTTCAATCTTTTGGGGATCAACCATAACCCCATTTTTATTGATCACGTGGCCTAAGAAAGCCACTTCCTTTATCCAGAATTCACACTTGGACAGTTTAGCATAAAGCTGATGTTGTCTAAGGATTGACAAGGCAATCCATAGATGTTCCTCGTGGACTTCTTCGTCCGGAGAATAGATCAGGATGTCGTCTATGAAGACCACCACGAACTTATCCAAGTACTGGTGAAAACATCGGTTCATCAAGTCCATAAAGATAGCTGGAGCATTTGTAAGCCCAAAAGGCATTACTACGAACTCGTAATGACCATATCTGGTCCTAAACGCAGTTCTAGGAATGTCCTGCTCACGAATCCTAAGCTGGTGATATCCAGATCTCAAGTCGATCTTGGAGAAAACCTTTGCTCCCTGCAACTGGTCCAACAAGTCATCAATCCTAGGCAAAGGATACTTGTTCTTGATCGTCACCTTGTTCAACTCTCGATAGTCGATACAAAGTCGGAACGATCCGTCCTTCTTTTTGACGAACAATACCGGAGCACGCCACGGCGATGCACTCGGCCTGACATAACCTTTGTCAAGAAGATCTTCAAGTTGATTCTTCAATTCTTGCATCTCAGCTGGAGCCATCCGATACGGGGATTTGGAAATCGGCGCCATACCAGGCTCGAGATCAATTGAAAACTCTACGTCACGATTTGGGGGTAATCCAGGAATTTCTTCCGGAAAGACATCCGAAAACTCCCTAACTACAGGAATATCAAGAACCCCAGGTCCATCCTTCACAGGCGAATCTAAGTAACAAAGGTACCCGACACATCCTTGTCGTAGTAGCTTAAACGCATCCATCGCATTGATCAACTTGCCGTTATCAGCGTCATTTCGACCTTTGAACTTGCACACGAACTGGCCCCCGGATGACACCGTCACCATTCTTGAACTGAAGTCGATCACCGCCTTGTGACGCGTCAGCCAATCCATACCGAGGATAATGTCGTATGGAGCCATGGCTATACAGATTAAATCTGCCTCAAATTCCTTACCCTGAATGGTAATCGGAAAGTCGGATAGATGCTTGGTTCCCACCAAACGTTCTCCATTAGGAAGATTAACGACAAAAGGGTCGCATGAATCGTTACACACTAAATCTAACTTGCTAACACAGCTATCCGAAATAAAGGAATGCGTAGCACTAGAATCAAACAGAATGCACACTGAAGTAGAGTGAAGGTATAGAGTACCTTGAGCAATCGGAGCGTTGGGTCCATCTGCCTCACGCATCTCGTACAAGCGTTGGCCCTGACTTCCAGAAACAGTTGGGGCCTTTCCCCTGTTCTGAGCAGTCGTCTGCACTGAAGGGCTAGGAGTCTCGGCAGGCTTAAACCTAGGTCGGTTGCTCTGATGAATTGACCCTTGCTGCGACTCTACTCCCTTCTGCTTCCCCTGCTTGCAGAACTTTTGCAGATGACCATCACGTCCACACCCAAAGCATGGCCTATTCTCCTTCCGACACTTAGTGCTCTTGTGCCCAGCAGTACCGCAGTTATAACACTAAACTGTACTTCTGGTCTGCCCTGACTGCTGAGTCGATCCCCCTTGCGTCATCTCCGTCTTAGCTCGGCCGGACTTGGCGAAGTTAGACGGTGGCGCAGGGCGCTTAAAACCACCTCCCTGGTTCTGATTCTGCATCGACTTCTGTCGGTTGTGCCTCTTGGTCAACTCCTCCAGAGTTACCTCCAGCTTATAGGCACAATCCACATACTGCTCCAAGGTAGAGCATGTGTGGTGCACCATTAACGGCTTGATATCCGGGTTCATCCACTCGTGGAAGTACCAGATCTTTTGGGCCTCGCTGGTAATCTCGGCAGTGGCATACTGTAGAAGATGGTTGAACTTAGATGCCAACTCGGTCACTCTCAGACCATCAATCTGAGGGTATAAGAACTCTTTATGCTTCTCCTCTCTCATAGCACGAGAGAAAAAGCGATCAACCATCTTGGTCTTGAACATCGACCAAGTCAACACTGGGCTCTCAGCCAAACCAGTGCTCTCCCACCACTCGCTAGCCTCCTCCTTTAGCTAAAGAGAAGCGATATGGACCTTCTCGGCCTCCGTACACTCCACGTTCCTAAACAGCCTCTCCATATGGGAGAACCAATGAGTCACTGCCACTGGCTCCCCTTTCCCGTTATAACAATCGGGCCTCATGGAAGTGATGGTCTTAAGGGCGCGACCATAGCTGTCTCTCGTCCTGACGGCAGTCTCCTGAATCACAGGGTTTCTGGGTTCCATAACATCAGGAACCGCTGCGTGAGTAGGCACTTCTTGTGCTTGAGGCGCACTTGGTCTCAATACATCTGCAATAGCCTGCATCACGATTCCACGAATCGCCTCCACAGCTGCGGCGTCAAACAGCGTCGGTGCTTGGGTCTGATCTTGACCTTCACGCCTCTGCTGGACGCGAGACTCAGACTCGTGTTCATCCTGAACACCTCTTCCCGCTGTCCTGGGATTTTGACTAGTCCCAGCACCGGCTCGAGTCGAGTTCCTCGTGCTTCTTGGGTTCACCATCTGATTACCAATCCAATTCCAAGCATTCAATACATTAATATTATGCAATATACTTATGCAATATATCAACGTAAATAAATCACTCAGAATAGATCAACTTGGCATTTTATAGATGAACCTTCAAATTCTTACACAAGTTACACATAAGTTTACCATTCGAGCATTTGGACAACATTGCTCGAAGATATAAGTGTTTCTCCGAGTACTTGCCGCAATACTGAAATATTACACAAAGTACAACTTGGAATACTAAGAAACGAAACTACTACGATAGGCAACGCCACTCCTCCTCAAGGCGTTCCAAAATGTCTCCCATACGACTGGCTACTCGTGCATGGTCTCTTCGGGCTAGGCTCACCATCGAGCTCTGGCGATGGATTTCGCACCCTGCTTGACCCTGAAGCACATAGTCCTAGCTCAGTCATGGTAAAGTATGGGTCGTCCATGACTGGTCCTCCTATTCCAGCCCTCCTCTGAGTACTGGCGGTCAACTCATCCCACTGACTCTGCTGTTCTGCAGAGATTACCTCGCTCTGGCGGAGGATCTCCTGCAGCTCGGATTCCGACCTCCATCTTCTTGGAGTAGGGATAGGCTGAGATTCCCTATCACTTCTCCTAATACCGTACTCGATATACAATGCCTCCCAATCAGCTTCTGACATGGGTGCATACTCTGGCACTGGTGGTAATTCTGTACCGGGCTCCTGATTCTACCCTCTAAGGTCCAACTCTAGATCCTCTTCTGGATCATCCTCTATGGGATCCTCATCCTCGGGATCATCCTCGATGGGATCCTCATCCTCGAAATCATCCTCGATGGGATCCTCATCCTCGGAATCACCCTCGATGGGATCCTCATCCTCGGAATCATCCTCGATCATATCCTCGTCCTCAACAGAATCTTGCTCAAGCATCTCCTCTTCCTCCTCCTCGTACTCGATCTCCTCGTGAATTGGTCCCAGCAGAAAGTCGTCTTGGTAAACCCCTTTGTTCATACCTCGATAACTCATCTTCCTGCTCCCATTCCTGTACTTCCTCCACCCTTGGTGGCGGCATAGGTACAGCCTCAGGGACCATAGCATCCCTAGCTACAAGGACAACCGACTCGGGGAGAACGTGCTTGATGTCTTCGGGCGGGCTACTCGGGCCTCCAACATCGAAACATCGCTGAGGTAACGGAAAATCTAGCCTCGGCTGGTCCGACTTGGCGTCTTCCGACCCCCTACCAATAGAAAAGCAGACACCCATCCTATCGAACAATAAGGAAGGAATTAGTCTTTCTAGACATAGAAGCAAGCTTACGATATCAGACTATAAAGAAGACACAACTATGAACGGTGTTTTTAAATTCTTTTCAGAATGAAAATTCAGAGCCCTTTTTAAAGCATTTCGAAAACGGATAAATGGTTTATAAAAATTCCAAACCCATTTTAAAACCTTTGGCTCTGATACCACAACTGTAACACCCCCAAAACTTAACCCTTTTGAAAAGGTATTACCGCCAGTGACCCCAGTATTCTTTACTGAGATCACCCAAGGCTTTACCACTTAAATACGATTTATGAAATGCAATTGATACACAATGATCAAGCATTAAATTCCAAAACGTAACATTGTCAAGGAAACAAGGGTTACGGGATTACAGCCCAAGAAAGTATATTACAATCAAAGTTATTGTCCAAAAGATCTCAACCTGATTAAAGAAGTAATTAAAACATTGAAAAACCACTGTTGACTCCATAGTCCTTCTGGTCTTCTGAACTACTTCTTATCTGATATGCCGAATCGAACGGATGACACCAGCCAACCATGCAAGGGAAATATTGGTTGGTTAGTCTAAATGAATAGACTGGCAAGGAAACAAAGCAGAATGGTTCGAAGTAGTTGTATTAGGTTAGACTCATCGTCCCTCGAATAATAATCGAGTACGCTTGTCAACCACCATACTCCTACTGGAATAAACAAGAGGTATGCACAAGAGAAGATTCTGGAAGACTTAATCTTCACAGAAATCGACCCGAAAGAAGACTCCAACTGAAATGAGTCTTTAAGGAAGTATGACAAATCTGGAAAGTTACAGAATCATACAACAATGATTTAAAACTGACTGAGATGCTTCAGTCAACGACCAACCTCACCGCCTTTCAGCGAATCCAGATCGGAAAGAAGACGTACTACATTCAAGTCAACACGAGTCTTCCTAGCGGCACTATTACCTAGCTGCCCTACTCGCTGAGCGTTCATTAATTATGTGCGTCAAGGTAGCACTTATCTGATTATGTTTCAAAAACACACATCACATTATAGACTTTTACATGTGTACCCCACCAATGGGATGACACATCTTAGTATACGTTTCGTCGAGAGTGACGTACACCGAAAGGTTTGTGACACCAGCTAAGTGTCCTGTCTCTACACACTTGTGAAAGAGACCGATCATGATCTTAGAATAGTACCAAATGGGGACGAGCCACCCCGATACCAGATTATAAAGAAACGACTAGACAGAGTCCGAGTAACGTTCCTATCTAACAGTGCTAACTAAACAGTTACAGCACCACAACAGTTACAGGATAAATCCATATAAAGGCCCAAAAGGCGATCACAGATAATAGCGTTGTTCTAACAGATATACAACCTATTATATGATTTTCAAAACAGTTTATCAAAACCGTTTCCAGACAAACAGAATATTCATTCCAAATTAATTACTCAGATAAACTACTGATAATTAATGTAAATATGGAACGAATGAGCAAGAGCGAACCGCCACTTGCCTTACTCCGCAGAATAGTCTAAAGACGTCAACTGGATTCCGGGCTCGACACGGTATAGTTCCGACAGCACAACAACCTTCGAGTCGACCCATAAAAGGAACCCTAAGTTAGATCCGACATAAACAGTACGAATCTAAACACGGCGAAAGAACACGAAAGGAAAGACGCCACGACGACAATCGACCAAGCCAAAGCCACGAAGGCGTTCTGGGCACTGGCGGCGGTCGCTGTTTATGGCGGCGGTCGCCGCATTCATCACGGCGGTCGCCGTGAAGAACACGGCGGTCGCCGTGAAGAACACGGTCGACAGAGACGAGAGAAATCTCACCAAAACAAAGCGCGTTTTGACCCCTTTCAGCCTGGCTTGGTTTCTGACCTTCAAAGGAAACCACAAGGCTTCAAAAGAGCTGCTGGAAACACCACCAACAACACCGACGAAAGCTTCGAAATTTCCGGCGAAGGCACAACTCCGGCGAGAGGCAAATTTGGCAGAGGTTTGGTGCTTGGGATGGCTCAAATCACTCCCCCAACACCCCCTTTTATAGCCAAAGCGTCTGGAGTTCAAAAACGAAGGGCCTAGAGCTAGTTCGGCGCTCGCCAGAAATAACGCCGGCGACCAACGGGCAACGACTGCTGGGCAACGATGACGGCACTTACGGCGGGCGCCGTAAGTTTACGGCGGTCGCCGCGGCCTGACACACCAGCTGCCTCCTCGAGCATTAGGACGGCGGACGCCGTGACTTTACGGCTGTCGTCGTGCTTGGGTCTCACTACGGCGGTCGCCGCGACTTTACGGCGGTCGCCGTGACACCTTTGTCCCGCCCGTTCAGCTTTGAACGAACATGACATTAAGCCGGGATAAAAATTATCGTACGTGAACGACAATTAAAATCCAAGGCATGTTATCTGTATATTATTTCACTGAGAAAAATATTACAGATACAGAGCACATTACAGAATGTCTCAAACTCTCTGTATTAACTCCGACGTACACAACGGGTACTCGGGAAAATTCCATAATTCCCCACAATAACCTTACAAAAAAATACGGGGTATCACATCTCCTCCCCCTTACAAGAAGTTTCGACCCCGAAACTTAGGTCGAGAATAACTCGGGAAAACGCCTGAGCATATCTGACTCGGTTTCCCACGTCTACCAAGTAACTTCTTCGGTCCCTGACTTGGACCACAACACTCGTACCAACGGCACGATCTTGTTGCGCAAACGCTTCTCCCGACACTCCAAAATGCGTACGGGCAACTCTTCATAAGTACCATTAGCTTGAATCTTGATGTCTTCATAACTAAGCACATGTGACTCATCTGGTACATACTTTCTGAGTAACGATACATGGAACACGTTATGCACCGGGTGAGCCGATGGCGGCAATGCCAAGCGGTACGCTAGAGATCCCACTCTATCCAGAATCTCGAATGGTCCCACGTAGTGAGGGTTAAGCTTCCCACGCTTACCAAATCTGAAAACTCCTTTGGATGGCGATACCTTGACAAAAACCTTGTCATCGACCTCGAACTCGACAGTCCTGCGCTTCCGATCTGCGTAGGACTTCTGTCGACTCTGAGCGGTCAACATCCTTTGTCTGATCAAAGCAATGTCTGAAGCCGTCCTTTCGACCAACTCTGGTCCAAGCAGAATTTTGTCGGCATTATCATCCCAACAAATCAGAGATCTACATCTGCGACCATACAAAGCTTCAAACGGAGCCATCTTGATTGTAGCATGCCAGCTATTGTTGTATGTGAACTCAATCAGACTCAAGCTGTCCTCCCAGCTAGTCGGATGATCGAGCACACAAGCTCTAAGCATATCCTCCAGAGTCTGGATGGTCCTTTCAGACTGACCATCTGTCTGAGGATGAAAAGCTGTACTGAACCTCAACTCGGTTCCCATAGCCTTATAAAGTTCCTTCCAGAACCTTGACATGAAACAGCCATCTCGGTCCGATACAATGGTCTTAGGAATGCCATATAAGCGGACAATCTCCTTCTGGTAAACTTCTGCTAACTTCTGGGTTTCCCATGTGGTCTTGATGGCTATGAAATGAGCACTCTTTGTAAGCCTATCCACAATTACCCAGATAGCATCTCTCTGACTTCGAGTCTTGGGTAGCCCAGTGACGAAGTCCATGGAAATGTCCTCCCATTTCCATTCTGGTACGAGGAGAGGTAGCATCTCACCACCTGGCCTGCGGTGTTCGATCTTGACCTTCTGGCAAGTTAAGCACTTTGTCACAAAGTCTGCTACGTCCCACTTCATGTTTGGCCACCAAAACTTCTTCCTGAGATCCTTGTACATCTTGCTAGAGCCAGGATGCACAGAGTAAGCAGATGAATGAGCTTCTCTCATCACCAACTGACGAAGACCTTCTGTGTCAGGCACACAGATCCGATCCTGAAACCAAAGTGATCCATCATCCTGAACCACAAAACTAGGAGCTTTCCCATCCATCACTTCACTGCTTAACTTCACCAAGATGATGTCATCGACTTGCTTTTCTTTGATCTGATCCAACAGTGTAGCCTGAATTTCCATCATACTCAGGTACCCTCTACGCTGGTCATATAAGACTTCAATGTCGCATGACTCTTGGTTTAGCTTGGTCTGAGCAGTAAGTAGAGCAACTACAGTCTCATGCGTTGTCTTCCGGCTTAGTGCATCAGCTACTACATTAGCCTTGCCCGGATGATACAACAACTCCATGTCGTAGTCCTTGAGCAACTCTAGCCAGCGGCGTTGTCTCATATTTAGCTCCTTTTGAGTAAATATATACTTGAGACTTTTGTGGTCGGTGAAGACTTGGCATCTTATACCGTAGAGGTAATGCCTCCAAATCTTCAGCGCAAAGACAACCGCTGCTAACTCAAGATCATGGGTCAGATAGTTTTCTTCGTAAGTCTTGAGTTGTCTAGATGCGTAAGCAATGACTCTGTCCCTTTGCATCAAAACACAACCAAGACCACACTTGGAAGCATCACTATAGACCACATAATCGTCGTTCCCCTCTGGGAGTGCTAACACGGGTGCCGAGGTCAACCGTCGCTTCAACTCCTGGAAACTGACCTCGCACTTGTCATTCCAGACAAACTTCTTGTGGACCTTGCGGAGTAGATTGGTCATAGGTAGAGCGATCTTTGAAAATCCTTCTACGAACCTTCTATAATACCCGGCAAGTCCAAGAAAACTGCGCACCTCCTTCACATTCTGGGGCTGTGTCCATTTAGCCACCGCTTCAATCTTTTGGGGATCAACCATAACCCCATTTTTATTGATCACGTGGCCTAAGAAAGCCACTTCCTTTATCCAGAATTCACACTTGGACAGTTTAGCATAAAGCTGATATTGTCTAAGGATTGACAAGGCAATCCATAGATGTTCCTCGTAGACTTATTCATCCGGAGAATAGATCAGGATGTCGTCTATGAAGACCACCATGAACTTATCCAAGTACTGGTGAAAACATCAGTTCATCAAGTCCATAAAGATAGCTGGAGCATTTGTAAGCCCAAAAGGCATTACTACGAACTCGTAATGACCATATCTGGTCCTAAACGCAGTTCTAGGAATGTCCTGCTCACGAATCCTAAGCTGGTGATATCCAGATCTCAAGTCGATCTTGGAGAAAACCTTTGCTCCCTGCAACTGGTCCAACAAGTCATCAATCCTAGGCAAAGGATACTTGTTCTTGATCGTCACCTTGTTCAACTCTCGATAGTCGATACAAAGTCGGAACGATCCGTCCTTCTTTTTGACGAACAATACCGGAGCACCCCACGGCGATGCACTCGGCCTGACATAAC
Organism: Rheum nobile; assembly: GCA_027886185.1. Taxonomy (NCBI): domain Eukaryota; kingdom Viridiplantae; phylum Streptophyta; class Magnoliopsida; order Caryophyllales; family Polygonaceae; genus Rheum; species Rheum nobile. Next base: position 2,186,091 of record WOAB01000652.1, on the reverse strand, counting down.
CTTTGTCAAGAAGATCTTCAAGTTGATTCTTCAATTCTTGCATCTCAGCTGGAGCCATCCGATACGGGGATTTGGAAATCGGCGCCGTACCAGGCTCGAGATCAATTGAAAACTCTACGTCACGATTTGGGGGTAATCCAGGAATTTATTCCGGAGTACCGTAGTTATAACAGTGAACTGTACTCCTGGTCTGCCCTGACTGCTGAGTCGATCCCCCTTGCGTCATCTCCGTCTTAGCTCGGCCGGACTTGGCGAAGTTAGACGGTGGCGCAGGGCGCTTAAAACCACCTCCCTGGTTCTGATTCTACATCGACTTCTGTCGGTTGTGCCTCTTGGTCAACTCCTCCAGAGTTACCTCCAGCTTATAGGCACAATCTACATACTGCTCCAAGGTAGAGCATGTGTGGTACACCATTAACGGCTTGATATCCGGGTTCATCCACTCATGGAAGTACCAGATCTTTTGGGCCTCGCTGGTAATCTCGGCAGTGGCATACTGTAGAAGATGGTTGAACTTAGATGTCAACTCGATCACTCTCAGACCATCAGTCTGAGGGTACAAGAACTCTTTATGCTTCTCCTCTCTCATAGCACGAGAGAAAAAGCGATCAACCATCTTGGTCTTGAACATCGACCAAGTCAACACTGGGCTCTCAGCCAAACCAGTGCTCTCCCACCACTCGCTAGCCTCCTCCTTCAGCTAAAGAGAAGCGATATGGACCTTCTCGGCCTCCGTACACTCCACGTTCCTAAACAGCCTCTCCATATGGGAGAACCAATGAGTCACTGCCACTGGCTCCCCTTTCCCGTTATAACAATCGGGCCTCATGGAAGTGATGGTCTTAAGGGCGCGACCATAGCTGTCTCTCGTCCTGACGGTAGTCTCCTGAATCACAGGGTTTCTTGGTTCCATAACATCAGGAACCGCTGCGTGAGTAGGCACTTCTTGTGCTTGAGGCGCACTTGGTCTCAATACATCTGCAATAGCCTGTATCACGATTCCACAAATCGCCTCCACAGCTGCGGCGTCAAACAGCGTCGGCGCTTGGGTCTGATCTTGACCTTCACGCCTCTGCTGGACGCGAGACTCAGACTCGTGTTCATCCTGAACACCTCTTCCCGCTGTCCTGGGATTTTGACTAGTCCCAGCACCGGCTCGAGTCGAGTTCCTCGTGCTTCTTGGGTTCACCATCTGATTACCAATCCAATTCCAAGCATTCAATACATTAATATTATGCAATATACTTATGCAATATATCAACGTAAATAAATCACTCAGAATAGATCAACTTGGCATTTTATAGATGAACCTTTGAATTCTTACACAAGTTACACATAAGTTTACCATTCGAGCGTTTGGACAACATTGCTCGAAGATATAAGTGTTTCTCCGAGTACTTGCCGCAATACTGAAATATTACACAAAGTACAACTTGGAATACTAAGAAACGAAACTACTACGATAGGCAACGCCACTCCTCCTCAAGGCGTTCCAAAATGTCTCCCATACGACTGGCTACTCGTGCATGGTCTCTTCGGGCTAGGCTCACCATCGAGCTCTGGCGATGGGTTTCGCACCCTGCTTGACCCTGAAGCACATAGTCCTAGCTCAGTCATGGTACAGTATGGGTCGTCCATGACTGGTCCTCCTATTCCAGCCCTCCTCTGAGTACTGGCGGTCAACTCATCCCACTGACTCTGCTGTTCTGCAGAGATTACCTCGCTCTGGCGGAGGATCTCCTGCAGCTCGGATTCCGACCTCCATCTTCTTGGAGTAGGGATAGGCTGAGATTCCCTATCACTTCTCCTAATACCGTACTCGGTATACAGTGCCTCCCAATCAGCTTGACATGGGTGCATACTCTGGCACTGGTGGTAATTCTGTACCGGGCTCCTGATTCTGCCCTCCAAGGTCCAACTCTAGATCCTCTTCTGGATCATCCTCTATGGGATCCTCATCCTCGGGATCATCCTCGATGGGATCCTCATCCTCGGAATCATCCTCGATGGGATCCTCATCCTCGGAATCATCCTCGATGGGATCCTCATCCTCGGAATCATCCTCGATCATATCCTCATCCTCGACAGGATCTTGCTCAAGCATCTCCTCTTCCTCCTCCTCGTACTCGATCTCCTCGGGAATTGGTCCCAGCAGAAAGTCGTCTTGGTAAACCCCTTATTCATACCTCGATAACTCATCTTCCTGCTCCCATTCCTGCACTTCCTCCACCCTTGGTGGCGGCACAGGTACAGCCTCAGGGACCATAGCATCCCTAGCTACAAGGAAAACTGACTCGGGGAGAACGTGCTTGATGTCTTCGGGCGGGCTACTCGGGCCTCCAACCTCGAAACATCGCTGAGGTAACGGAAAATCTAGCCTCGGCTGGTCCGACTTGGTGTCTTCCGACCCCCTACCAATAGAAAAGCAGACACCCATCCTATCGAACAATAAGGAAGGAATTAGTCTTTCTAGACATAGAAGCAAGCTTACTATATCAGACTATAAAGAAGACACGACTATGAACGATGTTTTTAAATTCTTTTCAGAATGAAAATTCAGAGCCCTTTTTAAAGCATTTCGAAAACGGATAAATGGTTTATAAAAATTCCAAACCCATTTTAAAACCTTTGGCTCTGATACCACAACTGTAACACCCCCAAAACTTAACCCTTTTGGAAAGGTATTACCGCCAGTGACCCCAGTGTTCTTTACCGAGATCACCCAAGGCTTTACCACTTAAATACGATTTATGAAATGCAATTGATACACAATGATCAATCATTAAATTCCAAAACGTAACATTGTCAAGGAAACAAGGGTTACGGGATTACAACCCAATCCCGAATAGGTCAATACAGAGTTTAAAACAAACACAGCGGAAGTCTAAGAAAGTATATTACAATCAAAGTTATTGTCCAAAAGATCTCAACCTGATTAAAGAAGTAATTAAAACATTGAAAAACCACCGTTGACTCCATAGTCCTTCTGGTCTTCTGAACTACTTCTTATCTGATGTGCCGAATCGAACGGATGACACCAGCCAACCATGCAAGGGAAATATTGATTGGTTAGTCTAAATGAATAGACTGGCAAGGGAACAAAGCAGAATGGTTCAAAGCAGTTGTATTAGGTTAGACTCATCGTCCCTCGAATAATAATCGAGTACGCTTGTCAACCACTATACTCCTACTGGAATAAACAAGAGGTATGCACAAGAGAAGATTCTGGAAGACTTAATCTTCACAGAAATCGACTTGAAAGAAGACTCCAACTGAAATGAGTCTTTAAGGAAGTATGACAAATCTGGAAAGTTACAGAATCATACAACAATGATTTAAAACTGACTGAGATGCTTCAGTCAACGACCAACCTCACCGCCTTTTAGCGAATCTAGATCGGAAAGAAGACGTACTACATTCAAGTCAACACGAGTCTTCCTAGCGGCACTATTACCTAGCTGCCCTACTCGCTGAGCGTTCATTAATTATGTGCGTCAAGGTAGCACTTATCTGATTATGTTTCAAAAACACACATCACATTATAGACTTTTACATGTGTACCCCACCAATGGGACGACACATCTTAGTATACGTTTCGTCGAGAGTGACGTACACCGAAAGGTTTGTGACACCAGCTAAGTGTCCTGTCTCTACACACTTGTGAAAGAGACCGATCATGATCTTAGAATAGTACCAGATGGGGACGAGCCACCCCGATACCAGATTATAAATAAACGACTGGACAGAGTCCGAGTAACGTTCCTATCTAACAGTGCTAACTAAACAGTTACAACACCACAACAGTTACAGGATAAATCCACATAAAGGCCCGAAAGGCGATCACAGATAATAGTGTTGTTCTAACAGATATACAACCTATTATATGATTTTCAAAACAGTTTATCAAAACCGTTTCCAGACAAACAGAATATTCATTCCAAATTAATTACTCAGATAAACTACTGATAATTAATGTAAATATGGAACGAATGAGCAAGAGCGAACCGCCACTTGCCTTACTCCGCAGAATAGTCTAAAGACGTCAACTGGATTCCGGGCTCGACACGGTATAGTTCCGACAGCACAAAAACCTTCGAGTCGACCCATAAAAGGAACCCTAAATTAGATTCGACATAAACAGTACGAATCTAAACACGGCGAAAGAACACGAAAGGAAAGACGCCACGACGACAACCGACCAAGCCAAAGCTACGAAGGCGTTCTGGGCACTTGCGGCGGTCGCTGTTCTTGGCGGCGGTCGCCGCATTCATCACGACGGTCGCCGTGAAGAACACGGTCGACAGAGACGAGAGACATCTCACCAAAACAAAGCGCGTTTTGACCCCTTTCAGCCTGGCTTGGTTTCTGACCTTCAAAGGCAACCACAAGGCTTCAAAAGAGCTACTGGAAACACCACCAACAACACCGACGAAAGCTTCGAAATTTCCGGCGAAGGCACAACTCCGGCGAGAGGCAAATTTGGCAGAGGTTTGGTGCTTGGGATGGCTCAAATCACTCCCCCAACACCCCCTTTTATAGCCAAAGCGTCTGGAGTTCAAAAACGAAGGGCCTAGAGCTAGTTCGGCACTCGTCAGAAATAACGCCGGCGACCAACGGGCAACGACTGCTGGGCAACGATGACGGCACTTACGGCGGGCGCCGTAAGTTTACGGCGGTCGCCGCGGCCTGACACACCAGCTGCCTCCTCGAGCATTAGGACGGCGGGCGCTGTGACTTTACGGCGGTCGTCGTGCTGGGGTCTCACTACGGCGGTCGCCGCGACTTTACGGGGGTCGCCGTGACACCTTTTTCCCGCCCGTTCAGCTTTGAACGAACATGACATTAAGCCGGGATAAAAATTATCGAACGCGAACGACAATTAAAATCCAAGGCATGTTATCTGTATATTATTTCACTGAGAAAAATATTACAGATACAGAGCACAGTACAGAATATCTCAAACTCTCTGTATTAACTCCGACGTATACAACGGGTACTCGGGAAAATTCCATAATTCCCCACAATAACCTTACAAAAAAATACGGGGTATCACATATCCTCCCCCTTACAAGAAGTTTCGACCCCGAAACTTAGGTCGAGAATAACTCGGGAAAACGCCTGAGCATATCTGACTCGGTTTCCCACGTCTCCCAAGTAACTTCTTCGGTCCCTGACTTGGACCACAACACTCGTACCAACGGCACAATCTTGTTGCGCAAACGCTTCTCCCGACGCTCCAAAATGCGTACGGGCAACTCTTCATAAGTACCATTAGCTTGAATCTTGATGTCTTCATAACTAAGCACATGTGACTCATCTGGTATATACTTTCTGAGTAACGATACGTGGAACACGTTATGCACCGGGTGAGCCGATGGCGGCAACGCCAAGCGGTACGCTAGAGATCCCACTCTATCCAGAATCTCAAATGGTCCCACGTAGTGAGGGTTAAGCTTCCCACGCTTACCAAATCTGAAAACTCCTTTGGATGGCGATACCTTGACAAAAACCTTGTCACCGACCTCGAACTCGACAGTCCTGCGCTTCCGATCTGCGTAGGACTTCTGTCGACTCTGAGCGGTCAACATCCTTTGTTTGATCAAAGCAATGTCTGAAGCCATCCTTTCGACCAACTCTGGTCCAAGCAGAATTTTGTCGGCATTATCATCCCAACAAATCAGAGATCTACATCTGCGACCATACAAATCTTCAAACGGAGCCATCTTGATTGTAGCATGCCAGCTATTGTTGTATGTGAACTCAATCAGACTCAAGCTGTCCTCCCAGCTAGTCGGATGATCGAGCACACAAGCTCTAAGCATATCCTCCAGAGTCTGGATGGTCCTTTCAGACTGACCATCTGTCTGAGAATGAAAAGCTGTACTGAACCTCAACTCGGTTCCCATAGCCTTATGAAGTTCCTTCCAGAACCTTGACATGAAACGGCCATCTCGGTCCGATACAATGGTCTTAGGAATGACATGTAAGCGGACACTCTCCTTCTGGTAAACTTCTGTTAACTTCTGGGTTTCCCATGTGGTCTTGATGGCTATGAAATGAGCACTCTTCGTAAGCCTATCCACAATTACCCAGATAGCATCTCTCTGACTTCGAGTCTTGGGTAGCCCAGTGACGAAGTCCATGGAAATGTCCTCCCATTTCCATTCTGGTACGGGGAGAGGTAGCATCTCACCACCTGGCCTGCGGTGTTCGATCTTGACCTTCTGGCAAGTTAAGCACTTTGCCACAAAGTCTGCTACGTCCCACTTCATGTTTGGCCACCAAAACTTCTTCTTGAGATCCTTGTACATCTTGCTAGAGCCAGGATGCACAGAGTAAGCAGATGAATGAGCTTCTCTCATCACCAACTGACGAAGACCTTCTGTGTCAGGCATACAGATCCGATCCTGAAACCAAAGTGATCCATCATCCTGAACCACAAAACTGGGAGCTTTCCCATCCATCACTTCACTGCTTAACTTCACCAAGATGATGTCATCGACTTGCTTTTCTTTGATCTAATCCAACAGTGTAGCCTGAATTTCCATCATACTCAGGTACCCTCTACGCTGGTCATATAAGACTTCAATGTCGCATGACTCTTGGTTTAGCTTGGTCTGAGCAGTAAGTAGAGCAACTACAGTCTCATGCGTTGTCTTCCGGCTTAGTGCATCAGCTACTACATTAGCCTTGCCCGGATGATACAACAACTCCATGTCGTACTCCTTGAGCAACTCTAGCCAGCGGCGTTGTCTCATATTTAGCTCCTTTTGAGTAAATATATACTTGGGACTTTTGTGGTCGGTGAAGACTTGGCATCTTATATCGTAGAGGTAATGCCTCCAAATCTTCAGCGCAAAGACAACCACTGCTAACTCAAGATCATGGGTCGGATAGTTTTCTTCGTAAGTCTTGAGTTGTCTAGATGCGTAAGCAATGACTCTGCCCCTTTGCATCAAAACACAACCAAGACCACACTTGGAAGCATCACTATAGACCACATAATCGTCGTTCCCCTCTGGGAGTGCTAACACGGGTGCCGAGGTCAACCGTCGCTTCAACTCCTGGAAACTGACCTCGCACTTGTCATTCCAGACAAACTTCTTGTGGACCTTGCGGAGTAGATTGGTCATAGGTAGAGCGATCTTTGAAAATCCTTCTACGAACCTTCTATAATACCCGGCAAGTCCAAGAAAACTGCGCACCTCCTTCACATTCTGGGGCTGTGTCCATTTAGCCACCGCTTCAATCTTTTGGGATCAACCATAACCCCATTTTTATTGATCACGTGGCCTAAGAAAGCCACTTCCTTTATCCAGAATTCACACTTGGACAGTTTAGCATAAAACTGATGTTGTCTAAGGATTGACAAGGCAATCCATAGATGTTCCTCGTGGACTTCTTCATCCGGAGAATAGATCAGGATGTCGTCTATGAAGACCACCACGAACTTATCCAAGTACTGGTGAAAACATCGGTTCATCAAGTCCATAAAGACAGCTGGAGCATTTGTAAGCCCAAAAGGCATTACTACGAACTCGTAATGACCATATCTGGTCCTAAACGCAGTTCTAGGAATGTCCTGCTCACGAATCCTAAGCTGGTGATATCCAGATCTCAAGTCGATCTTAGAGAAAACCTTTGCTCCTTGCAACTGGTCCAACAAGTCATCAATCCTAGGCAAAGGATACTTGTTCTTGATCGTCACCTTGTTCAACTCTCGATAGTCGATACAAAGTCGGAACGATCCGTCCTTCTTTTTGACGAACAATACCGGAGCACCCCACGGCGATGCACTCGGCCTGACATAACCTTTGTCAAGAAGATCTTCAAGTTGATTCTTCAATTCTTGCATCTCAGCTGGAGCCATCCGATACGGGGATTTGGAAATCGGCGCCGTACCAGGCTCGAGATCAATTGAAAACTCTACGTCACGATTTGGGGGTAATCCAGGAATTTCTTCCGGAAAGACATCCGAAAACTCCCTAACTACAGGAATATCAAGAACCTCAGGTCCATCCTTCACATGCGAATCTAAGTAACAAAGGTACCCGACACATCCTTGTCGTAGTAGCTTAAACGCAGCCATCGCATTGATCAGCTTGCCGTTATCAGCGTCATTTCGACCTTTGAACTTGCACACGAACTGGCCCCCGGATGACACCGTCACCATTCTTGAACTGAAGTCGATCACCGCCTTGTGATGCGTCAGCCAATCCATACCGAGGATAATGTCGTATGGAGCCATGGCTATACAGATTAAATCTGCCTCAAATTACTTACCCTGAATGGTAATCGGAAAGTCGGATAGATGCTTGGTTCCCACCAAACGTTCTCCATTAGGAAGATTAACGACAAAAGGGTCGCACGAATCGTTGCACACTAAATCTAACTTGCTAACACAGCTATCCGAAATAAATGAATGCGTAGCACCAGAATCAAACAGAATGCACACTGAAGTAGAGTGAAGGTATAGAGTACCTTGAGCAATCGGAGCATTGGGTCCATCTGTCTCACGCATCTCGTACAAGCGTTGGCCCTGACTTCCAGAAACAGCTGGGGCCTTTCCCCTGTTCTGAGCAGTCGTCTGCACTGAAGGGCTAGGAGTCTCGGCAGGCTTAAACCTAGGTCGGTTGCTCTGATGAACTGACCCTTGCTGCGACTCTACTCCCTTCTACTTCCCCTGCTTGCAGAACTTTTGCAGATGACCATCACGTCCACACCCAAAGCATGACCTCTTCTCCTTCCGACACTCAATGCTCTTGTGCTCAGCAGTACCGCAGTTATAACACTGAACTGTACTCCTGGTCTGCCCTGACTGCTGAGTCGATCCCCCTTGCGTCATCTCCATCTTAGCTCGGCCGGACTTGGCGAAGTTAGACGGTGGCGCAGGGCGCTTAAAACCACCTCCCTGGTTCTGATTCTGCATCGACTTCTGTCGGTTGTGCCTCTTGGTCAACTCCTCCAGAGTTACCTCCAGCTTATAGGCACAATCCACATACTGCTCCAAGGTAGAGCATGTGTGGTGCACCATTAACGGCTTGATATCCGGGTTCATCCACTCGTGGAAGTACCAGATCTTTTGGGCCTCGCTGGTAATCTCGGCAGTGGCATACTGTAGAAGATGGTTGAACTTAGATGCCAACTCGGTCACTCTCAGACCATGAGTCTGAGGGTACAAGAACTCTTTATGCTTCTCCTCTCTCATAGCACGAGAGAAAAAGCGATCAACCATCTTGGTCTTGAACATCGACCAAGTCAACACTGGGCTCTCAGCCAAACCAGTGCTCTCCCACCACTCGCTAGCCTCCTTCTTCAGCTAAAGAGAAGCGATATGGACCTTCTCGGCCTCCGTACACTCCACGCTCCTAAACAGCCTCTCCATATGGGAGAACCAATGAGTCACTGCCACTGGCTCCCCTTTCCCGTTATAACAATCGGGCCTCATGGAAGTGATGGTCTTAAGGGCGCGACCATAGCTGTCTCTCGTCCTGACGGCAGTCTCCTGAATCACAGGGTTTCTGGGTTCCATAACATCAGGAACCGCTGCGTGAGTAGGCACTTCTTGTGCTTGAGGCGCACTTGGTCTCAATATATCTGCAATAGCCTGCATCACGATTCCACAAATCGCCTCCACAGCTGCGGCGTCAAACAGCGTCGGCGCTTGGGTCTGATCTTGACCTTCACGCCTCTGCTGGACGCGAGACTCAGACTCATGTTCATCCTGAACACCTCTTCCCGCTGTCTTGGGATTTTGACTAGTCCCAGCACCGGCTCGAGTCGAGTTCCTCGTGCTTCTTGGGTTCACCATCTGATTACCAATCCAATTCCAAGCATTCAATACATTAATATTATGCAATATACTTATGCAATATATCAACGTAAATAAATCACTCAGAATAGATCAACTTGACATTTTATAGATGAACCTTCGAATTCTTACACAAGTTACACATAAGTTTACCATTCGAGCATTTGGACAACATTGCTCGAAGATATAAGTGTTTCTCCGAGTACTTGCCGCAATACTGAAATATTACACAAAGTACAACTTGGAATACTAAGAAACGAAACTACTACGATAGGCAACGCCACTCCTCCTCAAGGCGTTCCAAAATGTCTCCCATACGACTGGCTACTCGTGCATGGTCTCTTCGGGCTAGGCTCACCATCGAGCTTTGGCGATGGGTTTCGCACCCTGCTTGACCCTGAAGCACATAGTCCTAGCTCAGTCATGGTAAAGTATGGGTCGTCCATGACTGGTCCTCCTATTCCAGCCCTCCTCTGAGTACTGGCGGTCAACTCATCCCACTGACTCTGCTGTTCTGCAGAGATTACCTCGCTCTGGCGGAGGATCTCCTGCAGCTCGGATTCCGACCTCCATCTTTTTGGAGTAGGGATAGGCTGAGATTCCCTATCACTTCTCCTAATACCGTACTCGGTATACAATGCCTCCCAATCAGCTTCTGACATGGGTGCATACTCTGGCACTGGTGGAAATTCTGTACCGGGCTCCTGATTCTACCCTCCAAGGTCCAACTCTAGATCCTCTTCTGGATCATCCTCTATGGGATCCTCATCCTCGGGATCATCCTCGATGGGATCCTCATCCTCGGAATCATCCTCGATGGGATCCTCATCCTCGGAATCATCCTCGATGGGATCCTCATCCTCGGAATCATCCTCGATCATATCCTCGTCCTCGACAGAATCTTGCTCAAGCATCTCCTCTTCCTCCTCCTCGTACTCGATCTCCTCGGGAATTGGTCCCAGCAGAAAGTCATCTTGGTAAACCCCTTGTTCATACCTCGATAACTCATCTTCCTGCTCCCATTCCTTTACTTCCTCCACCCTTGGTGGCGGCACAGGTACAGCCTCAGGGACCATAGCATCCCTAGCTACAAGGACAACCGACTCGGGGAGAACGTGCTTGATGTCTTCGGGCGGGCTACTCGGGCCTCCAACCTCAAAACATCGCTGAGGTAACGGAAAATCTAGCCTCGGCTGGTCCGACTTGGCGTCTTCCGACCCCCTACCAATAGAAAAGCAGACACCCATCCTATCGAACAATAAGGAAGGAATTAGTCTTTCTAGACATAGAAGCAAACTTACTATATCAGACTATAAAGAAGACACGACTATGAACAGTGTTTTTAAATTCTTTTCAGAATGAAAATTCAGAGCCCTTTTTAAAGCATTTCGAAAACGGATAAATGGTTTATAAAAATTCCAAACCCATTTTAAAACCTTTAGCTCTGATACCACAACTGTAACACCCCCAAAACTTAACCATTTTGGAAAGGTATTACCGCCAGTGACCCCAGTGTTCTTTACTGAGATCACCCAAGGCTTTACCACTTAAATACGATTTATGAAATGCAATTGATACACAATGATCAAGCATTAAATTCCAAAACGTAACATTGTCAAGGAAACAAGGGTTACGGGATTACAGCCCAATCCCGAATAGGTCAATACAGAGTTTAAAACAAACACAGCGGAAGTCTAAGAAAGTATATTACAATCAAAGTTATTGTCCAAAAGATCTCAACCTGATTAAAGAAGTAATTAAAACATTGAAAAACCACCGTTGACTCCATAGTCCTTCTGGTCTTCTGAACTACTTCTTATCTGATGTGCCGAATCGAACGGATGACACCAGCCAACCATGCAAGGGAAATATTGGTTGGTTAGTCTAAATGAATAGACTGGCAAGGGAACAAAGCAGAATGGTTCGAAGCAGTTGTATTAGGTTAGACTCCTCGTCCCTCGAATAATAATCGAGTACGCTTGTCAACCACCATACTCCTACTAGAATAAACAAGAGGTATGCACAAGAGAATATTCTGAAAGACTTAATCTTTACAGAAATCGACCCGAAAGAAGACTCCAACTGAAATGAGTCTTTAAGGAAGTATGACAAATCTGGAAAGTTACAGAATCATACAACAATGATTTAAAACTGACTGAGATGCTTCAGTCAACGACCAACCTCACCGCCTTTCAGCGAATCCAGATCGGAAAGAAGACGTACTACATTCAAGTCAACACGAGTCTTCCTAGCGGCACTATTACCTAGCTGCCCTACTCGCTGAGCGTTCATTAATTATGTGTGTCAAGGTAGCACTTATCTGATTATGTTTCAAAAACACACATCACATTATAGACTTTTACATGTGTATCCCACCAATGGGACGACACATCTTAGTATACGTTTCGTCGAGAGTGATATACACCGAAAGGTTTGTGACACCAGCTAAGTGTCCTGTCTCTACACACTTGTGAAAGAGACCGATCATGATCTTAGAATAGTACCAGATGGGGATGAGCCACCCCGATACCAGATTATAAAGAAATGACTGGACAGAGTCCGAGTAACGTTCCTATCTAACAGTGCTAACTAAACAATTACAGCACCACAACAGTTACAGGATAAATCCACATAAAGGCCCGAAAGGCGATCACAGATAATAGCGTTGTTCTAACAGATATACAACCTATTATATGATTTTCAAAACAGTTTATCAAAACCGTTTCCAGACAAACAGAATATTCATTCCAAATTAATTACTCAGATAAACTACTGATAATTAATGTAAATATGGAACGAATGAGCAAGAGCGAACCGCCACTTGCCTTACTCCGTAGAATAGTCTAAAGACGTCAACTGGATTCCGGGCTCGACACGGTATAGTTCCGACAGCACAACAACCTTCGAGTCGACCCATAAAAGGAACCCTAAGTTAGATCCGACATAAACAGTACGAATCTAAACACGGCGAAAGAACACGAAAGGAAAGACGCCACGATGACAACCAACCAAGCCAAAGCCACGAAGGCGTTCTGGGCACTGGCGGCGGTCGCTGTTCTTGGCGGCGGTCGCCGCATTCATCACGGCGGTCGCCGTGAAGAACATGGCGATCACCGTGAAGAACACGGTCGACAGAGACGAGAGAAATCTCACCAAAACAAAGCGCATTTCGACCCCTTTCAGCCTGACTTGGTTTCTGACCTTCAAAGGCAACCACAAGGCTTCAAAAGAGCTGCTGGAAACACCACCAACAACACCGACGAAAGCTTTGAAATTTCCGGCGAAGGCACAACTCCGGCGAGAGGCAAATTTGGCAGAGGTTTGGTGCTTGGGATGGCTCAAATCACTCCCCCAACACCCCCTTTTATAGCCAAAGCGTCTGGAGTTCAAAAACGAAGGGCCTAGAGCTAGTTCGGCGCTCGCCAGAAATAGCGCCGGCGACCAACGGGCAACGACTGCTGGGCAACGATGACGGCACTTACGGCGGTTGCCGCGGCCTGACACACCAGCTGCCTCCTCGAGCATTGGGACAGCGGGCACCGTGACTTTACGGCGGTCGCCGTGCTTGGGTCTCACTACGGCGGTCGCCGCGACTTTACGGCGGTTGCCGTGACACCTTTTTCCCGCCCGTTCAGCTTTGAACGAACATGACATTAAGCCGGGATAAAAATTATCGTACGCGAATGACAATTAAAATCCAAGGCATGTTATCTGTATATTATTTCACTGAGAAAAATATTACAGATACAGAGCACATTACAGAATGTCTCAAACTCTCTGTATTAACTCCGACGTACACAACGGGTACTCGGGAAAATTCCATAATTCCCCAAAATAACCTTACTAAAAAATACGGGGTATCACATCTTGGTCCACACGTAGTCCATCCTTGCTAACAACAAAACAAAGGAAATTAGTAGAGTCCGAGCAAAAAGAACATTTACCTAGATTAGCATAAAGACTCTCTTTCCTAGGACACTACAATACGACTCTAAGGTGAACCAAATGATCTTCTAAGGTCTTGCTATAAATAAGAATGTCCTCAAAGTAGGCTACTACAAACTTTCCCAAGTACGCTCTCAAAACATGGTTCATGAGTCTCATGAATGTGATTGGTGTATTAGTGAGGTTGAAAGGCATCACTAACCACTCATAGAGACCGTACTTGGTCTTTAATTGTAATTTTCACTCATCACCTTCCTTCATCCTAATTTGGTGATAGCCACTTTTCAAGTCAATCTTAGAAAATAAAGTGGCTCCATGAAGCTTATCTAGCATGTCATCTAGTCTAGGAATAGGACGGGGATACTTTACCATGATTTGGTTGATCGTGCGGAAATCAATACACATGCGCAATGAGCCATCCTTTTTGGGAACAAGAATGACTGGAACTGCGCAGGGACTAATGCTCTCATGGACGTAGCCCTTGTCCATCAATTCTTGCACTTGGCGTTGCAACTCCTTGGTCTCTTCTGGGCTGGCGCGGTAGGTGGCTTGGTTGGGCAAGAAAGCGCCGGGAACAAAGTCAATTTGATGCTCTATGTATCGCATGGGAGGCAATCCTTCAGGGAGCTCCTATGGAAGCACGTCTTTGAATTCCTACAAAAGAGAAGACACCAAAGGGGTAGATCAACCATATCTTTAACAATTAAGAGACATGCATTTGGAAGCAAAAGAAAACACGGTCAACGTCCCTGTAAAAACGGAGTGATATCCCTGGAGCGCGCCAACATGAGGTGTTTCTCACATTTGCCTTTCAAAGGCACTGGCCTTGAAGAGCTTGACCGCGTCGCTGGCGGAGGGTGCATCATAGACGGGCCGCTAGAGCGCATGCTGGCGCGCGCGCTGGCGTTGGCGTTGTTGAGGTGCGGGTTGGCAGCACTGGGACGTGTTGTGTCGCATGTGTGGCGATGGTGGCCGTGGCGCACGGACGGGGCGCCTTGATTTCTGGCCTGCTCAATCGCCTTGGCGTGGGTGCGCTCAACTTGATCTTGGAGGATCTCCTTAGGGCTTATGGGAAGAAGGGTGATCCTCTTTCCATTGTGCATGAAGACATAGTTGTTGAGGAAGTCGTCATGAAGACCGCTCTTGTCAAATTGCCAAGGGTGTCCTAAAAGCATGTAACACCCCCGACTTACGTCGGTAGTGCCACACGCCAGTGACCTTAAACTGTAAAGTCCAAAGTCACCCAGGCTTTAATCGGAGCAATTATGCTTAAATAGATAAATAAACATTAAATAATAAAATAGTAGCGGAATACTTTTTAAAAGAAATACTTAACCTTTATTAAAATCTTTCCTCGTAAATTGAGGTAATAAGTTTTACAACTTGAAATTAGAATACAACGAAAAACTTTTTAAATAACCCTAAATACATGACTAACTTATCCAGGTATTACACTTATTTAAGAAGATTAAATTAATACTAGACAACTTTAAAAATAATATTACTTTAAATCACAATCTTCAACTACAAGCATTCGTCTTCGATTTGTTACTTCAAGGTTATCTGAGACCAACCACTCATGTACCGTATAGGACAGATGACATCAACCAACCATGCAAGGAAAGAGAAAGGTTGGTCAGTCTAATGAAAGATTGTGCAAGACTGAAAAACAGAATGGTTCTTGTAGTCGTATATAGTCACTACCCTTGTTTCTCGAATAAAACTCGGTAAACGATATATGACTACTATACTCCTACTGAAACGAAAGAAAAGGCATGCTTCAAGAGAAGACTCCAATGAACTGAGTCTAATGAGAATTAAATGAATTATTTTGGGAACGTTTATATTCATCACACAAAGTTTTGAAAACTATTCATTGAATATTTGGGTCCTCGACCAACCTCATCGCATAATGCGAATCCAGATTGGAAAGGGGACTTACTTTAGACAAGAGACCGGGCGGGTTCCATGTTGTACTTCTCGCCCGATGGTATATTAATTATGTGTAAAACGACACTTATCTTATTTAATTTCAAAACATGCATTTACGTTAAAGCTTTTAATCCACACCAAATCTCGAAACGAGATATATCATGGGACGAATCTCGAATAACGACACTAGCTAAGTGCACCACCACTTATATTTGAATAAGGATAGGTCATGACCAAAATTATTAGGGCAATTACCAAGTTATAAGGAAACAACTAAACCTCGCAAGGTATAGCGTTCCGACGAATACTCATGCTAACTAAGCATACAAGTCCACACCAAAGTTCATCAAGCACCTTATGATAATAAATATATATATATATATATATATGAGGGTCATTTCTAGAAAAATATACAACCTCATATATAAGGTTCATTTTCCACACCAAATTAACACACAAGTTCCCAAACGAAAATTAAGAATATTTATCCCAACTTAATTAGCACAATTAATTAATTGTCAATTAAGATGAATATGGAATAAATTGAGCGAACCGCCACTTGCCTTGAGTTACGAAGAAGTTGAACGACGTAACGGAGATGTTTGCTTTCGAAAAGCAAATTGGCTCGCTATTTTATTTTCGTTCGAAAAGCGATTACGAGATGTACCCAAATCACAATAAATAAATAAATTATAATAAGATAGTTTATTCAATAATGACATTTGAAGGATACAAGTCTCGACTTTTAATTGAATTTATTTAACTCTAAATAAATCAATTTCAAGGCTTTTCAATAAAACAATTATTTATACGATACTAAAAATCATTTAGTCGTATATTCTAAATAATCATAACATAACTAAATTGATCCAATAATTTATTTATCACCTTAATAATTTCTCACCCAACATATTATCTAGATGAAATGTTATAATTTAATAATTCATAATACAAGATAATATCCAAAAGTTCTATTTTAATTTTACTTTAATACAAATAAAATTAATTTAGGCTAACATAATTCTTAAATAATCCATATTAATGTAATTAATCAAGATTAATAAAAAACAAAACAAAATTAAAACACAAGTCGGCCGAACACCCTACCGAAATTCGCGGTTGAACACTCGCCGGAAAATGGGAAAATTCGCATTCGTCGGAGCACCACCGGGGCGGGGTTAGAGGGCTTTTGAAGAGGACTCTTTGGTGGATCTATGGGTGGCACCCATTTCAAAAACAAAGGAAGGGAGTGGACACATTTTCTTGATGAACAACCGCGTCGTTTGTTTTAGGGTTCGTGATCTTTGGCTTCAAAATTGGATAAATCTAATCCATGGGTGAAGCTCTATTTATAGCCTTATAGGGCTTCAATAGATCTCTCAAAATCCTATAGATTGATATAAAATTTGGCCCAAAACGATCCCGAACCGGATCAAATTTTACCATAAAAACGTGATGGACGTGTTTGAATATTTTTTTGCCTTTTAGGTGAAATCCGATTTTGTTTGGGGATGAATCTACCCAATTTTAGTGTGTATGTGAATGATTTAATGTTACCTAAATTGCCCAATTCTCAATTACCAAAAATGCACCAAAATTGTGCCTAAAATTCTCCATGGAAGGTAACTTGCCTTATGTGAAGCTAGAGATTGACGACAACCTCCATATTTGCTCATATTACACACGCCCCCCAAAGTTTTGGTCAAATTTCACATTTTCTCCCAACTTTTCAAGTTGTGGAAAAAATGCCCTTATTTGACGTTTCAAAAATTCCAAAAATTATCCAAACTTATTTATTTTATTATTTTAAGTTTATAAATTATTCTAATCCAAAGTTACGAAGAATGAATTTTTAGATTAAGTTAATTCTAAGATTTAAGTTACATTTAATCATATTTTAACCTTATCTTTCTTAACGTTTTGTTGTCATTAATTTAATACTTTATGTTACCTTGACAATTTTATTTAAATTATATTAACATAAGTTAACATAATTGAATTATTTCATGACTTACAAAGGTAACCTACTTAGGTTAATTATTATTTTATCCTCTCATGGATAAACATAATAATTCTTATAACCTTTTTCATTATATTTAAAAACTCTAATTCTACATTCATTGTTATACTTATTTATTTATTTATTTATTTATTTCTACACCATACTATTATAACCCATTTGATAATTTATACAAAAATTATCTTCACCCAACTTTTGAACTTAATTTAATGAAAATTTAAATTATTCCTCTAAAAGAAATAAAATAAATTTCACAAGTTGTATATTATCAACTTAAAATTATCATATTACCCTTATAATTTAAGTCAGATATTACAAAGCAAGTGAGTGCCATCCATAACAATAACGTCACACAAAACAGTGTCATGATAATAGCCAATATTGAAAGTGATGTGGCATTGCCTTTTTACCACATTGTCACAGTTACCTTTCGAAAGCCATTGAAGGCTATAGGGTTGGGGATGAGGAGCTGTCTCGAGTTTGAGATGGTTGATCACATTCTCATGAATTATGTTGCAGCAACTTTCTCCATTAATGATCACTCTAAGGTCGACGGTCTTGACCAAGCAATGCGTGTGGAACAAGTTCTCACGTTGATCAGCTAGAGTGTCTTCCTTGGCGGTGAGGATGCGGCGGGTGACAAGGCTTAGGCGAGTGCCTTCATCATCGTCGGGGGCTCCATAGTAATAGGCATCCTCAGCGTCGCCATCGGGGCCATCTAGAGCATCCTCGACATGCTCGGGTCCCTCATCAATTGGCTCGTCGTCGAAGGATTCATAGCCAACATGGGAAGAGAATAGCACGCGCTTGTTGGGGCAGTCCCGCAAGAGGTGACCACGGCCCTGACACTTGAAGCAAACATGATCGCGGGCGCAGTCGTCCCGGGGCGCACTGTTGCGTGCTGGCATGACATTGATGTGCGCGAGTGATAGGTGTCATTTCATGCACCTTTACTAGCAGTTATTAGCATAATTTGGCGCCGTTGTCGGGGAAGTTTTCTGTTTTTGTCGTGTGTTTTTGTGATTGATTTTTGGTGGAGACCTATCTTATGGTCAACACCCGTATTACTAACTCCTCTCTAGCTGCTTTTGACCCAGAAGTCGACAGAACATTCCGTTCGAACCTACGCGATCAAAGAGAAGAAGAAGTAGAGGTTGAGATCGTTGAGACAGTTGAGATTGTTGAGCCGACTGAGCCAGTTGATATCCCTGCTGTTGCAATGGCCGAAACTCTGAGAGAGCTGACTGAACCAAATATTGGAGCACAACCCTTGGCTGTCATCATCCCTGCGCTTGGCGAAGGGGTGAACTTTGAGCTAAAATCTGGAGTTGTTGCGTATCTCCCGAAATTCCATGGTTTGAGTGGAGAGGACCCGATATCTCATTTGGGTAAATTCCACAATGTCTGCATGACTATGAAGCCCGGAAATGTGACGGAGGATCAAATCAAGATGAGAGCTTTTGGTTTCTCCTTGCTAGACTCTGCTAGCGACTGGTATTACCACTTACCGCCAGGAACCATAGATACCTGGACTAAGCTGCACAAGGAGTTTCTTGACAAGTATTTCCCAACGAAGAAGGCGAATGCTTTGAAAAAGGCAATTGCTAACATTGAGCAAGCTGGTGATGAGACGCTGTATGATTATCTCGAGAGGTACAAGAGGCTTTGCTCCAGCTGCCCATTCCACGGATACGCCAAGCAGGACCTTGTTCTCTACCTACACAATGGTCTGTTAGATCAAGAGAGAAGGATGGTTGACGCTGCATGCGGTGGAAGCATTCTGAATCTGACACCGGACGCAGCCATGGAGAGATTCCTGGAGATGAGTGAGAGTACCAGGAGCTTTGGAAAGACATACCAGAGGAAGGCGGTCAATGATGTGACCCCTACAGGACCTAGCCCAGTGCTGAATGAGCTAGCTGAGTTGAAGGAGATGGTGAAGAGAATGGCAAATCAAAACACTCCTCAACAGGTCAAGGCATGTGGACTTTGTTCTGATCAGTTCCACCCTACCGATACTTGTCCTCAGCTGCAGGAGGAAGGTACTGCTGAAGTGAATGCTGTAGGAGGTTACGGACCCCCTAGACCACAGTTTGGTGGACAACCCAACTATAATCCGAGAGGGCGAGACCACCCAGGTTTCAGATGGAGTGACCCACAAGGTGGTCAACAGCCTGCACAACAACAGTACCAACAACGAGTCCCGTACCAACAGAGGGCTCAAGGCCAAACCTCTGGTGCTTCTACTGAAGAGATGCTGAAGACTCTGACTCAGCATTTCACCACTCATGTTCAGGCTACTGAGTCAAGCATAAAGAATATGGAGAGGCAGATTGGCCAATGGCTGATGTTGTGACCAAGATAGACCAGAGGACATCAAACTCCCTGCCATCTCAGACTACAGTGAATCCAAGGGAGAATGTGAGTGCCATCACCCTTAGAAGTGGTAAGAAGCTGGTCGTTACTCCTAGTACTGAAGAGGAGAACGAAGTTGTAAAGGAGAAAACTGCTGACCGCCCCGTGGTGGACCCCACCGCGACCCAACGAAAAGTTGAGGCTGAGGCCAGGAAGGAAACATTGTTGTCACCGCCCCGCGGTGACTCTGGCCGCGACCCGGCGGCTGATCTCAGTAATCCCACCGAGACCTCACTGCCCCGCGACGATGACCACCGCCCCGCGGTGAGCCTACCGCGACCCGGTCTCTTAAGTCCCAGCTCTGCAGATGAAGCCTGTGTTGATGACTACGTTCGTCCGGTCTTCCCTTCTCTTGGTTCTGAGAAGCCACCAACACCTTTTCCCGAGGCGCTAAAGGCTAGAAGAGTAGCCGACGACAACGATTTGTTCGAGACTTTCCGGAACTGTGAGGTGAACATTCCTCTACTCAAGCTTATTAAGGCTATCCCTCGATATGCCAAGTTTTTGAAGGAGCTATGTACCGTTAAGAGGACACAAAAGCTGAAGGTTCAGAAGAAGGTTCCAGTTGGTAAGCATGTCTCGACGGTATTTCAAAGGCGCATGCCTGAGAAGTGCCAGGATCCAGGTACATTCACTATCCCTATTGCTATAGGTGAACACCGATTTGAGAAAGCCTTGCTAGACTTGGGTGCCTCTATTAATGTTTTGCCTTATTCATTGATTGAAGATTTAGGAGTGGGACCCTTGCATGATACCAATATTGTGATTCAACTTGCTGATGGTTCTTGTGTGCCGCCTAAGGGTATTGTGGAGGATGTTCTTGTTAAGATAGGTCCTTTGATTTTCCCTGCTGATTTCTTTGTTATGGATATGGACTATGATGAGCAGGTTGCTCCTGTTATGCTAGGTCGACCTTTTATGAAAACATCCATGACAAAGATTGATGTAGATAGTGGAACTTTGACTATGGAATTCGATGGGATAATTTTTAAGCATAATATTCATAAGGCCAACTCCATTGAATTGCCTCCCCCTTGCTGCATTAGTGATAATGATAATCCTATTCAGGAAAATGTTAAGCCTAGTGTAGTGGGGACCATAGTTGATCTTTCTTCTATTGTTGAACCTTTTGAGTTGCATGAGTATGATGTCATGCTTGATGACATAGGAGAGTCGATTCCTCTAATTTGGGCACTTATCCCCCTGCACTAACCATATAAGGCTGTAAGCCTTCATCTAGTGTCGTGCAGCATAATCAAGTTGAGCCATATCGGCCCCCACATCGCTCTAAGTATGGGGGAGATGCTCCAAAGGAAGCAATTATGGAGGCATTGGCTAAGAGGGAACATGGTCTAAGGTTCAAGCCTTTCCATGGAAGGTTCCAGCAGGAAAAGACGGTTGAGAGGATTTCGAGGGGATCCTATTCTAGGTGGTGATTGATCTGCAGTACGTCGAGCCAACGACGTTAACCAAGGCGTTGTCCGGGAGGCAACCCGAGGTAGTTTTTCCTTGATTTTTCTTTCTCTTAGTTTAATTTCGTAATTTCTTTTGCTTTGTTTCGTTCGCCTGTCACTAACATTTCAGGTATGAAAGTAAATGGAGAGGAGACAGTTTCCCAGTTTCCCCACCGCCCCGCGGCGATCCTCACCACCCCGCGGTGGATGTCTGGTATATCCTCTCCCCTAAAAAAAAAGAAGCAAGAATAAAGGGTCCCGAAAAAACCTTAAACGGGGAGTAAAATTTTTAGTTCTTGAGTGGTAACTATGGATTTGACGGTTTAGACCCCCTTTTTGGGCCGAGACTTCTCTATGGGACATTGTACCAGTCGGCCCCATCATCCCCTTTGCTTCCTTTTCCCTTTCCCTAACCCAGCCCCCACTCTCACAAAAGCCCTCCATTTCCAACACCCCTCTCAAGCTCTCCAAGCCAAATCCCCCATTCTCCCATAAATCCCTCTTGTCCTTGATCCGATCTAGCCCCCAAATTGCCTAAACCTTGAGTTTCTTTGCCCAATTTGGAATTTAGCCTCACAAACTAGCCAAACACGACCCCACCGCGACCCGGCCAGAACCCCCAGTTGTATCACCGCGACCCGGCGACTCGTCCACCGCCCTACGTCGAGACTGCCCAGGCTGTGTTTTCGCTCATTTATAAGTGTCCTCTTGGCTGCCATTTGTTTTGAGTTTCTCCATTCATTACTTATGGCACCTAGAGGTAGGAAGCAAGTATCTACGAGGGATGAGAATGAGGTGTACAATGTTGTGAAGGAGAGGAAGGTTTTGGCTACTAAATTCTTTGACAAGCCGACGTTGGCTGAGTTTGGTATGTTGGAGTGTGTATCCCTGTGTTTAGCAGAGTGTGGTCTGGGGACCTTCTTGAACAAGGCCGCTGATGCTTATCCCGAGCTGTGTTACCAGTTCATTGCCTCGTTTAAGAGGTATTCTGATGGCTCCGCCGACAAGAGATTGATGAAGGTCACGTTCACATACAATGGTCGTGATTATGCTTTGTTTGCTGAGGAGATTCGCGGTGCCCTGGGAATTACAAAGGAGCCATCTGATGGGTGGTCTGGTGGCATCATTGAGACAGATATGATGGAGTTTTCGGAGGCTGCCATGCATAGGACGTTCAAGAAGGGCCAGGAAGTGAACTCGAAGATGGTGAACCCTTGCCTAAGGTTGATCCACAAGGTGATGATGCGAGATTTCTTTGGCCATGTTGATGATGGCAAGGTCCCTTTGAAGGATTTCCAGTGGTTTTTGAGCATCTTGGAGCTTGTTATGTACACGCCGTGTTAGGCTACCCTCTTTCTGGGTTCCCTGAAGAGGATTCGTGATGGTGAGCCACGTGATATTTGTGGGGGTGGTTTGATCACCCTTCTTTGTGCTGACATTATAGCTACCGATCGGATTCCTTGACCTGTTGCTCACGTGGTGTATGATATGGCGCACATGAAGGTGTGCTCGATGCTGAAGCCACTGGGCAGGGATGGTGATTTAGTTTGGTCTTCATACGACAATCACATTCTGATTCTTCCCCGGGTTTTTACTTATTCTCCTTCATTTGCGGATTGGTGGATTCCCAGTGATAGCAGAGTTATGGCCGACGCTACCCCTGCTACTGCTCCTTCGGGTCCGTTTGGAGAGGGCCCTAGTGCTGGTTTTGAGGCTTCTACTGCTGATTCTGTGGGTGGGGATGATCCTATGCCTACCCAGTTTGATGCGCCTTCATCTTCGTACGGTCCTGCCATACCTTGGCATGAGTTGTATGCAAGATTTGATGCATTCTCAGTGCATCAGACTCACTGGAACACCCGAGTAGAGACCGGTCTGCAGACTTGGCAAACCCAGTTCCGTGTTGATGTAGATGAGCGTCTGGACGCTGTGGACGCTCATATGAGGGACTACTTTGGGAGGTTCCCTCCACCGCCGCCATCAGGCCCACAGTGAGTTTATTTCTCCTTCCCGTATTTCATTTGCTTGTTCTCTTTTCTACATTGAGGACAATGTTCGGTTTAAGTATGGGGAAGGGATTTAGACTTGCTATCTATCTAGCTAGTGTATTATGTATATAGCGTTGTTTTGTTTTGTGTTCTATAATTTCCGTTCGAGTATTTTATTTAAAAAAAAAGCCAAAAAGATGTGAAAAAAGGCAATCAAAATCCTGGAATGAGCTGAAAATCCGAAAGGGCGGTTCAGGTAAAAAGCAGGTAGTCCGACTGGTATAGACCGGTGCAAAAATGGACTGGAGTGATGCGAGTATATGTGAGATATCTAGCAAAATGAAATGAATGGCTAGGTGAAAACCCGAGAGGGCGCCTAGGCAAGATGAGCGTAAAAAAAGAAGAGTGATTCTAGGATTTCTCAATATTCTTGGCGAGGCGTCATAAGAAGAGGAGTCATAAGGAGGACTCGTGTAGGCCACTCTGGAGCGATAAGGAGCTAGATTGGAGTTAGGATTAGAATTATCTTTGTATCACTTGTTTTGGTTGTCTAGAGCTTATTGTTGATATGTTGTAGTTGCTGGTGTCATATTTTCTTATACTTCCTGAGACCTTGGTGTTTGATTGAGAGAGTAGGTTTTTCTTTAGCTTACTCGGGACGAGTAAAGGTCTAAGTATGGGGGAATTTGATAGGTGTCATTTCATGCACCTTTACTAGCAGTTATTAGCATAATTTGGAGGAGTTCAGGATGAGTTTTGTGGCTAAGTCTGTAACCCAGAAGTTATGGAGAGAAGTGAAGATATCCAGGGATTTACAGCTTAGATGGAGATGATGAAGATGAGGATCTGCTAGAGTTTACTTGGAGAAGACTACCAATACTTGGTAGTAAGGAAGAGCAGAAGAGAAGAAGAGCTGAAGAAGGCGGGCGAGTTTCACCGCTCCACGCCAGAGCCACCGCGACCCGGCGGTGGTTCTCAGTGAAGATTGAGGGTCGCGTCAAGAGGAAGCCACCGCCCCGCGGTGGGAGCCTGACGCCCCGCGGTGGATCTCACCGCCCCGCGGTGTCCGTGTTCAACGCCTCGCGGCCAGAAGACATTTATTTTCTTTTATGCATTTTCGGATTTCCTTAGTTTTATTATTTTGTTTCCTTTGTTATTCTCGTTAGTTTTAACCTAGTTTTCCAAAAAACTTATATAAGACTTCTTCCTAGGTCTTGAGAAAAGAGACACGCCCTAGAGAGACTACTTTTACATTACGCAGTTTACTTTTCATTAGTTTTTCATTCTCATCTGAATGGAGAACTAACCTCCCCTTTGTTCTACTAGACGTTTGAAGCAATACAGTTGATTCGTTTGTGAGATTTCTATTCCTTGTTCTTATTCTTATAAGTGTTGGTTTGATTCTCTTGGTTATACTGAATACTGATTTATTGTTATTCCTCTTAGCCTGATCAACTAGGTTGAATACTTTTTATCAATTGCTAGGATTTGCATATAGTGGAATACGAGTGCATAACTAGTAGCATACACGATTGTTGTGTATAGTGGAATACGAGCGCACAATCGTGAGTGAGAATCATTTGCATGTTAAGTAGTAAGGTTTTCTTCTATTTGCATGTATCCTATATCCTTGTGTGCATTGCTATTGCTTTGTTAGTGGTAAAGTCTATCAACAACTGTGAGAATTGGTAGTACTTTTCCATTGATATAGTAATAAGTCTATCAACAACTGTGAGAATTGGTAGTAC
This sequence comes from Rheum nobile, assembly GCA_027886185.1. NCBI lineage: Eukaryota > Viridiplantae > Streptophyta > Magnoliopsida > Caryophyllales > Polygonaceae > Rheum > Rheum nobile. Next base: position 2,160,778 of record WOAB01000652.1, on the reverse strand, counting down.
TTAAGATCAGGGTGGGAACAACTATAAGAATAGTAAAAGAACTTGGATTGAATAGATTTCTGTGATCAAATTATATCTCTGTATTGTGGATCTCGTTCTAGTAGGACTACTTTCCCAATCATATTTTCTCATCAACTAAACTTGTTTGCTTTGCTCTGCTTAATTACTAAAAAAACCCTTTATTGTTACTTGTCAATCACAATTGCATACTGCATCAGATCTTCCCTGTGGGTTCGACCCTTACTTGCTTACTATACATCTGTTTAGTAGGTCTGTTAGGACTTTTATTTTGACTAGGCTAATCAACGATATTTGCATTGCACATTTCTAGCCCCGTCAGCGGGTGGGGCGCTGCGAGTGGGTGCCGAAGCGGGTGTCGGGGCGGCATTCCTGGGCTATGTAGCATTCTGCGCATAATTAGAATGAAAATTGGAACTAGGGTTAGAACCATACCTGGATGTGGATAGTGACCAAGCCGCCTTCTTTTTCCTTTGGATTTGCACATGAATCTCCATAGCCATGTATGTCATAGAGTTGAGGCCTTAATGTTGAGGATCTTGAGTTGTTCTTGTACCTCAATGTCTAAACCTCGCAAAAACATGGACCTCATGGTCGAAGGGGCTGGATGGACACCCGCCTTGTGACACATCACCTCTTATTCGGCATAGAACTCAAGCGGGGTGCGGGATCCTTGCGTTGCCATGGCAATCTTGAGACAAATCACCTTCTTATAATCCTCTGGCACATATCGCTTGGTCAACACATAGATAAGTTGATTTCAAGTGGAAATCGGATCCAACCTATGCCTGGCTCGTTCACTCTTGAGTTGGAACCACCATCCACGAGTGACTCCATTGAAGTGCAAAGTGGCAATCTCAACCTTCTCGTACTCAGCGTAATGACAATGATGTAGAACATACTCTGTAGCTTGCTGCCATTCAAGAAATTTAGAAGCATCATATTCACCAGTGAAATTGTCAAGTTTTACCTTAATATCGCATCGCTAAGTGTGAACCAGGGGTGGGTTCTTGCGGTCGCGGTGACGAATCACAACACTTTGGCATATCACGACGCTGGTCGCGAATGCGTTCTTGTGTTGGTCGAAGCTCGTGGAACCAGGGTTCTTGAGTGGCGCGGTGATCGCGCATTGAGGGAATGTAGAACTCGTCAAGTTGGGCGCGCATTGGGATACTGCCTCCGGGGACATAGTCCTCATGCTCATCATAGTCGAAGAAGGGATTGCCAATTGGGGGACCTCAGGTGTTCGAGCCAACACATCCAAGTCTCCGTCATTGCCGACGAAGTCATGGAAGTTGCTATTGTTATGGTTGGTCTCGCTGGCGCTGGCGCAATGGTAGCGCACGTTGCGCTGTGCAGTCCTCCTCCGATCCATGTTGTTGACATAGGAAACGGTTCCACTGACATGTAGAAGTTGCGAGAGGGGCCAACATCAGAGGCTTCATCATCGTAGCGGTCGAGTCGATGCGGAGTCGCTAGGGTCGGGTCGTAGCGATCGCGAGGACCACATGATCGGGCTGATTTTGGTGACTCTCAACCTGGGAGCGCTGCGAGGGCGGTAGCAGCCTCCTTGCCGCGCGCCTGAGTGGCGTCGGCTGGAGCGTCGTTCCACTGTGACGTCGGGTTGATCATGGGAATCACCCTGCTGCTGTTGGTGGCGCACAGTTGCGCGATCTCTGCGTCGTGCTCCTAGATCGCCAACTGGTTGGCTTCATCGCGCTCAGCCATCTCGGCTTCCTTCACGGCGAGCTTGGCTTGGAGTAGGCGTCTTAAGCGTTGCAGATGCTCTAAACGATGACGGCTTGAGTAACGGGTTGACTCGTAGTGTCCATGGAGAAGCTACCTACAATGATCATAAACAAGTGAGGGATCAAATGCAACAAGGCAAAAGAAACCAAAGACAAACCAAGTCCTTGACTCACAAGGAACCAAGAAAATTTCCGCGTAAGAGGGGCATACTAAATTTGGTAACTCGTGAGGAGGGAGTGGTTTGACGTCAAGAAAGATCGCATGGTATAACAAACAATCAAGCAAGCAAGTGTCCTTATCAAGATAATTCAAGATGATAAAATTCAAGTCTTTATGATTAATCGTCAAGAAAAGTTGTAATCTTTTGATTGAGTTGCGTAGAGACAATGGAGGGGAAGCTTAGTGGATCTTGCGCCGTAAAGAATAGGGTTTTACCCTAGATTGCCTAAGGCTTTCTTTTTGCCCTTCCTTAGAATTTTTGTTCTTGGAATACTTTTTTTTTATTCGGCTGTAAGATATATTTTTTTCAGAAAGAATCACACAAAGATAGAATTTCGTGTGCATGAAGAGAGAGAAGATATATCATGCAACGAGATTGATGGAAACAAATCCTAGCATGCAATTCTATCAATTAATTAAAAAGAAAAATAAGATCACGGAAGAATTATAAGGAAAAGTTATCTACTTACAAGAAAAGAAAGATATTGCTATATATGGTAATTGAATAAGATATGCAAGATTTGGATAAAAACTTGGAAAAGTCAAATATCTTGTCTTAAGAAGACTTGATCCAATTCCTAGAATTGGCCGTGTGAGGGGGTGACACTTAAGATGGCATGCGGCTGCAAGTGGTGGCGGAAGCGATGGTGTCAACGGCGGGTGCGGCGGCGATGGTGGGTTAGGATCAGATTGGATTTTACGCAAGAAAAATTCAAGATTCACAAGTTTAGACAAGATTTTGGACTTAGCTTGACAGCGAGTATGATACCAGTTGAAACAAACTTCCTCGTTGAGTCGATCTCCTTTGCCCGGAACCGTCACTAGTCAAGCCAAGCGATGGCCAGAGTCTTCGCTCGCGTCTTGGATCGTCTTGCTCGTCAAAGTGATGGCGCTTGCTCTCGTGGTTGCCGTGGAAACCTTGGGTGAAACCCTTGATGAATTGTACGAAAACTCGAGAGGGTGTGATGCAAAGAATCCTCAAAAGAGATCGAGGTTAACGAGACCAAAGATATGGTCTTGGATGATCAAATAGATGATCAATCGGATGGGACACAAAGTGATGAGTCTTGATAACCAGAACAATATAATAACTTTTGATGTCTAAGGCTCAAGCAAGGAGATAACCACAACTTTGATAAACTTAAGCAAAATTAAACCTCCCCTGACTCATGACGAGTCACAAGTATTTATATGCTAATTCTAAGCTAGGAAATAGAATAAAACATAAAAGATAGCGGGCTTGGACTAGCGGCCCACAACAAGTGTCACGCCATACCCAAGCATAAACTACTAAAAATAGAACATAATCCCAAAATAGAAATAAGAGTCTAAATAACCTCAAAATAGTTTAAGTATAAAAACTAGGATAGGAAGATAGGGAGTGTGCCCCGGCGAGGCGACACGCTTGCAGCAGCGGCGAGGCCCACGACCTGCGATTGGACCCAGATGAGGCTAAGTAACCTCAAAACCCTCAAAGGTCAACATCGTGACCTCAAAGCGGCTGTGGGAGGATCCATAGCTCACGAAGTGTCGCATGACCAGGGAGTGAGTGGCTTGCGTGATGGCTCGCGCGTGCGTCCTAGTCACGGGTCCGTTGGAGTGGACACTCATCATGTATGCCTCGTCCTTCTACTTCAAGGGTGAGTGTAGAGAGCCATCACTCTATACCTGATGTTCAAACTGATATCTCGATTTTTTATTAATAAAAATATATTAAAACTCGTTGGATGGATCGGGTCCAATTTCGGTTCAAGAAGGGATTCGGGTTACCGGGTCATAAAATTTACAAGTTCATTGGGTTAAGTTATAACGGGTTTAATGCGGGTTCGGATCACTACCACAAAAATGGCTTTTTAACCCGGGCATAAAACGAAATATAATCCGGATTTGGCATGAAAATGGTACGGGCTTTAGGTTGAGGGTATAATAGGTTATATAACCCGAACCGCTTTTGACACGCCCGGGTTAAATGCTTGATTATAGAACGCAAGGAACATAGACTATATAACTCGGATCGGAAAAAACACGCCCGTGATAAATAACTGGACTTTTTTATCCCGGAGATTTATGATCTGGGTTAAAAAGTCAAGCTGATTTTTTAAAAAGATGACTTTTTTGCCTGGAGCGTTGGGTATCCGGGCTAAAAAGTCCTGTGAATTAAAAAAAAAAGGGATATTCAATCCCAAATCTCTATAGGTTCGCTTTATATAAACCTTCAAGAAAGAAGACATGCATCAAAATGGTAAGCCGCCACTTCCACATGGAGGCTGGAGCTAGCCTAGCCTATCTAAAATATAAAGTCCCTACCACAGTACCACTTCTACATGCCAAAATACTCAATCAACTTTGCATAGAAACTCTTTACAAGGTCCAGAGATACCTAGCTAGAAGGTGTACAAGGATGTGTCAGAAGAGCTACTGGGATGCAAACCAAATTTGAAAAAAAAAGACCTAAGGTCAATTGTTTACCTTTATAGATATGGGTATTATAATGGAGCATAGCAGTAGCTCAAATCGTAAAGGAATAATCAGTAGTTCATACCACGGTCCAACTTTAGGAAATAAAACATACCAATGCTGCCAAAAGTTGTAAAAGAGATTACTTTAATACATATTTGTAAGAGTTTAACAAGTCACTCTAGCATAAGAACAAAGTTTAAAATGTTTGGTTTACCTTTACTGCTTGAGTATGTTTCCACACATTTCCAGCTATGCCCAAAACCATAACTACAAGAATCTAGAAACCAAATAAGGCTACAGTGAGATTGTCAATCATTGCATCCACTACAGTTAATTTTGGCTCTGGTACACCCCTACTCATACCCAGCTTAGTTTCATTGCCTAACAAATATGACTCCAAGAAATTATGTACGAAACGATATCAAGCTACGTGTTCAGATCATAATTCATCCAGATTTGCAGAGCAAATGATCTGAACTAGTATATACTAACTAGTGTAGACAACATAACCATAAGCCCATTCTGTGTTGCGCAAGTAGCATGACTGAAGAAGTGCGCTTTTTATGGGTAAAGGGCTTATTCCATTATCAATAAATGGAGGAAATAACCGTAAATTAGCATAAAATCTTCTTATATCTCGATCTGGAATAGGACACTCAATCACACCCTGTAAGTTATAAACTCATAATTACACAATGGAGAAGTTAAAAGAAGGCTGCTACTATATGCACTACGTTAATTGAACTTTTGCACTACAAATCACTACGCCAAATGTTGGCGTACTCCGTATACCTGTGTAGAAGGGTATTTCTAGGGAAATACGTAGGAATTTTTTTAAAAAAAAAACTCTACGCCAGTATCTTGCGTACGCAAGATCCTGGAGTAGAGATAGAATATGATTATTTGAGATATGGAGTTGGGGCATTTTTTGGAATTGGGCTTCTACGCCAGGATCTGGCTACGCCACATCCTGGCGCAGGAAAAATAATAATTAAAATCTGCATTTCATTATATTTCATATAGTTACACTTATATACTATAGTATTTCATTAAATCTAGTATACTTAGACTTATATACTATAGTATTTCATTATATCTAGTATACGAGAAATTGGGCCCAAATAGGCCCAGTAGGAAGGATTGTAGAAGAAACGGGTGAAAAACTGAAAAAACGAAAAATTGGGCCCAAATAGGCCCAATAGGAAGGATTATAGAAGAAACGGGTGAAAAACTGAAATATGAGAAATTGGGCCCAAATAGTTCCAGTAGGAAGGATTGTAGAAGAAACGGATGAAAAAACGAAAAAATTGAGCCCAAATAGGCCAAATAGAAAGGATTATAGAAGAAACGGGTAGAAAACTGAAATACGAGAAATTGGGCGTAAATAGGCCCAATCGGAAGGATTGTAGAAGAAACGGGTGAAAAACTGAAAAAACGAAAAATTGGGCCCAAATATGCCCAATAGGAAGAATTATAGAAGAAACGGGTGAAAAACTGAAATACGAGAAATTGGGCCCAAATAGGCCCAGTAGGATGGATTGTAGAAGAAACGGGTGAAAATTTGAAAAAATAAAAAATTGGGCCCAATAGGAAGGATTGTAGAAAAAACGGGTGAAAAACTGAAAAAACGAGAAATTAGGCCCAAATAGGCCCAGCAGGAAGTATTGTAGAAGAAACGGGTGAAAAACTGAAAAAAACGAGAAATTGGGCTCAAATAGGCCCAATAGGAAGGATTGTAGAAGAAACGGGTGAAAAAGTAAAAAAACGAGAAATTGGGCCCAAATAGGCCTAGTAGGAAGGATTGTAGAAGAAACGTGTGAAAAACTAAGACTTATATACTATAGTATTTTATTAAATTTCCTATAGTATTTCATTAAATCTACTATACTTAGACTTATATACTATAGTATTTCATTAAATTTCATATAGTTACACTTATGTACTATATTATTTCATTAAATCTAGTATACTTAGACTTATATACTATAGTATTTCATTAAATTTCATATAGTTACACTTATATACTATAGTATTTGACAGACGGGATTTCAGTCGTCCTTAACCCGGTCAAAATAAAACCTAACAAACCTAAACAAGTAGTAGAGGCAAGCAAGGGTCGAATCCCACAGGGAGAAAGTAATCAATCTATGTGTTTCTTAGCATGCAAGTAACAAAGGGGGGTTTTGGATTGGTTTCGTAACAAGCAATCAAGGCAAATAAACAAATCAAAGGATGTAATCAAATATGGGGAAAACACCTAGCCAAGCAAGATCCACTTTTTCTATGATAGATTGGTCCTAGGTCATCTCTATTTCTTTCCTTTAGTTATTCCTGTCCCTAATCTTATATAGTTACTAGCCCTACCAGTTCTAGCAACACTTGCTATTGAACAACCGAACAATAACAGCATAGAGCATAGGATCAACCAAGATACATGTCAATAATCACAACCCGCAATAATTAACATGCAATCAATTCTTCTTTCATAACAATCTAGTCCTACCAGTCCTAGATAATCATGGATGCTACTTCTGAATTAGGGATGAATAATATTGATCTCAACAAGTTGACCAGAAAGTAATAATTACCACTATAGATAATATTAATCTCAACTAGGTTGTCAGGCTAGGGAAACTAATATTAATAATGATAATTACCACAACTGATGAGTTAGATCCAACCAATACTATTCAAGACCCTAATCCTGCAGTATGAATAATATCAATAACACTAGGTAGCTAATCTAGAGAAATCAATATAACTCAATGAAATGAAGCTCAAGAAGAAAGATATAAATCCAAAGAAAATAGGAATAGGGAATTAACCTCACAATCAAACCATAGAAAAAGCTTCAATTGCCGGGCTAAGCAAATGGTGCTTAGCTCTTCATAATCTTCAAAGGAAAAACAACACTAAATGGAAAAACGATGATCTCTCGATGGTTGCAACTAGGTTAATTAAAAGTTGTTTTTAACCTAATTCTAAAAGTGTGTAAAATAATCAAAATAACAATAATAAAATAATAACATAAAATAAACAAACGAATTTGCTTTCTTGGTCCAACTCCATCAACAGCTTCGCCCACCTCATCTCGGCCCAATTCAAAGGCAAGCATTAGCGATGACGTCACCATGACGTCATCACTCCAATTCATCTTCCGCTTTCCGCTTCAGCTCGCTTCACTTCACGCATGGGCTCCAACGTTCACGTGGGCCTCTCCATTGATCACGTTGCTTTGCCTTGCGAGGGGCCGCAGTCGCGGCCTTCGTGCCGCGGTCGCGGTTTGCTCTCGAATTGGCCTAATTAATTTCCGAATTTGGCCGCGGGCGTGGCCTTCGGACCGCGGGCGCGGCCTCTTCTCTTCCGTGCCATTTTCTTCGGAAATTAGCCATCTCCTCAGGTGGTCAACTCATTTTCCTCTGGAGGTCTCCAATTAGCTCTTCTAGACCACCAAAACCACACTTCTCCGCTCTAACTCCATAATATCCAATTGTGCTCTAAATCCTACCAAATAGCGCCTCAAACCTGGTAATAATCCCTAGATATGCACTATAAAATAGTACTGATCAGTATTTCATTAAATCTAGTATACTTAGACTTATATACTATAGTATTTCATTAAATTTCATATAGTTACACTTATGTACTATAGTATTTCATTAAATTTCATATAGTTACGCTTATATACTATAGTGTTTCATTAAATCTAGTATACTTAGACTTATATACTATAATATTTTATTAAATTTCCTATAGTTACACTTATATACTATAGTATTTCATTAAATCTAGTATACTTAGACTTATATACTATAGTATTTCATTAACTTTTCTATAGTTACACTTATATACTATAGTATTTCATTAAATCTAGTATACTTAGACTTATATACTATAGTATTTCATTAAATTTCATATAGTTACACTTATGTACTATAGTATTTCATTAAATCTAGTATATACTTAGACTTATATACTATAGCATTTCATTAAATTTCATATAATTACACTTATATACTATAGTATTTCATTATATTTCATATAGTTACACTTATGTACTATAGTATTTCATTATATTTCTTATAGTTACACTTATATACTATAGTATTTCATTAAATCTAGTATACTTAGACTTATATACTATAGTATTTCATTAAATTTCATATAGTTACACTTATATACTATAGTATTTCAGTAAATATATGAAATTTAATGAAATACTATAGTATATAAGTCTAAGTATACTAGATTTAATGAAATACTATAGTATATAAGTGTAACTATATGAAATATAATAAAATACTATAGTACATAAGTGTAACTATATAAAATATAATGAAATATTATAGTATATAAGTGTAACTATATCAAATGCAGATTTTTTTTTCCTTCCCCAGGATCTGGCATAAGCCAGATCCTGGCGTAGAAGCCCAATTCCAAAAAATGCCCCAACTGCATTTCTGAAATAATCATATTCTATCTCTACGCCAGGATCTTGCGTACGCAAGATACTGGCGTAGAGTTTTTTTTTTAAAATTCCTGCTTATTTCCCTAGAAATACCCTTCTACGCAGGTATACAGAGTACGCCAACATTTGGCGTAGTGATTTGTAGTGCAAAAGTTCAAAAAACGTAGTACATATAGTGGGACCGTAAAAGAAAGATATGGAAAAAATGAACAACATTAGTTATTTTTGATATTAACTAAATTTAAACTTGCCTTAATCTTATGGAGCAGTTCAGTTCCTATTCCCACGCAAGCCGTGGGTACGACTCTTGTTTTCAAATTAGATTCACCATCCATTGCAGATGTTTGCATGTTATATCAAGTTGATAAGTGCATGATATAATGATAGGACTTAGGAAATTTCCTCAAGATTTATTGTATTGTATCTAATTGATATGCTTTCCTCTACGTAACAAAGCCCCTGTGGATCAGAAGTTCCAAGAATAACTAGATCACATGGAATTTCATCATTCTCATGAAGCCACACAATGTTGCCTACATGGATATCCTGTTCTTGGATCTGGATGATGCATTATGAGAAACAAGTAATTATGAGTACATTAGTAGTTGAAAAGGCCCGTCAATACTCAATAGTTTGTTATTCAAACACTTGTTGAATTATTGGCAACATTTTATTGAAAGAAAACAAATATTACCTAATCAAATAAAGATATGAACTTGAACATGGATTACCTAAATTGTTCCCATAGGTTTTTAGGAAGGAAATTCGGTAAGGTATATTTTGTGTAGGATGTGCGATTGTCACAATAGAGCTCTTGCGCTGATTCATCGTCGTCGATGTAAACATATCGCTTCATTTTCATGTATCTTATCATGCTCGGGATACTGTTTCTTATCTCAGATAAACAATTAACAACATTTGTGAGTTTCTCATCTCAAGTACTGAAAAATCACAAAATGTGTCCAGCACAAAGACACAATTCAATCATGGCATCCAGAGATCTCATAAAGTACAAGGAAGCAAACAAACATACAATTACAAAGAAGATACAAACTTAACACACCCAAATTACTTAATTAAGACAAGCGACATACTTGTCTTATCAGATAAACTATACTAGATCATAAGTTAGCAGATCGGTTTCATGGTTTATAATGGCTCTCAAACTACAATGTGCAAACAACAAATTCTCCAAAAATTCCAAGATAAATTCACTAATTGCGAGAAAACAAAACCTAATGCATTCGAATTCAGTTCAGACGCATCCAAAATTCTCAACAATTATGCGCCATCAAAAGTAGCACCACAAACAAACCTAAAGACGAGCAAAATACTCACAAATTGGTATGTTGGGGTTATGTCGTAATAACGAAATTGAGAGTGTATAAAAAAGTTGTCGTTAAGGGGTCAAGAGTTAAATTCCTAGAAGAAAAGGAAAGAACGCGCCCCACGCGCCAAAGTGAGAAGCGAGCTAGGGTTTTCCTCCGCCTCTGTGGGATTGGCGGTCCGCCGCTGCCATCCCTGCCATGGGAGGCCCTAAGAAGAAATCTCGGCAGAAACAGCACTCCAGGAAGATCTCCGCCATCATATCGGCCCCCTCTCCAACCCGCCTCCCCTCACCCAACCCCTCACACTCCTCCGACAGTGATTGCAGCCCCTACCTCGCAATCCCCTCAAAACTCATCGCCTCAAACAACGCCCGTCTTGCAAACACCCCCTCCATCAACCCCTCTGAGATAATCCTTCTCCCCCCAATCGATTCCCCATTCCATGATGAGGATTTCCCTCCCCTCCTTCCCCTGATGCCATCTAACCCCTCTGGCTCCAATGACTCTGAAACCCTGCTCATCTGTGACGGGTCGAACCCCTCCTCAAGCCCAAAAACGAATGCTCCCCCTACCCTCCCAACCAAACCACAAACCAAAAACCCCCCGGCTCCGACACTCAAACCCCCTACTACTCACCCTTACAGCTCCCCTGCCTCCCACTTCAAACACTGTTCCATTGACTCTGCTCTTGAAGAGGATGTCCAACCACCATCTAGCCCACCCTCGACCGAACCAAACATACCAGACAAAAGCCCCACCATACCCACCTCCCACAAATCCTTCATAAATGTTGTTAGGCAACACAAAGCAGGACCAAAACCCATCCCTCTTAACTATGTTGCAGGGATAAAGAATGGCATCATTGACTTCTCTAATGATGATGTAGCAGACCTTGTCAACAAGTGGAATCTCACTCTTGTAGGAGCTGTCATGGGAGATAGAATCTCTTACACAGCCATGGAGAAGTATGTGGCAAGCAGATGGACTTACATAAACCTCCCCAAGCTCCGAAAAGACAACGGAGTCTTCATCTTCCATTTTGACAACGAGCTCGACCTGAACTCCGTCCTGGAAAAGGGGCCATGGACCCTAGGAAACAACAGGCCCCTAATCCTTCGAAGATGGTATGAGGGCATGCCACTCGATCTATCCCGCCTCAATGAAATCCCAGTTTGGGTCACCCTCCCTAAGCTCGACGTCAGATTCTGGTCTGAACACATGCTTGAGAAGGTGGGTTCCGCCATTGGCACCCCCATTCTCACGGACTACAACTCAGCAAACCAGGGAAGACTGAGCTATGCCCGCGTTCTTGTGGAAATCTCTCCCAAAGAAGAGCCCTTAAAGAGATCACATTCAGAAGCGCTAACGGGGAGCTTGTGCACCAACAACTCATCTACAACTGGCTTCCTCCCCGCTGCCCAAAATGCTGCGTGTTTGGACACTGCTACACCTCCCCTACTGTTGAACCCAACCTAACAAACAAACCAAACACAACAGCTAACCTACCCAACTCTGCACCTCCTCTCTTACCCACACCTGACCCCTCGCTAAAAATCTCCCTCATCCGGACCACCACCAATCCCAGTAACCCAGGCTTGAAGGCAGCAATCAACACCAGCTCTGCTGAACCCCCACCAAGAACTGACCAAACTCCCTTACTGACTTCAGTTGACGCCATCACAAGCGTCGCTCAGCAGACCCTCTTCAACACACACCCTGACTCTCAGGGCATTCAAACCATACCATCTTTACAATCTATCACCAACCCCATCCCTCCAAATCCCCCTGGAGGGCCTCATCTTGACCCGCCTATCCTGAAGCCCTCTCCCAACTCCAATCTTTCCAATGATTAACCACACCATCCTCTGTTGGAACCTCCGGGGTCTCAATGATCCCATCAAACAAGACCATCTCAAACTCCTCGTCAAATCCTGCAAAGCTAACATCATTGCCCTCCTAGAAACAAGACTCCTTCCCCACAAAGAACTCCCTCTCTCAAAAACCCTCTTCCCTGGATGGAACTCCATCTCCAACTCCCCTGTCTCCAGAAATTGCAGAATCTGGTTATGGTGGAACCCCCTAAATGTCTCCATCTCCTCCCTCCACATCTCTTCTCAGCTCATTCATGTCACCATCACGGAACCCGACAACACCAACCCTTTTAACGCCACTTTCATCTATGCTGAAAACACCCACCACAATCGAATACCTCTCTGGAATGACCTCGAAAGCCTTGACTGCCTCAACAGAACAACTCCATGGATTGCCCTGGGTGATTTCAATGTCATCTTGGATCCCACCGAAAAGATCACCAAAAACCAAAACCACCCTCACACCTCCCCCAACGAGCTCGGCAATTGGCTCACCAACACCTCTCTAAATGACCACCCCTTCACAGGCTGCTTCTACACCTGGAACAATAGGCAACCTTCCCTTAGCAGAACTTGGTGCAAGCTTGATCGTGTACTCACCAATCAAGCATGGCACGCCACCTTCCCCCACAGCTCAGTCTGCTTTGAAGCTGCAGGCATCTCCGACCACTCCCCCTCCATCACCCATCTCACCCACACCAGACCAATCCGCTTCCCTCCTTTCAGATTCAACAATGCCTGGGCCCAGCATGAAGATTTCTTGAGCATTGTTAAGGATATCTGGAGCACTGACCTTGATGGTCACCACATGTTCAAGCTCTTCACTCGCCTCAAAAACCTCAAGAAAGATCTCAAGCGCTTTGAAAACAAAAATTTAGAGGAGCTGTAGGAGACCATTAAATGCAACAAGGGAGAACTTGAGATCATTCAAGGGCAACTGCAGCATTCCCCTCTTGACCACAACTTGATTATGAAAGAAGATGATGCACTCAATTCGCTGAAATTGAGCCTCCAAGCCCTCCGTACTACTGCAAACCAGCTGGCCAAAATCAAATGGACCAAATACTCTGATCAGTGCAGTAGCTACTTCTTCAAAAGCATCCAAAATCAAAGAAGAGTTTCCCAAATCCACACCATCAACAGGCAGGATGGAACCACAACCAACAACAAAGATGAGATCACCAGGATCATCCTCAATCACTATGAGAATCTCCTTGGCACCACATCTCAACCACCCCCTTCATCAGCATCTACATGAAGATGGGTCCTTGTCTCAGCGAAACCTCTGCACAAACAATGATCACAGAATTCAACGCCATGGATGTGCGACGTGCTTTCTTCTCAATTGGCAAAAACAAAACACCGGGACCTGATGGTTATGGATCTCTGTTCTATAAAAAATCTTGGGAAATCATTGGTGCCGATGTCACAGCTGCTGTGCTCGACTTCTTCCATAGTGGCCAGCTCCTAAAGCAAACCAACCACACTACCATCACATTGATTCCCAAAAACAACTCCCCAACCAGTGCCAACTGTTTTAGACCCATAGCTTGCTGCACCACCATCTACAAAGCCATAGCCAAACTCATCGCTGGTCGCCTCAAGTCAACTCTCCCTGACCTCATTGGCGACTACCAAGGAGCCTTCATTCCTGGGCGCTCTATCAAGCACAACACCCTCCTTTGCCAAGAACTCATCAAACACTATGACCGCACAACTATCTCTCCTAGATGTGCGATCAAAGTTGACATCCAAAAAGCCTTTGACACAATCAGCCACTCCTTCATCATCCATGCCTTAGCAGCTCTGGGCTTTCCTCCTAAACTGATCAAATGGATTCAAGTTTGCATCAGCACCGCTTCCTACTCCATCAACATCAATGGCTCCCTGGAAGGTTTCTTTCATGGCAAAAGGGGTCTTCGCCAAGGCTGCCCCTTATCTCCATATCTCTTCGTCATTTCCATTGAATACCTCTCCCGCATCCTAACATCCAAAACACAAAACCCTGACTTCAACTTCCACCCAAAATGCAACCAACTATCCATCACCCATCTCTGTTTTGCCGACGACCTGCTCCTTTTCTCCAAAGGGGACCCTGGCTCTCTGAGCATCCTTAAATCGGGGCTTGATCTGTTCAGGGACATCTCGGGCCTCCACTATAACAACACCAAATCCCGCATCTACTTTGGAGGAGTAGATGAGGATACCCAAACCACCATGGCTGCCCTTTTTAACTTTCCCATTGACTCCCTTCCCATGAAATATCTTGGCCTCCCGATGGGATCGAAAAAACTCACTACCACAGACTATAATCCCCTCATCTCTCGAGTCATTGGCCGAATCCAATCCTGGACCTCAAAGCATCTCAGCTATGCCGGCCGATTACAACTAACAAAATCTGTTCTTTTCAGCTTGCAGGTCTATTGGTGCAACATTCTCCTCATACCAAAAACTGTCATCCAAAAAATTGAAGGGTTGTTGAGGAACTTCCTCTGGTGCAGAAAAGAGCACGGCCACCGAAATCTCATTTCTTGGAACACCATCTACACCCCTAAACATGAAGGAGGACTTGTCATCAAAGAGCTTCTCGCCTGGAACAAATCATGTATAGCTCAATCCATTTTTGAAATCTGTAACAACTCTAACAGCTTGTGGCACTCCTGGATCCAAATCCACTATCTCAGGAACAATGACATCTGGAACACCTCCTCAAGCGACAATGACAGCTGGTGCTGGAAAACCATCATCGCCATCAAAGATGATCTCATTGCACTCAAGACTCCGATAGAGCTCAACTCCATCATGAGCTCTCCCGGAGGAAAATACTCCACCAACAAGGTCTACCTCACGCTGAACCCCACATCGGCCCCCTCACCAATCTTCAGCAACATCTGGGGAGACCTCCACATCCCTCGATGCAGCTTCACTACCTGGATGGCCCTCCACCAGCGCCTCCCCACTATGGACCGACTACACAACTGGAGGCTTCAAGTCTCAAACGCCTGCCGCTTTTGCAACTCGGCACCGGAAAACGAAGCTCACCTCTGGTTCAATTGTTCTTTCACCAAATTCATTCTCAACAGTGTCCTCACATGGCTTGGCATCACCACTCGATTCAGCAGCCTCCCTCAATGGACCAACTGGATCAACAATGGAGCTCGGAAAGGCTCATTTTGCTGGAAACTTAAAAGCAGTTGTCTCACCACCTTCGTCTACCACACCTGGACTGCTAGGAACCTCTTGATCTATCAGAACAAAACCATCACCGTGGATGATTGCACCCAACGCATCATCCAAGCCATCAAGCAAAATACTCATGTGAATTGGCGTCAGAACAAAGATATCAACACCTGGAGAAATGTTCTAAGAATGTAATGATCTTTTGGCTGTAGCTCTTTTGGAACTTGCTGGCCATGTATATTCTCCTCTTTTTCTAACACGTAACCTTTTTCAATAAAAATAAAAATTGAGAGTGTATGCAAATCAAAAGATTTCCATGGCAAAAATTAGAGATGCTCCAGATGAAGATTGCAGGTATGAGTTTTAAAATTGGAAGAACACACACAAGATTAATGAAAGAGGTTTTCTCGGGGGTTGGAATATGACTTTGCATCTCAAAGACCGCAGAGCTCTGCGTGGTAGCCGTTACGAAGACGCCATCCCTTTTTCAAACACGTGACACTCATTATTGAAGCAAGCAGCCGCCGACGACATCGCAAGCTCCCTCTCACAGGATTTTTCGGCGAACTAGAAGGGAACCTAGCGGCAGAGGTTTTGAAGGCAGCAAGAGATTGAGCAGGTGTGCAGTAGGAGAAAAATCGAAGAAGAAGAAGAACACCAGATGAATCGAAGAAGAAGGAGGGTTGCAGAACTTGTTTTTTTAGGGTTTAGATCGAGCAGAACTTGACCAAAACATAACTTGGTTTTTTTAGAAGAATGAATCGGGCTGGATTAGAGAGCTGAAATCGGGTTTTTTTTATTATATATTTCGAATCCGCATAAATCCGGGTTATATACTTTCATCATATATATTAAATAATCTGGACAACACACATCCAGGATATATAGTGATCGAATTTAGAAAATACGTAAACTATATAACCCGGGCGTTGTTCCAATATATATATCCGGGATATATTCTTATATTACAAGACAAAATAACCCGGATATATCAAGCAAAAACACAACCGGGTTATTCTCGTGCATGATGCAAAGAGAAATACACTCAAATAACCCGGACGTGTTGCCTTAAATTCGGGTTATTTGGTAATTTTATAGAAAAATTTAAAAAAAAAATACATTTTTTTTATTATTATAGACCTCTATTATACCAGATATCTAACATCCGGATTATTATATCACGGGTTAAAAGAATATTTTTGTGGTAGTGGATTGTCTCAATGGGGTGGTAAAAATGCTCGTTTTCTATGGTTATTATAATTTTTATATATAATTATGTTATATAACTAATTATGAAACAATTTGTATTTATTATTATATATTCAATATAAATTAGATAGTATTTAGAAAAAATAGACCAAAACTAGTGTGGACTTTAATAATTATCAAAATAACACAAACTACTAAATGAAAAAATAATACGAGTATTTTTTGAATTGAAATAACTGGTGCATGCCACCCAGCCACACCAATTTTGCTTATTTTTCTAATATTTATGAAACAACGGTTGAACCCAACGGGTTGGGTCGACCCAATGCAACACAAAAAATGTCATGTCCGTTAGGTTCGGGTCACTCTTCTCCGCCTGATTTTCAAATTAAATCTTAACCCTATAAAACTCGGACATGTCGGGTCAAGTTTGACAACTTGATCTTGTGATAAAGTGTTTCATCCCATTAAACTAGTTAATTGGAGACTGGTTTCAAAATAGTATTGTTGGTATTATAATACCCGACCCGGTACAACTTGATCTTGTGATAAAGTGTTTCATTTCATTAATGTTAATTTTGATATTATAATATCCAATAATACATAATTTAAACAAATTTTAAAATTATGCATTTAAAATTAGACCTGATATAAGATAGTTACCTACCTTGTATGGGTACGAGCAAAAATATAATATAAATAAAAGGGTCAATTATTTTTGTCATTTCGATTGAACTATTCTTCGTATTACATTTTACTTTATTGAGCCTCTTGTCAAGTGTAATAATCATGATGACCTCTTGAAATTGAAATAACTAATTACTAGCTCCAACCTTATATATATTTAATATTTATTTGGTTATTAAGTAGGTTCAGTTAGCATTACTTAGCAATTTAGCATATATTGTATTAGTTGACCTTTAATAAACCCCAATAAACAAACACAGTATGCTAAATTGCTAATTAAGAAATTTGTGTCTTGTATTAGTAATTCTCTCTTTGGTTCTATCTATGTGCAGCTGAAGAGGCAAAGTTCAATCAATTAATTGATTAACAAAGTAGTGGAAAATATGTCTAGGCACACACTCACCTGGGATCCGTTTGGTAAGATAGAAAGAAATAAAATAAAGACAACAAATAATAAAAATAGGCAACACCTCCAATATACTGTAAGTACTATATCACCAAAATTACTGTTTTTACTACTTCATTTCTTATTTCCATTAATGAATCCTTATTCCAATATTAAACCCTATTATCAATAGATTATGAGTACATTTATTCATAACTAGTTGTTGATAATAAGATAAAGTAACAATACGTCATTTAACCCAACAACCTCTAACAAATCAAGTAACCATTCTTCTCATGGAGTATATATGTTGAATCGTAGTGTGTTAGACAAGGAATGGTGAAAATGTTCTCTGGGTAGCGAAAATAACAGAGATTCAGTAGTAATAACAAGACAGTTTCTTAGAGAATAAACTCTATCAACCAACTAGTTGAAAAGAGAAAACTTCTACCTCTAGGTGTTACCCTAGGAGGATTTCAAACACGTGTACTTGTATTATTAATAAGTTGTACAATCTCACAAGTCTTATCTCCACCTAATCACACAGTTCCTAGGTTTCTAGACTTTGAGTGCAATCAACTAGTAACAACACAAGAACATAAAGAAAACCCTAAGCAATCAAGTACATACCCGTACCTTGCCTTGGATCTCCGATCTCAACTTTGCAATAAGCTTCTTGTAGTCTTCAATGTGATAGCTGAGATTACCTTTCCCTAAGGTATCCTCATCTATATATAATGGTAGAAAAGATTTCTTACCAAATTACCAAATAGTTAGCAATCCTGCTATATAAGGTAACGGTGAAAGATTTTATTTCCAAATAAACAATTCAGCTCATGAACACATAGTTTCCATGTAAACACTTTCCTAAGACACGCTATTTAACTCTTCTCTCTCCGAGTAGATCTTCAAATATGGTTTCCATATGTAGTTGTCTTCACCTAGGAACAGCTGGCAATTCCTTCGTTCTTCATCGTTCCTTATATGTTGTTTCCAAGTATAAAAGTTTCCTTGTATGAACTATACGCATGCTTCATTCTTCAATTTTTCTTCCGCGTAACTGTTCCATGTTTTCACCACGTTCCTTAGCGATCCTCTGCTTTCTCTTCTTTCACATGCTTTTCATTATTCCCTAAATCGTTCACAATTCCTGAAACTCATAGAAACAATATAAACCATAAAATCCAATGATGTTTATCATCATCAAAATCAGAGGGAATATCATAATTCCAACAATATACACTAATTTTTATTGCAAAAAAAGAAGAAGACAACTATGTATTTTAACATGCATGCATGATTGCATGGTGATCAATAAACAGACAACAAGATAATATACTTTGCAAACTATAATAAGCAAGTTGGTATGGCCTAGTTGTTGATTAAATAAGCTAGTTTAATTTCCGGAATCAGGCTCAAAAAATGGATTAATCAATTTCAAAATTAGAACATGGGGGCCGGGGTTAATTAGATCGACCATCGAGATGGGTTTGAATCAATTATGTCCTTTGTGTAAGCATGTGAGTTGGAATTATCCTAGTTTTGAAAATTTACGAAAAGGATTAATCATATTAATTGATCGCCAGTTGTATTACTTGTATAGTTCAATTATCTATTGTAAGTTGCCTAAATCTAGTATGAGTTGTGTGCATGAACACTGAATCTGGTCAGTGTACGTTGAAATTTATGGGAAAGCTTCGAAATTTAAGATAGATACTAGTAGTATATGCCCGTGCTACGCACAGACTTTATTAAATTATATTAAACTTATTTTATGTGAAATTTTATTATATATATGAAAGAACATCCCATTTAGTAACAAAATGTTAGGTTGTATTAAAATAGAAAATATGATAAATTACTTTTTATGATAGTATAATTAAAACGATATATGATTTATTCTAATAAATGTTTATATTCAATAGAAAAAAAATGCATTTTCATACATTTTTTAAAAATGATCTTATATTATCATTTTTTTTATTTAAGTTTTTGCCATAAAATAAAATATTGTCAAATTTATAAATTTTAGTTTGCTAATTTGATATTATAAAACGTTCAACTCCTAATTCTTGTATTGTACAATAGAATAAAATTACTCCTTATTTGAAGTACACAACATAGATACTTTAGTAAAAATATTAGAAAACCATCGATATAAAGTTAAACCAATCTTTAACAAACAAAATTAAATATTCTATTCAATATTCGTCACAATTACAAACTAAATATTCAATCACAAATTGTTAATAGAATAGACCCTAAATCGTGCGCAAAAAAACAGACGACCTCTTATGAAAACAAAAAAGCAAATACACAATAATGCAAACTTATTATTTATATCATATTAAGTTTTAAACTTCATGATTGAATATATAATTGTTTGAATTAATTACAAAAGGAGCTAGTAGGGTTAATTTTTCAATGAAAGTTTTCAAATTAGACATACATTGCATATTTCAAACAAAAAATGACTCGGATAACAACTTGAATTGATAACTTAATACTTACCATATCAGCCTATATATAATGGCTATGAAATAAAATTTCATAGTATTTATATTTTAAACAAAAGTATGGATAAATAAGAAGTTAGC
Source organism: Rheum nobile (assembly GCA_027886185.1). NCBI lineage: Eukaryota > Viridiplantae > Streptophyta > Magnoliopsida > Caryophyllales > Polygonaceae > Rheum > Rheum nobile. The sequence goes on along the minus strand of WOAB01000652.1, from coordinate 2,140,607 downwards.
AAGATGTCATAATCACATTTTTAATAAGTATTGAAATATGAACGTATTGTTAACTTATTTATTGGATATTGTAATATGAACGTATTGTTAACTCTTCTATAAATATATCACCGATTCACCGTCTATTTAGACAATGAATTTATTTTGTTAAAATTTTAAAGCATGCAAAAAAGGAAATATAAGTCAATAAAATTACATACAAAAAATGTTTATCTAAATATAGGTTTTACTTACAATCTGTAAATGTTTTTCTTCTTAGGTATAAGTTTTTTTTACCTACTTAAATCTTGAAGTGACATTCTTAAAATTTTCTACTCTTTAAAATTGCTATTAAGAATGGGAGATTTTTTAAAGAACTCTTTATATAAATATATTTTTATATAAATATATTGTTTGTGGCGTTAAGTCTTTTTTATCTTACAATACAGAAAGAATGCATATTATGACTATATCTTTGACGTTTAAATTACAATGCTCCACCATTACAAAACCATCAAATAGAAAGATCTCATAATCACAAACAAATTGAAATACATTATACTAACAAACTCATCTCATAAAACCCTCAAATGAAAATAATAATTGAAGCTCAAAATTATTATTTTAGATTACAAACACTTGCAATCTCAAGACTAATATAGCAAAACCCTAAAATCAAAGCAAATAATTAGATAAAAAGAGATGGAAAGAAAAAAAAACGATTGACACAACTTCACCTTATAACTCCATTAACCAAACTTGTAGCAAGTTGGTGTATAGGATGTTTGTACGTGTCTCCTCCATACGGTGGACAAAGATATGCAATCTAGGTTGTGATTATTTATATGGCTTCTGGTACTTTCGATGTGAAATTTGGGTGCATGGAAGGAAACTTTGCTATTTATATGTAATATTAGTAGGAACACAATTGTGGATTTTTTAATGTGCATGGTTGTTTGAGTTCCGAAGTAAATTATTGTGGCCATTGAACAATAGAATTGATTAACTCAAAAATACTAACTATTTGGAATTCTAAAAGAAATGTGTTTCAATAGTTTGAATGTGTTTCATGTTTTACATATATGATAATTTGTTATACTATGGGATTTTTCATCATTCTTTATTAGTTAATTTTTTTTTGATTTATTTAAAATAAATTTATAAAGTATTTAGTTTAAGACACAATATAAAATACTAAACATATTATTGTTAGTGCTTTTAATTAATATTAATATATTTTTAATGTATTTTCAATTATAAATAGAAAAACATCATGTAAAAAAAAATAATCAATCATATGTACAATTATATTTTATATGCTAACAGTAAACTTTAAATAAAATACATAACACTTGACTTAAAACATAAGAAAATATAAAATAAACCTTAAATAATATAAGAACTATACTAAAATGTTATAATATTTATCTATACTTGTACTAAAACACTTTATGGGCATAAAACAATTATCATTATGTTGGTATTGTACAATATGTTGGTGTTTAATTTCTTTAATTGTTGCATGTTTATATGTATGTTAATAATTGTGTAGGTTAGCACATTTATATTTATACTTTTGACTAACAGTAACTGCGGTTATTAAAAAATATTGGCTATCTTGCTAACTATAACTTCATTATTTTATTTTTTAAGGGTGATTGAGAAGTGACTATTCAGTAATATTCACATTATGATTATAATAATTAAACTTCATGGCATGCATATTCATTATTTTGTAATATGCTGAGATTTATATGATTCAATCTCAGTTATTAGCTCCTTACAAGATGATATATTTATAGTGTAATATATTGAAATAATATTCACTGTTTTGTAAGGAATACTAAAAAAGTTGATGAGAAAAGATGATGGAAATAAAAAGAAGTAGAAAAGTATGGTTAGCAAATGGGAATGTTAACAAAGGTTGAATGATATATTTGCAATATATGTGTCTTATTTGGGTCAAATTAATAATTAATGAGAGCAATTGAGAATATTAATTGACATTATATCACACAATGCGTTTTACACGATTGCTTTACTATTGGGTATTTTTTAATTGGTGAGATTGAGAAGTAGGAATTGTTATTATATAGTAATAATTTAAATTTTAAAATTGACAAAAACAAATTTCGTAATTCAAAAGTAGAACAACAACAAACTCACAAATTAAAGGGATTTTGATAGAAAGAAAATACGTCTAGGAAATTATTACTCCATGTAATAATAAATAGGATGGGCCATTAATTTTTCGAAACTATAATAGAGTTTGATAAACAAAATTACTCTAAATCTATAATAAATGGAATAGATATTATTTATCAAGAACTCATTTTATATTATATATAGATATATAAATAGATATTATATATAATCAATACATATTAGAATAAAATGTTATTTATTGAAGTACATTGTAAATTTGTAATTTATATAATATATTTTAAATTTGTAATAACAATTCATGTAAATTTAAAAAATCAAACTATACAAAACGTATTGAGAGAAGTGCTACTTTAGTATATATGTTTATATATATATATATAGATGTTTAATTTTTGTGTAATTTTGTGAATATTTTAAACCTATAATAAATGAGATGGTCATTAATGGCCTAGGATTGTATTTTACATTATATAGAGATATAGATTTGCGGACCAGGGCACAAGAGTACCTGAAATATACGTGACTGATATCTTTTTTTTTTGATATAAAAAGATTTCAATTATCCAGAACAACCAAACATGGAAACTCGAGAGGCCGAAGAATCGGCGTCGAAACACCCGACAAGAGCAAGCAATCACAAGCAAGACAACAAAACAAAATTATAATAAAAAACAACAGACACAACAAAAGTTTCAGGAAAACAAATACAACTGAGCAAGGAAAACAAAAAAGGCTTAATCGACGAGATAGACTTCAAACATGGGTTGGAAAACACCAACAAGACGTTGAAGCAGCCGGAAAGTGGGAACAATACATAATCTGGAGGCACTTCATCGGTAGAAGCCACCAGGGATCACACGATCACTATCTTGATTTCAAACCGGAACACCAGTCTCCAATCAAACCTAATAAGCAAACCTACATCAGTAATGAGTGAATCACAAAGGTCATCAGGAAACATTTTTTCAATACGTGGGTCGAGGTTTGCTCAGTAGTCCCAAAAAACGCCGAGGAGGGTCGGAGTCTGCTCGGTGGTCGTCGGAGGGTTGCTCGGTGGTCTTGCGATTTGTAGTGTGAAATCAGCGGAAGCGGTGGCTTCTTCTTCTCCTCCGGCTGTACCCTTGACAATCCAACCCAGAGCAAAGAAGGTGACGCCGGCGAGGATGGCGGTTCCCCAAACGTGAGAGAACCATTTGCCGTACTGCCTCATCGCATACCACCACTGATCCCTCAGGGTAGCAGCGTCCGGGTTCACCGTCTCCCTCGGGTTCGGGTAATGGGCCTTTTGACCCGAATTTGAGAAGCCGTTGCTTGTCGCTTTGCTGGCTTCCCTTGGCGGCTTCCAAGGCTGCGCCGGCGCCGACAGCTCTGCTGTGGGTCGGAGATCCGGTTGGGTTTTCAGGTTTTCGGGTTCTGACATTTCGGAGAGGGGGGCTGCGCCCATGGGACCATTAGGGTTTATTGGATCTCATGTACGGAGAGCGTTTTTCTAATTGAAGACTTGGTTGCTTCTTGGATTACGGGACTAATATCTAAATAACGCTATATCTGAAATCTCTTTCAAATTTCATAGATTAGCAAAGTGGTGTAAGACCTCACGTTCTACTTAACGAGAGATTTCATGTTTGATTTTTTTGGTGTGTGAAATTCGTTTACGCCAACGGTAGCCACACACTGTAAGCGGGTTACATGTAATTAAAAAAAAAACTATCCTCTAAAATGAATAAATTTAGATAGGATTTTTATAATATGTGTTCATGAACACACAATAAAAATCTCATTTTAAGTAATAATTTTTTTTAGTCACCAATTTAACTTTTTTCGTAGGGGTTCATTCATTTTACTTTAGATTTTTTTTTTTCAAATTTAGACTCTTGACATGTGTCCATGAGCACACATTAAACAAACCGAATATAATTTTTTTTGCTTAAGAAAAATCAAGAATTAATTAGACCATATGAGTCAGAATTCGATAGGCTTAGCGGTTGAATTTAGTATCCGTATATGCTTTCAATTTTTTCATTCTAAAATCTAGAGTAAAAGATTATCAATAAATTCTGCAGTTAAATAATTGAGAGAGAAACATATATATTTAGTAATATCTGCTAACATTCAATTACTCTCTCCGTTCATTTTTAGATGTTTTTTAACCTTTATAATTTGTTCATAAATATTGTCCTTATAGAATTTTAAGACAATTTATCACATAGAAATCATAAAAAAATGTATTAGAACTTGGTAATGTTGAAAATTATCTCTTCATCTATTGGTTCTAATGGGTAGTGGGTGATTATATTGAGAACAGATTTGTATTTTCAAAATATATTCAAAAACTTTCTTAATATATGTGAAAAATTCTAAAATGACATATATGTGAAAAACTCTAAAAGGACATGTAAAAGTGAACGGATGGAGTAATAAAGATGAATGTTTTCCCTCAAAACAATATGTTGAAAACAAGTTCTAAACCTGAAAAGAAAGTAATAGAAAAAAGTTAAAAGAAAAATAAAAGTATATAATTAAATAGATAAATTAAAGGAGATTTATAAATAAATATCTTAAGTTGACTACGTACAAATTACGAACAAATTCCTTATGTGCTATATTATTTGTAGTATTAGATATTTTTTTATTCTTGTCGCATATTAAGATCTTTATTCTTTTATTGTTAATCACTTTTGATACTGTCACATAAAGTTTACAATGAGTGAACCCACTATTGCAAAAAATTGACTATGACTCTTGTTGATAGTCAGAGCGAAACACATACTCAAGAAAAAAATTCTTTGTTGAAACTCGAATGAATATGTAATGTCTAATGGTGTCATGCATATGTGAAGAATAAAAAACGTATGACCAATAATGTTACTTGGAATTATTCCCCTATAAGATATGATTGTCCAAGTAAAAGTTTTGAAAACAAACAAACTTATCAACACAAAAAAACACATTATTTCATTAAAGTATTTATCTCAATAAAAAAGATTTTTGTTTTTTATTATCTTCAACATATAATTTACTATTGGAGACAACCAAAATTAATGGTAATACTTCTATCCTAATAAAATAGACATAATAATCACAATAAAAAAACAAATCTTTCATTTTTTTACCAAAATATAGTATCACTCCCCAACTATGAACATATGCAAGAGTACACATCTAATTTATGCAAAATATTACACCTCAAAAATGTCAACTAGGTTGGATGTGTAAGGTTTGTCGTCATGTCGTTAGAATTTACAGGTCAATCGGATTATACAAGTTTAGTGCGGGTTTGGGTCGGCCCAACAGGTCAATACCTTCATGTCATAAATATTTTAATTTATAATCATTATAATTACAATATTATTATGATTTTGAATAATAAAATATATTATAATATTCAATTTAAATGATAAAATATGCAAAACCCAACTTAGAGGTTTTTGGCTCCTTCGAGTTCTTGTCACTCTTGATCTATTGATTTTGATTCGGATCTTAATCCAAAAAATTTCGAACAGGTCGGGTTGGTTAGGGTCATATTTTGACATGTGTTTAATTAAGTACACTATATATATATATAGATCTATGCTCTAGTAAAACATGCTCTTATAGTGAAACGGGTGAATGATTCTAGTGCGTTGGATGTTGATGAGATTGACGGACAAGATTTAATGGAGGGAGGTACAAAATAATTTAAATAGAAGACACACACTAGATTACCTAATTTTATGGAATTTGTTTTCCCTAATTTACTCTCTCTCTCTCCAATCCACTGATTCACTTTCCCATTAAATCGTCTCTCCCTTTCTCCTTCCAAAAACCATTCATCGTCTCCCTCAATGCTCTCTCTCAAAAATTCTTCCACCTCCATTTAAGCATCCGAAGCCCTTGTCGGTGACGGCGTAGGCAAAGACGATGAATCTCATGAGGGCGGCGAGGATGAAGATTGTTGACGACATCGGCGACTGCCTGCCAGTGCTTCTGGCGGAGGTTACCGCGGTTGAGATCGAGGTAGCGCTGGCCCCAGGCTTCGATCAGGGTGAAGGTCGCGTCCTCGCTCTAGCAATCCTCCCTCACCGGCATACAACGCGAATGGTGGCCAAGGCTCGCCGGCGGCGCTTCTGCTCTGAGGTGGACTACGAAGCGTTGCGGACTTGCGGCTGTTCTTCCCGGTGGTTGTTGCTCGCCCGACGCTGGCCAGGTAACTTCTCCTTCAATCTTCATCTCCGACCTTCGATTACCGATTATTGTTGTTCATCCTCCTCCGATTCTTATTCCGCGTTGAAGCCCTAATTATAGTCTCGCATTGCTGTCCGTATTTTTCCTGATTGAATATATCATGTATGTGAGAGAAATGTGAGTATGTAACTGTCTGAGAATTTAGGATTCTACGCACTTCTTCTTCCTTCTCGTCTTTCTCTCAGTTGCTCTTAGAAATTCATTTTCTTCAATGAAGTTCCCCTGGATTATTTCTCAGTTTTTTGTTTATTGCACGTCGAATTAGACAGAATTACAACGGCTTCAACTGAACCAAGGAATTGCGTTGTGTAGGTGGCGACCAGATCTATTGACATGGATGATCGTTTGTCAATTGGTAAATTAACTATCCCGTAGGCTTTTTTAGATGGAGGAGGCTCTAATGTTAAACCCCAGTAAGTAGTCCCTACTCTGAGTTGCCGTGAAAGATTTTTTCTTAGTTTCGATTGATGCGTGTTTGATGAAATGTTCCATTGCCAATTTGCCATCTTCTGTTTTTATTACATTCAGTGTGGCTTTGTTAATGAATTTTCAGTTTAATATTGGTTTATCTTTTTCTTTTTTCTTGAAAAAATTAATGGGAACATAGAGGGTCAGCTTACTGAAAACATTATGAATTGGAGAAAGAGACTATCTTATCATCAATTTCCATCTCTGGGAGTATCAGTTCCTCAATATTTTTAGAGCAACCGCTTACCAACTTTGTTTCCATGCACAACAGTCTTGATGATTGATTGCAGTCATTTTGTTTCATTCATGGCAATACTGGTATGATATGCAGATAATACTTGTATGATATGCAATTTGTTATTATAGATTATTTCACTGGCCGTGATTGTGATATTCATTTGTGTGGATGTGATATGCATTTTCCATACATTGATATGCAGAATATACTTGTATGATATGCAATTTTTTATGATAGATTATTTCATTGGCCGTGAATGTGATATGCATTTTCTATATATTGATATGCAGAATAATCCACGGGCGCGGAAAGGAAGCCGCGGGCGCGGCCAAGGAAGATCTTGCTGAGTGCCAGGAAAGAACAAGTCGCGGGTGCGGTTCAAGGGAAGCGATCGCGGCCATGCAATTATGTGGATGTGATATGCATTTTTTGTACAGTGATATGCAGAATATACATGTATGATATGCAACTTGTAATTATGGATTATTTCCTTGGCCGTGAATATGATATTCATTTGTGTGGATGGGATATGCATGATACCGAATAACAGATATTCAGAAATACTTGAACGATATTCAGAAATACTTGAATGATATTCAAATAATGTGTTTTGATATGCACAATTTTTTTTCAATTCAGTGGATGCATTATATATATAATGAATAAGCACTCATAATACTTGAATATCAGATATAGGACAGTGAATATCAGCATGAATACGATTGAACAAGAACAAAATAAACAGATATGCAAAGAACATGTAACGATATTCACAATTTTCGTGGCGATATGCATAATGTTAATTTCAACTAATTAAATGTATTGATATGCACGAACTTCCATTGAATATGTGTATTAACTAAAAACACAGTGAATAACGCGGATCTGGGTAGAGGCTTGAGGAATAACGCTGATGGGGATATGCAATATCTTTCTCTCTCCAAATCTACATTAAACTTCCTATTTTGGAGGCGGTTATTTAATAAAATTAAAAAAAGCTTTTGTGATATTTATTCCATGATTCACACCCCCACTATACCCTATTTTATCTCTCCTAATCTAGCCATTTATCACCCTCAATCCAACGCTCCAAAATTGTCCACTCGTTTTACCACAAGACTCGTTTTACCTGAGCGCCCCTCTCTCTATATATATAGATCTATGCTCTAGTAAAACAAGCTCTTAGAGTGAAACGAGTGGATAAATATAGAGCATTGGATTAGTTTAAGATGGATTGCTGAGATTTAATCTAGGGAGGTACAAGATTAGGGGGTAGATCCACCCACACCCGATCTCGTCTATTCACGAGCTTTCCGGGATTTGATTTCCATAATCCGAGTCTCTTCAACTTCCATTTTCAACTCCCTCCTCTGTTCTCTTGCTCTGCTATCTCAATATCTCTCTCTCTCTCGCATTTCATTTGATCTTCATCGCCGCCTTCATCGTCTCTTCACTCGCGTTTCGCTCGTTAGTCGGTTTCCAATCTCCCCCCTCGCAGTCGTTTTCTGGCGTCACCACTGTAGAAGCGCCGTCGTCTCGCCATCTTCGTTTGGGCTAAAGGTAACCCTAAAATCACTTCCCCATTAATTTTCGTCTTCGTCTCCACCCACCGTATTCTAAGTCTTCAATTTCGGTGCAATTTTCTGATGCGTGTTTTTCAATTTCGGTTCTCCAACCGCGAATTTCGACATAAATCGGTGAATATATTTACTTTGATTTGATTTTTTGTCGATTAGAACATTTGTGTTCGAGTTTTCCTTTAGATTTAGGGCATCAGAAGGTATGTCTTGTTCGATTTCGTTCGATATGCATTTTTAGTTCGTTTAGGGCATCGAAAGCCTATACTGTGTTATTGATATTCAATTATGTAGATAAGATATGCATTTTGCATGCATTGATATGCAAAACATGTGCAATATATATATTGTTTTGATATTCAAGTTGATTCATTTGGTGTTGGATTTGGAGGTTGGTTTTTAGGGTTTTGTTTAGAGGTATGTTTTGTCCGTGTTGATGTACTTAGATTGTTTTTTGGGATTTGATGTAACTGGATATTAGAGTCCATAAACTCTGTCGAATATGGATTTTGGTTCTGAGATTGGAGCCAGATTAATTGTTTGGTGTTACAGTATACTAGAATGCACAAAACCAATGATATTTGATGATTAGATTGTGTTTTGATTTTCAATTATATGAATGGGATATGCATTTGACATACATTGATATGCAGTATGTGCATTGGATTAATTTGTTTTGATATTCAAGTTGTTTCAATTGTTGTTGGATTTGGAGGTTGGTTTTTAATGTTACTCATCGTCTTATTTAGGTTTCTGTTCATGGTTAGAGGCTTGTTGGGTAGATAAACAATGTCTCCGAAAACAAAGGGTGGCAAGTGATAGCATGCATTTAGGCTAGTTTAGATCATGTTTATTTCTCTTGAATAGGTTTGTTTTGCTCCTTTTTCCTTTTAGTTTTATTTGGTTTTAGTAGATTTGTAGTGTCCGGAGTCTACTCTTGCGTTTGTTTCATTTCAGGATCTTTAGGAGGCGTTTTTGGAGAATATGAGCCTTAATACGAAGATGTTTGAGTAGAGGGCTCGAAGGGATGACGCCAACGTCAAGTGTGCGGATGACAAGAAGAAGGCGGGACCAAGGTCAATCAAGGAGAGAGTCTGAGGCAAGAACCAAGGAAGAAAACTGCGCCAAACTCGGCCCAGACCTGGCCGAGTTTTGGCCCGAGTCATGAAGCCCACTCAAGACGTCAACTGGGAGCAACTCGGTCGAGACCCGACCGAGTTTCGGCCCGAGTCAGCCAAAAGAAGTTAACTGAGAACAACTCGGTCGAGACCCGACCGAGTTGTCTCTCGAGTCAGCCCAGGAGTTGTTAACTGGACACAACTCGGTCGAGACCCGACCGAGTTGTCACCCGATTCAGCGTCGCTTACTGAAACTCGGCCCGTGACCCGGCCGAGTTTCTGGCCGAGTCGGGCCACGTGTTTTGTCTCCGACTTGTTTTATCCCGTGCGTCGTTTGCTATTTGGAGGCGGGGTATAAAAGACTTGTAAAAACTTCTATTTAGGAGACCTAGCAGCTGCATCTACGTTTTTAGATATCTCAAAAACCCTAGGGAAGATTTTGGAGATTTTGCTACATTGGATTGTTTGAGAATCGAATCTCTTTTGGAATACAATTGGTATGTTGTCTCTTTCAATGAATTTGATTTATCTTTCTCTCATGTCTAGCTAAACCTTCTTTTCTAGGGTTGGGTGAACCCAATGGTGAGTTAGGTAGGTTTGATTGCGGTATTTGATTGAATGAATATGTGATGAGATTTCATTCTATCCTAGGATGCTTAATGACCTAATTGATTCGTAATTAGGATTTCTATTGGAATTTGAGACCGAAAGGAGAAAATGATAATAGAAGATTGATACATGATAGATCCCTAGGATAGAACTTGAGGATTATTTGTGCGAAAGTGACTTAATCCCTCTTGTGGTACTTGACTATCGAATTGATTTTTGGATGAGTAGATTCCGCGGAGCGCGAAAGCGAATGTTGTTTCTATTTGTTCATTGATCTTTACAGAACTTAATGGACCTTAATGAGATTAGCTTTGTGCAAAAGTGACTGCTAGTCGAGTCAAGGTACATGCACTATTCGTCTGAAAAGAGGTAGTGTTGACATTAGATAGTGAGTCTTTCAAATGACATTCATATTGAAATCTAATCAGATATTGTCTAGAACTTACCGAAACACCATTGTGGAGATCCTAACCTTGGAAGCTTTTTCCCAACTGATAATTCATTTTTACTTGACATTTGTTACCATTGAAACCGAATTGCAAACCTTTCTTACTTACGACTTAGTCTATTAGTTGATCTGACAATTGGTACTATTACATAGTCCCTGAGTTCGATACCTTGATACTACAACCGAACCCGTACACTTACGGGGTAGGATTTGGACCTATCAGCAAGCGAAGAAGACTGGTTAAGGGTAATGTATTTATTTTCTGTTTATTTGTATAGCTTCGAAGTAAGGTATTATTTGATATGCATTGTTTAATGTTTGGTATTGATATGATTGCCAACCATTTTAGATTAGTGTGTTGTTCAATTTTTCAAAATTGATATTCATTGTATTCTCAGTGATATGCACTACATCCGGACTGATATGCAATGTATTTCTAACTATGATATTTGCATGTTTGTCTAAGCTTTAGTCATTCTTTCTTATATTTTATATACAATTAAGCTTATTAATATGATTTGTACAGGATTCCCTCAAGGAAGTCGGGTGAAGATTCCCCAAAGGATGCTCATGTCACATCTTCCGAACAACTTACCGAAGTAGTTGTGGACACTGTATCACAAGAAGCCCATGGCTCTTCCCCAATTCGAACGAGTCCACAGGCAAAGAGACGGTTGAAGATTGTTGTTTGTCGTGACAAGGGCAAGACCACCAGAAACAAAACACCTGATGATTCTGATGGGGAGGACGAACCAACTCAGGATGTGCTAAAAAAATCAAAGAAGTACAAGGCTAAGAGAAAAGCAAGAGGTATGATATTCTTAAGTGTTCAGTACATACATATTTTTTTGTTTTAAGTGTTCGTCAATGTGTTAATTACTTTTTAATTCATTGTAGAATCACCTATTTTCGATGAAGATGAAACACTGGCCAACATTCAAAAGGCAAAATCAAAGCGTTTGAAGGGAAATGCTGCATCATCTAAATCATATGCGCACGATGATTCTGGTACATTTTATTTACAAGTGAATGTTGGGATTTTTGGGTTTAAATGATATCTTTCATTAATAGACACTGACTAATACATCATTTTTGTCATGTACCAGGTTTGAAATCAAAAAAGAGGGTTGATAAGGGCAAGGCTAAGATGGTTGAGGAAGAATTAGAAAAAGTCATACGTCAGAAGACGAAAGGCAAGAAAAAGGACGGTTTTAAGGGTATCAAACATCATGGACGCCTTGAATATTTCGTTTGGGCCATCGGGAAAATGAACCAAATGCAAAAGGAAATTGTAGAGGAGTTTGGTTTTGGGAGACTTTTAAGGATGACAGTGTTCCCGTTACCGAGGTACATGGTTTTTATACTGACATGTTGTTCACTTGTTATGTGATATTCATTTGTGTGGTTGTGATATGCATACATCCTGCATAGATATGCATACTAAATATTCAGATATTCATGATATAAACAGTTGTTGATTGTGCATGTGATTTTCATTTGTATTGTTTAGATATTCATACTTACTGCATAGATATGCATACTATATATTATGGTATTCATGATCTAAGCAGTTGTCTATTGTGCGTGAATTTGTCATTTGTGTGATTGAGAGATGCATACTTCCTTCATTGATATGCAAATTATATTTTTAGACATTCATGATGTATGGGTGTGATGTGCATGCTTCAATCATGATTATGGATACATAATCATGCATGATTCGATCATATATTTTGAACTATTTTTTATGCGTTGTAGTAAAATATATTCTGTGTCTTTCTTCAGTTTTCTGTGTAGGTGGTTGGTTCAGAGTTACAATGCAATAAAGGGGAAGATATTGCTCCCAGATGGGTCTGCGGTGGATGTCACAAATAGTGATGTGGAGATCTGCATGGGCATTCCACGTGGCCCAGTTCAAATAATCAAGCTCGACCCTTTGGTTAAGATGAATGTGGTAGAGGAATGGAGGAAGAATTTTGATTTGAAGCTGCACAGCATCAGATACAATCATGTTGGTGAACATATGTTGTCGATCGAGGGAGGAGGCGAAGACTTAATACAGGACTTTATTGTCCTTTTCCACTCTTGTATAGTCGAGCCGACACAAAGCAGTGCTGCAAACCAGTCCCTCATACGTGGATTAGAGCAGCTAAATGGCGTCAGTACGATGAACTGGTGTGGTTTCGTTATAGACTGTCTTATAGAGGCCAAAAAGAGGTGGGATATGAATCCAGACGGCTACTTTACTGGCCCACTCTATTTCTTGACGGTATGTGGGTCCTTAAATATACATTTTGGGGGAATAATTTTTGAATTTTGATATATGGGCATGCATTTTCAATTATTTGGGTTGGATATTCATAATTCATACACTGATATGCATAATATTTCTATTTTCTTCAGGTTCTATACTTGGACCGTGTGGTCTTGTATGGAAAACGTACCATTCCAAGGAAATTCCCCGCATTTGTCGGATGGACTGGAGATCTTGTAGCTGAGAGAGAAGAGATTGAGATGAGTCACGGGGTGTTCGGGGATGGTAATTTGGAACCCCAGTTGACTATCAAAAAAAGGCAAGGTGTTGCATGTCCGGTACATGAATCAAATACCAAAAAAGATTATTCTTCATGCCTGATTTTAGATTTATATAGATTTTACAAGAGTAAATAGTTAACATATGTTATTGAATTAGTAATGATACAATTACATAGGTTATCATGCATAGTATCATGTTGAATAAGGATTATATACTTTTATGATATGCATGTGATATTTATTTTTGTGAGTGAGAGATGCATTCTCCGTACATGATATATGAAGTTGTCCATATGCTATGTGATATTCATTTGTGTGGTTGTGATATGCACACTTCCTGTATAGATATCCAGAATATGTATTCAGGTATGCATGATGTATTAGGTTGTTGATTTATTATGTGATATTCATTTGTGCGGTTGTCATATGCACACTTCCTGTATAGATATGCAGACTATATATTCAGATATGCATGATGTATTAAGTTGTCGATTTGTTATGTGATATTCATTTGTGTGGTTGTGATATGCACACTTCCTGTATAGATATACATACTATATATTCAGGTATTCATGATCTAAGTAGTTGTCTATTTGAAGATGATTATATTATGGTTTATACTTTATAGTGTTGATGAAGCCGTTGATAGCAATATTGCAATGCAAAATATACATATTGATATGCAATTTTTACAGGAGTTCAACAAAGGTATGGTGAAGGATTTGAAGATTATCACAAATGCTATTATTAGGATAGCCGACATGACCAAAAACATGCCTGTTGAGTGCAAGGACGATGAAGTGTCAATTGCCCTCACTGAGTCGGCCAGGGCTTTGCTGGGTTCCAGATCAGATTCCCTGCACGAGGCTCCTTTTGATGTATGCACTCAAGTAGGGAACGTGCTATCGCAAGATGAAGACCCATTCTAGACTAGTCCGAAGCTGATGAAGGTGGTTGAAGAGATCGAGGCTGCGTTGTCTAGGCGGAATGACATCATCAAGCGCGAGAATGATGAAGGCGGGTTTAATGACGATCTGCCCTTTTTCCAGGCAGATACGGGCCATACTGAAGAAGTGCATCAGTCCAGTCTAGCGGCCGTAGTGGATGTTCATATGCCTCAGGTTTATGCACATTTATTTTCCATGCAAAGAAAATCTTTTTATTTTATTGAATGTTTGCATAATATTAGTTATGAAATTTCCATAGGGCAATACGGGAACGAGCGAAGTTGATCCACCAGTCCAGCACCATGAAAGTGATATTCCAACCGTTGTTTACGATCAGTCCAAGATGGCCGAAGCCACCACAGTAGAGAAGGTCGACCCACGAGCCCGGCTCCATAAAAGTGATATTACAATAGCTGTTGAGGATCAATCCAAGATTCCTGAAGCCATCACAGGAGAGGAGGCAACGAACAAGGTATGCACAAATGAAACATTTGAAGTCACATTCAATCTTCAAAATTCCTGACTTGCATGCTAAATTCCGAATATGCAGGTGTCTGAGGCAACATTAGGAAATGAGGGTCCGGACAATATGGTCACTACTGATATGTTTGAGGTTCTTTAAACATCCAATAATTTAAATTTGCAGTTTGCATACTATGATTTTTCAATGATATGCAGATTGTAGGATTAGGTATTCATGATCTAAGTAGTTGGTAACCATTCATGTAATATTCATTTTTATGGTGTGATATACATGCTTCACACGTTATTATGCACATTGTATATTTAGGTATGCAGTTTAATGGGTGTGTTATGCAATAATGTATGGAAAATATGTTATGGTGTGATATCCATGATTCACGAATTGATATGAAGATTGTTTGTTTTGGGTATGCATTTTAATGGGTGTGTTATGCATGATTCACACATTCATATGCAGGATATGATCATTGTTTAACCGATATGTTCAAATTGCACAGGGGCAACCGAACCCAAGTGATGTGGTTATGGAGGTGGTGAATGACATTGCTGTTGAGCATCCCCAGGTTGAAGTTGTTGCCCCAGCTCAACCTACAGTTGCTGCGACCAGTGTTAAGAAGGATGTGGCTATGAAGACAACATGTGATCATCCAGGAAAGCGTCCCGCTGATAAACAAACTGATCTGGTAAGCGTGAGGAGGAGTAATAGGATTTGAAGCAAATGATGATGGTCACACTTAAGGGTTGAAGTAAGATGGCTGTCAAGGGATAAACAGTATGGTTGGTTGGCTTTAAAGCCAAAATTTTGTCTATATATGATAGAACGAATATAGATCTAGTTTGGGTGGTATTATGGACATCTTCACGTATTTTGTAACTGCTTAATATATGTAATGTTCAACAGGCTTAGATGGGGTGGTATTGTGGACAAAAGTACGATTTTTGTAACGGCTTAATTATGTTATGTTTAGCAGACCTTGACTGATATTCACATGTTCTGTGTCCATATGCAAATTAGATGTTCTGATATTCGTTGTATGATTAAATAGCATTCATGCTTGCTTTGACGATATTCAACTTTTATGTAGTATGATATTCTTGCAATAGTATCCATATTTGTGTTGTATTGGTTTACCAAAACGTTACTTCCAATTCAGGCACAAATGGACGACAATGAGGACGACGATGATTTTGTAACACCGATGAAATCTATCCAACAAAATGCGAAGAGGAACATTAAGCTACCGGCTACAAAAAAGAGCCCATGGTTGAATAGGATTATAAACGCAAGAAAAACGATCTCTAAAGAACAACATGCATTATATTCGTATGTTGTTAATCACGTTGCGGATGGGTTAGTGTTTACTACTTAAGTGTGTTGCATTCAATGATTACGCTTCTATTTTGATTCGTCTATTGTCTTTCCCGTTATCAGGGAAGTCCTATTTGACTACAATGGTAGAACACTTGATGCGAGCGAATTCCGGTCACTTGAAGATTCCACCTTTGTTTCAATTAATATTGTCGACTTGTGGTGCACATATTTAAATGATTTAGAAGAGGCTCGAAACCATACAACTGCATCGCGGTTGTTCGTTCATCCATCAACTATGGTAGGTATTCCGTTTTTACATTGTGATATGCATATGTCATTCAATGATATTCACTAAATCCTTATTTATTTCTGAACGACTAGGTTGGCCCCCCTCTCCAACCCGAACAAAGTTGAATACGCCTCAAAGTTCTCCATTTTCAAATATGGGATGGACGAATTGGTAGCGAGCCTCAACCATATATCTCTGGTGGATGCAGATTTGGTAATAACTCATCCATCTATATTTATTTCATATTAGCACTCCTATAAATGATCTATTGATATTCGTCAAATAACATCTTGATAAAATGACAGGTCCTCTTCCCCATTCTGAAACATGAGCATTTTTTCCTGGTTTGTTTCAACTTTATGCGTTCGAAGATAGAGATTATTGATAATTCCAAAGGTGGCGATGAGGACCTGGTAGCAAAATATGGTGAAACAATGGTCGTACTGGTAATATATCACTCAAATCATTTTTATGTTGAAATGTTTTTATACTATAACTTACACGGCTTCGAATTGTTTGTTATGTTTGTCCACAACCCAAGATGTTCTTTGAATACATGGATTCTTTGAATCTCCGCACAAGGTGCAATGGTTTTACCAGAGGTCGTATGTCCATTCTGAAAATGACGTGGCGTGATAACACAAACAAGGTTGACTGCGGGATATATTTAATGCTCCATATGGAGACATATTTTGGACAGGGAGTGAACAATTGGCAAGCTGGATTTAAGCCAAACTCTAAGAAATGTATGGTTCCATTGCGCCATATGTATCTCCATGCCCTTATAACGTCTAAGATGAACATTATGAAAGACTTCATCATCGAAGAGGCTACAAATGTTATGCGGGGTACAAACCATGATATCAGGATGGCAAATCAAATGGAAATGGAGAAGACATAGCAATGGGGCGTTTTATTCCACTACTTAGACGTTAAATAAAGCACAGTTTGTTCATTTTTTGTACGACTACTTAGACGTTTTATTCCACTACCTAGCAGTGTAGTTTACATTACCAAGTTATTGATATTCACGAATCTTTTATCGGTATGCAATTTCGTTGTTTTGGTAAGCACGATTCATGAATTGTATAACGGTATAGTTTGGTATGCAAATGCGTTGTTTTGGTATGCACGATTAAGTAGAAGTTATGAATGTACAAATTTGCATTACCAAGTTATTGATATGCACGAATCTTTTGTCGGTATGCAATTTTTATGTTATGGTATTCACGATATATGAAGTGTATAACGATATAGTTGGTGCATTTCTATTAAACAAGTTAAGTAGACTATATGAATGTATGAAATACGCAAACACACAAAAACTATAAAGATATTTAATCACTACACCTTGATTGCCAAAACATACGATTGAATAACATCAATAAATTCATAAAACTAGTCGCCCAAATCCCAAATACATGGATATGAGTAGCTAAGGAATATTGCAATAAATATTCTGAATATCAAAACAATAATTTCGCATATTAGTAGACTAGACATTTTCTTTGCAATTTCTGCTATCATGTCCGGCATACTTGTTGCACCTTTTGCATTTCCTCATGCCTTTCTTTGCATTTTCAACTACAACCTTCTTTTTCGCAGCTTCGGCTATAGACTTCTCCTTTCCATCTTTGTACCTCTTCCCGGTGCCTTTGTTCTTCGCTTGTACTAGAGGTTGAACGTAGACCTCATCCGGCGCACTAATTCCCGCAAAGCTCTCTACCATTGATTCTCTTACTCCTTCTTCCCTGTTTTCAGAGTTATCGTCTGCTTTGTATTCTGACTTCTTGTTCTTCAATGTTAACAGCAAATCATTTATCTTCTCATTGTCCTCCTCCACAATTCCAACACAAGAATATACCACTGACCATAATTCGTTCATCATAGCTTGTTTCTTTTATATTCTTACACTCTGATCCCATACGTCATTAGGAATACCGCTCTTTGCCCTTGTTGCAGCACCTTTTCTCCATCTATCTAGAATTAGTCGCTCAGGAACCTTTTCATAACCATAAGATTTCAAAGCGGTGAAGATATGACGACACAGTAAACCAACTTTGTTGTACATCATGCAGCTGCATGTAGTGATGTTGTGACGCAGTGGTGATCTACTTCAAATAATTCTGCACTGCCCTCCTTTGTATATGTCAATTGGTCCTCACCTGCGCATGAATACCATTTGGTAAAACAACGAATAACAATCATAGCGAACTGCATATCTCTTGACCAAATATGAATATCGGTGCATGTACTGTATATCAATGCAAAAGTAAAAAAATTGAATAACATGATTGATATTCATAAATACAGTTATGCAAAACTCCATGTCGATATTCACAACTTAAGCATTGGTATGCACGATATGCACTTTTTAACAATTCTCATAAAAAACAAATTGTAGTGAATACGGTAACGCAATATTTGTATATCAAACAACATTGTAAATATCGTACCTGGTGTCTCATTAGTGACAGAACAATCGAAACACGCTGTGGTAATCTCTTCTTGAACATGAGAAAAGATTTTTAGGGTATACACCTCAGAAGCATGCTTCTCAATCAACAATGACGTTTTCAATATATGAGTCCGTGTGTCTGATTCGATATCATTCCTCATCTGGTTATAACGTTGGGTTTCCATTACACTATCAAAGTGCATCAACAGCTCAACAAGGCTAAAGTTCCTGTTTGAATAATTTCCAAAAAAACTATTCTGAAACTCCGATATCGATGTTGTGCGAACCAGACCTCCAAGCACAATATCCTTAAAATACACTGGGATCCAATAGCATCGTAGATCAAACATATCACCGAACCAAGGTTTCTTATCGAGCTCATACTCAACCACAAATTCTTTCCATCCATCCTCAAACTCTGAGATTGTATGTGTATCATCCTAAACCAACTTGCCCAACTTCTTTCTGAAATCCTTTGAATTAATTTTTTTTGCACCAACCTTTTTCAACACCTTCTCCATGATGTGCCACATACATAAACGATGTCTGGTTTGGGGCAATACATTCTCAATAGCAATCTTCATCGCAAGATCCTGATCTGTCACAAGGATTTTTGGTGCATGGCCCATTGCTTTCTAAAAGTGTACGAAAAGCCATTCATACGATTCCACGTCCTCCTTCATGACCAATCCTATACCGAACGTAAGACTTTTCTTGTGATTATCAACCCTAGTGAATGGTGCGAATACCATATAGTACCTGTATGCATATACATTAAAATAGTTTGCATATCGAAATACAAGAAATTGTTAAATCTCAAACTCTCTACATTAGAGTACCTGTTTGTTCTGTAGGTTGAGTCAAAGGAAACCACATCTCCAAAAGTAGCGTAATTCTGACGTGAGATCGGATCTGCCCAGAATAACCTCGTTAACTGTTGTTCATTGTTCACATCATACTCAAAGTAAAAGGCATCGTATTGCTCCTTCTTCTTTGCAAACCTATTAATCACCATTTGCGCATCAACAGCTGTGATATGCGACATTAGATCTCGTTTGAAATTCCGAAAGTCCCTTATAATCGCCCTCATGTTCCCATATCCACCAACCATCTCTTTTAAGAGATTAAAAGACCTTACTGGCCCCAAGTTCGCCTTTGCACATCTCATCATAAATTATTGATGTCCAATGTCCATCTTCCTACTACTTTTGAGGAAATGCCGTGTTGTATTTGGTATCATATCGTGGCTGTGTCTCTCTGTAAAGTTGTCAACAACGTAGGCCATGCCGTCATTACACTTCAGAGAGATTTTTGCACCACACCCTATCCTGTTAGATGCCGTCTTACGTTTTCCCGTACTATTAGCTACATTCTTGAATCCAACCCTATTGCACACAAAGTATTTGATCTTAACAACATCTGAGTGGCTGAACTTGTACGAGGTGCTTGATCTAACATCAAAACCAGCTGTGGATGCATATGCATGATAGAATGCCTCTCTTGCATCCAGGGAATTGAAGCTTTTTCCAAGCACTGGTTTCATGGAAAGGGGACATAGCGGAACACAGTGCTTTGTGTTTCTGTCGTCTGGGTCAATAACACTCTCTGTTCCATACACGAAATCAACCTCTTCTTCGTCTGACAACCCATCATCAGATATATCAACATCATTGTCGGATGAAGAGGACCGCATATCTACACAACATGATAGCTAACTTTCAGTCGTGCGCGCTATCAAAGTAATCCTAATATGCAACTAGAGTATAACATGCAAGTAAGGAGTCGAACCCAAGGGAATCAACACGTCAATTTCTATGTAATTACTAATTTATCAACTTTAAAGAACAAATGGGGGGGGGGGGGGGGGGGGGTTGGTTTTCTACTAAGACTACACAAATGAAATAACACCAAAATCAAGCTTAAGAAAATAAGAAGAAAGGGAGTTTCACCTAGCAAGTTTCCACACAGCAGTCAACCAAGTTGATCATTGATTCCTCTCATGTTCATATTCACCCTTTTGATTTGTTCCCCTTCTGATCTTATTTATATTAACAAGCCAACCGGTCCTGCTAACACTTACTAACTGATAACCTAGAAGACCTTCTAAGGTTGGTTCAATTAGTAGCATAAAGTGTAAGATTGTATGGATTGCATGCAAAGACTCAACAACGCAAGTATGCAATGCAAATCAATTTCCTTTTCACAATTGAATTCAATTTACCAATTTCATGCAATTATGATCGCTACAAGTGATTAGGGATTCCACCGTCTATCCCAATTCTAGCACTTAGATTACTATAGATTTAAACCAGGAGATCAATCTAGTAAAAAATATAGAAATTTGAAATATGCTCAAGGAAATTAATATCAAATCCAACAAGGGATGAATAAGAGAAATGAACCTTACAACCGGGTTAACTTTGTGCTTCCACGCTAGGCAAAACAGGAAATTAGTTCTTCACAACCAATTCCAATCCAAAAGAGAGAAAAGAAATCTAAGTGTTCTTGAGAGTAAAAAGGAAGATTAGCCCCCAGGCTAGCTCTCCCGGCCGTCATTTTAAACCCTAATCCGAGCCCCTTAAATACCTTCTCAATTAAACAAAACGAAACAGCCCAGCAGTTGGAGAAAATCGGAAGTTGTTCAGTCGCTTAGAAAACCGCGACCAACCGCGATCGCGGGGGATCGCGGTTTGTGCTCCCCAAGGTTCTGCTGGAAATCTGCTAACCGCTGGTCGCCATTAGTCGCGTCAGCTCACGGTCTCCACTCCAACAACTTCTGTCTTCTGATCACCAGCTTTCCTATATGACTTCGGGCACTGTCTTCAACTCGTAAGTGCTTCCAAAAACATCCACAATGCAGCTCCGCACCTCAAACACCAACTTACCTCCAAAACTCTATAAATCCTATGATTTAACCACTTCTCACCTTTTCTACGGATTACAGAAATATCCCATAAATCAAATCCAAATCTCCTCAATAATATGCTAATAATTACTAGTTGCGCTATGTAAAATACCGCTTATCACAACACCATTGCATAACTAGTCAGTCTGTATGCATATCAGGATATATACGATATAGGCGGCGATGGAAACCCTAAATCCATAAACCTTTACAGGTATGCAACTGATATGGTACAATATTCAAAGTTTACGGCTCGATATGCAGACGGTTAACTTTTCAGAGTTTATGAATATGATTATAAAAGTTGAATATCATGGAACAAATACTGCATATCTATTCACTATTTATGAATATCAATATATATATATGAATGACCATGATCACCATGATTACGAATATCAGTTATTCAAAAATACTTGAACGATATTCCGATTATGTACTCTGATATTCACAGATTTAACAATTGTGCAGATTATATATAGCAGTATTCATCTTTTCGTATCCACATCCAGAATATTCACTTTCAATTATTTGCATATACCGATATGCAGAAACGTACACAGAATATTCGCGTGTTCTAATAACAGTGGCATCAGGAAATCCTAACAAATTGAATGCATATCAAAGATAAATCAAAGTCGTCTAAAGGCAATCCCGAATTCTGCTGAATCATACATTCTTGTCAAAATCGGTATTCCTAATACTATCAAGAACTCAACGCTAAACCCTAAAATTCACAGCAAATTCAAATCATTCATAAAATTCACAAAGAACGGTTTGAATATCATCGAACAACAAACTAATACGAACTAACCTTCTTCCATGTTCAATTTCGGCATTTGAGAACCAGAATTTCCGCCTTTGTTTATGGTGAAGAAGACCGGCAATGGAGTAGAGCAGGAAGCAGATGTAGAAAATGTAACTACCAGTCTACCACCGTCGTTCAATGAGAAAGATTGCTCCTTCTCTCTCCTATTTTAGATTTTCTTTTTTTTCTCATCCATTTTTATGGTAACTGATTATTATGGGCCTTGTATTATGGAAACCCTCCTACCATAAAATCCCTCCAACCTCTCAATCCATCCCTCCATTTCCTTTAATCCAACGATCCTCATTTATGCACTCGTTTCACCACAAGACTCGTTTTACCTGAGCGCTCCTCTATATATATATATATTGATAAAATCGTTATCATATTAGAGATAAAAAAATAATTACATATAATAACACACAATATTGAAAAGAAAACTAAAATTATATTAGACATATTCAACATAATCTTAATATAAAATTCTATATTCTAAAAAAGATATTAAGATAATTTCAATTACAGATATTAAATATACCACAAACGTTAGCACGAGATTGAGCAAACACCAACAAAATGAGTTCTAAAATCGAGCAAAACATAAGAATTCAAGTTGAATGACATAGTTTCATAGTAGCCTGAACAAGGAGATAATGCACTTACCTGATGCTCAGTTCAAGACATAGCTTCATAGTACTCATCCCGAGTTCAAATGAAGTGTACATAAAATCATTATATAAAATGAAGTGTAGTAGGGAACTTACATTTAAATGAAAACATAACAATGATGATTTGCTTAAAATATCATGATTGATGGAGTATTTATTACTACAATTATTTATGAGTGGCAAAGAAATACGCACTTGCAAATTTGATGTCATTTTATTACTACAATTATCTAGTGTCAAGAAAATATCATGATTATCATAGGATTAGGATGACAACCTTATACTACACACATGCACACCACTAAACTTATAGTCTATTTCCCCTCATTAGATTTTTGGTGACAATAGGCGAAAATTGGCAGGCTAAGTGACCTTTTCAGAAGACAGTAGAATCAACAAACTAAAATAAGAAATTGAAAAAAATTATAAGTTTATCCAAAATGATAAAAATCCATGATCACCCAAAGTAATTAATCATTCTCTACCAACTTGTTGATGATCCTGCAACAAAGTAAGACACAAAAAAATGAATATTATAACTGAAAGTTCCTAGGTTTGCAATAATATTAATAAGAAAATATAAGAGTACTTGATTTGAAAGATAATCCTCATCAACATGTGAAGTTCCATTCGATCCACCAGCTTGGTCACAATCTCCTAATGTGGTTGTGAAGTTTGGAATCACAAGATTTATCCATGGGTTGGCTTCTTTCAATTGAGATAAGATTTTTGAAGTAATTTTATGCTCAAGATGTTCTTCAATACTCTCCATATACATCGAGGGAAATACAAAAGGTGCATTACCCTCATTTTCCTTCAAATTGGTGTTTGTCACACTTTGCCCATATAGGCGCAAGCGTCCACTATGCTCATTCTTAGTGAAAACGTCATAATAGGGATCACTTTTGCCAATTCTATCAGGTAAGGATTCTATCTCTTTAATCATCTCCTAAATGAAATAAATTAAATTATGTAACAATATAAAGGAATGAGGCATATGACTCATGTAGGAATAATATAATTTAACTCAAAATGTTCTGTAGAGATGGCCCAAGATCTGTCTTGTATGTACGTCTATGAGCTCTTTTTCTTTGATTCAATATAAAGCTCTGCTTTTGATGGAAATTTGTTGTTGGATGGTTTTGTTTCTATCACATATGCAATAATCTATATTATAAATACTAAATTTCACAACTAAAATCTATAAAGACAATGGAAGAAAATAGAATATATTACCAATAGGTGACATTTCATAGCATATGAACATGGGCCCATTGTATGATAATCCACGTGACTTTTCACATTCTCTTTGTTCTTCTTACTTATTTTCTGTGCACATCTTATATTATATTTGTGGACTTTCCAAAGTCGTATCTTGATATAATGTAATAGATGGAAAAAGAAGTTTTCTCTATAAGAACATATACATACCTTGGCCAAATCCGAATCCTAATGCTCTAGAAGCTCTTTGAACTGATTTTCTGGTATATGTTGAGGGCGATTAGCTAACCTCACTTCCATTGTTTCAAAATTTTCGTAAGTTGCCTTCTTTAGCCTATTTTTGTACAAACGCCAATTGTCATTAATTGTTGTTAAAACATATGTTTTCCCATTCTCATTTACATTAAATCTTTTTTGCACAAACAACAAAAAGAAATATGATTAGTAACTATATATTTGATGATAATTAGTATACAATTTCAGAAAATCTGAAATAAAACATATCGTGACATATTCCCAAATTTTATCCTTTGTGGGAACATACTTCCAACTAATGTAATTCAGTGGTGTAAGTATATGATATTTTGCCACAATACCTAGAAAATGGATAAAGTCAGTAACAACTTCTTTAGATGGTCCTACTACTTGGTTTCTGTCATTTAAAACAATATTAATACACCCTTCAACTGTCCGCTTATGCAAGTTGGCCAATATTGATCTCCCACGATGTTTCTTTTTTTCAGGAGTTGCAAATTATAAAAACATATAGAATGTCTCATTGATAATTTCAATAAGAAAACAATACATTTATAACATGGTATTTAGGTAAATACCTGCCACTGAACTTGCATTTTCCACAACTAGTTCTTGGTCTACAACAATTTCATGGTCATTAATGGATATATCTTCTTCTTGAAAAGAAACCCTATTAACATGACTCGCATCGTGCACAACAAGTGATTCGTTACACATATCTTCTGCAACAAAGTTAACTTGTCGGTTTGCTTGCATTTTTCTCATGTTTTTGTTGCACTAAGGGATCCTGGAGTTATGTAGTTATTTGGGCACACTCTTTGTTGTGATTGTTGTTTATGTTGTTGTTGCTTTTGTCCACTTCCAGCAAATCTAGGTTTCTTAAGGAGTTGTAGCTGATGTTGCCTCTGATCTGGTTGTGATTCTGCTGGGGGATCTTGACTTGACTGGTTTTGAGACTTTAGCTTGAAAAACTCTACCATAGCTAAAGTTTGAGCCAATGAACCTCTTGACTCCTTTCCTTTTAAGCATTTTCCATTGGCTAAAATCTGAAATCATATTTAGAAGTACTAATAAAAATAAAGAACACATAAACTGATTGAATTAAATACTTCAGTTAATTCAAATAGAAAAGACAAGTTACAGAAACTACATACACCGTTAGATGCTATCTTAGCAGTGAGTCCAACATCACTCACTTGATTAGCATCTACTACTTGATCTACTTCAATATCGGTATGCTCTTGCTGTAATTGAGCCGGTAGATCTTGCTTTGACCGCTTTTTGGAATTTAACTTTAGAAAATCAGCCATAGGTAAAGTTTGAGCCAATATTTGTTTAGGCTCCTTTACTTTTAAGGATTTTGCATTAGCCGAGACATGTAGATTAGTTTACAAATATCATGAAAATTATAACAAGTCGTTAGAGACAATTTTAAAAGTGTTTTGAATATTATTCACTTGGTTACTTACTAGATATATTAGTTATAATTTTACAAGTAAAAAATGCAATGCTACAAGCTATAAATATAAAAAATTAATGTTATAACTCCAATGTAGTTTATTTACCAAAGGTTGACGTTCATCTTCTTTTGACAGATTAGTTGACGTTTCAACATATCTTGCTACACGATCAAATTTTTTCTATAAATCCTTACTTATTAAGTTATTAAGCCAATTGCTTGCATTCTTGCTGCATTAGATGCCAACCTTTCCAATATTTTCCTTTCATAATCTTTAATGTTGTTGCCCGACATATTAGATTTTCGTCTTTTTCCGATCTGTTTTACAAAACTATATTGCACATATTAGTATAAGACTTGTCTATAATAATTAAGAATATAGTAAAGATACACTAAATAAAAAAAGAGTACATAACATAATAAATGAAAACGACGCACCTTCATTAACAAAAAAGAAAAAAAAGAAAACGACGCACCTTAGGCAAATGCACGCAAACATAAAATGTGATTTTATTGTCAGCTGAGGCAAATACAAACATAAAATTTGTAGAGAATGATAAATCAAAACAACAGAAAAGTAACTCCACATAAGCATAATCTCATCTTTTAGATTTTTCTCATCTTACGAAACATTTGCATCTTAACTACAACAGTCGTTCCAAACTAACAGCAAGACAACAAAGCAATCGTTAAACCCTAGAAATGAATGATTACCCAACTGTTGTTGTAGAGCCCCCAAATATAAGCAAAAAAAACCCTACAACTCCACAGTAACAGCCCAGGACAACATTAACAGAGTCCAAATCAGCTTTATCTTATCCAAAAAAAGCCATGCAACTCTGTAGTTTAGTTCAGTAGCACAACAATATCTCATTCTTGCATCTCAAATTCATTACCCTCTTCATCATTACCGTCAATTCGATCTCTACGAAGGTTTTGCAATGCATAACACCAACCTCTTGATTTTGGATCTCCAACATAACAAACTTGATGTGCTTGAGATGCTAAGATGAATGGTTCATTTTCATAAATATGCTTGTTACGATTAACTCGAGTAAGGCAATATTTATCTTTCTCAACATGAAGCCAAATGCAGCCAAATAAGATGACACTCGAATGATCTAAATAAATTATCTCAATAATTTCCTCAATTGAACCATAGTAAGTGACAACACCCATAATAGGGTTTTGATCCCTAGAACTCGCAAAGCTTGGAGTTAATGCTCTTAAAGTAACTCCACTATTTTGAGTCACACAATTTGCATCACGCTTCATAGTATGAAAAGTATAGCCATTGATGCAATACCCACTATATCTCTTGGCAATAACCGAAGGTCCCGTAGATAACCATTTGATGTAATTTGGTACATGATGGCCATGATGAAGATCAAATTCAGCTTTCACTCTAAACCAATCAATAAAATCTTTGCTGTGGCTCAAAGTTGAATCCCATTTTCTTTTCTTTTGGCTGCTAACCACACTCCTGTATTTACCAGATATATCTCTCAACTTCTTTATCATTGCAATTGAATAATACATATCGATGTGCTTGCGACCACTTTATTAGACCGATTTCATAGTGTCCACCATTCTTATTTCTCTTTCCTTTTCCAAAATGAGTATGGCCAATCTTTGAAAAAATTGACAGTGAATCATCACACTTATCCTGTTCATTCAAATCTTTTTCAGCCCCATGATGCAAATATCTAGAACAAAGTGTTGCACACTCATAAGTTAGGTATCCTGTAAGAGATACAGTACATATAGAGGTTACATGCTTGAACACATGTAACCCCTTAAAACCATGTATGTTTTAGTCTCTTAAAGGGTTTCAATCCCGAAATAGATTAACACTGAAACCCTGTATGGAGAAAAATGCTACTACTCTGATGATCAAACACCTCAAACTGAACTCATCTTTTACCAAAACATTCAGGCCATAATTAGCTATTGGATGTTATTTAACCACTATAAACTCATAAATCTCATACCTTGTACTATAATGTATGAGACCCTATTTCCGGACCTTAGCCACCTCACGTATGCTATGTGCAAACACGTAGCGCATAGCCTTATCGGGGAAACCCTTTACGCGCTAGTCTGTAGCGCATTATGGGTTTCCAAAAGTTTCTGGGTTTCATCCTTTGCTACATTAAAGGTTATATAGGATTTCAGACCCTAAAAGTATGTTTCATAGTAGCTGCATAGTAGCGATGACTGAGGAGAAATGACCGGGTTCAGTAATTACATGATGATGAGGAGGGCAAAATTGTCATACACAAACACCCTAAATTTCTCAAAACATTCGGACCTTAGCCACCTCACGTAGAATGCAGTTTAAGACCAAGTTCTCAAACCAAGGAACTAAGCAATTATAGCTCAGGTATAGTGTTGGCAACAATTTTGTACTCTGCCTCGGTGGAAGAATGAGCAATAGTTCGGTGCTTCTTCAAACTCTAGGAGATTGGAGTGCACCAAGATAAACTATATATGCCCCAGTTGAGAGATAATCATGCCTGTCCCCAGCCCAATCAGAATCCGAAAAAGCATGAAAGGCAAAATCAGATTTGCGATTTATTGTAAGGCAATGGTGAGATGTACCTGAGAGATACCGAAGAAGTCTTTTGACGGCAGCCCAATGATGATCAGACGGACAATGCATGAACTAAGATAACTTATTCACTGCAAGGCAAATATCTGGTCTTGTGAGGGACAAATACTACAAGCTCCCAACAGCCTGATGATATTCTAATGGACCAGAGAGAGGCTTGCCACTATTAACTACAAGGGTTGTGTCAACAATAAGAGGAGTCAAAACCGGTTTGGCGTTTGACATAGAAAAATGCTCCAACAGATCATGAATATACTTCTTCTGATTCAAAAATAGACCAACAGAGGAAGGAATAACTTCAACTCCCAGGAAGTAGCGAAATGAGCCCAAATCTTTAAGAGCAAACCTCTTTGTCAGACATCCAATAACATTCTTAACTAGATCGACAACAGACACGGTGATTATAATATCATCGACATACACCAATAAGAAGAAAGCTCCAATTGAAGCATGAAGATAAAACAATGAAGTATCTGACACGACATGAAGAAAACCAACATGCAGTAGATGTGTGTGAAGTTCTTTGTACCAAGCCCTTGTCGCTTGCTTGAGACCATAAATGGCTTTATGCAACTTACAAACATGGGATGGCCAGTCTGAATCTACAAAACCCGGTTGTTAAGTCATGTAAACTAACTCTTCTAATCGACCTTGCAAAACGACATCATTGATGTCAATTTTTCGAAGGGGCCATTGATGGGCAATGACTACTGTGAGAATGAAATGGACCGTGTCAGATTTAATTTTTCACGAAGGACAAGAAATATCTACGGACGCGTCATTGCATTTTTGGCAAAATTTGATCTGATTCGGGATCGTTTTAGCCCAAAATTTTCACGATTGTGTAGAGCTTTTGATGGGAACCTAACCCGTATAAATACCTCTTCACCCATGGATTAAATTCATCCAAATTTGAGAGTTAGGGTCCAGCGTTCCCAGGAAATTTTGTGAGGTTCCAGAGTGAAATTCTCCATCGTTAGGGCATCTCCAGTTATGATTCAAGTACCAAAATCTTCATCGTGAAGTCACGAATCCAACGACACCAACCACGAGCCAGATGGTGGCAAGATGAGTTCGAATCGAGCCATTTTTGGACAGGTGTCGTTCGAGCCATTCGGTATAAATCGATTATGAATTTTTTATCTTTTTTTTTAAAATTAATCACGATTATGTATACTAATTGGGATTATTTAGATATACATTGGGTTAACTTAATTTTTGGAATATTAAAATTTAATTAATTATATTTTTTGGGTATTATCTTTTATTT
Source organism: Rheum nobile (assembly GCA_027886185.1). Taxonomy (NCBI): domain Eukaryota; kingdom Viridiplantae; phylum Streptophyta; class Magnoliopsida; order Caryophyllales; family Polygonaceae; genus Rheum; species Rheum nobile. Next base: position 2,110,559 of record WOAB01000652.1, on the reverse strand, counting down.
TGAATTGTTAAATTATAACATTTCATTTAGAAAATATGTTGGGTTATAAATTTGTTAAAGTTGTAAATAAACCATTAATTTATTTATTTATGCTATGATTATTTAGAATATATGATTAAATGATTTTTAGTATCATATAAATAATCGTTTTATTGTAAAGCCTTGAAAATTGATTTATTTAGAGTTAAATAAATTCCATTAAAAACCGAGACATGTATCCCTCAAATTCGATATTGAATAAATTATATAATTGTAATTTATTTACTTTGTGTGATTTGGGTACATCTCGGGATTGCTTTTGGAATGAAATTAAAGAAGGAAGTCAATATGTTATTCGAAAGCAACCATTCCCGTTATGCCATTCGACCTTCTTCGTAACTCAAGGCAAGTGGCGGTTCGCTCTTGCAATTTATTCCATATTCATCTTAATTGACAATTAATCAATTGTGCTAATTAAGTTGGGATAAATATTATTGAAAATTGTGTTTGGGAACTTATGTGATAAATTGGTGTGAAAAATGAACCTTATATATTAGGTTATATATTTTCCTAGCAATGACCCTCATATACATATTTATTATCATAGGGTGCTAGATGAACTTTGGTGTGGACTTGTATGCTTAGTTAGCACGAATATTCATAGGAACGCTATATACTTTGCGAGGTTTAGCTGTTTCTTTATAACTGGTATTAGGAGGATTATTGCCGTAGTACTTTTGGTCATGACCATACCCTTATTCGAATATAAGTGGTGGTGCACTTAGCTAGTGCCGTTATTCAGGATTCATCCCATGATATTCTCATTCCAAGATTAATGTGGATTATAATCCTTAACATAATGCACGTTTTGAAATTAAATAAGATAAGTGCTTCTATGCACATTATCAATATACTTTGGGCAAGAAGTACATCGTGGAACCCACTCGGGCTTCTGTCTATGAAGGTCCTCTTACCAATCTGAATTTGCACAACACACATGCGGTGAGGTTGGTTAAGGACCCGATTATTCAAAGAAGTCATTTTTGAAACTTTGTGTGATAAGTATAAATATTCCCAAACAAACGTACATAATTCCTATAAGACTCAATTCATTGGAGTATTTTTTTGGATCATATCTTTTCAATTGTTTTAGTGAGAGTATTCTAGTTATGTATCGTCTACCGACTTTTATTCGAGAGACAATGATAGTAACTGGATACAATCACATACAACCTTTTCATTAATACCCTTGTTTAGTCTTTCATTAGAATAACCAACCTTTCTCTTTCCTTGCATGGTTGGCTGGTGTCATCCGTCTCATGTGGGACATCAAATAATTCTTCTTAAGTTGAAGAAGCATGATACCGACGTTTAAGGCGGCTATTTTTAGTATTTGATATTTCATTTTCAATAAGGTTAAGGTCCTGAGTATGTAATTTGGATATTTTTATTAAGTCTTCCACGACTATCTTTGATATATTAAGTAGTTGCCATTTTCTGCAACGTCGTTTGTAAGACATTCTTTTATGAATGTTATGTATTATTTTTATTTGCGATCAATATTGTAAGCCTTGGATGATTTTGGATATGTGTTCCGAGCTCACTAGCAGTAATGTTCCTATGGTAATTTAGGTGTGCTACAACCTGACCCGGTTGGGCCGCTGCTACACTAGATGACTCGGGCCTTTCAGTTGCTGCACTCAAGGACTCCCCCCGCCGACCGCTGCATTGGAGGGCTTTCCCTCTCTCACTGAGACGATTGCTATGAGGCCCGTATCAGTGGATCAACAACAATAGGTTGGTCGCTGCCGAGAATCTCCACCATACGGGCCCAATCATCCATCTCGCCAACCCCTCACAACATAACCTCTCGAGCATGCGCCCTCTTCATGGAAAATCGCTGCCAAATAAAACAAATATTATATATATGTGGATGTAAATAATGATATTATAAATATGTAATATGAAATTAATTGGTATAGAAACTTACCATATGTGTGTCCTTAGCCGGAGGAGGTCGACGCCTAGGACGAGACTAGACTCGTTCAATGGGGTTCACATATGAATGCGAAATGAGGAACCAATCTAGGCGCTCGTCGTCCACATCCCAAGCACTGAAAGCCTTCGGGCTAGTCAAAATCTCTTCACATAGATGCTCCATGAAATGGGCCTAGTCGTCGCACACGGGATCGAAGGTCAAAGCGTACATCGCCTTCCCTATACTGATACTGGTACAATATGAGTGTCTCAGTTCTATGACATCTAGCGGCCTACTATGGATCCATCCAAACTAGCGTACAACCCGATCGGGCATGTATGACTCAACAAAATCCAGGAATCAGATAGTCCCTCGGTATGTGGAGGCCCTATAGTCTCCCATAAAATTTATCTTGCCATGTGGCATCCACCATGCTACAACATCCTCAGGCCGATACTTATCCAAGATACGCATGTAATACTAGATCTTGTTCGGCAAGGTGGGGATGCGGGTTTTCAGATAAATACATGATGTATGACCATATCCACGTCTATAAATTATTTAAAATATTTAGTTAATATTAATTTGTAAATTTTTTTAATTAATACCCCAAATCTAACATACTAATATAACCGTCGATTCACCTGACGTAGATAGGTGCATCCCGCTATGCCTCCAGTCATCCCCTGAGAAGCCATACCAAGGTGTTTATACAAGAACGCTAGAACACTGGTGCCCCAAGCTGTGTGGGCAGTAAACTGATAATTGTCAAATATCAACATCATCTTGGCTTTCAACTAAGCTAGAAGACTTGGTGTGCTGGAGGTATACCGCCGCTATCGACCCAGCTCGTCGCTATTAACAATCATATGCTTAAGGAGAGAAAAGAACTTGGTCGCCAACAACCCGCCCTTCTTGATGTCCTCTACCATCTCGTCCGCCGAGAGACCGAACATGTACTCAAAAAGCTCTATGATGAAGGCATCCTCATCCTCAAACGAGATATGGCACGAAAATCCATTGATATGTGGGCCTATGATCCTCTCCACGTCATGAAGCGTGATGGTAATCTCGTCCCATGAGAAGTGAAAGTTTTTTTTGTCTTGGGATGCCATTGTAACACCCCCGACTTACGTCGGTAGTGTCACTTGCCAGTGACCTCATACTTTAATGTCCAAAACTACCCTACTAAATCCGAACAATTTATGCATCAAATAATTAAATATTTAGTATTAAAAGAGTAGCGAAAGACTTTTGAAACAAATATCCAATCTTTATTAATATCCCCCTCGTAAATTGAGGAGATAAGTTTTACAAATGATATTGAAATTGCAGTGGAAAACTTTAAATAAAAAACTAATCACATGACTATGTTATTTAACACTTTCACCAATTACATTAATATGGAAAATTAAATCTTTTATTCAAACAACCTTAAAAATTCTTCAAAACTAAACTTTAACCACAAGCCTTTTTCTACGCCTTGTTACTTCTAGACTTGAGGCAAGTCGACCGATGTGCCGTATGGGACGGGTGACACCAACCAACAATGCAAGAAAAAATAGTGGTTGGTTAGTCTAATGAAAGACTACACAATGATATTTTTTGTGAGGTTCTCTGGGTCATATCTAGCTATTATCATTGTCTCTCGAATAAAAGCCGATAAACGATATATAGCTAGCTAAAATACTTCCAGTGAAACGAGGGATGGACAAAAGAGATATACACCAAGAGAATACCCGAAATGAATATGGGTATTATGGGAAGAAGATATGAATTTGTTTGGGAATGTTTTACAATAAACACACAACATATATAAACTCCATTGAATAATTGGGTCCGACCAACCTCACTGCATAATGCGAATTCATATTGGAGACGACCTGCTTAAACTAGAGCACAAACAGTTTCCAAGTTGTACTTCTCACTCGAAGTTTATTAATTATGTGTTCGCGGCACTTATCTTATTTAATTTTCAAAACATACATATACATTAGAGCTTTTTATCCACACCATCTTGATACGAGAGATATCATAGACAAATCCCGAATAACGACACTAGCTAAGTACACCACCACTTATATTCTAATAAAGGGTACGATCATGATTAAAAGTATTAGAGCATTAATCCTCCTAATAGTAAGTTATAGAGATCATAACGCACCGCAATGCCATAATATCCCTGACACACATGAGTATTAAAGTCCACAATCACTGACTATAAAGTCCACACATAACACACAAAGTCTACAATCAATAAAGACATTAAGAAGATAACAACCTTCATCGTATATAACTATATATATAACGATAATGACTATCAACCTAGATATGAAATTATTTATAATACTTTCTAGTTTTTTCATTTTCCTAAAATTGTTCTAATATTCTATTTATTTACCTAAATACTAAATCAATAACTATAACATTAGTTTGGAATTCACAATTTCCATAACAAAGTTGTATAGTACTTCCCTAAATTTCCTATAATTCTTCTAATATTTTATTTATTTACCTTAATTTTCCATAAATTTCATCTAATTTTCCTAAAATTCTTATAATATTCTAGTAATTTCATTTATGCAATTCTAATTTATTTTTACAGATAATACCATTACTAATTTAAATTTAAACAAATTCGTACCCGAAATCTAAACAATTAAATGATTATTCTGAAGAAATTTAATGAAAACAATTCAAAATGCTCAAAAAACATACCTCAGCACCAGGCTGACGAACCCGTATCTTAGCCTGAATCCATTGAACAAGGCTGAAAGCACCGCCATGATTGAGAATATGGGGATGTCAAAGGAGAAGAGCCTTTGCGCTGTTATATACTACAGTATATGCACTATATAGCAATGCATAAGGGAACCTGATTTTTTCCCTTATGCGCTACGTTGTAGCGCATAAGTCCTTCTGAAATGACACTAACATATACATGGCGTAACCCTAATCTCAACATTTTATTTTATATTATAAGAAGGGGTAAATTTGAGGAATTTTTCATTTCCGAGGGTCCTACATTTGGTTCAATGTATCCTACATAGTTCACATTCAAACCAAAGTATTTCTATAGCAAATTACAATGTTACTATTCAATGGGTAGAAGTTGTAGCTAAATATGTATACTAATGTCTTATGAGGTTAACAAATTGGAATGTACATAGAGTGGATTCAGTAGTCAATAACACCAACATGAACATATGGTACTTGACAGGGCAACTACGTAACATAACCAACTACCAACCGAACACTACTTTATTATTTGAAGACGTCCTAGAAGTCGTCCCCCGCTTCATCAGGCCCCTCCAATCATAAGCGAACGTCTCTTTTCTCGCACAACTTGGCAAAAGGGTTGCATTCGTTAAGGTATTTGTTATAGCAGGTTGCATCGTTGATGAACTTGAACCCGTTGGGGAACCCTAAGTTTTATTCTCGTGTAACACCTCTTACATATTGACTAGTGATTTTCCCTTAATATGAAGTATTTGTTTCCTATTCCAAAGTACAAGTGCTTTAAAGAAATGTGTTCATTTGTTCTTAACAACTTTCCGGATGTTATATTAAAACGGAATGATTAATTACACAAGTTCAAATACTTTAGTATGTCATACATCGTGAAACTACGACTACCAGACAATGGGGTTTCATTTGTGATTAACCAACGACACACTTGCACATCACCATCGTATGCTAGTTTGAACTTAGTTATGTACAGAAGTCAATAGTTTACTAAACCTTACAACACCAAATTCTTCTCCTTAATCATACCCATTAAAATCAATAACATAACTCCAATAACATGTGTGAATTGATGGTGGTCAAATTGGTAACTTATTTTTCAGTTTCAAACTGGTTCCTCATCATCACGAACTCTCACAAGTATTTTGATGTGTTCGATTGCGAAGACATTTTCCATCAAAGACAAAAAGCACCCAAAGTAGATGCATTTCAGCTTGGCCAACATAAAACCCTATTTAACACTTCTCACAAAGTCCTTCTGACATGAAAATAACATATACATAGCATAACCCTAATCTCAACATTTTATTTAATACTATGAGCATGGGTAAATTTGGGGAATTTATCATTTATGAGGGTCCTGCATTTGGGTCGATGTATCCTACATAATCCACATTCAATCCGACGTATATCTTTATCGAATTGTGATGTTACTATTCATCGGGTAGAAGTTGTAGTTAAATATGTATACTAATGTCTTATGAGGTTAACAAATTGGAATGTACATAGGTAGGTCATGATTGTATTAAAGATTCTACATCATTATAAAGAATAGTGATGTTAGTAAAATCAAAATAATAAGCTTAGTATTTTTTGAAAGTGTACCTCATTACCGAAATTATGAGACAAAAATTCACAAGACTTTTATTTAGAAGCCTCATGTACCACCGTTAAATGCGCCTATATATCAAGGATTTTATTGTAATGTCAAATCTAAAGCCAATGTTGTCTATTGTTTACATTATAACTTGTATTTCTTATATTGTCAAGAAAAAAACCCTGAAGTCATACCCTAGTTCAAACCTTGTGTCAAGGTGTTTCTAACCCAAAAAAACCAAGGCCAACATGAACTCTATATAGATGTAGAATTTCAACCCAAATAGAGTACATAACACCATACATAGAGCCACATGTGCATTTATATCATCCCTAACTTAGAAAATAAAAGATAATTTTAACATCCTTATCATTTTAATATGAGGTCAATAATTTTTACAATGACAAAAAATCAAAGTTGTCAGAAATAAACCCTGAAGCTATACGCTAGTTCAAATCTCGTGCCAAGTTTCTTTCTAACCCGATAAAACTAGACCTAACATCAACTCAATAAATATTTAGAATTTGAACCCAAATAGAGTATAATTTGTTTACATAGCAACTTATATTGTTTATATTGTTATTTGTATTCGACTTTGCTTGGAATTGTGAAAGACCAAAATAAAAATGTGAAAGTACTAAAGCAAAGATAGGATGGAATTTTACCCGGCAAAGATGGCCGTTTTGTATAGCAAAATGGTTCATAATCATGTTGAATAATGCGATTGGATTTTGTAGTGTCATGCGCAGGGTTGATGGTTGAAATCCAGCTAACTAACCGTGCCATGCTTAAATTTTATATTGACACTATTTGCGCATAACGGTGTGTACTTTATCCACAACCCAAATCTTCATCGGACCAAAACATATATTTAACATTTTGTCCAAATAAGTCATGCCCTTCAAGAGATGAAAAAGGAAATAACACATTGTTGTGACCATATCCATATGCAGCAAAACTTGTTCCACGTTTTTACAACACCGTTACGTCTTTTCAATTATGAGAACATAAATTGCTTGGATTCTATATACATATTATCGATTATTCTATTCTATCGCAACGTACGTAAATTGTTCTTTGGTGTGTAAATCTTCACGAAAATGTATGGAGGCAGTTACTAACGGTTATGGGTTGGGAAACTTCTATCTTTCGCCTATAAAAAGTATAAAAATGTTGTTATTGCTTTCATCAGAACATACCGTAAGACAAGTGTACGCAAGTAGCGTAATCCAAAAACCAAAATGGAAACAAACTGGAATGTGTACATGCATGTATATGCAGGGGGAATGCTAAAAAATTCCCCCATAGAGGTTTCTACAGTCAGGACCCATGATTACGTTAGGCAGTAGAACAATGGATTAGGTGGCCCGTATCCCCAACATAAATATATGGTACTTGACGGGGCAACTACATAACATGACCAACTACCAATCGAACACTGCTTTGTTCTTTAAAGTCGTCCTAGATGTCGTCTCCCGCTTCATTAGGCCCCTCCAATTAGAAGCGTACACCTTTATTCTCGTACAACTTGGCAAAAAGGTTGCATTCGCTAAGGTTTTTCTAATAGAGGGTGGCATTGTCGATGAACTTGAACCCGTTGTGGAGCCTTGAGTTGTATTCTCGTGCAACCCGTCAACATATTGACTAGTGATATTTTCTAAATATGAAGTGCTTGTTTTCTATTCCAAAGTACAAGTGAATTAAAGACATGTGGTCATTTTTTCTTAATGGCCTTCCTGAAGTTTACAGAATGATTAACTATGCAAGTTTAAATACTTTAGTACGTTATATGTCGTGAAACTATGGCTACTAGACAGTGGGGTTTCATTTGTGATTAACCAACAACATAATTGCACATCACCATCGTACACTATTTTGAACTTAGTTATGTAAATATGTCAATAGTTTACTAAACCTTACAACACCAAATTTTATTCCTTAATCATACCCATTAAAATCAACAAAATAACTACAATAACATGTGAGAATTAATGTTGGTCAAATTGGTAACTTATTTCAATTTACATTCATTTTCCATTTCAAACTGGTTCCTCCTTATCATGAGCTCCCACAAGTACTTTAATGTGTCTTATTATGATGATATTTTCCCTCAAAGACCAAAAACACCCAAAGTAGATGCATTTCAGTTTGGCCAACATAAAACCCTATTTAACACTTCTCACAAAGTCCTTCTGACATGACACTGTCATATACATGCCACAAACCTAATCTAAATATTTTATTAGAATTATAAGCATGGGGTAAATTTGGGAAAATTTTCATTTATGAGGGTCCTACATTTGCTTCGATGTATCCTATATAGTTCATGTTAGGGACCTTGGATCGTGTCTACGTGTAAAGCCCAGAGGCGTCGAGACGTAAAGACACGGATCGTGGCCAACACTGCTAAAGGAGGACAATATGGATATGACCGTCATGGGAGATGCAAAGATTTAGCGCCAAGCAATGCAACTAGAAAGATCTTGTTTCCACATATGAAGCACCCCTATCTCGGAAGATGGTAAAATATGGCAAGGCCCATGCATTAGGAAATATAACACTTTTTTGGATATAATATTTCTGATCCGATATGAGGAAATATCTTTACCATGTTTATTTAGTTTATCTTAGGCTCCAAGCCAAGATCTTATCTTATTTTATTCCTTGTAGGATTATCATTGGACCTCTATATAAATAAGGTGCCAACCTCTTGTAAACGAGACAAGCATGCGCTTATAACCATATTCTCATACATCAATAGAATCCAAATTATTCTCTCGAAAGGTTGTTCTATTTTCAGAACGTGTAATCATTGACCCCATACTCCACAATTAAAGCGGATTGCGTCACGATACGAACTCTGCCAAAAAAAGTTCACATTCAATCCGACGTATTTCTATAATGAATTATGATGTTACTATTCATTGGGTAGAAGTTGTAGTTAAATATGTATGCTAATGTGTTACGGAGTTAACAAATTGGAATGTATATAGGTATGCCTTCAGTGTATTAAAGGTGCTACATCATTATAAAGAATTGTGATGTTAGTATTTATAGGATATAAGAAATAGACTCAAAATAGGAAGCTTAATATTGTTTTGAAATTGTATCTCATTACCGAAATTGTGGGATAATTTCAAAAGAATTTGATTTAGAAGCCTTATGTACCATCGTTAAATGTTCCTATCAGAGATAATAGATATGCATGTGTCAAAGGGATTACTTTGAATATTGTGACTCCTCGAATTTGAATTCTATGATTTTGCAATCTGTACAATCGATTTTCTACATTTTACATTTTCAAATATGACGTCAATAATTTTCAAAATGACAATTTAATATACTGTACTGTCAAATCCAAAGCCAATGTTGTCTATTGTTTTTATTATATCTTGTATTCTTTATATTGTCAGAAATAAACCCTGAAGCCATACCCTAGTTCAAACCTTATGCCAAGCTTGTTTCTAACCCGAAAAAGCTGAGCCCAATATCAACTTAACGTAGACGTAGAATTTCAACCCAAATAGAGTACATAACACCATACATAAAGCCACATGTGCGTTATAACATCCCTAACTTAGAAAATGACATAAAATCTCAGCATCCTTGTCATCTTAATATAACATCAATAATTTTCACAATGACAATTTAATGTTTGTAATGTCAAATATAAAATCAATGTTATCTATTGTTTATATTATAACTTGTATTTTTATATTGTCAAAAATAAACCCTAAAGCCATATGCTAGTTCAAACCTTGTTCCTAGCTTCTTTCCAAGCCGATAAAACTAGACCCAACATCAACTCAATAAATATTTAAAATCTGAACCCAAATAGAGTACGATTTGTTTACATAACACCTTATATTGCTTATATTTTTATTTGTATTCGACATTAGTTCGAAGCGTGAAAGACCAAAATAATAATGTGAAAGTACTAAACCAAGGGTTTAAGTAGGGGATTTTGTAATACCCCGGACTTGAAATTAGATTATAAGAATTGAAGTGTTACCCATGTCAATAAGAGCTCTTTCTTATCAAAGTTCAAGTGAGAACAAAAACCTTTGAAGTTAAGCGTGCTAGGGAGAGAGTTGTACCAGAATGGGTGATCTCTTGGGAAATCCTCGGATTGACATTAGATATCACTTATAAGGCTCCGACCTTAACCATTTTGTAAGGATTTCAAGGGTTGGCAATGGATCCATCTGCTAGTTTGGTGAGCAAGTCCAAGGATTTAATTATGTAATTGGTAAGATTTCCAGATAAGACAAATGCCACAAGTCTGAGCCCGAGGCCATAGAAGCGCCAACATGAGGACATCACAAGAGGTCACCCATCATGGTACTACTCTTGCCCTAGCACGCTTAACTACATAGTTCTTTGTTGAACCGTGAAAAGGAAGAGCTCTTGTTGACATGGGTAGAACTTCAATGCTTATAAACCAATTTGAAGTCCGGGGTGTTACAAACTCCCTCAGTTAAACCCTTGACGTCCTCATCAAGCCCCTAAGACCGTTCTCTAGGTCGAGTGACCGCCTCTAGGCCAAGCACACTCGTAACCTAGAGTTGGCTCTAATATCATTTGTAAGGCCCGGGCCTTAGAAGCTCTATCGCATGCCAACCTGAGGACTTTTCATGAGGTTATCCATCTTGGTACTACTCTCGCCCTAGCATGCTTAAGTTCAGAGCTCTTTGTCCCCACTTGAACCTTGAAAAAGAAGAGCTCTTATTGACATGTGTAGCACTTCAATCCTTATAAACCAATTTCAGGTCCGGGTTGTTACAACATGTAACCAGCTCCGATTAGGTAGTGCTTTCCCAATCCAATGTAAGCACCTCAGGATCTTCGATTCGTCTACCTTCCTGGCATACCGCTCCTCGATCTCTGACACAATCTCATATAGCCATATATGGACATTTTTATGTCTTGGATTTAGATATCTTAGACAAAGGATAAACAATAGATACATATTTACATGAGTACAAATTTCAAAATACCTGAACCATCAATGGAAACCCATAAACATTATATACAAATCATTCATCCTCTCTAGCATTTTCGTTGTTCGACCATTTATGCATACGTTGTACCTTACCACCACATTCATTAAAATTGTCCACTCTTATTTTAATTGATTTTTGAATGGATGACAAAATCTCCTTACAAACTACCCTTCCCTAAACAAATATGTATGAACACTTCTAATCTAAAACCAGCTTCGCTACCCATGATCTTATACGACACTTCGGATCACACCCAAGGAGAATGGATTCCACTAGCAATAAATTTGCAAGCATGAACTTGTTTGGAGAAGTTTGCGGGCATGCTAAGAAATTACTCTTCACCTCCCTTATTGGACATGTTAGCATGTCCAGTAGCTCAATTACTGCTCCTTTATCCTCTTCACATTCAACTTTACTAAACCTTTTCCTACAATTTTACCCGCTCACTAGCGCAAACTCCTTGAGCGAAAATCTGATCACTTCACCCATGAGCTTGAACCACGCTCCCCACTTCTTGTTTCAGTCCAACAGTCGTATCATTATGTGGTGCACAAGTTTAGATGATAATTCTATTCTATAACCAAACTTCAGTATAATACCTAATGGACCTTCCAACATCTTCCTAATAACAAACATCTATGAAAACTAGTTGACCCTGCCATGGAAAAATCCTCCTCAAACCTATATTTACACTGCACAAAATGTGTATAGTTCATATTTTGCTTCCTCTCCTTGTTCATTTATTCTTCAATTAGAAATATATATAAACGCCATACTTACCTCAATTGGATCATTTCGGCCGCTGCTCTCTTACTCTTTCGCCTCAATGTATTGCCTTTGCCTTCCTAGGTGTCATCTATAAGGTATTTTTATCCCTCACATGTTCATCATTACAGTTTCCAATCATCAACATTTAACCAAATCAACTTCGGCACACTTCAATAAAACAATAAATTCACAAATATTACTCTTACCTCTTTTATACTTTTATTGAAATTCTTCTCCTCAAAAACCAAACCAAACCAAAGCTTTAGGATCTGCTTCTTATTTCCTCACATTCAACAAAAAATCAAATGGCTTTCCACCACATTCAACATGACTTCACCTACTTCTCCTCATATAATCTAGAACTCCAACTTCTCTTTTTCCTCCCACTATTTCACGGATCGCGTTCCGCAAATAAACGAAAATCTCTATACCCTCTCTGATTGTATATTGAATAAATCACAAGATGCAAACCTCCAAAAGCTATAAATAGCATTCACAAAATGAATGTGATCATGCAAAACCCTTAAATGCTTCCTCGACAAAACATAAAAATGGGTATTCTAGGGTTTTTCTGTATCGAATATTATTTATGTTTTTTATAACCTTTTTCGTGTTTTTAAATGCGATTTTCTTAATTAAAATTATTTCCAGATTTTGATAATATGTACTTTCAATTTCGTATTTTCTATTATAAATTTCATTCAGAAAAAATCAATATAATTTGACTTTTTTTATTAATCATTTTCATAATCATAAATCCATTATTTTAATAAAATCCCTTTTGCCACACTTACAAATAAGTTGTGTGATGAGACATAAAGTCGTTAATTTTGAAAAAATACATTTTTGTCTGTAGTAGCACAAATGTTAACACTTTAGTTAATTATTCTTTTCTATTATATGATTTTGGCTTGTTCAGTGGCATATATAACGATTAGAACTTAGAAGAGAGCATTGAAAGGCCAATTAAGATTTTTGTACTAAAAAGCCAAAATATTATTCGTTCAAACAGAATCTGTACGTATTTCTAACGCACCGTAGTACCCTACTATAATATTAATGATCGAGCACTTGTCAATTAAGTATCCCCTAGTACACACATAGATCAAATTAAAAATAAATTAGTAAGACTAAATAAGGAATAGATTACGCAACTATGAGAAAGTAATTAATTAATTGAAATTACCCCAAGTTGGAATTGGAAGTCAATTAGTAAGATATGATGTGCTTAGGACTAGCGTATAATCAAGTAACACAAGTTGATTAGCAAGTGGTCGTAATACGAAGTACAGCCTGGTACATGTTCTCCATTACCCTAAAAAAATATTAATCTGGTATGGCATTTTTGTAATATAATTTTTTGATTAAAAACCAACGTTCAATCGATCTAGTTATTTGGCGTTGGCTCCCTTAAGCGTTTTAGTTAAAGATTTCAAGTTCGACTGTTACTTTATCAGAAACGTGTATGAAAACACTGATGTTGAGAAGAATAGACTCATTTGTAGGCGAACGATATCCCGGTCTGAATGTAAAACCGCTCTAGCCAATTGAACTGAGCCGTCAAAAGCTTAAAAAAATATCAGATTAATATCTTTGTTCTCGTTACATGAAACAAGAACACTTGTAAAAGTATGGCAATTTCCTAATTTGACCTTTTATATTAAAAAAAAAAACAATTTATAGAGCCAAAAGGCATATGTACTAATGTACTATATATCAACATCTTATGGTTTCTAAATCAACATGTCATGAGCTTAATGGAAAAGAAAAGCTTCTCCTAAACGCTCTCCATACAATTCCCTTTCTCCCTCCCCTAACCTTTCCCTTTTTCCACGCTGCCAATGAGGACCTATAACTTTCTCCTCAAGATCGACTTCGTCGCCTAATTTGTTTACCTTTTGAGATGAAATTGAAGCATAGATCTAGTGCTTCTTCAAAGATCTATCACAATTGCAAGTTAATTTTCTCTTTTATCATGCCATTGTCAGGATTCCATAGAGTTGATCAGACTAAAGAGGAAACCTGCAGAATCTCGATTCCGCAGAGGCGATCTGGCTAGCACTCCAGATCGCTTCGGGTTGATCCTCCTCCAATTTCCCCTTCACCAGGGAGCTTCACGAACACCCCCGATCCTAGACACGATGGACGACAGCTGCTCCGATCTCCTTCTTGACAACAACACCTGAAACGATCCCAAAAAGGGCTTTCCGGGAGAAAACTTCTCTGACACCCAAGTCAGCGAATGGTTTAAAAGGAGGGAACCAAAAGGAAAAAATGGAGCAGGAAAGAGCCAGAAAAAAGGACGAAAGCGAGTTCAACAAGCCCAGAACACGGCCACTGCTGCAGTTGTCATCTCTCTTTCCTAATTAGGGTTTTTGGGATTGGTGAAGGGAGAAAAAGATGGAAAAAGATCCCTCTCTTTCCACTTTCGGTATATTAATACTCCCAAAAGTTCAACTTCCTCTTGGGCCAGATGGGCCAGCTGAAGTTTCGCTGGCAGTCTGCTTCCCTCTTTTGCGGAGAAGTGTGGAGTCGTCCGCGGAGATACATAGAGCTCTTCCGCAGAGTTAACGTGATCCCACAGCCAACCCCCCAAGTCCTTCGCTTCGCGCATTTACGGAGCGAAGACTTGGTCTTTGTCGCGCTGGACGCTTACTTATTATTTCGTCCTTATACGATCGTTGAGCCGTGACTAACTTGCGTGAACAAGCCCTTTTACATCTTTATGAAGGACAGTGAACGACGGCTTTTCAATTGCATCACTTTTTTCAAATTTCAAGAAATTTCTATTTTTTTATAACTGTTGGCCTTTTTTTACGACACTTCGACTTCCTTCCACTTCTCTTATAAATGAGAAGCGGTTCATTTGTCTTCTCAATCCTTTCACTTCCTTTCGTCTTCAGCTACTCGCTGTTTTGCGATCATAGAGAAACGCCATTGTCGAGCTTTAACATCAAGGTAGGTTTCTCCTCTCTTTTACTGTTTTCCGCCTCTAATTGTCGTAATTTTTTCCTTCCGTTTTGTTCTCCTTGCTTCGTTGACTTATTTTCCTCTTTTTAATTCCACTGGAGCGTGACTTTCTATGGACTTATGGAGTTCTTTGGTGACATTTACTGCACAGGTACTCCTACCGCCTTCGATTCTGCCCCTAAGGTTTCTCTTTTATTTGAATGCGAGTTTTTCTTCTTCTCAATCTGTGATCCGTGGCGTTATTAGGGCCTGAAAGGCGGTTTGTTTGACAAATTTGGGTAGTTTTATTGGAGTGGTTTCTTACCTTATCTAATCTTGATACTTCTTCCTTCTTTTGCAGAATTTAGGGTTTCATCCCTTTTCCCTTCAAAAAATTGTCTGATGAACAAATGTGCCACCATTATGAGCGATACAGGGTCGTCGGGTGGTCCCCCTCCCCTAACCTAAGACAGAGAAAATCGCCGCAAACGCCGACACGACAAACACCCTATTGAGGCTCCTGAGGGAAGTGACGAGGGAGCCTCTACGGAGAGTGATGTAGGCTAGGATCAAGGATGACTCGGTGCTAGGCATTGCTCTTAGTCATCTCCAAACGCAAGGGCTCACGACAACTAGATTCCAGAATTCTGGCTGGACTTACACGGGGTCGTTCTATCGGCTCCGACATCCAAATTGGGTGACTCTAAATCGAGGAGATAGATCTGGAAGTCTAGTTTAAGCCCTCCAAATTTGAGAATGAACGGATCTGGGAATCAATAGTTATGGTGATTTTAATGAGACGTTGCAGAGAGTTCCGTGAAGGAATTTAGCGAGATGAGTTGTTTGGATAGGGTTCGTGAAGGGAAGATGGATGGTGATGGATTTAATCGAGGATAGGCACCTAACACCCTTGTGGATATGACTCACCACTCTAGTTTAGGAGAGATCGAGATTCAAGAGATATGACTCACCCTTGAAATAAGTCCGGTTTGCTCGATATGACTCACGAACAAGAACAAGAAAAAGAGAGCTTTCTCAAGAACACAATAACTGCAATTTCATTATCAATCAACGTTGTTTTTGGAATGAAGGAGCATCTTCCTCTATAGGCAAGCCAGGGAAAGGGAAACGTCTAAGAAAAGCCCAAAAAACAAGGCTGGCCGGCCCATTAAGGCCCAATGGTGCCTTTCAAGGCTACAAGCTGAAAATAATACTTAAAACAAGCTTAAAACATGTCTCAAAATGTCATCAACCCATATGGAAAACACAAACATGAATCATTAACTGGAACGCACAACAATAAGGAAAACGAGCTCTTTGGAGGCTTGATTGAGGGCTTCGAGGCTTGGTAGGACTTTCTGGACTTTCATTGCTTAAGGAACCCTTCTTGATCTCCCTTGAATGCTTGACTCGAGCCCACTTGAATTCTTAACTCGAACCCAACAAGAATGCTTGACTCGAGCCCACTTGAATGCTTGACTCGGGCCCACCTGAAGGCTTGACTCGAGCCCACTTCCTAGGTTGACTCGAGTCCTAGTGATTGGCTCGGGAGGAAGCTCTTCTTGATGCTCTTGAGCTCCATCTTCAACACTTGAGCCATCTCGGAAGTCCGGGCTCTCTTGAAGCTCTTGATGGGGCGTAATCACATCATCCTCCCTCTCTTGAAAAGGATTCGACCTCAAATCCAGCTCGTCAAGGTCTTCATCTTCCTTCATCAAGGAATGACCCAAATCAGCCAAATGTGGGACGTCTTGATCTCCGGGCTCATAGGGCACTTATCCAGATTTAAGCTTTGAGTGGCTCACAAACCTCTCTTCTTGACCTGAAATAAAAGGACTAGAAGCTCCATGCAATCCGAAAACTTGATCAATAAGAGGGTTAGTAACATAGGATGCATCATTAGGTTGAGGGAATGCAATGAATCCAGATTTCTTAGAGGACCTATCCACAACAACAAATGCAAGGTGAGGCCCTCGAACTTGTCCATGAAATGTTAAGAATGTAAACACAAAACTTCCAATGGCTACATGATATCCAAGCATGCATGTACACACTATTCCACTCTTCTTCCTAGTTCTATGTACATGCTTAGTGATGCAAAGATCAACATAACTCACATGCATGGGTATAATGATCATTATAAGAACAAGATGCATTCCATAAGACATGTATTGTGATAGAGAACTTTGGTGCATACAAGAGTATCTAGTTTTACATGCAAGGGTTGATTTCTTCATGTGTATTGTCCTAAATGGAATTATATGCTCATTTTCAAACTCAAGAGATGAAATTGAAAAGGTGGAGATAAGTGATACTTCCCTTGTATTAGGCTCCATTGGAACATCCTTCTCTTCTTGGTTAAAAAGTGATTTCTTGGGCTGCTCAACATCCTTAGCTTCAACCTTTTCTTGGAGTAGGAAAGGCAAGCTTGAAGGAACCATGTGGGTCAGGTCCTTCCATGGTGTAGCCAAAGATTGGAGGGTGATGAGTCCCAATGATTGACCACCAAGGCGCCACCGCGTTAATGCCACGACACTCAAGCATCGACCATGCTTCGATTCCAAGGCATTCATGCACACGCCTATATCCAAGCCTCTAAGGCTTTTATCCTCTTTGTATTTCTGGTTATTTAGTTTCTTTAGTCTAGTCTTGCCTTAGTGAGTGTGAAGATGGGCTTCAACTCACTAAGGCCCATTAGTAGCTTTCCCTTGTTGGCTTGATGCCTAGACTATTTAAAGCCATATTTGGCTTCCTTGTTCATTTGGTTGAAGATTATAGAAGTGGAATATTCCCCTTAGGTTGAGTATATCTCCCTAAGGCCTCCACTTACTTCTATCAACCCCAAGTATTCAAATCTCTCATTCTTCCTCTCAATCTCATCTACTCTGAAGCAAAATCATTCAAACCCTTGGACTCAAGCTCAACTAGCCAAGCAGAGAGCCGCCGACTCCTCCTTGTCCGCCGCCGGTCGTACCCTCCCTCGGCAGCCCCTCGGCTCTCCCCTCTTCCTCTCGGCCGTGAGTCTCCCCCAAGCTCCATTGGAGGACTAGCAAGCTCAAGAAGGAAGGAGAAGTCTAGCTTGGCCACGATCTAGCTCACATGGGAAGAAGAACCTCCTCTTGGGGGTTTGATTCTCATCAATTGGTATCAGAGCCAAGGACCGAGCTAAGTCCCCTTCTCCTCTCTCAAATTCGTTTTTTATGCCTATTTCCTTAGCTTGTATGAGTTCTCTTGTTGTCTCCATGTTGACCATGTGTTTTTGTTCATTTCCTCTCTTGCTAGCTTGAAAGTTTTTTTGTTCTTCATGTTTTTGTGTTCAGTATTTCCTTGTTTCGATGCCTTTTTTTATTGTTTCCATGCTAGCTTAGTGTTTATTTTAGTTTCTTTGCTTCCCCCTCCCAAAACAGCCCCAAAAACCACAAAAAATTCGCTTTCCAACGCCCATGACAAGGCCGGAAACCGGTGTCGTTTTCCTGTCAAAGAAATCCTAATTCACCTACTAAAGAGTATAGCAAGCAAGTCAGGGTCGATCCCACATGGAGTCGGTTATCTGTATGCAATTAACGTGTGACTAACAAGTAGCAGGGTTTTTTTAGAATATTCGCAGAGTAGCAGAGATGCAAGCTTTAAAAGAAGAAGAAATATGATGAGGGGAAGTATTCCACTAGACAAATATCCACACTGCAGATGAAACAGGTTGATCACTGATAACTATTGTTCCAAGTTCTTTTCACAATCTTATAGTTGTTCCCATCCTGATCTTAAGTACTACCAATTCTCACAGTTGTTGATAGACTTATCACGATATCAATGGAAGAAAACCTTACCACTAACAAAGCAATAGCGATGCACACAAGGATATAAGATACATGCAAATAGAAGAAAACCTTACTACTTAACAAGCAAATAATTCTCTCTCACAATTGCGCACTCGTATTCCACTATATGCAACAATTGTGTTTGCCACTAGGTAAGCACTCGTATTCCACTATATGCAAACCCTAGCACTATGATAGATATCGATAAACCTAGTTAGCAACTCTAGATAAATCAATACAAACCAATAGACACTATGCTCAAGAGAATTAAACCAACTTTATAAGATATAGAACAAGGAATATAAATCTCATAACCAATTCATTGCAATGCTTCAATTGTCTAGCGAAACAAAGGTGTTTAGTTCTCCATTCGTTCAAACCCTAGATCTGGAATGAATAAAGAGAGAGAACGTCCTCTTCTCTAAAACTAGAAAAACTCTTAAATAGGTTCAGAAAAGATAAGCTAAACCTAGCAAATAAAAATAAGGAAATAAAATAATAGAAAGTAGAATATCCGAAAATGCTAAAATCGGAAACAAAAGAACTGCTGGCCGTGAGGCGTCGACCTCCACCGCGGGGCGGTGAGTTCGTTGTTTCGCCTTCTCTGAGATCCACCGCCGGGTCGCGGTGGCTTGTGGCGCGGGGCGGCAAAGACCAACTTCTTCAGTTCTTCATCTTCTGCTCTCCTGTACTACCAAGTGATGGTAGCCTTCCTCCATGAATCCTGAGCAAATCTTCTCCTCCATCTTCTCCATCCTTCATTAAGCTGTAAATCCTATGATATCTTCATTTCTTAACTCTTCTTCTGGATTACAGACTTAGCCTAAATCTACATTGAAACTCCATCTAAATCATGTCAATAATCACTGGTTAAGGTGCCTGAAATGACACCTATCAAATTCCCCCACACTTAGCCCTTTACTCGTCCCGAGTAAATCAAAACTAATCATACTCCAATCATCAAAACTAAGGCCTTAGGAAGTGCAGGCAAACATGATACCAGTGACTACAACAACTCAACAATCAGCTCCAGACAACCAAAACAAGTGATGCGAGATAAATCTATTCCTAACTCATGTCTAGCTCCTTATCGCTCCAGAGTGACCTACCCGAACTCCTTATATCACCTCTGCTTATGACGCCAGCCTCCAGAATGATCCTAAAATCACTTTTTTTTTTACGCTCATCTTGCCTAGGCGTCCTCTCGGGTTTTCACCTAGCCACTCATTTCATTTTGCTAGACATCTCACATGTACTCACATCACGCCAGTCCACTTTTGCACCGGTCTATACCAGTCGGACTACCTGCTTATTACCTGAACTGCCCTTTCGGGTTTTCAGCTCATCCCAGGGTTTTGATTGCCTTTTTCACATCTTTTTGGTTTTTTTTTTTGAAAGTACATATGCTCGAATCTGAGATGCAAAATTTAAATGCCTAAACAAACTATGTACACTAACTATGATAAGCAGCAAGTCTAAATCCCTCCCCCATACTTGAATCACACACTGTCCTCAATGTAGAGACGAAGACATAACTAAATAGGGGGAAGAGAAAATAAACTCACTGGTAAGGTGGATACGGTGGATAGCCCGACGGAAATGGAGGGTACCGCCCAAAATAATGCTCCTGTATGTACGCCTCAGCTGAACTCAACCGGCTCGTAATATCACTCTCAATATCTGTCTGTAAAGTCTGCAGGCGAGTCAGCATCTCCTCATTTGCAGCGTGTTAACGCAGTGTGAAAGCATCAAAATGAGCAAACATCTCATCCTAAGGAATCTCAGAAGTCGATGCAGAGGAGGAGGCAACAACATACGCAGGGGCAGCAACCTGGAGACTATCCTCAGAATCGGAAGGAATGACCTCAGCGTCAGATGGAATGAACCACTGCGTGAAATCCTGCGGGTAGGTAAAGGGGCGAGGAAGCCGCAACATGTGACCTCCATAAGAAAACCAGAGGAATTGGTCCGGGGAGCTGTTCAACATTCCACACCGTCGCATACATGGGATGTCATAGCGAACATGCATGATCGGTTGAGGAATAGTATCCATCTGAACTCTGGCGGCAACAACCAGGGTGATCAGACCACCCTGAACAATATCTCGCGCCTCACCCTCGCGAATCCTCTGAAACTCGCGAGCCCACACTAGAACCCAACAAGGAGTCTCCCCGTCCAAAGGGTCCAACATCGGAAGAAACAAACCAAGGCATTTCAGAGAAACCTTCCTATCATCCACACTCCCACAAAATGATCGCATCAGCACTGTGTGAATCAAGCGTAGACAAGGGTGCACTAGTTTGTTACTAGTCTCCCTACCCTTCTGAAAATCAGACATTCCCGTAGCGGTAGTCCATAATTCTTTAGTTTCCGCCGCATCGGGTCCCTTCTTCCACCCAACAGTAGGTGGTCTAGACACTCCCAATACTTCCCTGACTTCCTCAACTGGCATCTCGTAAGCCCGTTCCTCATACTTGAATCTTATACCTGCAAGCACCTTGCATACCTCACCATTAATAGTGCGTCTCTCAGTATATCTTGACATGGTGGCAATAAACTGGTAACAAAGCTCAGGGAACGCAGGGGCACACTTGCCTAGGAAGCCACCCAATCCTAACTTATTCAAGCACAGCTGGACCATCTCTAGCATACCCAACTCAGCCAAAGTCCCACTATCAAAGAATCGAGGCGGAAGCACAGTCCTCTCCGCAACCACATCATAAGCCATATTCTCCTCTACAGTCATGCCAACCTTCCTAGCTCTCGGCATAATGAAAGAATTGGAAACTTGGAGTCAAAGAGCTAGACAAAGAGGACTTACAAACCAAAGACGGGGGTTCACCAAGGGTTCACCGCGGGGCAGTATGCTCCACCGCGGGGCGGCGACAAAGACTAGTTACTCCACTGAAGGCTGCCGCCGGGTCGCGGTGAGGACTGCCGTGGGGCGATGACTGTTCAACCTTCTTCTCCAAATCAAAATTCCTGACTCACGCGAGGCGGTGAAACTCCAACGCGAGGCAGCGACTATATGATCAACCCTATCTCGACCTACGACGAGCCTAGACAAAGCCCAACTTCCTCCAATCACACCTCCAAAACTTCACAACACCTCCCTTCAACTAATAGACACCACGGGGCGGTCGGACAAGTATAATGTGGTGGCTCGGGTATGGGAATCTGAAATTGGGTTCAAGGATCTTCCACAGACAAGGCTTAGAGCAAGGGAGGGGTAGCGATTATGGGATTTGAGGTTGAGGACGTGAGGGGAGAAAGAAGGGCGCGACAGAAAGAGAGAGAGAAAGAAAGAAAGAGTGAGGAGGTTAGGGTTTGGTGGGAGTGTCTAATGGGTAATGGGGGTAAATACCAGGAACCGGACCAAGGGATGATCCAAATAACACCGTCAAATCCTTCGTATCCAACTTGGAAAATGTGTTTGAAAACAAAACGGTTTTTTATTTTTATTTTTTTATTTTATTTTTAGAAAATCAGAGTTGAGTGAAAATACCCAGGCTTCACCGCGGGGCGGTCGTGTGTTTCCTGGAGAGTTAAACTCGCCTCCATTTACTTTCGTACCTGACACGTTAGTAGCAGGCGAACAAAACAAAGCAAAAGAAACTACGAAAATAGTCTAATGAAAGAAAAATCAAAAGAAAAGAAAAATACCTCGGGTTGCCTCCCGATAATCGCCTTGGTTAACGTCGTTGGCTCGACATAGGCTGTGGCCTACCATTTTTCAGCTTCAGGGATCTCAAAACTCACTTCATCAACTTGGTTCGGGTTGAAGCCTTCATGGTAAGGCTTCAATCTTTGGCCATTCACTTTGAAAATGTTGTTTGTCGTGGGGTTAATCAATCCAATGGCGCCATGGGGGTGTACTTAAGCAATTTCATAAGGACCCGTCCACTTGGATTTCAGCTTCCCAACAAAAAGCTTAAGCCGAGATTGAAATAGGAGGACCTTATCCCCTGGCTTGAAATCTCTTCTCAAGATGTGCTTATCATGCCACTTCTTGGTCTTCGCCTTATAGCTAACAGAGTTCTCATAAGACTCAAGGCGCAATTCCTCTAGTTCTTGCAGCTGCAGCTTCCGGAAATCTCCCACTTCATCCAGTTGCATGTTGCATTTCTTTATTGCCCACCACGCTTTATGTTCGAGCTCTACAGGGAGGTGGCATGCTTTTCCGAATACTAACCGGAAAGGAGACATTCCTATTAGAGTTTTGAAAGCTGTGCGGTATGCCCACAATGCATCATTAAGTTTAGAACTCCAATCCTTCCGATTAGCTGCAACCGTTTTCTCCAGGATAGATTTAATCACTCTATTGGAATTTTTGGCCTGCCCATTAGTTTGAGGATGATAGGCCGTGGAGACTCTTTGGGTGACATGATACTTCTTCAGCAGGGTAGTCACTGTTTTGTTGCAGAATTGGGTTCCCCGATCACTAATTAAAGCTTTAGGTATCCCAAATCTTGAGAAAATGTTCTCCTTAAGAAAACCTGCCACAACTTTAGAATCATCAGTCCTGGTGGCTTTCGCATCCACCCACTTGGAAACGTAGTCCACCGCAAGCAATATATAGAGATTCCCTTGAGAGCTAGGAAAGGGTCCTATAAAGTCAATACCCCAAACATCAAAGACCTCGCAAAAGATTAGTGATGATTATGGCATCTCATTCCTCCTGGAGATGTTTCCAACCCTTTGGCATCGGTCACAGGATTTACAAAAGGCGTAAGCATCCCGAAAGATGTGTGGCCAATAAAATCCTGCATCCAATACTTTCCTAGCAGTCTTATTTGCTCCAAAATGACCCCCACATGCATGAGAATGACAAAAGTTAAGGACAGATTGTACCTCATTGTCCGGAAGACATCGGCGCACTACCTGATCGACACAATGTTTCCATAGGTAAGGATCATCCCAAACATAGTGACGGGCTTCTCTTCGTACCTTCGCCTTTTGAGCTCTAGTGTAATCTGGGGGTAGTTCCTCTCGAACCAAATAGTTCACGATATCTGCGTACCATGGTCTGAAAGAGCGGAGTCCGAAGACGGTCTCGGCTATGTGAGGAGGGGGTTCAGAGGTACTTACATAGCAAAGTGTGAGTCCGAAGATGTTGCCGCGGGGCGGTGCTATCGATGCGGCCGCGGTGAGCTTTCCTAGTTCTCTGTTGAACCTGCCGCCGGGTCGCGGTGGATATTGCCGCGGGGCGGTGGAGCCTTAAGTTCCACACTGGCTATAGATCGCCGGGTCGCAGTGGTACAGACCGCGGGGCGGTGGGCATTACCCGAATTTCCTTTGATCATAAAGAGTGTGTCATCTGGAAAAGTTTCGTGAATGGGGCTTTGTGCTCCGGGCTTATCTTCCTCATGTACGAGCCTATTCAGGTGATCAGCTACTAGGTTCTCTGCTCCCTTTTTATCTCGTATCTCAACATCAAATTCAGTGAGCAGGAGAACCCATCGGATTAATCTTGGCTTTGCTTCCTTCTTCGTCATTAGGTAACGAAGGGCAGCATGATCTGTGTAGATGATCACCTTCACTCCCAAAAGATATTGCCTGAATTTTTCCAAGGCAAAGACAACTGCCAGCATTTCCTTCTCAGTGGTGGAGTAGTTCCTCTGAGCTTCATTCAGAGTCATGGAGGCATAATGAATCACATGGGAGACACATCCCACTTTCTGGCCTAGAACCGCTCCAACCGCATAGTCGCTGGCGTCCCATATGATCTCAAACGGGCGAGACCAGTCAGGTGCCTGAATGATAGGTGCACTTGTCAGGCGTTCTCTTAAGCAATCAAACGCCTTCTTGCACTCGTCGCTGAACTCATAGGTCACCTCTTTCTTCAATAGCTCGCATAGGGGTGAAGATATCTTAGAAAAGTCCTTGATAAATCTTCGGTAAAAACCTACATGACCTAAAAAGGAACGCACTTCACGCACATTAGTAGGATAAGGCAAAGACTGAATCACATCAATCTTCGGCTTATCGACCTCAATACCCCTAGCAGAGACAATATGACCAAGCACTATACCTTGTTCTACCATAAAATGACACTTTTCAAAATTCAAAACCAAATTGGTTTCAACACATCTTTTAAGTACAAGTGCCAAATGGTTCAAACATGAATCAAAGCTAGTCCCATGCACTGTGAAATCATCCATGAATACCTCAATAAATTTTTCAACATATTCAGAGAAGATACTAACTATACATCGTTGAAATGTACCGGGTGCATTACACAAACCGAATGGCATTCTGCGGTATGCAAAAGTGCCAAAGGGGCATGTAAATGTGGTTTTCTCTTGGTCCTCTGGTGCTATATCCACCTGAAAGTATCCTGAATACCCATCTAGAAAACAGTAATAGGGCCATCCAGCAAGGCGTTCTAGCATTTGATCAATAAAAGGTAGGGGAAAATGGTCTTTTCGAGTTACCGCATTCAACTTACGGTAGTCAATGCACACCCTCCATCCTGTAGTGGTCCTTGTAGGAACCAAATCCCCATGTTGATTCTCCACTATAGTGATGCCTCCTTTCTTAGGGATAACCTGGGTCGGACTTACCCATTGGCTATCGGAAATAGGGAAGATCATATTAGCTTTGAGGAGTTTCAACACCTCCTTCTTGACCACTTCCATCATTGGAGGATTGAGTCTTCTCTATGGCTGCCTGGATGGCTTGGCTTCATCTTCAAGTAAAATTCTATGCATATAAGTCGAGGGACTTATCCCTTTTATGTCTGCAATGGTCCATCCAATTGCAGTCTTGTACTCTATGAGCACGCCTAACAACTTTATTTCTTGGTCTTCAGAAAGCTTACTAGACACAATGACTGACAGAGTGTCGTTGGCTCCAAGAAAGGCGTACTTGAGGTGATCTGGCAACGGCTTCAATTCAAACTCGGGGGCCTGTACAACAGAGGGAACAAGCTTCTCGCTTGGATTTAGTAAATTGGGGCCAACGCCCAAAGGATCTATAGGAAACTTACCATACGCATCCATCTGAGCTATGATTTCCTGCATGTTAGATGGTAAAGAGTATTCCTCATGGGACAAATCCAAATTATTCTCAACAATGGACATCAACTCATCAGGACCAGATATATCAAATACATCCTGTGCAATAGAGTCAATCACATCAATGGAGCATAAGGAGTGGTCTTCATTGGGGTGTTTTATAGCTTCATATATGTTATATTCCACCTTCTCCCCATCAAATTTCATAGAAAGTGTCCCACTTTGCAAATCAAGTTTAGTCTTAGCAGTTTTCAAAAATGGTCTACCTAACATAATATGAGTTGCCTTTGTATCTGTTTCCATATCTAAAACAAAAAAATCTACAGGGAAAATCAATTTATCAACCATAACAAGAACATCCTCTACTACTCCTCTAGGGTAGACACTAGACCTATCAGCTAATTGAATTACAATTCCTGTTTCCTGCAGAGGTCCAAGTCCAAGAGATTCATAGAGGGAATAGGGCAAAACATTAATGGAGGCACCAAGATCAAGCATAGCTCTTTCAAATTTAGTGTCACCAATAATACAAGAAATGCTCCACATACCTGGATCGCCGCATTTCTTTGGCATACGCCTCTGGAATACAGCGGATACGCGTTTGCTGACCTTAACTTTTTCCTTGCCCTTCAGCTTCTGATTTCTCTTGATGGTGCATAGCTCATTTAAAAACTTAGCGTACCTAGGTACACTCTTTACAAGCTTGAGGAGGGGGATGTTAACCTCACACTTACTGAAGGTGTCGAAAAGATCCTTGTCGTCGATTACTCTCCTTTCCTTTAGTGCCTCCGGAAAGGGGGTAGGGGGCTTTTCAGAACCAAGAGGAGGAAAATTTGGACGAACATAGGAGTCCTCTTCTTCATCATGATCAAGATTTGGGCTCGCACCGCCGGGCGGTGCTCTTGGCCGCGGGGCGGTGGTATTGACTCAGGACAACTAGGAGATGCCGCCGGGTCGCGGTGGGTGTCGCCGCGGGGCGGTGGAACTTGCCCATCGTCAATTTCTGCCCTGTCATCCTTTTCAGCAGTAGGAGCGACTTGCAATTCCTTGCCACTTCGGAGGGTCACCGCATTTACACTTTCTTCTGCAGCCCTTTTGTCCAACCTAGTGACCACATCTGATAAATGAACCACTGTCTCCTTCATGCTCTTGATGCTGGCCGCAGTTGTTTGTACATGAGTTGTGAAGTGCATTGTTAAGGCCTTGATCAAGTCTTCAGCTGAAGGGGAGCTACTAGCTTGGGGAGCAGCTGGTGGCTCATCAAAGTGAAGTTGTGGTGGTGGTGGTTGTAGCTGTTGTTGATCAGGTCGAGGTCTAATAGGCCCGTAACCTCCAGTAACATATACTTCAGCAGTAGTGGCATCTTGAAGTTGGGGACAAGTGTTGGTGTTGTGAAATGGGTCAACGCAAATTCCACAAGCATTGTGTTGTTGGTGCTTCTTTTGTACTCATCTTTACAATAACCTCTTTCAATGAAGCAATTTCTTGCATTAGATGTGCATCATTGGAGTTGACATCATTATTAACTCCTCTTGTCGTTGGGGCTTCATCAAAATCTCTTGTGCTCTCAGCCATATCATGGAGTTTAATCATGGCTGCATCAGGGGTCATATTCAAGATACTACCACCACAAGTAGCATCTATGATTCTTCTTTCATCATCCAGCAGCCCATTGTAAATATAGAGTACTAGAGCTTTCTTGTCAAAACCATGGAACGGGCAACTAGAGCAAAGTCGTTTGAACCGCTCACAATAGTCATAAAGGGTCTTCTTTTCTCCTTGTTCAATACTGGCAATCGCCCTTTTCAAGGCATTCGCCATCTTGGTTGGGAAATATTGTGCGAGGAAGGCCTTATGTAGCTTAGCCCATGAATCTATGCTTCCGCCATGCAGATGATAATACCAGTCCTCAGCATCGTCCTTAAGAGTAAACCCGAAAGCTCTCATTTTAATCTGATCTTCAGTGATGTTGGCTGGTTTAATGCTCATAATGACGTTGTGGAATTTACCCAAGTGAACAATGGGATCCTCTCCACTTCGTCCATGGTATCTCGGAAGCAACCGTATCACTCCTGTTCTGAGCTCAAATGTCACACCATCTGCAAGGGGTGGAATGATTACAGCCAATGGCTGCTGTATTAGATCTGGCGCAGTCAACTGTCGGAGTATCTGAGCCATTCATACCTGTCTCTGTATCAACTTCAACAAGTAACGAATCAGTAGCAAAGGTGCGGACTGTAAGATAGATCCACACCACAGTCAATCACAAATAATCACAAACAGAGTATTTGACTCCCTGGCAACGGCGCCAAATTTGACAAGGCCGGAAACCGGTGTCGTTTTCCTATCAAAGAAATCCTAATTCACCTACTAAAGAGTATAGCAAGCAAGTCAGGGTCGATCCCACAGGGAGTCGGTTATCTGTATGCAATTAACATGTGACTAACAAGTAGAAGGGGGGGGGGGGGGTTTAGAATATTCGCAGAGTAACAGAGATACAAGCTTTAAAAGAAGAAGAAATATGATGAGGGGAAGTATTCCACTAGACAAATATCCATACTGCAGATGAAACAGGTTGATCACTGATAACTATTGTTCCAAGTTCTTTTCACAATCTTATAGTTGTTCCCATCCTAATCTTAAGTACTACCAATTCTCACAGTTGTTGATAGACTTATCACGATATCAATGGAAGAAAACCTTACCACTAACAAAGCAATAGCGATGCACACAAGGATATAGGATACATGCAAATAGAAGAAAACCTTACTACTTAACATGCAAATAATTCTCTCACAATTGCGCACTCGTATTACACTATATGCAACAATTGTGTTTGCCACTAGGTAAGCACTAGTATTCCACTATATGCAAACCCTAGCACTATGATAGATATCGATAAACCTAGTTAGAAACTCTAGATAAATCAATACAAACCAATAGACACTATGCTCAAGAGAATTAAACCAACTTTATAAGATATAGAACAAGGAATAGAAATCTCACAACCAATTCATTGCAATGCTTCAATTGTCTAGCGAAACAAAGGTGTTTAGTTCTCCATTCGTTCAAACCCTAGATCTGGAATGAATAAAGAGAGAGAACGTCCTCTTCTCTAAAACTAGAAAAACTCTTAAATAGGTTCAGAAAAGATAAGCTAAACCTAGCAAATAAAAATAAGGAAATAAAATAATAGAAAGTAGAATATCCGAAAATGCTAAAATCGGAAACAAAAGAACTGTTGGCCGCGAGGCGTCAACCTCCACCGCGGGGTGGTGAGTTCCACCGCGGGGCGGTGAGTTCCACCGCGGGGCGGTGAGTTCCACCGCGGGGCGGTGGATTCCACCGCGGGGCGGTGGATTCGTTGTGTCGCCTTCTCTGAGATCCACCGCCGGGTCGCGGTGGCTTGTGGCGGCAAAGACCAGCTTCTTCATCTTCTGCTCTCATGTACTACCAAGTGATGGTAGCCTTCCTCCATGAATCCTGAGCATATCTTCTCCTCCATCTTCTCCATCCTTCATTAAGCTGTAAATCCTATGATATCTTCATTTCTTAACTCTTCATCTGGATTACAGACTTAGCCTAAATCTACATTGAAACTCCATCTAAATCATGTCAATAATCACTGGTTAAGGTGCCTGAAATGGCACCTATCAGCCCACCACCACCGCCGACGACCGAACCACCACTTCCTCCACCTTGCTGCCACCCACCACCACCCTACAGCCACCACACCGATCCCCCATTGCTGTTCACGTGACCATATGCCCCTCTTCCATTGAAAGCTACCCTTTTGAATTCCTAAGTGTTGCATGTGACTAGGCTATTTTTGGCTAAACTTTAAATAGCCTAGTCACATGCAACACTTGGCAACTTGGGCCACTAAGCCTACCTCTCAATTTTCTTCTAGTTGCTTTCCCTTCCATTTTCTCCCCTTTCATTGCCCATATGGCAGCCCACTACTTCTCTCTCCCACTCACATCATTCTAAGTCTTCAAGTTGGACTTTACTCCTTAGCCTAAGTCATTCACTTTTGGAGAGTTTGCAAAGTACTTAGGTTCTAGTCAAGTTTGGCAAGTCACATGATCCACCTAGGCCTAGCTTGTCCCTTAACTTGAGCCTTCATTGTTGCATTACTTGATTGCCTAGGCTTAGCTTGCTCCCTCCTTATTCGTATGATTGCCTTGGTCGCCTAGAGCATGGATTTGCTTGCATTGCCTTGATTAGGTTATCCTAGGCCTAAGGTATTCATATTTTCTTAAGTACGAATTGCTTTGTTTGCTTGGGATTCTTTACTTGGTTTGCCTCTTGCTTGTGCTAGGTGAGTCCCAATGGCCGAGCCATATTGGCCTTATCTGACTTGTCCGCTGCCGGGCCGATGCTCGCGAAGTTACGCCCGTGACCCCATGCCCTTGTATGGAGGCTCTTATTCACGCGCCGCCCCTAGGCCTACATCCGGATACGAGGGTCGCCGCCATTATGCTCATAGTTTCACCGAGTTCGACATGGAGTCCTTTGGAGACTATGTCGAGGAAGGCGCCTACGGAGGATTTGAAGAGACCTTTGAAGAAGAGGCATGGGCGGATGTGTACCCTGAAAGATATGATTGCGCCCAAGGCCAGCCACAATGCCCGTTCGACTGCCATGACCCGGATTGGCTTCCGCCTCCCCGTGCCAATTGCCACGCCGATGGCCATGCTCCCATACCAAGGCCGGCGCCTCTTGGGAAACTACAAGACCGACGCCTCTACTCCTTCGCCGGCTACAACGATGATGGTTCCGAGTTCTTGGCATGGGAGCGCTACACAAGTTATGTCTTTTGCCACTCGGATTATGATGAGCTCGAGAAGGTGCACATCACCACGCGGTACTTCACCGACTATGCATGTGCATGGTGGTCGAGGGAGCAAGACGCCCTAAGTGATAGCAGCTTCCCACCCATCCAAACATGGGCTCAACTCATCTATGTCATGGCTAGCCACTTTTCCCCGAAATCCATGCTAGCCTACGAGGGTGCCTATGTCTGAGCCTTTCAAGTCGCGCCTCCGCCGACTCCGATGGTCGTGCCTCCGCCGGCCTCGGTACTCGAGGCCCCGCCGCTAGCGGTGCCCGCGCCTCTGCCGGCCCCGATGCCTGATCCCCCGCCGACTGTGGTGCTCGAGCCCACGCTGCTCCCCATGGTACCCCTCCTTCCCAGCGCCTCCTTGTGCACCCCGGCAGACCGCTAGCTTGAGGCCTCGGCACGTGAGGAGCCCAATGAGCTTCTTGACGCTCGGCCGCCACCGGGCCGACATCCACCGAACCACACCAAGGATGTGCCTCGTGACCGGAAGCCCGCCACCGCCGCCAAGGAGACACGCGCTGCCAACGCCCACTTCGCGGCCATCGGTTCCCCACCGCCGCCTGGCGCGCTTACCCCCGGAGCGGCCCCCACCTTCCCCTTGGTTATGCGCCCTTGCCTCAACGTCGAGGAGGGCGGTGCCTTGTTCCCAACCGACTGGCCGCGCCTTTGGCTCAACCACGACTTGGTTGGCCGCCGCCCATCGCCACGAGCTGCCCGTTGTCGCTTATTGGCGGCTCTCCATCGACCCACCCCCCCCGGAGGCCGACACCCCATAGCTTCCCCACCGAAGGAGGCTTGCGCCTTGATACCTCCTTGGCCGGCGTCCTCGTTGCCGCTCGGAGCCTCAACCTTTCCCTTTTACCAAGGAGGCCGGCTCCTCGGGGCCTCACCCTTATCTCTGAGGTATGTGTTTCCTTCTCCTTGTCATGCTCTCATTTTGATGATTTCCATTCCTATATCTTCACTTGATCACGAGCCCCCCCCCCCCCCCTAGCCCTCCCCTAGCCGTATATGCTACCTTGGGTGACCTTGTGGGTTATTATTGGGATGATGGGTAGCATTGTATCCTTAGGGCCTCCTTTAGGAACTTGTTGATTGAGGATGCCCATGAGCCCCATAGAGAGTTTGGGAACAGAACACACATGGCAACTTTTGAGGGTTATATCTTTGGGTCTACACTTGCCTCTATCTTGCCTAGGTCCCACCCTCTCGGTCCTTACACACACATAGCTCATCAACCCACCTCTTGGGAAGACCTAGCCCTGGTCTTTCTAACCGGATTGGCCATGCTTAATAAGGGGAGGGATTCCATTGGTATGTTAGGAGAAAATCCCCCTAGGATGGATCAAGGCATTCCTTGTGGCACTACACACTTTGCACCCGGATTAGATACCCTTACCTTTGACCCCAGGGTAATTATACATGGAATCCCTCATGCTATTATGTTGGCTTGGAACCTTAGCTTTGTGAGTCGTTTTTGGATGATTTGGTGGCTGAAATTTGGGAAGAGCTTTACCCTTGACACTAGTGGCCACCTCCACCACGCAGCCTTGCTTAGAGCCATCCCTAGGACCCCACCACACCGTTGACTGACCTTTCTATTGCTTGTTGAGTTTGCTTGTCCTAGGACATTGGCGAACATGCCTCCACCGTTTGCACGGATTCCAGCCCGACGCCGCTCCAAACCTCGCCCGTACCGCCATGACACCTACCAAGTGATCAAGTGGCTCATCGATGATGCGTATATGACGAAGCTTCTCGAGGGATACACAACATCAATGCCGACAATGTAGGAGAATGAAGTTGAGGAGAAGGAAGTGTGATTTGGTGGTTTTGAAGTACTTAAATGAAGACTTAAAAAGATGGAGGAGGAAGCCACATCAAATTTGGCAACGTTACCGGGGAGGCAAAGTTTTAATTTTTCTTTGTGTTTATTTGCGTGTCAACTTTTGTGTTGACCTATCTTATGGTCCACACCCGTGCTACTGACTCCCCACTTTTAGATTTTGATACATAAATTGAAAGGACACTTTCCAGAAACTGAATAACAACCCGTACGCAAAACGAGATGGCTGAAGAAACACCGACTTTGAGGCAATTGACTGCCCCGAATCTAGAGCAACAACCGTTCGCTGTACAATTCCTAGAGTTGGCTGAGGGCGTGAATTTTGAGCTAAAATCTGGGTTGATTCATTTATTACCCCACTTCCATGAGATGAATGGAGAAGACCCCAACAAGCATCTTTCTAAATTCCATGATGTCTGCTCCAGCATGAAGCCGAGGAACGTCACTGAGGACCAAATCAAGCTGAGGGCCTTTCCTTTCTCTCTGAAAGATGCGGCCAATGATTGATTCTATTATTTGGCTCCGGGAAGCATAGATACATGGGCGAAGATGAAGAAAGCCTTTCTTGAAGAGTACTTCCCTGCAACAAAATTCAATAGCCTGAAGAGAAGCATCAGCAACATCGAACAACATGCTACTGAGACGTTGTATGAATATTATGAGAGATTCAAGAGGTTGATATCTAGCTGCCCATACCATGGTTATTCTGACCAAGATCTCGTTCTATATCTATATGGAGGGCTTCTTGAGGATGAGCGCAAAATGGTAAACGCAACTTATGGCGGTAGCATTCTAAACAAGATGCCAGCTGCAACATTTGAGGTATTCTTTGAGCTATCTGAGAGCTCAAGACAATTCAACAAAAGAGCGAGCCCCTATGCAGCAAGGGCAGCTGACTCACATCCATTTTCTCCCCCAAAATATGAGCTGGATGAAATGAAGGAGATGATGAAGCGCTTCTTGATAAAAGGTGACCCACAACAAGTTAAGTCCTGCATAATCTGTTATGATACGTTGCACCCCACTGACGAGTGCCCAAAACTTCTTGAACCTGAGGCTGAGGCAAACGCTGTAAAAGGTTTTGGTCCACATAGGCCGAGATATGACCCGTACTCTAACACCTATAATCCAGGGTGGAGGGATCACCCCAATCTGAGATACGAGAATCAACAATACCCTCCCCAAGGCCATGATAACCAGGAGTTTGATCCAAGCCAACAATAGTTCCATCCGCATGGCAATCAACAACAGTACGTGCAGCCATACGCGCATAGATCACTAGTACCAAATCCGAGTTTCTCAATGTCTACTGAGGACATGATTCGATCTCTCACTCAGAGCATGATACAACATCAGAAAACATCGATCCAACATCAGCAAGAGACGAAGTCTAGCATTCAGAACTTGGAGAATCAGGTTGGGAAAATAGCTCAAGCGGTTAGGAAGTTGGAGGCCTGGGATTCGGGGAAGCTACCATCTCAAATGGTAGCCAACCCGAGGGAGAATGTCTGTGCAATGACGCTGAGAAGTGGAACCCAAGTGGAGGAAGTTCGAGGGCAACAGAAAGAATTCCGCGACCGCGGAGAGGGCAGCCGCGACCGCGGAATTATACCCGAAGGCGGTGATTTTTCCGAGAATTTTCCGCGACCGCGGGCTGAATTCCGCGACCGCAGAAATGTTCCTGGAGGAGAAGAAAAAATCGGTGAATTTCCGCGACCGCGGAAAAGTTTCTGGAGAAGAAGAATATTCTGACGAAATTCCGCGACCGCGGCAGGAGATCCGCGACCGCGGAAAAGTTTCTGGACGTGAGGATGTAATCGACGAAATTCCGCGACTGCGGCAAGAGATCTGCGACCGCGGAATTGTCTCTGGAAGCGAGGAACACCCTGAAGGAATTCCGTGACTGCGGGCCCAAAGCCGCGACCGTGGATTACACGCCGAGGTGCAAGATAATTATGTACGTCCAGATTTCCCACCACTCGGCTCGCTGAAGCCACCCGTGCCATTCCCTGAGGCGCTGAAGGACACGAGAAGGCCAGAGAACGACAAGGAGATCTTCGAGACCTTCAACAAATGCGAGGTAAACATTCCCTTCATCAAACTTGTCAAGAGCATTCCTCGCTATGCTAAATTTCTGAAAAACTGTGTACCATCAAAAGAAATCAGAAATCGAAGGGGAAGCAAAAGATTAAGGTGAGCGAACATGTCTCTGCTGTATTTCAAAGGCGTATGCCTAAGAAGTGTGGTGATCCTGGTATGTTTAGTATTCCATGCGTAATAGGTGACACTAAATTTGAAAATGCTATGCTAGATCTAGGTGCATCTATAAACGTCTTGCCTTATTCTTTGTATGAATCATTAGGATTAGGACCATTGCATGAGACAGGAATAGTTGTTCAATTGGCTGATAGATCTAATGTGTACCCGAAAGGGGTAGTTGAAGATGTTCTTGTAATGGTTGATAATCTGATTTTTCCTGCGGACTTCTTTGTGCTGGATATGGACCATGATAAACATGCAGTCCCTATACTGTTAGGTAGGCCATTTTTGAAAACTGCCCACACAAAGATTGATGTAAGTACTGGAACCCTTACTATGGAATTTGATGGGGAGGAGGTGAAATTCAATATTTATGATGCTATGAAACACCCCATTGATGATCATTCTTTATGCTCTATTGATGTGATTGATCCTATTGTACAAGATGTCTTTGATACTACTGGTTCAGATGAGTTACAATTTGTTTTAGAGAATGAGATAGTAGATCCACAGGTAGATTTTGCTTTATCTACTAACCTCCAGGAAACTGTGGCTCACTTGGATGCCTATGGTAAGCTTCATCTCAATCCTTTGGGCGTTGGCCCCATTCCACTAACTGTGTCAAGCGAGAGGCTTTTACCTTCCATTGTGCAGGCACCAGAGATTGAACTTAAACAGCTGCCAGATCACCTCAAGTATTCTTTCCTTGGAAAGGATAACACATTACCAGTCATTATCTCTAGCAAGCTCTCCAAGAACCAAGAGGAGAAATTGGTGGTAGTGCTCAAAGAGCACAAGACAACTTTGGGATGGACCATTGCCGACATCAAGGGGATTAGTCTAACTACATGTATGCATAAGATTCTGCTGGAGGAAGAGGCCAAACCATCTAGACAGCCACAGAGAAGACTCAACCCACCAATGATTTTGGTGGTAAAGAAGGAGGTGATGAAGCTCCTACAAGCAGGTATGATTTACCCTATTTCAGATTGTAAATGGGTGAGTCCTACGCAGGTTGTTCCTAAGAAGGGAGGAATAACAGTTGTGGAGAATCAGCAAGGAGAGTTGATTCCCACCCAAGTGCAAACAGGGTGGAGAGTATGCATTGATTACCGTAAGTTGAATGCGGTGACTAGAAAGGATCACTTTCCTTTACCCTTTATTGATCAAATGCTCGAGCGACTTGCTGGTCGCCCCTATTATTGTTTTCTGGATGGATACTCAGGTTATTTTCAGGTGGCCATAACGCCAGAGGATCAAGAGAAGACGACGTTTTCATGCCCTTTCGGTACTTTTGCATACTATAGGATGCCATTTGGGTTGTGTAACGCACCTGGGACTTTTCAACGATGCATGGTAAGCATTTTTTCTGAGTATGTGGAACATTTCATTGAGGTATTTATGGATGATTTCACAGTTCATGGTGATAGCTTTGATGCATGTTTGGACCATTTGTCACTTGTGCTTAAAAGTTGTGTAGAAACCAACTTGGTTCTTAATTCTAAAAAGTGTCACTTTATGGTCGAAGACTCAACCCACCAATGATTTTGGTGGTAAAGAAGGAGGTGCTGAAGCTCCTACAAGCAGGTATAATTTACCCTATTTCAGATAGTAAATGGATGAGTCCTACGCAGGTTGTTCCTAAGAAGGGAGGAATAACAGTTGTGGAGAATCAGCAAGGAGAGTTGATTCCCACCCAAGTGCAAACAGGGTGGAGAGTATGCATTGATTACCGTAAGTTGAATGCGGTGACTAGAAAGGATCACTTTCCTTTACCCTTTATTGATCAAATGCTCGAGCGACTTGCTGGTCGCCCCTATTATTGTTTTCTGGATGGATACTCAGGTTATTTTCAGGTGGCCATAGCGCCAGAGGATCAAGAGAAGACGACATTTTCATGCCCTTTCGGTACTTTTACATACTGTAGGATGCCATTTGGGTTGTGTAACGCACCTGGGACTTTTCAACGATGCATGGTAAACATTTTTTCTGAGTATGTGGAACATTTCATTGAGGTATTTATGGATGATTTCATAGTTCATGGTGATAGCTTTGATGCATGTTTGGACCATTTGTCACTTGTGCTTAAAATACGTGTAGAAACCAACTTGGTTCTTAATTCTAAAAAGTGTCACTTTATGGTCGAACAAGGCATTGTGCTAGGACATATAGTTTCATCTAAGGGTATTGAGGTCGATAAGGCGAAGATTGATAATTAATTCAGTCTTTGCCTTATCCTACTAATGTGTGTGAAGTGCGTTCTTTTCTAGGCCATGTAGGTTTCTACCGCAGGTTTATTAAAGACTTTTCCAAGATCTCATCACCCCTATGTGAACTGCTGAAGAAGGAGGTGAATTTTGAGCTTAGTGATGAGTGCAAGAAGGCGTTTGATGAGTTGAAGGCTCGCCTCACCAGTGCACCAATTATTCAAGCACCGGATTGGTCCCGCCCTTTCGAGATAATGTGTGATGCCAGTGATTATGCTGTTGGAGAAATTCTTGGGCAAAAAGAAGCAAGAGCTTCTCATGTGATTCACTATGCCGCAATGACTCTGAATGGAGCACATCGAAACAAAACTGTCTTAACTTTTTGTCATTCTCATGCATGTGGGGGCCACTTTGGGGCGAATAAAACTGCTAGGAAGGTGTTGGACGCAAGATTTTATTGGCCACGCATCTTTCGGGATGCATATGCCTTTTGTAAGTCCTGTGATCGATGCTAGAGAGTTGGGAATACATCTCGAAGGAATGAGATGCCACAATCATCATTAATCTTTTGCGACATTTTTGATGTTTGGGGCATTGACTTTATGGGACCATTTCCTAATTCCTTCGGGAACTTCTATATTTTGCTCGCGGTGGACTACGTTTCCAAGTAGGTGGAAGCGAAGGCCACCAAGACCGATGACTCTAAATCTGTGCCAGGTTTCCTAAATAAGAACATGTTCTCCAGGTTTGGGATCCCTAAAGCTCTCATAAGCGATAAGGGGACACATTTCTACAATAGGACCGTGAGTGCTCTACTCAAGAAATACCATGTCACGTAGAAAGTTTCCATTGCTTACCATCCACAGACTAATGGGCAAGCTGAAGTGTCCAATAGAGAGATCAAAACAATCCTTGAGAAGACGGTGGCCCCGAATAGGAAGGATTGGAGTTTGAGACTAGATGATGCACTCTGGGCTTATCGTACTGCTTACAAGACACCCATCGGGATGTCACCCTACAGATTGGTGTTCGGGAAAGCTTGTCTCCTTCCAGTGGAGCTCGAGCACAAGGCATTTTGGGCTGTAAAGAACTGCAACATGCGGATTGATGAAGTTGGAGAATTCCGCAAGTTACAGATGCAAGAATTAGAGGAACTGCGACTTGAAGCTTATGATAATGCAGTCACTTACAAGGAGAAGACCAAGCCCTGGCACGACAATAATATTTTGAGAAAAGATTTTAAGCCAGGGGACAAAGTCCTATTATTTCTGTCTCGCCTTCGTCTCTTTCCGGGTAAACTCCGATTCCGTTGGGCCGGCCCCTATGTTGTTGCTTGCGTTTTCCCCCACGGCGCGGTGGAGATGTATGATACTGACGCACAATCAGTGTTCAAGGTAAATGGTCAAAGGTTGAAACCTTACCATGAAGGTTTTGACACAAACGTCATAGAAGAGACGGTTCTTACAGAACCCAAAGTTGACAATTAATCACCTTAGATGAGTCGAGCCATGACAATAACCAAGGCGCTGCTCGGGAGGCAACCCGAGGTAAGTGATTTTTTTTTCTTGTCTTTTCCTTTCTAGATTTCATTATTGTTGTTTCGTTTTTTGTTTTAGACTAAACTGCAAGTAGGAGACCCGAAGCCAATTTTCGAAGACGGTGTTCAATTCGCATCAGACGCGTTTCCGCGACCGCAGTTTCGCCACTATAAGTCCCCTTACCAAAAAAAAAATAAAAAAAAATATTTCGGCGATTTTCCGCGACTGTAGCCTTATTTCCGCGATCGCGGCCCAGCTGTCCGAGTATTACTTTGCGAGATGGTGCGCATCATGCTGCCAAGGAGGAGACATTAGCCCCACATTTTTATTTGGCACCGATGATGGCCCGACATTCGACAGCTGACGAGGAGGAACACCAGATCCCACAACACGATTACACTTGGGCTCCACTTCTGTGTTCGTTGAAGGCCCGTGCAACCCCGTTTTCTTTGATGTACCACTACACCTTACAGTGGATTTATTTGGTTGCACGTGGAGTTTGATTGAGGAGGACCGCCGCAACACCAACGACATGTGCTTTCATTGTGTTACCGCCAGCACCGACATCCACATCCAGGCCACCTCAGCGATGTTCGTGAGTACTTTTCTGCTTTTCCCTGTGCTTCGTCCTTTTGTCTTTCATTACATTGAGGACAATGCAATGTTTAAGCATGGGAGAGTGATCTATACTTGCTGGTCATCTAAATAGAAAAAATAAAGATTCAAAAAGTCAAAAATATGGAAAAAAGACAAAAATAAATCCTGGGATAAGTCGAAAACCTGAAAGGGCGGCTTAGACAATAAGCAGGTGGCCTAGACCAGCACTAGGCTGGGGTAATAAGAGGTCAAGAGTGATGTGAATTTTTGTGAGCCCATCTATTGAAAAATGAAATGAGTGGCTTGGTGAAAACCCGAAAGGACGCCTTGGCAAAATGAGTGAAAAGAAGAAGAGTGATTATTAGGATTCCTCATTTTTTTTCTGGCGTGGTGACACAAGAAAAGGTGATATAAGGAGGTTTCGGGTAAGTCACTATGGGAGATATAAGAAGATAGATGGAGGCTAGGATTAGATATTTTTATTCACTCTATGGTGTTCGGGTTAAGCTTGGGGGAAGTACTCTGCTTTCCTTTAAGCTTGTGTGTTATGCTGATGTGTTGGTACTTGGAGATTCATGATTAGGTGCAGTTCTTAGTGGAGATAGTTTTGTTGTGCTTCTTGAGACCTTGGGGATTTCATTGGAGGAGTAGGTTTCTTTTAGCTTACTCGAGGACGAGCAAGGTTTAAGCATTGGGGAATTTGATCAGCTCTACTTTGTAGTGCGTAACTAGGAGTTGTTATCAGAGTTTTGGGTGCTGTTTGTATGGGTTTAGAACACAATGTCGGAGAATGGAGTTGAGGAGAAGGAAGTGTGATTTGGTGGTTTTGAAGTACTTAAACGAAGACTTAAGAAGATGGAGGAGGAAGCCACATCAATGCCACGACACTCAAGAATCGACCATGCATCGATTACAAGGCTTTCATGTGCACGCCTATATCCAAGCCTCTAAGGATTTTATCCTCTTTGTATTTATGGTTAATTAGCTTCTTTAGTCTAGTCTTGCCTTAGTGAGTGTGAAGAGCCATTTGCACATGGGCTTCAACTCACTAAGGCCCATTAGTAGCTTTCCCTTGTTGGTTTGATGCCTAGACTATTTAAAGCCATATTTGGCTTCCTTGTTCATTTGGTTGAAGATTAAAAAAGTGGAATATTTCCCTTAGGTTGAGTATATCTCCCTAAGGCCTCCACTTACTTCTATCAACCCCAAGCATTCAAATCTCTCCTTTTTCCTCTCAATCTCATGTACTCTTAAGCAAACTCATTCAAATCCTTGGATTCAAGCTCAACTAGCCAAGGAACCTCTAAAAGGATGTTCCCTTGGCCTTCTAGCCGAGAGCCGCCGTCTCCTCCTTGTATGTCGCCGGTCGTACCCTCCCTCGGCAGCCCCTCGGCTCTCCTCTCTTCCTCTCAGCCGTGAGTCTCTCCCAAGCTCCATTGGAGGAGTAGCACGCTCAAGAAGGAAGGAGAAGTCTAGCTTGGCCACGATCTATCTCACTTGGGAAGAAGAACCTCCTCTTGGGGGTTTGATTCTCATCAATTGTTATCAGAGCCAAGGATCGAGCTAAGTCCCCTTCTCCTCTCTCAAAATCGTTTTTTATGCCTATTTCCTTAGCTTGTATGAGTTCTCTTGTTTTCTCCATGTTGACCATGTGTTTTTGCTCATTACCTCTCTTGCTAGCTTGAAACTTTTCTTGTTCTTCATGTTTTTGTGTTCAGTTTTTCATGCTCAGTTTTTCCTTGTTTCCATGCCTTTTTTTTCTTGTTTCCATGCTAACTTAGTGTTTATTTTAGTTTCTTTGCTTCCCCCTCCCAAAACAGCCCCATAAACCACAAAAAATTCGCTTTCCGACGCCCACCACCATCGCCGGCGATGAACCACCACTTCCGCTACCTTGCTGCCACCCACCACCACCCTACAGCCACCAAACCCATCCCCCTATGTTGACCACGTGACCATATGCCCCTCTTCCATTCAAAGCTACCCTTTTGAATTCCTAAGTGTTGCATGTGACTAGGCTATTTTTGGCTAAACTTTAAACAACCTAGTCACATGCAACACTTGGCAACTTGGGCCACTAAGCCTACCTCTCCGTTTTCTTCTAGTTGCTTGCCCTTCCATTTTCTCCCCTTTCATTGCCCATATGGCAGCTCACTACCTCTCTCTCCCTCTCACATCATTCTAAGTCTTCAAGTTGGACTTTACTCCTTAGCCTAAGTCATTCACTTTTGGAGAATTTGCAAAGTATTTAGGTTCTAGTCAAGTTTGGCAAGTCACATGCTCCACCTAGGCCTAGCTTGTCCCTTAACTTGAGCCTTCATTGTTGCATTACTTGATTGCCTAGGCTTAGCTTGCTCCCTGCTTATTCGTATGATTGCCTTATTGCTTGCATTGCCTTGATTAGGTTATTCTACGCCTAAGGTATTCATATTTTCTTAAGTACGAATTGCTTTGTTTGCTTGGGACTCTTTACTTGGTTTGCCTCTTGCTTGTGCTAGGTGAGTCCCCATGGCCGAGCCATATTGGCCTTATCCGGCTCGTCCGCTGCCGGGCCGGTGCCCGCGAAGCCACACCCATGACCGCATGTCCTTGTATGAAGGCTCTTATTCACGTCCCCCCATCCTGCATCCGACTACGAGGGTCGGCGCCATCAAGCTCATAGTTTCACCGAGTTCGACATGGAGTCCTTTGGAGACTATGACGAGGAAGGAGCCTACAGAGGCTTTGAAGAGACCTTTGAAGAAGAGGCTTGGGCGGATGTGTACCCTAAAAGATATGATCGCGCCCAAGGCCAGCCACGGTGCCTGCTCGACTGCCATGACCCGGATTGGCTGCCGCCTCCCCGTGCCAATCGCCACGCCGATGGCCATGCTCCCACACCAAGGCCGGTGCCTCTTGGGCAACTACAAGACCGACGCCTCTACTCCTTCGCCGGCTACAACGACGATGGCTCCGAGTTCTTGGCATGGGAGCGCTACACAAGTTATGTCTTTTTCCACTCAGATTATGATGAGCTCGAGAAGGTGCACATCACCACGCGGTACTTCACCGACTATGCCTGTGCATGGTGGTCGAGGGTGCAAGACGCCCTAAGTGATAGCAGCTTCCCACCCATCCAAACTTGGGCTCAACTCGTCTACGTCATGGCTAGCCACTTTGCCCCGAAATCCATGCTAGCCTACGAGGGTGCCTATATCTGAGCCTTCCAAGTCATGCCTCTGCCGACTCCGATGCCCGTGCCTCCACCGGCCCCGGTACCCGAGGCCCCACCGCCTGTGGTGCCCGCGCATTCGTCGGCCCCGGTGCCCGAGCCCCCGCCGTCAGCGGTGCCCGTGCCTCTGCTGGCCCCGGTGCCTGAGCCCCCGCCGACTACGGTGCTCGAGCCCACACCGCTCCCCACGATGCCCTTCCTTCCCTGCGCCTCCTTGTGCACCCCGGCTGACCGCTACCTTGAGAACTCGGCACGTGAGGAGCCCAACGAGCTTCTTGACGCTCGGCCGCCATCGGGCCGGCGTCCACCGGACCACACAAAGGATGTGCCTCGTGAACGGAAGCCCGCCACCGGCGCCAAGGAGACACGCGCCGCCAACGCCCACTTCGCGGCCATCGGTTCCCCACCGCCTGATGCGACCCTGCCCTCCATGACGGCCACAGAAGAGGAGCATGCCATGAGCCTATGCTCAGAAGGTCCAGTGACAAGAGCAGAGCCAAGGCCATCGCCGACGCGGTGCAATCTCTCATCGCTCGCGTCATCGCTAGCCAAGGCACACCCGAGACCGAGCTCAAACTCAAAGTCCTCGCCACCATCGGCATCGCAGATTCATGCCCATCGCTATCGGCAATAGACGCGCCCACTGCCGAGCCCAAT
Organism: Rheum nobile; assembly: GCA_027886185.1. NCBI lineage: Eukaryota > Viridiplantae > Streptophyta > Magnoliopsida > Caryophyllales > Polygonaceae > Rheum > Rheum nobile. The sequence continues at coordinate 2,067,548 of WOAB01000652.1, read as the reverse complement.
CAACCTTGACGTCGCCGCTGCTCCCAGTGTCCGCGTCCCATGCCTCGCTGCCACCGGCGCCTATCTTTAGCATTTAGAGGTTTATTTGCTAAGTCTTAGACATTGCTATTTTGAGAACATTTCTATTTTTGGTATTTGCTTGTTTTAGTAGTTTCCATTTGTAGTTCTTTCCATTTTTGGGTGTGTGCTCCATGTGTGTCACATAGGCTAGCCCACTAGGCAAGACTCGGCCCATCCGAGTCTCGCCTCTAGTATTTAAGCAAACTTTGTCTATTGTTATTGGTTACGTCTAATTTTAATCAAAGTTCAAGTTGAGTGTTAATCATCCTTCCTTTGATCGGACGTCAACCTATCTCTAGCTTCGCATCCCCCTTCACTCCGCCGCCAACGCTACGACATCGCTTGACACCCTTCGAGCAAGTCTTCCTTCGCATCTCCCTTGACTCCGCCGCCGATGCTACGGTAAGGCTTGATCTTCAAGCCACCTATCCAAACCATCACACCATCACAATCCATCAATCGCTTACATCGCCACCGCTTCGCATCCGCTATCGCACCCAGTTACTCGTTGTCTACGTCGCTCACCTCATCGCTCGTGACATCGACTTCGCCATCGCTATCGTCGTCGCCATCGAACCCACCATCGAACCCAGTCTATCGCTCGCCATCGCTCTTGCCATCGCTCTCACATCGCAGCCGCCATCGCTGTCTAGACACCCATCTTGACAATTCATCAAGGGTTTCCCCAAGGTTTCCACGGCAGCTTTGACAAAGGAGACTTGTGACTTCTCGCTTAAGACTAGATCCAAAGTGCTACCTTTGACAAGTAACCTTCATCGGAGGCAAGAACACATCACCGCCGCCTGGTGTGCTACCCCCGGAGCGGCCCCCACCTTCCCCTTGGTGTTGCGCTCTTGCCTCACCGTCGAGGAGGGCGATGCCTTGTTGCCTAACCGACTGGCCGCACCCTTAGCTCAACCACGACTTGGTTGGTCGCCGCCCATCGCCACGAGCGGCCCCTTGTTGACTATTGGCGTCTCTCCATCGAACCCCCCCCGGAGGCCGACGCCCCATACTGCCCTACCGAAGGAGGCTTGCACCTTGATACCGCCTTGGCCGGCGTCCTCATTACCGCTCGGAGCCTCAACCTTTCCCCTTTACCAAGGAGGCCGGCGCCTCGGGGCCTCACCCTTATCTCTGAGGTATGTGTTTCCCTCTTCTTGGCATGCTCTCATTTTGATGATTTTCATTCCTATGTCTTCACTTGATAACAAGCCCCCCCCCCCCCCCCCCTTAGCCCTCCCCTAGCCGTATATGCTACCTTGGGTGACCTTGTGGGCTATTATTGGGATGATGGGTTCCTTACCCGAGCACGTGAGCATTGTATCCTTAGGGCCTCCTTTAGGAACTTGTTGATTGAGGATTCCCATGAGCCCCATAGAGAGTTTGGGAACAAAACACACATGGAAACTTTTGAGGGTTATATCTTTGGGTCTACACTTGCCTCTATCTTGCCTAGGTCCTACCCTCTCGGTCCTTACACACACATTGCTCATCAGCCCACCTCTTGGGAAGACCTAGCCTTGGTCTTTCTAACCGGATTGGCCACGCTTAAGAGGGGAGGGATTCCATTGGTATGTTAGGAGAAAACCCCCTAGGATGGATCATGGCATTCCTTGTGGCACTACACACTTTGCACCCGGATTAGATACCCTTACCTTTGCCCCCGGGGTAATCATACATGGAATCCTTCGTGCAATTCATCAAGGGTTTCCCCAAGGTTTCCACGGCAGCTTTGACAAAGGAGACTTATGACTTCTCGCCCAAGACTAGATCCAAAGTGCCACCTTTGACAAGTGACCTTCATCGGAGGCAAGAACACATCACCTCCGCCTGGCGCGCTTACCCCCGGAGCGGCCCCCACCTTCCCCTTGGTGCCACGCCCTTGCCTTATCGTCGAGGAGGGCGATGCCTTGTTGCCTAACCGACTAGCCGCGCCCTTGGCTCAACGACGACTTGGTTGGCCGCCGCCCATCGCCACGAGCGGCCCCTTGTCGCCTATTGGCGTCTCTCCATCGACCCACCCCCCCGGAGGCCGATGCCCCATAGTTGCCCTACTGAAGGAGGCTTTCGCCTTGATACCGCCTTAGCCGACGTCCTCATTACCGCTCGGAGCCTCAACCTTTCCCCTTTACCAAGGAGGCCGGCGCCTCGGGGCCTCACCCTTATCTCTGAGGTATGTGTTTCCCTCTTCTTGGCATGCTCTCATTTTGATGATTTCCATTCCTATGTCTTCACTTGATCACAAGCCCCCCCTTAGCCCTCCCCTAGCCGTATATGCTACCTTGGGTGACCTTGTTGGCTATTATTGGGATGATGGGTTCCTTACCCGAGCACGTGAGCATTGTATCCTTAGGGCCTCCTTTAGGAACTTGTTGATTGAGGATGCCCATGAACCACATAGAGAGTTTGGGAACAAAACACACATGGCAACTTTTGAGGGTTATATCTTTGGGTCTACACTTGCCTCTATCTTGCCTAGGTCCCACCCTCTCGGTCCTTACACACACATAGCTCATCAACCCACCTCTTGGGAAGACGTAGCCTTGGTCTTTCTAACCGGATTGGCCACGCTGAAGAGGGGAGGGATTCCATTGGTATGTTAGGAGAAAACCCCCTAGGATGGATCATGGCATTCCTTGTGGCACTACACACTTTGCACCCGGATTAGATACCCTTACCTTTGACCCCGGGGTAATCATACATGGAATCCTTCGTGCAATTCATCAAGGGTTTTCCCAAGGTTTCCACGGCAGCTTTGACAAAGGAGACTTGTGACTTATCGCCCAAGACTAGATCCAAAGTGCCACCTTTGACAAGTGACCTTCATCGGAGGCAAGAACACATCAACTAGCATCAGAGCACAGCCGTCTTGTAAGTCACTAACTCAAGTCTACATCTTGTTCACAAAAAGTTTCTTGTCCATCATCCTTTGCTTCTGCATAATCAAGAGAAAAACAAAAAGTTTCCATATTTGCTTGTCCAATCGGTTTTCACAAGGTAACACCTTGGCCGATTTTTTTTTCCTTGCCCTACAAGTTTGGTGTGTTTGGTAACTTCGGATATCTTGAATGCTAGAGTGATTGTTTCCTTCTTCTTTTCTCTCTCCAATCTCTAAGATCTCACTTGATCTTTTCTTGTTACTTAGGCCGTTATTTTTTTTATTTTGTTTCCTTAACCGATATCTTAAAGTCAAAAAGATAAGATTTTTGTTATTAAAAAAACAAAACAAAACAAAAGCCAATCGGTTATTCAAAAAAAAAGTTATACAAGGCAACCGAGTTAGGGAAAGCCAAAATAAAGCAACCCTAACCCAATCGACTCGGCCTAGGCTCATCTTCTCTATATCTCGCCGTCTAGGTTCATCTCCTAGAAGGTAAGTCTTGCTAGTTTGGTTTACTTGTTTACGTTTGGTTTAGGGTTTCAATTGTTCTTGTTTGTTTGATTGACGACTTGCTTCTCATGCCACCACTTGTGACTAGCCTTAGCCGCCCTCACGGCAAGCCAAACATGCCCTCCCCTTACGTGAACATTGTTGACTTGACTAGTGATTGCTTGATTGTTGTTGTTCGTGTCTTTTGTTCGTTTTTACTCCTATGTCTGGTCATATTGTTATTGGTAGCAAGACGACCATCACTTTGAGTGGAGACAACACCGGTGCCGATAACATCGACCCACAAGTTCCCCCTTTGGATCCACCACAAGATCCACCACCACAAGATGCTATCTTGGAGCTTTTCAAAGAGCAAATAGAGATACAAACTCTTCGACAACAAGTGGCTCACTTGCAAGCCATGTAGAGAGCGGCACCACTCCTGCCTACACCGACACCCATGATCCCCATGGACGCGCCGGCTGTTCCCCGTCCCACCGACGCCGACCCCAGCCAACCACGTTTGGACAAATGAAAGGGGTTGATGTCATCAACCTCCAACCTTCAACCACATCTCTAAAGGATCCAATCGATGATTGAGAGTCGCCAAGGTTACGTGTCACACAAGGATCGCTATGTGCCTAGAGCCACACCCGCTGGCTATGACACCGGCTCCGACCGCGCCTACGACTCCCAAGGTGAATTTTCTGAACCATATGATTTTGATGCTAGGTATGCCTCTAGACGCACCGAGTGCCGTGTGCCTCCCTCAGCGCCACGCGACAGCCGAGCCCGCCGCGACGAGCTTGACACTGGCGCGCCGAGGAGACCCAGTCGACAACAGCGGCACGACGACGCGCCTAGGAGGAAACCCACTACCCAGCCCAGACCCTATGACGTCAACGAGTATCTTGGCCATCAAAGTGCGAGGATGCCTCGCTATGGCTCCGATGGCTATGGCTCCTCGACGCCCACCATCCATGACGACTTTGACGAGTTCGACAAAGAAGAACTCGAGGACTCAGGTATGGTCAATCCTAACTTTTTTCATCCACTTCTAGGCGATCCTATTGAATTGCAGGATAGGCCTTCAGATTGGATACCCCCACCGCGCCTATAAGCCCAAGGCACCATTGATCGTGACACTCGTGGCCAACGCCGAGACAAGGTGCCACATGACTTCCGTCGCCGAGCCGACTACGATGCCCAGCCGCGACAGCACCGCCGCGACGACGCCTATGCGCCCAGGGACGAGTTAGCCCACAACGATGACCACCAAGGCCGTGAAGGGCGACAGCTTGGACGAGTTCCACAACCAGGCTTTCGCGTCTACCAAAACCCTCTCTTTGCAGCCGCGCCCAACAACACGCCCAATCCAGTGCCCGCGCCTCGCTACTAACGACACGAAGTCAAGATAAAGATCGAACATTTCTTTGGTGAATACAACCCTTCTGTTTTTCTTGAATGGGTGTAGGCCACCGAGTACACATTGAGATATTGCCATGTGCCACCTGAGGAGCATGTCGATGCCACCACTTTGCACTTCTGAGACGCCGCACATGTGTGGTGGAATCGCTTCGTCAATGATTGGATCCGATGCCGTCTTCCCATGGTCACCGAGTTGCATCAATTGGTATACGTGATGACAAAGAAGTATGTGCCTCCAGACTATAGAAATCAAATGAGAATGGAGATTGCCATGGCTCGCCAAGGCACCAAGACTCCTCTTGAGTTTTTCTCCCATTTAGAGGACATGTACTACAAGGCCTCCATTAGTGTTGCGCCTTCGATGCTAAGGATCAAGTTCATGAGTGCATTGAATGCCCCCATCCGAGACCAGCTTGAGATCTTGCCCATTAAAGATCTCAATACTTTGACCCACACGGCGATGCAAATCCACAACCAACTCAATCGCCACAAGAACTACACTTGGCAATCTAGCCAAACAAGGTATGCTTCAAACCCTAGTCAATCTAGTTATACTAATGTGCGTGCCCATGCCTCAGCTCCCGCCGCGTCTAGCCAAGGCCGCCAGCCGAAGCCCGTGACGCAGCCCACTGCCAGTCACGCGAACGCGCCCAGGACATCGACATCGGGCACCGATCGAGCACGAGATCTAGAATTCTACAAGTGTGGAGGCAGGGGCCATTACAAGAAAGATTGCCCAAATGCCAAGAATGTGCTTTTCTCCTCCGCCGCCGCCGGCTATGAGTTATACGAGGAGGACGAGCCCACACTCGAGCCCATTGAGGAAGGCATCGAGGACACCGAGGATGCCTAAGACTGTGAGCCTGCTTCACTGCATGCGGGTACACCACTGAGCCTAGTGACAAGGCGCTTCCTCACCGTCAAGGAAGCTAGCCTAGTTGACCAACGCGAGAACTTGTTCCATACAAGGTGCCTTGTCAAGACCGCTTCCTTGAGTGTCATCATAGACGGAGGGAGTTGTTGCAACATTATCAATGAGAAAGTGGTCAAACACTTCGACTTGCCCACCTCGCCTCATCCCCAGCCGTATGCCCTCAAATGGATTTCTTCTAGTCTAGGTAACACAGTATCTCGATAGTACCTTATCTCCTTTTCTATTGGTCAATACTGTGATCTTATTCTATGTGATGTCATTACAATGTATGCCACACATCTTTTGCTTGGGCGCCCATGGCAATTTGACAGGCGTGTGCTCCATGATGGCTATTTAAACACTTAGGTATTTACATACCACGGGAAGCGCATCACCTTGCATCCAATGTCTCCCTATGAGATCTTGCAGGACCAGGTTAAGAGAGACCGCTAGAAGGCCATCGAGGCCGCCACTACAAGGCCAGAGGAGACGCCAGCGGCCCTCCAAAAGCAAAACTCTACCAATTCTGGCAATTTTTTGTCTCCCTAGGCCCTGCATCAAAGAAGTCGAACGCCACAGGTGGGCCACCCAGTGCCTCCCTGGATCGTGATGGCGTCGCTCACACTGCCGCTAGGAAGGCCAAGACAAGGCTCACAGAGAACTGGTCAGGTACTACTCATTCTGGCTTGAGCACTGGTGTCCACACACCTAGTGCCTCACAAAACTCGCCAAGTGCCTCCCTTCCATCACATTTTGTCGTTCAATCGCCGCAGACGCCTCCATTGCAAGGCCGCTGTGAGCACAGGCTGCTTCTTGCGCGACCCAGTGAGCTCACTGCAGCTTTGACGGGAAAGGCCCCTTGTTTTTTGTTGGTGCCCACTCCTTGAATTCCAGAGACGCCGAGTGCCGAGCCATTGCCACCTGTCGTCGCCGCTTTGCTCGCCGACTTCGACGATGTCTTTCCAGAGGAGCTTCCACAGGGCTTACCACCATTGCGAGGCATTGAGCACCAAATCGACTTGGTGCCAGGTGCCTCCTTGCCCAATCGCGTCGCCTACCGCGCCGGCCCTGAGGAGACCCAGGAGTTGCAGCGCCAGGTGCAAGAGCTCTTGGATCGTAGCTACGTAAGGGAATCTCTAAGCCATTGCGTTGTGCCTGTGATCCTTGTTCCAAAGAAGGATGGATCTTGGAGAATGTGTGTTGATTGTCGTGCAATAAACCAGATCACCGTGAAGTATAGGCACCCAATCCCACGCCTAGACGACATGCTTGATGAGCTCCACGACGCAACTCTCTTCTCCAAGATTGATTTGAAGAGTGGTTATCACCAGATTCGGATGAAGGAGGGTGATGAATGGAAGACCACCTTCAATACCAAGTATGGGTTCTACGAGTGGCTCGTCATGCCTTTTGGGCTCACCAATGCCCCTAGCACTTTCATGCGCTTGATGAACCATGTCTTGAGAGCCTTTCTAGGCAAGTTTGTTGTCGTCTACTTTGATGAAATTCTTATTTATTCTCGTAGCCTTGATGACCACGTCGAGCACCTTAGGCTTGTGTTAGAGTTCTTGCGACGTGAGACGTTGTATGCCAACCTTGGCAAGTGTCGCTTTTGCTCGGACACTACTAATTTTCTAGGCTACGTGGTGACTGATCAGCGCTACTTTATAGGGTTTAACTAGGAGTTGTTATCGGTGTTTTGGGTGCCATTTGTATGGATTTAGGGCGTATTGTGGAGTATAGAGTTGAGGAGAAGAAGTGTGGATTTGGTGGTTTGGAGAAGCTTAAATGAAGACATTCAGAAGACGAGGAGTAGACCACTTTAGGAGACGAAGGAAGAGTAGAAGAAAGAGCCACATGAAGGAGAAGAAAAGAGGATCCACGACCAAGGGCGACTGCGGATGCACATGGAGTTGATCGCGGCAAAGTTGAAGCAGCGGAGCAGAAAAGGCGAATTTCCGCGACCGCGAAAAATGTGCCGCGACCGCGGAAAATCCTTTCAGCGAGGCCAGGTCGAGAGCAAAGTTGAATTTTCTGCGACCGCGGAATTCTTTCCGCGATCGCGGGAATGTGCGGCAGCGAATCCAGAGTCCCGCTCCGGAATTTTCGCCCAGAGTCCTACTCCGGAATTTCCGTCCGAAGTTGCTTTTACGATTATTCTTTTCTTTTATTTTCTTTTTGTTATTTTGTTTACTTTATATTATTTCATTTTAGGATTATTTTTGTTATCTTTTCACTTGAGTTTTAGGGTTAGGTTATTTAACCTAATTTTTCCTAGTATCGTTCAACATTCAGATTCAGTTTTCATTGTTGTTTTTCGCACCTTTTGCTCAGGAAGACAATTGAAGCCTTTGGTTGTAATACCCCTCAATTTTTAGTAAGGATATTTGGATAATTTTCTCATCCTTCGTTCGATTAATTATTTCGCTTTCAGTGGAGTTTGGATTTTCAGTAATATCCATGATCTCCGAAATAATTCCCTGAGTGGTATAAAATACATTCAATGTATTTTTGGGACTTAGAATATTTGTTTGGATACAAACATATAATTTTCGGGGTTTAAAACCCATACCGAATCTTATCCTGTGCAATCTTATCTTCCCGCTTGCAACTTGCCCGAATTTGTCGGGGGAGCCGATAGATATGTTTGTTGGTCGGAAGATATTTCTTCCTCCTGGGGGCTATTTGAGGAGCTGATTTGGAGGGTGATAGGCTGATCTCTCTCTCTCTCTCTCCCCAGCTCTCCCTCTTCGATCTCCCTCTCAGCCATCTCCCATGTTTCGACCTCATCCCACCGGCGACGGAGCTCTCCCGTTCGTCCTCCTCCCTGCCTCCGCTTGCTCCCCGGCGTCGTCAAATTTCCAGGCGTCGAGACGGCAGAAGCCCAGCGAGCCGAGATGCTGCTCCCCTGTTTCCCATTCGCTGGTGTCGTGGTCCCATCCCCTGTTTCGCCACCGAGCCGCTCCGCCGAGCTGTTCGTGGCGACAAGTTCTGTGGCTGCCGAGCTGTGCTGCTCCGTCGTTGCTGCCTCCGTTCGACCACCCCTGTTCGAGCCGCCGGAGTCGAAGGCACCTCCCTTGCTCCGAGCTCTGCTTGCCTAGCCGCCGTCGCGTGTGCTGGTGCCGAACTCCGCCGATGCTCCTTCTTGTCGTCACCTGCTCCCCGGCGTCGTCGAACCTCCCCAACCGAAGCCCAGCCGAGCTCCTCTGGTTCGTGCTCTGCTCGTGGCTGTTGAAGACAACGCGGAAGAGGGTAGAAGATGGGTGAACAGTGACGAGGAAGTGGGTCCCCGTGTTGTTTTGTTCTGTTGGGCCGAAGGCCCATTAAGCTTCCAGTCCAATTTCAACCCGAAATTTATTCGAGCGGTATAATTTCGATTCCCTTTTATCCGTATTTTTCTTTAGGAAAATGTAATAAATATTTTTATGATTTAATATCATAAAAATTTATTAAATATAATTCCTTAAATTCGTCCAGTCAGATTAATTGATAGATAATTAATTTGTCAGTTAGAACGTGATTTGCTGGATCGCGTGTGGACTCGTTTTCTGCTAGGACTATTCTGAAGCTTATGCCATATCCTCGGAAAAGGGTATTTTCGGTAGTCGTCTCGTCCAGATTGATCGCCGAATCTACTCTAGGCAAGTGGCGGTTCGCTCTTGCTCATCATTTCATACTTCAATTAATTATCAATTGTTTTGTTGTTAATTAATTTGGGATGATTTCTTGTTTATGTTGGGAACAGTTTTGTTAAAAGGATAAAATGATTAAAGATGATATTCATAGGTTGTATTTCTGCTAGAATCAACACTATTATATATATGTGATTAGTATATGATATTATACTAGGTTGTATATCTGCTAGAACGACGCTAGTATAAATATATGGTTATGATGTTGGCCATGTTGGCTTTGATGTGGATTATTCTTGTGCTGAACTGTTAGTTAGCACGAGTATTCGTAGGAACGCTTGGACTCTGCGAGGTCCATTCGTTTCTTTATAACAGGCAAATAACAGGGCGTTCAAGTCCCTATGCCAAACTTCTGGTCATGACCAACTGTGTTGTGGATTGAGGTTTGGACTCTGCGAGGTCCATTCCTTCGATGTATGTCCCTCATGATGACACATATATCTAAAAGCTTATAACGTGATGTGTGCTTTGGAATTTAATAAGATAAGTGCCGTTGTCGCACATAATTAATGTACCTTGGGCGAGTAGTGCAGCTAAGCGCTAGTGCAGTTAGGAAAAAACTCGTCTTAGTTGTAAATCGCTCGTATGCGATGCTGTGATGATGTGTTAGTATGTTTGTTTAAGTTCCCCAACATTTGTCATATTTTCCTATAAGGCTCATTTCTTTTGGAGTCTTCTTTTGGGATTGATTGCTGTGAGACTCGGTCTCCAGAATCTTCTCCTGTTCATGCTGTTTTATATATTCTAGTAGGAGTATGATGGTTGACTAGCATACTCGGTTATTATTCGAGGAACGATGAGTCTAACCTAATACGACTGCTTCGAACCACTCTGCTTTGTACCCTTGTGTAGTCTTTCATTAGACTGGCCAACCGTTATATTCCTTGTATGGTTGGCTGGTGTCATCCGTTCGATTCGGCACATCAGGTGTGTTGAAGATCCGAGAAGGCTAGAACGACTATGAAGATGAACGGTGTTTTCGACAAGTTGTTTTGTCGCTTTGTGTACAAGTTTTCCGCTGTGCTATTTTGTATTCTATTAAAGACTTTCGCTGTTGTATTTCTGATTATTGGGTCGTTTTTTTGGAATCGTGTAATTCCGCGACCATGTGGTTTAATAAAAGTTATGATTTTAGTATTGTAACTATGTTTTAAGTCAGTTATGACGTCAGAAAAGCCTGGGGTGACTTCGGGGTTTACGTCCGGGGTCATTGGCAGTAACGCTTTCAAATGGGGTTAAATTTGGGGGTGTTACAGAAATGGTATCAGAGCCGAATTTTATTTAAAACGGGTGGGTTTTAAAACATTTTCTGGGAATGAAATTTTTTATAAACCGTTTACTCGTTTGAAACTGAGAAATGTTTTCAAAGGCTCTGAATTTTCAAAATGAAAAGAATTTGAAATATCACCGTTCATAGTCGTGCCTCCTTTAATCTGATATGAGAGGTATGAGAGTTACCTCTATATCTAGAAAGACTGAGTTCTTCTTGTTGTTGTAAGACATAGGTGTTTGTCTATTCTTTTGAAAGGACTCGAAAGGTGCTGAGATGATTCTATCATTTCTAATAATGTTAGATTTTCCTGTTTCTCTGAGATATTTCGAGATTGGAAGACCTAGTAGTTCCCTCGAAAGTATCAAGTTCGTGCTTCCTGGTTGTACTATTATCCTAGTGTTGTAATCTCCGAGTATTTTGGTGTGAACGCTCGGGAGATTAGTGTAGATGAATCTTGTGCTCTATGTTCATAATTCATCTATAGAATTACCAAGTTGATCTATTCTAAGTGATTTTATTACATTAAGATACGGAATAATTAAGGAATCACTCTTAGGAGATTTGAGGTCTAAGTATGATGTCATCGTCGTTGACATTCATTGTTGAGGAAACGAATACGAAAGATTAATGCTCGAGGCAGTCGGGATTTGCCTCCGTATGAGAATTTGTGGGATGAACCTAAGGTAGAGTTCGTTGAGCCGTTAAGGTAGGCCAACGGGATATTGTAATAACGACGTTTAAATGGAAGCGATTTCCAAGGGAACTCTAAGGAAGATCCGAGGGAAGATCCGGAGGGAGCTCCCGATGAGGACCCGGAGGAAGACCTCGTAAGGCAAGGCTAGAAGAGTCTGATGCCTAAAGTGTTCATTTATGAGTATCTTTGAGGAATATAAGGATTTTAAGTTAGAAATAAGTCATTTAAGAGAGTACGAGTTGTTGGACTCGATAAGTGGAATTTCCAGAGGATAAAGAGTTAGGACTCTTGGGAATTGTCAAGGATTGACATCTTGTGAATATGTCATCCATAAGGTTTAAGGTGCAACTCTTTGAAGAAGATTAAGTTATAAAGTTGTTGTGTTAAGAGGTGACCACTTAAATAAAAATGTTACAGTTTAAGGATAAGATATGTTAATGATCTCGAGGTATTAAAGTTCAGTATAGAGAATTGTTCAGATATGCCTAAAGAGTATAGTGGCAAGCGTTATCTCATACGCTGAGTTCTTTCGAGATTTCTTAAGGTATAAGAATGAATGTGTGATCCGTTTCGAGGAATATAGAGCGTGGTGAGATTGAGGAATCTTAAAAGTTTAAGTTATAAAGTGATTTAAGGAATAGATTAAGTCATTACCGAAAGGATTTAAGTTAGAGATTGTTTAAAGGAAGGTGTTAAATTATTCTTGTAAGGATTTTAAGTTAGAGATGACGTAAGGTCAGTTTTACTTTAAAATAAATGATGGTTCCGCCAAAGGCTCAAGCTGAATTATCGATGGGATTCTATGCCACCACTGTGGTAAGGCTGGGCATAAGAGCCCTAGTTACCAAAAGGAAAGGAAGGATAAAATATGTAGTATAGATGTTCGTTCCCTATATGGTTAACACCAGGGTCGACTCTATTACTTAATTCTAGATCCATTCATAAGATTCTTTCTTCATTTATGGAATAGCGATACATCAGTATGACTTCGTTTCCTTAGCTGATTTGGCGAGTGTTATCTCGTGGGCTAAGTTTTATTGGAAATTTTTTTTTAGGGTGTTTGAACAAATGTGAGTGGGTAATGCCCCATGGGATCTAAGGGCTAAAATCTCATACGGGTACCCTGAACATTTGTTCTGATAAGAGTATATAGGGATGAACTATATGGGGTTCAGAATTCCTCGTTGTGAGGTCATGTTGTAGGCATTGTTATGGACAGACTGTTGAGAAGGGAAATGTATAAGAGGGATAGTTCATAGAGAACTTGTTTCCTCTATTACGACCAGTGTAGGACAATGGTTAAAGTTTGCTTTTGAAAAAGGCAAGTGTGCAAAGTTGTAGGTAGTATTTTGGAAGATCTATTCGAAGTTTCGTTTTGAGGTCCGTTATGAGGCTTCCTTAAGAGAAGCAATATAAGGATTAGACAGAGAGTGATTGATGACTATTATGGCGATTTGGTGTCACGTTTAGGGAAATTAAGTGATTAGGCACAACAGTGCTAATCGATTTATTACGATCTTGTTTCGAGGAAACTACAAGCATGAGTTGACAGTGAACTTTAGGGCCAAATGATTGAAGTTGGGAAGTTGTCCTTTCAGGGAATAAGTAGTTATGACACTTGGGAATTTACAAAGATTCGATATTTGGACTTTATGTGAATAGGCCATCCATAAGGCCTATAGTACAACCCTTATTGAAAAGATCAAGTTGTGAAGTTACTGAGTAGAAAGAGGCCACTTAAATGAAAGAATTACAATTTAAGGATCGATCATTTTGGATGATTTCGATAAACTAAAGGATTTAGTACATAGATTAAGTTTGTGTATGCTTAAGGAATAAGGTAACACTGTTACTCGTGTACATCTATTGGAAGATTAAGACACAAGTGATTGATTCAGTTGGTAATGAATCATTTAACAATATGATACTTTGAGGAAATAGGAGTAAGATCTCATGTGATGGGTTTGGGGAACATACGAGTAAATGTTATGATTATTCTTGGAGAAAGTATATAAATCTTAAAGGATTTAAGTTAGAAATGGCATAAGGTCAAGCTTATTTTCAGATAAATGATGGAATTGAAAAAGGTATCTTTAAGGAAATTGAGGATGTAATGTTTCGAGGTTACTAAGAGTTGATATTTGGATTATAAAGAATTAAGATGTGAACTTTGGGAATATGCATATAAGGAAATTGGAAGGGAGATGCGTGTTCTCCTATTAAAGGAACAATAATGTTGTTATGATAATTTTGGAGACCATTATTATATAGTGGTCAAGATCTTGTGGATATAGTGAGAATGATTACATGGTATAATATATAGAGATGAGGTTACGGATGATATCAAGTGGACTTGAGGAAAAGGTAACCCACGTTGGTTAAGGTAATCATACAACACGTTCGGGTGAAACAAGAGTATAATCCTATGGACTGGATTAATAAATCATGTTGAGGTAATCAGATTAGATTGAGGGATCTTATGAGTAAATATTGGGAGATAAAGATATGGCATAAGGGCCGGATATGATTAAGGTAACAAGTGAATCGATTATGTAAGGTCTGTATGACACGTGGGGGTACTAAGTTGTAGTACTGTTGATTTCTAAGTATATATTCGAGGACCAGATTGTCAAAATGAGGTTAGTAGAAAGATGTTGTATTCTTCTATGTAAGGACATTAAGATCTGCAGGAGAAAGAGTGCATGACCGCAAGGTTATATTAGAGATTTTTGTAATGGATACTCTGGTTAAGGCAATGGTAATCATGTGGATGATTACATCTATTCTAACGAGAGTGGGAATGTAAACAATATGTTGTAAGTAGATACATGATCGAATAGGTAGTTCGATGTTGGCAATATAAGTTATGAAGACCATATTGGTTAAGGATACCGACCTAAGGAGGTTTGGGTATATACTTCGAGAGAAGTTAAAGGTAAGTGTAAGAGAATATGTATTCTCATGATTAAAGTATAGCGAGTCTATTGTGGTGATCAGGATTTTGAGAATGGTCACGAGTTAGTATAAGTATAGCATATGGAGATAAGATATGCGAGATAATAGTATCATTTCTGCCTTTGAGAGAGTGATAAAAGATGAGGTTTCAGGTTCGAGACTCACCAACAACCTATTGGAAATGGCTGCCTGTTATAGGTGGAGCCCCCAAGGAAGGGTTGGGGTGTATGGGCTGCAAGCCTATGATGGGCCGGGCCGTTAAGCTGTCGAGTCTCTTCTCTAACCTACTGGAAGTGGCAAGAATGTTGGGCCATCAGTGATGAGTTGGGATATATGGGCGGCACCGGAAGGGTGGCTGGCCTAGGTCATTACATTAGGCCTGGACTCAGGTAGTGAGATTGAGGTGATTCCAGTCACCCATTAGTTTATTGATGCAAGTTTCGGGGTTGAAACTTTTCTTAAGGGGGTAGTAATGTAATACCCCTCAATTTTTAGTAAGGGTATTTGGGTAATTTTCTCATCCTTCGTTCGATTAATTATTTCGCTTTCAGTGGAGTTTGGATTTTCAGTAATATCCATGATCTCCGAAATAATTCCCTGAGTGGTATAAAATACATTCAATGTATTTTTGGGACTTAGAATATTTGTTTGGATACAAACATATAATTTTCGGGGTTTAAAACCCATACCGAATCTTATCCTGTGCAATCTTATCTTCCCGCTTGCAACTTGCCCGAATTTGTCGGGGGAGCCGATAGATATGTTTGTTGGTCGGAAGATATTTCTTCCTCCTGGGGGCTATTTGAGGAGCTGATTTGGAGGGTGATAGGCTGATCTCTCTCTCTCCCCCCAGCTCTCCCTCTTCGATCTCCCTCTCAGCCATCTCCCCTGTTTCGACCTCATCCCACCGGCGACGGAGCTCTCCCGTTCGTCCTCCTCCCTGCCTCCGCTTGCTCCCCGGTGACGTCAAATCTCCAGGCGTCGAGACGGCAGAAGCCCAGCGAGCCGAGATGATGCTCCCCTGTTTCCCATTCGCTGGTGTCGTGGTCCCATCCCCTATTTCGCCACCGAGCCGCTCCGCCGAGCTGTTCGTGGCGACAAGTTCCGTGGCTGCCGAGCTGTGCTGCTCCGTCGTTGCTGCCTCCGTTCGACCACCCCTGTTCGAGCCGCCGGAGTCGAAGGCGCGTCCCTTGCTCCGAGCTCTGCTTGCCTAGCCGCCGTTGCATGTGCTGGTGCCGAACTCCGCCGATGCTCCTTCCTGTCGTCACCTGCTCCCCGGCGTCGTCGAACCTCCCCAGCCGAAGCCCAGCCGAGCTCCTCTGGTTCGTGCTCTGCTCGTGGCTGTTGAAGACAAGGCGGAAGAGGGTAGAAGATGGGTGAACAGTGACGAGGAAGTGGGTCCCCGTGTTGTTTTGTTCTGTTGGGCCGAAGGCCCATTAAGCTTCCAGTCCAATTTCAACCCGAAAATTATTCGAGCGGTATAATTTCGATTCCCTTTTATCCATATTTTTCTTTAGGAAAATGTAATAAATATTTTTATGATTTAATATCATAAAAATTTATTAAATATAATTCCTTAAATTCGTCCAGTCAGATTAATTGATAGATAATTAATTTGTCAGTTAGAACGTGATTTGCTGGATCGCGTGTGGACTCGTTTTCTGCTAGGACTATTCTGAAGCTTATGCCATATCCTCGGAAAGGGTATTTTCGGTAGTCGTCTCGTCCAGATTCATCGCCGAATCTACTCTAGGCAAGTGGCGGTTCGCTCTTGCTCATCATTCCATACTTCAATTAATTATCAATTGTTTTGTTGTTAATTAATTTGGGATGATTTCTTGTTTATGTTGGGAACAGTTTTGTTAAAAGGATAAAATGATTAAAGATGATATTCATAGGTTGTATTTCTGCTAGAATCAACACTATTATATATATGTGATTAGTATATGATATTATACTAGGTTGTATATCTGCTAGAACGACGCTAGTATAAATATATGGTTATGATGTTGGCCATGTTGGCTTTGATGTGGATTATTCTTGTGCTGAACTGTTAGTTATCACGAGTATTCATAGGAACGCTTGGACTCTGCGAGGTCCATTCGTTTCTTTATAACAGGCAAATAACAGGGCGTTCAAGTCCCTATGCCAAACTTCTGGTCATAACCAACCGTGTTGTGGATTGAGGTTTGGATTCTGCGAGGTCCATTCCTTCGATGTATGTCCCTCATGACGACACATATCTAAAAGCTTATAACGTGATGTGTGCTTTGGAATTTAATAAGATAAGTGTCATTGTCGCACATAATTAATGTACCTTGGGCGAGTAGTGCAGCTAAGCGCTAGTGCAGTTAGGAAAAAACTCGTCTTAGTTGTAAATCGCTCGTATGCGATGCTGTGATGATGTGTTAGTATGTTTGTTTAAGTTCCCCAACATTTGTCATATTTTCCTATAAGGCTAATTTCTTTTGGAGTCTTCTTTTGGGATTGATTGCTGTGAGACTCGGTCTCCAGAATCTTCTCCTGTTCATGCTGTTTTATATATTCTAGTAGGAGTATGATGGTTGACTAGCGTACTCGGTTATTATTCGAGGAACGATGAGTCTAACCTAATACGACTGCTTCGAACCACTCTGCTTTGTACCCTTGCGTAGTCTTTCATTAGACTGACCAACCGTTATATTCCTTGCATGGTTGGCTGGTGTCATCCGTTCGATTCGGCACATCAGGTGTGTTGAAGATCCGAGAAGGCTAGAACGACTATGAAGATGAACGGTGTTTTCGACAAGTTGTTTTGTCGCTTTGTGTACAAGTTTTCCACTGTGCTATTTTGTATTCTATTAAAGACTTTCGCTGTTGTATTTCTGATTATTGGGTCGTTTTTTTGGAATCGTGTAATTCCGCGACCATGTGGTTTAATAAAAGTTATGATTTTAGTATTGTAACTATGTTTTAAGTCAGTTATGACGTCGGAAAAGCCTGGGGTGACTTCGGGGTTTACGTCTGGGGTCATCGGCAGTAACGCTTTCAAATGGGGTTAAATTTGGGGGTGTTACATTGGTTGATTTGATTGTGAGGTTATTCCTTTACTCTTTCTATGATTGTTTTAATTCTCTCTCGTGCTTAATCTCATTGATTGTATATCGATTCCCCTTGATTTGTTGATTAGGATATCAAATAGATTGATAATAGTAGTTCCCTCTAGCCTGACAATCTAGAGAAGATTAGTATTACGCTATTGGTTCCCCTTTTCTATACAACATGTTGAGATTGTTATTGATCATACTATTAAGGATTTGAGGAGACTGTTTGAGAATCTTGATCCCTTAGTTTGTGTAGAGAATTAATTGCATGCAATTGTATGACTGTTTGCTACACTTGCATGTACCTATCTATTCCTGAATTCATTACTGATGTTAGATTCAATCTAGAAGGTCTTCTAGGTTGATTGATAGTTAGGGTTATTAGGACTGGTTGGACTGATAACTATATCAGAACAGGGATTAGGACATTCATGAGTATTGAGGACTAGGAATAATCAATGATCGATCTATCAATCTGAAGTGTGGATATTTGTTTGGCTGAGCTATTTCCCCGATTTGATTTCAAGTCTTTGCTTTTACTTATTTTGTTTGTTTTTAAACCGAAACCCCCTTGGTTACTTGTTGGTATACAATTACATCATTGGAATAGTATTTGATTCTCTGTGGGATTCGACCCTTACTTGCCTATTCTACTAGTTTAGGTTTGTTAGGATTATTTTGATCAGGCGATACGACTAAAACCTATCATCAAATTGGAGCCGTTGCCGGGGAATCTAAATTACTAGTCTGATTGTGTGTTTGTTTACCAACTGTTGTGTGGACCTATCTTACGGTCCACACATGTGTTACTGATTCTTTTCATTGAGATCTTAATCCAGAAAGATGGCAGTGTTTGAGAATTTTTATTATTAACAGCAAGGCTGGCCCCATCACTGTCCCGAACCTCAGGAGCCAAGTATTGAGGATTTGATGAAATCTCTCACCCAAGGTCAGATGCAATTGCAGCAAAGCATGATGGTGCAACCTCCAAAAGTGCAACAAGAGATGTTCAAGTTGGCTCCTTAAGAGACGAGCCAAAGTTCATATATGGCAATGGAGGACATCATCAAGTCACTTGTGCAGAGCATGATGACTATTCATCAGGAGACGCACTCCAACATCAAACTTTTAACAACTCAAGTTGGAAATTTGGCAACTCAGCTTGGAAGGTTGACTCAAGTTGTGGAAAATATGAAAGAGGGTTTTGAAAGGCCACCACCCCATTCGAAACCGACTCCAGTGGCTAATGTGAATGTCATATCACCGCTGAAAGGAGGAAAGACAGAGGAGCCCTTTTGCTCAGGAACCGTGACCACGGATGAGCGAAAATGGAAAGTCGAGAACCAGCGTCCGCAGGTTTGGACACAATTTTGCGGGTCAGTTTTTGGTGAATATCCTTTGGAAGTGATCCATGTTGATTACACTCCTCCACCTCGTGATCCAAAGAAGCCACCTCATCACTTTCCTAAGAAGCTAAAAGTGAAGAAGAAGTCGGAGCCCGATATGGAGCAGCGCAACTCCATAGGTGAGCATAAGGTAAATCTCTTTTTACTTAATCTGATGCTTGCTGTGCCTAAATTTGCTAAATATATGAGATGTTTATACTGGCCTAGGAAGAGGATGAAATTGACAGGAGTAATTAATTTGAATGAACATGTGTCTGCTGTATTCGGAAGGCGTTTGCCGGAAAAGTGTAGTGACCGTGACATGTTTAGTATTCCTTGTGATATAGGTTACTCTAGGTTTGATCATTGCATGATAGACTTAGGCTCATCTATTAATGTGTTACCCTACTCTGTGTATCAAGTGCTAGATCTTGGACCTATGCTTGAAACTGATTTAGTTATTCAATTTGCGAATGGATTCAAAGCTTATCCGAAAGGAATAGTTGAAGATGTTCTTGTGAAGGTTAATAAGATGATTTTTTCTGTTGATTTTGTGGTGTTAGACATTGGTTATGACATGCATGAGCACCCTATACTGTTAGGTAGGCCTTTCCTTAAGACTGCTAACATCCGAATCATTATGAGTAGAGGTATTGTGTCTGTGAAGTATGGGGGTGATATTTAAGATGTTTGATCATAAGAAACACCCTTCTGATAGTAAGTCTGTGATGTGTGCTGGATTAAGTGGTATTATATGACTATAGTAGCACATTGTTGAGCTAACGACGTTAACCAAGGCGTTGCTCGGGAGGCAACCCGAGGTAAGTAATTTATTTCCATGTCCTTTAAATTCTAGTTCTATTTCTGTTGTTTCACTTTGTTTCGTTTTGTTTTTAGATTAACTTGCAGACAGGAGACCCGAACAAAAATTGAAGACGGTGTAATCTTGCACCAGAAACATTTCCGCGGGAATGGAAAATTTTCCGCGGTCGCGGAAATATCGCTGTAAGTGTCCTCGACCTAAAAAAAAGGAAAAAAAAAGAAAAAAAAAAGAAAAAAAAAGTTCTACCGAAGGCTAGCTGTCCGAGTTTTACATGGAGAGAAGGTGCGCATCGTGTTGTCCAGGAGGAAACATTAGCCCCACATATTTTTTGGCAACTATGATAGCCCTACAATTGACAGCTGAGGAGGAGGAACACTAGAGTCCCCACCACAATTACATCTGAGCTCCACTATGTGTTCGTTGAAGGCCGTGCAGCCCCGACATCTTTGCTATTCCACTACTCCTCACTGTGGTCCCCGTTGGTTGCACGGTATGAGTTGATTTTGAAGACGCCCCCGCAACACTAGAGACCTGGGCTTATATGGTTTTACCGCGAGCAACAACTTCCAAATCCAAGCCAACTCGGCGACGTTTGTGAGTTATTTTATTTCCTTCCATGTGCTTTATTCTTTTTTGTCTTTCATTACATTGAAGACAATGCAATGTTTAAGCATGGGGGAGGGTTCTTTACTTGCCATGTCGCTGAGGAGAAAGAAAAAAAATGAAAAAAGCCAAAAATTTGAAAAAGGCAAAAATAGAAATTCTAGGATAAGTCGAAAACCCGAAAGGGTGGCTTAGGTAATAAGCAGGTGGCTTGGACTAGCATTAGGCTGGGGTAATAATTGGTCAAGAGTGTTGTGAGTTTATTATGAGCCCATCTATTGAAAAATGAAATGAGTGGCTTGGTGAAAACCCGAAAGGGCGCCTTGGCAAAATGAGTGAAACGAAGAAGAGTGGTTTTTAGGAATCATCATTTTACCTGGCATGGTGACATAAGAAGAGGTGATATAAGGAGGATTTGGATAGGTCACTCTGGGAGGCATAAGAAGATAGATGGAGGCTAGGATTAGATTGTTATTCACTCTATGGTGTTCGGGATAAACTGGGGGGAAGTACTCTGCTTTCCTTTTAGCTTGGTTGGTGTTATGGTTATGTGTTGTGTTTTGTTGTGCATATTGTGTTGGTGCCTTGGAGATTCATGTTTAGGTGCAATTCTTAGTGGAGATGATTTTTCTATGCTTCCTGAGACCTTGGGGATTTGATTGGAGGAGTAGGTTTCTTTTAGCTTACTCGAGGACGAGCAAGGTTTAAGCATGGGGGAATTTGATCAGCGCTACTTTGTAGGGTTTAACTAGGAGTTGTTATCGGTGTTTTGGGTGCCATTTGTATGGATTTAGGGAGTATTGTGGAGTATGGAGTTGAGGAGAAGAAGTGTGGATTTGGTGGTTCGGAGAAGCTTAAATGAAAACATTCAGAAGACGAGGAGTAGACCACTTGAGGAGACGAAGGAAGAGTAGAAGAAAGAGCCACATGAAGGAGATGAAAGGAGGATCCGCGACCGAGGGCGACCGCGGATGCACATGGAGTTGATCGCGGCAAAGTCGAAGCAGCGGAGGAGAAAAGGCGAATTTCCGCGACCGCGGAAAATGTGCCGCGACCGCGGAAAATGTGCCGCGACCGCGGAAAATCCTTTCAGCGAGGCCAGGTCGAGAGCGAAGTTGAATCTTCCGCGATCGCGGAAATGTGCGGCAGCGAATCCAGAGTCCCGCTCCGGAATTTTCGCCCGGAGTCCTACTCCGGAATTTCCGTCCGAAGTTGCTTTTACGATTATTCTTTTCTTTTCTTTTATTTTCGTTATTTTGTTTACTTTATGTTATTTCCTTTTAGGATTAGTTTTGTTATCTTTTCACTTGAGTTTTAGGGTTAGGTTATTTAACCTAATTTTTCCTAGTATCGTTCAACATTCAGATTCAGTTTTCATTGTTGTTTTTCGCACCTTTTCCTCAGGAAGACAATTGAAGCCTTTGGTTGATTTGATTGTGAGGTTATTCATTTACTCTTTCTATGATTGTTTTAATTCTCTCTCGTGCTTAATCTCATTGATTGTATATCGATTCCCCTTGATTTGTTGATTAGGATATCAAATAGATTGATAATAGTAGTTCACTCTAGCTTGACAATCTAGAGAAGATTAGTATTACACTATTGGTTCCCCTTTTCTATACAACCTGTTGAGATTGTTATTGATCATACTATTAAGGATTGGAGGAGACTGTTTGAGAATCTTGATCCCTTAGTTTGTATACAGAATTAATTGCATGCAATTGTATGACTGTTTGCTACACTTGCATGTACCTATCTATTCATGAATTCATTACTGCTGTTAGATTCAATCTAGAAGGTCTTCTAGGTTATTTGATAGTTAGGGTTATTAGGACTGGTTGGACTGATAACTATATCAGAACAGGGATTAGGACATTCATGAGTATTGAGGACTAGGAATAATCAATGATCGATCTATCAATCTAAATTACTAGTCTGATTGTGTGTTTGTTTACCAACTGTTGTGTGGACCTATCTTACGGTCCACACATGTGTTACTGATTCTTTTCATTGAGATCTTAATCCAGAAAGATGGCAGCGTTTGAGAATTTTTATTATCAACAGCAAGGCTGGCCCCATCACTGTCCCGAACCTCAGGAGCCAAGTATTGAGGATTTGATGAAATCTCTCGCCCAAGGTCAGATGCAATTGCAGCAATGCATGATGGTGCAACCTCCAAAAGTGCAACAAGAGATGTTCAAGTTGGCTCCTCAAGAGACGAGCCAAAGTTCATATATGTCAATGGAGGACATCATCAAGTCACTTGTGCAGAGCATGATGACTATTCATCAGGAGACGCACTCCAACATCGAACTTATAACAACTCAAGTTGGATATTTGGCAACTCAGCTTGGAAGGTTGACTCAAGTTGTGGCAAATATGAAAGAGGGTTTTGAAAGGCCACCATCCCATTCGAAACCGACTCTAGTGGCTAATGTGAATGTCATATCACCGCTGAAAGGAGGAAAGACAGAGGAGCCCTTTTGCTCAGGAACCGTGACCACAGATGAGCGAAAATGGAAAGTCGAGAACCAGCGTCCGCAGGTTTGGACAAAATTTTGCGGGTCAGTTTTTGGTGAATATCCTTTGGAAGTGATCCCTGTTGATTACTTTCCTCCACCTCGTGATCCAAAGAAGCCACCTCATCACTTTCCTAAGAAGGTAAAAGTGAAGAAGAAGCCGGAGCCCGATATGGAGCCGCACAACTCCATAGGTAAGCATAAGGTAAATCTCTCGTTACTTAATCTGATGCATTGCTGTGCCTAAATTTGCTAAATATATGAGATGTTTATACTGGCCTAGGAAGAGGAAGAAATTGACAGGTGTAATTAATTTGAATGAACATGTGTCTGCTGTATTCGGAAGGCGTTTTCCTGAAAAGTGTAGTGACCCTGACATGTTTAGTATTCCTTGTGATATAGGTTACTCTAGGTTTGATCACTGTATGATAGACTTAGGCTCATCTATTAATGTGTTACCCTACTTTGTGTATCAAGTGCTAGATCTTGGACCTATGCTTGAAACTGATTTAGTTATTCAATTTGCGAATGGATCCAAAGCTTATCCGAAAGGAATAGTTGAATATGTTCTTGTGAAGGTTAATAAGATGATTTTTTCTGTTGATTTTGTGGTGTTAGACATTGGTTATGACATGCATGAGCCCCCTATACTGTTAGGTATGCCTTTTCTTAAGACTGCTAACATCCGAATCATTATGAGTAGAGGTATTGTGTCTGTGAAGTATGGGGGTGATAGGGTGATATTTAAGATGTTTGATCATAAGAAACACCCTTCTGATAGTAAGTCTGTGTTGTGTTCTGGATTAAGTGGTATTACATGACTATAGTAGCAGATTCTCGAGCTAACGACGTTAACCAAGGCGTTGCTCGGGAGGCAACCCGAGGTAACTAATTTCTTTCCATGTCCTTTAAATTCTAGTTTTATTTCTGCTGTTTCTCTTTGTTTCGTTTTGTTTTTAGATTAACTTACAGACAGGAGACCCGAACAAAAATTGAAGATGGTGTAATCTTGCACCAGAAATATTTCCGCGGGCGCGGAAAATTTTCCGCGGTCGCGGAAATATCGCTATAAGTCTCCTCGACCTAAAAAGAAAAAAGAAAAAAAAAGGTCTACCGAAGGCCAGCTGTCCGAGTTTTACATGGAGAGAAGGTGCGCATCGTGTTGTCCAGGAGGAAACATTAGCCCCACATATTTTTTGGCAACGATGATGGCCCTACAATTGAGAGCTGAGGAGGAGGAACACTAGAGCCCCCACCACGATTACATCTGAGCTCCACTATGTGTTCGTTGAACGCCGTGCAACCCTGACATCTTTGCTATTCCACTACTCCTCACAGTGGTCCCCGTTGGTTGCACGGTATGAGTTGATTTTGAAGATGCCCCCGCAACACCAGAGACCTGGGCTTATATGGTTTTACCGCCAGCAACAACTTCCAAGTCCAAGCCAACTCGGCGACGTTTCTGACTTATTTTATTTCCTTCCGTGTGCTTTATTCTCTTTTGTCTTTCATTACATTGAGGACAATGCAATGTTTAAGCATGGGGGAGGGTTCTTTACTTGCCATGTCGCTGAGGAGAAAGAAAAAAATGAAAAAAGCCAAAAATTTGAAAAAGGCAAAAATAGAAATCCTGGGATAAGTCGAAAACCCGAAAGGACGGCTTAGGTAATAAGCAGGTGGCTTGGACCAGCATTAGGCTGGGGTAATAATTGTTCAAGAGTAATGTGAGTTTATTATGAGCCCATCTATTGAAAAATGAAATGAGTGGCTTGGTGAAAACCCGAAAGGGCGCCTTGGAAAAATGAGTGAAACGAAGAAGAGTGGTTTTTAGGAATCATCATTTTACCTGGCGTGGTGACATAAGAAGAGGTGATATAAGGAGGATTTGGGTAGGTCACTCTGGGAGGCATAAGAAGATAGATGGAGGCTAAGGATTAGATTGTTATTCACTCTATGGTGTTCAGGATAAGCTTGGGGGAAGTACTCGATCTGCTTTCCTTTTAGCTTGGTTGGTGTTGTGGTTATGTGTTGTGTTTTGTTGTGCATATTGTGTTGGTGCCTTGGAGATTCATGTTTAGGTGCAATTCTTAGTGGAGATGATTTTTCTATGCTTCCTGAGACCTTGGGGATTTGATTGGAGGAGTAGGTTTCTTTTAGCTTACTCGAGGATGAGCAAGGTTTAAGCATGGGGGAATTTGATTAGCGCTACTTTGTAGGGTTTAACTAGGAGTTGTTATCGGTGTGTTGGGTGCCATTTGTATGGATTTAGGGCGTATTGTGGAGTATGGAGTTGAGGAGAAGAAGTGTGGATTTGGTGGTTTGGAGAAGCTTAAATGAAGACATTCAGAAGACGAGGAGTAGACCACTTGAGGAGACGAAGGAAGAGTAGAAGAAAGAGCCACATGAAGGAGAAGAAAGGAGGATCCGCGACCAAGGGCGACCGCGGATGCACATGGAGTTGATCGCGGCAAAGTCGAAGCAGCTGAGCAGAAAAGGCGAATTTCCGCGACCGTGGAAAATGTGCCGCGACCGCGGAAAATCCTTTCAGCGAGGCCAGGTCGAGAGCGAAGTTGAATTTTACGTGATCGCGGAAATGTGCGGCAGCGAATCCAGAGTCCCGCTCCGGAATTTTCGCCCGGAGTCCTACTCCGGAATTTTCGTCCGAAGTTGCTTTTACGATTATTCTTTTATTTTATTTTATTTTCGTTATTTTGTTTACTTTATATTATTTCCTTTTAGGATTAGTTTTGTTATCTTTTCACTTGAGTTTTAGGGTTAGGTTATTTAACCTAATTTTTCCTAGTATCGTTCAACATTCAGATTAAGTTTTCATTGTTGTTTTTCGCACCTTTTGCTCAGGAAGACAATTGAAGCCTTTGGTTGATTTGATTGTGAGGTTATTCCTTTACTCTTTCTATGATTGTTTTAATTCTCTCTCGTGCTTAATCTCATTGATTGTATATCGATTCCCCTTGATTTGTTGATTAGGATATCAAATAGATTGATAATAGTAGTTCCCTCTAGCCTGACAATCTAGAGAAGATTAGTATTACGCTATTGGTTCCCCTTTTCTATACAACCTGTTGAGATTGTTATTGATCATACTATTAAGGATTGGAGGAGACTGTTTGAGAATCTTGATCCCTTAGTTTGTGTAGAGAATTAATTGCATGCAATTGTATGACTGTTTGCTACACTTGCATGTACCTATCTATTCCTGAATTCATTACTGCTGTTAGATTCAATCTAGAAGGTCTTCTAGGTTATTTGATAGTTAGGGTTATTAGGACTGGTTGGACTAATAACTATATCAGAACAGGGATTAGGACATTCATGAGTATTGAGGACTAGGTATAATCAATGATCGATCTATCAATCTGAAGTGTGGATATTTGTTTGGCTGAGCTATTTTCCCGATTTGATTTCAAGTCTTTGCATTTACTTATTTTGTTTGTTTTTAAACTGAAATCCCCTTGGTTACTTGTTGGTATACAATTACATTGTTGGAATAGTATTTGATTCTCTGTGGGATTCGACCCTTACTTGCCTATTCTACTAGTTTAGGTTTGTTAGGATTATTTTGATCAAGCAATATGACTAAAACCTGTCATCAAATTGGCACTGTTGCCGGGGAATCTAAATTACTAGTCTGATTGTGTGTTTGTTTACCAACTGTTGTGTGGACCTATCTTACGGTCCACACTTGTGTTACTGATTCTTTTCATTGAGATCTTAATCCAGAAAGATGGCAGCGTTTGAGAATTTTTATTATCAACAGCAAGGCTGGCCCCATCACTGTCCCAAACCTCAGGAGCCAAGTATTGAGGATTTGATGAAATCTCTCGCCCAAGGTCAGATGCAATTGCAGCAAAGTATGATGGTGCAACCTCCAAAAGTGCAACAAGAGATGTTCAAGTTGGCTCCTCAAGAGACGAGCCAAAGTTCATATATGTCAATGGAGGACATCATCAAGTCACTTGTGCAGAGCATGATGACTATTCATTAGGAGACGCACTCCAACATCCAACTTTTAACAACTCAAGTTGGAAATTTGGCAACTCAGCTTGGAAGGTTGACTCAAGTTGTGGCAAATATGAAAGAGGGTTTTGAAAGGCCATCACCCCATTCGAAACCGACTCCAGTGGCTAATGTGAATGTCATATCACCGCTGAAAGGAGGAAAGACAGAGGAGCCCTTTTGCTCAGGAACCGTGACCACGGATGAGCGAAAATGGAAAGTCGAGAACCAGCGTCCGCAGGTTTGGACAAAATTTTGCGGGTCAGTTTTTGGTGAATATCCTTTGGAAGTGATCCCTGTTGATTACACTCCTCCACCTCGTGATCCAAAGAAGCCATCTCATCACTTTCCTAAGAAGTTAAAAGTGAAGAAGAAGCCGGAGCCCGATATGGAGTCGCGCAACTCCATAGGTGAGCATAAGGTAAATCTCTCTTTACTTAATTTGATGCATGATGTGCCTAAATTTGCTAAATATATGAGATGTTTATACTAGCCTAGGAAGAGGAAGAAATTGACAGGTGTAATTAATTTGAATGAACATGTGTCTGCTGTATTCGGAAGGCGTTTGCCTGAAAAGTGTAGTGACCCTGACATGTTTAGTATTCCTTGTGATATAGGTTACTCTAGGTTTGATCACTGCATGATAGACTTAGGCTCATCT
The DNA here is from genome assembly GCA_027886185.1 of Rheum nobile. Lineage (NCBI taxonomy): Eukaryota > Viridiplantae > Streptophyta > Magnoliopsida > Caryophyllales > Polygonaceae > Rheum > Rheum nobile. The sequence continues at coordinate 2,040,069 of WOAB01000652.1, read as the reverse complement.
ATTAATGTGTTACCCTACTCTGTGTATCAAGTGCTAGATCTTGGACCTATGCTTGAAACTGATTTAGTTATTCAATTTGTGAATGGATCCAAAGCTTATCCGAAAGGAATAGTTGAAGATGTTCTTGTGAAGGTTAATAAGATGATTTTTTCTGTTGATTTTGTGGTGTTAGACATTGGTTATGACATGCATGAGCCCCCTATACTGTTAGGTAGGCCTTTTCTTAAGACTGCTAACATCCGAATCATTATGAGTAGAGGTATTGTGTCTGTGAAGTATGGGGGTGATAGGGTGATATGTAAGATGTTTGTTCATAAGAAACACCCTCCTGATAGTAAGTCTGTGTTGTGTTCTGGATTAAGTGGTATTACATGACTATAGTAGCATATTGTCGAGCTAACGACGTTAACCAAGGCGTTGCTCGGGAGGCAACCCGAGGTAAGTAATTTCTTTCCATGTCCTTTAAATTCTAGTTTTATTTATGTTGTTTCTCTTTGTTTCGTTTTGTTTTTAGATTAACTTACAGACAGGAGACCCGAACAAAAATTGAAGACGGTGTAATCTTGCACCAGAAACATTTCCGTGGTCGCGGAAATATCGTTGTAAGTCTCCTCGACCTAAAAAAAAGGGAAAAAAAGAAGAAAAAAAAGTTCTACCGAAGGCCAGTTGTCCGAGTTTTACATAGAGACAAGGTACGCATCGTGTTGTCCAGGAGGAAACATTAGCCCCACATATTTTTTGGCAACGATGATGGCCCTACAATTGACAGCTGAGGAGGAGGAACACTAGAGCCCCCACCACGATTACATTTGAGTTCCACTATGTGTTCGTTGAAGGTCGTACAGCCCCGACATCTTTGCTATTCCACTACTCCTCACAGTGGTCCCTGTTGGTTGCACGGTATGAGTTGATTTTGAAGACGCCCCCACAACACCAGAGACCTGGGCTTATATGGTTTTACCGCCAGCAACAACTTCCAAGTCCAAGCCAACTCGGCGACGTTTGTGAGTTGTTTTATTTCCTTCCATGTGCTTTATTCTTTTTTATCTTTCATTACATTGAGGACAATGCAATGTTTAAGCATGGGGGAGGGTTCTTTACTTGCCATGTCGCTGAGGAGAAAGAAAAAAAATTAAAAAAGCCAAAAACTTAAAAAAGGCAAAAATAGAAATCCAGGGATAAGTCGAAAACCCGAAAGGGCGGCTTAGGTAATAAGCAGGTGGCTTGGACCAGCATTAGGCTGGGGTAATAATTGGTCAAGAGTGATGTGAGTTTATTATGAGCCCATCTATTGAAAAATGAAATGAGTGGCTTGGTGAAAATCCGAAAGGGCGCCTTGGCAAAATGAGTGAAACGAAGAAGAGTGGTTTCTAGGAATCATTATTTTACCTGGCGTGGTGACATAAGAAGAAGTGATATAAGGAGGATTTGGGTAGGTCACTCTGGGAGGCATAAGAAGATAGATGGAGGCTAGGATTAGATTGTTATTCACTCTATGGTGTTCGGGATAAGCTTGGGGGAAGTACTCTGTTTTCCTTTTAGCTTGGTGGGTGTTGTGGTTATGTGTTATGTTTTGTTGTGCATATTGTGTTGGTGCCTTGGAGATTCATGTTTAGGTGCAATTCTTAGTGGATATGATTTTTCTATGCTTCCTGAGACCTTGGGGATTTGATTGGAGGAGTAGGTTTCTTTTAGCTTACTCGAGGACGAGCAAGGTTTAAGCATGGGGGAATTTGATCAGCGCTACTTTGTAGGGTTTAAGTAGGAGTTGTTATCGGTGTTTTGGGTGCCATTTGTATGGATTTAGGGCGTATTGTGGAGTATGGAGTTGAGGAGAAGAAGTGTGGATTTGGTGGTTTGGAGAAGCTTAAATGAAGACATTCAGAAGACGAGGAGTAGACCACTTGAGGAGACGAAGGAAGAGTAGAAGAAAGAGCCACATGAAGGAGAAGAAAGGAGGATCCGCGACCAAGGGTGACCGCGGATGCACATGGAGTTGATCGCGGCAAAGTCGAAGCAGCGGAGCAGAAAAGGCGAATTTCCGCGACCGCGGAAAATGTGCTGCGACCGCAAAAAATCCTTTCAGCGATGCCAGGTCGAGAGAGAAGTTGAATTTTCCGCGATCACGGAAATGTGCGGCAGCGAATCCAGAGTCCCGCTGTGGAATTTTCGCCCGGAGTCCGACTCCGAAATTTCCGTCCGAAGTTGCTTTTACGATTATTCTTTTCTTTTATTTTGTTTTCGTTATTTTGTTTACTTTATATTATTTCCATTTAAGATTAGTTTTGTTATCTTTTCACTTGAGTTTTAGGGTTAGGTTATTTAACCTAATTTTTCCTAGTATCGTTCAACATTCAGATTCAGTTTTCATTGTTGTTTTTCGCACCTTTTGCTCAGGAAGACAATTGAAGCCTTTGGTTGATTTGATTGTGAGGTTATTCCTTTACTCTTTCTATGATTGTTTTAATTCTCTCTTGTGCTTAATCTCATTGATTGTATATCGATTCCCCTTGATTTGTTGATTAGGATATCAAATAGATTGATAATAGTAGTTTCCTCTAGCTTGACAATCTAGAGAAGATTAGTATTACACTATTGGTTCCCCTTTTCTATACAACCTGTTGAGATTGTTATTGATCATACTATTAAGGATTGGAGGAGACTGTTTGAGAATCTTGATCCCTTAGTTTGTATACAGAATTAATTGCATGCAATTGTATGACTGTTTGCTACACTTGCATGTACCTATCTATTCCTGAATTCATTACTGCTGTTAGATTCAATCTAGAAGGTCTTCTAGGTTATTTGATAGTTAGGGTTATCAAGACTGGTTGGACTGATAACTATATCAGAACAGGGATTAGGACATTCATGAGTATTGAGGACTAGGAATAATCAATGATCGATCTATCAATCTGAAGTGTGGATATTTGTTTGGCTGAGCTATTTTCCCGATTTGAATTCAAGTCTTTGCTTTTACTTATTTTGTTTGTTTTTAAACCGAAACTCCCTTGGTTACTTGTTGGTATACAATTACATCATTGGAAGAGTATTTGATTCTCTGTGGGATTCGACCCTTACTTGCCTATTCTACTAGTTTAGGTTTGTTAGGATTATTTTGATCAGGCGATACGACTAAAACCTATCATCAATGACCAAGGATGGCGTGCGCGTCGACGAAGACAAGGTCAAGGACATAAGAGAGTGGCCGACGCCGACGACGCCCACCATGGTGAGGAGCTTCCTTGGCCTCGCAGGTTTCTATAGGCGATTTGTGAGAGATTTTAGCTCCATCGTCGCGCCTTTGCATGAGCTTACAAAGAAGGGAGCCACAGTCACTTGGCTTGAGGCCCATGAGAAAGCCTTCTCGGCTTTGAAGGATGCCTTGTGCCACGCGCCTCTACTCCAGCTCCCTGACTTCGCCAAACATTTTGAGGTGGAGTGTGACGCTTCCGACGTCGGCATTGGAGGTGTCTTGCACCAAGAGAGGAGGCCCATAGCCTTTTTCAGTGAGAAGCTCACCGGGGCCACCCTCAACTACCTCACCTATGACAAGGAGTTATATGCCCTAGTTTGTGTGCTAAAGACTTGGCAACATTATCTTTGGCCACGAGAATTTGTCATTCACAGTGACTACACCGCCTTGAGCTACTTGAAGAGCCAAACCCACCTCAACCGACGCCATGCTCGTTGGGTGGAGTTCCTCGAGACATTTCCTTATGTCGTGGTCCACAAGAAGGGCAAAGAGAATGTGGTAGCCGATGCCCTCTCTCGCAGGTATGTTTTCTTGACCCATGTTCAAACTAAGGTTCTTGGCTTTGCTTTGATAAATGAACTATATGTGCTTGACCATTTCTTTAAACCTATATTAGAGCATTGCCTTCAGAGCCGAGAGTTTGAGTCTTATTTTCTCTCTGAGGGTTACTTGTACAAGGCTGGCGGCCTATGCATCCCTAGGTCCTCTATTAGGATCCTTCTCATCCAGGAAGCCTACGATGGCCGTGGCCACTTTGGGATTGCCAAGACCCTGGCCGCGCTTAGGGAACACTTTTTCTGACCATGTATGACCCATCAGAAGACCCGCTACTGTAGGAGTTGTGTGACATGCCAAAGGGCCAAGGCCAAATCTAGTCCATACGGCCTCTACACCCAACTGCCCATACCCACCGGCCCTTGGGAAGACCTTTCCATGGATTTCATCACGGGTTTGCCCCTCTCTCGTCGAAGTAAGGACTCTCTCTTTGTGATTGTGGATAGGTTTTCTAAGATGACCCATTTTGTAGATTGTAAGACCACCCATAGTGCTAGTGAGATAGCCGATTTATTCTTTGAGCATGTGGTGTGTCTTCATGGAGTCCCTCGTACTATTGTGAGTGATAGGGATTCTAAGTTTGTTTGTCATTTTTGGAGAACACTGTGGGGAAAGCAAGGCACAAAACTTCTATTTTCCACTAGCTACCATCCCCAAACCGAGGTGACGAATAGAACCCTAGGAGCCCTCCTTCGCACCAAGCTCAAGGCCAACCCTAGGCATTGGGAGGACTTATTATCTCTTGTCGAGTTTTCTTATAATAGATGCAGGCACACGGCGACCAAGCTCACCCCCTTTGAGGTTGTCTATAGAAGGAATCCTTTGACACCGCTGGACATGTTGCCGCGCCCACTGCAAGACCCAGTGCACCTCACCACCGCCTACCGCGCCGAGCAAGTGCAAGAGCTACATCGGCGAACATGCGAGCAATTGGAAAGAAGAACCTCGTAATACGCCTCATAGCACAACCATGGCCGCCGCCGTGTCGTATTCGCACCCGGAGACCTTGTCTGGGTGCATTTGCGAAAGGAGAGATTTCCCTCGCGGCACAAGCACAAGTTGGCCCCTCGCGGAGATGGCCCATTCCCTGTGATCAAGGCCATCGGAGACAATGCCTATCAACTCGAGCTCCCAGCTGACTATGGAGTCCATGCATTTTTCAACGTAGCAGACTTGACACCTTACGTGGAGCCTGAGTTTGATGATGGTGAAGTGGGGACACTTCACAACCAAGTGACAAGATCCAGAGCCAAGGCCATCGCCGACGCGGTGCAATCTCTCATCGCTCGCGTCATTGCTGGCCAAGGCACACCCGAGATCGAGCCCAGGCTCAAAGTCCTCGCCACGACCGGAATCGCAGATTCGTGCCCATCGCTATCGACAACAGACGTGCCCACTATCGAGCCCAGTCAACCTTGATGTTGCCGCTGCTCCCAGTGTCCGCGTACCATGCCTCGCCGCCACCGGTGCCTATCTTTAGCATTTAGAGGTTTATTTTCTAAGTCTTAGACATTGCTATTTTGAGAACATTTCAATTTTTGGTATTTGCTTGTTTTAGTAGTTTCCATTTGTAGTTCTTTCCATTTTTGGGTGTGTGCTTCATGTGTGTCGCATGGGCTAGCCCACTAGGCAAGACTCAGCCCATCCGAGTCTCGCCTCTAGTATTTAAGCAAACTTTGTCCATTGTTATTGGTTACGTCTAATTTAAATCAAAGTTCAAGTTGAGTGTTAATTCTCCTTCCTTTGATCGGACGTCAACCTATCTTTAGCTTCGCATCCCCCTTCACACCGCCGCCGACGCTACAGCATCGCTTGACACCCTTTAAGCATGTCTTCCTTCGCATCTCCCTTCAATCCGCCTCCGACGCTACGGCAAGGCTTGATCTTCAAGCCACCTATCCAAACCATCACACCATCGCAATCCATCAATCGCTTCCATCGCCACCGCTTCGCACCCGCTATCGCACCTAGTTACTTGTTGTCGTCGTCGCTCGCCTCATCGCTCGTGACATTGACTTTGCCATCGATATCCCCGTCGCCATCGAACCCACCATCGAACCCAGTCCATCACTCGCCATCGCTCTCGCCATTGCCGACGCCATCGCTGTCTAGACACCCATCTTGACACTCATCACCGTCGTTGTCGAGACACCCAGACACTCGCCACCGGGTTCACTTCCAGCCACCACCGTGTCAGATAACCTATAAAGTTACTGTTCACTTCGCCACCCCTTTGTCAAGCATTCGTGCAATTCATCAAGCGTTTCCCCAAGGTTTCCACGACAGCTTTGACAAAGGAGACTTGTGACTTCTCGCCCAAGACTAGATCCAAAGTACCACCTTTGACAAGTGACCTTCATCGGAGGAAAGAACACATCACCGCCGTCTGGCGCACTTACCCCCGGAGCGGCCCCCACTTTTCCCTTGGTGTCGCGCCCTTGCCTCACCGTCGAGGAGGGCGATGCCTTGTTGCCTAACCGACTGGCCGCGCCCTTGGCTCAACGACGACTTGGTTGGCCTCCGCCTATCGCCACGAGCGGCCCCTTGTCGCCTATTGGTGTCTCTCCATCAACCCACCCCCCGAGGCCGACGCCCCATAGCGGCCCTACCAAAGGAGGCTTGTGCCTTGATACTGCCTTGGTCGGCGTCCTCATTACCGCTCGGAGCCTCAACCTTTCCCCTTTACCAAGGAGGCCGGTGCCTCGGGGCCTCACCCTTATCTCTGAGGTATGTGTTTCCCTCTTCTTCGCATGCTCTCATTTTGATGATTTCCATTCCTATGTCTTCACTTGATCACAAGCCCCCCCTTAGCCCTCCCCTAGCCGTGTATGCTACCTTGGGTGACCTTGTGGGCTATTATTGGGATGATGGGTTCATTACCGGAGCACGTGAGCATTGTATCCTTAGGGCCTCCTTTAGGAACTTGTTGATTGAGGATGCCCATGAGCCCCATAAAGAGTTTGGGAACAAAACACACATGGCAACTTTTGAGGGTTATATCTTTGGGTCTATACTTGCCTCTATCTTGCCTAGGTCCCACCCTCTCGGTCCTTACACACACATAGCTCATCAACCCACCTCTTGGGAAGACCTAGCCTTGGTCTTTCTAACCGGATTGGCCACGCTTAAGAGGGGAGGGATTCCATTGGTATGTTAGGAGAAAACGCCCTAGGATGGATCATGGCTTTCCTTGTGGCACTACACACTTTGCACCTGGATTAGATACCCTTACCTTTGACCCCAAGGTAATCATACATGGAATCCCTCATGCTATTGTATTGGCTTGGAACCCTAGCTTTGTGAGTCGTTTTTGGATGATTTGGTGGCTGAAATTTGGGAAGAGCTTTACCCTTGACACTAGTGGCCACCTCCACCACGCAGCCTTGCTTAGAGCCATCCCTAGGACACCACCACACCGTTGGCTGACCTTTCTATTGCTTGTCCTAGGACATTGGCGAACACACCTCCACCGTTTGCACGGATTCCACCCGACGCCGCTCCAAACCTCGCCCGTGCCACCATGACACCTACCAAGTGATCAAGTGGCTCGTCGATGATGCGTATATGACAAAGCTTCTCGAGGGCTACACGTCATCAATGCCATCCTATCTTGTTGTGCCCAAGGAGCCGCCGGACGGCTCTCGTATGCTCGTGCTTATTTGTGTTAGTGGCGGTCTACCTCACTCCACCTTCACCTTTAAGAAGGGGAGACACGCCACCACACTTCCTCCACATCCCGGACTTCCAGCAAACTCGAAGCGAGGACGCTTCGAAGCTAAGAAGGGGAGAGTGATGAGTCTCGGTGATTGACCACCAAGGCGCAGACGCGTTAATGCCACGACACTCAAGCATCGAAATTGCTTCGATTCCAAGGCATTCATGTGCATGTCTATATCCAAGCCTCTAAGGCTTGTATCCTCTTTATATTTTTGGTTATTTAGTTTCTTTAGTCTAGTCCTGCCTTAGTGAGTGTGAACAGTCATTTGCACATGGGCTTTAACTCAGTAAGGCCCATTAGTAGCTTTCCCTTGTTGGCTTGATGCCTAGACTATTTAAAGCCATCTTTGGCTTCCTTGTTCATTTGGTTGAAGATTATAGAAGTGGAATATTTCCCTTAGGATGAGTATATCTCCCTAAGGCCTCCACTTACTTCTATCAACCCCAAGCATTCAAATCTCTCCTTCTTTCTCTCAATCTCATCTACTCTCAAGCAAACTCATTCAAACCCTTGGATTCAACCTCAACTAGCCAAGGAACCTCTAAAAGGAGGTTCCCTTGGTGTTCTAGCCGAGAGCCGCCGACTCCTCCTTGTCCGCCGCCGGTCGTACCCTCCCTCGACAGCCCCTCGGCTCTCCCCTCTTCCTCTCGGCCGTGAGTCTCCCCCAAGCTCCATTGGAGGACTAGCAAGCTCAATAAGGAAAGAGAAGTCTAGCTTGGCCACGATCTGACTCACTTGGGAAGAAGAACCTCCTCTTGGGGGTTAAATTCTCACCAATTGGTATAAGAGCCAAGGACCGAGCTAAGTCCCATTCTCCTCTCTCAAATTCATTTTTTATGCCTATTTCCTTAGCTTGTATAAGTTCTCTTGTTGTCTTCATGTTGACCATGTGGTTTTGCTCATTTCCTCTCTTGCTAGCTTGAAACTTTTCTTGTTATTCATGTTTTTGTGTTCAGTTTTTCATGCTCAGTTTTTCTTTGTTTCCATGCCTTTTTTCTTGTTTCCATGCTAGCTTAGTGTTTATTTTAGTTGCTTTGCTTCCCCCTCCCAAAACAGCCCCCAAAACCACAAACAATTTGCTTTCCGGCGCCCACCACCACCGCCAATGACCGGACCACCACTTCCGCCACCTTGCTGCCACCCACCACCACCCTACAGCCACCACACCAATCCCCCATTGATGGCCACGTGACCATATGCCCCTCTTCCATTGAAAGCTACCCTTTTGAATTCCTAAGTGTTGAATGTGACTATGCTAATTTTTGCTAAACTTTAAATAGCCTAGTCACATGCAACACTTGGCAACTTGGACCACTAAGCCTACCTCTCCATTTTCTTCTAGTGGCTTGCCCTTCCATTTTCTCCCCTTTCATTGCCCATATGGCAGCCTACTACCTCTCTCTCCCTCTCACATCATTCTAACTCTTCAAGTTGGACTTTACTCCTTAGCCTAAGTCATTCACTTTTGGAGAGTTTGCAAAGTACGTAGGTTCTAGTCAAGTTTGGCAAGTCACAAGCTCCACCTAGGCCTAGCTTGTCCCTTAACTTGAGCCTTCATTGTTGCATTACTTGATTGCCTAGGCTTAGCTTGCTCCCTCCTTATTCGTATGATTGCCTTGGTTGCCTAGAGCATTGATTTGCTTGCCTTATTGCTTGCATTGCCTTGATTAGGTTATCCTAGGCCTAAGGTATTCATATTTTCATAAGTACGAATTGCTTTGTTTGCTTGAGACTCTTTACTTGGTGTGCCTCTTGCTTGTGCTAGGTGAGTCCCTATGGCCGAGCCATATTGGCCTTATCCGGCTCGTCCGCTGTTGGGCCGGTGCCTGCGAAGCCACGCCCGTGACACCATGCCCTTGTATGGAGGCTCTTATTCACGCACCACCCCTAGTCCTGCATCCAGCTACGAGGGTCGCCGCCATTATGCTCATTGTTTCACCGAGTTCGACATGGAGTCCTTTGGAGACTATGACGAGGAAGGCGCCTACGGAGGCTTTGAAAAGACCTTTGAAGAAGAGGCTTGGGCGGATGTGTACCCTGAAAGATATGATCGCGCCCAAGGCCATCCACGGCGCCCACTCGACTGCTATGACCCGGATTGGCTACCGCCTCCCCGTTCCAATCGCCACGCCGATGGCCATGCTCCTACACCAAGGTCGGCGCCTCTTGGGCAACTACAAGACCAACACCTCTACTCCTTTGCCGGCTACAACAACGATGGTTCCAAGTTCTTGGCATGGGAGCGCTACAGAAGTTATGTCTTTTGCCACTCGAATTATGATGAGCTCGAGAAGGTGCACATCACCACGCGGTACTTCACCGACTATGCATGTGCATGGTGGTCGAGGGTGCAAGACGCCCTAAGTGATAGCAGCTTCCCACTCATCCAAACTTGGGCTCAACTCGTCTACGTCATGGTTAGCCACTTTGCCCCGAAATCCATGCTAGCCTACGAGGGTAACTATGTCTGAACCTTCCAAGTCGCGCCTCCGCCGACTCTGATGGCCATGCCTCCGCTAGCCCCGGTACCCGAAGCCCCACCGCCTGTGGTGCCCGCGCCTTCGCCGGCCCCAGTGCTCGAGCCTCCGCCGCCAGCAGTGCCCGCGTTGGCGGTGCTTGAGCCCACGCCGCTCCCCACGGTGCCCCTCCTTCCCAGCGCCTCCTTGTGCGCCCCGGCTGACCGCTACCTTGAGGCCTCGACACGTAAGGAGCCCAACGAGCTTCTTGACGCTCGGCCGCCACCGTGCCGGCATCCACCGGACCACACCAAGGATGTGCCTCGTGACCGGTAGCCCGCCACCGCCGCCAAGGAGACACGCACCGCCAACGCCCACTTCGTGGCCATCGGTTCCCCACCGCCGCCTGGCGCGCTTACCCTTGAAGCAGCTTCCACCTTCCACATGGTGCAGCGCCCTTGCCTTACCGTCGAGGAGGGCGGTGCCTTGTTGCCCAACCGACTGGCCGCGCCCTTGGCTCAACCACGATTTGGTTGGCCGCTGCCCATCGCCACAAGCGGCTCATTGTCGCCTATTGGCGGCTCTCCATCGACCCACCCCCTGGAGGCCGACGCCCCATAGATGCCCCTCCGAAGAAGGCTTGTGCCTTGATACCGCCTTGGCCGGCATCCTCGTTGCCGCTCGAAGCCTCAACCTTTCACCTTTACCAAGGAGGCCGGCGCCTCAAGGCCTCACCCTTATCTCTGAGGTATGTGTTTCCCTCTCCTTGTCATTCTCTCATTTTGATGATTTCCATTCCTATGTCTTCACTTGATCACGAGCCCTACCTTAGCCCTCCCCTAGCCGTATATGCTACCTTGGGTGACCTTGTGGGCTATTATTGGGATGATGGGTTCCTTACCCGAGCATGTGAGCATTGTATCCTTAGGGCCTCCTTTAGGAACTTGTTGATTGAGGATGCCCATGAGCCCCATAGAGAGTTTGGGAACATAACTGATAACATCCATTTCATACATGTTTAGGGCATGCATTTAGGCATTAACTTACTTTCATGTGTTTATATCTCATTTTTAGCTAGTTGTATCGTTTATTGGTGATGGATGTCTACACAAGTATATTTGCATATTTCAGGTCGTTTGGTGGATTTCTGGAACGTTCTGTAGAGTATGACGAGACTCATGAGACAGTGTGGAGCATCTAATGGAAGTATTGGAAGACCTCGAGTAAGAGCGGAGCTGGTACGAGTAGCTGACGAGGATCAAATGGGACAAGACGAGATCTCTACGGATTGAAGTCTCGGCCTGTGCATTTTGGCCGTGCTTAAAATGCACCGCCGTGCATTTTGGCGGTGCATAAAATGTACCGCCGTGCGTTTTGGCGGTGCATAAAACGCACCGCCGTGCGTTTTGCCGCGGGTTGTTTATTTATGGAAGTTTTTGCTTCGGGTTGTTTATTTATGGAAACTTTTTATCTTAGGTATAAATACTTTGTTTTAGGTTAATAGAAAGGAGCTTCTTCTTCCATCTCTTGAGACTTTGAACCCTAGTTGTGTTTTTGGAGTTTTTTGATGATTTCTACAGATTGAAGATTGTTAATCTGGATTTGAACAAGTATTTCTCTTCTTCTAATCTAGTATTATGAATTTATTCATTCTTATGATGTTTTTGATTGTTTCTTCAAGCATGTCTGGCTAAATCTCTTAATTCTAGGGTTGGGGTGATCCCAACAATGGATTGGTAGACTTGTGTATGATATTTGCCTGAATTGAAATCTGGAACCTTGTCTGATTCAATCCTAGAGTTTTTAATGCAATTGATGAATGTTAATTAGGTTTCTATTAGGTTTGAGTCTGAAAGGAGATAACCTTAATAGATTACTCAGATAGGTTATGAGTCTGAAAGGAGATTACTTTATCAGATTACTAGGTATTGAACCTGAGTGTTATTTGTGCGACAGTAACCTAACTACTCTTGTGGAATCTTAAGCCATCATAGAAACCCTAGGTTTACCTGGACTTAGCGGAGCGCAACAGCGAATGTTAACCCAGTTTGATCCTAGATTCTAAGTGCCCAAAGGGTCTAGATTTGATTAGCTCTGTGCGACAGCGATTGTTAGTTATGATTTAGACACATCTATTATCGTTTGAAAGGAGTTAGTAGAGACTTTAGATAGCTTATCTTTAGACAAGTTTAGACTAATTTCAGGCAGATATCTGTAAGTTTACCAAGACATTGTTATGGGGATCCCTGGTCCTAGAATATTCTCTCTAATTGTTTACAACCCTCTTTTGCAAATCTGTTTCTTGTTTTTCTTATTTCCTTAGTTATTAGACAAACAAATCTTCCTTTCTTACGGCTTAGCTTACCAGTTTATGTTTACAAAAGATACTACATAGTCCTCGTTGGGAATGACACTTGAAAAAGCTGCAACTGAACCCATACGCTTGTGGGTAGGTTTTTGTCCTATCAAGTTTTTGGTGCCGTTGCCGGGGAATATAGCTAGTATCAGTTGTGTTCCTACAACTGGTTTGACTAAGTCTTTGTTTTATTTTTTATCTTGTTTTTTGTTGCTTTGCTTTCAGACTTGTTTTCTGCATATGCGAAGAGTCCTGAGCGCTGGTAATCTCAATGACTACGATCCCGAACCTGAGCGTACTCTTCGTGCTAGAAGAAGACAACTACGCGAAGCCAGAGAACAAGCCATGGGTGACAACAGAGTGGAACAAGATCCTATTCTGGAAGTTCAAGAGCCACGTATGACTCTTGGTGATTATGTGTTACCAAATCACCTTGGTCCTATTTCTGGTGTGGTCCGACCTCCTTTGCAAACTCGTAACTTCGAGCTGAAAGCTTCCAGGCTCAACATGGTTCAGCAGAATCAATTTGGAGGTCTACGTTCTGAAAATCCACACCAGCATCTGGCTACCTTTATTGAGTTGATGGACACAGTGAAGATTCATGAAGTGTCCCAAGATGTGCTCAACCTGTGAGCCTTTTCATTCTCTCTGTGAGACAGGGCCAAAGCTTGGTTCAAGGCCCTACCTCTTGGCTCAATCACAACTTGGGATGAGCTAGCAAAGGCATTCCTCCAAAAATATTTTCCACCAAAGAAGACTGTTGAGATGAGGAATCAGATTCTTGCCTTCAAGATTAAGAGTCTCTTTATGAAGGGTGGGAAAGATTCAAGGAATTGCTGAACTTGTGCCCCCATCATGGGCAACAAAAGTGGACCCTACTGCATGTCTTCTACAACGCTATTGACAGTTCTACCAGGCTGATTATTGATGCTTCAGTGGGCGGAAGAATAATGAGTATGGAGATTGATGATCCTTGGGACTTGATCGAGGATACTGCTCAACACTCTTACTATTACAGTGATCCGCGATCTACTACAAGTTCCAAGAAACCTGCAGGGATGTATGAGGTTAGTACTGACACACACCAACAGGCTCAGATTGATGCTATCGCACAAGAGATCAAAAGGCTGAATCTGTTAATGCAAAAGTCTTAAGCGCAGGGTGTAGGGCAATCCATACAGGTTGTTTCTGGTATAGCATGTTAGTTTTGTGGAGAGGGTGACCACACTATATCATCTTGTCACCTATTTACTTCTTAGAGTGAGTCCCAGAGAGAGGCCAACTACATGAACAACTTCAATAAGGAAATGATCCCTATTCCAACACTTACAACCCTGGTTGGAGGAATCATCCAAATTTCTCTTATGGGAACAACCAGGCTGCGCAGAGACCACCCCCTGGATTTCAACAAAGAGCCTTCCCGCCACAAAACCAAGCTCCTGCTCAACCAGCTGAAGATTCCAACATGGCCCTCATATTAAAGGAGCTACAGAAGGTGAATACAACGTTGAAACATCATGAAAGTCTGCATGCTCAATACGCTTTAAATGCTCCCAGACCGCAAGGTCAACTTCCAGGCCAGACTGAAGCTAATCCAAAAGGGCAAATCAATGTTGTGTCCTCAAGGAATGGAAAACAACTTGCGTATCCTGAAGCTATGGATGTCAAGAAAAAGGACAAGGTTGTTGCAGAGCCTGGAGAAGTAGTGATCCAGGAGAAGGAGCCAGAAAAGGAGCCTAGATATGTACCACCACCAGCTTATAATCCCCCTCTTCCTTTTCCATAAAGGAGAGCTCAGGCTCAATTAGATCAGCAGTATGGCAAATTTGTGGAGGTGTTGAAAAAGCTCTACATCAACATTCCCTTCACCAACGCTTTAAAGCAAATGCCAGCATATGTGAAGTTCTTGAAAGAGATCTGATAGGTGTCATTTCATACACCTTTACTAGCAATTATTAGCATGATTTGGAGGAGTTTATGAGTAGTTTTGAGGCTAAGTCTGTAATCCGAAAGTTGTGGAGAGAATTGAAGATATCAGGGGTTTTACAGCTTAGATGGAGATGATGAGGATCTGTTGGAGTTTATTGGAGAAGACTACCAACACTTGGTAGTAATAAAGAGCTGAAGAGAAGAGTGGGCAGAAATTGACGCCCCGCACCAGAGCCACCGCGACCCGGCGGTGGGTCTCAGAGAAGGATGCCGCCCCGCGGTTGAATACTATTTATCAATTGCTAGGATTTGCATATAGGGGTTCTGAGTGCATATCTAGTGGCAAACACAATTGTACGTCTTTCTACTTGCATGTATCCTATATCCTTGTATGCATTGCTATTGCTTTGTTGGTGGTAAAGTACCCCGGTCTGGTACCGCGTGACAGGCGTGACTGGTGGTATTTTATCATTGGCATAGTAATAAGTCTATCGACAACTCTGAGAATCGGTAGTGCTTAAGATCAGGGTGGGAACAACTATAAGGATAATTAAAGAACTTGGATTGAATAGATTTCCGTGATCGAACTCTATCTCTGTACTGTGGATTTTGCTCTAGTAGAACTACTTTCCCTCATTATATTTTCTCAACTCAACTCAACTTGTTTGCTTTGGTTTGCTTTTCTTCCTCTTGATAACTAAACCCCCCATTCGTGTCACTTGTCATTCACACTTTCACACTGCATCGATCTTCCCTGTGGGTTCGACCCTTACTTGTCTGCTATACTTCTGTTTAGTAGGTCTGTTAGGAAATTTCACTTTGATTGAGGCTAATCAACGATAATTGCTTGCACATTTCTAGCCCCGTCAAGATCTTGTCCAATAAGAGGAAGTTGGATGACTACCAATCCGTCTCCCTGAGCCAGGAGTGCAGCGCTGTAATTCAGAATAAATTGCCTCCTAAGCTTGAAGACCCTGGAAGCTTTCATGTCCCTGTGGTGATTGGAAATAGCACCTACAACGCTTTGTGTGATCTGGGAGCCAGTGTGAGTTTGATTCCGCTATCCATATGCAAGAAGCTGGATTTGGGAGAGCCAAGACCAGTAAGGATGACTCTTTTCATGGCAGACAGATCCACCGTGCATCCAATAGGTATTTTAGAGGACATTCTCGTCCAGATAGGTAAGTTCTACATTCCTGTGGATTTTATTGTCCTTGATATTGAGGCCGATTGTCCTGTTCCTATTATATTGGGAAGACCCTTTCTAGCTACTGCAGGTACACTTATTGATGTTAAGCAGGGTGTTCTTTCCTTTACTATTAGGGATGAGAAAATTTAATTTAATTTTTACAAAGCTATTAAACAGCCTGCTTTTGAGGACGATGGTTGCAGGGCAGATGTAATTGACCAGGAAGCTCAAGGATCTATGATGTCAATTATTTCTAATGATCCTTTGGAGCTTTGCTTGACTGAGAGTGTGACCTAGGCTGACAATCGAAAAAAGATTTTTTAGTTTCTTTCTCTCCCTTTTTTTCTATCTCTCCCCTCCCTTACTTTTCCCTACCCTAGCTCCCCTGTTGCACATCACCACCACACCTAATTCACCTTTCTTCTCATCTCTCTCACCCACACAACACACCTCCGACCTCCACTGTCGCCTCACCATACCACCGGCCTTCCTAGCCACCACAGCCGCACCATCGCGAGCCACTGCACCCAACCACACCACCGCCTGCTCGAACCTGTGACCCAAGCCCAGGTCTCGCACCCCTAACAGAGCCAACTCTCCTCCCCTCCCCTTTGGTTCAAGGTAAACTCCCCCTTTCCTTTTTTCATTGTTAGATCTAGAATAACTTGTTCTTTTTTGTTGATATGTTCTAGGTGCTTTGATTTTGTTTGCTAATCTAGTTTAGTTTAGTTTATTTTAGTAGATTATAGTTTGTTGATTTTTCTTTTAGCTTGAACTAGTGATTTAGGTCTTTTCTATTTTACTTGATTTTTGGGGTTTGTTAGATAGATTGAATTGGGGCTTCATCTCATTGCATGTTGGGTAATTTTATTTTACGCAGGAAAATTGATAGCCTCTACTTATTTACTATTTTGTCGTTTTCCTGGATCCATGATGTCATCAATTACCTAATTTTTTATTTGTCATAGGCCCTTGGCGGGATAGCAATTCATGATTAGGCCCTTGGCGGGATAGTTAAAATTGTTCTTACTTGCAAAAATTGTTGTTTTTCGTAGGCCCTTGGCGGGATTGAAACTCATGTTTAGGCCCTTGGCAGGATAGAGTTTGTATTGCATATTATTACCTTGAGTGCCTTAATGCTGATAAATGCACTAGTGGAAAAAACCCTTATAGAGGCGGGCCTTTGGACACTTATTGAGGCGAACACCGTTCGCTTCAACTGAGGGGGCTGCAACAAGTAGGGACACTTTTTGAGGCGGGCATTTTACGCCTCTAAAAGGACCTTATTGAGGCGGGCCTCTGAAGCTCACCTCAACAAGTCCCTCACTTTGGCGCCAAAATGAGGGACTTGTTGAGGCGGGCTTCGGAGGCCCGCCTCAATAAGTAAACACTTGTTGAGGCGGGCCTCTATAGGCCCGCCTCAACAAGTCGCATTTCCCACCTTTTAGCCCGGATCTGGGTAAGTCCGGGCTAAAAAGCATTGTGTTTGAACAAAAAAAACTGGACATTTTAGCCCGGATCTCTTCCACATCCGGGCTAAAAAGTCCAATTTTTTGCAAATAAATTCTGCAAAAAACTACAAATTCTGAAGCCAAGAAAGGTGGAAACTAATTCAAGAGCAAGCTCTAATAACAAATGTATAACTTGTCTCTCAAAATCAACACAGAGTAATGTAGAGTCGCACAAAAGATCATAGGAAATAATTGCGTGCAACTTTGTTCTATTGATCGCATTATCATGGACATCGGCAGTCTAAGTATGTAAACAACTTCATATAGACCCTAAAAGAAGAGTTGTTAGCCTTCTATCCATCACTTATGAATCCATCAAGTGTGGTAAGTAGAAGAGAGAACCCACTAGCTTCAGTAAATACCCTCTGAGCTGAAAAGACATGGTCTCAAAATGCGCCACAAAGCCCCAAACATGTCACACTTTGCATCATCATCGATAGTATGTTGAGATCCTCGAGCACTGGTCGCAAACCAAACTAGGTGCAATGAAGAAAGGGTGACTGCTTACTTGGATTGACACCGATCATCATCTCTTTTGGCTCGGTCAAACAGAAGGATAGTCAGAAAGATGACATAGAAGTAAGGGAGGAACTGCACATCAAAGGGGCGAATTAGGCATATATTTCTCCCCATATCAAGGAACAAAGCTCATAATCTTAAAAATTCTTACATGACTAAACAGAGCAGGGACTGTCCAGAAAAAGGCTGCCGATATTTCTGGGACATAATGGAAATGTCGAGCCAACCCCCACCTGGTGAGCGACATTACATATATGGTTATAATGAAAATTTGAACCACAAGTTTACTGCTAGCTATATGTATGTACCCTATGGCTAGAGGTGCAGAGGTCACAAAATATACTTACCATCCTGAGGTCAGTAGAAGGCTAGTTTTTGTTTCGCCAGATTCAGTGGTATACGATGCTACAATCTGGAAATGCAATTGAAATTATTGTCTCAACATTTGCCAAGCAAAAAGTTAAAACAAATATAACATACAGAATCTTGATTTAGAAGCATTAAGATGATGACAAATAACTGAGTGGAGTACCTTTGATGGAGCTTTTCCCGAAACCAAGCACTTGCCATTTGTTCTGCGGAACTCTTGCCTTTGTCTATCGCAATCATAGTTGATGTAGACACATAGTATGCCAGCAATAAGAATACAACTTGCAAGCTGATGCAGAACAGTAAGACCTAGTAAGGAATAAATCTTAATTCGAAGACAAAGGAAGCATAAGCGAGTCAATGGAAAGCAAAGGAAGCATATGCTGCAGTTATTACCTTCGATTTGGTCTTTGTAGTCTGTGTAGCAGCAATAGTTTTGAGTTCTAACCTCTGTAAGGCAAATAACATATATTAATTCTCACGGAAAATAACTGCCCTTGAAATTACAATTCCATTAAACAACTAATTGAGCAAATATAGTTTGCTTCCGTACGTGTTCTCCTCTATCAACCTCCCCTCATTCCTAGACACGTTACATATATATCCGTTGTGTAGGTACGTTTCCAAATTCAGCACAGTAAATCTAAGGTGAAGGCAGCCCCCAAATTGAAGGAGAGGGGATGGTTTTTTTTCTTTCTCGCATTGTAAAATATCGGTATCAGATTACAAGACTTACTAGAATAGAACTGGACTTTCTTCTCAAATTTGTGGTCCGCTTTCTCTTTAGCTTTTGCTCTGGTAAAGAGGGAAAAGATTCAAGAAATTAGTCAACAGAAATCATAGATTGAAACATTAATAAGAAAAATTTGAATGCAGCAAAAAACAAAAGTTGTATATCACCTTAAATTGTTCAGCCCCATATTGAATAAGTTGCTCCAACTGCGATACAAACTGGATTTCAAGAGGTTCAAATGTTAAGAGTTTTAGAAGGGGGAAAAGAGGTATTTTCACCAACAGTGGAAGGTTAAAGAAACAAGCAAGTGGCAATCTTCAAGATAAAAATGTTTCATTAATGTGTTGCACCTTGTAAATGTTCCTAGAGCCCTTCTTGGTTATGTTGTTTCAATACATCTTAGGGTAATAGCAGCATACAACATCAAATATAAGTAAGCTTCCTTGTATTGATATTATTATGAAATTATCCTACTATAATACCCTACAAAATCTTAAAGAGTAGAGTTTGAAATTATTAATATATTATAAATTTAAACAAAGATTTAGAGTGGCTCTAGTCTTGGTAACACCTCCATAATTATGGATGTACAGTATATCTAACTGCTCAAATTCTCAATGCTAGCAAGTACTCCATACAAATCACAAAGTTTCTATCTTACAATGGTTCTACCTAAGTTTCTCCACATGGTCATATTTTAGCAAGTTCCAACGAAATCATAGAACAACATCACATGAAACAACAAGAAAGGATAGAATTTAGTAGCATACTGCATACCCATATTATTCAGCCAGAGCAGTCAACAGGCGATGGGAGTTTGATGACAGGGACGAGGGCATAAATCTCATCTTCCTCGGGAGCTTCCCTTGTGATCATCTACTGAGCTTCCCTCAGGAGCTTCCCTTGTGACCATCATTGAACAAATCAAATATCGAGTTGAGCACATTAGAAATTATCAAAATAATCCAAACAAGTAGAAATTTCGTCTTGGCATTTTATCGAACACCTTACGTGTACCGTTACAATATATGCCTAGACCCCAAATTCCTGGAGATTGAAACTGTAATTCCATATTCCTACCGAACTAAAATTAACAAACCTCATAATCAAACAAATACATCCAAATCTGAACCTTAACCAGTCGTTCCCAATTATTGAAACATGAGGGGGGAAACTTACAAATTTCGCCGCCGTTGCGAAGATCTATCAGTGGAGGGTGGCCTGCTATCGAGTCCAACCTCGAGTCGTAGATGATGGAAGATTATTGGCGCTCCTGGTGGTTGGACCGGCGGAAGCGAGTGGGGGGCGTGACGAGTTGGCCAAGAAGCAAAACGGAGAGAAGGCAAAGGAGTCGCCGGTGGCCGGATGGGGTGGCTCGCCGGTGGTCGGGGTGAGGGAGAGAGAGCGTGAGGAGGGAGTTCGGGGGAGAGATGGAGGCAAAGGAGGGTTAGGGATATGAGGGCTTAGGGCTGAGAGGTATCGGGGTTGGGAGAAAAGAAAGAGAGGAGAGAGAGAAAGAAAAGAATAGAGGGAGAGAGAAAGAAAAGCAAAGAGAAAAAAAAAATTGTTGAGGCGGGCTTTAAGAGGCCCGCCTCAACAAGCTTTAATTGAGGCGGGCTACTTGGCCCGCCTCAATTAGTTAGCATTAGAGGCGGGCCTTACCCTGGCCCGCCTCTAATACTTTAGCGGGAAATCTTTTTTCGGATACTTGTTGAGGCGTATATTAATTTGCCCGCCTCAAAAGATGTTTTTGAGGCGTATAAATTAATTATCCGCCTCAAAAACCAAAAAAAGTGATTGTCTAAGTCGTTGTTGAGGCGTTTTGAACTATGTACGCCTCTAAAAGGGAGCCTCAAAAAGTGTTTTTTCCACTAGTGATGTCTAGTGTGCTTGTTGTTTTGTGCAAAAAACTGTTTCAGGCACCTTATTCTCCTTGATTCTTTCTCATGGGTAGCCGTAACAAACGTCGCGCTGTTGATGCTCCGCCTGTTATTGATCATATTGTGTTATCGAAGGAGTCTCAACGCACAATCTATAACACTTTCCAGGCGCGTACGTGGCAGAGTACCCGTTGGTTGGATCTCTCTAGTCTTGATTGTCTTGGCGTTTCTGAGGAGATCGACCGGCTCGCTTCTGTGATTTCTGCTCAAACATTTATTTACAAGCATTGGCCTTCATATCATGCCCTCACTTGTGAGTTTCTGAGCACCTTGGAGTCCAAGGTTGATAAGTTAGGAGCTGGCACATTGCATTTCCGCTTGGGGAATGTTGCACGACAGTTGGATTTGGCACAACTAAACTCCATATATGGATTCTCCCATGATGGTCATTGCCATGACCTTTCTAAGACAGAACAACATGCATTCTGGAACAAAATCTCTGGCAAGACACAATATTTGAGCCAAAAATCCAAGGGCTCCAACATTGTTCACCCATGTCTCAGGATTTTCTGGAAGTTCATCTCTCATACTATATTTTCCAGGGATGACATAGGGGGCGGTATTAGAACCGGGGAACTCTTGCTCTATTGGGCGATGTTGCATAGAGAGTCTGTGAACATTGGTTACCAGCTACTGAAAAAGTTTAAGGAAATGAACAAGTCTAAAGAGGGTGGTATTTTGTGCATTGGGGGTATGATAACTCCTATCGCCTCCCACTTTGGCATCGATTTGAGGCTATACACCCCGACACCAGAGCAGTTGGGGATCGATGTCAACTATTTACGCAGCTGCAAGTGGATAGTGTTGGACGATAGAAAGCTCTTTTTGTTGTTCACGCAGCCCAGTGAACGCATTCCACTTCCCAATCCTCTGCGTATTTCCACCGCCAATGAGCACAACTAGCGTGATGCTTGGATTGGTTCTGACAGTTGTGGTTCTGAGTCTAACAGTGACGATGAGATGCTTGATGCTCATCTGGCTGATGCAGGCACTTCATCAGCTGGCTCTCGTCATGTCCCTGATTATAGCTCTGAGTTCTCTTCCATCCGCACACAGCTGGCGGGCATTGAGGCTTCTATTGACTACATACGAGAGCGTATGGATCGCTCTGAGGCTCGTCAGGAGAGGATGTACCAGCACATGTTTGGGTTTCCTTACGACCTGAACGCTCCATTTCCACCTTTGTTATTTTTCTACACTGGGACATAATGTTAGTTTGCACTTGCATTGCATTAAAATGCAAGTGCAAACTAACATTTATTTTGCACTTGCATTTTAATGCAATGCAAAATAAAACAAACGCTCCATTGCAGGTAATGCAATGCAAAATAAAACAAAGGGAATACGCTCCATTTCCACCTTTGTCACATAATGTAAGTTTGCACTTGCATTTTAATGTTAGTTTCCCTTTGTTTTATTTTGCATTGCATTACCTGCATTATGGATGTTTGATTTGATACCCTGCTTATTCCTTTGTGGGTCCTTATAACGGTACATGAGTAATGATTCCTCTTAACATGCCTTGGATGTTAATATTGCAATTGCATTATGGGCATGATATGATTGATCAAACTTATGACATTTGGCCTGAGCATATGGACTTTGATTGATGTGTTAGGACCGATACTCTAGACAAAAATGTCATAGTGAGATTGTTAGCCTTTCATGGACTACAATTGCACGAGTCCTCTTATTTTCGTGTGTGAATCTCTCTTTGCTTGTTATCTTTAGAACTTGCTTCAATACCTCTTCGAGGCTGCATTTAAGACTTATGTGCATGACATACTTGATTGAGACATTTCTTTTCTATGAGCCTATATTTTCCTTGACCACCCTGTATATGTTTTTCCTCTGCTTGAATCCCTCTGAGCCTTAAAGCCTTTTTATTTGGAAGCTCCACAAAAGAAAACCAAGCCTATATATACATCCTACCCTTCCAGGGGATTGAAATTTTATCTTGCTAGTGTGGGCATGAGCCAAGCTTGGGGGAGTAACATATGATTGTGGTTGATCGTCAGTATGAAGATTGTGGAGCAATTTCTTCATTCCGTTTTTGTTTCTTCTTCAAAAAAAAAAGAAAAAAAAATTAAACAAAAGAATAAGAAGAAGAAGAAGAAAAGAAGTGCACAAATAGATTGGTGTCCTTTCGGTGAATTTATTTTCCCTGGATTTAGCACCACATAGCCTAAATATATCCATGCCCTACTATTATACCTTGGCCCCATTACAACCCTATTCAATGTCTCGTGATTGTATTATGTACATAGTCCCTGCAGTGGAGATCTAGATATTGTCACAAGCTTATGGTAGTTAACATTCATAGAAGAGAACTAAGCGAAACACATATCCTAAACACATGAGTGAGAGTGACTTTATTTATCATCTGGTGTGGTCTAGAGTGGATGAACTGATTATATTCTTGTCATTGATTGAAAAGCATGTCACGATGGAACTTGTCATTTGTTTGGGCTTTCATGGTCATCGCTCACTTGTCCTTCGATAAAAACAGCCGTTTTATATTTTGTGGACTCATTAGTTGTGCACTTGCTTGGGACAAGCAAGAATTAAGCTTGGGGGATTTGATAACATCCATTTCATACATGTTTAGGGCATGCATTTAGGCATTAACTTAGGTCACTTTCATGTGTTTATATCTCAGTTTTAGCTAGTTGCATCGTTTATTGGTGATGGATGTCTACACGAGTATATTTGCATATTTCAAGTTGTTTGGTGGATTTCTGGAACGTTCTGTATAGTATGACGAGACTCATGAGACAGTGTGGAGCATCTAATGGAAGTATTGGAAGACCTCGAGTAAGAGCGG
Source organism: Rheum nobile (assembly GCA_027886185.1). NCBI lineage: Eukaryota > Viridiplantae > Streptophyta > Magnoliopsida > Caryophyllales > Polygonaceae > Rheum > Rheum nobile. The sequence continues at coordinate 2,016,714 of WOAB01000652.1, read as the reverse complement.
AGGTGGTACGAGTAGCTGACGAGGATCGAATGGGACAAGACGAGATCTCTATGGATTGAAGTCTCGGCCCATGCGTTTTGGCCGTGCTTAAAACGCACCGCCGTGCGTTTTGGCGGTGCATAAAACGCACCGCCATGCGTTTTGGTGGTGCATAAAACGCACCGCCGTGCGTTTTGCCGCGGGTTGTTTATTTACGAAAGTTTTTGCTCCGGGTTGTTTATTTACTTTTTATCTTAGGTATAAATACTTTGTTTTAGGTTAATAGAAAGGAGCTTCTTCTTCCATCTCTTGAGACTTTGAACCCTAGTTGTGTTTTTGGAGTTTTTTGAAGATTTCCGCAGATTGAAGATTGTTAATCTGGATTTGAACAAGTATTTCTCTTCTTCTAATCTAGTATTATGAATTTCTTCATTCTTATGATGTTTTTGATTGTTTCTCCAAGCATGTCTAGCTAAATTTCTTAATTCTAGGGTTGGGGTGATCCCAACAATGGATTGGTAGACTTAGGGCTGTTCAAAAATGGACCAGATCGGAAAACTGGATCGGACCGGTGAAAATACGGTCCAGTCTCCGGTCCAGATAGATTCCTTAATCCGGTTTCGGTCCGGTCCAAACCCGGAAAAAAATCCATCCGGACCGGTGGACCGGATTTTTTTTTAATTTATATGTTTTTTGGGAGATTTATATGTATTTTTTATAGATATTTTTTTAATTTAATAAGTTAGGAGTATATATGTTTTTTAGATATTTTTTTATATATTTTAAATAAGAATTTAATTTTTTATTTTTCTTAAATAAAATCTGATCTAACCGGTCCTGGACCGGACCGAATAGGTCTGGTCCGGTCTCCGGTCCTGGACCGGACCGAATAGGTCCGGTCCGGTCTCCGGTCCAGATTTCTGAAAAAATCCGGTCCGGTCCGGACCGGATGAACACCCCTAGGTAGACTTGTGTATGATATTTGCCTGAATTGAAATCTGGAACCTTGTCTGATTCAATCCTAGAGTTCTTAATGCAATTGATGAATGTTAATTAGGTTTCTATTAGGTTTGAGTCTGAAAGGAGATAACCTTAATAGATTACTCAAATAGGGTATGAGTTTGAAAGGAGATTACTTTAGCAGATTACTAGGTATTGAACCTGAGGTTTACCTAGGTTTACCTGGACTTAGCGGAGCGCGACAGCGAATGTTAACCCAGTTTGATCCTAGATTCTAAGTGCCCAAAGGGTCTAGATTTGATTAGCTCTGCGCGACAGCAATTGTTAGTTATGATTTAGACACATCTATTATCGTATGAAAGGAGTTAGTAGAGACTTTAGATAGCTTACCTTCAGACAAATTCAGACTAATTTCAGGCAGATATCTGTAAGTTTACCAAGACATTGTTGTGGGGATCCCTGGTCCTAGAATCTTCTCTCTAATAGTTTACAACCCTCTTTTGCAATTATGTTTCTTGTTTTTCTTATTTCCTTAGTTATTAGACAAACAAATCTTCCTTTCTTACGGCTTAGCTTACCTATTTATGTTTACAAAAGATACTACATAGTCCTTGTTGGGAACGACACTTGAAAAAGCTACAACTGAACCCATACGCTTGTGGGTAGGTTTTTGTCCTATCAATAACATACATGGCAACTTTTGAGGGTTATATCTTTGGGTCTACACTTGCCTCTATCTTGCCTAGGTCCCACCCTCTCAGTCCTTAGACACACATAGCTAACCGAATTGGCACGCTTAAAAGGGGGAGGGATTCCATTGGTGTGTTAGGAGAAAAACCCCACAGGATGGATCATGGCATTCCTTGTGGCACTACACACTTTGCACCCGGATTAGATACCCTTACCTTTGACCCCGGGGTAATCATACATGGAATCCCTCATGCTATTGTGTTGGCTTGGAACCCAAGCTTTGTGAGTCATTTTTGGATGATTTGGTGGCTAAAATTTGGGAAGAGCTTTACCCTTGACACTAGTGGCCACCTCCACCACGCAGCCTTGCTTAGAGCCATCCCTAGGACCCCACCACATCGTTGGCTGACCTTTCTATTGCTTGTTGAGTTTGCTTGTCCTAGGACATTGGCGAACATGCCTCCACCATTTGCACGGATTCCAGCCCGACGCCGCTCCAAACCTCGCCCGTACCGCCATGACACCTACCAAGTGATCAAGTGGCTCGTCGATGATGCGTATATGATGAAGCTTCTGGAGGGCTACACGACATCAATGCCATCCCATCTTGTTGTGCCCAAGGAGCCCCCCGACGGCTCTCGTATGCTCGTGCTTATTTGTGTTAGTGGCGGTCTACCTCACTTCACCTTCACATTTAAGAAGGGGAGACGCGCGACCACACTTCCTCCACATCTCGGACTCAGCAAACTCGAAGCGAGGACGCTTCGAAACTAAGAAGGGGAGAGTGATGAGTCTCGGTGATTGACCACCAAGGCGCCGACGCGTGAATGCCACGACACTCAAGCATCGACCATGCTTCGATTCCAAGGCATTCATGTGCACGCCTATATCCAAGCCTCTAAGGCTTTTATCCTCTTTGTATTTTTTTTTTATTTAGTTTCTTTAGTCTAGTCTTGCCTTAGTGAGTGTGAAGAGTCACTTGCACATGGGCTTCAACTCACTAAGGCCCATTAGTAGCTTTCCCTTATTGGCTTGATGCCTAGACTATTTAAAGCCATCTTTGGCTTCCTTGTTCATTTGGTTGAAGATTATGGAAGTGGAATATTTCCCTTAGGTTGAGTATGTTTCCCTAAGGCCTCCACTTACTTCTATCAACCCCAAGCATTCAAATCTCTCCTTCTTCCTCTCAATCTCATCTATTCTCAAGCAAACTCATTCAAACCCTTGGATTCAAGCTCAACTAGCCAAGGAACCTCTAAAAGGAGGTTCCCTTGGCCTTCTAGCCGAGAGCCACCGACTCCTCCTTGTCCGCCGCCGGTCGTACCCTCCCTCGGCAGCCCCTCGGCTCTCCCCTCTTCCTCTCGGCCGTGAGTCTCCCCCAAGCTCCATTAGAGTACTAGCAAGCTCAAGAAGGAAGGAGAAGTCTAGCTTGGCCACGATCTAGCTCACTTGGGAAGAAGAACCTCCTCTTGGGGGTTTAAGTCTCATCAGAGGGAGCTACGCACAATGGTAGGCAAACGATTGCATCTTGTAGTAGGAAGAGATGGTGCTTCAATTTTCTCTTCCTTTCTTCTTGGATTGAACTCCTCTTCCATTAGAGTGGAAGGCTAATTTGATTCGTCCTGGACCTCTTCAATTTCCTCCTCTTTTCTCCTTGGATTGAGCTCATCTTCCATTAGAGTGGAAGGCTGATTTGATTCGTCCTAGAGCTCTTCATCACCTAGGGAGGGCTTTTCCTCTAGTAAGGACTCATTGCAAGAACTCAGCGGAACCATAGGAATAGGCCACTCCTCTTTTCACAAGAAGCATCCAAGACTTCACTCACAAGGGGCTAGACGTCCTTGTAGGTGTAGTATTGGTTGGGAAAGATTTCAGCCAAGTTCCCTCTCCCTTCACACATGACACACACAATGTCACGTGTCCTAACCCGAAGTGGTTAAGGGCTCACTCTTTCTCTGCCCTTGGATGTGCTAAAAGATATATTAGGTGAGTCATAGACTCCCTTGGCCTGCACGGAAGGGTTAGAAGAAATACAATAAGCCTTAAAAGAAGGGATGGTTGGATACCTTGTCGGGGTGGGACATCTTTCCTATTGTATATAGCTATAGTCATAGCCATAATCTCCATAAGAGGACCATCTTGGTGGCATGTTCCTTGGAGTTTGTTGTTGCCGCCTAAGTGGAGGAAGATTCCTTTCTTTAATGGTCTCCCTTGGAGGTGGGTGTCTTAGCACATTTTGTGGTGCCATGTGCCTATGTATAGGCTCTCTAGCTTCTTGACCTTGGCCACCAAAATCCTTGTAGGTGCTCGGGTGAGTTTGAGAGTTAGGGTACTCACCATAAGCCCGAAAGTAAAGATAATCCCGTTGTGACATTCTTCCCAAGCTAGACATCTACATTTACTTCTTGCCTTGACCGTCCATATGTCTTGTTCTTGTCATAAAAGAAACAAAAAAGGGCAGCCAAGCAAGTAGTCCTCAAAGACACTAGACCACTCAATGGAACTTAAGCTAGAAAGCAGCTCTACAAATTGATTTAAAGCCAAGAATTTTCAGCCAAGAAAGCACTCCTAATTTGGCTAGGCTTAAGGTTCCTAGACTCAATAAAATGAACAAAAGGATTAGCAACAAACAACACAAAGAACTTGAGACACTTGAACCACAATCAAAGAAAGCGACGCCAAGGAAGCTACTAAGCTCAATTGCCTTACAAATGGAGACCTTGTGTACCAAAAACTGAATGTAAACTCACGTATAAATGCAGAAAATTTGTTTTGAATATTTTCAAGGTGTTGATTCACTTTTTGTATGTCCTTCCCTCTTGTTAATAGGCCGGGTGTTTCCGAAATCAATCACTTTTCCCTTGATGCAATGCAATACTTCTTCTCTCCTTTTTTATGACTGAAAATAGACTTTTAAATGGCTGCAAATATGCTTACAATTTGAACAACACAATCCAATTAATAGCAATCGAGCCTTTCCCGTATCCTAGACGTTGAGGCTTAATTCTAGCGCAAGTGTCATGCAAATTCAAGGATAGTTTGAAGCCAAGAGAGACGACCAAGACTCCAGCAGTTTTTTTAATATCACGACCAAAAAAATAAACAACAAAAAATGAGCAATTCAAGGGCTGCAACAACCACGGAATCGGTCCACAACAACCCCAACAACAAATCCCTAAAATGTAAGAACTAACTAACCACTTGGATTCTCTCTTAGGCTCGGCTCTCTCTTGGTTTCTCCGCCCAAAAACACAGCCAATGAACTCAGGAAAATCAACAAGACACGACTCAAACACAAGGCAAAGGACTGGACACAAAAACAAGACTCAATGATGCAACACAAAGACACAAGACGCAAAACCTAGGGCTTGACTTCTAGGCTTGCCAACTGATTTTTTCTTAAACTTTAAAGCAAAATTTCGAGCAATACCTTGCTAGCTCTGATACCACGTGATGTAGTCTAGGATCAAAGATGACTCGGTGCAAGGCATTGCTCTTAGTCGTCTCCAAACGCAAGGGCTCACAACAGCCAGATTCCATAATTTTATCCGGACTTACACGGGGTTTTTCTATCGGATCCGATCTCCAAATTGGGTGATTCCAAATCACGGATATAGATCTGGAAGTCTAGTTTAAGCCCTACAAATTTGAGAATGAACGGATCTGGAATTCAGCGAGATGAGTTGTTTGGATATGGTTCGTGAAGGGAAGATGGATGGTGATGGATTTAATGTAGGATAGGCACCTAACACCCTTGTGGATATGACTTACCACTCAAGTTTAGGAGAGATCGAGATTCAAGAGATATGACTCACCCTTGAAATAAGACCGGTTTGCTCGATATGACTCACGAACAAGAAAAAGAAAAAGAGAGCTTTCTCAAGAACACAATAACTGCAATTTCATTATCAATCAACGTTGTTTTTGGAATGAAGGAGCAGCTGCCTCTATAGGCAAGCAAGGGAAAGGGAAACGTCTAAGGAAAGTCCAAAAAATAAGGTTTGCCGGCCCATTAAGGCCCAATGGTGCCTTTCAAGGCTACAAGTTGAAAATAATACTTAAAATGAGTTTAAAACATGTCTCAAAATGTCATCAACCCATATGGAAACCACAAACATGAATCATGCACTCGGACGCGCAACAATAAGGAAAACGAGCTCTTTGGTGGCTTGATTGAGGGCTCCGAGGCTTGGGAGGACTTTCTAGACTTTCATTGCTTAAGGAACCCTTCTTGAGCTCTCTTGAATGCTTGACTCAAGTCCACTTGAATTCTTAACTTGAACCCAACAAGAATGCTTGACTCGAGCCCACTTGACTGCTTGACTCGGGCCCACTTAAAGGCTTGACTCGAGCCCACTTGATAGGTTGACTCGAGTCCTAGTGATAGGCTCAGGAGGAGGCTCTTCTTGATGCTCTTGAGCTCCATCTTCAACACTTGTGCCATCTCAGAAGTCCGGGCTCTCTTCAAGCTCTTGATGGGGTGTAATCACATCAGAGAGTGAGAGAGAGGCTTCTGCGAGTGGCGGGAATGATGCTTTCTCCTCACGAGAGTAAACTCTTCCTCTGGGAAGAGGACCTGCGTGCGTCGGCTTTACCCGACAGGCTCAAGCCCTGTATTGTGAAGAAACCCGTGAAGCGACTTCCCTTCACTGGGGATAGTCAATACAGACAGCATGGTAGGGCAGAGTCGTGTTTGACCGAAACAAATCATCGCTAGATTGCTAGCGAGTTCCCATTTCCTGAAGGCACCTACCTGGCCCTTCCCGCGGAAAAGTGCCTTTCCTTCCATGCATATCCTAACTTCTTAGCGATAACCCTCCATGCCTTTCAAGCGGGGTTTCGTTTTCCTATCATTTCGGTCATTGGGGAATTTTTTAATACTCTTGGGGTGAGCCCCATCCAACTTCATCCAAACGCTTGGAGGGGCTTGACTGGCTTTTTCATCCAATGTAGGGAAATGGGCATTGCCCCTACCCTTGATCTCTTATACACCTTGTTTTCTCCGCGTACGTTTCCAGGGGATTTCTGGACCTTAAAAGCCTTATATACAGAAAAACTGGGTAAGCATACTCGTTTAGAAAAGTGGAAAAAGAGGTGGTTTTTGGTCAGGCTTAGGCAAGATCCTGGGGTGCCCATTCTTCCTCTTCTTGGGAAGCTCCCAGCGAACATAGACTCTAAGAAGAAGAAGAAGAAGAAACTGGCTGGGAGGAAAAGTCTCCTCGATAAGTTCAAGCGAGAGGATCCTCTAGACTTCAACAAATACGTGACTCCCGCGAAGCTAGAGGTAGCGGGGCTTAGCGCAGCTCATCCGCCTGGCGGTGAGGGCCTACCCTAGAGAATCTTTCTCCAGTTAAAGACCAGCCCCAAGAGGGGGCAAGCGAGCATGGGGGCAATCAGCCGACTCCCGTAGGGCAGGTTGGGGCGGGTCTCGCGGATGATGACGATGATATGATTCCAGTTGATCTCGGGGTGGAAGGTGGTTGTGGAAATCCAGTTATCGATATTGGGTCTACCTCGCGGGCACTTGATCCTATTGCGGAGTCCCAACCTCGTGTTCTGCTCGCGAAGGAGCATCGAGGCTCTTCTTCCCGGGTCAAGGCGGTTACCCTTGTGCAAGGAATTGTTGAGGACACTCTAATTGAGGCTCAACATTTTCTCCACTCGGTAGGTTCTCTTTTATTCTCTCTTTTCTTTTATTCTGCTTCGCATTTTCGGTCTCTTTTTAGTCGTCTTCACTCGCCTCGTTAATCCTATATTTTCTTCTTCACCATATGTAGGCCCCAGATGCTATAGAGCAGGTTTGTACCTCTCTCAAGGCTCAAGGGGCCGAAGATGATAAAGCTGGATTGGAGAATGCTCATCTGTGCGAGGAGATGGAATCACTCAGGTCACTCCAGGCTTCGAAGGATAAGGAGCTGAGGGCAGTGCAAGAGAGTTGTGAAAAGGTTCCAGCAGACAAGGAGAAGATTCTTTCTGACAGGGGGAGGGTTGAATTAGAACTCACTCGTACGCATGAGGAGGTAAAGAGCCTTCGGGAATCACTTGAGAAGGCTAGGTAAGACGAAGTGAATGAGTATGCCGCTGGTTATCGCCAGAAAGCTCGTGTAAACTTCTTTGGGAGAGCGTTCTATGTTATGGGCGGCTATGTTGGAATCAAGAAAATGGCTGAGTATTATGGAGCCCATGGTATCAAATTCGATCCCGCTCGTGACTACGGGCTTTGCCCTGCAAACCGGAAAGGGTACTTGGTGCCCAAGCTAGGTGAAGTGGTGGGCGATCACGAGGGAATTACTGAAGCCTGGACTATTGACGCTCTTCCCGAAGGCGAGCCTTTACTTTCCCTACTGTCTCTACTCTCCCTACCGCAAAAAAAAGGATCACCCTGAGGGTAACAGTACTGTAGCTCCCCAACCATGAAGCTTTCCTTAGTATCTGCCTTTCCTTTTTCTTTTTGTAGACTTGGTATTTGCTTGCACTTCCTTTTCTTTCTCGCGAACTTGTTATCGCGTAGGGTTTGTTGTTGTTGCTTGTTGTCTTTTGATATGTTTGACTAGACTTTTGACTGGACAGTTCACTGCATCATCTATGGGTTTTTCTGAAGCACCTATTTTGTAGCTCTGTCAGTTTTTTGTGCTTTTTGACTTTGTTGTTTCAGAACATTTATTTCGGCTTTCTTTAAGGCTTTAAATTCCTTTGGTTGTTTCCTTGTTTGTATATACCACCCACTCCTTATAAATACCTTGCTTGCTTGTGATATTTTCTTCCCCTTATTTTTGGTTCTTCTTCTTAAAAAAGATGGTGCGATTGGTTTTGGAGTTTCACCACGGCGGTCGGATTATCTGTAACCGAGGTGACCGCCGGCTTGTGGCGGTTCATCGCTACGTTGGTGGTACTCAGAAAGTGCTAGTGATGGGCGAGGTGACCCAATACGACTATGGGGCCTTTGCCGCTATGGTGTTTCATGAGTTCTGGCCGCAAATAGGGTGGGTTTTCTACTTTCCTTCCGGCGAGGAGCTCCGGGGATTGTGCGAGGTGACTGGAAATGAAGACATGGACAACATTGTTGCGCTTGGAGAAGCTAGACAGGTGGCCCTTTACATTGAGCCCCCGCCTCCACCTGGCTTTCCTCCACACAGTCTTCGCCATGTGGGTCTCTAAGTTTTTTCTAGATTTTCTTGTCTTTCTAATTTTTTAGATTTTCATGTCTCTCTACCTCACCCCCCACTTTCATTTTTCTTTCTCTTTTGTTCGCGAGTTTTCTCTTTCTCTGTACGTGGACAGAAAGAAAGAGAAATGAATCATTATAATGGCTCTCTCTGCCTGCGGTCAAATATGTAATGCTTTGTATTTCTTTGTTTGAACTACGGGCAACAAGACTGTTGTTCTTAAGGTTACAAGAGATAAACGAGTTTCTATTTTCTTATATTTACATGCTTTGATTATTTCGCTAAGGTATTGCGCTCTATTGTTTCGCGAACTCTACTTGCTTCTTGCCGATCGTGCTTCGCGGGCTTAACCTGCATTTGGAATTGGAGCTTAGTCACTTTGCGCGAGAATCTTTAACTTGCTTATGATGATCGGAAACATTACCTTGCTTCCTCCAACAACTTGCTCTAAGTCTAGCCCTTTAAAGCGTATTATCGTGGTGCTACCTTGCTTTCTCGCGTATGTTGCTTTCTCTCTATTGCTTGCATTGCCTGGCTTTTGGAGACTTGCTTTCCACTCAACTTTCGTACACAACATGTATTGCTTTAGATGGTGGCTTTCCAAAGGCACACCAGAAATCTTGCTTATAGGGTTCATTGCCCAGTGCTTTTCCTTAGGGTCTTGCACTTGGTCTCTTTATTTATTGCTAGGCTTGTCATTCATCTAGTTTCATTTTGGTCATTTTCCTCGGCTCATCGTTTTTAAGGCTGGGTGAAGTATAATTAGCTTATCTTGAGTTAACATAACTGGTTGATGCTCCGCGTGCATCACAGGGATAGTACTTACGGAGCCTCATCACGTTCCAGGTGTTCTGTATTGGGTTGCCCGCATGGTCTTTTATCCTGTACGCGCCAGGTGCTACTTCTTCCACTACAATGAATGGGCCTTCCCAATTGGGATCCAACTTATCACCTTCTATCTTGCGCAGGACAAGGTCCCCTTTCACAAAGCTTCTGAGCTTTACTCTTTTGTTGTAGTAGACTGCAATGTGTCTCTTGTATTCCTTTTCGCGTATTTCAGCCATCTCACGCAGCTCTTCGCGAAGCTGTAACTCTAACTTCATTTTCTCAGCATTCTCTTTCTCATTATACTGTAAGACTCACTTGCTTGGGAATAGGTGTTCCACAGGGACTACAACTTCGACTTCGTACACGATCAAGAATGGTGTCTCCCCGGTTTCTCTCTTTGAAGTAGTCCGGTTGGCCTATAGTACTAGTGGTAATACCTCGGCTCATCTTCCATGAGCCTTTGTCAACCTTCTCTTCAGCCCATGCAGGATTTTTCCATTGGCGTTTTCCACCTGCCCGTTTGTCCACGGGTGATATACTGAGGCAAAATGTAATTTGATTCCCAGGCCTTCGCATAAGTCTTTTAGTTTATCGGTGTTGAACTGGAGCCCTCTGTCTGTTACAATGTCTTAGGGCAAACGGAATCTGCAAATGATGCTTTGCTAGAGGAACTTCTTCACTTGCCCCACCGTCGTGGTGGCTAGCGGGACCGCCTCAATCCACTTAGTGAAATAATCAATTGTCACTAATATGTACTACAACTAACATGGAGCCTTCGGGAAGGGGTCGAGGATATCCATCCCCCACTTCACGAAGGGGCATGGCGAGCTTATGATCTGCATTTTGACTCCCGGCTGGTGAGACGCTGGGGCGTGTAACTGGCACTCTCTACAAGATTGGGAGACCTTTATCGCATTCGCTTTCATTTTCGGCCAAAAGTAGCTTGTTCTCATCGTTTTGTATACTAGGGATCTCCACCCGGAGTGATTTCTGCAGACCCCTCCGTGAACCTCCAACATCATGTTATAACCGTTGGCCAAGGATAGGCACTTTTGCCCTTCTAGCATGTACCCTTTTTTGTACAAGATTCCTCCACTGATGTAGAATCGTGAAGCTCTGACCTGTAGCTTTCTCCTTTCTTTAGGATCGGAGGGTCCCGCTCCCTTCTCCAAATACTCGCGAATCGGTTTCCTTCAATCCTCCATGGATGGTCGCTCTTCTTTCACCGCCATAAATTTGCAATCGACAACCTTTTGTGTTCTTGTTTCAAACCATACATGCCATTTCTGTTGTAACTTTACTCTAGATCCGAGCTTGGCCAACTCATGCGCTTTTCCACTCTCCACCCTTGGTATCGAGTGAATTTCAAAGTGGTCCAACGCGGAGAATAGAGTTTTGGCTTTCTGGCAGTACGCGGGCAAGCTTTTAGTTTTAGCCTCATTTGATCCGCGTAGCTTTCTTACTATGACTTCAAAGTCACTGTAGCACTTCACACTTCTCGTGCCACTTGCCAACGCTTGTTCCACCCTTGCGATCATGGCCTCGTACTCTGCCTCGTTGTTTGTTTCTTGTAAGTTCAGAGCTAGTGCATACTCGAAGTGTTCCCCTCCCGGGGAAGTCAACGCAATTCTGGCACCATTGCCTTCCTCGTTGGATGCTCCATCTACAAACAATGTCCATACAGCTTAATCTTCTGACACTCCCTCTTCTCTTAGCTCGCGAAAGCTGGTCTCTATAATGAAGTCTGTGAGAGCTTGTCCTTTGATCACGGGCCTTGGGCGGTTATCGATCTCGAACTCTGAAAATTCTACCACCCACTTGGTTAACCTCCCGGAGACCGTGGGTCTATGGAAGAAACTCCGCAACGGTAAATCAGACCTGACTTGTATGGGACGAGCCTGAAAGTAAGGGTGCAGCTTTCTAGCAGCCATCATGATCGCGAGAGTGATTTTTTCTACTGGCGGATAACGCGTTTTAGTTGGTATGAGGGCCCGGTTTATGAAGTACACTGGCTGCTCTTGCTGTCTGACTAAGTCGGCGCTGATCGCCCTGGAACTAGACGATATGTAGAGCTGGAGGTCCTCTCCCATTATAGGTGTTGTCAGGGTGGGTAACTTGGCCAAATGCTCCTTCAGTTCCGCGAAAGCCGTCTTACATTCTTGGGACCACTCGAACTTCTCTTGCTTCTGCAGGATATTGAAGAAAGGCATGCTCTTTTCGGCTAGCTTTGAACAGAAACGGGCTAAGTAGTTGACTGACCCGATGAATCTCTATACCTCCTTCTGGTTTTGCGGAGCGGTCATTGCTAGTACAAACTCCATCTTCTCGGGATTAACATCTATTCCTCTAGAACTGATAAGGAATCCCAAGATCGTTCATGCCTTAACCCCGAAGACGCATTTCTCTGGATTGAGGCTCATCCCATTTCTTCGAAGCGTGTCGAACACTTTGCGAAGGTCGGATGGGTAGTCTGCTTCCCTCTGACTTTTAACAACGATGTCATCCACTGTCTTTCCGAGCTGTTCGCGGAAGATAGTGTCCACTAGCCTCAAGAATATAGCCCCTATATTCTTTAGGTTGAAAGGCATCACCTTGTAGAAATAGGTCCCTCGCTCTGTGATAAGAGTTGTGTGTTCCTCATCGCCCAGACTCATCTTTACCTGATTGTACCCTGAGTACGCATCGAAGAAAGACAGCGCCTCGTGGCCCGCGGTGGAATCCACTAACTGGTCTATGGATGGCAAAGGGTAATTGTCCTTCGGGCATGCTTTGTTCAGGTTCGTGAAGTCCACGCACATCCGCCATTTCCATTGGACTTGCGAGCCATCACCACGTTCGCGAGCCATTTCGGGTACTGGACCTCTCTCACGAAACCTGCCTTCAAAAGCTTTTCGACTTCTTCTCTGGCGCCTTGCACTCTATCTCCAGCTTGTTTTCATTTCTTTTGCCTGACTGGTTTAGCATCACGGGTTATATTCAAAGAATGTGTCATTAGGGTCATAGGAATACCTATGAGATCGCGTGGCGACCACGCGAAGACATTGCGTGATTGAGCTAGCAACTTTTCCATTTCCTCTTACACACGTGGCTCTAGCGTTTTTCCCATGTACAACTTTTCGTCGTCGCGACCAAAAGGAGTGAGGCAATTCCTGTCTTCGTGTGCGACTACCTTCTTCAAACGACTCCTCACCTCCAACTCGGCTTCTTTTTTTGGCTCCAAGTTCGTGTCTCCGGCAAGATCGGGCATGGATGCCTCTTGCAAAGACAGGACAAGCCCTTCATTCCCTTTAAGCGCCAAGAGATAGCATGCGTGGCTCTCCACCGGTTGGCTTCGCGACAAACCGGTGCCCATAAGCACATGAAACTTGAATGAAGAGTGGTAGATTGACACTACTGCTTGAAATTTGTTATGGGATTTTCTCCCTAGAATGGCATTATACGCGGAGGGTGCCTTCAGTACCACGAAATCAACTCTTTGTGCTCTTCTCCGTCCCTCTTCATTTCCCAAGATTAGGTTGATCGTCACAGAGCCGATTGCCCGCACTCGTTCTCCAGCGAAGCCTACCAATGTGCATTTAGTTGCCTTCAGGCGAGACGGTTCTAAACCCAACTGCTGATAAGCATCCCAATAGAGGATATTTGTTGAACTGCCAGTGTCTACTAGCACCGCTTCACAATCTTGGTCTTCATCTGGGCGTGGATCACTAAAGGGTCGTAGCAGTGAGTCTCAATGTCTGCGGTGTCTTGCTTCGTGAAGATCAACTGGTGGTTCTCGCGTATCCTTTTATCGATGCTCAGCACCGGTCGGCCTTCGGGTAGAGAAACATTGGCTATTCTGCGGGCCTCTCGTCTACTTCGGGTCCCTTGCACATGGCCTCCGATAATTGTCCCCACGTGGCCTTCTAGTTTTGGGAAGTTTGGTGCCCTCCCAACTGGTGGTCCTTGTGGGTTCTGTACCCCTTGTGTGGGAGCAGGCTTCTTCCTCGAAGATCCATATCCCAAACACTCTCTAGCATCATGTCCTGAAGATTGATGATAGGAGCTTAACTTCCTTTTGCCTCTTCACGAACCACGGGGAGGAACACTACCATGTAGAGCTGGTGCTCGGTGTTGCGACTAACCTTGAGGTCTTGGAGGCATTGCACTTCTCACTTCTCTTGTATTCATTTCTACCATACCCGGAGCGTTCACAAGAGCTTTCCCTCTGTCATTGTGTTGGTGGTGGCGAGGCTCCCAGTTCGGGGCATCTCTCTAATGCGTCTCCTATTTCCCCTTCCCTCTTGGCAAAGGTTGGGGAACTCCCCGCGAAAGCTCCTCCGTGCGGATGTGGGTATTCACCTTCTATAAGAGCTTCATGTAAGATTCTGGAGCCTTCTTGCTGACAGCAAACTTGAAGGCTAAGTTAGCTAATCCTTGTATGAAGGCCATACGGGCGATCTTCTCATCAAAGTCGTGTACCTGGATTACCTCCATCGTAAACCTTCTTACATATGAAGCTAGATTCTCTCCTTTTTTTGCTTCATAGTGAGGATTTCCTGCATCCCTTTCTTCCTCTTTTGTGCACTCCTAAAGTGTGCAATAAACAGATCTTCGAGTTGCTTGAAGGATTCAATGCTCCTCGGGGGCAAGTTGACCATCCATGTCAACGCGGGGCCCACAAGTGTATTGGGAAATGACTTACACATGGTTGCTTCGTCTGCGCGACTGACAAGCATCGCCTAGCGGTACTTTGAGAGGTAGTCCCATGGGTCCTCGATGCCCGCGTACTCTCTAAGGATGGGTAGTCGAAAGTCATAGGGCGGCTCTTCTAGCAGGATGTGCTTTGCGAAGGCAGTTGCTCCATTTAGCGTCAAAGGTGAGTTCAGGGTCATCGGGGTTCTGCGATGCATAGTAGTGTATCTCGTAGCCCCTCTCTCTGTGAATTGTAATGCAGGAAGTCTGGAGCCATTAACACCCTGTCCGCGTAGTAGACGTCTCCCCCTTGCTTTTCAGGGTATGCTTTTTGATATTGTGGCCCTTCCTGCGGTATGCAAGTCGGCTGCTATTGTCGCTACTGTTGCTGGGCGTGTCCCTGCCAGTCTTGGAACTAGCGAAGCTACTCAAGCTTTTCTCCCTCCAGGACATACCCCCGCGCACGCGATGATTGCGAGCTCCTCGTTGAAGAAGTTGGATCAGCTCTAGGAGCTTGCGACTGCACCTCCTATGACCTCTCGACTTGCACGTTCGCGTCATCCATCTTCTAGGACTTGTGTCTAGCTGCATGAGGACCTTCCTAAGGTCGGCGCCAGTGCAGAATCCCGATTTCAAAGAGGCAATCTAGCTAGCACTCCAGATCGATTCGGGTTGATCCTCCTCCAATTTCCCCTTCACTAGGGAGCTTCACGAACAGCCCCGATCCTAGACGCGATGGACGGTAGCGGCTCCGATCTCTTTCTTGACAGCACCACCTGAAAGGATCCCGGAAAAGGGCTTTCCGGGAGAAAACTTCTTCGATGCCCAAGTCAGCGAACGGTTTAAAAGGAGGGAACCAAAAGGAAAAAAGGATCAATTGAAAGGAACGAGCACTGTAGTCAACAATGGAGCAGGAAAGAGCCAGGAAAAAGGACGAAAGCGAGCTCAATAAGCCCATAACACGACCAATGTTGCAGTCGCCATCTCCATTTCCTAATTAGGGTTTTTGGGATTGGTGAAGGGAGAAAAAGCTGGAAAAAAGATCCATCTCTTTCCACTTTCGGGTATATTTATACTCCCAAAAGTCCAACTTCCTCTTCGGCCAGATGGGTCGGCCCAAGTTTCGTTGGCAGCTTGCTTCCCTCTTTCGCGGAGAAGTGTGGAGTCGTCTGCGGTTATAGCTCTTTCGCGGAGTTAACGTGATCCCACAAAACCCACTTTTCAAAAGCACAAAAATCTTACCCCTCCCAAATTGACGATTTCGTCATCCTCTCAAGTCTTATAGATCTCCTCTTAAAAAGCTTATCAATCTATTTATGTGTTTCCGGCGGATAATCCCTTTTGTATCCGATTTGTACGGTTGGTGTTTAATGATAGAGTGGTATGTGGTCTCTAGCTGGCTTTCTCTAGTCATTGCAGCATCCCTTCCTACTGTGCGTTTGTCTTTATGCTTTTGGTTTCAAAGGTTCTGAACGATCTCAATGCATGCTGATCGTACTATATACCCCTTGATCTCTTCTCAGAGATATCTCCTTGTGGGTGGCCTTTCTACACTAGAGTCAAGTGTATCCCTTCCAAAATTAAACTATCTTACTTTAATCTTATGCTCTCTATCTCATGGTTGTGTGCATATAAATATGAACTTTTTTATGCTACTTTGCATCCGCCGCCTCACTTTAAGTTTATTGGCTTAAGCTGGCTGTGTGATCTTCTTCTTGCTGAGTTCTTGGTTTTTACCCTCAATCTCTCTTTTTGTGCTTTTCTTTGAAAAACATGTCAAGTCAAATTAAAGAAACTTTACACGGAAGTTCTGTGTTATGATGCATACAAATAATATGTACCTCCTAACCAAACCAAAACTCACACTAAGGTTGCTTCAACCTACCTCTAGTGCACAACCTAGTCTGAACAAATCATCCACTAGGGTCTCACATATCATCAATAGTGGATAAAAAAAACTAAAAGACAAACAACGCTAGGGCATTACAAGCCACTACTACCAATGTTGCCAAGAAACCCAAGCAAATTTGTGTTACCATCCAGGAAAAGGCCCCTTTGGAAGCAACATCCAAAACTCAAGAACCCTATGATGTTAGAGAGAAGGGTAAAGGTAAGATGAAAATGGATGTTTAATCTTACCATTCCTAACTCTCCAAAGCAATGGGCATCTTCAAAAGCTCAAACAAACTGTATTTCTTGGCTTTATAGTTGGAAATTATATTGATCACTGTAGAGTCATTAGTAAACTAAATTTGAGTGGAAAAACATCAAAGGAGAGATGGATTTTACTCAGAATCAATATGGATGATTTGAAATTTCCTATTTGAACCTTCTTAACAAAAATATGATATGGGAAGGGAGACCCTACCATGTTTTTTGCCAACTCCTTCTTCTCAAGCCATGGATCTCAGGTTTTAATCCTCAAACTGAATCAATAACCATGATATATATGTGGGTTAGAATTCCACTCTTTCCTTTGGAGTACAACAACTTTGAATCTATCCAAGCAATCATTGAAGAAAATAAAGTCGGTAATGTGAATTCTCAGATTTTCCCGAAGGATTGATTAGTGCTCGACATGCCACTAATCCTGACTCTTTTCTTCCTTGATTCCACAAGCACCACTCCCTCGCCGAATGATTCCCGCCGCTGCTGGAACGCCTTACCTCCGGCATGTCTTAGACCTGAAAAAGACCCGAGGGCTTTTTCGGGATTGAAACTCCGACGATCAAGTTAGTGGACATGTGTGAAAAATGCATGGAATAGAAGTTTAGAAAGAATGGGGGGTTTAGGTTTTGTTTTCTCAAGGAAAAAAAAAGTTCCCCCTCAACTTGCCTTCAAAGGGTATTTATGCCCTGTATTTCATGGGTTGGGCATTTGGGGATTGGGCTTCGACCTTCTAAAGAGCCTCTATCACGATTCCCATTAGCTTTAAGGTTTCTAGGCCCACCTACCTTGGGTCGGGTAAAACCCGACTCCCACACATCCCCTCAAGCTCCGCCGGTCAAGGATTCGCAGGGCGTAGAGCTTGATAAAGATGCATCTTAGCATGGTGATTCATGGGATTTATACTATGCTTTGTAGACGAATAGAGTGAAATACCTCGATTGTTTGTATATCATTTATTGAGTCGGCCAACCCTAACTACATGTGTTGCTCGCTTGTGGACTCTCTATGTAGCATGAGCGGTGTATGAACATGAGCAAGGATACGAGGGATGGATTGATACCTTTGATTCCGCAAAGGCAGCCTCATGATTCTTTAGAGGGGGTTCCCTAAGGGTCTACAAGGAGGGAAGGCATCAAGCTTCACTAACCTTGAAGGTTCTAATTGCAAAAAAAAAAAAGATTATGCCACAGAGATTAGGGCAAAGCAAAAAATATGGCAATCTAGGCAATAAACCTTGCATGACAACTAAAGATGATATTTCTATTATCTATCATACAGAGGAGTCGTCACAAGACTCCAAGGATGGCTCTAACACTACTAGTGTCTTGCATGAAGTGTGAGACTGTGAGGAGTACACTGAAGAACAAATCACAACTACTCATGTCAGAGGATCAACAAGCAATGGGTGTTGATGAGAATGAGACCTTCCACTCCATGAACAATTCTACCTTTATGGTGCTCAATCTGGGTACCATGGGGGTCTATTCGAAGGAAAACTCAAACTCTTGAGTCTAGCAAGAGGAAGAACCATGGGAACCTGAAGATATCGCCACCTCTATCCTGATGGGTAAAAAAAAGACCATAAACTAGCAATCAAGTTTGTATGAAGATTTATTAAAGAAATTGCTCTCTTTTGGCCTTTTTATCTATTCTATATTAGTCTAGGACATGTTTCCCTTTAATTATGAACTAACTAACTCAAAATGAATTACCTAGGGCAATATCAGTGCTAAATTATGTATCGTATTATGTTTATTGCTCTCAAGTTTCATGTGTAATCTTTACCTTTATGTAGACCTGAGCAAACCCGGATCCGGACCAAGCTTTGACCAAAAGTCAAGCCCGGACGCCCGAGCCAAGGAAACAGGCTGGGGAGGGTGTCCGGTTCCTGGTAGCCCGCAAGATCCAAATAGCCTGTAAAAGACCATATACTTTTGTCGAACAAAATGCACAATACCGATAAAAAATGTTAATATATATAACAATACAAGTTGCTTAATACCCCTAATTAAAAGACAAAAAAACCATGTTGTTAACATAATAGTGTACACAAACCATAGATGTTCGTAACAAACTTGTCCCACAAAGTAATACAACATAAACGGGCGGGCCAAATAACACAACATGGAGGTGAAAGACGAACAAAATGTTTATTTAGAGTTAGGTTAAGTATATTTATATTTATATTATAATTTTATAAATTATATTTGATATGTAAATATACATATGTTATTTATACTTGATAATTAATCTGGGCTTCGTGACGGGCTATCTAGGATAAATGGGTTATTATTAGTGTTTGTTTTCCGCTCGCATAAACGGACAGTCTGGAACAAATATAGTGGCCATATCTTCCCATTTATATGGGTTGGCAGGCCGGCTGACCCACATTTGCTCAGGCCTACCTATATGAGAATGAAATATGAAGTTGTGAAATTTCTCCTTATATTAACTTATGGCCTTTGCTTGTTCTTAGGGCATGACTGGTGTGATCAACTCATGTCTAGTAATTCTAGTAACTACTACTCCAAACCTTATGTTGAGTTGTACTTGTGCTTCTTACAACTAAATCGTTTGAGATAAATATTGGTCACTTTGATAATATTATATGTTCGAATATTATATATATATTTTATGATCTTTTTTAAGGTTAAGTTAAGTTTTATAAGCAGTGCAAAAGTGGCTTGAGAAGAGCCATAGGTTACAAAATGGAAAAAGTCGGAGTTTGTAGAGAAGCTCAAAAGGGCTCAAAAGGGCTCAAACCAAGCAGAGAAATGCGCAAGATCAATAGGATTTACAAAAGGTTAAGGCATTGCAACAAGTAGGAGTATCTAGGATCTTCTAGTTAGTCTTATCTAAAAGGGTGGCTTTAGTCATGTTGTGGGTTTTGTGGTAGCAATCGTCAACAGGGTGTCTCTCCATGGTGAATAGCTCGATTCCTTGCATACTTATAAATGAAGGAAGTAAATGCCATGGAGGTTGTTTTCTGGATGATGTTTAGCTTGGATGGACCACATGACAACAAAGTAAGCCAACCACTCAAAAAATCACATCGTCGAGATAAGCGAAGCCAGTCAAGGATGTGCAGACCTTCTGGAGAACCTAGGTGACGAATTTCCAGGGCATCTAGAGGTGGTCTCTCATCTCAGTAGCAACTGGGCAAAAGCTACAATTGATGTCGTTAATATTGGTCCATTGGGTGGGCCTAGCTTTGGTTGGCATACGGTCACTGATAGGACAAAAACCTACCCACAAGCGTATAAGATCAGTTGTAACTTTTCAAGTATTATTTCCATGAGGACTATGTAGTATCGATTGTAACTTTGACTGATAAGCTAAGGGACAAGGAGGGAAATTCGTTGACCTACTAACTAAAAATTAAAAAACAAATGCAAAAGATGATTGTAATCAATGGAGGCAAAGCTTCTAAGGCAAGGGAATCCCACAACCATGCTTCAGTTGACTCAAGTAGATAAATGTCTGAATTTAGTCTATATTTGTTGAAGGTAACTATCTTAGATAATTACTAATTCCACTTGGATGATAGTAAATGTGCCTAGATTTAATTAACATCCACTCTCACGACTTGCTAATCATGATCTAGTTTGGGCACTTAGAATCTAAGGTCAAACTGAATTAAAAATCAACTCTCGTGAATTGCTAAATCCAACCTAATCTTAGGGTTTCTATGATAGTTATTAATCCACAAGAGAAATTAAGACGTTCTCGCAATAATAAAATCTCAGGTTCAAATCCTGGAAATCCAATAGAAGTTATTACCTCTCGGTCTCAAACCCTATTTGACTAAATATTAACATTATCACCTCTCGGCCTCAAACCCTAATAGGATCCAATTTGCATAAGCTACTATGGCATTAAGAACACTAGGAATGAATCAATAAAGTTTCAAAGTTACATTCAGGCAAATATCAAACAAGTCTACCTACGCATAGTTGGGATCACCCCAACCCTAGAAATATGGAATTAGCCAGACATGCTCAGAGAAACAATCAAAAACATCTTAAGAATGAAGAAAATCATTCAACTAGATTAGAAGAAGACAATACTTGATCAAATCGAGGGAAACAGTCTCTAATCTGTAGAAATCTCAAAAAGAACTCCAGAAACACTCTACGGCTAAAACGGCGATGTCGAGAATGAAAGAAGAAGTCTGAAAATTAATCCCTAAAGAGTATTTAAACCTTTTCGACAAATAGTCATGGGCCGAAGCCCAAGTGTTCGGAAAAGTAAGTGGTGCATGGACTAAGGCATAGTCCATGCAATTGAAAATGCACGAACTCCTTCTTTACATAGGGAAACTGCACGACGGTGCAGTTGAGTGCATGGTCCAGTTGTGGTCCATACAATTGATGGTGCACGACCTCCTTCTTTGTAGAATGTAAACGCATGGACCGTGCATAAAAACACACTGTCTAGTTATGGGCCGTGGACTTCTTCTGTTCCTCGTTCCAGTTCCGCTTTTCTGCTTCTCAGTCCCTGTTGTCTTATTCTTGGCTCGACTTTGCCTCGTTCCGGCCCGAATAGCTCCACACATCACCTCTTGTACCATACAACATAACACATACTTGTCCTTTCAGTTCTTTGTTCTTTTTTCTTTTTTTCTTTTTTTTAGAAAGAAGGGGAAGGACAAATAGCACAAAATTCACATGTAACCACAAATATATGCAACCCCCCCCCCCCCCCCCCCCCAAGCTTGGCTCAAATCCACTCTAGCAAAACAAATAAACTATTCTAATCCTCGGATGGGTAGGATGAATAAATAGGCTCGATATGCTTTTGTGGAGCTTCAAACGAAAAGGCAATTAAGGCACGGAGGGGCTTTAAGCAGAGGAAAACATATATGGGTCGTCAAGGATAATGTGCTAATGTAAAACAATGCCTCAATCATATCAATGTCATGTACATAAATCATAAGTGCAACCTTGAAAAAGGTTATAATGCAAGTTCTAGAGTTAGCAAGCAAAGAGAGATTCACACACAATCAGAATAACAGGACTTGTGCAGTTATAGTCCTAAAAAGGCCAGAAAGCTCACCGACTTTTTGTCTAGAGCTTTGGTTCTAACTATTTTCAATCAAGGGTCACATGCTCAAACTAGTTGCCAAATTAAAAGGTCAAATTTTCATAATGTTACACAATGCAATTGCAATATCAATAACCAAAACATGTTAAGAGGGCTCATGGGTCATGCATCACAAGAAAAACAAGCAAATAATCAAACCAGGGAGTCAAATCCAACATCCAAAATGCGAGTATGCAATGCATGAAAACATAATCATAAAAATAAGAAATGCAATGTGACAAAAGAAAGACAAAAACATAATGTAACTAAATCTAGGATGAAATAATATGAAATTGCAAGTCTACATGTGAATTGCACCCCCTATGCTAAACCCTACATTGTCCCAAGGTAGAAAAATAACAAAAGAGGAAGAAACTCACAGAGTCAGTCTACTGCGGTGATGGCGGGGGTGGGTTGTTCTGGCCGAATTGGTGCCCCAACATGTTGTTGGGCCCAGAATGCATTGCCTATCAGATTGGGCCATCTCACCTAAGAAATGGGCCAAGGAGTTTGAAGAAGAGCGTCGGATGCTCATCAATGCATAAGCTCGACCGATCCCGAAAATTTCACCCAAGCTATAAACGACTCGATCCTTCAGCAAACGGTAGCTGGTCGAACACAAATTAGAAGCCTCATTAAATACAAGATCCCAAAGATTATGCAAAGCAATTAAGTGAAAGATCTCATGGTAACGGTAACAAGACCGACTAAGAGAAGGATCCGATAAATAAGGCATGAAAGGGCTACGATAGTAACGGTAACAAGACCGACTAAGAGAAGGATTCGATAAATAAGGCATGAAAGATCTCATGGTAACGGTAACAAGACCGACTAAGATTATGCAAAGCAATCAACTCTCGCAAAGCTTGCTAACCTACTGGTTCTCGTTTAGCTCTTTTGGCAATAACACTCGACCACCAACGATCGAACATTAGAGTGGCTGGTCGGACAAGACCTGATCTTCTGCACCTAGAGGATAAGTTGTATCTTGTCTCATTCTTGTCATCACTTAATCAATATATCATCATATAATCTTGCTCCTATTTCGTACGTAGTTGATTGTTCATTTGGTTTGGATTTATTGTGTTCTACTCGATCGACTTGTTACCCCGTCTAAGGCGATTTAGGTTGATTGATCTTTTCACCCCAAAACACATGTGAAAGTACATATGTTGGATCATTGCACGCTTATGGGCCCGCATCTCCTCTAAAGCAGCGAGGTGACACACCAAATTTGTGGGGTCATCGTCTCGGGGAGTGGAGGCCACAACGGTAGAAGGTAGGTCAGCTCGTGGATCTTGGCGTGGTTAGGTCGCATGTGCAAGTGGGTGGTTGGGTGGGTGAGAAGGGGAGAGATGGTGAGAGAGAGAGTAGGGAGGTTTGAGAGAGGGGGCTGGTAAAGGAGAGAGATTGGGATCGAGGGGTTTGTGAGATGGAGAGGGAGAGATTTGCAAGGGATGGGGGGAATAGCAAATAGGCTAACATAGAAGGGAAAAGAAAGAAATGAGAGGGAAAGAAAGAAAAAGATAAAAATATAGGCATTTTGTTTTTCAGATTTTTGGAAAAAAATGCACGGTCCGTGCATAATATGCACGGGCCATGCAAAGCGGTGATTTCCGAGCGAGAATATGCACAGGCCGTGTGTTTTTGCGCACGGTCCGTGCATAGCATTCTGTAAACATCTATGTTAATGCACGAGCTGTGCGTTTTTTTTTTTTGCTCACGGTCCGTGCATTTCTCACTGGAATGTTTTTTTTTTAAGAGAAGGAAGAAAATCATACCTTGGGATTCCTCCCAAAAAGCGCTTGTTTTGGGTCATTAGCTTGACCTTCCACATCTTCTAGTACTCAAATCAGGAGGGTCGGTGGTGCCCTGCTTGATCGGATCAGGCGTCACAACAAGCTTCAGTCAATGACTCTACACCTTGAACTTTCCAGAGTTCTTATGCCATAACTCAACTATCCCAACTCTGAGCACTTGAGTCACCCGATATGGTCCTGACCATCTTTTCCCCTTAGGACCTGGAAACATGTTAGATTTCTCATGGGATAACAACACCATATTTCCACTCTTGAACTCAACCTTTGTTCTAGTCTTCTTCCTTTTTCTTTGGAGTTCCCCTTTTCATCTCCTTAATGGTTTCACCATTGTTCGAGCCCGGATCTTCCAGGGATATATCAAGCAATTGAGGAATGTCGAATATGATCTCATCATGTTCAGGATCAACCTCCTTCTTACAGGAGGTGCCTGTAATATGATTTGGTGGAGTGTCTTTGTATATCTCAAGGAAGTAATCCTTGAAAGATTTATGCTCAATCTTCTTTTCCCTAATTGTGATTGAAAGCTTCTCATTCTTGACATCACTATTAGCCTCAGTGGTGGCTAAAAATGGTCTCCCAAGGATGATGGGAGTCTTATCACTAACCTCCATGTCAAGTAAAACAAAATCTCATGGTATGAAAAACTTTCCCACTTTCACAGGAACATTTATGCCCACAGGATGAGTAACAGACCTATCAGCCATAAGGAGACACATCTTGGATGGAATAGGATCACCCAATTTCAGTTCAATGCCAATTGACAAAGGCATAACATTAACAAAATTTCCCAAGATCACAAAGACAATTATAGGTGAGATTGCCAAAATATGCATGGATAAAGAATTTACCTAGATCTTGTAATGTCTTTGGCAGCTTATCAGCATAATCCATTGTTAGGGTCACTGTTTCACAATCCTCCAGCCTTCTCTTCTTAATCAGGATCTCTTTCAGAAACATAGCATATGCGAGCATTTGAGTTAGGACTTCTGTGAAATGTATGTCAATATACAACTTCTTTTTTAGCCAAATGGTAAATTGTATTGATAGTTGGGAATAAGGCCCAATGTCCTATTTACACACACCAATGCATGAAGAAACAAGCAACAACAAAACAACAACAAACCAAATCAACAACAAACCAAACACAACAAAAACATAAACAAAACAAAGCAAGCCTTACAAGCCTAAAATAAAAGGCAAAATACAAGCAAAACTAAACCAAGCTAAGAAAATCAAATCCTAATTCTTCTCCTCATGGTTCTCCCTCTTCTTCCTGTAAGCTTCAATTTTTGAAGAATTCTGAACTTACATTCCTCCATAATGCTAGTTGCACATTGCTCAGGAGAGACCTTGCCAGCTCTAAAAATGATCTCATTTCTCATCCTCCAGGAGTGGTAGACAATCCCCATGACAGACAACAGCTTGCTTCTGTAGATATTATTACTTCTCTTATCACATTGAGCAAACCAAATCCACCAATCTGTCAGCCTTCTCTTCCTAGTACTTATCCCTTGCCACTGCAGAACAAGGTGAGCAACCTTACTAGTAATAGGACAACCAAACCATAAATGTTCTTCATCTTCATCAGCAGCATGGCAAAGGACACAAGTGGCAGAAGGAAGCACACCCCACTTGTGAAGCTTGCTTGCAGTAGGAAGTCTTCCAAGAGTAGCCAACCAACACATGAAACTCCATCTTCGAGGCTGAATGACATCCCATAAGACAGTACACCAAGGAAGCTCAAGGGAAGGGGTCCTAAGCAATTCATAGAGGTATTGACTATCCATTCTCCCATTGCATTTGGACAGAAACTGCTCATCAATAGCTTGACCATTCCTCTGCACCAGAACTTTATCTCTAACCATAAGAAGCTATTTCCAGACCACAGAACTACAAGGAAGAGCATCCATCAGCCATACAGATTGCCCCTTGGTGAGATGTTTTCTAGCCCACAAAGTCTAAAGGTTCTCTTTACCTTTATGCAAGTCATAAAGCAGTCGAAACATGAGGGTTTTATTCCAAGAGAGCATCTCTTTAAAAGTCAAGCCACCCTCCTTGATAGGCCTACACACTGCCTCCCAAGCAACCAGACATCTTTTACTCTCCACTTCTCCTGACCAAGGTTAAACTCTACAAAGGGCTTTAATCTTCTTTATGGCTTTCTTAGGAATAAAGATCAGTTGCATCCAAAAAGAAACAACACCCTCTATGACAGCTCTTATAACTTGAGCCCTACCTGCATAAGACAGCTTCCTAGCACTCATATCCTGAATCATACTCCTAATTCTATTAAGCAAAGGAGTAAGTTCACTCACCTTCAATCTTCTAGAATGAAGAGGGGTCCCAAGGTATCTCACAGGGAAAGCTCCTTGGCTGAATCCTAAAACAGAAGAGCAAGTTGTCTTTCTGTCATCACTCAGTCCACCATAAAAGACTTTTGTCTTGGCTGTATTAGCAACTAATCCAGATTCCTGACCAAACTTAGTCAAACACTGCTTAATCAACTTGAGGGATGGAGTAGTAGGCTTGCAAAAGAGCAGGAGATCATCTGCAAAGGCAATATTGGTCAACTGCAGCTGCTTGCACTTGGGATGGAATCTGAAATCCCTATCAGCACTCATCTTTTTTCATCTTTCTAGCAAATAATTCCATAACAATGACAAAGAGGAAAGGAGAGAGAGGATCCCCCTGCCTAAGCCCTCTCTTCCCTTCAAAGAAACCTCTTGCTTCACCATTGATGATCACAGAAAAACAAGGAGTTCTAACACACTCCATAATCCACATGATGAGCTGCCTAGGGAAGTTGAGAAAAATCAGGCTTTCCTCTAAGTAATCCCATGATACATAGTCATAAGCTTTCTTCAAATCTATATGGATCATGCACCTAGGGGAAATCCTAGTGCTGTCATACCCCTTCACCAGATCCTGAGCCACCATGTTAGTAATTGATCTCCCAGGTACAAAGGCACCCTGATTAATGGAGATTATCTCATCAAGTAAAGGCCTAAGTTTCTGCACCAGAACCTTAGAGATGATCTTCAGCATGGTATTACAGCAGGAGATAGGCCTAAACTCTTTAATGGAAAAAGGCTGATCAACTTTAGGAATAAGGAAAACAAAGATAGCATTTGTTTGCCTTAAAAGCCTACCTCTACTGAAGAATTCAAAGATAGCCGCCAAAACATCTTTATGTATGACTTCCCAGCCCTTCTTATAGAACCAACTCCCAAATTTGTTGACTAGGATGTTCACACAAACTACCATGGCATTCATTTCTAATCTTGGCACCCCCATATCTGTCAAAATTAAGAGCAACATATGGACCAGCAGTAACAAATAAAGCTATATAAAAATTGAGGATTTCCTTCTCAACATCTTCTTGCCTTTCAAGAGCCCTGCCAGTACTATCTTTCAAGGTAAAAATAGTACATCTAGCTTTCCTGGATTTAATACCATTATAGAATATAGGAGAGGTTTCTTCAGCTAATTTAATCCAGTCAATTTTTGCTCTCTGAGTAGTGTAACTTTGCAATTGTTCCAACCTTAGATTAAGCTCACACTTAGCATTAGAGACAGCTTCTTCATCATCTCCTTAAACTTCACAAATTGCTACTCTTGCTGTATTTGAATACTTGTTTGAGGAAATGGCAAAGGTGGATTATAAGGTGGGGGAGCAACATACTTGGGTTCCTTTTCTTGCGGCTTGTCCATAGGCTCCTTAGTCACTTCTTTTTCTCTAGACAGTGCTCCTCCAACTGTTTTTTGTCTCTCAAAGTGACAACCCGACAATGCTCCTTTGGGTTGACTTCATGTTGACTAGAAAGTTGACCAGTCGGCCTAGGGACATTCATATCAACTTGAGCCAACTTACTCTCAAAATTATCCATCCTCTTAGAGAAGCTCTCAAAACTATCATCCTTCTTAGATAAGGTTTCCATATAAGCAGCCACGTTCCCCTGAGTTTTAGCTATTTCCCTCAACATGGACTCTAGTGTAGAGTTCTCAGACAACTGAACATGAGCTTGGTTATGTGGTTAAGATACTCTTGGTTGGAAGCCATGAGGTGGTCTTTGCTGAGCCTCATCATTCTTGTAGGAGAAGTTTGGATGATTTCTCCAACCATGATTATAGGTGTTAGAGTATGGATCATTCTTAGGACCCATGTTGAAGTTATTCATGTAGTTCACTTCTTCCTAAGACTCATTCTGGGAAGCAAAAAAAAATGGCAGGAAGATATAGTGTGATCACCTTCTCCACAAAACTAACAGGCTACACTAGAAACAACCTCTGTGGATTGTCATGTATGTTTGCCCTGAGACGTCTGCACTAACAAACTCAATCTCTTGATTTTTTTAGCCATAGCATCTATTTGAGCTTGGTGGTGTGTCTCAACATTGACCTCATACATCCCTGTAGCCCTCTTGGAGGTTGAATTGTAGTGAGTATCATTATAATAATGAGAGTGTTGAGCAGTACTCTCAATTAAGTTTCAAGCATCATCAACCTCCATGCTCATACCTCTAGCTGAAGCATTAATGATTAGTCGGGTAGAACTATCAACAACATTGTAGAAGACATGCAACATACTCCATTTAGGGTGCCCATGATGGGGGCACAACATCAACAGCTCTTTGAATCTTTCTCACCCTTCATACAAAGACTCACCATCCTTCATCTAGAAGGCAGTAATATGATTTCTCATCTCAATAGTCTTCTTGAGTGGGAAATACTTGTTCAGGAACACTAGTGGAAAAAACCCTTTTAGAGGCGGGCATTTTGACACTTATTGAGACATACACCGTTCGCCTCTACTGCGGGGGCTGCAACAAGTAGGGACACTTTTTGAGGCGGGCATTTTACGCCTCTAAAAGGACCTTATTGAGGCGGGCCTATAGAGGCCCGCCTCAACAAGTCCCTTACTTTGGCGCAAAAATGAGGGACTTGTTGAGGCGGGCCTCTATAGGCCCGCCTCAACAAGTCGCATTTTCCCACCTTTTAGCCCGGATCTGGGTAAGTCCGGGCTAAAAAGCATTGTG
Organism: Rheum nobile; assembly: GCA_027886185.1. Lineage (NCBI taxonomy): Eukaryota > Viridiplantae > Streptophyta > Magnoliopsida > Caryophyllales > Polygonaceae > Rheum > Rheum nobile. The sequence goes on along the minus strand of WOAB01000652.1, from coordinate 1,988,313 downwards.
TTTGAACAAAAAAATTGGACATTTTAGCCCGGATCTCTTCCACATCCGGGCTAAAAAGTCCAATTTTTTGCAAAAAAAAATCTGCAAAAAAATCCAATCACAGCGGTACACTTTTTGCAAATAAATTCTTGATCCAAAATTAACTTTATAATATATACCAAGCTATTCTCTATACATTAGTCATGCACCTGTCTAAACAAGCAACATATCTGCCATTTCACTTCCAACCTACACCCTTTAAGTTCCCACAAACTACTTCCCCAAATACAAACAGATCAACTACTGGATTCAGAAGATCAAATATAAACAGATCAAATTATCCAGCAACTAGAGCATTGGCTCCGGCCTCAATCACCTTGTAGGCATTTGCAGGGGTAACTCCACCATCCACCTCAATCCATGGGTTCACACCCTGCAGCAACAAACATCAGTATATATATATATCCAGCCTGAAGTTGATCTAAGACAAATTATGAACTAAACACATCATACCTTCTCTGCACACATTCTTCTCAACTCTGAAATTTTCTTTTCTTGGCTCTCAATGAAGCTCTGACCACCGAATCCAGGATTCACAGACATAATCAGGACCAGATCAACCACTGTTATGAGCATGCAACAATTTTTGGTGAATTTAATAAAATGTCACATATACATTCCAGAATTTGAATGGCATATTACTTGTTCAACCAATATAGGATAAGAATGAACTTTCTACTCCCTTTTACGCATACATCTTTACCAAAGTGATAATATCTTTATGGTTAAAATAGCATGCACATGTATACTACTCTTGTGTGACTGTGTCGTTCTAATTTAGTAATTTATGAAACAGAGATTTGACAGTTGGTATGTGATTCAGGTAAATCAAATGTAGAGTTTTGCAGAAGTCATGTCCTTGAGAAATAAAATCATCTTACCATCAAGCCTTGAGCTAACCCCCGGAATCATGAACGGTATGGAGCAAGAACACCTAGTGTCATGATGTAAACACGAGGAAGACCAGCTTCTTTCTTCTCAAGACGGCATGCAACTGCACCAACACATATATCGATGTAGTATGCTGGGAAACAAAATCAGGCTTCCACTTCGAAGTATAAAAGGTGTTTCTTTATAGATAATTTTTCCCTTGCTTTACTAACAGAATTTTAAGCAATTTAGGATGAGGAAATCAAGGTAATGATAATAGTTGCTTTCTCCACATTCCAATTTTTATACTAGATAGTATAGCAATTAAATAAACTTAACAGGACATACAGAACCATAATATAACACCAACACAACCAGGACAGCAACATACAAGTTTGAGAATGGAATTGACTCATATGGGATGTCGTGGGGCGCAGTTAGACCACAAAACTTAGACAAGTTGACAAAAGTTTATAGCACCAGGGCCTGTACCCACAACAACAGAATCAGTAAATTTGACATGTAAAAAAGTTTTTACAGATTAATCACAAAGGAGTTATACCTAGTGTCATAAAGAGGCACACAAATCAAACTATGAGCTGCACAAGCCTGCAGAAGCAATAGTAAGATCAGGAATACATATCTACCTCCAAGCAAGTTGGTTTTAATTCATGGGGCATTCATTATTTGGTTCATTTCAATACATGTAAAGCAAAAGTTCAAGGGATTATTTGGCATTTAATTACATATGATAAGTAAATACCCAAGTAACTCATCAATTATGTATAATGAAGTGACAAAATGAAATTGGTAAGTGGCATATGATGGATAAACAGCATTTAGAAGCCACAAACAAACAGAGAGTGCAGATTATCATCATTCAACTACCTGCTTTATTTGCTCTAGCTCAAAGTTCAGCACTTTGCTAAATTGTGATTCACTTACTCCATCCCTGTGAAGAAAATGCAGCTTTCAGTAATCAAACGACTGAAGTGCCTGTTTGTTATCCATTGCAACATTTGAACTCAAAAAATGGAGCAGAAAACACACTTTTATAACTTCTAACTAAGCCATATAGAGGAAAAAAAATCAGAAGAAGAGAGGCATAAAACAATAGTATATATCCCCAAAATGATCACCTCAGCAGAATTCATGGTAGCGTTGAGCAGGGTGGGAAGTGCTCTGCCGCCAACATAAACATCTCCATCCACTGATAAATGTTCATAGCGGATTTCGATCTTCGGAGTCTCAATCCCAACTCTGCATTTTCATTGATCACCATATAAACAAACATAAAACCAGTCTTCAGTACTCAAAAGAAAACCTAAAATCAAAGACAAAGAAGCAAGAAACTAATTTTAGACAAATTAATCCAATACTAACCGATCAACTCTGTCCCTTAATTTCCTAAGGAACTTCTCATTGTCTTCCTCCACAACTCTAAGTATATTGTCAATTAACAGCTTCTTATCCTGCCCACCAAGCTTCCTAATATCAATTTCACTCTCAACCATCTTCCCATTATCAAGCATTTGTCTCAAAACCCCCTTCCGGAGCCTCTCAAAAGTAGGCAGCCTTTCAGTAATCAAACGACTGAAGGAACACCAAGGGCTTGAAAATAATCTTACACCAACCGATCGACCTAGATTTGATTTCATCTCCGAGCACTCGAACTCAAATTAAGAAGAAATGCACACTTTCAGTAATCAACGACTGAAGGAAGAAAGAAAGAAAGCTTGAAAATAATCTTACACCAAGGAACACCAAGGGCTCCGAAGTCGGAGTCCAGGCCGTCGAAGCCGAAGAATCTGAATCTTGAGTGAGTCGCTGGCGAGGACGAGAGTGGTCGCGGCTAGGGATGGCAACTGGTTGAAGTGTCGAAGAGGCCTTCGGATCTGCAAAGAGGCCGCCGGATCTGCAACTGGTCGATTGTCGAAGTGTCGAAGGAGGAAGGAGGAACTGCAGAAGGAGGAAGGAGAGTGGTAGCGGCGGATCTGCAACTGGTCGAAGTGTCGAAGAGGTCGCCGGATCCACGAAGAGGCAGCCGGAATCGCCGGATCTCCAAGTCTGCAACTGGTGGAAGGAGGAAGGAGGAACTGCGCGGATGGAGGAGGAAGAAGAGTCACGAGACTGGTTGATTTTTATTTATTTTTTAGGTTTTCAGTAGAGGCGGGCCTTACATGTCCGCCTCTATTGAACATACTTGTTGAGGCGGGTTTTCATAGGCCCGCCTCAACAAGCTTTAATTGAGGCGGGCTATTTGGCCCGCCTCAATTAGTTAGCATTAGAGGCGGGCCTTACCTTGGTCCGCCTCTAATAGTTTAGCGGGAAATGTTTTTCCGGATACTTGTTGAGGCGTATATTAATTTGCCCGTCTCAAAAGATGTTTTTGAGGCGTATAAATTAATTATCCGCCTCAAAAACCAAAAAAAGTGATTGCCTAAGTCGTTGTTGAGGCATTTTGAACTATGTACGCCTCTAAAAGGGAGCCTCAAAAAGTGTTTTTTCCACTAGTGGAAGGCCTTGGCTAACTCTTCCCAAGTCGTTATGGAACCTTGATGCATGGCCTTGAACCAAGCTTTGGCCCTGTCTCGTAAGAGAATGAGAAAGCGCGCAACAGAAGCACATCCTGGGACACCTCATGAATCTTCACTATGTCCATCAACTCTTGAAAAGTATTTATATGCATGTGTGGATTCTAATTTGGTAGGCCTCCAAGCTGATTTTGCTGAACCATGTTGATTAGGAAAGGTTTCAGCTCAAATTTTTGGGCTTGCACTAGAGGTCCGACCACACTAGAAATAGGACCCAGGTGATTTGGCATCATATAATCACCAAGCGTCATGCGTGCAGCATGGATTTGCTAATTAGGATTGCTTCCATCTACACCATCGTCCATTGCCTATTCTTTGGCTTCGCATTGTTGTCTTCTTCTTAAGTGAAAAGCACGCTTTGGTTCGAGATCGTAGTCGTTGAGATTAGCAGCGCTCAGGACTCATCACATCTGAAGAAAACAAGCCTAAAAGCAAAGCAACAAAAAAACAAGATAAAAAATAAAATAGAGGCTCAGTCGAACTAGTCGTAGGAAAACAACTGATACTAGCAATACTCCCCGGCAATGGCGCCAAAAACTTGATAGGACAAAAACCTACCCACAAGCGTATGTGATCAGTTGTAGCTTTTCAAGTATTGTTCCCACGAGGACTATGCAGTATTGATTTTTACTTTGACTAGTAAGCTAAGCCACAAGGAGGGAAATTCCTTGAACTTGTAACTAAAAATTAAGAAACAAATGCAAAAGATGATCGTAATCAATGGAGGGGAAGCTTCTAAGGCAAGGGATCCCCTCAACTATGCTTCAGTTGACTCAACTTGATAAATGTCTGAATCAGCTTGTCTTTGTTAAAGGTAACTATCTTAGGTAATTACTAATTCCTCTCGAATGATAGTAAATGCGCCTAGATTCAATTACAATCCACTCTCGCGGCTTGCTAATTAAGATCTAGACCCTTTGGGCACTTAGAATCTAAGGTCAAACTGATTTAACATCCACATTCATGACTTACTAAATCAAACCTAATCATAGGGTTTCTATGATAGTTATTGACCCACAAGAGAAATTAAGACGCTCTCGCAATAATAAAATCTCAGGTTCAAATCCTACGAATCCAATAAACGTTATTACCTCTCGGTCTCAAACCTTATCTGACTACATATTAACGTTATCACCTCTCGGTCTCAAACCCTAATGGGATCCAATTCGTATAACCTACTATGGCCATAAGCACACTACGAATCAATCAACAAAGTTTCAGAGTTCCATTCATGCAAATATCAAACAAGTCTACCTACGCATATTTGGGATCACCCCAACCCTAGAAATATGGAATTAGCTAGACATTCTCAGAGAAACAATCAAAAACATCTTAAGAACAAAGAAAATCATTCAACTAGATTAGAAGAAGAAAGTACTTGATCAAATCCTAGGAAACAATCTCCAATCTGTAGAAATCTCTAAAAGAACTCCAGAAACACGTTAGGGCTAAAACGGCGATGTCGTGAATAAAAGAAGAAGTCTAAAAATTAATCCCTAAAAAGTATTTAAACAATCTAAAAATAGTCATGGGTTGAAGCCCAAATGTTCGGAAAAGTACGTAGTGTACGAACTAAGGCATAGTCCGTGCAATTGACACTACATGGACTCCTTCTTTACAGAGGGAAAAATGCACGGACCGTGCAGTTGAGTGCACGGTCCAGTTGTGGTCCGTGCAGTTGATGGTGCACGGCCTCCTTCTTTGCAAAATGTAAACGCATGGACCGTGCATAAAAACACACTATCAAGTTGTGGGTCGTGCACTTCTTTTGTTCCTCGTGCCAGTTCCGCTTTTCTGCTCCTCAGTCCCTATTGTCTTTTTCTTGGCTCGACTTTGCTTTGTGCCGGCCCGAATAGCTCCACACATCACGTCTTGTATCATAGCTCATGACAGATGACTCTAATGCCCACTGTTTCACCAGAAATAAGCAATAAACTAGTGTAGACTCTATGTTAGGGAAAATGATGGAACAAACTAATAAATGCATATAACAAACATGAAATAAACAAAACTAAGGTTTAAATGCATGTCGTAAATATGTATAAAATGGATGCTATCAGTCATGGAAGACAAGCCATGAGATTAGAGAACATTTTAGAGAATGTATTCCGCGCCAGATAACATTCTAACGGTAGGAGATGGTGCCTTTTTGTCGCACAAGATCGTAAGGAGTGGCGGTCAAGAATTTACCTTGTTGATCAAGAATTTTTCCTTAAAGTAGGTAGCTGGAAGTACCTTAGTGGAGAGGTCTCGGACTTGAAGAAGGGACTTCCAACTCCAACTATTACATTTCTTAGAGGAGACCTCCCAAATACTAGAGTGGCGTCCGAGGAGGTTAGCCATTCCCCATTGCGTCCACTTGTTGTTTGAACCCAACGAGAAAAGCTCAAGGATAGATTTTCCCACGCACGGCATATTCTAGGATAGATGTTCTTTGAAACCAAGACTGCCCTCGATCTTAGGTTTGCAGACTTGGCTCTAGGAGATGAGGGAACATTTAGAATCAAGGGAGCCAGACTAGAGATAAGAGCGTAAGATACTTTCAATCTTCTCAATTACCTAGGTAGGGAGGAAGAGCATAAAGCACCAAAATGTTTGAATACCATAGAGTACCGAGTACACCAATTCATGATGGCTAGCATACGAGAGGCATTTAGTAGTCCATGATTGCACTCTAGGAAACTTCTTCTCAATGAGTTCATCATATTCATCATAGTGCAACTTTCTATTTCCAAGAGGGATCCCCAAGTAGCGGATGAGAAACATGTCCTCAGTGAATCCAGTCGTCCTCAAAATGGAGTCTTTGGAAGGGAAGTCAACACCACCAAGTAAGATCTTGGTTTTCAAGGGGTTGATGTGCAGACCTAGAGTTCATCCAAATTCAGCCATGATCTCCTTGATAGCTGTAATGGAGCCAAGATCACTCCTAGAAAAGTTGAGGAAATCATTTGCAAAACTCAGGGGGGTGAGTTTGAGGAGCCTACATTTGGGGCGGCACTTGAATCTGCTATCCGAGGAAAGGCTCTTTAACATTCTAGCAAGATATTCAATAGTTATCACAAATAAGTAAGGAAAAATCAGATCTCCTTGTCTGATCCCTTGTTTTCCCGAAAATAGGCCCTCGAGATTGCCATTGATGCATAGTGAGAAGGTGGGGGGGGAGGTATATGCTTTGGTACAGTCAATGAAGATCTCAGAAATGTTGAAGGCCCTTAGTGCATCAAAGTTGAAGGCCCTTATGAAAATCAATTTTAATAACACAAAGAGGGGAGATACCTTTCTTAGAATAATGCATAAGGATGTCATGACATATGTGGGTGTTATGTTGAATGGACTGTCCTAGGATGAAGCGCCTTGGATGTTGTCGATAATGGAGGGAAGGATGGCCTTCATTCGGTCAGCAAGGATTTTGGCAATTGTTTTATAAATGGTGTTGCAGGCTTGTGCAGCCAATGGGTCGGGAGTCGCTTGGATACGTTGGACAGCTTACTTTGGGTACAAGAGTGAGGATAGTATGGTTGAGTTGTTTGAGAATCCGCCTTGATCTGAAGAAGTCGATAATAGCATTGGTGACATCAGTACCGAAAATAGACAATTTTTTTAAAAGAAATGTGAGTTGAAGCCGTCAGGCCTTGGCGCCTTGGTGTCCCCGATCGATGGAAAAGATTGTTTGTTTGGGTATAGAGGGGGTTATGGGCTTGGAGACATCAATGTAGGTATCATGGTGAAGGATGGAGCCGTGGAGATTTAGGAGAGGTTGGTAGGGGAAGTAAGGGTGGATTTACCAATGATATATCTTTTATGCTCTTGCCAGGCCCGTATGTGATGTCCAAAACGTTTATTTACATTGCTTAAGTATAAAAATTGCATTTGTCTTTGCTACACTAGCAGTTGGAAGATATTTTATTGCATTATGGTATTACAAGCTTCCATGCCCAACCTCAACCTAACATCTCTACATCAGGGGTCTTTCAGACCTTTATCAGGTTTGTTGTTAATTTAGTCCAGTATCTTATCAAGCCTTCTCAAGCATCTATTAGCATCTGATTGTATTGGTCTAAGACTGGGCTAGGCTATTGTGTCTTCAATCTAACCTACTATTTTCTGGACTGACCTATCATACAAGAATGAACGTAAACTGGGGACCTTTGAAGTACATTAGTATAGCTAATGAGGTGAATATCTCTTGCTTAAATTTTCAAACCTATTACTTATGCACTAGTCTTATAATGAGTAATATCAAACTCAATCTCAAATTATATGATCCTAACACATTCTACTATTATAATAAAGAATATCACACTCTACACCTAATCTACCAAGTAAATTGCTCCTTAATTGCCTCTAATCCTACCTCATATATGTGTTGGTTTCTAGACCTAAGAATATAAACTTCATTTCTATTTAAATTAATGGTTTACATGTCTAATGCATATTGAGAAATCCAATGTACTAGTCAATAAAATATCAATAAGGACGTTGGGTGTAGTGATGGTTACTGTTGGAATATAACTTCCTACATCTTAATTTGGAACATAACTTGCCTAGTATATAAGCTTGATGGACTACTCCTCTTATTGCCAATTGAGTTTAGGATGGAACCCCATTGGGCTTATGTATATGGTTTGTCTGCGCCTATGCGCTCATGTCCGGATGACCCCGGTTTATGGGCCCAGGGACTTTCACATGGTATCAGAGCTGGTTCGGTCCTCGGTCTCTGTCTTAGATTTATTGGATGTGGCTATAAAGAGATTGAGATACCCACTCACACTTGTTTGTCCAAGTGTCAACTGGGTCAGGCCAATTGCTCGCCCGTTGCACTTGCGGGGGCGTGTTGGAATATAACATCCCACATCTAAAGTTGGGACATAACTTGCCTAGTATAAAAGCTTGATGGGCTACTCCTCCATTTGCCAATTGGTTTTAGGATGGACCCCATTGGGCTTATGTACAGGGCTTATCTGCACGTATACGCTCATGTCTACACGACTCCAGTCTATGGGCCCATGGACTTTCATAGTTACCATGCTACCCTTTCAAGGTTTCAGCAATACTCCAACTTTGTGGGCAGGTCTTCCTGGTGGTAATGCCTTGAAGATAATAGGCAAGCATTTTGTTCTTTTAGATCCTTACTATGACAACGTTTGGTCTCTATTACATAAACTAGTAATGATTCCTTGCTGGTTGGATTGGTGTACTTAAATCTTCGAGGGCTGGTCTCCAGCATAAAGCAAACAATTTAGTGGCACATATAAGTTGTTACAAGCTGTAATGTACTAAGTGGACTTTAGCACAGACCCAACTGAATCTTTTTCAATTACCTTAAAGGCATTTAGGTACCAGTTCATGTGTTATTGATATATTTACTATTTAGAATTGATCATGATTTAGATAACCATTATCCCTACAATTCTTCCATGCTTTTCTGTATGACTTGGTACTTAATGTATGTGATTGGGGCCATCCACAAAAATAGACCAACATGCAACAAAATTAATTAATGCTTAAATAAATGGCTAGTTCAAGTAGAATATTGTATGTGTATATTTTCCTGATTTTGTGGTAGCAGGAACTTACACCACTTAAAGATTGAAAGAAAAGTAATTGATCTTTGCTAAAAGAACTTGATTTGACACTTAATTCAAGAAATATTTAATAAGAAAATGCTTTAGGAGGTGAGGCTATTCTCCCATGTAGGCACTCTGATAGAGGCTAAAGTCGTGATGCCCAATCAAAGTAAATCCTTAAAAACCTAAACTAGTAGAATAGGGAAGCAAGAGTCGAATCACACAGGGGGGAGTTATCTTTCTTAATGCAAATTAGTGTGTCAAAGTAACAAATGGGGGAATTGGTTGGTTGATTGAATTTCAAGTAAACAAAGTAAAGTAAAAACAAAGGTTATAATCAATTGGGGAAAAGTACTTAGCCAGACAAATATCCACCATTCAATTGATTGGTTGATCCTAGATTATCTATAATTCCTTCCTATGAATGTTCTTATTCCTTTTCTTAAGTTATAAACAGGAAAAAATAGACCCTGAGAATACTAACTATTAAATAACCAGGAAAACCTCCAAGATTCAATTCAACAGCAGCAATGAACACATGAATTTCAATAGATACATGCAAGAGTAGCAAACAGTCATACTATTGCATGCAATCAATTCTCTCTACAATAAACCAGTCCAAACAGTTCTTAGAATATTGCAGTTGCTACTCATGAATAAGGTAATTCAAACAGTAATTACCAAACCCTAGCAATAGACAATTACTAATATCAACTAGTTGCGTCCAACAAGCAAAATCAATAAGAATCGATGGGATGAAGCACAAGAGAATCAATACATTCAAAGGAAAAGAAATAGAGTTATAACCTCACAACCATATATCAAATGAAGGCTTCAATCGTCGGACTAAGCAAAGGGTGCTTAGTTCTTCATAGTCTCAAAGGGAAATCAATACTGAAAATATTAGTCTAGGATGGTGAATGGAGGCTATTGGAACTAGGTTTAAATAAACTAAACCTAAAACCAAAGATCACAAACATAATCTAAAAGGAAACTAAAATAATCCTACCGGAATAAATAAAAGAAAATAAAAAGAAATAATAAAAGAAAAGTAAATCTTCGAAAACTCGGACGCGCTGATGACACAGATTTCCGCGATCGCGGCTACAGATTCCGCGATCGCGGAAAATACAATTTTAACCTTCCGAGCTATCGACTTTTCCACGACCGTGGGCAATGGACTTCCGCGATCGCGGAACTTCGGATTTTTTCACTTCGCCTCCCGTCTCTTTGCCGCGACTGCGGCCATGGCCTCCGTAACTGCGGTTTTGCTCCTATAGAACCACTTGGTTCTACTTCTTCGTCTTCAATACATCTTCATTTAAGCTTCTCCAAACCACCATATCTGCACATCTACTCCTCAACTCCGATCTCTACAATACGCTCTAAACATCTCCAAATGGTACCCAAAATACCGATAACAACTCCTAGTTAAACCCTACAAAGTAGCGCTGATCAAATTCCCCCATGCTTAAACCTTGCTCGTCCTTGAGTAAGCTAATGTAAACCTACTCCTCCAATCAAATCCCCATGGTCTCAGGAAGCACAGAAAACCATCTCCACTAAGAATTGCACCTAACATGAAACTCCAAGATACCAACACAATAAACACAACACATATAACATCCAAGCTTAAAGGAAAGTAGCGTACTTCCCCCAAGCTTATCCGAACACCATACAGTGAATAAACCTCTAAACCTAGCCTCCATCTATCTTCTTATACCTCCCAGAGTGACCTACCCGAATCCTCCTTATATCACCTCTTATTATGTCACCACGCCAGGAAAAAAGAAAAAAAAAAGAAAAGAGGAAACCTAATAATCACTCTTCTTCTTTTCACTCATTTTGCCAAGGCGCCCTTTCGGGTTTTCACCAAGCCACTCATTTCATTTTTCCATAGATGGGCTCACATAAAACTCACATCACTCTTGACCAATTATTACCCCAGCCTAATGCTGGTCCAAGCCACCTGCTTATTACCTAAGCCGCCCTTTTGAGTTTTCGACTTATCCCAGAATTTTATTTAAGTCTTTTTTCAATTTTTGACTTTTTCTTTTTCTTTATTTTTCTTTTCTCCTCAACGACTAGCAAGTATAGAACACTCCCCCATGCTTAAACATTGCATTGTCCTCAATGTAATGAAAGATAAAAAAAATTGAAGCACAGGGAAAAGCGAAAAGATACTCACAACCGTCGCCGAGTTGGCTTGGACTTGGAAGTTGTTGCTGGCGGTATATCAATATAATCACAAGTCTCTGGTGTCACGCCGGTCTTCAAACTCAAACTCTACCGTACAACCAAAAGGAATCCACTGTAAGGTGTAGTGGTATATCAAAGAATCGGGGATGTACGGCCTTCAATGAACACAAAAATGGAGCCCAGATGTAATCGTGGTGTGGGCTCTAGTGTTCCTCCTCATCAGTTGTCGAATGTCGGGCCATCATCGTTGCCAAATAAAATTGTAGGGCGAATGTCTTCTCCTTGGCAGCATGATGCGCACCATCTCTCGTAGTAAAAACGGACAGCTGGCCTTCGGTAGAACTTTTTTTTAATTTTTTTTAGGCCGAGGAGAATTACAGTGTTATTTCCGCGACCGCGGAAAAGTTTCTGGTGTGGAACACTGTCTTCGAATTTGGCTCGGGTCTCCTGCCTGCAGGTTAGTCTAATGCAAAAGAAAAAAACAAAACAAAACAAAGCATGAAAGCGAAAAGACATGAAAAGAAATACAAACCTCGGGTTGCCTCCCGAGCAGCGCCTTAGTTATTGTCGTGGCTCGACGTGGTGCTCTCCCACTCAGCTTGGGTTGCTCACATCCGTTGAACACTCGGGGTCTCCATCAGGAGGGTGTCTCTTTGCATCATCTAAGTTGAATCCGACCTTCACCCCGTCAAATTCCATCGTGAGCGAATCACTACTCACATCAATCTTTGTGCCCGTCGTGTTCATGAACGGCCTTCCTAGCATCACAAGGGCTGCGTGTTTGTCTTGCCCTGTATCCATAACAAAAAAGTCCGCAGGGAAAATCAGTTTATCCACTTCTACTAGCACATCCTGCACCACTCCTTTGGGATACACATAGGAGTTGTCTGCCAGTTGGATCACAATCCCTGTTTTCTCTAATGGCCCGACCTCTAAAGATTCATACAGTGAAAGAGGCAACACATTGATGGAGGCACCCAAATCTAGCAAAGCGTTGTCAAACATGGTGCCTCCAATCTTGCAGGGAATAGTGAACATGCCCGGATCACTGCGCTTCTTGGGCAACCACTTTTGCAGCATAGCGGATACATTCTCACTGACTATGACCTTCTTCTTTTCCTTCACAACCTTCTTCTTCTTTAATTTGCACAGCTCTTTCAAGAATTTGGCATAGCGAGGGATGTTGTTAACAAGTTTGAGCAAAGAAATATTTACCTCGCAATTGTTGAAGGTCTCAAATAATTCATTGTCATTCGCCGGCCCTCTAGTATCTTACAGAGCCTCAGGGAAGGGTGCAGGAGGTTTCAATGTACTGAGCGGAGGGAAGTTGGGTCGCATATACGAATCATAGACGTCTTCGAGGGGGTCAGGGGCTCCAGGAGCTTTTCCGCGATCGCGGGTATCTGTCCACGGTCGCGGAATTTCGTCGTAAACATCGTCTTCAACAACAACTTTTCCGCGATCGCGGAAATCTGTTTGCGGTCGCGGAAAATCATCGATTTTTGGCTCTCTCTCAGTGACCAATCCGCGGTTGCGGACTTCTGTTCCGCGGTCGTGGATTTCTTTCTGTTGTGCTCGGGTTTCCTCCACTTGTGTACCACTCCGCAGCGTCATGGCATATACTCGCTCCCTTGGGTTTTCTACCATTTGAGATGGTAGTTTTCCCGAGTCCCGGGCTTCCAGCTTGCTCACTGCGACAGAGATTTTTCCCACTTGCTTCTCCAAGTTTTGAATACTAGACTTCGTCTCGTGCTAATGTTGGACCACTGCTTGAATTTGTGACCCCATCGAGGTCACAGTGCTAGCCATGGTCGACATACTCTGGATGAGAGTTTTGATCATGTCATCACTGGTCATAGACGAACTTGCGTTTTGGCCTTGGGGTCTTGGGTCATATGGAGCTCAAAATTGTTGTTGTTGACCCCCAGGCTGCTGATATTGTTATGGGCGATGTAGAAATTATGGCGGCCTCTGTTGATACTCTTGATTTTCCTGACCTTGAGGAGTACTCTGCTGATTCCCGTACCTTAGATTGGGGTGATCTCTCCACCCTGGATTGTATGTGTTGGAGTACGGGTCATATCTTGGCCTTGAAGGGCCGTATCCTCCAATAGCATTCACCTCAGTAGTGGGCTCCTACAGCGTGGGACATGCATCGGTCGGATGCATCGTGTCATAGCATATCCCACATGATTTGACTTGCTGCTGGCCATCCTTCATCATGTACCTCCTCATCATCTCCTTCATCTCAGCCAACTCAGAAATTAGTGAGGCATTTGGCTAGGAGTCTGCAGCCTTGACTGATTGGGCGCTCTCCCTCTTACTAAACTGTCTTGAGCCCTCAGATAGCTCAAAGAAAACTTCAAACGCTGCAGCAGGCGTCTTGTTCAAAATATTTCCTCCACATGCCGCATTTACCATCCGACACTCCTCGTCAAGAAGACCACCGTACAAATAAAGTATGAGATCTTGCTCTGAATACCCATGGTAGGGGCAGCTAGAAGTCAGCCTCTTGAACCTCTTGTAGTACTCGTATAATGACTCAGCAGCCTGCTGTTCAATGTTGTTGATGCTCCTCTTCAGGTTGTTGAGCTTAGTCGCGGGGAAATACTTCTCCAGGAAGGCCTTTGTCATCTTGGCCCATATGTCTATGCTCCCTGGGGATAAGTAGTAGAACCAATCATTGGCCGAATCCCTTAGAGAGAAAGAAAAGGCCCTCAGCTTGATCTGGTCTTCAGTCACGCCCTTTGGCTTCATGCTGGTGTAGACGAAATGAAACTCAGCCAAATGTTTGTTGGGGTCTTCTCCACTCATCCCATGGAAGTGGGGGAGTAGGTGGATTAACCTTGACTTCAGCTCGAAATTAACTCCATCTCCCAGCTCAGGGAACTGCATAGCCAGCGGTTGTTGCTGCAGATTAGGGGCAGTCAACTGCCTCAATGTCTGTGCTTCGTCAGCCATCTCTAGTTGTGTACGGGCTGCCACACGACTTTTGGAAATCGTTCTCTCAATCTCTGAATCAAAATCTAACAATGGAATGTCAGTAGCACGGGTGTGGACCATAAGATAGGTCCACATAAAAAATAGACACGCAAAGAAAAATTAAAACTTGCCTCCCCGGCAACGGCGCCAATTTGATAGAAGCTAAAGTCGTGATGCCCAATCAAAGTAAATCCTTAAAAACCTAAACTAGTAGAATAGGGAAGCAAGGGTCGGATCCCATAGGGAGGAGTTATCTTTCTTAATGCAAATTAGTGTGTCAAAGTAACAAAGGGGGGAATTGGTTGGTTGATTGAATTTCAAGTAAACAAAGTAAAGTAAAAACAAAGGTTGTAATCAATTGGGGAAAAGTACTTAGCCAGACAAATATCCATCATTCAATTGATTGGTTGATCCTAGATTATCTCTAATTCCTTCCTATGAGTGTTCTTATTATTTTTCTTAAGTTATAAACAGGACAAACAGACCCTGAGAATACTAACTATTAAATAACCAGGAAAACCTTCATGATTCAATTCAACAACAGCAATGAACACAGGAATTTTAATAGATACATACAAGAGTAGCAAACAGTCATACTATTGCATGCAATCAATTCTCTCTACAATAAACCAGTCCAAACAGTTCTTAGAATATTACAGTTGCTACTCATGAATAAGGTAACTCAAACAGTAATTACCAAACCCTAGAAATAGACAATTACTAATATCAACTAGTTGCGTCCAACAAGCGAAATCAATAAGAATCGATGGGATGAAGCACAAGAGAATCAATACATTCAAAGGAAAAGAAATAGAGTTATAACCTCACAACCGTATATCAAATGAAGGCTTCAATCGTCGGACTAAGCAAAGGGTGCTTAGTTCTTCCTAGTCTCAAAGGGAAAACAATACTGAAAATAATAGTCTAGGATGATGAATGGAGGCTATTGGAACTAGGTTTAAATAAACTAAACCTAAAACCAAAGATCACTAACATAATCTAAAAGGAAACTAAAATAATCCTACCAGAATAAAGGAAATAAAATAAAAAGAAATAATAAAAGAAAAGTAAATCTTCGGAAACTCGGACGCGCTGATGACACATATTTCCGCGAGCGTAGCTACAGATTCCACGATCGCGGAAAATACAATTTTAACCTTCCGAGCTCTCAAGTTTTCCGCGACCGCGGGCAATGGACTTCCGCGATCGCGGAACTTCGGATTTCTTCACTTCGCCTCCTGTCTCTTTGCCGCGACCGCGGCCATGGCCTCTGCGACCGCGGTTTTGCTCCTGTAGAACCACTTGGTTCTACCTCTTCATCTTCTTGGGTGGCTTCTTTCTCTTTTCAATACATCTTCATTTAAGCTTCTCCAAACCACCATATATGCACATCTACTCCTCAACTCTGATCTCTACAATACGCTCTAAACATCTCCAAATGGTACCCAAAATACCGGTAACAACTCCTAGTTAAACCCTACAAAGTAGCGCTGATCACACTCCGATGCTCAAGTGAGTTCAAGCGTTGTTCAAAATTCAATGGAGGTAGCCAAAATTGTAGCGAATGAATTAGAAGAAGAGCTAGGTGTTTTTTAGAGCATTAAATACCTCATTTTTGTATGGAAATATATAAATCATGCCTATTATCTTTAATGTACCTCTTAAATATCCTATATTAGTTAATTAATTAATAAATTAGATCACTCTAAATGTAAATGATTTACCTCGTCAAATTGCCCCTTCGGGTTCTTTAGGCTCGTAGAGACTTGAGGAGCCGAAAAATATAACTTTGGGTTAGGAATAAATCCGCTGGCCCATCCGAATTAGCGCAAGAAAAAATTGAATTGATCAAACCGGATGCCTTCCAGCTGATCCACATGGTACAGGTCATGCCCGTGGATGGGCCGTGCAAGTTTCTTACAAATTGTTACGCATGGACCGTGCAAATATTTTACAGAATATTATGCACGGTCCTTGCGGTTTTGTGCATGGACCGTGCGAATTTCTTAAAGAACACCGTGCACAGACCGTACGGTTTTCTACACGGACCGTGCAAGTCGGTGATTTTTCGAGACTTTGCACAATAGCGAATGCATGGTCCATGCACCTTTCCGCACGGACTCCTTTTGCTTTGTGCACTTTGACTTGGCTTCCATTTTGGTGACTGGATGGGTTGCACGGCCAGTGCACTCCCTTAAACGGTCCATGTGCCCTGCCCCTAGTGAGGAGACTTTCATCATGCTCATGTGCAGTCGTGCCTTGCCCCAGGGGTCGTCCCCCTCGATTGTGGGGCTTCATGTGACGTCATTTGTGCCATTTATTGACATTTTTTCCATAAACTAACGCTTAGCCTCGAAGTTAATCTTTATCTCATGTTCTTGAGCAATCATGTTGCGCAGTTTATACTTTCATGCCCTTGAGCTAGTCAGATTAAGTCGTCTATGTTTTTATGCCCTAAGGCTAGTCAGATTATGCAACCTGTGCATTTATGTCCCGAGGCTACTCAAATTTTGCAACTAGTGCTTTTATGCCCTGAGGCTAGTCAAATTATGCAACGTGTGCTTTTATGCCGTGAGGCTAGTCAATACTTCGATGACCAGTGTCGTTTCGCCCTTAGGCTAGCTCAAATTTGTTCAACATGTGCTCTTATGCCCGGAGGCTACTCAAAACACCAACAACATGTGTTATTTAGACCTAAGGCTAGTTTAATCCCGTCTTATATGCCATTTAGGCTAGTCTGTGGTTTGAGCAATATGTGTTGATGTGCTCGTATGTTAGCTAGAACCTCATCATCCGGTTCCTTTTTTCCCTTAGGCTTGTTCTAGCATGCATCATGTGTGTACATGCCTATAGGCTAGTGTGAGTTTTAGCAACCCATGCTATTCTAACTGTAAATTGTATAATAGTTGCAAACAAAAAAACTTCATCTTGTGAAAAAATGAATGTTATCAAAGTCGGAAAAAACAAGCATTGGGAAGACCCCGAGGCCTCGTTAAAACCTCTTCGCAGGAAAACCTCGTGGGAAAAAACAATTTGAAGAGAAAAAATAGTGACCCATATCTAGTCGGTATTCAGATGTAGAACTTCTTCAAGTTGGCGGTATTCCAAGTTCGTGGGACTGTCTTGCCACTCAGATCCTCTAGCTTGCATGAGCCATTGCCCGGGTTTACCACCACTCGGTATGGACCCTCCCAGTTCGGGCCCAATTTGCATTTTGTTGGATCCTTTGTGTTAGCGAGGGCCTTTTAGAGTAAAAAGTCACCATCCTCAAAGCAGTATGGTTTAACCCTTTTCCCATGTGATTTGATGAGATCATGCTGATAGGCGGCAAAATGAACTAAAGACGCCTCCGTCTTATCCTACAACAGGTCCAAGTTGACCTTGAGCGCTTGATCATTGCCTTGATCGAAGGCTACGGTACAAATGGTGGGGAGTCCCATCTCGAGAGGGATGACCTCTTCTGAGCCGTAAGACAAGGCAAATGGGGATTCTCTAGTGGACGTCCTGGGGGTGGTGCGATACGCCGATAGCATGACAGGCACCTCATCCGCCCATTGCCCTTTAGATTGGTCCAGTCTCTTCTTAATCTCGTCAAGTATTTATTTATTAGTGGCTTCCACTTTGCCATTAGCCGGGATTTTCTACAAGGCCCCGACTGTTTTCTATGCAGGAGAGATTCTGACCTCGTCGAGCACTTGCGGGGCGGCTTGTACCATATGAACTCTTACTTTGTCGCCTTCTACTCCAAGGCACTGCCTGGCAGCTCTCTGTTCTCCACTAACTCGCACAACTGCCCTTTTATGAGGTAAAATAACGAGTTGATGGAGGATTGATTGTACAGCTCCCATCAAATGTAGCCACGGCCTTCCCTGAATTGTGTTGTATGAGGACGGTTAAACACCAAAATTTCGGTGGTCATTGGCTTTCCTCCCACGCTCACCGTCTCCCTCAGCATCCCAAAGGCCATACAGGGAAAGAACCTAGTCCCAATAGTTAAATAGAAACATGGATTAGATCATCTTGTGCATTTACAAACCTCTTAAACATCTCATAATACATCAACTGAACTTCCTGAATCGACTAGGATTCTATATACCTCGTAATTACCAATGTCGACTGTGCGAACCAAAGGGTCTTTGTGGGGTTGTTGCAACCCTACAAGGTCCACATTCGAGAAGGCCAACAGTGGCACCTCCTCGGCTCGTGGCTTTTTGGCGGGATTCTCGTCAAAGCTTAAGACCTCTAGAGAGTGACAACCACTCTTGTAATCATGTTTGCTAGCCTTGTATGCTTAACTATCATCTCAAAGACATGAATCGCATGTTTCTAGGAATCTCTCCCTCTTTCAATATGTGCGTCCGGGGCCTTTTTCGATGTCTGATGCTTGCCTGAATCAGCCCCATAGTCAACAAACTCTAGCAAATGTCCCTGCGAGACCCATTTCTCTATGTGATTTTCCAAGATCCTACAATCTTTAGCTTTTGCCCCTTGTCCCGATCGAAGAAGCAATACTTTCTTTGATCCCTCTCCTTGGGGTCCCTCTTCAAGTTAGGAGGCCAACTGAAATAAGGCTAGCCTTTTATTAGGGTCATGATCCGATAAATAGGCTCTCTGAAAACTGTACGCACTACGTGTAAGGCCGAACTAAGGGGCAGCCCCCTTTCATTACATGGGTCGTAGCTTGGCCTCCTACGATCATTAGGAGCATCGGCCCTTGCTTGATTGCTGATGTTGAGGGGACGGTGATTTTCAGTCTCGGGATGGCTTTGCTTCATCTTTCAGTTTTGTATACTTCCTAAGCCTTCCTGCAACTCAGGCATTTCTGTCGGGGCCCTCAAAGTCAGAATCTCTGTTAACTTGCAATCTCGCGGAAGCGCAAGCCGAAAACCAGTCACTATAACCATCTCATCGCAGTCATCCATATCAACGTAGCATTCCTTGAATCTAGGTGCAAATTGCTCGCATTTTCAAGGAAAATAAAGCATCCATAGAGGTGGGTTCTTCAATCTTTGCTATGAAGTAAGACACAATCTTTCTAGCTAATTGACTCCAAGAATAATTGAATTTGATTCTAGATAGTGAAACCACTTGGCAACCATTTTTTCTTTGACTCGCAAGGAATATTTTAAACATAACAACATCATTTGTAACCCGTAACGCCATCTTGTGAGAATATGAAGTGAGATGAATAGTAGGGTAAGATTTCCCATCGTAAAGATCAAAAGATGTAGTAGAAAACTTAGTTGGGGGCTGTTGCTCCTGAATCAATCTTGCAAAAGAGGTTGATGTCATTCGAGCCAGTTTAAGCTCAGTTTTCTCTTGAGCATTTATTAGGGATTCACCCTAATTATCCAGCAAATGCATTAGTCGTTTCTCAGCATCGCTGACACAATCGGCGCTTTGCTCACACTTACGAGCCGACTCGGCGCTCCCGATCCGCTCCCGACGCGTCTCGTAACGAGAACTGGACTCGTGACACTTTCTCCTTCCTCTCTATATCAGGGTTGCATGCCTAGGTGGCGTCTAGTTGCGCTCTCGGGAACGGCGATGGACCGGCCTTGAAGCAGAAGAAGTGGACCATGCGCCATGCCATCATTGTGGAGTGACTGTATGCCTATCTGAATTACCCTGATGTGACGCTCCGACCTCCTTTGCGAGATGCGGCTTGCATGGTATCGGTCTACCTCGATCTACCGAGGCTCACGCTGATTCGTGTGATCTACTACGTTGGCAAGAAAATGCACCCCTCCTGCATTGTTCGAAGTTGCTACTCCGATCGGGCGCTTGCCCTGCGAGCGCTCAAAAGCTCAACACATCACTGCTAATTCTTCCTAAGCCGTGCAAAATTCTTTGTCTCGCTATGCCATTGCAGCCGTCAATTCAAAGTGTTGACGGTCTTTCTCCCAAACTGCCTCGTCCTACTCGGCCTGACGGTAGGCTAGATCCTTCGCCCTTGCTTTCGCACCGGCGAGTCGCACGGCCTCGGAAGTACTCGTAGCCCTCCTCGCAGCCACCATTATCATCTCTTCCAACATACGGTGGCAAATGTGGTAGCAAGAACTTGCACAACTTGAATATTGATGATTCATCTTCACGAAAATAACTTGATTTGACCCTAAAACTGAGCAATAAGTAAATTTTAAAATGCGTCAGAAGGTGGGGCTCTTCTCCCCCGTAGGCACTCAAATGATGTAGTCAGTTCAAGCGTTGTTCAGAATTCAATGGAGGAAGGCAAAATTATAGATAAGGAATTAGAAGAAGAGCTTGGGTTTTTTTAGAGTAATAAATACCTCATTTTTATGGAAATATATAAATTCGGCATGTTATATTTAATGGGTCTCTTAAATATCCTATAATATATAATTAATTAATAAATTGGATTACTCTAATTGTAAATGATTTACCTCGCCAGATACCAAAACCATAAGACAAATTTACATCTTATGGCTTAAAAATAAACTTATAATGATTGCCTACAATCATAATTGTGTGTACTCCTTTTGTCTAGGGGGGCATCTCTCTCAAATATTTATCCAAAGCAATTAATACATAATTTAGGATTTACCATACAATATACAACTCTTAATAAGGTTATTGATGAAGATTAGCCTTTGGAATATAGAGGCTTAGATCGGAAGAATTTGTTGTTAGACAATAAAAGCTTTTGTAAATATAAGAGGACTCAAATTATGGCACTACTTGAAAAAAAAAACTCAACCAAAGAAAAACATGTGGATCAAAAGCATGTTTTGATAATATAATCTGGTCACCTACTGTTTGTAACACTCCAGACTTAAGATTGGTTTATAAGGATTGAGTGCTACCCATGTCAATAAGAGCTCTTTTTTTTAGGGTTCGAGTGAGAACAAAAAAATCTGAAGTTAAGCGTGCTAGAGAGGGGGTAGTCCCAAGATGAGTGACCTCCTTTGAAGTCTTCGTGTTGACATGGGTTGGCGCTTTTAAGGTGTCGGGCCTTACAATTGGTATCAGAGCCGACTCTGGATTACAAGTATGCTTGGTCCGGTGGACGGTCGCTCGACCCAGAGGGTGGTCTTTGGCCATGACGAGGACGTAAATGGTTTAAGTGGGGGAGTTTGTAACACCTCAGATATAAGATTGGTTTTTAAGGGTAAAAGTTCTACTCATGTCAACAAGAAATCTTCTTTTTCAGGGTTCAAATGAGGACAAAGAACTCTAAAGTTAAGCATGTTAGAGCATTAGTAGTACTAGGATGGGTGACCTCCTAGAAGTCCTCGTGTTGGCATGGTCTGGAGCTTTTAAGGCCTAGGGCCTTACACTGTTGGTCAGGCAAGTGGCCTTTGTCTTATCTGCAAAATCTTACCATTTACATAATGATATCCTTAGACTCTCCCACCAAACTAGGAGATGGATCTATTTGAAGTGCAAAAACATCGGCACATTTTTTTTTCTTCTGATCTTTTTTTGTCTATGCTCCTCCCAACGATAAAGATAAAGAAAGTATTTGGAGTACTCTTATCCAAATTATTAAACTTACTAATCTTTCCTATATGATAATAGGTGACCTGAATGAGATCCAAAATTCAAATGAGAAAATGGGTGGATTCGTCACAAATCCGATATGCTTCAATAGACTAGCAAACTTTAAAAATGAATGTGATCTTTTAGACTTCCTTATACAAGAAATGAATTTACATGGAGAAAATACTCACCAAAACTAGATACATATATGAAAAATTAGATAGAATTTTGATTCAGAACTTGGTGTTACAACAATACCCATTTATTACCTACAAAAATCATGCTTTCTCATCTTTCATGTCACTATCCCATTTTAGTAGAATTAGAAAAACAACATAACTTCAAAAAAAAACTTTTGTTTCGAAAAAATCTGGACGAAATATTGTTTGGGAAGATCGGGATCTTCTCTCAAATGGTACACATATGTACACAAAAGAACTAAAAAGTAGTGCCAAAGTGTGGAAACAAACAATCTTGATTAATGTTTTCCATTAATTGAAAGAAATATAGGAAACTCTAACTAACATACAACAAAATAATACAAGAAACCCTAATCCTGGTCTTAAAAAAACAAAGAAGACTTATCAATAAAAAGGATAAGATCTTGTCCTTCCATAAAAGTTATTGGGATCAAAGAGCTAAGATTCACCATTTCAAGTCCACTAAACTGAACACAAATTATTTTCATAGAATAACAAATGGAAAAAGAATAAGAAAACTATAAAGGAAATAAGAACAAAATAATGAACTTATATCATTGGAGAAGAGAATAATTGAAATGAGATTAAAGTAGACTTTGAAAAAAGATTCAAAACTCAAGACATAAACAAAAACACTCTCTCAGAGTTGCTTCAAATCATTGACCAAAACGTTACAACCAATTATAGTGAAAACTCATAGTTGATGTAATTAATAAGGAAATAAAAAGAGTTGTTTTTTACATTGGAAGCGATAAATCTCCGATGCCTGATGGATTATTTGCGGTCTTTTACCATAAATATTGGAATATTGTAGGGTCATCCGTTAGTAGCTTTTTTTAGAACAGAGAAACTTCTCAAACAAATTAATCACACATTCATTACTTTAATCCCGAAATGTGACAATCCTAGTACGACTAGTCACTATTGACCAATTAGCCTCTGCTCTACAATCTAAAAAGTGATATCCAAATCATAGCAGAAAGAAAGAAGTTATAAATAAAATGGTTCACCCCATACAGGGACCCTTGCTGCAAACAGAGTTGTCCATGATAACATACTAATAGCACATGAAATACTCCACTCATTTAGATAAAAAAAAATGTACAGAAGTATGGGACGCTATTAGATTAGAAATGGAAATAGCCTACAGTTGTATTGAGTGAGAATTTATTCTACTAACTATGAAAAAATATTGGTTTTGTGAAAAAATCATCACTTGGATTGAAGAATGCATTAAAATTGTCTTCTTTTCAGTTCTACTATACAACGGACCTACATAACATTTTAAGCCACAAAGAGTTCTCTGTTAGGGTGACCCCATATCACCCTATATGTTCATTATTGGAGCAGAAATCCTAGCAAGAAGTCTACAAAAACATACTTATTACATGCGTAATCCTATTGGGTTCAAACTTGCTAGAGGTGATACATCATAAATGTATCCCTTTCCTTGCATTCACATACAGTATTATGATCCTTTGCTAATAATGCATCTTGTCATTTAGTTAAAAAATAGTTGAGGAATATTGCTCTATTTATGGGGGAAAAAGTTAACTACCATAAGTCAGTCTTCTAAGTAACAAAAAAATTGTTAACAACGAAACAGATCAATTACAACATATCTTAAATATTACTAGCTTTGTTACTTTGGAAAAATAATTGGGTTGGCCTATTATAAATGGTAAAGTAACTAATGAAACCTTTAGTGATATAATAATTAGTTCGAGAAACAAACTTTCTAAATGGAATGCAAACACTCTCTCACTAGCTAGACAAACAACATTAATAAAGTCAAATCTTGTTGCAAGACAAATTTTATTATGCAACACTTCATGCTACCAACATCAATGATGATGATCTTGACAAAACTAAAAGAGGTTTCTATTGGAATAAGGATATCAACTACAAACCACTTATTGAATGAGATAAAATATGCAAACCATACCATAATGGGGGAATTGGAATAAGAAAAACTCAAGGTATATATCAAGATCTCCAAATGAAACTTCTATTGAAACTACTAGTTGAACCAAATAATCTCTTAATCCAAATAATAAATGAAAAGTATATATGAGGCGATAACCTATTTTAGTACAAAAGGAAGTCGAACACCTCGCGGCAATGGACTAAACTAACACAACTAAGAGATATTATTAGGTCTAAAATGGCAAGTTGGGGATGGTAAAACTATTAAATTTTGGCCAGATTATTG
Source organism: Rheum nobile (assembly GCA_027886185.1). NCBI lineage: Eukaryota > Viridiplantae > Streptophyta > Magnoliopsida > Caryophyllales > Polygonaceae > Rheum > Rheum nobile. Next base: position 1,964,150 of record WOAB01000652.1, on the reverse strand, counting down.
GACAGGTGCTGGAACTTTAGCTAATAAAGCTACGAACCATGATCTAGTAAACCTGGAAATAGTACTTGACACTCCTACACCCAATAACGGGATACAAGACAAACACTATTATAGCTATAGCAGGAATGATTGGTACTCCGCCACTTTGGCCTTCACACTATAAACAGAATGGAAAAATTGTAATACAAATCTGGAAACTTGATACTTACTCGAAAGTCAAACACTTTCTTGGGAAAACATGCCACAATGGATTACCTACTAAAGTAAAACTTGTAGAAAGACATGTAGTGGTTTGACTGTTGCTTTTATAACCATCAATATAGGGATCTCAACCATCTCCTACTTCACTATCCTTTTTTAATAGCCAACATTGGCAAGATTAACCCATTTATATATATGAAAAACTTCAAATTTATTTCACTAACAAAAACATGGAAACATTGAATCTAATCTACAATCAACTTAGTAAACATGAATTCATTGGAACAAGTTACCTTCTAGTGAACTTTATGGTACCAAGGAAATCTCTTGATGTTTGATCTAACAAATAGAATGAAAATTAAAATATTTAAATATGGCGTAATTGCAAAAAATACCAACATTTGAAAGGCTCCTTGCAAAAATATCAACTTCTGAAAAGTATTGCAAAAGTACTATAAAGCTGCAACACTTTTCAAAACTAAAAAGGTACAATGAATTATGAATAAAACTTTTTCAAAAAACATAAAAGTGTTTTGGAGATGTTTAAAGAAGCAGTTAATTTTAAATGGTTGTATCAGTAGCCTAATCAAGTACATGTTCAACCGGTAGTAGTTCATCCTTTCAATGCGTTTCTTCCCCCAAAAACTTTTCGGCGCTCTCGCTTTTTCCTTTCATCCCCGAATTGTATTCCTGAAACCAAATCCTAAATCCCCAAAGTCGTGAAGGTGAAGCCCTTTTGAATAACCCTTTCTGAAGCCCTTTGTGAAGTCATTTCTGAAGCCCTTACTAAATCCCCAGATCGAGAATGGTGAAGACAAGAGGTTTGCAGTCTGTGAAAGCCAGAGTCGAGAAGGCGAAGGCGAAGGAAAAGGCTTCTACACTTTCGAGAAGAAAGAGGGTTGATGAAAGCGAAGAACATCCGACGAATGCGAAGGCGGCTACTGTGTCAAGTGGCAGAATGAAGAGAGCCTACATCTCGTCGGAGGAAGAAGAACCATCGAGTCCAGTCGTATCGGTACAGAAGAAGAAACCGAGAATCTCAAAGGCTGAAGAACCAAAAGCCAAGAGGTCGAGGAAGGAGCCATCGAAGTCGGTTGGCGGGGTTAGTGGTCTTCTCTAACTCTTGACCTACCTGAAAAAAGCAATATTTTGTCTGAAATTTGTGATGCATGCTAGGTTTAGGGTCTGGATAAACAGAGCATGATTTAGTCTGTAAAAAACAGAGCATGGAGTGGTCTGGAAAAGTCATAGTAGCCTAAACTCTTGACATCCATATGGCCTGACAAACGAAAATGTGTTCTGACAAAACCAATTATCTGACCTGACAAAGTAAGTTTTCGGGTCTATGTCAATATGAATGTTATGTATTTGTTGTGTGGATAGAGTGTTAGCATGTCATAGTAGCCTGATTCATGTTGATACAAAATTTTAAGTTATAGTCTAGGGTAAAGACTTGTCTGAACAACTTCCATTTGGCCTGACAAACAAAAATGTAGTCTGACAAAATATTTTTTATCCTGAAAAACATATATCTTGACATGACAAAGTAAGATGGTGCCTTTCTTTCTTTTATGTGAATATGAAAGTCATTCTTACCATTCAGATATTTGTGAATGTCATTCTTTACAGATAATGTACAAGTGGTATTCTGAAGAGTTGTTTTATGGTCGGATAAATCAGAACTCAAGGCTTCAATATCTGAATTGTATTGAGAACACCCTAACTCGAACAGACTGGCAGACAGTTCTGCAGGGCCCCTTTGGCCCAATTATAAAAATTATGAAAAACTTGAAATTGTCTGCACAGTTGATTCACCATGTATTATTTAGGCAACTGGATACAAAAAACCAGTTTGAGACATGGTATGATCTTGGTGGACAACCATGTAGGTTTTCAATAGAGGGGTTTAGGCTAATAACAAGACTGAATTGTGGGATGCCCGATGAGAAGGACACTGTGGAGGATAAGAAGGCATTCTTTGATTTTTTTGGTGTGAGGAGTATTACCATTGCTAACCTTTTAACCAAGTTCTTATCGTATCAGGAGGAAAATGTATTCAAGCTGAAGATGGCCTTGTTGTTAATTCTTGAGGGTGTTGTACTGGGGGATGATAAGAAGAGGAAGGTCAGACCCCTACATGTGAAATTCACCCAAGACTTGGATTGTTTCAATAATTTCCCATGGGGTAGGAGTGCATATATTGACCTCCATCAAAGTCTGGCTTCTGCTTTGGACACAAGAATGGAGTCAGTTAAGGCTGCACTTACACGTTCAGACAATGCCAGAGCAGGATACACCATAAGGGGTTTCCCGATGGTGTTTCAGGTAATGTGTTAGTAGTTGAATATGTAAAAGTGAGAAAGGTTAATGCCTCTGGTCATAATTGTGGTTTAATTCCAATTCTGTTTGTTTCAGATATGGTTGTATGAGGCAGTGCCCCATATTGGCAAAACGTTTGCCCAAAAGCTAAATAAAGTTGTGCAGCCCCGAGATGTGAGGTGGCTTAAAATGAGTAGGCCAAGCTTGGATTTGATTTCTGATGCCCTAGAGGGGACTTTTGCTGCTCAACAGATCCTTGTTGAGGAGGACGTAGAGGACTTGGGAGAAAGTTGTTACTTCCCGGAGGAGGAAGGACACAAATCCTTGGATCATATTGTTAAGCAGCTGAAGCCAAAAAGAAAAAGGGCTGGTAAAAAGGACAAGGGAGTTGGTAAGGGATGGCAAGCTGGAAACATTGAGGGTTTGGACCAAATGCAATTGATGTGTTGTTTGAATGAATTGCTTGAAACGATGCATACTCTGAATGAAAAGCATGATCTGTTAAGGGAGGAAGTCCTTGAGTTAAAGAAGTTCATAAAAGGCAAAGCTCCTAGAACAGTGGCCTCTTCATCCAGTGATGAAAGTGATCAAGACATTAGAGAACACCAGTAGCCAGAGTCTAGGGAGGTTAAAAGTGATGATGAACCCAACATTACACAACACCGGAAGAGCATGAGGGAGGTGAAGTAAACAGATCAGAGTGATGAGTCAGAGCATGAAGATGAAGAAGAGGAAAAGTCTGAGTCTGAAGATGACGAAGAGAATGAGTCCAAAGGGAATGAGTCCAAAGAGGGAGAGTCTGATGAGGTATGCACAACTTTTTCAGTTTATATATGCACAGTTCAGTCCATATATGCACACTTCGGTCTATTTGTGCACATTTCAAAAAATATTTGCTTATTTTAGACCATATATCATCGTTTCAGGAGACAGTTCAATCCATATATGCACAGTTCAATCCATATATGCACATTTCAGTCAATTTTTGCACATTTCAGTCCATTTGTGGACATTTCAAAAATATTTGCTTATTTCAGACCATATATCATCATTTCAGGAGACGATGGATGGAGAGCAAGATGATGGTGCAATTGTGTTAACTGGTGGACAATGGGAGGTGAAGAAGGTTGGATCGCCCCCATATGCTTATGCTGTAGATAATGTAGGTTGTCAGGAAGAGGCGGGTGAAGATGTTGCAATGGTAAACGAGCAAGAACTTCAAGGGGATGCAACAGATTCATTGTCAGTTCTTATCCGGACGGCATCAATACTATGGGGGCTAACAACTGAGGGGGGGGTAAATGAGGCAAATGAGGAGTTGGTTAATGAGGCAACGCCACAAGATGAGGAGGGGCTCAGCAAGGAGTTGGTTAATGAGGAGTTGGTTAATGATGGGACTGTGGTGGCAACACAAGATGAGGTGGCAACAAAAGCAGTGTCTGATGAGGGTCTGCATGACGGAGTTATGGAGGGACTCAACAAGGTTGAGGATGGAATTCTGGAGGAACCAAAGGAAGATGTTGTGGAGGGAGGTAGCAAGATTGATGACGGAGGTGTGGATGCTGAGGAGGTAGCAAAGGGAGATGATGTGGAGGGAGGGACCAAGGTTGATGACCAAGTTGTGGAGGAACCAAAGGGAGATTTGGAGGGACTCAACAAGGTTGATGAAGGAGTTATGGAGGAATCAAAGGGAAATGTTGTGGAGGGAGGTACCAAGACTGATGAGCGAGGTGTTGAGGCTGGGACTGAATTACAAGGTGAGAAGGTATCAAAGGCTGATTGTGATGACGTAGGGGAAGATGAAGGGGAGACCAAGGAGTCCAAAGTGTTGAGCAAGGGGAGACCAAGGAAGGGTCGCCAAGTGCAGAAAAAGACATATCCAAGTCGTACTCGCGAGCTTGCTGCGGCGACAAAATCACCCTTCCGCAATATGGAAGAGCAGAAATTGGCAAAAAAGATTACCAAAAATAGCAAGGTGGAAGGGATGACAGACCTGGTAAAGTGGATGCAAAGTGAGAGGTTAGTGACTTAACCATTCTACTCAACTTAATATGATCGGAAAATGATTCCTTATGGACTGACAAACTTATATATTGCCTGTATATGTACTAAAATGATTCCTTATGGACTGACAAACTGATATATTGTCTTGTTTATTATTCAAATGAATATGTAACATCATGCAGTATTGAACCCCGAATTGGACCGAGTGGGAAAGCATTGGATAAGAAGTTCTTTGAGAAATTGTTTGCCCCAAAGGACTGGTTGGTCAGTGAGGTAATATTCCAATACATCCTTTCAAAATATTATGCATTTGTAACATCGTTTTCAGTGGATACATTAACATTGTTGCACCATTACAGCATCTGGAGCAAATGATGTTCCTTTATCGTCAAAGGATTTCAGAGGATCCGGAGCGGTTTTCGAAGGTGATTGTGCTTGACACATTTTGGCAAACCCTGGTCACCTTTGAGTTCAATCGCTTCCAAAAGGGCTTTCCATGCAAAGGTGAGGATGCAGTGATTAATTACATGATGGGTGCATGTCCGGCTGATTATGGCAAGAGATGGGATGATGCGGAACGCATATATGCGCCCTTCAACATCACAGAGTCCCACTGGTTTGCCTTAGAAATTGAACTATGCGACTGGGGTGTGACGGTGTATGATTGCAATGTGGATCTTTACTCAGACAAGGAAATTTTTGAGATGATCAAGCCCGTCATTCAAACTGTTCAAAGATATGTCAAGATGTACGAGCCACTGGCAAAGAGATGTGAACCATTATTGGACAAGCCAATATCTGTGTCTCGTCGTGATAACATTAAGCAGAACAAGCGCGGGTAAGTATATGTGTATTAATGCAATGATTAATCCTTATCAAACTATAATTGATATACATTCTAACTGCTTTTGTACATCTTGCAGAGGAGATTGTGGGGTCTACACCTTGAAGCACATTGAGTTGTTGATGCTTGGCATGACAAACATGGATCTTGCGTCCGACAAATTCATAGATGAACACAGAAATCAAATGGCTCATAGTATTTTTAGATGTCGTTGGGATGGTGTTTAAAGACATTTGTTTAAAGAAATTAATTTATTGGGAACCATTCGGCAAGGAAGACATGTGGTAATTGTATTTGAATTTGGAAGATCGTGTTTTCAGGATGTTAACAAAGTTTTGTGATGACAATTTCCAGGATGTTTTCAAGCAAAATGGTGCTTACGTCAGGACATATTCTTGTTTTACATGCAAAAAACCCAGTTTGTCAGGTCATTTTCAATACGTAAACCTAAGCTTTTCAAACAAGATGGTGCTTAAGTCAGGACATACGCTCGTTTTACAAGCGAGGGACCCGATTTGTCAGGTCATTTTCAGTTCACAAACCTAAGCATTTCAAGCAATTTGCAGGTATGCACATAAGGAGGACAGTACCACCACCTCAAGTACATAGCATTATGAAGGACCCTACAGAATACATTGTCTTGCTAAACATATGCTTATGACTAATTATCATACTTTAACCAACAAGGTTACAAATTGGACAACCAACACAACAACTAACACTACAAGTACCACCACACCAAGTACAACTTTCAACACTAAGTTTTCTGTTTTGATATTCATAATGTCATTGCTTGAAGTCGAATGATGCGGGTAAATAAGCGTAGAGGTTGTCACGTGATCTTCAACAACTCTTACGGTTTCAATAGTCTCATTGGCTCTAAAATCATAAGCTTGACCATCCACCCATTTGAAGTATTTGCAATCCTGACCTGCCTATGGCTGAATACAAAATTAAACCAATCAACTATCAGTGAAATTGTCCTTGAACTTAGTTTAAGTCTAAATGAAATCCCAATTGAAGTACCAACAAGTACAAATTCATATTTTGCACCAAATTCAAAAACCCCCAATTATACCCTAATTGAAAAAGCCTCAAATCAGAACCCTAAATGTATAACCAAAATCCTAAATCAAAACCCTAAAATTCAAATTCAATATTACCTTCCATAATGGACACCCATAGAACTGTTTTCCTGAATTTTGAGTGTATTTGCAAGTTTGTATTGTTGCAGGGAGGCCATGGAAACATCTTCGAGTTGATGATTCACCGGCTTCGTGCCCTCTCCTCCACGAATTTGAATTGGCAGATGAGCTTCCTTGTATCCAGCCTTTTGTCATCGTATAATTTCCTCTCGTTTGCTATAAGATGTTACTCTCGATTCCTCTCTTTTTGAAGAGGGTGTTCCTCTTTCTCCTCTTCGATGTTCTTTCTTTTTCTTCTGTGCAAATATGAATTTGTACTTGTTTTTTTTTATTTTATTAAAGAAAGAGAAATGAAATGAAATGTCAATGCTGATGTGATGTGTGTCAGGTCATCATCTTTATCAGTTTTTTGTACATAAACAAAAGCTTTTTCAAGCAAACCTTTTCTTACATGCAGATTTGAGTCAATATTCTCCAACTTTACTTTTACATAGCCAGAGCAGGATACACCATAGGAGGATTAGGAGTTAGGGCGGATTTGAAACAAACAAAACACTTTTGCAAATTGTCTATAAAATAGTACAAAACGGTTTAAAAACTTCCACATTAACCAACCTAATATTTTCTACATTTAAAGGGTTTTTAAACCGAAAAAATAGCCTTTAAAACGGTTTTAAAACTTCCATAAAATGGCGGGGTAAGTTCAAGAATAAAACCAAATCTTTGCAAAATTTTGACTGAAGCTAGGCCATATTGAAGTCTTACAATACGTACTCAGATTTGTCAGGTCATTTTAAGTACAAAAACCTAAGCTTTTGAATAAATCTTCGCCAAAGTGATCATTTCCAATGCATATCCCATTTGACCCCTCTTAACAATATATATAGTTTTTTCATTATTCAAGTTTCTCAGGCCATATCAAGTCTTTTACAATACGTATTCAGGTTTGTCAGTTTTATTGAAATAAGTGAGTTCTTTTCCAATGCATATCCAATTTCACCCCGTCATTAACTATACTCCACACTCATCTTTGTGTATAAATATTGTTCTTGCCTTGTGCAAACCCCTCACAAATCCTCCCTTACTCTAAAAGTCCCAAATCTCTCTAAGACTCCTCTCTCAAACTCCAAAAACTGTTTCGCAACATGACTGACTCGTTCATTAAGGTCTTCATGCAGGTATATTGGGATGGGGAATTATCCCCCACCATCGGCGATATGGCCTTGTTAACTACCCATGTCTACATGGGGGGGAGCACTAGACTCCTCAAGGTGCCGAAAAACAAGATGGAAATTTGGTCCCTCCATGGGATGATCAGCAACATGTCGAGGTACAAAGTCGATTTTTTTTTAACAGGTCCCAGAGTCCGGGCAGTGATACCTTCAACCGCTGCAGACAAATGACGACGTTGCGGATCTCGTCCGTCTCGGCGAGAAGGTAGCCGGAGTGAAAGTGTACGTGGTTCGTGATCAAGCCGATGATGTGCTGCCCTAGTGATGGTCGTGGGGATACCGTTATTTGCGTGGCCGTGGAAAGGACCGTGGGGATGTAGTTTTAATGGTGTTTCTTAGTATTTTTCATGTTGTTTCTTATGTGTTTGGGTGTCTACTTGGAAATTATTAAGCTTATGTGTTGTTTTGGACTGATAATAAATAAGATCATTTGTCCAGGGCAAAGGCATTAACATTTTCATAATAAGGTTCTTGCGTTTTCAGGACAAATATAACGTTTTCATAATTCAAAAACTGATGTTCAGGGCAAAGGCATTAACATTTCAGAGCAAAAACATTATCGAATATGTCAACATGCTTGTTCAGGACAAATGTAACTTTTTCAGAACATATCTTCTAATATATCAGAGCAAGAACAACATATATGCGGAACAAACCACCCTAACATAAAAAAATCGAATTTGTAAATACTTATTACTTCATACACTTAATTGAATTCAGAGAAATAACAACATATCTCCTAATATATAGTCTTTTACAGTACGTATTCAGGTTTGTCAGGTTATATTGAAATAAGTGAGTTCCTTTCCAATGCATATCCGATTTGACCCCTCTTAATTTTCCCTGAAAGACCCTTACTCTCTACCAAGGTTCTTAAAATACTCCCAGGCTCTCTAGCAAGGTTCTTAAAATACTCTCAGGCTCTCTAGCAAAGTTCTTCAAATACTCTCACGCTCTCTCTTGCTTCTCTACAGACTCATAATTTGCCCTGACAACGTAGTTATAGGCTTTGCAAACAACCATATACAGACTGACTTTTAATGTTTGTTCTGTTTCTAAGATATAAAGTTTTTCAGGGCTTATAGTTTGTCTCACTAGCGCCCTGTTAATTGAAGTCAGAGCAATAACAACATATATAGTTTTTTCCTTATTCCAGTTTCTCATGCCATATTTAGCTTTTTACAGTACGTATTCAGGTTTGTCAGGTTATATTGAAATAAGTGAGTTCCTTTCCAATGCATATCTGATTTGACCCCTCTTAATTTTCCCTGAAAGACCCTTACTCTCTACCAAGGTTCTTAAAATACTCCCAGGCTCACTAGCAAGATTCTTAAAATACTCCCAGGCTCTCTAGCAAAGTTTTTCAAATACTCTCACGCTCTCTGTTGCTTCTCTACAGACTCAATATTTTCCCTGACAACGTAGTTATAGGCTTTGCAAACAACCATATACGGACTGACTTTTAATGCTTGTTCTGTTTCTAAGATATATAGTTTTTCAGGGCTTATAGTTTGTCTCACTCGCGCCCGGTTAATTGAAGTCAGAGCAATAACAACATATATAGTTTTTGTCTTATTCCAGTTTCTCAGGCCATATTTAGCTTTTTACAGTACGTATTCAGGTTTATCAGGTTATATTGAAATAAGTGAGTTCTTATCCAATGCATATCCGATTTGACCCCTCTTAATTTTCCGTGAAAGACCCTTACTTTCCCAAATCTTCTCTACCAAGTTTCTTCAAATACTCCCACCCTCTCTTGGTTCTTCAATTACTCCCACTTTCCCAAATCTTCTCTACAAACTCTATATTCTGAAGCCATGGCCGCAGAACATCAATTTGTCACTGGCGTGTACGCTGATGTATATGACCTTCTGCAAGCTGCACGGGATGTTGTGGATCGTCTTGGAGGGCGAATGATGAGCGAGGCCGTATTTGAGAGCTACTCTCGCGACATTGTCGTGAGAGATTTGGAGTTGGATGCTTTGATTAAGGATTTGGTCCGCCTAAGGCGGGAGCTTGCTGTGTTGAATCCAGCAGGTGCTCAGACCGAAGAAGAACTGAGCCGGATAAAGCTTAGGTTCAGACTGGTAAGGGTTTTCTTGTATATTTTCTTCCTATGTGCAAGTGACGTGCCTAAGATGCTTTGTTTTATTGGCAGATTGAATGGGACACCGTCTTCAATGAAATCAACATAAAAAGGGTGTTGGAGCATGCCGAGTTCTTAAGGGGAGATCTGATGGCGCGCTATCTAGCTTGATGGGTTCGTTTTTAATCTTCCCTCCTTTTGTATGAACTTTGCGATGCTAGTTTTTTTGTTTTGTGAGTGGGAATGCCTTGCCAAGGGCACGTTTTTGTAAAGTTGAACAATGTAATATCTGGATAATATTTTCATAACAATGTAATCTCTGAGTATGTGTGGGGATGCGTTTATGATTTTTGATCATATGCAAGCGTTTTCAGGACAAATACAACGTTTACAGAGAACATGAGCACAATGTCAGGACAAACCGTAGATGATTGTGTTTTAAAAACATGATTCAAAACATTCTAGGGTTCATATGAAGAATTATAGACTTCGCAGATGATTGTGTTTATGTATTAAGTTTATAGACTAAGGTTCAAATCCTATTAACTCAAATGGTATCGCAGATGATTGTGTTTATGTATTAAGTTTTTAGATGTAGGTTGTCAGGACGTATTGAAGGTTTACAGGGCGTGTTTTACTTTTATAGTGATATGTTCTTCGCGTAGATGATCATGTCAGGACATATACGTAGTTTTACAGGGCGTCCTGGAGTTTTATAGTTATAGGTCGTGTTTATGTATTAGGTTTTCGTCACGCAAATGATCATGTCAGGACATATACGTTGTTTTACAGGGTGTCTTAGAGTTTTACAGTTTGTTCTTGTGAGTTTTACAAAGATAAGAAGTAATCAACTCTTAATCAAAGATTGAATTTATCAAGTTTATATCCCAGCCAAAAGGGGAACCCCCACAAAAAGAGGTGTGGTTTAAGACTATAGAGACTTAAACCATACATCTTTTCAAGCACCCAACAACAACTGACTCAATATTTACGTGACCACGTTTACCAACATAAACGCCTAAAAAACACCAACATGGTGACAATTCTAAACAAAAAAACACTAACCCATTCTCTTCCTATAATCCTTCGTCAGTCCTTCTCCTCCTACAGTACTGCTTGTTGTGGGCAATAAGAATACCGCCTCTTCCTAGAATATTTCCTCTCCCACGTCGCCCTGTATCGGTTAATACGTGGCCTTCCAAGAGGACGTTTTACTTTTGGTGCATATCATCTGATGGATGACACAGCTTCAAGAACTGACCATCGGCCTGTGGGAGGAACAAGATGCACAGTTTCCTTGTAGACTTCTCTCACGCAGTCGTTCTTGAACATGGGATGGAAGAGATCAGTGAGTCGCACTCCCCTATCACTTGCAACCGCTATGGCATGAGCACATGGAACTTTATCAATCTGAAACATGTTACAATCACATGTATGAGCATTAAGGTTCACCGAGTATCTGATAGTTTCTTGCATGACCTCTGCTTCAAACTGGCTAAGTCTTCGAACACTCATCTTAGCTGACCTTCTGTAGTTCACTTCTACCAGCGTGTACACAGAGGGTGACAAATATTGGTCCCATTTTGAAGCCGTTTCCCTTCTTTCACAAAACCATTTAGAAATGGTCTCAAGAATCGCATCAAACAGAGGAAGAATAGGCCACTGACGCTGTGTTTTCCACAGGCCATTAAGACACTCGGCGTTGTTGCTTGTCATGATGTTAAACCTGTTCCCATGAAAATGCGCCCTCGCCCAGTTTTTAACTCCAGCTTCTTTTAGATATTGACCAATCTTTGGAGATGCAACTGTTATTTGAGCAAACTGATGATTGAACTCAGCTACTGTGTAAGCCTGAGCAGCTTTTTTGAATATGCCGAAGAGGTCTTGCATGCCAAACTTCCTCTTGAAGTTTTGGTATATGTGATATATGCAATATCCATGCTTGGCGAAATGATAGCTATTTCTCAGACCCTTCCCAATGCTAACATGACGGTTATACACGAAATACAACTCAGGATGATCAGGAACAACAACCCTCAATTCACTGAAGAAAAATGACCATGCATCATCGTTCTCACTGTTAACAACGGCAACAACAAGTGGATATATTTGGCCGTTTCCATCTTGTGCCGTAGCCAGGAGAAGTATCCCCTTGAACATGGATGTCAGGTGAGTGCCGTCAACTGATATTACCTACACACGCAAAACTATGTTCTCATAAGTTGCCCTGACAATAGGATGTTAAGCTTGGAAAACAACATTATATGGATTGACTTATGATTCTTGTTCTGTTTGTCACACATGTAGTCATATAAGCGCTTGACCTGAAAAAGGAACTATACGTCCTGACTGTGACAACAATGAGACTGAAGACTGACCTTTTTCAGATGTGGCGCTGCCCTTATCCATGGACCTAAAGTCCAGAAGACATACTTGAAGCGTTGGTCAGCATCTCTGACTATTCTCGTGTATGTTCCCGGATTAGATTTCTCTAACATGTGCATGTAAGAGTACATTTCCTTGTAGCTATCCTCAATTGTACCATGTCCTGGGCCAAGAGTCGCGCTCGATTGGCTTTGTAGTAGCTTGTCCTTATGCCATGCTCTAACATGAAATCCTGAATTTCTGAAGCACTGAGGTCTTTACGGCCGTTTAAAAACCTGAGATGTCACGAAGTGAATCTATAAATGCATTCATATTGGCCTTTGATAACAAAAACTGTTCAAATGCAAGAAAAACATACTTGTGAAGTACTTTCTCGACAATCAGCCGAGAAGTTGCTCCTTTGTGATGATTGTGGTTTACTCTCATGCCACATGTATGATCCGCAATATATTGTCGCACCATAAACAAGGACGTTTTTCGATACAATGAGCCACGACAAACGAAGGTGCATTTGTCGTCAACACACTCAACGTCATAATTGGACTTGTCAGACCTCTTCACACGCATCTCATAGAAATTTTTCATTGCCAGGGAAAAGAGTGCAGCTTTAAACTCTTCCTTAGAATTGAAGATCTGACCAACCTTCATTGTTGGATATGAGGACTTGTTTTCACTTGTTTCCTCATCTTCAACTAACATGCGTTGCATGTCCCTCTCCGTTGGATAGTACCTCTTTTCAATCTCTCTAAGCAGGTCTTCATCAACATCAATCTCTTCTTCTTGGTCCTCCTCTATTTGCTCCTCGTTGTGTGTTCCCTCATTGCCATTTATTTCCTCCCACACATCATCTAGACCAACAGTATTTACATCATCACCTAAAGCATCACCTGAAGCATACCCTAAACCATCACCACCATCAACATGATCATCATCGCCTAATTGATAACAGCCCCCGTAATCAAAACCATCTCCTATTTCATCCTCCAAAGAATCTCCACTATTGGCATAATCAGTCATTTTCTCCTTTCCTTTGTTTCTTGATGTAGCAGCTTCAATGTCCTCATCATCGCTGCTCAATGATATAATGTCTTCCAGTATCATGGGACACTTTCTCTTGTCTTTCCCCCTCACTTCATCCCTTTTTAATCTCCTTAACTCTGCTTCGTTGTCACCTTCAATAATTTCATCAACTGACCTGACGTCAGTGTCGGGTGCTCTGTCTTTTGCAAAAAACGACCTGAAAAAGTCTTGATTGCCTTGGCTCTGAGTTGGTGGTGGAGTTGTTGGAGAATGAAGAGTACGATGTTCAGCCCTTTCACTTCGAATCTCTTCCTTCTTTAAAAGGTTGGTGTACAGCTCAATATTCCACTCTGATGAATTTTCTCCACAGTTGTTCAAGAACTTGAACGCATCAAGATCATCGTCATCATTTATAACGATCGGTGGAAGTTCTGGTTTATTTTGATAAACGTATTGCACAAACAAATTCTCTTCATCAAATGGATTCTTCTCAGTCCATTTGTTGCGCAATGTAGCCAAGTCCATGTCAGGGGAAAGCAACATGGCTTTCACTGTTCTATCACCCTCATACAACCACCTTTTTCCTTGTTGTTTCCATTCTCCACAACTGATGAACTTCACATACACTACTTTCGTACCTACAAATAAAGAAGGTTTTTGAACTTCACGTATACAGAGGGGAAACATCGGTTGTTTTTCAAGAGAGTTTACTTACCCATTCAAGCCTTAATGGAGGGCGTCAGGTGTGAAATATCAAGTGTGAAATATCTCACGTGGAGTAAGTGCTAGAGTCAGGCTGCTTTGAAGTTCTCCATGAATATTCAGGGATTTTTGTCAGGTGAGCTACGCTGGAGGGATTAAGGGTTGAAGGAGATGAATAATTTTCTTTTGGAGGGAAACTTGCCCGCCAATTTTAATTAAGGCACCGTTCAAGGAAGACATACTTGAAGGTTGATGTGATGGGGCTGCCACCGGGAGGGAGAAAGTGATTAAGGAGAGATTAAAGATTTCTTTTATCTTTTTTGGAGAAAATATTAGTCAACTTTTAAGGATATTCAATTGAAAAGAAAAGTTAAATTATATCCTCAACAATAGCAAAAATACCACAAAAAAATTGGTACGTTTGCAATACTTTTTAAAATATGGGTTTTTTACAAGTTGATAACAAAAATCTGATATCCTTGCTATTACGCCTTTAAATATTCTCTATAACACAAATTGCAAACTAGAAAAAGGAAGAAGATGAGGACAATGTACCCCATGAATTCAAGATCTACTCTAAAACCAAGAGAGAAATTAAAAAAGAAATTTTAAAACAAAGCAGTTAGAAAGAAACTATATTAAAATTAACTTTGATGGTTCTAGAGATAATGATGGTAATGTCATTATTGCATCTATCTTTAGAGATAATTATGCAAAACCAATTGTGATAAACAATAAAATGTAGTACAAAAGTTAATTCTAATTACTAAAAGTTCTAACTCTAATATATAATTTAATTGAGACTATTAATCGCAGTTTCAAAATTTTTGAAATCGATGGAGACAATCTCTCCTTTATTAATGCAATTAAAGGCATACGTATTATCCCTTGGAAGATTAAGATGATCGTTACATATGTTCTGTGTAACCTTTAGTACTTCTCCGCCATCTGCATTGGGCATATCTTCAAAAAAGTGAATTCAATTGCTCATTGTTTTATGCGACTATGTGATCTCACTTTTCATGAGGTGGTGCAACCAAACCAAATTCTTTGTGATCTCATATGCTCAGACACTATAAGGATGCCTTGTAACCGTATATGAGGTCCCTAATTCATTTCCTTATAAAAACACATCTTATGGTTTCTTAGATAATCTCTATGATTTAAAAAAATACTTATAATACCACCTAATAAATAATAATTAAAATAATTAAAATCTCTTGAGAAAAGTAGGATTTTTCTATATATACTTTGTAATATGACAATCACAACGAGTAAGATCTTAAAATTAGCATATTACATGTATTTTAGTATCAAAAACTAGCATAGCTACTGCCTGTGCCAAATACGGGATTAATTAAATATTTTTAATAAGACAATATTAAAACTTATGTAGGAAAATACATTTTACGATACTGAAAGATGAATGAATTTTGTATGCATCAGTAATTTTAGTACTCATAAAAATGTTATAATATAAAAAAATCAATAATTAAAAAAGTGTGACTATATCGAAACAAAAGGTTGATATTAAATCGACACCATATTAACTCATGTTAGGAAATATTTTGAAAAATGACTTTTCATTAATGTATAAAGTTTGATTTATTATAAAATATACAAAATATAATTGTGTTAGTATATGAAGTCAAACATATATAATTAATTAATTTTCTTAATCTCACAAAATCATACGTTTTTTATTAAAAATGATTTGAATGTGGTAAATCTGGTAGATTTGAGAGGGATTTTTACATAAAACAATTAAAGTAAAAATGAGATGTGTCAATACCTCTAAGTGATGTACATCATCTAGTAACAATTATCAAACTACTATTTTTAAAATACTTTTGATGAATCCATAATTATAAAAATATTTAACAATAAATGAAAATGAAAATGAAAATATAGTTTATATAAAATTTTCAAAATCTATAAGTTAAAAAATTTTACTCGTAAAGATATTACATTAAATTATAAGGATCAATTATTGATACCATAATCAAACTAATCTTATAGCCAAGTAGACTTGGCTAGAGATAGCAATTTAGGAAGACGGGGAATTTTTTTGCTTTTTTGAGGATTTAAATGGAAATAGTTGATGTGTATATTCTTCTATATCTATCTTTTTCACATTAAATATCAAATTTTGCCTTGTAATTCTGAACTTTTACATTATTTATGAAATTTCATAACATTTTGATATTTTTACGTGGTAAGTGGTAACCCTGAGTTTATATTCCTTTCCGTGACATACCCATCGTTAGTTACCCGGTTAAATCAGCGTTACGTGGTTAAGAAAAGGGAAAAAAACAAAATAAACCCCCATTCTTCTCAAACCCGACTGGTCCTCTTTCCCTACTCCCTCTGAGATAACACTCCGACTTCCCCTTCACTGACACTTCGGGACGACGCTGGCGAGCGACCATGAAGCTAGGGAATGGGATGTCGGCGACCACATATTGGCGACGACCACGATAGTTGTGCTCTTCTCTTTGGATAGACGATGGCGCGAAGCCGGCGAAAGCCGGGACAACGACCGACGGCGGTAATTCAAGGTACGAATTTCATTACTCCACTTCTGATTTTTGGTGTTTTGTTGCCCAAATGTTAGGATATAAACACTTGGGGTTTGGATTTGGGGTTTTATAAATTTAGGGATTTGAGGTACGAACTTAAGGTTTCTGGGATTTGGATTCGGGGCTAATTGAATAAGTTAGTGTGAACGACTTAGAGCTTATGGTTAATTGTAAAATTTGAGAAATTTCATAATTCTATTATACTCATGGAGATTATGAACGAATTTGGCATTTTGTCAATTGCATTCATGTTCATCACTTGAGAGGCCAAGTGTGTTTCCTCTTACTAGTAGCTAAACTATTGCAATTAAGAGTGATTTGTATGTAGTTGATTTAGTAGGTGTAACTTTGATTGTGTATGAAGCAGTAGTACTTGGAAGTTCTCTTTTATTTTGTTAATAACTAGACTTTTTGTGTTTAACTTGAGAAATTCAGGAGGGATAGTGAGAAACACGCTAAGACTAGTTGTGCCAGAAAACTGTGATCCTGACTAGGGATTATTGATGGAGTGGTGTTGGTCGGATGAGCCATTAGACCGTCCAAGCATCACCCAGATTACTGATGCACCGCGTCAATGGCAATCAAGATTCCGCCAAAAGGACAAGCCACAACGTCAAATACAAGAGCAGAGCAGATGTGTAAGGCTTAGGCATTTGGAATTGTGTTCTTTTGTGTTTTCATGTCTAGGATGATCAAAATCAGTCGGGTTATGCCTCTTCACTCACTGGGTAAAAGTAGACCATGAAAGTGTTCATGTTGCATTGCAAATATATAGTGCATAAAACTGGTCATTATTTCCTTTGTAGTTGATAAAGATTTTCGATGCGTTCCAATTTCCAAGTATGTTATTCTCTACATTTCAACCCACCAAATTTGTACTCCTCACTTGTGTTAACAGGCATTATCGTGAATGAGAACTACAATTTCTATCTCGGAATACAAGATGAATTTGGCTCATTAGCTTCTATGAATCCCTTAATCGCATCTGATCTGTGTAGGAATTCGATTGTCGAACGAAAGCAAGCCAAAGCCTACTTGGAATAATTAGTACTGCGATCACTGCCATAAAACAATTTGCAGGACTTGATCATATTGGAATGGCAGTAGTAGTATGGCACAGAAAAAATGCCAACATTTTAAGGGTTGATGGAATCACACCTATAACTAACAAAAAAAACAAGAATCAACACAAATTTATATATGTAATACTGAAATCTGCAATAGTGTTGATGGTAAAAGTTGAAGGAAAAATAATAATCAACCATTCATTAAAAATTGAACTGGGTTTCCATTAGGTTATGCTCTCATCAACAAGACCAAACAAGAGAGGGCTCCATGCCATTCCCGAGCTCAAGTATTCATAAAAGAAATTGTCCAATTTCGATAACTCATACCACGTAGAATCATGCACAGGCTAACTCTACTCTCTTTAACCTAACCCTCTAACAATTTTGGCAACCAAAAGTCTAGCAAAATTGGCACATAAGAGAAACTAACCCCCTAACACATTGTTTCATGAATCATACATTTGTAAATAAATTAAAAAAAAGCTACCCAAATCTAGTCAGACATAGGAGAAATCCAAGAAAACTTCATACCATGGTCAGCCTATCCTTCTAACAAAAGGTTGAGATTTTGTAGGCCTTAGCTGATATACTGCGTCTTACACGTGGCCTTTGTACCGCCATGGAGCAGAGGCGGCTCGAGGTGGAAGCATACCATTATCGCCTTCAGATTATCTGTTGCACCACGTTTTATTGCTTCTTCAACTATCTCTCCGCACTCGTTGTGCACCTGGAGCCGCCTCCTGGAAATATCAATGGCATTATGGCTATTGAAGACCTCCCAAATCTCGTCACTTCCTATGATTAGGAACTCGTCTTCTTTATTTAGATTCACAAGCTGGAGATCTTGCTCCTCGCTGACCCATTTGCTTGAGTCCTTCCAGGTGCCAATTGCCCAATGCACGAGTTATGCCTAGCTGGCCGTTTAGGTATCCGTCTTCAACGTATCCACACAAGGACTCAATCTTGGTTTATTCGATGAATGAGCAATGCCTATGGTCTTCATACATCTCGAGAGCGATTCCTTGTCAGGAAGGAAAGAACCGCTATGCAGTCCGCAGCATTTGCCACCAGTTCAGATTTGACAAAAAGATAATACTATTTTTCAGCAACAGATAGAAAAGCATAAATGAAGTCCTTTAAAGAAAAAAGAAGATTAACAAGATATACAAAATTGCTTGGTAGTAAGCTGAATGAACTCAAGATGCAGAAAAATGCATTTACATTGAGCACGAATTTGTTTCTGACTGGATGCTATTCTAATAAGTTAAACAAGAGATTATACAAATTCTTCTACAAAATCTTGCTATAGCACCTATTATAAGGACCTCATAAGCCTTCGCACTTGCACATCCAAAGCTTGGATCAATATCTGATATTTCTAGTATGGGATATAGAAGTCTAACAACTTCACCCGGACTAGGCTTGACTCACCAATAGAGAAATAAATCATACTAAGTTCAGGTGGAGGGTATATCCAGTGATAGATCCATCAAGATATAGATATGACCCACTATTATATATTCACCCATCAGTAGATAAACAAACCTAGAAACTAGCACATCTTCCAAGTTCAAGCAGTTATAGACAAGCTTCTGGCATAGTGAGATTTTATAAGTAAAAGGAGAACTAACAAATAGCAAGAGGTAGGATGAGTTGCAGCTTGCCAGGTGAACAAAATATCTCCAAGCAAACATATAATTTATTTAAATGGGGAATAGACCGGATATAGCACCGCCATGCAACCAATACTATTTCTTCCCACAAGTTCATTGGTTTACTGTCAGTAGATAACACATTGTAGTTTTGGTTTTGATTAAGGATTTCTGGCCATGGATGGGCACTCTTTGGTGGTGAGGCAAGATTCCCAATTAACCACCAGAAATCCTCCCAACCCATCCACACAAAAGACAGGTAGATTGAGTATGGGTTTAGGCTTCTAACGAGTGACAAGTGGATCAAGTGGGATAAATAAAATATTGAGTGCAATTTATGGTCCACCTGACCAAAAACTAATCCTTTCCTTTCTCTAATCATGTTGAAGCTTATGGCCCTCTCTATGCCCCTATTATAACCGATTGCACAAACATGCAACATAATTTGATTGACAACTACCTCCAAAATCTTGGATGGGTGGCCCATGATCATTTGGTTCTTGTCAATGGCAAGCCACAGATCTATCCTGCTATTTTATATGATTTGGAAGTTCAAATACCTAGTAGATTTATATACTTGTGTGCATTTGACTATAGTAATAGACGTTTTCAAGTAATCAGGGTTACATGGCTATAAATTCGTTTGTATCATGAGGTTTCAATATACTTTTATTCATCTAAAATTCATCTGCATTTCTCTACCAATTCGTTTGATATTAACTGTTTGTTATTATTATTCTCGAAAATCACATATAACTATGGTTATATCCTATAGTAATATACTATGATTATATCTTATAGTTATATCCAATTTGGTTATATCTTATAGTTATATTTTATAGTTCTATACTATGGTTATATCATATAGAGAATATAACCAAATTGGATATAACTATAAGGATATAACCAAATTGGATATAACTATAAGATATAATCATAGTATATAACTATATGATATAACCATAGTATATAACTATGGAATATAACCATAAGATATAATCATAGTATATAATTATAGGATATAACCATAGTATATGCCTATAGAATATAATATAGAATATAACCATAGTATATAACTATAGAATATAACCATAAGATATAATCATAGTATATAATTATAGGATATAACGATATGATATAATCAAATAGGATATAACTATAAGATATAACCGTAGTATATAACTATAGGATATAACCATAGTATATAACTATAGGATATAACCATATTATATAATTATAGGATATAATCATAGTATATTTAACTATTTGGAGGAACACAGACTGACAAATAGAATTATTTTATGGATTAAACTCTATTTTATCAGGGTTTTCTCCCTAATCTCAAATCAAGTAATCAATGTTAGACTTTGTATTCGAATGGACGAAAATCCTAAACCCCAAAACCTAACCATAAACCCTAAAAAATACTATAAACCCCTTGGGCGCAACCTAGATGTGCCCAGAGATCTGGGCGCAACTAAGTTGCACCCAAAGGGCTGTGTGAGGGATTGTTTTAGGGTTTAGGGTCTTTATCATTGCAGTACAAAGTTTAAAATTTTCAAGTTGAAGTTGGAAAAATAACTTCTAATATTTATATATTGACCGAATATTTTGCTAAATTGTGTCGGACCTTGAAATGTATGATGGTGGTTGGGGGAGTAATATATATTGTCATTACATGATATAACTATAGAATGTAATATAGGATATAACTATAGAATATAACCATACGATATAATCTTAGTACAAAAATCCTAAATCCTAAACCCCAAAACCTAACCCTAAACCCTGAAAAATACTAGAAACCATTTGGGCGCAACTAGAGTTCCGGATGCAACCTAGTTGCGTCCAAGGGATTGTGTGGGGATTGTTTTAGGGTTTAGGTTTTAGAGTTTAGGGTTTAGGCTATTTATCATAGTATATAACCATAGTATATAACTATATAATATATGATAAAACCATAGCATATAACTATAGAATATAATATAGGATATAACAATAGTATATAACTATATAATATAACCATAAGATATAATCATAGTATATAACTATAGGATATAATGATATGATATAACCAAATTGGATATAACTATAAGATATAATCATAGTATACAACTATATGATATAACCATAGTATACAACTATATAATCTAAATATAAGATATAACCACAGTATATAACTATATGATATAACGATATGATATAATCAAATTGGATATAACTATAAGATACAATCATAGTATATAACTATATGATATAACCATAGTATATAACTGTAGAATATAAATACAAGATATAACCATAATATATAACTATAGAATATAACCGTAGTATATAAGTATAAGATATAACCATAAGATATAACCAAAGTGGATATAACCGCAGTTATATGTGATTTTCGAGAATAATAATAACAAACAGTTAATAGCAAACGAATTGGTGGAGACACGTACATGAATTTTAGATGAATAAAAGTATATTGAAACCTCATGATACAAACAAATTTATTGCCATGTAATCCTGCTTACTTGAAAACGTCTATTACTATAGTCAAATGCACACAAGTGTACAAATCTATAAAGATTTTTTTTTTAAAAAAAATCCGCTTTTTGAGCACAACCAGCAGTGCGGGGCTAGATTTTCGCGGTGTGAAAAAGAATCCTCTTTTTTATTGAATTGACGTTGATTTAACTGGGTATGTAACAAAGGGGTATTTCATGAAAAAAACATAAACTCTGTATTACCATGTGAAAATGTCAAAATATTAGGGAATTTCGTAAAAAAGGCAAAAACTTATGATTATCAGTTAAAATATATGTATCTCAACGGTTAAAAAAAAAGGCTCGACCAGGAAGACATCTATACTACTATAAAAATTGGAGTTCGCTTATCTACAGTAACTGATTTTTGTCTTATTCAAATATCAGCAAATGATACTTCAATAGTTTTATTCACTGTCATCAGTCATCACATATTTTCATTTTGGGCTTAATTATCAGTTCTACACTTCTACCAAGGACATACATCACTCTTCCTCCTTACCACATCTACGCCTTGTTACTCACTCTCCCTATTTTACTGACGTGTGCCCACCTGCACACCGCCTCTTCTCTTTCATCCGCAGGGGTTTTAGCTTCTTCCTTTCATCCTTCCTCTTTCATTCAAACTTTAGGTCACAACACAATTCTTTATTTCTGAAACAATCACAATCTCAATCTTTTTTAGGATCTTTAATTTCGTCCTTCCTCCCACCGCAATGGTGCCCACCGACTACGAATCCGACAATTGATATATATCTATAATTTCATCCTCTCTGCTCTTGTCCATGGCAGACCCCCATGTATGCCTCATCTTCGCTTTTCTCCATGGCTCAACCGTGCCCCCAATTTTTCAAATATGTCGTCCCCGGAGAAGAAATCGCCATCAGCGGTTCCCACACCGGCGGCATAAGCGTGGCCTGCTCCGGCGAGAGAAGAAGATTCCGACGACGCGGGAAGCATCTTGCCGGCGATAGCGAGTCTGGAGAGTACGACGACCCCGACTCCTCTTCCTGTGGAAGTTGAAGGCGGAAGGGGACGAAGACTCCAGGTATGCATATCTCCTCTCGCCTACTTCCCTTCTGAAGACCAATTCTAAGGATTTCGCCCTTGAAATTGACTTGAAATTTTTGCCTTCAATTAGCCCTTCAATTTTTTTTTTCTCCTTTTGATATACAAAATTAGGGATTCTGGGTTTCCGATTAGCCCTAAAATTAGGGCTTTCACTTTTACGAATTTAGAGGGTGTTTGGTAACCTGGTATGGCCGCTCAGGTATCGGGTTGGGATTCCCAAACCCGATACCTAATGTTTGGTTAACACATTTTTGGTATCATTCCCATTCCTCATACCCACTTATACCTGATTTTCATACCCCTCATTTTTATTGGCTTTGGAATGGGTTGGAATTGGGGGTTTGAAATTGGGGCAATGACTAGGCAATTGGGGCAATGAGTGGGCAATAAATTTGATTCCAAAGCATTAACCAAACACAAAACTTCAGGTATGGGGTTTTAAGTCCAAACCTCTTCAACCCGATATTTCATACCAACCCGATACCGGATTTGTACCAAACACCCCCGGGGTTTAGGGTTTTCTAGGGCTTATTAATTAGGGATTTCAATTTTCTCTAGCAATTTAGGGTTTTAAGATTTCTAGGGCTTTCAAATTTAGGGCTTCTAATATACTGCTATTAATTAGGGATTTTAAAATTACGGATCTCAACACTTCAGATATCTGTACCTTTCTTTTCATTGCAAGTTAATTTGTGAATATAAATTTCCCAATTTAGTTAAACTACACATTTACTGTAGTGTTTACTGGACTAGGTTCTAACGGAGTTCAACAGGTATGCTCTCAGTACCAATATGACTTTTAACCAAATAAAGGAATAAGAAGGACCCTTAATCTAATTTGCTTATGAAATTTGACTATAAACAGGGTGCCATCACAAAGAGAATGACTACCATTGAAGAGATGACAGGAATGGATGTGCTTCGCAGACTGGGACACTTACTTTAAGTCGTCTGAGTGTCTGACTGTTGATCTTAATCTTGTTGAGGTACTAAGATGATAATTTATGTCCACAGTTTCTGTTCCTTCCTGAGTTAATAACAAGTTCTGAAATACTTGTAATTAGCTATGTCATCTATTTGATAGTTTCTTGCTTTACCTATTCCTAGATTTTTGTGAAATACATGGACAAAGATACAGTTGTCCTACTTGCAGCAAGAGCAGCAAGAATGGAAAACCAAGATTCCATTGATGCTGCTACAGTCAACATGCTTGCTGATCCAAAGGAGGTAAACAGAATGAGGTAAACCTAAAAGAGCACTTCATGAGTCTACTTAGAAGTTAGAAGAGTAAAATTGCCCCTTTTCCTTGTTTCTTGCAGGGACGTGCAAACATCCGAGAAGTTCACTTCCTGCCATTCAACCCTATTGACAAGTGAACTGCTATCACTTGCATTGATTCAGATGGAAAATGCTACAGAGCGAGCAAAGGAGCTCCTGAACAGGTAGTTATCCCATCCAATTATGTTCTTGCATATGGTAAACATCTAAACTTTTTATGGTTATATCTTATAGAGAATATAACCATCATTGAAATCTCTTTTTGCCTAATCCATAGATATTTAAACTTTTTATGCCACCCCTGTCAATTAGATTCTTGAATTATCCCAAGAGAAAGATGAGATTGCTGGAAAAGTGCATGCCATCATTGAAATCTCTTTTTGCCTAATCCATAGACTGGTCGAGTTGGCAGGATTGGTAGATTTTGTAGTAGATTTTTAACTGCAATAACTTACTCCTACTGTCAAAACAATATCGCATGTTCCATTTATACGTCGCCACAATTTAGCACTTCTCTGCGGCACAATCACTTCATAATCTCTGCCTTCATCTTTACTGACACAAGCTTCTGAAGTTCTGATATAAGGTATCATTCGGTTGCCTCCTTTACCTATGTATGTCTTTAATTTACTGATATAACATAGTTTCAGTTTCATGTGAATTTTGGACTGTGAATTATGTGCCGATCACTATATTTACCGACACAAAGGAAAAACCATTATTAATTTGTATCATGATCGTATGACCAATTTGGAAAAATTGCAGCAGCAGAGGATTATAAGAGAGCTTTGGATCAATAAAAAATGAATCAAATTAGCCTAAGATGCATAGGCAATGTTCCATTTACTTATTTTTTATGGTTATGGTATTTTAAGGTCTTAGCAAATTGTAATGAACAGTGAAGTATGATGCTAAACTTGCTAAGAAATTCCATAACGGTTATTGTGGATGCATATTGATTTCTAGCATATAATCTTACTTTGTATTATGGCTTGGCTATGATAAACGTAGCTGTTGAAACTCATGTGCTTGTATTTAGGATTTTGATCTTTATGAAATCTTAGATGTTTATAACGTTCTTGTAGGGAAATATTTGCTAGGTATCTTCTATCACTTGTTCTACATGGCACTTGCTTCACCAATATCGCATGATTCTAACTTTATTTTTATGGGTAGCTCTTCTTTTGCACTAACCAAGTGAAGCCTTAATGTTGATGTTTGCCACATTACCCTGCTACTCTTACTTGAACATTCCTGAGGTGCTTACTCTTAATTTCAAACTAGAGATAATTTTATAGTGCATAATACTATGAGGCATTTCTTGTTTTGCTGATTTCTTATTTGCTATCACCTTGGAAAACCAATTGTGTTGTTCCTAAACAGTGGTTTTTAGACATAGTCCGCTTCTCTTTCTTGGATTTTATAACCGGAGTAATTCTGTTGTAGATTTGAAATTCTTGGAATAATACATTTTCCATTGTACTATTCTGGTCATTACTTCATGAGTTTAATGTGTCAAGTAACCAATTTTATCCATGAAGTTCCAATGTGATAGTCATATAACTCATCAAACATCCCTGTGAGTAGAGCTTTTTAAGCACTTGAAACGTGGGTTGGGTAGTATAAAATAGATTACTGGGTTGTGTCATAGCAATCGTCCACCTATCTTCTAACTCAGTTGTAATTATAGCTATCCAATTGTAATTAAGCTTTTGTAACTTGTGTAAGCAAATATTTATGATGTGAAACTGACCTTTGCTGTTTCTGAATTCAGATTCCAGATTTACAGAGCAGGAGCTTCCAGCATGCAAACCTATCTTAACACCAGGATAGGTGATTGACGATGCTGCTCTTCATAAATCTATATTTTGATGTGAATTTGTCCTCTGAAACTAAATAATAATTTTCTGATCATCTGCAGGTGATCAGTGTATTCATGGTTGTCAGCATTGTATTTATTCCTATTGGTGTTGCTTCTCTCCTTGCTTCTCGGGATGTATGTGTCCAGACAACAGCTATACTACTCAGTGCACTATTCTTTATCTGTTGATTCTCTTTTGTATATAATGAATTCCGTCATTTCAATCAGGTCGTTGAAATTGTTGATCGCTATGATGACGCGTCCCTACCAGATTCTGCAAAAGATGATCCAGTCAAGTGTATATAAACTCATGGAAAGAAACCTTGTAATAGGACACTTGTCGTAAGTTCTTCTCATAATTCAATAAATGATGTACTTGGTAGATATTGCAGCATTAATTACGCTTATCGTGGACTCACGTCAGTGTTTTAGACTTTTAGTCAATGTGGACCTACGCTGTTTCCCTGCCTTGATTTTGTTCAACTTGTGTTTTATATTATTATAGGTGACAAAACATATGAAAGCTCCTATTTACGTGTTTATCAGCTTGACAACTTCTACCAGAATGACCGCAATTATTGTTGTTATTATTGTGTTACAAAGTGGTATCTTCTTTTGTTTGTATCACGTTTCTGTGCGTCATAAACATTCAGTGCTCTCTGCAGCAAACATTAGCAGAAGGAGATTACTGTAATCATTGGGATCCACTTTGGTGTATTTTTTAAGGAATTTTTTTTTTGGTTCTGGTACAGAATGAGCAGATTAATGAAATTAATATAATCTATACATCCCTTCCATCTTGTCACACATTCATGTGCATAGTTTATATAATCTTTCAGATTTGCTAACTTAAGTTTGCAATAATACTATTAAGACGTTGAGTAGAACATGCAGAGAGTTCAATTGCCCAACAACTTGAAATTTTTATGAAAGCCATTGCTCAAAGCTGTATGCTTAAGCTGTGATTGATTTGATTTCAGGTAAGTGAAGAGCCGAAGCGATGACCAGCTACGTTCGAGCAGAAGTGCTGATTGAATCACTGCTTGTAAGCCAGAAGACAAGTCTAACGCCAACCCAATTGTGCCTTGTGCTCTCATAGCTTGGAGTTCGTTCAATGACACCTACGCTCTCTCCCTCGACAGCCAAAATCTAACTGTAAACAAAACAACACATTTCATGGAAGAGCGACAGGGAACACAAATTTGGGAGTGATGTCTACCCAAAAAACTTTCACAATGGAACTCTTATAGGCGGTGCTCATCTAGACTCTGGCAAACCGGTAAGATTTCTTCCTAAGCATAGGCGGTGCACCTAGGGTTTATGTCTAAGTGTTTTCTCTATTTCACAATGACAGCTAAGCGAGCAAGACGATTTGTTCGTATGGATGAGAACGGTTGCGCTTCCTAATTTCAGGAAGCTGTATGGGAAGATAGAACAAGACTTGAATATAGACGACCAGATACAAGTGTCGTTCTGCTTGTTTCAATCTTTATAGTTTCGTCAGAACGTGTACAACACGTACAACTTCAGTGGTAAAAAGACGCTGGTGCTCTCTACCACCAGCTGGCTTGGAGGGAAGAACGGGTTCCTTGGCATCGCCTATCTCACGGTTGGTGGACTATGCTTCTTTCTCGCCATGTCCTTCTCTCTCATCTACTTGATCAAGCAAGGTAACTCTCTCCTACTCACTCTAAATGAAGATTTGAGCTTGCTCTTTGCATTAATCGGGTTTGGTTATTTGAACTGCAAATTCTTGTTGAATTGCTAAGCATGTGCTTTTGTGTTGTGGTTGATCAACAGGCCACTTGGTGACCCTTCATACCTGTCATAGAACACCCACCCTGGAGGGCACTGAACCCGAACCTGAACCAGCACAGCAAGGATACAAAAGGAGCTCCTGATGCAATATTATGTAACTATGGAGAGTAAGATGTTTGATACTCAACCTTATACGAAGCACAATGGTGTGGTTATATGTAACACAACAACATTCTTTTATTTCTCTTTCTTTCTTTTTCATTTTATACAAGTAAAATAGTCTTTGCTCTCTCAAACAAACATTGTTTGTTGATATCTTTCCCGCGGCTCTCAAATAGTTTTGTATGGAATTACTTGTTGCATTTACATTATAGAGCTATTGGTTTGAAGTTAATTCCAAGTATGTTTATTTGAGGACAGCAGAAACTGTATACAAATTGTTTAGTATAAAGCCGGCTAAGAATACAAATTGTAGATATCGATGAACTGGGTATATAAAACCATAGTATAATGAGTCCAACATACCTGAACTCACTTTCAGCAAAGGCTTCAACTACAATGCCCTGAGCAAAATATTTGAAAGATAGGCTCCTTCAGGGTAGGAAGGGTCAATTGGATGATCGCACACTGCTCCGGCCTTGCGTAAGATGATCACCCTTCTACCCGCCATTGAAGTCGCACCGTGTACTAACATTCCATAACAGACCGAACATATCTTGTTAGGATTCAGGATAATTGACTGAGCAAAACAAGAAGGCAAATGGAGTTTAAAGTGGGAGATGGGACTGGAGCTTCCAGGAGATGTCAATATAGCATGAAACAAATGTGGTGATTTTTGAATAATTGTGTGTTTTTAACTCTTAAAATGAGTTGCAAGATTGTCTGAAGTTGATGATTCAAGATCAAGTCACTTCTCTTAGAAGTTTCTTTGTTTCACTTTGAGCAGTACAACATCTTTTTTGTTTCCTTGTCTCTTAATCGAGTGCTACAGAGTACTTGATGATGTAAAAACTGTAATATATGTGTAATTGTTGATGTTGGTCATTAGGTCGACATTGAGCAAGCATGTGGTACTGCAAGCACAGAAGAAGCTATTGACATTCTTTATAATAACTACAAATCATCTATAACGCGCCAACAAGTTGAGAAGTGTGTCTCCACAATATGTCAACATGATTCTACGTACAACATAGTTAGATATCAAGACGTACATAATAATAAACTTGGAATGAATTCATAATATATAATTAGTTAGTTATGTAGTAACGGATATTAATTTTGAATTGTATTGGGGTGATTTAGTCACAGGAAGGTAATGATGCGGAATGAGAGAACAGTTGGGAAATGGGAAAAGGTTTCAGAACTGAAAGTTGCGATGAGGGACACTAGGTCGAGAAAAGTACCAGGGCGTAGCTTGATTGAGGTTGATGATAGAGATTTATGGATATTTGATGAGCTTGACCAACATTTTAAGATCAATTGGAGAGTTTGATCCTATAGAGCTCGAGCAGGAGGCTTGATGGTAAGTAGGTTGTTGTTTTCGTGTATTCATCCGATCAAAACCCAATATAACATAAACCGAGCTTGTACTCGTCTGATTATCTTATATTCATAATTTTCTATAGAACTATGGATAAATCATTATAGACCTTTATTTGGAGCTAAGGGTTCGTTTGGATTCCTTAGTAAAATGCATTAAATGACATTATTTGTATTAAATGGATTATTTAATGCAAAATAATGCATTTTATTGGCAATCCAAACAAACCTTAAGAACTTGATGTCAATACCAGTGCTTGTTTTTATGAACTTGATGTCCTTCTTGTTCTACAAGTTTTGGTGCTTTCAGGTTAATTTTCATGTCATGTACATGTTTTATTTAACTAGAGCCAACATGTAATCTGGCTCTCTTTCTGCTTGGTTCTTACAACTTATCCTTATCTGATGTAGAGGGAGTATGATAAACGCTTCGGTTCATCATGAAAAGCGTAGTAGTTTTAACGTGAAGCAGTAAGAATAAGTTTCAAAAGCTATTGGTACGCTGCCACATAAAATTTTGACCTTTATTTACTACCTGTTACCTTCTACGCAGGTTCATAAGATCACAATATAAAACAAAATGGCATTAAATCCAGAAGTATCCCCAAAAACTTTTCAATGCAACATTACATTGACATATTAACTAAAGTACAACGACAAGAATCCTACATCAAATAAGGTGAGATATTAACCACTTTGTTACAAAATTATTACACATACATAGAAGACATTTACGCCACTTTTCCTCGTCCCTTTTCGAACATATGCAGTTGTCATCAGACTGTAAATATTTCACACGCCGTATAGTCTATCCGCAGGTTAGTACAATCTACCTCTGGTATGTCACACTGTATTTACTACGTCTTTATCATTACCTAAATTAGTATCCGCTGATTCAACTTTCTAAGCCGTCCTACTTTTCGCATGTCATGTTACAGAAAATCTTCAATCTATATGAAAGCTCATATAAATTATTTAACCGTACAAGAGTCTCTTATTTAAGTAATTATACATCACTTCATTCTCAATTTCCAATACTTCACCTTTCTTCGCCGCCTTAAAATAATTTCAGTTCAAGACTTACAACAAAAAAAGGCCTAATACTCCCTCATTTCCCATTTCCCTTTACTATATATCTCCTTTGTGTCATCCACGTAAAAGATCTTGTTTCTTGTCCATGTCTTTCAATTTCTATATATAAGTAAATAAGTTTACGAGTACATTGATTACTTCCTTATCAGTACCATAGTGTAATTGAAGAAATATTACTTAGAAGAGTTGTATTAGCTTTTTTGTTGTTGTTGCAGGCCATTTGCAAAGGAGCCATGAGTGAAAAGCAGATCGTTACCTATCCTTCACCTCTTGAACGAGTACCAAATTTCCAACTGCTATACAACGACATCTACAGGGCAAGTGCCAAATGAATAGCTTCTTCATTGCTGATCAAGCTGAAATTGTATTTCACTGTAGCCAGATTTTAATGAGTACACTAAACTACCTTTATTCCTTTACGCCTTGTAAGATAGATTTTTGATGTCCACTTTCATATTTTGGTTTACACACTTAGCTTATTTGATGTCCACTATTAATTAGTACTAATTTTGTGAATTTCTTGCCGAGTTTCTTCTCAATAAAAGTATTACATACGACCTCGTGTGCTGCTACGCACGCGGGCCACCCCTAGTAATTGAAAAGAAGGAGATACAATTGATAATATATAACTATAGATTGATTATTATTTAATGTATATTATTAATTTTTTTATATGTACGTAAGTTTACAAATACAAATAGCTAATTAGGAAAAGGTTAAGATTTTCTCTATTAATTCATAGATTTGGGTTCCCGTGCGAAATAGGCTTTCCGTGCGAAATGCGAAGCAATCTCGGCCGTACGTTTTTTTTTTTTTTTTGTCAACAACTTGTTTTTTTTTTTTTCATTTTCGTCCCGTGATCATTCTGGAAAAGCCTATATAGAAGGTTCACGAATAAGCACTAGATGTTCATTTATTTGTACATTCACGTTCACAAATAAGCACTGAATGTTCAAAGACATGTGTTGGAACATGATCATGTTATATGTGAACTTATACGGCACATACAATGAACATATAGTACTTATATGTGAACGTTAATAATTGTCTATTCCAGAACGATCAAAGACAATAAATAAATAAATAAAATAAAAAAATTTGTTGACCGAAAAAAAAAATTCACCATATTTACGGTTATGCCACCACGTTACTATTCACTACCCCCCCCCCCTTTTTAACAGTACAGTGCCCTTGAATATTACCCCCCAGATAATGAACATTACCGCTCAGAAAATGAACATGTGGTGTCTATTTATGAACTCGAATGAACGCGACCGCTTCGCATTTCACACGGTAAGCATATTTCGCACGTGAAACAGACTCTTAATTCATATTTGTTTATATATACATAATTGTTATTTAGTTATTACTTGATGTGGGATCACGTGCATATTTGTCTTCTTGTAAAAAGTATGAAGCATTTTTGTCCATTGATGTAAGTTCATCCAACGACCCTCATTTAATGCGTGTCCTTGCCTTTTTATTTAACTGAGTGGTTTTCTTTGCTATTTGCTCAAGCCGATCTTGTTCGCATGAATTCCTCTTCATCAATTTGTCTTTGTCATTTTCGTCCTACTAGATATTCCCTCGTCATTTCGTATTGCTTGATTTTGTTTTTTTAAGCTTCAATCTTTTACGTGAATGTATGATTTATGCTTGTTTTTGTGTGTAAAAATCCAGTTTCTTGCCTTTTCTTTCCACTTTTGGGGATGATTTTATGATTGTTATTAGTATAGATTATCCATCCCAGATTTGAGAAGCTTGGGTTTGATTAGGATGGACAAGCTGAGAAACGCCCACAAGGTGTTCGATAAAATGCCTAAGAGATATTGTGAGATGCACATGGATGAAATGGCTTCTAAAGTGGATAATTTGGTTTATTTTTGACATTTTTGTAGACCTTTGGCTTGAAGAATGTGAGAAAATCATGATAAAAGCAAAAAGGAAACAAAACACAATGGGTTGAATATGAACATTGATGTTATTATATATGAACCTTAGATGATTATATATGAACATTGACATGTAGTATATGAACATTGATATTGTGAATTGTACATGAATGAAATCCCTTCTAAGGTGGATAATTCAATTTTTTTTTGACATGAACAATATGAGAAAATCATGATAAAGGCAAAAATTAAAATTAAAATTAATGGGCTTATATACATAATAAGAAAAATAAGTATTAACATTCAATGACTATATATGAACATTAAGATGTAATATGTGAACCCTTAATGTTTCTGTGATTCCTAGAGTGTGGGAAACAAGATGAGCCCATATTTGATTCATACATCAAGAAAAAATTAACAATTTATTTAGGATATAGAGTTAAGCCTTAATAAAATATATAAGAACCCAACTTTATAAAAAACAAACCTTTATATTTTGAAATATATTAATATTACAATAAAAGAATGTTATAAAAAAAATGTTGTTGAGAAGCTAAATTTTTACGTTAAATATTGAAGAAAACCAAAAAGAAGATGATTGTTGGGAAGTGGGAAGGGTTATGGGACCACTGCGTCATAAAGAGGTGAGATAAAGAGACATATGCATACTTTTGTAGAGGCGCGTTCTGGTACAAATTAGAATTATAGTAAAATTTGCGAAGTAATTTGGGCCGTTGATTTAAGGAGATGGACGAATGAAATTAAAATGAACATACCTCTTCATTTACAATGACAATTTTGTGAATACGAGCAAAACTCAAACTTTTTTTTCTAAAATACCCCTCTTTCACCGTACAGATTGAAAACCCCAATTCTACCCCCCTCCCCCTCTCTCTCCTCTGACTTTTATCCATTAAAATCACCATTGAAACATCACAAAAAGCTTTTCGCAATACCTCCAAACAACAATCTTCATCGTCCTTCTCTACGTACTTCTGTTTGTGGTCTTCGTTTTTTACTTAAAATTGTATCAATGTTGCGATTTGCTTGAAATAACTTGAATTTGTGTGAATAAAGATTTTTAGGGTTCATAGTTAGTTTTAAATCAAAAACATGAATTTGCGTTCGCTCCACCACAAGTTTGAATCATGTTCGCTCAGATCTCATTCGCTCGACGAGATTTATTCTTCAATCAAGCCATGGAGAACAACGAGAAGCTTTCATCAAATACCAATTCAACAACAAGGTAAATAAATATTCTAATGTCTCTATTCTGGTGTTGGATTGGATTTTGCTCATCTATGTGCTGAATTTTGGATTTGTTGGGATGAAGTTGGTCGATTGATGACTTGTCATTTGTCCAATTGTGTTCTGAAGTTTTTGGCATGTTTTGATGTTACATTTGCTAATTTTGGATTGAACTTGAGATTCTGCTGTCAATTTCATTTTCACAAGTTGGATGTCATTTGTATCGGTCGTGTTGTCCGCGATGTTCATATTTAGTATCTTAATGTTCATGTATAGTACCTTAAAGTTCACATTTTGTGCACCATAGAAAAGACTGGGTTCATGTGTTGCATGTCCAAATAATTGATTTTTCAAAGCCTATTAGCTCAAATGGTAGATGAATGTGTTGGTACACATGAATGTGGGTTCGAATCCCTCATTGGCTACATATTGTGCTTGTGAAAAGTCTCAGTCCAATCTGGATTCACGTGTATCATGTTCAAGTTAATTTATATTCTCCCAAGGTTCATATTAATTTTCATGGTTTAAGAACAATGCAAACGTAAGGGTTCATATCTAACATGTCAATGTTCGTTTACAATCATCTAATTTTCATACTTGTTCGTTTGAAAACTTCATCTTTTTTTTTTCATACTATGTGCACTATATAAATAAACTAAAGGTTCATATTTTATGTTTCCAAGTTCATATATAGTCCTATAACGTTCATATATAAAAATCTCAATGTTCATATTAATTCCATTATGGTCCATTTCATTTTGTGCCTTTATCATAACTTTCTCAAGTTTTTCACGTCAAATGTCTAGAGAAATGTAAAAATAAACTGATTATCAACCATATCTCTCTCAGGCATTTTATCGAACACCTTGTAGGATTCTCTCAAAACACAAAAGCATAAAAAACAAAAGCTAAGAACAACAAAAATAAACAATATCAAATTGATAGATTAGATCAACACAAAGATACCAGATTTAATCAATCAAAACTTCAGCCCAAATAGCATGTCAGGTTCATATGTAATACCAAAATGTTTATAATTAGTCGCATGAGGTTCGTAATCTGTGCATATTTTTGAAAACCAACTGAGGTATCAATCATTTGTTTAGAGTGTCCACTTGCAAGAAATCCTTGATAAAGACATTTAACATGCAAAAGTCTATGGTAATCATGTGCAACCACTAGCAGCAATTAAAGTTGTTGAACATGCTGAAATACATAGACAATGTAACTGAATATTACAAAGCATGACAGGTTCATAACTAATGCGACAATGTTCATTATTCATAGTATTATGTTCATAATCTGGGCATATTTTAAAACCAACTAAGCTATCAAACATTCGATTAGATGATTGAACGACAATAACTCTTTTGATATAAATTTCAACAGGGAAAAAGTCTATGGCATCCAAGTACAGATAAGAAGAAGAATGTTCAAAAACTCATGTTACAATCCCAAACAACCAAAACTGGTTTTTTTATTTATTAAAAAGTCAGTACAATTTGAGATTCTAATCCATAAACATGACATTGTGAAATGGAAGTAATAAAAAATCAAGTCTACAATGAGAAGAATGTTCACAAACTCATCTTTTGGACTCTATGAATGAAATGTACTGAGTTATTCATGATTGAGGGCATTTCATCCATGTTTAGCTCACGATTTCTCTCTTAGGCATTTCATCGAATAGTTTGCGGGTGTGTCTCAACTCATCCCCCATAATCAAATCAAGCTGATCAAATTGAAAATTGACCATCTGTACCAAAAAATTGGTCCACCTCCTTGAACATCCTAGCAACTAAAGTCATTTTTAGATAGAAGGAGAAAGCAAAAATGAGCTTGGGAATGGCGAAGTGGTGGTCGTCGAGATCCAATTTGAAGACTTGGGGCGTGTATTGAAAGGGCATAGCGAATTTATTGCACTTGTAGAGGTCCGATTTCTTCTCTTCAAAAGCATTGGCGAGAAGAGACCCCCGAAGAGCTCGAATTGGGATCGCCACGACCATTGAAGACAAAGCTTCGAGGGAGAGGAATGATGAACAAGGAGACGGATTGAGATGGCTTCATACGTGATGTATTACCAAAACACCCCGCTTTAATTAAAACTTGTTATATCCTATATGTTGGGTGACTTTGATCCCACGACCAACAACGCTTCTCATTTCCCATTGTAAACACTTTTTACACGTGATCCCTTATATACTTTTGTATGATTATAGAGGTTTTGATTATAATTATAAAAATGACATTGAACCTGACCATAAAGCGCGCAACTCATTGATTTTAATTTTTTTAGGCGCTTTTAATTTCATTCGTTCGTTAAACATATCCTACGGTTGTCATTGGTTCACATTTTTTATAATAAGCTTTTTTTACCTGAACCTCCCTCGTTATTACTTATATAAATTTTATAGGTATTATGTTATCTATATTTACTATAATCAGATCTTATGCTTGTGATTTCAGTTAAATTTATTTAACTAAATAAAGTTTAATATATAATTAACTTGATCGACTATTATAATTTTTTTAAGGATTGGATGATAGTTGGATGGTCATGACACATAGGCGAATTGAATGTAGTACTGACATATAGGATTTAAACATTTCAACTAGTGTATATATATATAGATAGATAGATTAATATGGGATCCATTCCTTTAATATGTGTGATATATTAGTTATTAAAGCGTAGATCAGATGATGTACAACTTAATTGTATGGCTTTTTTTAATGAGAATATATGTGTGAATTTCTAGAGAAAAAATCTACAAAAATCTCAACCAACTTATAAACAGAGTAAAATCAAACATGGAATGGAAAATATGAGTTTGTATCCTATGAGTATGGACTTTAGGGTGTAAAACGGAGAGTAAAGAGAGCCATTAGATGGAGTTGATCGGACGACTACAAATGCATCTAGATATTAGCTTTGGCGGTGGCAATTTTGTAAATATTTCAACCTTTGTTCACACTTATTACCACTATTCTTATTGGCAAATCCTTCTTTATGTTCATTTATTGTCGATCCCGTTATATGGAATGCAATGGGTGTTGGTGTAGTTAAATGTGCTTCATTTGATGAGTCGAATGAATACTACTTGGACTCATCCTCGAGGAGGAAGAACCTTGATAGGTTGAACTAAATCAAGAGACAACAAATGTAGTAATTGTCAAATTGGATGGGATGAAGTCTGTTGCTTGTAATGCCAAAGTGACCCCTACATCCGTGTACTACCTGCACAGTTCTAGTATTAAGGAGATGGCAGGATTAAGAGGTGATAGAGAAATGTCATGACTCAAACCCAAGTTCTTTGAGATGATTGCTTAGAGAGTTTTGACATGGATTTCAGGGATTCTGACCTAGTACTAAAATTTGTCATTTTTTTGTTATTATTATGGAGTTTGAACTGCGAGTTTGTAATTCCTTATTTTGTCATTGTGATAACAATTTTGATAGGTTTTAATTTGATAATTTTTGTACTAAATCTGAAAGGATCATATCATTGATGATTCTATTAATGAAAGATGCATTAATCAACAAATTGAGATTTTTCTTTATCAAAATGTGTGAAACAATTTTAGACAAATGATTTTTTGAAATTAAATTAAGACATGTAAGTTATCACATTTTGTAACCCATATAATTGAGTAAATATACAAGAAACGACATATACACTCGACATAGTTGCACTAAAGATTTAAGATCTTATTTATGCACTTTAGGTACCGAGTTATGCACTATCGTATACAAG
Organism: Rheum nobile; assembly: GCA_027886185.1. Lineage (NCBI taxonomy): Eukaryota > Viridiplantae > Streptophyta > Magnoliopsida > Caryophyllales > Polygonaceae > Rheum > Rheum nobile. Next base: position 1,926,877 of record WOAB01000652.1, on the reverse strand, counting down.
ACATGTACGTTTATGAACTTTGGTTATCACAACCATGATTTGTAGCCTATGAGGGATTTCAACCCACATACATGTGTACCAATACAATGCTATACCATTTGAGCTAATGGGCTATGACAAAATCAAATATTTGGACATACACCACTTTTATACAAAGTACATTAAAAAATTAATAGAAGCACATATCACGAAATTAGTCATAAATTCATCAATTAATTAATTTTGTACATTTAATATAAAAAAACACACTTTAGGTACTTTAATTATGCACATTTAATAACAAACAATAATATACATTTTAATCACTTAAGTATGCACATTTAATATCACAACATGCACTTTAGGCGTTTTATGATGCACATTTAATATGAAGACATGCACTTTTAAGTACTTAATTATGCACATTTAATAGCAAGACATCACTATGCACTTTATACATTCAAGTATGCACATCTATTATCAAGACATGCACTTATCCACTCTAGCTTACAATATAAACTTATTAGAAAAAAAGATATGCCTGTAGTTTTTGCACTTATTTCACAACTAATCTGCACATTTACAAACTACATATGCACTTACTAAACATAAATATGCACTAGAATTTAAAATAATGAGCAAACATATTACTTCACACTACAAATAATAATATGCACATACATCATGCATGTTATTGTAAAAATCAATCATGCACTTCAAGTGTACCTTATTTCTAAGACACACAAAATATCAAAGTTTACTCGACTAATTGAATGTGTTTCAACATATTAACCAAATAAATCACTATTCATAGAAATTGAAGCATCATGACACATGAACCCTAATTTTGAACACATAAACCCTAATTTTGAACACATTAACCATAAATCTGGACACATTAACCCAAGATTTGAACACATGAACTCTAAATCGCATCAAACATAAACTAAAAATTAGGAATGGAGTAAAGATTTTTACCTTGTTTTTGCTTTCCTTTTCCCTTTCGAAGTGTTTTCTTCGCTCGTCTTTTGCTTCTTCAAATCGTCGAGTCTTCAAGCATTTTTAAGAGGAGGATGGAGAGAGTGGAGATAGATGGGGATTTGGAAGGTAGATCTAGTAATTTCTATGGCGATTTTGAATGAAGAAGATTGGAGGCAGATGGAGTTCGGAGGCGCTTCGAGAGCTAGGGATTTGGGAGTACATAAGCGTATGAGGATGGGGTTATTTTTGGGCTTTTATGGGAGGGGCACTATTTTGGTGATATTTACGAACGATGCCACTAAAACAATCAAAGCAAGCGCGCGCGCATCCCTTTTTGTTAATGTTTCAACATAATACGTGTTTCAATCTTGTCCATCAATTTGGCTCATCCAATGGCTGTAATACTTTCTCACTTTACACCTAATAGGTACTATGTACCAAAACCTCACTCTGGAAAATATATATAAAAAAAGAAAAAGAAAAAAATAGATAAGTTGGGAGATATCTCAACGTAATTGATAATTTAACGTAAAAAGATATATGTAAACAGTAATAAATATAAAATTTAATCAATTAAAACGAACTAATTGATATAATTTTTTTTAAAGTTGGATGATGTAGCGGATGATGTGACATACCTTAGAGGTTGACACAATGGCGAATTGAACGGTGTTAATGACACATAAGCGAATTGAACGTGATGCCGATACATAGAATTTAGGCCTCTCCTTTAATATATTTTTATGTATCTAGATATATAAATTAAAATTAATTTGTCAGCTTATTAGTAATCACTTAATCTTTCATCTATGAAAAATATTTTTTTGTCCCAAACAAATTAATCACTAAAAATTAAAAGCAAATTTACTTAGTAAATATTTTATTTTATTTATATATTGTTGGAACAAGGTTCCCTCAAGGACATTGGGTGTTTTGATGATGATAAACACCATGCATTTGATATGTGTTCTTAGGTATTGTTTCAGGGAACAAAAAAAAGCATGTGAACTATTTGGAGAAGTTCTATGGAACAATGGTTGTGACCAATGGATCAATCATCCTAGGGAACAGTGGAAATAAGAGCATCAGAGTTCAAGAAGAAGAGAAGGAATAGAGATTCCAGGGAACAAGGAAAACATAGCAAATGAGCTTTGCACCGTTCCCAGCGACAAGGCAAATAATGAGATGTTGCGTCTAGGGTTTCGAATGTTTGCTTGGGGCACAAGAAGACATTTAAACAAGGAAAGTGAAGATTATATCTTGAATATAATGGGTCGGAATTATCATGGAGAGATAAGATCTATTTATAGAAACAATATATCTTGCAATATGTCCATCTATTAGTTAATAATCCCCTTTTTTGTATATTTAGGGCTCGTTCGGTATGACTTACCGAAGGGCTTAATTTGACTTATCGTCGATGATAAGCTCAAATGACTGAAGTGGAGGTAAAAACGCATTCGGTATGGAGGCGACTTATCGGGGCTGAAGGGGGCTGATTTGGACTGAAATTCTTGCTAAAATTTCACCCTCATCTTCAAGCTTATGTGACTTATCTTCATGGACTTATCACAATTTGGGCAGAAATACCCCGACCCCATCTCGACAACGCTCATCTGTTTCCTCCTCGCCTAGCTCACAAGTATTGTTTCTCCTCCTTCCCATCTTCTTTCACCATCTCGTTCTTCTTCTTGTACTTTTCGATTTGCATCAATTCTTCTTGACAACGCTCATCTGCTACGATTTGTTTCATCCTCCGCGAACTGAAATCAAGGATTCTTTGCTAATTTTTCAGTTTTGGGGTCTTGGTTAATTTGTGCAGGTTGAAGATGGCGAGCTTCTGCGAGCTATGGAGGTCACAAGCTGCAGGTTGAAGATGGCGAGCTTCTACGAGCAATGGAGTTCGCGAGCTTCTGCGAGAAGTGGAAGATGACGAGCTTCTGCGAGAAGTGGAAGATGGCGAGCTTCTGCGAGGCGTCAAAAGCTTCAGGTCGCCGCCGCAAGGTCGCCGTCGGAAGCTTCATCGGCTTGCTCTTCCAGACAAGAAACCCTAACAAAATTGGGGAAATGTTAGACACATGTTGATCACGTGATACCCCTAAAAAAAATTAATTAAGGGTAAATTTGTAATTTTCATCTAAAATTAAGTCGGGATAAGTCATTGATATCGAACGCGTCCTAAGGTTTCAACCATCAGACTCAGCTTCAGCCCCAGCTCAATTCAACCCCCAGCTTAAATTCTTCCAATCAGCTTCAGTCCAGTTCAGCCCCTACTTCAGCTTCAGTCCTAATAAGCCTCAGTCATACCGAACAGACTCTTATAGAGAGATACCTTCAATTCCTCAAAATATCTTGCAATATATTGTAGAATATGATTTTCCAAGACTTATAAGTAGTTGTTTTGCCAAGCTAGTGTCACTTTCTAACTAATGCTTCTCATGCCACTCCCATCACGCTTGCCTCGGTTTTAGATACCCTCCAGAACTATATTGTGGAGCCCTTATGCTCATTTTTCAAAAAAAAAAAAGAACATTAGGAAAATTCAAAGCAATGCTTTGAAATCTTTATGAAGCCTTGTGCTTTTGTAGGATGCGAATTTGCAAACTGTTGGTATTAGTTAGAAAAATTAGTTATATATTTGCCTTGTATTATGTTCTGATCCATCTTGTGTCAATATGATATGATCCTTAAATAAGAGTTATGCCTAAATATGTTGCTTTCTTATATTTGTATCACTTCGTGTTCTTTCTATGTCCTTGTGGAACTTATTCAACCCACTTTATGTATCTTGCATATGTGCTTTTTGCATCAATTGAATGATTGTCACTGTCTTTTTTGCAGTATGGGTGCTTTCCTTTTGAGTGCAAGGACCAAAGGAAAACTATATGGAAAACTCATTGATGTTGTGAATGCAACTCTTTTTGCTGTCATATCAAAGCTGATTTTTATATTTTTGAACTTTCTATTATGAAGGGAAAAGGTACAGTCTGCCTAACTCAAGGATAATGATTCACCAACCTCTTGGTGGTGCACATGGAGCACAGTCAGACATAGATATTCAGGTAAAGCTCTCTTCAAGATAGTCTCAAGTTGTAGTTTCAGTGCACAATGATCCATCACACTCGTTGTCCTCAAAATTATAGCAAAAATGGTAAGCATACTAAAAATTTCCATGGACAAACAGATTAACACTCAATATTTAGTCAGAAAAAAACATTCATTCAAGTTCATAATGAAAGGTGTCATTTATTGGAAGTACATAAGGAGATAATCAAAAGCAAATTACAGATTACACATCCCAAACATAACCAAACAAATAAAGATCTTGTCAGCTACGATTTAAAATAATTTAATTACAAAGGAAAATGCAATTATAATGGTATGAATCACATGCATAACACATTCATAAGGAGCAAAGAATCCAGAGCACTCAGAAGTCAAAGAAACAAACAACACGTATTATGGTAATGGAAGAACTTGAGAGCACTTAAAATCGAAAACATTAACAGAAAGTGATATGAACATTGCTACATAGCATACTCGAATCTCAGTCATTCATTTAAGATACGTTGAAATGTAACACGAATAGAGCAAGAAAAAAATTACTCAGAGCATGTTTATCTTGAATTTAGGATTGAAAGAGAATTCTCAGTAGAGAAAGAGAACGAGAAGAAGAGAAATCTGTTTTGATTAGAATGAACGATTACAGAGAGAGAGAAAGCTTCAGTGAAGCTTAAGTACTCAGTTAACTAACTCCAGATAACAGATTTTTAACTATAGTTCACTAATGAACTAACTAGAGTTAAGTTCAACTAACTCAGATACTCAACAACCACTTAAGCTAAGCAACCAATTAAGCCTAAGCCTCTATTCTCTATATCCTCCCTTCAAGTTGGAAGTACAACAAGTCCCAACTTGTGAACTAAGAACTCATGCTGAGATCTTCCAAGAGGCTTAGTCATAACATCAGCCAACTGAAGACTAGTGTGTATGTAGGCAGTTTGTAAGAATCCACTCTGCACCTTCTCTCGTGTGTAATGACAATCTAACTCAAGATGTTTGGTCCTTTCATGGAAGCAGGGATTCACAACAATCTGTTGGGCAACTTTATTGTCACAAAAGAGAGTGATAACAGGTTTTTGTCGTTCTAAAAACTGCTATGCAAAATATCCAAACAAACCTTAAACCGTAGTCCAAGGTAAGTACAGGTCGAATCCACAGGGAAGCGAATTCTATCTTAATATGCAAATTATGTGTCAAACTAAAGTAACCAAAGGGGGGTTTTTGTGAGTTTAATTAATCTAAGCATACAAAAGTAAACAACTAGATGTGATGGATTCAGTAATGGGGAAAAGCACTTAGTCAAACAACATCCACTATTCGTATGACAAGTTGATCATAGATACTCATTCAAATCTCATGCAATGGTAATTCCAATTCCTTTTCAGATATAACTAATAGCACAACCAGATACTATTAGCACTAACTAATTAAACAACCCTGAAACTATCAAGATTCAGTTTAACAGCAGCCTTACGGATAAGAATATAGTTGGATACAATTCTAGCATAAAACAACCAGCTTTTATCCTAGAATGTAAATCAATTCTCTTCTGCATAAGATTAGCACAACCAGTTACTAACACGATGCAGTTGCTACTCTGAAATAGATATGCTCAACCAGTAACAATCTAAATCTAGCAATAGATCAATAACAATAAACCCTAGTTGCGTCCAAATAGAGATTATCAATATCAATCATAAGCAACTTAAGCAAGAGAAAGATAAAAACCATGCAATAGATTAAGAACAAGAATCTCACAACTTAATCCAAACGAAAGCTTCAGCGTCTGACTAAGCCAAGGAGGCTTAGTTCTTCATAACGTAGAAAGGGAAATTAGGGTTCAAGAGATGATCCAAGATTGGCTAGCAAGCCTTTTTTCTCAACCCTTAAATACTAAAGGAAAATAAAGCTAAGTTAACCTAAAACGAAATAATAAAAAGTAATAATAAAAATAATAAACTAAAACAGGGAATTAATCCCGCAATTCTCTCGGCAAAGCCTCTCGCGAGCAGCTCGTCCTCGGCCCACTCCAAGCAATTCATCTTCTCGCTGATGTCGTGGTGACATCATCACCAATTCACTTTCCGCTTCTTCTCCCGCTCGGCAATTCACGCGGCTTCTCGGTGGGCTGCTTCTCCTTGCTTTGCTTCACGTGGGCCACGCCTTCAATTTGGGCCTTCTCCAGCTGCAGCATCAACACGGCCCACAACAATCCATCAGCTCACTTTTCCCTCTTTCTTGTCTTCGGCTTCAACGCGAGGCGCAATTCACGTGGGCCACTTATTCACTTGGGCCTTTATTTAATTCGGCCCATCAATCACGTGGCTTTTAATTAATTAATTACCAAACTTCACCCCCACACGCCATACACATGAATGTGTCTAAATCTACCCGAATGGCACCAATAAAACCTCTAATGACTCTTACTTAACCCCTATAAAATAGTGCTTATCAAACCACCCCATGCTTAGACCTTTGCTCGTCCACGAGTAAACCAAATAAAGAGTCTACTCCTCCAATGCAGCATCCAAGATCTCAGGAAGCATATCCTCCAACTAAGAGTCACCTAACCCATGCCAAGCTCCTGGCACCAATCTCATTCACAACACATCCACAACTCAACAAGCTTAAGGACAAGCAGAGTACTTCCCCCAAGCTAACCCGGACATCCAAAAGTGTGAGTAACCTCTAATCCTAGCCTCCATCTATTACTCCTTATGTCTCCCAGAGTGACCTACCCGACAATCCTTCTTTGACTCCTCTTCTTATGACGCCTCGCCAAGAATAGTGAGAAATCCTAAAATCACTCTTCTTCTTTTCGCTCATTTTGCCAAGGCGCCCTTTCGTCATATTACCCTAGCCTAATGCTGGTCCAAGCCACCTGCTTATTACCTAGGCCGCACTTTCGGGTTTTCGACCTATCCCAGGATTTCAATGATAGCCTTTTTTCAAATTTTTGGCTCTTCTCATTTAATTTTTTTTTTCTCCTCAGCAACGTAGCAAGTATAAAACTCCACCCCATGCTTAAACATTGCATTGTCCTCAATGTAATGAAAGACAAAAGAATAAAGCACAGGGAAAAGCAAAAAAATAACTCACAACGTTGCCGAGTTGGCTTGGACACTTCCGTGTTGCTGGCGGTGTAGTCATAAAAGCTCATGTCCTGGATGTCTGACATCAACGCCATTATCTTCATATACCGTGCAACCATAAGAAATCACTCTGGTGAATAGTGGTCAATCAAGGGAACGGGGTTGTAAGGCCTTCAAAAATGGGTCCAGATGTCATCGTGGTCGGGCCCTGGTGTACCTTCTCTCCAACTGTCGACTGCAGGGCCATCATCGTTGCCAAATAAATATAGGGTGAATGTATTCCTCCGTTTAGCAACATGATGCGCACCTCTCCGTGGGGAACTCTGGACAGCTGAGTAAAACTTTTTTTTTTTTTTTTTTTTGACTTTTCTCCCCGTTTAAGGTCTTTTCGGGGTATCTTATTTTCGTCTTTTGCTCCCCGTTTAAGGTTTTTTCGGGGCCCATTTTTTTTTGAATTTTTTTTTTTTCGATTTTTTTTTTTTTGAGAAAGTGCAGCGGTCGCCGTGAAGGGTGCGGCGGTCGCCGTAATTGCGGCGGGCGCCGTAATTAAACGGCGGTCGCCGTTTTCATGTCGCAGCTATCCTTCTTGGTGAAGCAATTACGGCGGGCGCCGTAAGGTTCGCGGCGGGCGCCGTGAACACCTTCTCCATTTTTTCGCGCTTCCTGTAGGTTAGTTCGACACAGAAAGGAAAAACTAAAAGGAAAACAACTGAATAAAGACTAAGGGAAAGAAAATAAACTACCAAATCTCGGGTTGCCTCCCGAGCAGCGCCTTGGTTAATGTCGTTGGCTCGACATACTACTCAATCCTCTTCAACTCGGGTTTGTCCTATCACTTGAACTCCTGAGGTCTATATCAGGGGGATGCCGCTTTGTGTGCTCCATGTTGAGCCTTTCCCCCATGCTTGTGTACTTCATAATGGTTGGACCGCAGTTCATATCTATGAATGCACTTGCCATCTTCAGGAACGGTCTACCCAACATCTCAAGGGCTGCATGTATGTCCTGCCCCGTATCCAGCATGTAAAAATCTGTCACCTGAATTAAGGCCTCCATCTTGTGCTTCCCCTTTGGTTTCTTCTTTATATTGCACAACGCTCTTAAAAACTCTGTGTAGCGAGGGATGCAATTTGCCAGTTCGATCAAGGGAATGGTTGCCTCGCAGATACTGAAGGTTTCATATAGCTCTTTGTCGTTCTTCAGCCTTCGAGTATCTTGTACTGCCTCAGGGAGGGGCGTGACGGGGTGCAACGCAATGAGCGGGGAGGAGTTTAGACGCACATACTCATCATAGGCAGCCTCGAGAGGGTCGGGGGCTGCCGGGGAATTTTCGAGAGGAACGGGCATCGCAGGATCGTTTTCGCGATCGTGGCTCTCCTCCTCTCGATCGCTGAATTCCTCCAGTCCCAAAAAATACTCTTCTTCAGAAAGCACAACGCGGTCCAAAATATCGTCTGGAATACCCATCTCCTCAGTGGGTGAACCGAGGTCGAGGTATACCTCCCGCGGTCTTGGGTTCTCTTCTGCAGATATCTCGCTGTATTCCCCGGCAACGGCGCCAATTTTATAACAGGTTTTTGTCGTTCTAAAAACTGCTATGCAAAATATCCAAACAAACCTTAAACCGTAGTCCTAGGTAAGTACAGGTCGAATCCACAGGGAGGCGAATTCTATCTTAATATGCAAATTATGTGTCAAACTAAAGTAACCAAAGGGTTTTTTTTGTGAGTTTAATTAATCTAAGCATGCAAAAGTAAACAACTAGATGTGATGGATTCAGTAATGGGGAAAAGCACTTAGTCAAACAACATCCACTATTCGTATGACAAGTTGATCATAGATACTCATTCAAATCTCATGCAATGGTAATTCCAATTCCTTTTCAGATATAACTAATAGCACAACCAGATACTATTAGCACTAACTAATTAAACAACCTTGAAACTATCAAGATTCAGTTTAACAACAGCCTTACGGATAGGAATATAGTTGGATACAATTCTAGCATAAAACAACCAGCTTTTATCCTAGAATGTAAATCAATTCTCTTCTGCATAAGATTAGCACAACCAGTTACTAACACGATGCAGTTGCTACTCTGAAATAGATATGCTCAACCAGTAACAATCTAAATCTAGCAATAGATCAATAACAATAAATCCTAGTTGCGTCCAAATAGAGATTATCAATATCAATCATAAGCAACTTAAGCAAGAGAAAGATAAAAACCATGCAATAGATTAAGAACAAGAATCTCACAACTTAATCCAAACGAAAGCTTCAGCGTCTGACTAAGCCAAGGAGGCTTAGTTCTTCATAACGTAGAAAGGGAAATTAGGGTTCAAGAGATGATCCAAGATTGGCTAGCAAGCCTTTTTTCTCAACCCTTAAATACTAAAGAAAAATAAAGCTAAGTTAACCTAAAATGAAATAATAAAAAGTAATAATAAAAATAATAAACTAAAACAGGGAATTAATCCCGCAATTCTCTCGGCAAAGCCTCTCGCGAGCAGCTCGTCCTCGGCCCACCAGCAAAAGCGGCCCACTCCAAGCAATTCATCTTCTCGCTAATGTCGTGGTGACATCATCACCAATTCACTTTCCGCTTCTTCTCCCGCTCGGCAATTCACGCGGCTTCTCGGTGGGCTGCTTCTCCTTGCTTTGCTTCACGTGGGCCACGCCTTCAATTTGGGCCTTCTCCAGCTGCAGCATCAACACGGCCCACAGCAATCCATCAGCTCACTTTTCCCTCTTTCTTGTCTTCGGCTTCAACGCGAGGCGCAATTCACGTGGGCCACTTATTCACTTGGGCCTTTATTTAATTCGGCCCATCAATCACGTGGCTTTTAATTAATTAATTACCAAACTTCACCCCCACACGCCATACACATGAATGTGTCTAAATCTACCCGAATGGCACCAATAAAACCTCTAATGACTCTTACTTAAGCCCTACAAAATAATGCTTATCAGAGAGTGACTGGTAATTGCAAATCAAGGCCAAAATCATGCAAAATATAACTTGTCCAAACAAGTTCAGCTGTTGTAGCTGCCATGCTCCTATACTCAGCTTCAGCAGATGATCTATAAACAGTAGCTTGTTTTTTAGTCTTCCATGACACAAGAGAGTGCCCAAGGAAAACACAAAAACCAGTTAGGGATCTCCTTGTGGTTAAACAAGCTCCCCAATCAACATCAGAAAAGCCTACTACCTTCAAATCTATTTGAACTGGATAAAAAAGTCCTCTGTTCAATGTACCTTTAAGATACCTGAGCAAATGTAGTGTAGCTTGGAAATGAGATTGTCGAGGTTGTGCTACAAACTGTGAAAGATGCTGCACTGAATAGCTGATATCTGGACGTGTGAGAGCAAGATATAGAAGACGGCCAATGAGTCTCCTATATTGCTCTGAATCAAGCAACAAGTCACCTGAATCTGTGCTCAATTTCAATCCAGTTGGAAGTGGGAAACCAACAGCTTTTGTGTCCTGCATCTGTGCATCAGTTAATATATCATGGATATACTTCTTCTGACTCAAATAGACACCCTCATCTCCTCTGAATATCTCCATGCCTAGAAAATATCTTACCTCTCCCAGATCTTTGATAGTGAACTTACTATGAAGAGATGCCTTTACTGAAGCAATTTTTGTGAGATCATTTCCTGACAAAAGAATGTCATCAACATAAACCAAGAGAACTGTGAATGAAGCACCCTGTTCCATAGTAAATAATGAGTAATCATTGATAAATTGCTTGTAACCAAGACTGCATAAGAAAGATGTGAGTTCATGACAAACTTATTTAATGAATGAGTAGCTAAGTTAATATAAGAACTACCTGCAAAATTTGTAGCAGAAGGCATCACCATTTTCCCTTTGAACATCTTCATCATCTCTTGACACATAGCATGTACAAATTCTGGATTCAGTTGACCACACTTCCCTGACTGTGATTGAGAATCTTCTTCCTCATCTAGTGGACTAGACTGCTGGCTACCTTCAACATGTGCAACAACCTTGACTGAAGAACCTTGTTGCTTATTTCCTCTCTTGCCTTTATACCATCGCGCAAAATTAGGTGAATCTTCTGCCGGCTTCACCATTGTTCCATCGAGAAATCCAAGTTTGAGCTTTGTTCCCAGCGCCATTCGAACTTGCCTACTCTAGGCAAAGAAGTTTCCTCCATTGAATTGCAGCATCGTGAGCAAAGTCCCTGAATTATATGAATTCATCAGATTCAATGGATCGCTTAGTGAATTGCCTTGATTCTGAGCCAATTGTGCGAGTTGAGCAAGCAAATTCATCCCAGTTTCATCTGCCATTTGCGATTTCCAGAGATTGTGAAAGAATAAATCAATTTGATGATCAAATCACTCTTCCTTAGTCGATCTTAAAGAACAACCGAAAGCTTCTCTCAATCAATTAACTAACCTCGCTCTGATACCATCTTGAATTTAGGATTGAAAGAGAATTCTCAGTAGAGAAAGAGAACGAGAAGAAGAGAAATCTGTTTTGATTAGAATGAACGATTACATAGAGAGAGAAAGCTTCAGTGAAGCTTAAGTACTCAGTTAACTAACTCCCGCTAACAGATTTTTAACTATAGTTCACTAATGAACTAACTAGAGTTAAGTTCAACTAACTCAGATACTCAACACCCACTTAAGCTAAGCAACCAATTAAGCCTAAGCCTCTATTCTCTATAGTTTAAGCCAACCACTTAAGCGTAGCGCGACTTCCCAATGCTTCTCCTTGAGTTGTTTCATGAACTGAGACAACATATGCACTGCAAAGCATAAATCAGGGCGAGTGATGGTCAAGTAGACCAGGCGGCCGATCAGTCGGCGATAGCACTCAGGATCGGGGTGGTCCGGACCCGAAGCCGTTTCTAGGTGATAGTTTGGGTCCATGGGCGAGTCACACGATTTGCAGCCGAGGAGACCTGAGTTTGCTATGATCTCTAGAGCATATTTCCGCTGAGATACAAAGAGCCCTGAAGAGTTTCGAGCAATTTCGAGACCAAGAAAGTACTTTAGAAGGCCAAGATCCTTCATATGAAAGCACTTGCTTAGATAAGCCTTGAACCCGGTGATAGCTGCAGAATTGTTGCCCGCAATAATCAAATCATTAACATAGACGAGAACATGAAGAGAATTACCGTGTCTATGAAAAGAGAAGTGCGAGTAGTCAGCGTAGCTCTGTTGGAACCCGAAAGCGCGAAGTGCAGCTATAAGCTTGGCAAACCAGTTGCGTGGCGCCTGGCGAAGACCATAGAGTGATTTATAGAGCTTGCAGACGTGACCAGAAGGAACGTTCATATAGCCTTGTGGTGGGGTCATGTAGACAACTTCATCCAGATTCCCATGAAGAAAGGCGTTGTGAACGTCCATTTGATGCAGCTACCAATTGCAGATAACATCCATAGAGAGAAAAACGCGGACTGTAACCATCTTGGCGACAAGGGAGAATGTCTCTGTGAAGTCAATGCCTTCGACTTGTCTATTGCCAAGGGCAACCAAACGAGCCTTGTATCGCTCAACACTGCCGTCGGACTTGTACTTGATTCTGTATACCCATTTCCTAGGGCTAAAGAGATAACCCTCAAATGCGTTCAAAGTGATGAACGAAAGGATCAAAGAGATGAGCACAAACACCGAAGAGACGATGAACAATTGCTCGAAGCGACGAGCTACGGGATAGACGATCCGTGGGATCGAAGAGTTGCAGTTGGAACTCAAGGGAAGGAGCGTACTCAACTTTACTACTCAAATTTTATTATTTCTTTTGACGCTATTTAAGACCCGAAACCCTAGTTTGTAATCTTTATGTTGAATTTGAGTAGTAAAGTTGAGTACGCTCCTTCCCTTGAGTTCCAACGTCAACTCTTCGATCCCACGGATTGTCTATCCCGTAGCTCGTCGCTTCGAACAATTGTTCATCGTCTCTTTGGTGTTTGTGATCATCTCTTTGATCCTTTCGTTCATCACTTTGAACGCGTTTGAGGGTTATCTCTTTAGCCCTAGGAAAGCCATCACTTTGGCTACGGAAGAGAAGGAATCGAATTCAAGCTTGAGGAATCAAAGATCCTGCGTTGCAGACAACACTTCAGGGGTTGTTCGCATCAACTGGAAAGTTCATATAGCCTTGCGGTGGGGTCATATAGACAACTTCATCCAGATTCCCATGAAGAAAGGCATTGTGAATGTCCATTTGATGCAGCTACCAATTGCAGATAATATCCACAGAGAGAAAAATGCGGACTGTAACCATCTTGGTGACAGGGGCGAATGTCTCTGTGAAGTCAATGCCTTCGACTTGTCTATTGCCAAGGGCAACCAAACGAGCCTTGTATCTCTAAACACTGCCGTCGAACTTGTACTTGATTCTGTATACCCATTTGCACCCAATGGACTTCTTGTCTGGAGGCAAGTCAGAGAGCGTCCAAGTTTTGTTGCGTTCAAGTGCTTCGAGTTCTAAGCGCATGGCAGCCCGCCAGGGGGCGTGTTTGATAGCCTCGTGAAAAGAGTGTGGCTCTGTTCCCACCGTTACCGCCGCAAGAAACCTGGAATGCGAATCCGGAAACTTGGAAGAGGAAACATAAGCAACGATGGGATAATGCTTACTTGACCGCAGGGAGGATGATGACAGTGCATTGGGAGTGAGCTGCAAAGGGGGGTCAGGAGAGCGAAGCGTGTGACAGACGAAGTCACGAAGCAAGACTGAAGTTTGCCGTGGACGAACACTGCGTCGGGAATCAGTCGCTGCAGAGGGCGGCGAAGGCGGCGAGTCTGTGGGCTCGATAGGCGAGGCTGTCAGGGACTGAGGTGCACTCCCCCTGTCCGCAAGCGGCAAAGCAGAGACGGAATCGGGCGGCTCATCATACACTGCAGGATGTGGCGGTGATGTCTCGGTCGAAGGTGCCGGGGGTGGTGCCGAGAATGGGAAGTGGGTCTCATAAAACACCACGTCACGAGATAAGAAAATCCGGCCTGATTCCAGGTTGTAGAGTCGCCAACCTCTTTTCCCAAACGGGTACCCAAGGAAGACGCACTTGGCACTTCGGGCATCAAAATTATCCTTGGGTCTGGGTAAACGGGATGCAAAGCAAAGGCACCCGAATACCTTGATGTTCTTGTACGACGGACGATGACTGAATAGGAGATCAAAAGGAGTGCGATTGCCAATGATAGGAGTTGGAGTCCTATTGATGAGATAGCATGCCGTTTGAACACATTCGCCCCAGAATTTGATGGGGAGAGATGCTTGAAAACGCAGTGATCAACGCTACTTTATAGGGTTTAACTAGGAGTTATTACCGAAGTTTTGGGTGCCATTTGTGTGTGTTTAGACACAATTTAGGAGAATGAAGTTGTGGAGAAGAAGTGTTGATTTGGTGGCTTTGAAGTGTTTAAATGAAGACTCAAGAAGATGGAAGGAAGCCACCACGAGAAGAAGCCGCAACAGAAGAGGATCCGCGGGCGCGGAATAGGCATCCGCGATCGCGGAAGTGCCACCGCGGGCGCGGTGGGTCGCGGATTTCCAGGGCTTCTGGTCGCGGTTAATTCGAGAGCATCAGGGTATTTTCCGTGATTGTGGAAATTCGTCCGCGGTCGCGGACATCTGCATCAGCGCGTCCGAAGAGTTTTTCCGAAGATTTTATTTATTTCCCTTTTCTTTTATTCTGTTTATTTTATTTCCTTCTAAGATTAGACTTGTTATCTTTTTAGCATTAGGTTTGGTTTTTAGGTTATTTAAACCTAATTTCCATAGCAGCTTTTCATGATTCAGATTCAGTTTTACGTATTGTTATTTTCCCTTCAAGACTATGAAGAACTAAACACTCTTTGCTTAGTCCGACAATTGAAGCCTTCATTTGATCTACGGTTGTGAGGTTATAACTCTATTTCTTTTCCTTTGAATGTATTGATTCTCTTGTGCTTCATCCCATTGATTCTTATTCATTTCGCTTGTTGGACACAACTAGTTGATATTGGTAATTGTCTATTGCTAGGGTTTGGTAATTACTGTTTGAGCTACCTTATTCATGAGTAGCAACTGTAATATTCTAAGAACTGTTTGGACTGGTTTATTGTAGAGAGAATTAATTGCATGCAATTGTATGACTGTTTGCTACTCTTGCATGTACCTATCTAAATTCCTGTGCTCATTGCTGCTGTTGAATTGAATCATGGAGGTTTTCCTGGTTATTTAATAGTTAGTATTTTCAGGGTCTGTTTGTCCTGTTTATAACTTAAGAAAAGGAATAGGAACATTCATAGGAAAGAATTAGAGACGATCTAGGATCAACCTATCAAATGAATGGTGGATATATGTTTGGCTAAGTGTTTTTCCCCAATTGATTACAACCCTTTATTTTGTTTACTTTACTTTGTTTACTTGAAATTCAATCAACCAACCAATCCCCCCTTTGTTACTATTGCATGCAAATTGACATAAAGAAAGACAACTCCTCCCTGTGGATTTCGACCCTTGCTTGCCTATTCTACTAGTTTAGGTTGTTAAGGATTATTTTGATTAGGCATCACGACTTTAGCCCTTATCAAATTGGCGCCGTTGCCGGGAGGCAAGTTTTAATTTTTCTTTGTGTTTGATTGTGTGTCAACTTTTGTGTGGACCTATCTTACGGTCCACACCCGTGCTACTGACTCTCCACTTCTAGCTTGTGGTACAGAGATGGATAGACTACCCCAATTTCAACAGGAGCCGCAATATGACCCATACTCCTACGCATACACTCCAGGGTGGAGAGAGCACCACAATTCGAGTTATGGAAACCAGCAATACCCTTTTTATGGTCATGACTACCAGGAGCTCTATCCGGAGCCACATTCGTACTATCCGCAGGATACTCCACAGCATTACCATCCATCCTACGAGCATAGACCACCGGTGCCCAATCCAAACTCCTCCATGTCTACTGAGGATATGCTTCGATCTCTCGCTCAGAGTGTTACAACGTTGGTACAACACAATCAAGAGACGAATTCTAGCATTCAGAACTTGGAAAATAAGTTTGACCAAGTCGCTCAAACATTGAGCACGTTAGAGGCCATGGCATCGGCGAAACTACTATCTCAACCAGTAGTGCACCAAAGAGAGAATGCCTTTTCAATGACCCTACAAAGTATTGAGCAGCAGCATGTCGCCCCCTTAGTTGAAAGGGAAGAACAAATTAGTGAGACAGGTGCAGAAGACAACGAGATGTGTGAAGAAGAGAAACCGAGACCGCGGGAGGTGTACCACGACCGCATTTTGCTCACTGAGGAGCTGGGCATTCCTGACGATGTCCACGACCGCGAGGTGCTCTCTGAAGAAGATTTTTTCTAGGACCAGGAAGAATTCAGCGACCACGAAGAAGAAGGCCGCGACCACGGGGTTCATGCTGAGGAAGAAGAGGAAGTCGGCGAATTTCCGCGACCGCTGACAGATTTCCGCGATCGCGGAAAAACTGCGACCGCGGGCAGAAAACCGCGATCGCGGAATTTTGTTTGAAGACTACCTTTGCCCAGTGGAAGAACCGCGACCGCGGGTCCCAAACCGCGATCGCAGTTTAACCTCTGACGTGGATGATGCATTTACTCACCCCAACTTTCTTCCGCTCAGTACATTACAACCCGTCACACCCTTCCCTGAGGCATTACAAGATACTCGAAGGCCGAAGAACAAAAAGGAGATCTATGAAACCTTCAGTAAATGCGAGGCAAATGTTCCTTTGGTTGAACTGGCAGACAACATCCCTCGCTGCGCAGAAATTTTAAAGGTGATGGGAAAGATCAAGAAGAAGCCAAAGGGGAAGCACAAGAAGGAAACCGTGTTTCAAATGGCGAATTTCTACATGCTGGATACGCGGCAAGACAAACACGCAGCCCCTGTGATGCTAGGAAGGCCATTCATGAACACGACGAAGACCAAGATTGACGTGAGCAGCGGTTCGTTCACAATGGAATTTGACGGGGTGAGGGTCGGATTCAACTTAGATGATGCAAAGAGACACCCTCCTGATGGAGACCCCGAGTGCTCAATTGCTGTGAGCAACCCTAGTTGAGTGGGAGAGCATCAAGTCGAGCCACGACAATAACTAAGGCGGTGCTCGGGAGGCAACCCGGGGTATGTAATTCTTTTCTTGTCTTTTCCTTTCTAGTCTTTCTTATTATTGTTTCGTTTTGTTTCGTTTCGCTTTTGTTTTAGACTAACATGTAGGTAGGTGACCCGAGCCAAAATTGAAGACGGTGTTCCACACCAGAAAAATTTCCGCGGTCGCGGAAATACCACTATAAGTCTCCTCGACCTGGAAAAAAAACAAACCGAAAAAAAAAACGTTCTACTGAAAGTCTAGCTGTCCGACATTCACTTCGAGTCCGGTGCGCATCATGCTGCCAAGGAAGAGACATTCGCCCCATATTTTTATTTGGCACTGATGATGACCCTACATTCGACAGCTGTGGAGGAGGAACACCCGAGCCCACAACACGATTACATCTGGGCTCCGCTATGTGTTCGTTGAAGGTCGTGCAACCCCGACTTCTTTGATTTGCCACTACACCATACAGTGGATCTATTTGGTTGCACGATGGAGTTTGAGTTTGAAGACCGGCGGGACACTAGAGACATGTGCGTATATTGATTTACCGCCAGCAACAACTTCCGCGTCCAAGCCAACTCAGCGACGTTTATGAGTTATTTTTTGCCTTTCCCTGTGCTTTGTTATTTTTTTTGTCTTTCATTACATTGAGGACAATGCAATGTTTAAGCATGGGGGAGTGTTCTATACTTGCTAGTCATTGAGGAGAAAGAAAAAAATAATGAAAAAGAAAGAGTCAAATAAATTTGAAAAAGACAAAAATAGAAATTCTGGGATAAGTCGAAAACCCGAAAGGGCGGCTTAGGTAATAAACAGGTGGCTTGGACTAGCATTAGGCTGGGGTAATAAGAGGTCAAGAGTGATGTGAGTTTATGTGAGCCCATCTAGTGAAAAATGAAATGAGTGGCTTGGTGAAAACCCGAAAGAGCGCCTTGGCAAAATGAGTGAAAAGAAGAAGAGTGATTTTTAGGAATCATCATTTTACCTGGCGTGGTGACATAAGAAGAGGTGATATAAGGAGGATTCGGGTAGGTAACTCTAGGAGGCATAAGAAGATAGATGGAGGCTAGGATTAGATTTTTATTCACTCTATGGTGTTCGGGATAAGCTTGGGGAAAGTACTTTGCTTTCCTTTTAGCTTGGTTGGTGTTGTGTTGTTTGTTGTGATTGTGTTTATTGTGTTGGTGCCTTGGAGATTCATGTTTAGGTGCAGTTCTTAGTGGAGAGGGTTTTTCTGTGCTTCCTGAGACCTTGGGGATTTGATTGGAGGAGTAGGTTTATATTAGCTTACTCGAGGACGAGCAAGGTTTAAGCATGGGGGAATTTGATCAGCGCTACTTTGTAGGGTTTAACTAGGAGTTGTTACCGGAGTTTTGGGTGCCATTTGTGTGTGTTTAGACAAAATTTAGGAGAATGAAGCTGTGGAGAAGAAGTGTTGATTTGGTGGCTTTGAAGTGCTTAAATGAAGACTCAAGAAGATGGAAGGAAGCCACCACGAGAAGAAGCCGCAACAGAAGAGGATCCGCGGGCGCGGAATAGGCATCCGCGATCGCGAAAGTGCCGCCGCGGGCGCGATTGGTCGCGGATTTCCAGGGCTTCTGGTCGCGGTTAATTCGAGAGCATCAGGGTATTTTCCGCGATCGCGGAAATTCGTCTGCGGTCACGGACATCTACATCAGCGCATCTGAAGAGTTTTTCCGAAGATTTTATTTATTTCCCTTTTCTTTTATTCTGTTTATTTTATTTCCTTCTAAGATTAGACTTGTTATCTTTTTAACATTAGGTTTGGTTTTTAGGTTATTTAAACCTAATTTCCATAGCAACTTTTCATGATTCAGATTCAGTTTTACGTATTGTTATTTTCCCTTCAAGACTATGAAGAACTAAGCACTCTTTGCTTAGTCCGACAATTGAAGCCTTCATTTGATCTACGGTTGTGAGGTTATAACTCTATTTCTTTTCCTTTGAATGTATTGATTCTCTTGTGCTTCATCCCATTGATTCTTATTCATTTCGCTTGTTGGACGCAACTAGTTGATATTAGTAATTGTCTATTGCTAGGGTTTGGTAATTACTGTTTGAGTTACCTTATTCATGAGTAGCAACTGCAATATTCTAATAACTGTTTAAACTGGTTTATTATAGAGAGAATTAATTGCATGCAATTATATGACTGTTTGCTACTCTTGCATGTATCTATCTAAATTCCTGTGCTCATTGCTGCTGTTGAATTGAATCATGGAGGTTTTCCTGGTTATTTAATAGTTAGTATTTTCAGGGTCTGTTTGTCCTGTTTATAACTTAAGAAAAAGAATAGGAACATTCATAGGAAAGAATTAGAGATGATCTAGGATCAACCTATCAAATGAATGGTGGATATTTGTTTGGCTAAGTGTTTTTCCCCAATTGATTACAACCCTTTGTTTTATTTACTTTACTTTGTTTACTTGAAATTCAATCAACCAACCAATCCCCCCTTTGTTAATATTGCATGCAAATTGACATAAAGAAAGACAACTCCTCCCTGTGGGATTCGACCCTTGCTTGCCTATTCTACTAGTTTAGGTTGTTAAGGATTATTTTGATTAGGCATCACGACTTTAGCCCTTATCACGCAGGGCACGGGCCACATTGAGAATGTGACGAAGTTTCCGTTCCACCCTGCCATTTTGCTGGGGTGTGTAGACACATGAGCTCTCAAACAGGATGCCATGGTCGTTGAAGAAGCTACGCATGGACAAATATTCGGTGCCATTGTCAGACCGAACGCGCCGGATATGTGTGTGAAACTGGGTTTTGACCATGGAAGCAAACTGCTTGAGTAGGGGCACATCGTCGGACTTAGACGTCATTAGGAACACCCATGTAGCTCTAGAGTAGTCATCTAAAATTGTCAAAAAATATGAAGCACCACAAGTGGAACGAAAACTGTAAGGGCCCCAAATATCACAATGGATTAAACTAAACATGGTTTCTGCTTTATTTGAACTCAAAGGGAAAGAACTACGAGTTTGCTTTGCCTTAAAACAAATATCACAAGGATGGTTTCCATTGGGAACAACAATAGAACTATCTAAGGTAGCTAAAGTAGACAACACAGATTGGGATGGATGTCCCAACCGCCGATGCCTGATAGAAGAAGAAGAAGACGCAGAAGCAGGCGAGATGGCAACAGACACACGAGCTGGAGAAGTGCCAAAAGAATGCAGCCAATAGACCCCTCCCCATTGCTCACCCACTCCAATCACCGTCCTCGAACTGTGATCCTGAATAACACACAGCTTGTCAGTCAACGTTACAACGCAGTGAGAATGAATTGTAAGTTGCGCAGACGAAATCAAATTACAATCCAATAAAGGAATATATAAGACATGATCAATCTTAGTAGTCGGAGAGAAGACTACTGAGCCTTCTTGATGTGCCGTAGTGAAGCGGTTATCATGCAATTTGATGGATATGGGATTGATACAGATCAGATCCTGTAACAAGTCCTTATTGCCAGTCATATGGAAGGAGGCCACTGTGTAAAAAATCCAAGTAATTGGCTTACCGAAAACATCATCTGTGGCTCCTGATTTCACGTTCAAGGTGTTGAACACCTGCATGACAGTCTGCCATTGGTCTGCGGTGATGCTTGCTCCAAGAGCAGTGCGATCCTGTGCTGTCAGAGGACTGCCAGAGGAGGAGGAAGAGGGCTGGTAGGCAGCGTTTGCGACTCCAAATCCGCGACCACGACCCCTGCCAGCACCGGGAGAGGGAGTCGAGCCGGCCGTGGATGAGGCCGATTGAGAAGAGGAGCCACGGCCACGACCGTAAGTGTAGCCTTCGGGATAGACGTGAAGCTTCCAAAACTTGGTGATGTCATGCCCTAGATGTCCACAGTGGGTGCACTGTGGGTGTGTGGAAGAGCGTTGATCAGCAGCACGTTGAACAGAAAGAGCCATGGTATCGCCTTTGGCATCGCGATCTTTGACCATCGTCTTATGGCGTTCCTCTTGAACTGCCAGTGAATAAACCTTGTTGAGAGGAGGAAGAGGCTCTTGAGCCATGACATTAGAGCAGAGAGTGCTGTAATCTCCGTCATCTAGACCGTTGAGAAATTGGTGAACTCGTTCGTCCTTCCTCTCCTTTGAGAGTTTTCTTGAAAAATCGCACTTGCACATGCCGCAAGAACAGCCCTGGGGCGGAACGTATATGACTAACTCATCCCAGAGCTTTTTGAGAGACCCATAGAACGCAACCACAGATTCTCCGGATTGACGACAACGAGCAATATCCGCACGAAGTTGTAGGATCCTTGGTCCGTTACCGACCGAGAATCGTTGTGTGAGTTCCGCCCATAATTCCTGAACTGTGTCAGAATATATGACTGAAGAGCGTAGAGATGGATCGATGGGTTGAGTAATCCAGCCGATAAGCATAGAATTGACGCTGAGCCAATCATCTTCATCATCAGCAGACGTGGGTTTCTTGATCCGACCATCCAAAAACCCCATCTTCCGTTTGGCACGGAAAGTGTTCTGCATGGCGATCTTCCATTCTTGAAAGTTGTCACCTTTCAGAATCACATGGCAGATTAAGAGGCCCGGGTGATCCGAATGGTGGAGATAATACGACGATTCAACGTCATTGATGGGACGTTTGGGCCGAGTGGTGACATGATTGGTGGTTACGTCTGGCATGGTGAAGAACAGACGAAAGAAAGACCGAAGAGAGGAAAAACGTGGAGGAGGGGAAGAAAAATTAGGTTTTCGTAACCTGATCCGATACCATGAAAGAATAGAGAATTGAGAGAATCTCTTGTGTTTGATTAAGCCTACTAAGGGCTGGATATATACACATATATGCAAATCTATCTAATGGGAAAAGATAATCAAAAGATAATCTAAACTAGATTCTATCCAAATATACAATATCTCATAATCTATCTTTAATACAAGCGGATCAACGTCACCACATTTTCTTCTTCGATCGCGAATTTTCCTCATTAGCTCGATAAGATAAGCAAGTCAGCAAGACAAGGAGCTTCCAGGCGAGCTCAAGAGAGGTCGATAACACTTCCAGAACCCTTGCTTGCTATACATTTCAATTTGTTTCTCTGCCTAAGGCAGCAGACCAAACAAGAACATAATATGTTTTTAGGATTTTGAACATGGTTGTAATGAGTTTTCTTGATTTAGAGGGTAGAGATGAGATAAATGAAAACCAAATCCGTTTCTCCTTGATGTTGGTGTCAAGAGGATATAAGAACCTCAATCAGTATAAGGATACAAAAAAATACTAAGAGCAACTTGTGAGGATATAAGAGCAGGTGTAAGCAAAACAAATTAGGAGAAAAAAAACTGATCATTGCATAATCTTACCAACCTTTGTCAAACTCAAGTTACATTCGAGGACATGCTTCAGACCATCATCTGTGATCTTAGTGCACTCCACTAGGCTCAAGGATTGCAATTTTCCTTGAGCCCTGTGAGTTAGTAACAGTAGAATATCATTCGTGATTCGTTCACTCAGTCTTTGATCAATATGAATATTCCTCCATAATAGAGGATCATTTTAAACTAGTGGAATGCACTCATCGGAATCGTTGACTTGCCGCTCCAAATCGCTACCCCTTGCTGCACGAAATCGCAGCCCCTTGTTGCTCGATATCGCCACCTCTTTCTGCTCGAAATCACCGCCCTTAGCCTCGACACGAATAATAGAGGCCTGCTTTCCACCTTGCTGCTCCAAATCACAGCCTGTCTAGACACGAGAAAAGAAGTCGGGCAGAAAAGGAAGAGGGTTTCTCGTGGAGACAAGATGGAAGAGGGTTCCTCGTTTGGGATGGAACCGTCAGGGTTTGAGTCGATAGAGAAGGAGAACCGAAAATAAACAAGCGGATGAGGGTTTTTTTTCCTTCAGAATTTCTCAATATTAAAATTTTATTGGGAATAAGAAACATATTCTTCGGCGCTTTTTCACAATGGTCGACAGTAAAGAGAGTCAAAATATTCTACGGGCAAAAGCGATGAGAGAAGCGTCTAAGTTTGCAGCGCGTCTTAGATTTTGCTTCGACACAAGGCAAATGCGTCGAGAGAAAAGCGTCCACTTTTGACCTGTTTTCTAGTAGTGGTTGGATATTTGCTTGACTTGTGTAGTTCGTGATTCAATAAAAGAAATAGACTTTGAAATCTTGATAGGGTAACACCTAAAGGTAGAGGTTTTCCTTGTCAACTAGTTGATTGATTTGGTTTTCCTCTCTGCATGATTGTGTTGTTATTTGTGATATTTCATTGTGCAAAGGTATCGTTCCCTATATAGGAACAGTGCCTTACTTTGTTACTAACACTTAGTTTTGATCCAACAATTGGCATCAGAGCAAGGCTGCTCTAGATTTGTGTTATTTTTCATGAAAATATGAGTGCTCATGATGGGAACAATCAAGGTTACTCAATGTCACATTCTCCTCTCTTCGAATGAGAGAAATTCGGTTGGTGGAAGAAAAAGATAGAGATCTTCATCAAATATGAGGATTTGGACCTTTGGGACATTGTTGTTGATGAGCTAGTCGGTCCTTACATGAAGAACGATAAAGGCGAGACCATTCCCAAACCTAAGGGTGATCGGGATGATGAGGACAAGAAGGTTATATCTAAGAACCATAAGGCTATAAAATTGCTTATCCATGCATTATGTGATAGTGAGTATAGAAGGGACTCGTGATATGAATATGGCCCATCAAGACTTGGCCAAGCAAGAAGATCCTTCAAACATAGATGATGATTCAAGCCAAGACGGGAAGCTAGGCCAAGACCGTGACATTGCCTCGGACATCACCAGAAAACACGGGCCCAATTCAGATCCGGGCTGTAAAGAAGCTAAAGAACCCGGAGACCACTCAAATCCGGGTTATAAAGCCGATGCTATCACCAGAGAACCCGGCTAGGCCTTCCATCCGGGTTAAAAGCCCACGTGAAGAATATTTGAAGACTGATGTTATTTCCGATTTATTGCTGGGGTTTTTAAACATTATTAGACAATATTTTAATTCCCTAAATGTCCATTAATTGGTGTTTTGATTAGTGGGCACGTTTTAGGATTAGTGGGTTAATTATTAGCATTTTCTTTAATTTCTCTTTAGTAACCGTATTGCTAGGTTATTAGGAAAACTTTTGGCTCATTGTTCAGAACGTTGAATTGAATCCAGAATCAGAATATTTCAGTTTTAGAGTTTTCTTCTTGTTCATCAAACTTGTGTGTGATATCAAGTTCTTCCCTTGAGAGATTTGAGTGTGTTGTATCTCGAATCTCCCTAGGTCTTTCTCTTGTGACTAGTGTGTCAAATCTAGCCATAAGGAGATTGCTTATCCCTCACTTCCATCACCCATCACAATCGATTCCATCCATCATCAACCGTCAGTTTGCTGAACTTCCTCCCCGGAACTACCAGCGACCCTTCGGTAGAAAAATCATATCTTTTGATCCACCGCCCAGAAAATTCTGAAAATTGGAGGACAGAAACTAGACTTCCATATCTATCTACTGTCGCCGGAATCGCCCAATTCGGAGTTCGGAGAAAGGAGAACGACCCCACTGAAGTTAGATCAAATTCTGGAATTCTGCTGGGGGTTGCTGTCCTGCGTTCTTGAGTTCCGAGGCGCCTTGTCGAGCAATTCTTGCACTGTGGCCATCCCGATCCTTGATCATAACAACTCGGCTTGCACGAGTGCTAAGCAAATGTGGGACATGTTGTGTGCTACCCATGACGGTTCCATTAAGGTTAAGAAAAACAAGATAGATCTTCTTATCAAACAATATGAATTGTTTAAGATGGAAAATGATGAGTCCATTAAGGATATGATTGCTCGTTTCAATATTATTGTCAATGAGCTAACTTGTTTGGGAAAAGTGTACACCACCGAATTTGAAGTTCGAAAGGTGATGCGAAGTCTACCCAAGAAGTGGATTCCCAAGGTAACGACGATTGAAGAAAACAAGGATATGAGTTCCTTACCTTGGAGCACCTCATAGGATCTCTCACTTCTCATGAAGACAAGTTGAAATCTTATGAAGATGAATGTCCCCAGAAGAAGGAGTAGGAGGATGATGACTCTTCTAGAAAGGAAAAGGGCAAGGGAAAGGAGAAAGCCATTGTTTCTTCATGAGAAAGTGATTCCGACTCTAAACCGGAGTCATGGGCAAACAACAAGATGTGTTTCGTGGCTAAGGAACAGTGTGCATCTGATTCCGAAGATGAGGTAAGCAACTCTGACATTTAAAATGAATTGAAGTTTTTTAGCAAACGTTCCCTTATAGTCTTTATGGAGAAAGTTTGTAGGGAAAAGGAATAGTTGAGTGAACAACTTGATGTTGCTAGTTATTCCCTATCTTGTGATGAGTGTGTTATTCTTAAATCTAATGTGGAAGATCTGAATTTTAAGAATAAAGAACTACATGCTAGGGTAAAGAGTCTTTGATAAGGAACAATTAACACTTTTAGAAGACTTGGAGACTTCTAGTTCTAAGGAGGGAAATGTTCCCTCTGACCAAACCGAGTTAGAAAAGATGACAATTAGGGTTCATGAACTTGTTGCTAGCTGCAGTTTGTTAAGGAACAACCAAGTGTCAAGGCAGAAGACAAGGAACAACTATTTCTTCTAAAAAGGAAGCTACAAAGTGCCAACGACCGGAATAATCACTTGGAGGCTAGGGTAAGTCTTATTGAAAACAATGGTTCTACTAACCGATCTTGGCATCTAGGAACGAAAGCGCAAACGATTTAGCTAAGCAAGCCACAAGGAACAGTATCATTGGTTTATGCTACGTTGTTCCTAAGGCAGAATCAAATGCACAAGGTGCAAGTCAGCACCAGTCAAGGCCTGAGAAGAAGACACCGCACAAGAAACGTGGTTTCAAGGAAGACATGCACCACCACAGCCGAAGCCAAGACAAAGCTATGGAAAAATGGGATTGGCAAAGCCGCGGGAGATGGGAACATCGTGGGCACTATGCTTTCAAAAATGATCGCAGGATTCCTACATCAAAGAATAATACCCAGTAAGTGCAACAACCCAAAAGAGGTAAGTTTTCTAATCCTTTTGTGCATTCTCGTTATATGGATTACAGAACAATTGAGTCTTTTGGTACTAGAATTAACCCCAAGAAACCCAACTTTGTTTGGGTGCCCAAGAACAAAACATAGCTTGTTTTGCAGGTAGGTGTGAGGGGAACAACCTAGGAAGACACATTTCATGGAGAATAATCCCTCGCAACCAATAGGAACAGTGAGTTAGGAACTTACTTGTAGTTTAGTAGTAAGTGTTGGAGCTTAGGGGGAACGATTCCCAGTTCAAAGAACATGAGATAACCAACTCATCGAGAATAATCCCTCAAAATGATTGGGAACAACCCCATGGTACCAAGGAATAAGATAAATATAGTCCAAATGTACCTTTATATCTGTTGGATATGACATGCAGTTGTTTTGGTTCGGGATCTTAAAAATTCCAAGAGCTTGGGTGAAAGGGTGATTCAAAGGGAACACTACCCATTGAAGATTTGCTGAAGTTGCAGAAGAGGGACCGTTCCCTGTATAAAAAGAAAAAGAAATCAGAATGTTACTTGATGAAAAGAAGAAGAAAAGAGGGAAAAAATTCCTCAAAAGAAATAAAAGAAAGAAAGAATATCTGAATGTAGAAAAGTTCCAAAAGGAACAGTGTGAAGATGTGTAAGAAGAAGTTCCCAAAGGGAACAATGCGACAAAAGAAGTCATGAAAGGAAGTTTTGCTTAAGGATGAAACAGTCCAAGTGTGGAAGGTAAAGGTCTTCAACTAGGGAACTTTGTGGCATGTCTAACACATCCCCTCTCAAAAGAACCAATCAGTTAATTCATATTCTCTTGAATCTTTTGTAACGTTTCTGATATTTGTGATGAAGTTGCTTCTTGATGATTGTGATTATATGTTTTATCACTCATTGAATGCGTAGTAACTTTAAGTGGAGAATTCTTGATGAAATTTATGTTTTAAGTGATAATCTGGTGTTCCGTTCCTTTGGTTTTCAAGGTCTTTTTGGTGATGTCAAAATGGGGAAATGTGTAAGGAATTTAGATTAGGAGGTGGAAAAGTTCATTAGTGGATATACTTCTAAGGGGGAACTTATTCATGTTTTATGATTGTGCATGTGCATATCTCTTGTTTTGATATTGCTTTATTGTTCATTTTGAAGATGGGTTTGTCATCATCAAAAAGGGGGAAATTATTGGAACATAGTTCCCTCAAGGACCTTTGGGTGTTTTGATGATGATAAACACCTTGCATTTTATGTGTGTTCTTAAGTATTGTTTCAGGGAATAACATAAAGCATAAGAGCTATCTGGAGAAGTTCTAGGAAACAATGGTTGTGACCAATGGATTAGTCATCGTAGGGAACAATGGAAATAAGAACATCAGAGTTCAAGAAGAAGAGAAAGAATGGAGATTCAATGGAACAAGGAGAACATAGCAAAGGAGCTTTGCACCGTTCCCAACGAGAAGGCAAATAATGATATTGCGTCTATGGTTTTGAATGACTTCTTAGGGCACAAGAAGACGTTCAAACAAGCAAACTGAAGATTATATCTTGAAGATAATGGGTCAGGATTATCATAGAGAGATAAGATCTATTTATGGAGACAAGATAATGTCAAGTTGAAAATATTGTTTGTGGTAATTTAGGATATTGTTTGATGGAAAGATAAAATGTTATTTATGGGATAATATATCATATTAGACCATAAATAAGTTATATTTTCGTCATCCTTTGGAGGCCTATAAATACAAGGCATTATCAACCTAGTTTGACATGATTCTAAGAGAGAAAGATGAGCATCCAAGAGAGACAACATTAGGAGCTTTGGAGGTATCTAAGTAGCCATTGGAGAGCAGGAACACAACTTTTGGAGTTCAAGAGACGAGTTTCAAGGATGTTGGCTCAAGGGAACGTCAGAACAAACCGTTCATACGTCAAGGAGAGTTGCGATCTTTAGGAGCTTCATAGTGGCAGTTTCTGAGGTTAAGAAGGTAACTTTTGTGTGGTTTTGAGTTTGTTGTGAGTTGATAATACGTATAAAGAGTTGTTAGTATTAGAGAGTATTCTAGTAGGGAAATCTAGATTACGTTGGATCTTTGCTTGACTTGTGTAGTTCGTGATTATCAAAAAAAGAAGTAGACTTTGAAATCCCGCTAGGGTAACACGTAGAGGTAGAAGTTTTTCCTTCTCAACTAGTTGGTTGATGTGGTTTTCCTCTCTATATGATTGTGTTGTTATTTGTGATATTTCGTTGTGCAAAGGTATTGTTCCCTATATAGGAACAATGTCTTACTTTGTTACTAACACTTGGTTTTGATCCAACAAATATGATCGACATCTAACTATTATATATATATTTTCCACCTCGCATATGATTTTAGTTTCCATCTCCCACCTTTTATTACTTCAAAATTGTAAATATATGAGAGTACTGTCTGGACATGATTTTAAAATTTCATAGCTATTTTATCAAACAATAATAAAAAAGTATACGCATATTGGATATTGTTTACACTTTAGTTGATATTCTTTAACTGAAACTCATAGACAACAATGAACTTGGTTATGTATAGCATATAGTAAGGGTGCGTTTTGATGGTCCACAATAATGCCTTAAGGTTGCCTTAAATTATAGATCTAGTATGTTGGAACGATGATGTTCCCTCTAGTTTTGATGATGATAAACTCAAATGCACTTGATGGTTTTATTGTGACTATGAGTTTCAGGAACGAAGTGACATAAAATGAATGATGAAAACCAAGTGAGGAATCAAAACAGAGACTACAAGGAACAAAGAAGTCAACAATGGAACAACGTGCTAGAGCTAACAGAGAAAAGAGACGCGCGGTTGTGAAGAAAAAAATAGAAGGGAACATCGCCAAGGAACGATGAGACGCGCGCGTTGCTTACCTTGAGATTTGCCGAATCTTCTATATTTGGAAGGAGATCTCTTGGAAACAACTTGGGCCACAAGGAAAAGTTTGTTGAAGATCTTGCTGTTAGAAAAGATTGTTTAGGATTATTTTATTTGTTTTTCCTTAAGTAAAACTAGGGTAAATCAGTAGGATATTTTAGACTATAAGTAACGGAAGTTGTGAACTTCATAAAACACACATGACCGCAGCATTTCCGAGAGCTTGAGCATTTGGTGAAGAAGAAGAAAAGAGAAAAAACACTTGCAAGTACGAAGCTTTGGTAAGTCGAGTACTTGATAGGGTTTTGGGTGTCTTAGGTGTTGTTAGGAATGTTACACAAGAAGCCTAGATATCTAGGAGTGAACTAGGTTGAGAGAAGACTTGCTTGATTGTAATTCCAGGATTAATAACACAAGTAGACATTTGAAATCCTACTAGGAAAACCTAGAGGTAGAGATTTTTCTCAGTCAACTAGTTGGTTGATTGAGTTTTCCTCTCTAAGGAACATTGATATTGTTACTCTGTTTTCTGTCTTTATATTCCGCTGCCCAAGGAACAATTCTATCATTCCTTGTACTAACACACTCGATTCTACAATTGGTATCAGAGCAAGTTTATTCTAGCTTGTGTGTTACTTACAGATTTTCAGGTTACGATGACTGCTACCACTGTCGAAGTTGGATTGAACTCTTCAAGGACTCCCTTGTTGCTCGCTGGTCAATATCAACACTGGAAGACTCTCTTCATCAAGTGGGTCCAAAGTCATGACTTTCAATGCTGGTTGATTATTTCTCTTGGAGATCTTGAGATTGCCGATCTTGAGAAAAAGAGAAAGATGAAGAAATGGGATCAAGAAGATCTTCAAATCATGGAGAAGAACTACAAGGCGGCCATGCTCATTAACAATGCTCTCAATCAACAAGATGTGCAAAAACTTCAATCTTGTGAATCCGACAATGCTAAGTGGCTTGCCTTGGAACAAATGTACATGGGAAGCAAAGATCTTCATGAAATTGATCGTTTCACAGCCAAAAAGGACTTCTACAATTTCAAGATGGAAGAGAATGAAGAAGTGAGTGCTTACCAGGCTAGATTTGAAGCAATCACAACCAACTTGACTACTCACTCCATTTCTGATAAGGAGATCCTTCCCGATGAGAAGATCCTCATCATCATTAATGACTTACCTCATTGTCATGCTATGACCAAGGCTATTCTGAAGGAAAACCCCAACACCGTCAAATTGACGTTCCATGAGGTCTTTAGCAAGATTCAGAAGTATGACAATGAAGAAAAGGTTGGGAGAATGACAGACAAAGGCAAGGGAATTGCCTTGATGGTTGAAAAAGTTGTAGACATGATTGAAAATGATCGAGAAGATGATGAAGCATCCGATGATCCTGAGGTTGTCTTACTGACTAGAGTTATGCGTTCCCTCTACTACAAAGGTAGAAACAAGAACGGTGGGAACCATGGTGACAAGCGCGACATCAAAGATATCATATGTTACAACTGTAACGAGAAGGGTCATTGTTCTAGCTCTTGCCCAAAGGAAAAGAAACCAAACAAAACTTCTGGGAACAATGACAAGAAGGCTTTCGTTGCTATCTGGGGCGATGAAAATGATTCTGATGGTGAAGACCCTGAAGCATGGGGTGGTGAGATGTGTGCCATGGATCTTAGTGATTCAACTGTTCCTTTTGAGGAACTTGAGATAAATCCTAAAGCTTTTCTAAATTCTCTTGTGAATTATGATAAGAAGTCATTGATTGCTCTTATAAGGGAAATGTATGCTGAAAATTTAAAAACACAAGAGGAACTTGCCAACTCTGAAGATGAGTGTAGTAGTTTAAAAGAAGAAATATCTAAAATTGCTAATAGTTCAACTGTTCCTTGTTATTCATGTGATGCTAATCGTGAGGAACTTCAGAGGTTAAGAAATGAGAATGTCTCTATGTTAATGAATGAAGTCTCTAACAATACTGATACAAGTGTTGTAGTTGGTCAAACTAAGCTTGAAGTGCAGATGTGCGAGATGAAAGCCTATGTTCACAAGATTCATTCCATGATGGTTGAACAGAAAGCTGAAAAGGAAGACATACAGTTTGTCGAGGCTAGATATGGCATTGGGTACAAAGGGTCTAAAGAAAAGGAAGATGACCTATCCATTCTTGAACTATGTGAAGCCAAAGATAGGGAAATGCAGGATGATAGGGAGAAGAATTGCAACCTTGAGGAACGTGTGAAAGTTCTTAAAAGTGGGTTGAATGAGAACTAGTCGTGGTACACTGGACATCCTGCTCATAAAATCTTCCTCGAGCAGTCCCAAGGAAAGCAATCCAATGTTCCTTGCCCAGAACGTGTTAAGAAACACAAGAGTGTTGTGCCTAACAAAAAGTATGTTCAAATGGATCAATTCAAGTTGTGTTGGTATTGTAGGGACAACATACATTTACAGAGAGACTGTGAAAAGAAAAAGAAGTTCTCCGAAGAGCACACAAAGAGAAGGAACAGTAGGAGTAACAATGTGAACTTGAATGACTTCTATGACGATTCACATGTGCATAATCATTATCATGCTAGATCAGGTAAGGCTATGTGTCTCGACTAGGTAAGGCTAAGCTTGCTTGGATCGCCAAACCTTAATTTTTTTGTGTGCAGATTGAAGTGAGGGGGAACGAGAAGTGATACATTTATAGTGCTTGTTCATGCCACATGACCGGAAAAGAAGATCAACTCAACTCACCTCACTTCACAAACACTCCAGAGGGAGCGTAGCCCTTGGAGACAAGAGATGCAGAGAAATCATAGGAACAAGCGAAACAATACTAAAATACAACAAGATTGTCTTCACCTCACAAGACTGATATGTCAAGGTGTAGGATCGAGATTGTTAGACAAATAACTAAGGAACTAAGAATAGCAATTCTCAGTTCCCTTCGCAGCGGAATTTAAACAATCAAGCACAAATGAACAAGTTCCTTATAGTGGAAACCTTTGATTGCCAACTAGCAATCCAGGATAAAAACCACTACCTTTCTTTTGAAAGGATTTCAAGGTCTACTTCTTGATTTCTTATCTCTTTTGGTTACAACTTATCCTAGGAACAAACACACAGTTTCTTTACCTTACACACAGTTAGGCAATCCTAGATAACTTAACACAATCAATAATCAATCCAAGAAACAGACCTTAGCACCTAGGAACTATCTCACTTACAGTCACAAGAACTTAGCACTCAGCTCTTTGATTCCTTGATTGGTTCCTCTTGATCTCGGTTTGCTTTGATGATCTTGTTTGAAGGTTCACACTTTGATGTTTGCTATTGAGTGTGATTCATGTTTTTGTGCTCTTTTGTAACCTCTGAGTTAGTCTTCCTTATATAGTGGATTCTTTGCGGTTTGATCTTCTCTTGGTTCCCCCAGATCAAGCTTGCCCTAGGATGTGTGGTGATCCGTGATCCATGCTGTCTTTGACATGTACCAACAACCTAGGTAGCTCATAATCCTTCTTTGTTGGTCAACTGCTTCAGCCAAGTTGTTCTCCAGCTTCCTTCTTCAGAGGTTCGACAACCTGGGTACTTTGGAACTGTCTTTTGGACAGCGACAAGTTCCATGACAAGTCGCTTTCACCTTTCTCTGTCCCAGGTTATGTGTTCTAGGCGTCTTGTTGTTTTTCTCTGGACAATGGCAGACTTTGGAAGCTTCGCACAAGTCATTTTCAACTTTCTCTTGTCCGAGGTTGGTGTTCCCAGATTTCTCGGAAAGCGCAACATCACATGTTGTATTTCTGGGCACACCTGGGTTCCTTCCTTTGGCTTGCTCCTTGGTTTTCTTGTCCTGTTTTGCTTTCATGCCTTCGATGTTTGTCCTGTGGTTCCTTAAGGCACATCTTTGAGATAAAACATTAGTATCAAAATATTTGTCATCTTCAAAAGTAGAAAAACTGAGGAAATGAACTCGCAGGGGAACTAAAGTTCCAGAGTTCCATTTCCTAACAATTTCCCCCTTTTTGATGATGACAAATACAAGGAACCTAGCAACATAATAGGATTTTGAATTTCATGAGACCAGTTGAATTTAAGGTATTTACAACGTTGTAAAATAATGAGAGAACATTCAATGGTTGCAAATTCCCCCTAAGCAGATGAACGAGTTTATTCGAATTCCCCCTTAGAAGTAGAACGAGTTCAGAGTTCCTATTAGCCCAGTAGTTTCCAAAGTTCAAGGTTCCTATCCTTCTTCCCCCTTTTGACATCATCGAAAAGATCAGTTGACATGTTAAGAACAGAATATCAAAGGAAATAAACAATTGCGTCAACCCATAATAGAAACCATAATAGAAATTTGAGGCAAAGACAAATCATTCATAGAGACGTAGCCAAAAGTAGTCATTAAACTTAATAAGATCTTAACATTGTTAAGAGGAAGACAAACCACGAAGCATCACAAAACAACCTACAAAGACAACAATATAAGCAACCTTTAAAGAGGACAACAAAAGGATAGAAGAGGGTAGTAGGATCCTAGGGAAGCTACTAGCACACTGTGAGGTTACAGCACTGGGAACCAGGAGAAGCGTTCCTATGGCAGAGCAGTGGCCTCCTCTTCGTCAGCCTTGTTGTCGTCGGTTCCTTCATTTTGGCCCGTGGCCTGATTTGCGCCGGTTGCATCTTCCCATGTTTTCTATAGTACCTCCACCAGACTTGAGACTGCAGTGCTCATCTTTCCCAACTCATTTACTTGATCATGGAGAGCGACCGTGAGGACAGTCGAGCCTTCAGTGATGGCCTTTTTCATAGGGAACCAAAGCTTGAGAACTTCTTTTCCGTTGTTTCAGCCTTGTGGCAACAGAGGGACCAGGTTTGGAGATGGGTTTAGACTTGAGGCTAGCAGGTGAGGGCTCTGGGCTGAGGATCTCCCGGGTGGTCTTATCTGGGGAGGAGTCATGGGATCCTCCTTCTGAGACAAATTTTGTAGCCGATGCCGATACAGGAGTGATTTCCTTCACTTTCTCCTCAGCTTTTGCCTCAGTGTTCTCCTCAATTTTCTTCTCAGGTTGGGGATTTTGAGAGGTGGTGACAAAGATAGGCTGGGTAGACGAGGCTGCCTTCTTTTCTCTGTGGGCTCTGAGAAGGGCATCTTCCTCTTCGTCTTGGATCAAGTTCGGGTTAGGGTTCTTGTCAGCCATTTTTGAGGAGCTAGGTTTATGTGTTTGAGAAAGAGAGAGACAGAGAATCAAGAAAGATGGAAATGGCAAGTGTGGGAATAGCTTGGATCAACAGGACACCTTTTAAAAACGGATTGAGGGCTGAAGGGACCATTGGGAGAAATCTGGCCGTTGAGGAGATCAGGGAAGATCTGGAGCATTGAAGGCGGTTTCCGCTTTTCCGAACGGTCAAGAGCAATTCAAAAATCAACCCAATTGGAGAGGGTGCTCTACCACTGACGAGACGTGACTGACCTCTGTAATTTTGCCATAAATATTGTCTTGGGAGGATCAGGCGTCGAACTAGCCGTTTGAAGATCGTTTCATCCTGGTTCCTTTCTGGCGATATATTAAGTGTGATAGAGGGATGTATGGGAACTTTGATGTGGGTTAAAAACAGGGAACCGAAAAGTACATTCCCATACAAGGAATCAGGGAGGCCATTTATCGCATTACTCAATAATTCCCAAAGAGGGTTAAGAGATGGATCATAGGGAATTAAATTGAGCAATGAGGCAAGGAAGGTCATAGTACACAATCATCATTTCGGCTTGTATTGTTGGGTTAGAATATGATCAGATTGTGACTTTTGGGCCAACAAAAAAACTTGAACAATGAAAGAGTTGAAAGAATAATGAGGACCAAAGGACACGAACTAAGAAAATTTTATCAAAGCCTTTTTAAGAAACCATTATGGAAAAGAGGGTTTGTAGCAAAAGATATAACACAGAGATACCAAGACTTAACAAGTAAATGATCTTATACTAGTTAATCAAGAGAACTGGAAAAGAGCCTTTAAGCTAAGGTCATTGTTAGGTTATAGGAATCATTCCCAGTTCTAATCTAAGGTTCTCAAAGGGAACTCTATTCAAAGCTTTGGTGAATATGTCTGTAACCTGATCTTCAGTTCTACAAAATTTCATAATGATGTTCCCTTTTTCAACATGATCTCTAAGAAAATGATGTCTTATGTCTATATGCTTGGTCCTAGTATGATGCACATGATTCTTAGAAATGTTTATAGCACTGGTGTTATCACAAAGAATAGTGAGAGGACCATAAGACATACCGAAATCCGCAAGTTGTTGCTTTAGCCAGAGGAGTTGGGAACAACAAGAAGCGGCCGCGATGTACTCGGATTCTGTGGTGGAGAGAGAGACTGAGACTTGTTTCTTTGAGCCCAATGACACAAGGCAGGGGCCTAGGAACTGTGCCATTCCAGAGGTGCTCTTCCTATCCACCATGTATCCAGCATAGTCCGCATCGGTGTAACCCATCAGCTCAAAGGGAGATTCTTTGGGGTACCAAATGCAGAGTGAGTCAGTTCCCTTGAGATATCGGAGTATCCTTTTTACAACAGCCAAGTGAGTTTCTCTTGGACAAGATTGGAACCTAGCACACAAGACAACAACAAAAACAATGTCTGGGCGACTAGCGGTTAGATACATGAGTGAGCCTATCATACCTCTATAGAGTTTCTCTTCCACTAGAGGACTTGAGTGGTCCTTGTCCAAGTGAGCAATGGTGGAAATGGGAGTGGAAAGAGGCTTGCATGACTCCATTTTGAACTTTTTCAGTAGTTCCCTAACATACTTCTGTTGATGAATTTGTGTGATGCGAAAGCAATCAACAGCCTTATCGCAATCCTTGCCACTGGAGCATAGGTTTCATCATAGTCGATGCCTTCTTGTTGATTGTATCCTTGAGCAACAAGCCTTGCTTTGTTCCTTATTATAGCTCCGGTATCATCTAGCTTGTTTATGAAAACCCATCTAGTTCCTATGATATGTTTGTCCTTGGGGCGGGGAACTAGATGTCATACTTTGTTCCTTTCAAACTGATGAAGCTCTTCTTGCATAGCTTGGATCCAGTCTGCATCCTTCAGTGCCTCACCTATGTTCTTTGGTTCCACAATAGACAGAAATGCATTGAAGGCAAAGAAGGTTCGAACCTGACTGGAGGCTTGATGGTTCTTCTTTCTCTGTTGGGAGCTAGAGCATTTGATGTGGAGACATTTTGAGTTGAGCATTCAACTTCAGCTTCCTGGTTGGGATCACCTTCTCCATTGAAGATCATGTGAGAGGATGAATCGTTGATGTCTCCACAGATATTGTCGTCATGTTTATGGTTCCCAGAAATGGATTGTTGTTCATTATCCATGGGAACTGGTGGAGGAGCCAGTGGGGCATTCTGTGCAGCAGGGCAGGAACTAGGTGGAGTGACATCTTCA
Organism: Rheum nobile; assembly: GCA_027886185.1. NCBI lineage: Eukaryota > Viridiplantae > Streptophyta > Magnoliopsida > Caryophyllales > Polygonaceae > Rheum > Rheum nobile. Next base: position 1,890,253 of record WOAB01000652.1, on the reverse strand, counting down.
TCTGGATCTTCTTGAGGTGACTTGGGGAACGGATCTTCAAAGGGAGTGGTAGTGTTCTGTACAATTCTTCCAAGTGATTTTTCATTAAAAATAACATGAACACTTTCTTCTACCTTTTTAGTCCTTTTGTTGAAGACTTTGTATGCCTTGCTGCCTGAGGCATATCCAATGAAGATTCCTTCATCACTTCTTGGATCGAATTTGCCAAAATTGTCCTTCCTATTGTTGTGCACAAAGCACTTGCATCCGAACACCATCAGATGTGAGATGTTGGGAACTCTTCCTCTAAGGAGTTCATAGGGTGTCTTCTCTGTGATTGAGCAAAGCATGGCTCGATTGATGATGTAGCAAGCTGTGTTGATTGCCTCAGCCCAGAATGATTGAGGGAGTCCACTTGAGATGAGCATAGTTCGAGCCATGTCTTCTAAAGTTCTGTTCTTCCTTTCTACTACTCCATTCTGTTGAGGAGTGTATGGTGCAGAGAAGTTGTGATCAATACCATGCTCACTACAAAAGGTTAGAAATTCTCCATTTTCGAATTCGGTACCATGGTCAGACCGAATAGAATTGAGTGAGCAATCGAGAGATTTTTCTAACAAAGGAACCAGATCTTTAAAGCGGTCAATGACTTCACTCTTAGATTTTATGAAGATAGTCCAAGTGAAGCGAGAGAAATCATCGACAAGAACAAAGATATACCTTTTTCCTCCTAGGCTTCGAACTCTCATGGGTCCACAGAGATCCATGTGGATGAGTTCAAGGGGCCTTGAGGAACTTACCATGTTTTTGGACTTGAAGGAACTCCTTGCTTGTTTCCCTTTAACGCAATCTGAGCATGGTTCCGAAGATATACTACTTATCTTTGGAAGGCCACAGACTAGTTCCTTTGAGTGCAGCTTGTGGATCAGTTTGGTGCTAGCATGACCAAGGCGTTGATACCACAGTTCTGTTTGATCATTCATGGTTGAAAGGCAGAGTTTCTCCTTGGGAGCATATGATGGGTCAACAACGTACACATTGTTGAATCTTTTGCCTTTTAAGATGATTTATCCCGAGGGGTCTAGGACAGTGCATTCACTTGACTTGAATCTAACTTCATTGTCTCCTTGATCACACAGCTGTGATACACTAATTAGATCAAAGCCAAGATTATCAACAAGGTGAACTTTATTTACCTTAATGTGGTCATTTAGATTCACAGTTCCTATTCCACAAATTTTCCCTTTGTTTTTGTCTCCAAAGGAGATGTTTCCTCCTTGGATGGGTTGAAGAGAGGTCATTTGATTTCTTCTTCCGGTCATATGGCATGAGCAACCACTGTCAATGTACCATAGTCGAGGTTGCCTCTCTTCTTTCTACACACAAGGGAACTAAGACTTTTGAACCCAGCGAAGCTTGGCTTTACTGGGGGGATTAGCATTGCGAGTCTGTGAATGACCAGGGAACTGGTTCCTTTCGTGGTAATAAGCTCTTTTTCTCATTTTCAAAGTTCCTTTTCTTAGGACAATCAGTGTTGTAATGACCATTTTTACCACAGTAATAACATAAGCGATTGTAAACAACATGTCCATACTTTCCTTTTCCTGGCCTAAAAGGTTTTTCAGTTTTTCTTTTGTTAAAATCAACATTGTTTCTAACCTTACTATGAGCCATATCAACATACCTTTTGTGAGCAAAGGAATTAGTGAACCATTGGTCTTCAGGAACCATCTTTTCTTTTCCCTTAGGTTCCCTCTTAGGACTTTGAGAGCTTTCATTAAGACGTTTGACAACCTCAGCCTTGTTCTCAAGAACCATGATATTCTCTGATAGGAATTGATTCCTATCACGAGAAGTGGCAAGAGCTGTACTGAGGTTCTCATTCATCTCAACAAGTTCTCGCCTAGCTTTTTCATTTTCAGCATCATTGTTCCCTTTGTTATTGACATATCCTATTCCATGACGTTGTCTCACAAAAACAGTTTGATTTATCATTTTTTCATTTATGGAGTCAGTGATAATGTCTAACCTATCAATTATAGATTGAAACATGTCATTTCCAGGTAGGTTATCATGCAAGGGAACTTTGACAGAATCTATGCTAGTTTCATCACAAGATTTGTAGATTTTAAGGTGACTAGCATGCACATTTCTAATATCAATGAGTTTGGAATGAGTTTCAGCTAGATCTTTCTCAGTTTCATCAAGTTTCTTACTCCAAACATAATTCTCAACAGTCAAGCAAGCAATTTCATCTTCACAATCATCAAGTTTTTGTTGAAGGGAACTGGTTTCCTTTCCTAGTTTCTTTATGATCTTAAGAAGTTGTTTCTTATCATAATCAACTAGAGTTTTTAGGAAATCATCAGAAGTTACCTCAAGGTCTTCTGAGTCACTTGAATCTCCTTTTTCCATGAGACATCTTCCTCCAGAGAAACCACTCAGATCCAGTTCCTCATCTGAGTCTTCTCCCCATGAGGCTACAAGAGCCTTCTTTCTCTGAGGTCTTTCATCTTCCTTGGAATCTTCCTTGTTAGGACAGTTCTTAGCGTAGTGTCCCTTTTCTTTACACTCGTAACAGGAGACTTCCTTGAGATCTCTTCTTGGTCCATTGTGGGAGGAACTACCCTTTTGGAACCTTCCCTTCACAAAGAATTTTTTGATGTTCTTTGTGAAGAGGGTTGTTAGTTCGTCCTCCTCTTCTTCTAGGTCTGAGTTCTCTTGCTCCATTTCAAGCCTTGAGAAGGCTTTGGAAATCTTGAGAGCAATTCCTTTCTCCAGTTTCTTGTCGGTATTGGCTTTGGTATGCTCTCCTTCTTCAACCTCCAGCTTCCCTATGACTTGAGTCAAGGGAAGAGATTGGATGCCTGGAGTGTTCTTCATGATTCCCTTGAGAAGGGTGAATTTGGAGTTGAGTCCATTGATGACCACCAGGGGCTTGGAAACTTCATCAAGGTCGACTCCTGCCGCTGTTAGCTTTCCAACAAGTCTGTTGAAGCGGGAGTAATACTCTGAGATGGTCTCAGTTTCCATCATTTTGAAGGTATGGTATTCTCCTTCCAAAGCAAACTTTCTGCTTTGCTTTAGTTCATCACTTCCTTCATGCATATCCTTGAGTGCCTTCCACATCTCCTTTGCCATCTTGATGCCTATGACCTTGTCCATGTCTTCTCTGTCCAGTCCATTGAGGATGAACTGCCTGGCTTTGGCATTCTTTTCCATGGTGACATAGTGCTCAGGTTTCCAGTCTTCTTCCTTCATTGTGAGATCGACATATCCATCTCCATTTTCGACTATCCTCCAGCATTGGTAGTCGTTGGTCTTGATGTGGCTTTCCATGCACTTTTCCCACCATGTTTCTTCTCCCTTCTTTCGGAGATGTGGTTTGTTGGTGGAGATTCCGAGCTCAAACTTGCTTGGTTGAGACATGATCTGCAAACTTAACAAAGATCTAGAGCTTTTCCTGCTCTGATACCAATTGTAGGATCGAGATTGTTAGACAAATAACTAAGGAACTAAGAATAGCAATTTTCAGTTCCCTTTGCAGCGGAATTTAAACAATCAAGCATAAATGAACAAGTTCCTTATAGTGGAAACCTTTGATTGCCAACTAGCAATCCAGGATAAAAACCACTACCTTTCTTTTGAAAGGATTTCAAGGTCTACTTCTTGATTTCTTATCTCTTTTGGTTACAACTTATCCTAGGAACAAACACACAGTTTCTTTACCTTACACACAGTTAGGCAATCCTAGATAACTTAACACAATCAATAATCAATCCAAGAAACAGACCTTAGCACCTAGGAACTATCTCACTTACAGTCACAAGAACTTAGCACTCAGCTCTTTGATTCCTTGATTGGTTCCTCTTGATCTCGGTTTGCTTTGATGATCTTGTTTGAAGGTTCACACTTTGATGTTTGCTATTGAGTGTGATTCGTGTTTTTTTGCTCTTTTGTAACCTCTGAGTTAGTCTTCCTTATATAGTGGATTCTTTGCGGTTTGATCTTCTCTTGGTTCCCCCAGATCAAGCTTGTCCTAGGATGTGTGGCCGTGATCCATGCTGTCTTTGACATGTATCAACAACCTAGGTAGCTCAGAATCCTTCTTTGTTGGTCAACTGCTTCAGCCAAGTTGTTCTCCAACTTTCTTCTTCAGAGGTTCGACAACCTAGGTACTTTGGAACTGTCTTCTGGACAGCGACGGGTTCCATGACAAGTCGCTTTCACCTTTCTCTGTCCGAGGTTATGTGTTCTAGGCGTCTTGTTGTTTTGATCTGGACAATAGCAGCCTTTGGAAGCTTCGCACAAGTCGTTTTCAACTTTCTCTTGTCCGAGGTTGGTGTTCCCAGATTTCTCAGAAAGCGCAACATCACATGTTGTATTTCTGGGCACACCTGGGTTCCTTCCTTTGGCTTGCTCCTTGGTTTTCTTGTCCTGTTTTGCTTTCATGCCTTCGATGTTTGTCCTGTGGTTCCTTAAGGCACATCTTTGAGATAAAACATTATTATCAAAATATTTATCATCTTCAAAAGTAGAGAAACTGAGGAAAGGAACTCGCAGGGGAACTAAAGTTCCAGAGTTCCATTTCTTAACACAAGGATCGTGAAACCAAGAACATCATTCTTAGAGGAGTCAGATTCAAAAATGTGTACATTGTTGACAAAGATTTCAAGCCAAAGGAAGTTCTATGCTTTGCGTCTATTGCTGATGAGACGAAACTGTGGCATAGAAGGCTTGGACATGCAAATCTTCGACTGATTCACAAACTGCATGCAAAGGAACATGTTTGTGGACTCCCAAATCTTAGATCTGAGTTTCATGGCATATGTGATGCATGTGTGAAAGGGAAACAAACCCGTTCCTTGTTCAAACTGAAGCCTGATGTTACAACCTCTCAACCTCTAGAACTGATCCATATGGATCTCTGTGGTCCCATGATAAGGAGTCATGCAGGGAACAAGTATGCTTTCGTAATTGTCGATGATTATTATAGATTTACTTGGACAATTTTTTCTTCTTCAAAGGATGAAGTCTTTTCCGCATTCGAGACGTTCATCAAGAGGGTGGAAACCAGTTTGGGTAAGAAACTGAAAGCCATTAGATCCGACCATGGAGCGGAGTTTGACAATTCTATGTTTCTTAATTTCTATCAGGAACGTGGAGTTTCGCATGATTTCTCCGCGCCTAGGACACCACAGTAGAATGGCGTTGTGGAACGGAAGAACATGTCTTTGGAAGACATGTCTAGAACTCTCCTTATTTCAAGCAATCTTCCAAGGATTTTCTGGGCAGAAGCTATCAACACCGCATGCTATATCCTTAATTGTGCCATGTTGCGTCCCATATTGAATAAAACTACTTATGAACTAATAAGGGATCGCAAGCCCAATGTCTCCCACTTGCGTGCTTTTGGATGCAGGTGTTACATTCACAATAATGGGAAGGATAACTTAGGAAAGTTTGACCCACGAAGTGATGAAGGAATCTTTTTGGGATATGCCAAGGCAAACAAGGGTTACAGAGTCTACAACAAGAACACTCGCAAAATTGAAGAAAGCATCCATGTTGTCTTTGATGAGAATACCAAAGGTGGAAGTAGTGAGTTGGAGACAATGTTCCCTGTTGATAGTTATCCAAGAATGCAAAGTGAGGACTCTGACGATGAAGGAGATGGTTTTTCTCCGCACAGTGGTAAAGGTGGTGGGAACGGTGGTACTAATGCTAGTACTCACCATCAGTCTCCTCAAGATTCGTCTAGTCTCGATGATTCCTCCAACAACAATGATGATCCCAGTAGTTATGTTCAAGCTACATATGTTCCTTCCACATCTACTAATGATTCAATAACAGTTGAGGCTCCCAACAACACTAAAGTTGTTACCATTGTTCCCTCCGAAACTTTTGGTGGTGTTAATGTTGATGATTCCCTGAGTAATGCTGAAGGAACAGCCCAAATCGAAGATGCCTCACTGCCTTCATCTTTGATGGACGACTCCGAGACACAACATGATGATCCATCCGTTCCCGTATTAAAGAGTGTTCGAATCCAAAAGGCTCACCCCACTGATAACCTCATCACTCCCTTTGGTGAAAGAGGTTTGCGCTCAAAACTTAACATGTACTATGCTTTCCATGCTTTTATCTCTCTTGTAGAACCCAAGACTATTAAGCACACATTGAAAGAATTTGACTGGATCGTAGCTATGCAAGAAGAGTTACATCAGTTTGAAAGGAACAAAGTTTGGCGTCTCGTTCCTTTGCCCCGCAACAAGCATGCCATTGACACTCGCTGGGTGTTTAGGAACACACTGGATGACTCAGGTGTGGTCACAAGGAACAAGGCAAGGTTGGTTGCTCAAAGATACAATCAACAAGAGGTGATAGACTATGATGAGACTTATGCTCCAGTGGCTCGCATTGAAGCTATTCGTCTTCTCATTGCCTATGCTGCACACAAGGGATTCACATTATAACAAATGGACGTCAAAACCGCATTCTTGAACGGATATCTTCAAGAAGAAGTATATGTGAAGCAACCCCCAGGTTTCGAAGATGTCAATTGTCCCTCTCATGTGTATGCTCTGGATAAGGCTCTATATGGTCTTAAGCAAGCTCCTCATGCTTGGTATGATAGACTTGCACAGTTCCTTCTCTCCAATGGATACAGGCGAGGAACAATTAACAAGACTCTGTTCCTTCTGGAACAAAATGGTGAGATTCTGGTTGTTCAAGTTTATGTTGATGATATTTTTTTTGGTTCCACTATCCCTGCTCTTGTAGAGAAGTTCAAAAATCTTATGAGTAGTGAGTTTGAGATGAGTATGATTGGGGAACTTTCCTTTTTCCTCGGATTACAAGTCACACAAACAAAGGAAGGAACAAAAATTCATCAACAAAAATACATCAAGGAGTTGTTGAAGAAATATGGTATGGATTCCACAAAACCCATTGTGACTCCTATTTCTCCTATCACTCGCTTGGATGCAGACTTGAATGCAACAACAGTTGATCCCACAATGTATAGAGGAATGATTGGTTCTCTCCTCTATCTCACGGCCAGTTGGCCAAATATTCTGTTTAGTGTCTGTCTTTGTGCTAGAATTCAAGCCAACCCTAAAGACTCACACTTGAAAGAAGTGAAGCGGATCTTTCGATACCTCAAAGAAATGGACCATCTTTGTCTATGGTATCCCAAGAATTGTGACTTCAACCTTGTTGGATTCACTGATGCTGACTTTGCTGGGCACGTAGTTGATCACAAAAACACCTCAGGAACGGCACAGTTCCTTGGTCCCTGTCTTGTCTCATGGGGTTCCAAGAAGCAAAATGATGTGGCCCTTTCCACTGCAGAAGCTGAGTATGTTGCCGCAACAAGTTGTTGTGCTCAAGTATTGTGGTTAAATCAACAACTGAAGGACTTTGGTATGTCTTTTGGCATTGTTCCTATCATGTGTTATAATACTAGTGCTATTAACATTTCAAAAAATCCAGTTCATCATTCACGTACTAAGAACATTGACATTCGTCGTCATTTTCTTCGTGATACTGTTGACATTGGTCTCATTAGAATGGAACATTGCAGGACTGAAAATCAAGTGGTTGATATCTTCACCAAGTCACTAGGCAAAGGCCCTTTCGAGCATCTTCGGTTGCTCCTCGGCATGATCTCTCTAAATTGAGGAATTCCACGTCCAATATTCCCTCAATTCTTGGATAATTTGATTACATACCTCATGAAGTATCTTGCTTAAGTGATTTTCTTGATTTTGCCATTTCATGATTTTTGCATGTTAGAATTACTTAGTCTTGGGATCTTGCATCTTTGTCTCTTGATTTGTGTTGAATTACTTGATTACATGCTAACATCTTATTTGAGACCCAAAACGACCGATTTGATAATTTGATCCCTCACTATAAGCCCACATGATAATCGGTTGTACAGCCTACCTTAGCCTTGATTCAGGTAAACGTACCCTATGATCCTTCTTTGTTAAACTTTTTATGGTGAATAATTATCGGATTTGTATTTGTTCTTACCATATGTTTGGATATACTATATTTTGTGTGAACCCAACTTTGAAATATCTAGACAAGCATCGTAAACACTCTTGGTCTCAGGGGTAACGAAGACCATTGCTCAGATTAAGGGGGAATAGTGTGAATGGAACGTTGAATTTGAATCAGTGGAGGACATTGATGAAGTTGCAGGTGAACGTTGAAACGGCTAGTTGATGAGATTTGACGGCTCTGTTGCAGGAACATCAATGCAGTAATCAAGGTGAATAAGTCAAAAAGGTTGTTGCCAAAGAAGAGAGAAAAGATCTTGTTGATGGATTTTGGTAAGTCGGTTTTAAGTTACTTGGAAAGATTTTATCCTCTAAAGATTTACTCTTTCCTATATATACCTACCCATATCTATCCAAACCCTTACCGCCATAATCTCTCTCGCTCTCAAACTCTCTCAAATCTCCCTCCTCTCCGTCGTTACCTGATAGGCGTTTGTCGTAGACACCTATCAAATAAACCTCAAAAACCTAACTAACGTAGCTTCGGTAATTAAGGGTCGAATCCCACAGAGAATCAAGCTATATATCCTGTTTGCCAAATCGTTCACCAATTTATAACAAAGACAAAGGGGAGAGTTTATATGAATCTAACTAAGAAAAATGATAAATAAAACATAAATAGCTTGGCTAGACAAACATCCACCTTCAGTTTGATTGATTGATCATTGATTATCCCTAGTTCTCAATTCTCATGAATGTCCTAATCCCTGTTCTAAATTAATTACCAGTCCAACTAGTCCTGATAATCCTAACTATTAACCAATCAAGAAACTATCAAGATTCAATTTAACAACAACAATAAGCCCAGGAATAGATAGTCTCATGCAATACTTAACAACTAGTCAGTACTCGACATGCAATCAATTCTCTTCACAATAAACATTCATAACTAGTTCCTGTAAATCGTGGTTGCTACTCTGAATTAGGAATGAACAATATTAATCTCAACAAGTTGACCAGACTAGGGGAACCAACACTATAGATAATACCAATCTCAACTAGTTTGTCAGGCTAGGGAAACCAATACTAATAATACTAATCACAACAGAGTGGTGAATTAGATAAACCAATAGAATTCAAAACCCTAATCCTGCAATATGAATAATACCAATAACTACTAGTTGATGAGGCTAGAGAAATCAATATAACTCAATGGGATGAAGAATAAGAGAATCAATAACATTCAAGGATAGAGAAAGGAATAATCTCACAATCAAATTCAAACCAAGGCTTCAATTGTCTAGCCAAAAACAAAACAAAGATAAAAACAAAGAAAAGGGAAAAGAGAAAGAAGGAGAAAAAACGAACTCCCCCAATCTGATGTTCTAAAGGCAGAATATAAAGACTTAGCAAAACCTAATTTCTAAAGATAACAATAACAATCTTCTAAAAGGAAATAAAATAAAATAAATAAAAGATCTCGGACGAAATTTCGATCTCCGCTCTGCGCCAGGAAAGGACCCGCGACCGCGGTTATAAAACCGCGACCGCGGTTCGGCACTTCTCTGCATTCTGCTTCTGTTGTCAATCCGCGCCCGCGGATTTCTCTGTCGTGCTCCCGCGGCTCTCTCTCATCGCGGCACTCCTCACGGGCTTCTCCTGTAGTGGCTTCTTGGCCTTCATCTCCTCAATGCTTCAATACTCCACTAAAATCTTCATTTAAGCCACTTCTTCTCTACAACTCCATTCTCATAAATTGTCTCCTAAACCCACACAAATGGTACCTAATATCCTAGTAACAGCTCCTAGTTATGCACTACAAAGTAGAGCGTATCATTACCCTAATCTCTCACCATCATCCAATGGACTCTCCAAGCAAAATCCCCTCCACCGACAAGATGTCCGACGCCAAGGTCGACGCCTGGATTCTCCAACAGGCCAAGGAAGCTCGCGCCACCCCTGCAAAATTCAGCGTGCCGACTTCCGTGGTAGAAATTGTTGAGGCCGCTGTTCACCAAGTTATCGATCCCTCTGCTTCAACATCTACTCATCCGCCAACTGCTTCGTCGCCTTTGAAAGCTCATGATCTCAACCCTACGCTTGATTTGGTGTCCATGGAGGAACCAACACCTATTGCTCATCATGAGGAAGTTGAAGTTTCCTCTCCCTCCAAGGACAAAATTAAGGAGGAGGAGGAACGATTAATGCAGTCAGTAGAGGAACAATTGGGTGCAAAGGTTGTACCTTTGGCGCCTCCTTCAAGCCGAAAGCGCAAGATGGCCGATCTCACTGCTACTGCGGAGAAAAAAGAGGAAGAGGATGATGAGGTCCAGTTCCTGGAGCATCGGAAAGCTCCTACTGCTCAATCGACTCCGTCAAAATCCAGTGGCGATGAAACTGCTCCCAAGTCGCTCAAACACCGCCTCCGTTCCGCCACCCAGTCAAAGAAAAAGAAAGCCAAAACTGAAGGGAAAGCCAAATTGGAAATCTCCACCTCCAGCACAGTTCCCGACTTCTCTGAGGGTAAACAAATTCTTCTTGCCTCTCCTGATTCGTGATAGTTTCTTTGCTGAGCACAAGGAAGAGGAAATTCTAGAGCTTTTGCGTTTCCAAGGGTGGGAACGTATCTGTACCAATCGGGCCATTGTGAATGAGGTTCAAGTACGTGAGTTTTACCATTTCTATCATCTGTCCAAGGCCGATGCTATGTCCGGGTCTTCGAAGATTAGTGGCGAAGACATCTCTTTCACGCCTAAGGTAATATATGCCCTCCTCTTCGTTCCTTTGGGTGGCTTCTTTGAGGTTCCTGCTAGTGAAGCCAATGAGGAAAAGCTAGCATGTATGGAAAGGCTATTTGGCTCTACCACTGGGAAACTGCACACTGAAAGGATTACTTTGGCTCAGCGAATTGCATTCCACATTATCTCCAGGGTTGTATCACCCTGTCAAGAAAAGTGCAACACCATCACGATGTGTGATATGTTCCTTCTTGATCGTTTTCTGAGAAAGGAGAAAATTGATCTCCCCCACGTGATTCTGTGTCACATGGAACAGTGCAAAGCCAAGTCTCATTCTCTGGCTTATCATGGGTTGTTGAAGATGTTGCTTCTTCGCGATGAGCTATACCGCGAAGAAAATGAAATTTCTTTGGGTAGTGAGTTAGATTCCTCTAATGGGGAGAAGATGAATTTTAAGGGTGATTCGAAAGGAATGAGCACTGTGACTGCAAAGAAGGTTGTTGGCGAAGGAACGTCAAGGGGTAGTTCAGTTCAGCATCAGATTCTGGCCGAGCTTAAACAGTTGAACATTACTATGAAATTGCTCTTGGATCACTTTTTGAGCAAAGATGAAGAAGCTGCTGAAGACCCTGAGACTTGAGTGTTCCCCGTCACTATCTAGCCCGTCTTTCCCTCTGTTATTGCTCTTTAATGTTTTTATGTCTTTTGAGTAGTTTTCCCTTATCTTTTGACTTTGTTTGTCTATGTTCCTTAGCTTTGTAATCCTTTCCTGCTTTGTCATGACTTGCGCATCAGTTGATGCTTTATGCTCTTACTGTGATATTTTGATAATGCCAAAAGGGGGAAGTGTGGAAAATGTGAGATGAACTCAATAAAGAGTTGATATCAGAAGCTAGTGATAAGGAGAACTTTGACGCTACTTGAAGGTAAATCTTTCTATGAACTTTCTGAGGGGGAACTTTGTCAATACTTTGATCATTGAATATGTTTGATGACATGTAATTAACTTCTTACTTGACTGTTTTGAACTTGATTGTTTTGAACTTGCACATTTTTAAGGAGTTTGTCATCACCAAAAAGGGGGAAATTGTTGGAACGATGATGTTCCCTCTAGTTTTAATGATGATAAACTCAAATGCACTTGATGGTTTTATTGTGACTATGAGTTTCAGGAACGAAGTGATAGAAAAGGAACGATGAAAACCAAGTGATGAATCAAAACAAAGACTACAAGGAACATAGAAGTCAACAATGGAACAACGCGCTAGAGCTAACATAGAAAACATACGCGCGGTTGTGAAGGGGAAAATAGAAGGGAACAACGCCAAGGAACGATGAGACGCACGCGCTGCTTACCTTGAGATTTGCCGAATCTTCTATATTTGGAAGGAGATCTCTTGGAAACAACTTGGGCCATAAGGAAAAGTTTGTTGAAGATCTTGCTGTTAGAAAATATTAGAAAAGATTGTTTAGGATTATTTTATTTGTTTTTCCTTAAGTAAAACTAGGGTATATCAATAGGATATTTTAGACTATAAGTAAGGGAAGCTGTGAACTTCATAAAACACACACAACCACATCATTTTCGAGAGCTTGAGCATTCGATAAAGAAGAAGAAAAGAGAAGAAACACTTTTAAGTACGAAGCTTTGGTAAGTCGAGTACTTGATAGGGTTTTGGGTGTCTTAGGTGTTGTTAGGAACATTACACAAGAAGTCTAGATATCTAGGAGTGAACTAGGTTGAGAGAAGACTTGCTTGATTGTAATTCCAGGATTAATAACACAAGTAGACATTTGAAATTCTACTAAGGAAACCTAGAGGTAGAGATTTTTCTCAGTCAACTAGTTGATTGATTGAGTTTTCCTCTCTAAGGAACGTTGCTATTATTACTCTGTTTTCTGTCTTTATATTCTGTTGCCCAAGGAACCATTCTACCGTTCCTTGTACTAACACACTTGATTCTATATAGTATAATATAATGTAATTTAATATATTGTTCAGGATGATTCAAATTACACTTTAAAGGAGTACTTGAAGATGTAAACCTTTTTTGATGTGAAAAGAATTCGACTGAACCTAGCATTTGTGCAAGGTCCGGCTTAGAGCATCCTTACGGATGAGAATCCGAAGTTCTGAATCAGAGTTTAAGTTGGACACAGAGGGTGAAAGGCTAAGTTTAGCAATTATGTCAGCGATCGGTTCACCTCTCGAAAAACCTGTCTTATATGGACTTCCTGGAAAGAATGTAGATCGATAAGGATATTGACAACTACCAATATTTCGATTTTCCAAGGACAAGCCCATATGCCTAGAATAGAGTTAATAAGGCAAAGATTGTCTCCTTCAATTTCAATTTTTGAAAGGTTCAAGCTTTTGGCTTTAGTAATATTGTATCTTAGTGCCATGGTTTCTACCATCAAGATCGAAGAGGATCCATTGATAAGGCATTCGATGTGGATGATTTCAGCCTTGTCGTTTCTAATAATGTAGTCGGTCCCAGTTTTTCCATTGGGTATTTTTTCGCATCGAAGTTAATTTTTACAAAGTCTGATTTAGGTCTTTCCCATTTGAGTTTCGTTGTTTTCCGGGTTTGGCATGGGTTGTGTTTTTTTATGGGATCTTCGCATTCATTGAATTTAGTTTTTTCCCAGTTTCGAAATAAAGTTTGATATATAGTGTTAGGTCTTTAGTTTTTTCCGAGTTAGAAATGTTAAAGATGATTTGATTTCTATTGTTCCATACTCCCCACCAAGTAATGGCAAGGCATATGAAGTCCTTTCTTGATAAAAGGGATAGATTTTCGGATAGAAGTTATTTTGGTTTTTTTTGTTAAAGTTTATACTTTTTATTGTGTTTTCTATTAATGTAATTTGTTTTTTATTTGCTTAAGGGTGGATGGGCATTGGAATATAAAATGGATTAAATCTTCATTTGGATTAAAGATGTAAACCTATTTGACCATATTGCTTGAAATTAAAACTTTTATTTTTAAATTAAATTTTTATATTACCAATTTACCATTCTCTTATTTAAAATGTGAACTCGAGACATATAAATGTCTATCAATCAATCTACTATAATATCCACTATATGTAAACCTCACTGAGTCATATATCACCCCTCAAATATGTTATGTCATTGAAATGACACATGTTTTTTTTTTTTTTTTTATTTCAATTAAATTAAATGTATCACTTTTCTTCCATTTGAATTGAATTTCAATCTACAAACCTACCCCTTATCTCTCTCTTTCGTTTTCTTCGTCATTCATTCTGCAGCAGCCGCACCTCCCTCCATAGTCGATCTCCTTCCATGGTCGATCTGGCTGCTTACCTACACCGGACTCGCCACTCATGCATTCAATATTACATTTGCCAGTGTTTTCTTTTGCGCCGGATACTCACGTCCACAACGGCATGCAGCACGAGGACGGTGACAGCGATGTTGTCTCCATTATCGATTGGATTGCTCGACGGGCCACGTTCGGGAGAAGCAGTCGGAGATCCCTGATTTTGAGGAATCGTGGCATCTCTTTGGTCAACCCTAGATGTGAGGTTGTGTTTGATGGTGATGTATCGCTCGATTCAGTTCGGTTGGCGAACGTCTATGCTCTCGATTGAACTCACAATACAGTGGGTTGTGGCGGAGCTTTCATGGCCGCCATGGCTAACTATCAATGATGAATATTCCATTTGGCTCGCTTCCAATTCAATCATCTCGATTGAACGTCTATGCTCCCGATTGAACTCACAATACAGTGGGTTCACTTAGCCCATGTTTTTCGATCGGTTTTGTTCAACTTCTTCGAGGTATAAATTACACCATCCTTATTCGCCTACATCCTGAATTTCCTATTTTTTATTCAACATCAATTACAATCATTTTCATCTATATATATCTATATTAAAGCTCATCTTTTTCGAGCCATCATAGCAATTCTAAGCCCATATTATTGAGGTTGTTTTTGTTGGAATTGATCCAAGAAATCACACAGAAATTGTGCTCAGAAAAGAAGAACAACACCAGAGAACAGAGAAGACGATTTTCCAGAACTGCTCATGTACTGGTTTTCATTAACTTGTAACTGACTCGATACAACTCCAATTAAAACAAACTAAGCTCCACTAACTTTCCACTAATCACGACTACAATAATGCCTAAGATAAGTTTCATAGACGACCCCACTAACTAGCCCAACAACCTCCTTAAACATAGCTAGTTAAAACAGAAATACAAACTTAATAACATGAAAAATAAACTAAGTCTTTGAATCACATTTTAACACCTTTCCTTGATTCAAACTTGCACATTCCAATCTTCTCCATAAAGAACATGTGCTTCACCTGATTCAAGGCCTTCGTGAACAGATCTGCACTTTGATCATTGGTGCCACAGAACCTCAACACAACTTTCCCTTCGAGCACCAACTTTCTCACATAGTGATGCTGAACTTCAATGTGCTTGGTTCTGGCATGGAATGCAGGATTCTTTGTCATTGCTATAGCTGATTGGTTGTCACACCACAGCTCAGTTGCAGCCTCCTGAACACAGCACAGATCAACCAATATCTTCCTTAGCCACACAGCCTGCCTTGCAGCAGCTCCTGCTGCAACATACTCAGCTTCTGATGAGGACAAGGCCACAGTGTCCTGCTTCTTCGAGCTCCAAGTGATAGCTCCAGTGCCAAGACTAAACACTGAGCCTGATGTGCTCTTTCTATCATCCAAACATCCTGCCCAGTCACTATCTGTGTACCCTATGAGCTTGAAGTTCTCACTTGACTCATACCAAATGCCATAGTCAACAGTCCCTGCCACATACCTGAGAATCCTCTTTGCAGCTCCTAAGTGTTGCCTTGAAGGTGAGTGCATATACCTCGAGACAACACTCACACAGTAGGCTATGTCAGGCCTAGTGTGTGTGAGATAGTTTAAGCCTCCAACAAGGCTCCTAAACAGCTTCTCATCTCCTCTCTCAGTGCCATCTTCCCTCTGCAACTTCTCATTTGTGTTCATAGGTGTGATAGCAGCTTCACAGTTCTCCATGTGAAACTTCTTCAACATATCCTTAGCATACTTTTCCTGACACACAAATGTTCCTTGCTTCCTTTGCTTGACTTCAAGGCCAAGAAAATACCGCAGCACTCCCAAATCAGTCATCTCAAACTCCTTCTTCATCATATTTTGAAAGTTTGACAGCATCTCCTCTGAGTCACTGAAGTAGATGATATCATCTACATAGAGACATACCACAATGAACCTCTTCCATTCTGCCTTCCTCACATACAGTGTAGGCTCATTCTCACTCCTTTCAAAACCATTGTTGATGAAGAAATCATCAATTCTGCTATACCATGCTCTAGGGGCCTGTTTTAACCCATAGAGAGCCTTATGCAGCTTGAGGACTTTGCTCTCTTCTCCTTCCTTGATGAAGCCCTCAGGTTGCTCAACAAACACTTCCTCTTGAAGCTCACCATTCAGAAAGGCTGACTTCACATCAAACTGATACACAGGGAGCTTCTTCTGAGCAGCAATTGCAAGCACAAGCCTCACAGTTTCAAACCTTGCCACAGGAGAAAATGTCTCTTCAAAATCGATCCCTTCCTTCTGTGCATATCCCTTGGCCACCAGCCTTGCTTTGTGCTTTTGAATGCTCCCATCAGTGTTGAATTTGGTTCTGAAGACCCACTTCAAACCAATCACATTCTTGCCCTCAGGAAGGTCAACAAGCTTCCATGTTTCATTTCTCTGAATGGAACTCATTTCTTCCTTCATTTCCTGCTGCCACTCAAGCTTACTTGCAACTTCCTCATAGTTACTTGGCTCAGTAACACTCAAGGCAAAATCACAGCTTTCATATAATTCAGCTAATGATCTCATACCTCTTGGTGGTGTGCCACTTGATGAGCTTGATGATCTCGAGCTGCTTGAAGAGCTGCTAGCTGGGGAGGTTGATGTACTTGCAGTCCCATTGCCAAGATCAACATCTTGAGCACTCTCTGTTGTAACTTCTCCTGAGCTGTCAACCATATCAACACATTGCATCTGTGCAGTCTCACCTTGCTCTTCTTTCCAGTCCCACTTTGACCCTTCATCAAACACCATATTCCTGCTAATCATCACCTTCTTTGACACAGGATTATACAGCCTATAAGCCTTAGACTGTGTTGCATAGCCAATGAAGACACACTTCACACTTTTGTCATCTAGCTTTGCTCTCAGGTTCACCATTGTGTAGGCAATGCAACCAAATATTCTCAGATGGCTCACACTTGGTCTCTTGCCTCTCCATGCCTCATATGGAGTCTGATTCATCACAGCTTTGGTAGGAGAAATGTTGAGTATGTAGACAGCAGTTGCTACTGCCTCACACCAGAGAGCATTTGGCACTTCCTTTGCCTTCATCATGCTCGTTGCCATCTCCACCACTGTCCTGTTCTTCCTCTCGGCCACACCATTTTGCTCAGGTGTGTAGGGTGCTGTTAGCTCTCTCTTTATCCCATGCTCCTCACAGAAATCAGTAAACTCCTTGGACACGAATTCTCCTCCTCTATCTGTCCTTAGAGCCTTCACCTTCTTGCCACTTTGGTTCTCCACCAATGCCTTGAACTTCTTGAAGTTCTCAAAGGCTTCAGACTTAGCCCTTAAGAAGAACACCCAGCTCATCCTGCTGTAGTCATCTGTGATCAACAAGAAATACTTGCTTCCACCCAAGGATTCTGTCTACATAGGACCACACAAATCAGCATGAAGCAGCTCTAGCACCTCAGTTGCTCTCCATGCTTTGCCACTTGGAAATGACCCCTTTGACTGCTTGCCATACACACAGCCTTCACAGAACTTTAGCTCACCAATTCTTGGCAAGCCATTCACCATTTCCTTTGTCTGAAGCAGCTTCAGACCTTGCATATTCAGATGACCATATCTGTGATGCCACATTCTAGTGTCATCATCATCTTTTGCAGTCAATGCCTTCCCTGCATTTGAAGACAACTCAAGAGGAAAAACCTTGTTCTTTCCCATTGCAATTCTCACAACATCCTCATCAGATTTCTTATCTTTTATGAAGCAAGACTGATCATCAAACACAACATAGAATCCAGAACATAGCAACTGACCAACACTAAGCAAATTATGAGCCAACTTTGGCACATATTGGACATCATAAATTCGCTTAATGTTACCTCTCTCTGACATCATAGCCACTGTGCCTCTGCCTTCAACATCGAGTTGTTTATCATCACCAAGTCTTACTTGGCTCTTCCTTGACTCATCCAGATCTCTGAACAGCTCTCTTACTCCTGACATGTGGTTGGAGCAACCACTGTCGACATACCAAACTCCACTTGTGATGTTGGCAGCTGTGTTCTGTGTGAGAAACAACTTTTCTTGCTCCACTTGCTGTGCTAAAAACAGCTTCTCTTCCTGCTCCACATAGTTTGATCTCTGATCTGCCTTCTTCTCTCCATCCTCCCTTTGCTTCTTCCAGCATTGAGCCTCCTTGTGTCCAGGTTTCTTACAGTGATAGCACTTGAACACCTTCTTTTGCTGATCAGGTTCCCTTGCTTCACTTCCTTGGCCAAATCTGCCTCGACCTCTTCCTCTGAAGCCACCTCTACCTCTACCTCTATTGAAGTGTTGGCTTGATTTGCTTTCATCTCTTCCCATGAAAGCTTTCTCTTCTTTTTGATCTCCTGATCTGTTCAATCTCTCTTCATGGGCCTGCATTGACCCCATCAACTCTTCAAAGGTATATTTCTCCATGTCCTTAGACTCCTCGATGGCATCAACCACATGATCAAATTGTTTGGTAAGACTTCTCAGAATCTTGCCAACAATATGCTTGTTGCTTACAGTCTCTCCATAAACCTTCATCTGGCTCACAACCTTTGATACTCGAGAAAGATAGTCCTGTACAGACTCTTTCTCCTTCATTAGAGAGGTTTCGAACTCCCTTCTCAGTGATTGCAGTCTCACTGCAATTACCTTCTCATCTCCCAAATACTCCTGCTGTAGAGTATCCCATGCCTTCTTTGCAGTTGTTGCAGATGCAATCCTCGGAAAGACTTCATCATCTAAGGCTTGTTGAATCATAAACAAGGCCTTAGAGTCTTTCTTTCTCTTCTCTCTGAGTGCCTGATCTGGTTCCTCGGTAAGATCGTCCTCAAATCCTTTCTCAACAAATCCCCATAATTCATGGGATTTGAACAACGTCTTCATCTTGAGACTCCAAAACTGATAGTTGACACCTTTGAAGATCGGCAATTGAGAGACCCCATTTCCATTTGAACCATTGGTTTGCATCTTGATCAAACCTCACTCTTTACCCGTGTTTCCCTTTGTGTTTTCTCTCAATTCTCTCACTAACTCTCCTAGGATCGAAACCTAGTACAGCTCTGATACCAATTTGTTGGAATTGATCCAAGAAATCACACAGAAATTGTGCTCAGAAAAGAAGAACAACACCAGAGAACAGAGAAGACGATTTTCCAGAACTGCTCGTGTACTGGTTTTCATTAACTTGTAACTGACTCGATACAACTCCAATTAAAACAAACTAAGCTCCACTAACTTCCCACTAATCACGACTACAATAATGCCTAAGATAAGTTTCATAGACGACCCCACTAACTAGCCCAACAACCTCCTTAAACATAGCTAGTTAAAACAGAAATACAAACTTAATAACATGAAAAATAAACTAAGTCTTTGAATCACATTTTAACAGTTTTTTCCATTTTCTAATTTATTATTATATTAAATAATTAACAAAATATAAATTAAATTATAGATCTCAACAAGACTTTCACCAATAAATACAAATCTTAACAATTGTTACTTCTTTACGTGAATAAAATTTCTTTTTTTCAATTTGAGCAAAAGATATAAGCTGATTTATTATATTTTTCTTATATTATTAATTATTTAACATTTCAGTCACTAATTACCATATGTATAAGTAAATTATTTTTTGAAAATGAGTTTGTTAAATTCATACAACTTAAACATAAGTAATTGAATAAATTGTACAAGTTGTTCAATCGCTTAAAATTCTAAAATATATGACCATTTATCAAACGAAATAATTTTAACCACTTTTTCCATTCTATGTTTGATTCTTTTTGCATATTCATACTTACTTGTGGTAATTGGAAAGTGATTTTTGTTCCTTCTACCCATTAATATAATCTAATTGTAATTTGTTATTAGCATGTGGACATTTATTTATTTTTGTATATATTTGACTCTTCATTTATGTAAATATATCTAAAATGATTTGGGACATAAGTAAAAAATCTTATTTTTGAAAAGTATTGTGTTAGATATTATATATTGGAAGAGTTTAATCTAAGGCATAAGTTTGATAGACCGTTTTAAAGTATGAAAGAAGTCTATACGTATAAAGATGTAGTTTCATGTCAAAGATACAATTTTTTTAAAAGAAGGATCCAACAAAGATACAAATTTATAGTACTAGTCATATATTCTACCCTTGATATATTAAGATGGGTGGTTATTAACCACCTATCTTAATATTTTAGAACTTAAACCATATTTGATATATTACTTAAATTGAGTAACGAAATGTTGCATTAAAACAACCTTTTTATACATTTAATAATATTTAATTAATTTTTAAACCAAAATCTTATATAAGTATGTGCTTTATTTTTCAGAATTGGTTCTTGAGTTTGTTTTGAACTAGATATTATATTATTTGATATATGATTTGTTTTCTTAATTTTTATTTTTAGATTTTTGTTGCTACTGTTTAGAAGGAATAAATCACCATGATTTGTAAAATAAATTTTTATTAAATTCTCTCTGTTTAATATCTTAACTTAAATGAATATCAATATGAAAAGTGAGATTTTTTTCTTATGTCATCTTATACTTATGTGTATCTTTGCGTCACTATGTTTAACTACATTTAGGAGGATCGGTTTATTCTACCATTGTTTTTCATGCATATTTCCATATTTTTCCCTTTTTTTGAATTTCTTCACCATTATGTCAGTACTTATTTGTATAGAATCCTAATCAATTTTAATTCAATTTATTGAACTTTAGTTGAAAAAAGTTCATGCAAGTGAAATATGAAAAATTTAATCATAATGTTAACATGTTGTAAGTAATCATTCATATTTTTACAATTATTTAGAAGTGATTCTAATTACACATATATAAATATATGAATTTCAAATAAACGTGCATGGCGCTAGTATTACACTAGTTAAATGTATGAACTTCCTCTTCTTTTGCAATCCAGAAAAAACTTATCCATGATGCCCTTCTTTTTTAGCTTAATATACTACTTCTCATATTCGGAAATTAATCTCTGACACACAAAGACCGTAAATTAGATCTATCTCAGGGGACTTTCTTTAATCTTTGTTTTCTATAGAAGAGCTCAGTGTATTAGTATGGAACTCTCGGGGAGCAAGAGCCGCTAATTTTAGGACGTCTTTTCAAGAATTGATTCGCCTCCATCACCCTTCTGTTTTGGTGTTAGTGGAGACTCGCATTAGTGGCGTCCGTGCTGATGTGGTTTGCAGTCATATTGGGTACGATGGAATGCTTCGTGTTGATGCTCTAGGTTTTGTCGGGGGAATATAGCTCCTTTGGAAAACCTTGGATGTCATGGTTATCCCTATAGCTCTTCACCCTCAACACATCACAATGGAGGTGGTTCACCATTCTTTAGAGTCGTGGGTCCTTAGTGTCGTGTATGCCTCTCCAACCCGAGAGCCCGTACATAATTATGGAGGGCTTTGGAAGAGTTTGCATCCATGAATAATCACCCCTGGTTGATCACGTCGGATTTTAATTTCACTCTTTCTGTTCAGGAAATGTTCTCATCCTCTGTCGGTTCCAACAGATCACCTCACATATTCTATGAATGGTTTAATAACCTCAATTATGTGGACTTAGGCTATTCAGGACCCTTATACACTTGACTACTGGGTGGTATTCTCATACTTTCCATGGGGCCAGATTGGATAGAGTGATATGTTCTCTTGATTGGCGACTTCGATTTGCCGAAACGTGTGTGCGTCACTTATCTACACCTCATTCAGATCATCTTCCGCTTCTTGTTCAGTTGGAGTTGCCTTCTTCATCTCTAGTTTCTGCTCGTCCTTTCCATTTCCAATCTGCATGGTTAACTCATGAGTCTTTTGATTCCTTCTTGAAATCATCATGACGTACTGATGTGAGTCTTGAAGATTCTCTACATCTTCCTGCTCACAACCTTTCCGGTTGGAATAAGAACATTTGTGGTAATTATTTACCCGAAAGAGGTGTCTATGGTCACGTCAGGAACATGTTCGTAAACGACTCCAGAATTGACCCTCTTCAGCAATTCTGATATTGGAGCGCAAACTGAAGTTGGAACTGGAGAGTGAACATGTTCTTTGGTTTCAAAAATTGCGTACAAATTTCCTAATAGATGGTGATCACAACACTTTCTTCTATCATCTATCGACGGCAATACGTAGGTGAATGAACAAGATCTTGGCCCTTCAGAATGATGTCGGTTTTTGGGTCACAGATGTACAACCTCTTCAAACTCTTGTGAGGGATTTTTTCGTTGCTTATATACGGCTGATTATGTTGATCATGTCGACTAGGCTCAGATTCAGTGGAAAACTACTTTTCCAGCCCTCAGTCAGACCAATATGGAGTCCTTGTCTGCTCTATTTTTGGCGTTTGATGTTTGGGATGCTCTTAGGTTGATGGCCCTCTACAAATCGCCTAGTCCAGACAGGTTTGACACCGTGTTTTACAAGAAAAATTAGAGTAATGTAGGCCCAAAGGTGACGGATACCATCTTACAACTACATAATCATGGTCTTTTTCCTACTAGGTTAGACGATGCTTTCATGTTGTTGCTCCGTAAGGTCCCTAATCTGACGCATACTTCACACCTTCAACCCATTTATTTTCTCAATGTTGCCTTTAAGATAGCAACCAAAGCAATTGTTAATAGGTTGAAACCGATCATGCCTTCCTTGGTCTTTCAATGTAAGCTGCTTTCATCCCGGGCCGACAAATCATTGATAATGTGGTTGTTGTTCAGGAGGCCTTGCACTCCATGAATGCGTCTAGTTCACATAAATGGATTGTATTAAATAATGATTTGGCAAAGGCATATGATCATGTCAGATGGGTTTTTTTGTGAATTATGTACAGCGTGCAGGGTTACCATCGCATTTTGTCGAGGTCATTATGTTGTGTCAAATGCAGGGCTCTATGAACCTACTTTGGAATGGTACCCATTCTGGAAGTTTCATGCCCTCTTGGGGTATAGGACAGGGGATCCCATCTCTTCCTATCTATTTGTTCTGTGTATGGAGCATCTCTCTCATATCATGAAGGTGGCGATAGATGAGGGTTGTTGGAATCCATTTACTATGGGGACAGTCCAGTTTCACGTATTTTCTTTGCTCGTGACCTCATTCTTTTTGCCCGGGCTGATGCAAGACAAGCTCTTGTTATCAAGGAATGCCTTGAACAGTTCTGTGCGACTTCGAAGAGCAGGTGTGTAATAACCCACTCAAAATAGAAGGGTAATAGTAGTTTTAAAGTGGAAAAAATAAAAGTTTTGAAATTTAATTTTGGTCCTTTTAGATGAATAATTTAAATTTTCATGAACTTAGGTTCAAAGGATAGATTATGATAATTTTGGTACAAATTATCAAATGAGTAATAATGTATGGTGTTAAAATAAATAAATAAATAAGTATAACAAAGAATGTAATTTTAGAATTTTAAATAACAATAAAGGTCAAAAGAATTTTTATGTTATCCAAGAAGGGATAAAGTAATAATTATCCTAAGTAAGTTATTTCTTTAAGTTAAGGATGGTTTAAATTATGATTAACTTTAGGTTAATTATAATTTATATAAAACTTATCAATTTGACCTAGAATATTTTAATCAAGTTAAACAAATTGTTGTTAAGGATTTAAGTGCGATCAAATTCATAAGACTAATAACCTAAGCCTATCTTAGCCTAAGTTAAATTTTTATATACTTTAATTTTGGGTTAAAATAATATTATAAACTTGGATTATTAAAATAAATAAGTTTAGGTAATTTTTATAATTTTTTTAAGTTAACATAAGGGCATTTTTGCCACACCTTAAGAAGGGCATTCACAATAATTTTTTTAAGTTAACATAAGGGTAATTTTTTTAAGTTAACATAAGGGCATTCACAATAAGTTTAGGTAATTTTTAAGTTTAGGTAACTTTAGGTTAATTGTAATTTTTATAATTGTTCTCTTCGTAAGGTCGATGCATGCGTGATTCTTCACTTTGTGCCCGCTCATTACCATTCACCTTCACTTGTGCGGTTCAAGCGTGATTCCTCATTGCTTGACCGTCCATTTTCGAGGTCGAAAAGTAATTTCCAAGAAATTTTACTTTTCCAAGATTTTCGTGTCCCAAGTAGCATTTAGTTGATTAATGCAAGTAGATAACTTTGCATAAAGTTGTCTTGAATGCTTTTTCACCTTTTAGATTTAATTTGATTGAAGTTGTGCTTGCTTTCTTCCTTTAATAGTTGCTTGTCTCTTCTCACCTCCAATCACACAGCAACATAAAGTTTGTGTGACTTCTTAAAAAAAAAAGTCTTGCGTCGTCTATTTCAAAAAAAAGAGAGTCTTGCATTACAAAAAGGCTTGCCATAGACACAAAAGGGTAAATATCCCCCGCTCGGTGCAAGGTTTCCACTTTGTTCCCTTCCATTGTCTAAATTGCAACGCGTGTAAAAGGTTTGATTTGTCTTGCTATCTTTCAAGAAGAATTACTTCTAACACATGAAAATCATTGTTGACGCTTTGTGCATCACGATGCTTGTGTGAATCATTTCTTGCTACTTCATTTGCTTCTAGCCTTACGTCAAGCCTAATCCGCATCACGCTTGCCTAAAGTTCTCGGCCCTTGTGTGAATCATTTCTTGCTACTTCATTTGCTTCTAGTGTGTGCATGATCACAATAGGTTCGGTTTACATGGATCCCAATGCCGAGCATGACAACACACCCGTCGGCAACCAAGAGCAAGGAGCAAACCGTTCCCCGTCCGAGGGCACCGCTAGCCTCCATGCCCTTGTTGCTGAGTTACGTGCCGAAGTTGCCGCCCTCCGTACCACCCAAGAGTCCAGACCCTCGATGGCCACGGGTCCGACACCATAACTTTTTGTGGACCCGACCGTCGAGGCTCAAGCTAGAGAAGGAGCCGCCTTATTCCGAGGCAAAGATCCCATGGCTCCTTCGACCTCGCATCACCCGGCGCCTCCCCGCCCCTTGAGGTCTCAAGTCGACAGCCACCCAGGGCATGTCAACCATTGTGATCGCCACGACCCCAGGGCGTCCTACTCCCGCCCGAGCCATTTATTAGGACGTGACCCAACCGGTGATGACTACGACCCAACCTCGGAGGATCCTCTTCTCTATATGGATACTCGAGACCAGGTCAAGGTTGCGGAGCGCTTTGCTAGGCGCTTCTCATCAGGTGGCCGCAATAGCCACACGGCCTATGGTAGTGATTACCAAGATTTTGAGGGCGACGACGAGGACTTGCAAGTTGCCTCCAATGAAAGGCCGTACCATGCTCTGATCGGTGAAATCTTTGATAGTGATCATGATGATGATTGGATTCCCCCGGCTCATCCCGGCCCTCGCGGTCAACGACAGCACCGTAGACCTAGCCCGCGTGATGATCCTGACTGGATGCCAGAAGCGCGCCGTGGTCCCCTCAACACCACCGTGACCCACCAGATGATTATGAGTGGGGCTTCGATGAGCTCCCCGCTCGTCGTCACGAAATCAAGGTTAAACTTGAACACTTTGCCGACGAGTATGATGCATCCAAGTTTATTGAGTGGAAACAATCCACCGAGGATGCCTTTGACCATTGCAAATATGTTGAGGAGGAAAGAGTCGGGGTGGCTACTTTACACTTCACCGGCAATGCTCGTGCTTAGTGGTTCCGACTCAAGATAGAACGGGCGAGGCGTTTCTTGCCCCGCATTTGTACATGGTCACAACTCATGTATGTGATGACCAAGAAGTACGTCCCCGAAGATTATGCTGAGTAGATGCGTCTTCAGATTGCCCTCTCTGAGCAGGGAAACCGTTCACCCCTTGAGTACTTTACTGAGCTCGAGGATTTGTGCCACAAGGCCGGTGTTCACCAGTTGCCCACGGCTATGCGCACAACCTTCATGCGTGGGTTGAATGTTGATATCCGGGACCAACTCCGGATTCTCAACTTCAAGGATATTCACACTTTGACCCACACGACCATGGAGATTCACAACCAGATCCAAAGACGGAAGAAGGCCGCTTGGGCCCGCAATTCGGCTTCAAGATTTGGCCCCGCCACGGCCGCGTCTCCCTCTGGGCCGCCCCGGTCTTTGGTCCCCACTCGCCCTAGTTACCCGTCCAAGGCGCCCACCAATGCCACGCCTCCTACTCGCGGCGCCGCGCCAATCGGCCATCCTGGCACCACCATCGAGGAACGTGCTCATGATCGGGATTGCTTCAAGTGCCAGGGATGAGGACATGTGTAGCGGGATTGTCCGAACAACAAGAAGGTACTATTCATGGCTCAATCTAGTTATGAGTCCTTTGATGATGAGTTTGAGGCCAACGAGGCCGAGCACCATGTTGATGCCGCCTATGAGGCCAGTGATGAGAAGTATTTTTGTGGCGCTACTGACGCTGACGGCACTCCTTTGAGCCTTGTCTCCTGCCGTGTCCTGACCGCCAAGGAGGGCACCCTTTTGGACCAACGAGAAAATCTCTTTCATAATCGTTGCTTGGTCCAAACTTCCTCGTTGAGCATCATCATTGATGGTAGGAGTTGTTGCAACATCGTGAATGAGAAGGTGATCAAACACCTCAATCTGGCCACCACTACGCACCCACAACCGCATAGCCTTTAGTGGATTTTCGAGGGAAAGGGCAATGCTATGGTTCACCGCCAATGCCTCATCCAGTTCTTCATTGGCTACTACCGAGACAAGGTGCTATGTGATGTGATTGCTATGGACGCCACCCACCTCCTCTTGTGCCATCCTTGGCAATTTGACAAGAAGGCTCTCCATGATGGGTTTCTTAACACCTATGTGTTTATGCATAACTCGATGAAGGTGACTCTCCTTCCGATGTCCCCGAAGGAGATCTTACAAGACCAAGTGGACCGCAACCGTGTGAAGGCGCTTGAGAGTGCCAAGGGCAAGAGTCTTCTGAGCCGTGAAGCCGCTATACGACAACACATAGGCCAGCCATCAGCCAAGGCCAAGACATCTCCGGCTCCCCTTTCTGGCCCCGCCTCAGGTGCCTTATCATCTTCGGCACCCAACAAGGGCACTTGCGAGCCCCGACACCTCATGGCTCGCCAACGCCACCTGGCGTCTATCTTGCATAGTCGACGTCCGTGCTTTTTCCTGGTACCTAACCCTTGCTTTATTGTCAATACTGATTTGTTAGAGTTACCCCATGCGGTTGCTTCATTGATGCAGGAATTTTCAGATGTTATGCCCGATGAACACCCGACTGGCTTGCCCCTGATGCGAAGGATCGAACACCAAATCGATTTTGTGTTGGGCGCTTCTTTGCCCAATTGGGCCCCGTATCGTGCTAGTCTCGAAGAGACTAAGGAACTCCAACGTCAAGTTCAAGAACTCATAGACACGGGATATGTCTGTGAGAGCCTTAGTCCTTGTGCCGTGCTCGTGATCCTTATGCCCAAGAAGGATGGCTCTTGGCGAATGTGTGTAGATTGTTGAGCCATCATCCAAATCACGGTCAAGTACCGCCACCCAATTCCTCGCCTTGATGACATGTTGGATGAGCTTCATGGTGCCACCTTGTTCTCTAAGATCGATCTTAAGAGTGGCTACCACCAGATCCGCATGAAGGAGGGCGACGAGTAGAAGACGGCCGTCAAGACCAAGTACGGCCTCTATGAGTGGCTCGTGATGCCTTTTGGCCTCACCAATGCCCCAAGCACCTTCATGCACCTCATGAACTAGGTTATTCGGGCTTACTTGGGCAAGTTTGTGGTCGTCTACTTTGACGACATCCTGATCTACAACAAGAAATTGGAAGAACATGTTGGCCATCTCAGGTTCGTGCTCGAATGCCTCCGAAAGGAGAAATTATTTGCTAACCTTTCCAAATCCTCTTTTTGTGCTCCTTCTACTGTCTTTCTAGGTTTCGTGGTGGGACGAGACAGCTTGCTCATCGATGAAGAGAAGGTGCGCGCCATTCGAGAGTGGCTTCAGCCAACAACGGCCACCATGGTCCATTCTTTCCTTGGCTTGGTTGGGTTCTACCGGCGTTTTGTGCGGAATTTCAACACAATTGCCGCACCATTGCATGAGTTGACCAAGAAGGGAGCTACAGTGGAGTGGAGTGATGCGCACGAGGCAACATTCACAACACTCAAGGATCGCTTATGCAATGCCCTCTTGCTTCAACTGCCATATTTTTTCAAGACCAATGAGGTGGAATGTGATGCCTCCAACCACGGCATCGGTGGTGTGCTTCTCCAAGACCGACGCCCCATTGCATACTTCAGCGAGAAGCTCACCGGTGCCACTCTCAATTACCCGATGTATGACATCACCTTTGAGTCGGGCGACAAGGGACGACGCAACATCACCTTTGAGCCGGGCGACATGGTGTAGCTCCATCTGCGCAAGGAGCGCTTTCCAGCCAAGCGCCACAACAAGTTAGATCCCCGAGGCGATGGACCATTCTGCATTTTGGAACGCCTTGGTGACAATGCATACCGCCTCGAGCTGCCAGGCGAGTTTGGTGCCCATCCGAGCTTCAATGTTTCTGATCTCTCTCTATATGCTCCCCCCGAGTACGACGAGGACGAAGCGAGGACGCTTTGCATCCAAGAAGGGGAGAATGATGACTCCATGCCTACCACCCTTACGGCGAGAGACGAAGAGGACCTCCTTAGGGTGTGTTCCGATGGGCTGATGACTAGGGCCCGTGCTAGAAGTATCGCCAGAGCTACTCAATCTCTAGTCACCCGCATGTGTGCGAGCTTCGGGTCCGAGCCAAGTTGATCATGGGTCTCTCTTTCGACACTTGATTATTAGGGGGTTATCTGACGATTCCGCCCCGGGCCCGCTTGCTATTTATAGCTTTGCTAGTTTTGATATGCTTTTCTATTTTAAGATGATGTAATGGATTGGGCATTGTTGTCTTAGGCCCAAGCCCATTAGGGTTCTCTTGAAAACCCTAGTTTTCATTTGATTTTTCTATAAATACCCTAGAACTCTCATTGTAATCTTCAAGTTGAGTTTTGATAAACATAGTTGAGAGTCACTCCTAGTTTATCCCTTGGCTTCACCTCTCTCTCTCTCTCTTGAAGGCTTTCTAGTCTTTTCTCAAAGTTCTCTAAGGAGCCATAACGTTGGCCTCCTTTCACCACCTCGGGTGTTCATCACATTGAACCCCTCCACCCATCCGCCACTAGGGTTTGATCCGCCAAACTCAAGAAGAGGGGACATAACGTTGTTTCCTCGAAGGAGTTCACGAAGAACGCGAAGAACGAGTGCTTGCTTGGGAAGAACAACGATCCGAACTTAGATCGGTCTTGGTCCACGGGGATCGATCGCATCATTTAGTATCTTGTTTGTGTGACATCTCTTCAGTTTGTTAATATAATGTTTCGAATAATAAAGAAGTATTTCCTTACTTTAGAAATTACTGAATTCGTGGCTATTGCGAGTTATGCGTTCATACGAGAAATCCTTGAATTCCAAAGACAATACATGTTACGTGTTGATAAAGACTGTCTGGACTCATGAAGGATAGTGTTGGGTTGGGACATGTGTGATTGTTCTGTACCTTGTTTGCGCTAGTTTCGGGGTCGAAACTATTTTTAAGGGGTAGTACTGAAATAACCCAATTATAATAGAAGGGTAAAATAGTAATTTTAAAGTGGTAAAAATAAAAGTTTTGAATTTTTTGAATTTTTTTTAGAGGAATAATTTAAATTTTCATGAACTTAGGTTCAAAGGATAGATTATGATAATTTTGGTACAAATTATCAAATGAGTAATAATGTATGGTGTTAAAATAAATAAATAAGTATAACAAATAATGTAATTTTAAAATTTTAAATAACAATAAAGGTCATAAAAAATTTTATGTTATCCAAGAAGGGTTTGTTAAAATAAATTATCAATTTGACCTAGAATATTTAGATAACAAAACGGGTTTGTTAAAATAAATAAATAAGTAAAGTAATAACTGTACTAAGTAAGTTATTTCTTTAAACTAAGGATGGTTTAAATTATGATTAACTTTATGTTAATTATAACTTAGATAAAACTTATCAATTTGACCTAGAATATTTAGATCAAGTTTAACAAATTGCTGTTAAGGATTAAAGTATGGTCAAATTCATAAGAATAATTACTTAAGCCTATCTTAGCCTAAGTTAAATTTTTAAATACTTTAATTTTGGGTGAAGTAATATTATAAACTTGGAATATTAAATTAAATAAGTTTGGATAATTTTTATAATTTTTTTTAAGTTTTAATAAGGGCATTTTTTCCACAACGTAAGAAAGTTTGGCGAACATGTGCAAATAGGCCAAATATGTGATACCCCGTATTTTTGTAAGCTATTTCTGGAGTTTCGGGATTTTTCCCGAGTACCCGTTATGTACGTCAGATTTAATTCAGAGAGTTTAAGACGTTCGGTAATGCTCTCTGTATCTGTAATATTTTTCTCAGTGAAATAAAATACAGACGACGTGCTTTGGATTTTAATACTCGTTCGCGTACGATAAATTTTATCCCGGGTTAAAGTTGTGTCGTACAAAACCAGAATGGGCGCGAAGCCACAAGGGCGGCGACCGCCGCATTTATGGCGGCGCCCGCCGTCGCCAGGCTCGAGGACTGGCGTGGTCGTCTTCCTAGCTGGGCGCCAGGCCTAGTGGCGGCGACCGCCGTGCAGTACGGTGCCCTCCGTAATTCGCCCGCCGTAGGCAATTTGTGAGGCGGCGACCCTTGCTCTCCGCGGCGCCCGCCGTCGTTGTCCGGAGGTCTTTGCCCGATGGTCGCCGGCGAGCCTCTGACGCTCCGAAGTAGGCCTGCTCCGCCTCGTCGTAGGGCCATCATTGTGTTCCCGGTGCTTTGGCTATTTAAGGAGGTGCTTGGAGGTCGGATTGAAACCGATTCCATAGCCCAAGCTCTCCCAAAATTGTGCCTCGCCGGAGTTCTTGCCTCGCCGGATTCTGGAGCTTTCGCCGGTGTCGTTTGGTGGTGTTCCAGTGTGCCTTTTGTGAAGCTTTTGGTAGCCCTTGGTGGTTAGAAACCAAAGCAAGTCGAAGGAGGCCGAGTCGCTCGTGTTTTGGGTGAGTTTTCTCGCCGTTTCTGTCATCGGAGTTCTTCACGACGACCGCCGTGTTCTTCACGGCTCCTGCCGTGATGAACTGCGGTGACCGCCGCCAAGAACGGTGACCGCCGCCAGAGCCCAGAATGCCTCTTTGGCTTTTGGCTTTGGTGGTCGTCGTTGTGACGTCGTTTCCTTTCGATTTCTTTCGTCGTCTTTAGATTCGTATTGTTGTTATGTCGGATCTAACTTAGGGTTTCTCTTATGGGTCGACTCGAAGGTTGTTGTGCTGTCGGAGCAATACCCGTGTCGAGCCCGGAATCCCGTCATCGTTAGGCTTGTTTCTATTCTGTGGATTAAGGCAAGTGGCGGTTCGCTCTTGCTCATCGTTCCATATTTACATTAATTATCAGTTGTTTATCTGAGTAGTTAATTTGGAATGATTACTGTGTTTATCTGGAAATGGTTTTATAAACTGTTTTGGAAGCTGTAATAATGATATTATAATAGGTTGTATATCTGTTAGAACAACGCTATTATTTATGATCGCCTTGAGGGCATTTATGTGGATTTATCCTGACCTATTGCTGTGCTCGAACTGTTAGTTAGCACGAGTATTTGTAGGAACACCTGGACTCCGAGAGGTCTATTCGTTTCTTTATAACTATAAAGGGCGAGCAAGACCCTGCGATAGTAGAAGCTTGGACTCTGTGAGGTTCATTCCTTCGATATAAGTCCAGAGGCTTGGATTCTGTGAGGTCCATTCCTTAGTTGTATGTCATGCGTGACATAGCATATGTTTAAAAGCTTATAATGTAATGTGGGTTTTGGAATTAAATAAGATAAAGTGCCCTAGTGCACATAATTAATATACCTTTGGCGAGTAGTGCAGCTAAGTAAATAGTGCAACTAGGAAAGCTCATCTCGACTTTTGATCGGAGTACGTTCTCTTTCCAATCTGGATTCGCTGTAAGCGGTGAGGGTGGTCGGGAACTGAAACATCTAAGTCATCTTTTAAATCATTGTTGTATGATTCTTTAAACGTTCCAGATTTGTCATATTTCCTTAAGACTCACTTCCGTTGGAGTCTTCTTTCGGGTCGATTTATGTGAAGATTCAGTCTTCCAGAATCTTCTCTTGTGCATGCCTTTTGTCATATTCAAGTATAGTATGGTGATTGACTAACGTACTCGACTTTTATTCGAGAGACGAGGAGTCTAACCTAATACGACTACTTTGAACCTTCTGCTTTGTACCCTTGCATAGTCTATTCAGTAGACTAACCAACCGCAATTGTTCTCTGCATGGTTGGCTGGTGTCATCCGTTCGATTCGGCACATCAGATAAAGTGTAGTTGAGAAGACTAGAATGACTATGAAGACGACGGTATTTTTGGTTGTTTTTATAATTTCTTTTAATCAGGTTGAGATCCTTGGGAGATGACCATTGTGGTCAAGATCCTTGTTTGTAATATATTTAAAAGACTTCCACTGTACCTTGTTTAAAGACTTCCGCTGTACTTTGTTTAAACTCTGTATTTGTCCTATTCGGGATTGGGATGTAATTCCGGGACTCATGTTTTATATGAATAAAGTTATCATTTGGTATCATTATATTTCATGATTTGTATTTAAATGGTAAAGCCTTGGGTGACCTTGGTAAGGAACACTGGGATCACTGGCGGTAATACATTTCCAAATGGGTTAAGTTTTGGGGGTGTTATAGTTGTGGTATCAGAGTCAAAGGTTTTAAAACGGGTTTGGGATTTTATAAATCATTTATCCGTTTTTGAAAATGCTTTAGAAGGGCTCTGAATTTTTAAAGTGAAAAGAATTTGAAAACATCGTTCATAGTCATGTCTTCTATACAGTCTGATATAGTAAGCTTGCTTCTATGTCTAGAAAGACTAATTCCTTTCCCGTTGCCCCGCTAGATATGGGTGCATTCTGTTCTCTTCAGAGGAACCCGGGAGAAGCCGAGGTGGTTTCGCCATCTCCAGTTAGGCTTGATTCCCAGTTCGCTCGTTGTGATTTGAGGTTGTAGAACCTAGTATCTCAGTTTCAGTTCATCAATAGAAATTTACGAGTTTGATCTATTCTAAGTTGATTTTATTACAATAAGTATATCATAATGATACTAATGTGATAAAATCCTTGGAATTTGATCGGTAAACAAATGGTGAACACAAGGAACGTTATCCATGCTGGTGCTGGGCCGAGCAATGACCCCAGACCAAACCCGAGGATTGTTGCAGACCCATCAGGAGAGCGTGAGTCTGTCTTCAACAATAATCCAGGAGGCAATGGCCAAGCTCAGGCCGACGCTCTAGTAGTGCTCGATGCAGCAACAGTCGCAGCAATTCGGGGGATTGTTATGCAAGCATTCACCGAGATAATGCGACCAATCGCACCTCAGGCACAAGGAGTGCCAGTACCTCCAGAAGTTTCGAGGTTTGAGGAACAAGAGAACCTGGTATTACAGGGAGGCGTGATCAGGAATAGAGGGGAGTATGGCTGAGCTCTGAAGGCCATTAACTCTATGAGACCTGACAGCTATGATGGAAAAGGAGAGCCAGTCAGAGTGGCTCATTGGTTCTCACATATGAAACGGTTGTTTCGTAATGTTGAGTGCACTGAAGCGGAGAAAGTACACATAGCTTCTCTACAGTTGAAAGAAGAAGTCAGTGAATGGTGGGAGAGTACCGGCTTAGCTGATAGCCCGGTGTTGACCTGGTCAATGTTTAAGACCAAGATGACGGACCGTTTCTTCTCTCGTGCTATGAGGGAGGAGAAACACAAGGAGTTCTTGTATCCTAAGACGGATGGATTGAAGGTGACCGAGCTTGCCACTAAGTTTAATCATCTTCTGCAATATGCTGAACCAGAGATATCCAGTGAGGCTCAGAAGATCTGGTACTTCCATGGATGGATGAACCCAGATATTAAACCATGGATGGTGCATCACACATGCTCTACTCTCGAGCAGTACGTGGATGCGGCCTACAAGTTGGAGGTAACTCTGTAGGAGTCAACCAGGAAGCGTGATAGCCAGAGGCAAGTGAAGAACCAGCCTCAGGCAAGTGGGTTTAAACGTCCCACACCACCTTCTAATTTTGCCAAGTCCAGCAAGGAAAAGACAGAAACGACTCGAGATGGGTCAACTCAGCAATCGGGTTAGAGCAAGAGTCTGATCCAATGCCATAATTGTGGTGCATCTGGGCATAAGAGTTTTACATGTCGGAATGAGAAGAAGACTTGTTTTGGTTGTGGAAAGGAAGGACATATGCAGAGGTTCTGTCGGCAGGGAATGCAAAAAGGAGCGGAGTCACAACAGGGGTCTGTTAATCCAAACAACATACCTAGGTTTAAACTAGCAGAGACTTCCAATCCTTCGATGCAGACAACTGCGCAGGATAAGGGGAAAGCCCCAGTGGCTTCTGGAAGTCAGGGTCAACGTCTTTACATGATGCGTGAGGCAGATGGACCCTATGCTCCTAATGCTTAGAGTACTTTGTATCTGCGTTCTACTTTTGTTAATGTGTTGTTGATGTGGGTGCTACCCAGACTTTCATTTTGGATGGTTGTAAGTTAAGTTCTGTATGCGGCTAAGTTTGTGAACCTTTGGTTATAAATATTATTAATATGAAATATTTGGTTAGAACCAATCGTCTGTCGGAATTGTCGATTACCATCAAGGGTAAGAAATTCAAAGCGATTTGACCTAAATAACCATGGTCCCATACGATAATTATTCTCGGTATGGATTGACGGAAGCGTCATAAGGCAGTGATCGACTTCAGTTTTTGATATTCATGTGGTTAGAGGATTTCCGGGTGTCTTTCCAGAAGATATTCTTGGATACCCCGAATCGTGTCGTGGAGTTTGCCGTTGATCTCAAGCCGAGTACCACGCCGATCTCTGAGGCACCGTACCGGATGGCTCCTGTTGAGATGCAAGAGTTGAAGAAGCAACTCAAGGATCTTCTTGACAAAAGTTATGTAAAGCTGAGTGCATCACCTTAAGTAGGAGTGCCCTAGTTTTATTTGTCAAAAAGAAAGATGGACCGTTTTGACTTTGTTTGGACTTTCGAGAGTTGAATAAAGTCACGATCAAGAGCAAGTATCTGTTGCCAAGGAGTGATGATCTGTTGGATCAACTACAGGGAGCAAAAGTTTTCTCCAAGATCGACCGGAGATCTGGTTTTTTTTTCAGCTCAGGATTCGTGAGGATGATATTCTGAGGATTGCGTTCGGACGAGAGATGGTCACTACGAGTTTGTAGTCATGCCATCTGGGCTTCGAATGCTCTAGCAGTTTTCATGAACCTAGTGCATCGATGTTTTAGATCAGTACTTGAATAAGTTCATAGTGGTCTTCATCAATGGCATTTTGATATTTTCCCGAGCAAGGAAGCTCACAGGGAACATCTGCGGATTGCTTTATCGGTCCTTAGACCAAGTCGGCTGTACGCAAAGTGGGCTAAGTGCGATTGTTGGATCTAGAAGTGGCTTTCTTAGGCCATGTGATCAATAAGAATGAGGTTATGGTTATTCCCCAGAAGAGTGAATCAGTAGTTGTTTGGAAGCGGCCTCAGGGTGTGAGCGATGTGCGCAGTTTCCAAGAGCTTGATGAGCATTATAGACGGTTCATGGAAGGATTTTTCTAAGATCACTCCACCTATGACCAGTCTATTCCGCAAGGTCAACAAGAAGTTGTCTGGGGTGATAAGTGCAAGACCAGTTTTCAAGAAGTTGAAACAGTGTCTGACTTATGCACCAGTTTTGGCGTTGTCGGAAGGAATGATGGTTATATGGTCTATAGTAATGCTTCGAGAAATGGGTTGGGATGTGTCTTTGATGCAGAGGGGCAAGGTTATTGCATACGCATCTAGACAATTGAAAACCTATGAAACAAACTAACCAACACATGACCTAGAACTAGCAACAATAGTGTTTGCATTGGAAACTGAGGTTACTTGGGTGACCCAGAGGTCAGCAGAAGTTTTCCACCAGGAGATTGTTTGTTTACATGGCATTCCTAAGACCATTGTATCAGATTGAGATGGCCAATTCATGTCAAGGTTCTGGCAAGAACTTTATAAGGCCATGAGAACTGAATTAAGATTCAGTACAACATTTCATCCTCAGACAAATGGACAGTCTGAAAGGACCATCCAGACCCTGGAGGATATGCTAAGAGCATGTGCACTCGATCGTCCGACTAGCTGGGAAGACAGCCTGAGTCTGATTGAGTTCACGTACGATAATAGCTGGCATGCTACGATCAAGATGACTCAGTTCAAAGCTTTATATGGTCACAGAAGCAGATCTCCGATTTATTGGGATGATAACGCCGATAAGATTCTGCTTGGGCCAGAGTTAGTCGAGAGGACAGCTTCGGACATTGCTTTGATTAGACAGAGGATGTTGACCGCTCAGAGTCGATATAAGTCGTATGCAGACAAGAAGCGTAGAAGTGTCAAGTTCAAGGTTGGTGGCAAGCTACTTGTCAGAGTATCGCCATCCAAGGGAGTTTTTTTTCAGGATTGGTAAGCGTGGGAAGCTTAACACTCGCTACGTGGGACCATTCTAGATTCTGGTTAGAGTAGGATCTCTAGCATACCGTTTGGCATTGTCTCCATCGGCACACCCAGTGCATAATGTATTCCACGTAACCTTGCTAAGGAAATACGTGCAGACGAGTCTCGTGTGCTGAGCTATAAGGACATCGAGATTCAGGCAAATGGTACTTCCGAGGAGATGACAGTGCGCATTCTCAAACGCCGTGGGAAGCAGCTGCATAGCAAGATCGTACCGTTGGTACGGATTCAGTGGTCCAAGTCTGGATCGGAGGAAGTTACTTGGGAAACGTGGGAAACCGAGTCAGATATGCTCAGGCGTTTTCCCGAGTTATTCTCGACCTAATTTTCGGGGTCGAAACTTCTTTTAAGGGGGAGGAGAAGTGATACCCTGTATTTTTGTAAGCTATTTCTGGAGTTCTGGGATTTTTCCCGAGTACCCGTTATGTACGTCGGATTTAATTTAGAGAGTTTAACACGTTCGGTAATGCTCTCTGTATCTGTAATATTTTTCTCAGTGAAATAAAATACAGACGACGTGCTTTGGATTTTAATACTCGTTCACGTACGATAAATTTTATCCCAGGTTAAAGTTGTTGTCGTTCAAAACCAAAATGGGCGCGAAGCCACAGGGGTGGCGACCACCGCATTTATGGCGGCGCCCACCGTCGCCAGGCTCGAGGACTGGCGTGGTCGTCTTCCTAGCTGGGCGCCAGGCCTAGTGGTGGCGACCGCCGTGCAGTACGGCGCCCGCCGTAGGCAATTTGTGAGGCGGCGACCCTTGCTCTCCGCGGCGCCCGCCGTCGTTGTCCGGAGGTCTTTCCCTGATGGTCGCCGGCGAGCCTCTGACGCGCCGAAGTAGGCCTGCTCCGCCTCGTCGTAGGGCCATCATTGTGTTCCCGGTGCTTTGGCTATTTAAGGAGGTGCTTGGAGGTCGGATTGAAACCGATTCCATAGCCCAAGCTCTCCCAAAATTGTGCCTCGCCGGAGTTCTTGCCTCGCCGGATTCTGGAGCTTTCGCCGGTGTCGTTTGGTGGTGTTCCAGTGTGCCTTTTGTGAAGCTTTTGGTAGCCCTTGGTGGTTAGAAACCAAAGCAAGTTGAAGGAGGCCGAGTCGCTCGTGTTTTGGGTGAGTTTTCTCGCCGTTTCTGTCGTCGGAGTTCTTCACGGCGACCGCCGTGTTCTTCACGGCTCCCGCCGTGATGAACTGCGGCGACCGCCGCCAGAGCCCAGAATGCCTCTTTGGCTTTGGTGGTCGTCGTTGTGATGTCGTTTCCTTTCGATTTCTTTCGTCGTCTTTAGATTCGTACTGTTGTTATGTCGGATCTGACTTAGGGTTTATCTTATGGGTCGACTCGAAGGTTGTTGTGCTGTCGGAGCAATACACGTGTCGAGCCCGGAATCCCATCATCGTTAGGCTTGTTTCTATTCTGCAGATTAAGGCAAGTGGCGGTTCGCTCTTGCACATCGTTCTATATTTACATTAATTATCAGTTGTTTATCTGAGTAATTAATTTGTAATGATTACTGTGTTTATCTGGAAATGGTTTTATAAACTGTTTTGGAAACTATAATAATGATATTATAATAGGTTGTATATCTGTTAGAACAACGCTATTATTTATGATCGCCTTGAGGGCATTTATATGGATTTATCCTGAACTATTGTTGTGCTCGAACTGTTAGTTAGCACGAGTATTCGTAGGAACACCTGGACTCCGAGAGGTCCATTCGTTTCTTTATAAATGTTAAGGGCGAGCAAGACCCTGCGATAGTAGAAGCTTGGACTCTGTGAGGTTCATTCCTTCGATATAAGTCCAGAGGCTTGGATTCTGTGAGGTCCATTCCTTAGTTGTATGTCCTGCATGACAGAGCATATGTTTAAAAGCTTATAATGTAATGTGGGTTTTGGAATTAAATAAGATAAAGTGCCCGAGTGCACATAATTAATATACCTTTGGCGAGTAGTGCAGCTAAGTAAATAGTGCAACTAGGAAAGCTTGTCTCGACTTTTGATCAGAGTACGTTCTCTTTCCAATCTGGATTCGCTGTAAGCGGTGAGGGTGGTCGAGAACCGAAACATCTAAGTCAGCTTTTAAATCATTGTTGTATGATTCTTTAAACGTTCCAGATTTGTCATATTTCCTTAAGACTCACTTCCGTTGGAGTCTTCTTTCGGGTCGATTTCTGTGAAGATTCAGTCTTCCAGAATCTTCTCTTGTGCATGCCTTTTGTCATATTCAAGTATAGTATGGTGGTTGACTAACGTACTCGACTTTTATTCGAGAGACGAGGAGTCTAACCTAATACGACTACTTTGAACCTTCTGCTTTGTACCCTTGCATAGTCTATTCAGTAGACTAACCAACCGCAATTGTTCTCTGCATGGTTGGCTGGTGTGATCCGTTCGATTCGGCACATCAGATAGAGTGTAGTTGAGAAGACTAGAATGACTATGAAGACGACGGTATTTTTGGTTGTTTTAATAATTTCTTTTAATCAGGTTGAGATCCTTGGGAGATAACCATTGTGGTCAAGATCCTTGTTTGTAATATATTTAAAAGACTTCCGCTGTACCTTGTTTAAAGACTCCCGTTGTACTTTGTTTAAACTCTGTATTTGTCCTATTCGGGATTGGGATGTAATCCCGAGACTCATGTTTTATATGAATAAAGTTATCATTTGGTATCATTATATTTCATGATTTGTATTTAAATGGTAAAGCCTTGGGTGACCTTGGTAAGGAACACTAGGGTCACTGGCGGTAATACCTTTCCAAATGGGTTAAGGTTTAGGGGTGTTACAAAATAAGGGGGGGGGGGGGGGGGGTGTAGTTAGGCCAAAAGATCATCTTCTACCTTCAGCCATTTCACCCAAGCTCCTTTTAAGCTTTCTGTGATACCCCGTATTTCTGTAAGGGTATTTTGGAAATTACCTGAACGTTTGTTGTGTATGTCGATTTAATTTTGGAGACAGAAAGACATTCTGTAATGTTCTTAATCTCTGTAATATTTTTCTAAGTGAAATAATATACAGTCGATGTATTTTTGGACTTAATACTCGTTCGTGTAAGATTATTATTTATCCCGGATTAAAGACCTTATTGTTTCAAGCGTAAACGGACTAAAAATGGGCTTGGCGGCGACCGCCGTAAGGCAGGCGGCGACCGCCGCCTGACAGACTCTGACATCGTCATCCTCTTCCGGTAACTTGGCAAGTGGCACCGAAAAGCAGGGACCGCCGTAGGCCAAAACCCAGCGACCGCCGCAGGCCAAAATGGGCAGCGACCGCCGCCTAGACGCAGGCCTAGCCCTGCCTCGCTGGTTGGACTCCGTGATGGTCGGCGAATCGGGTGACCTCCGATCTTAGCCCTCCACGTGCCCTTGGTTGTCCCCTGGAGTTTTGGCTATTTAAAGGAGGATTTGGGAGCTGAATTGAGCACAAATCCGAAGCTCAATCTCCCTCACAATCATCTCGCCGGAAATCCATGTTTCGCCGGATATTTCACAATCAATCGCCGGAGCTCCATTTGGTGTTATTCCAGTTGCAAAGTGAAGCTTTGGAGGCCCTTGAAAGCTTAGAATCCAAAGCAAGGCAAAGGAGAGCCAAAACGATCGTCGTCGGTGAGTTTTGTGTCTCTCGTAATTTTTCCCGGTGTTCGTAGCGGCGCCCGCCGCCCAGAAGCTCTTGGCTTGTTTCGGACTTGGCTTCTGTGGCTTTCGATCGGGCTTCGTTCCTTTTGATTTCTTCCGTTATTCTTTAGATTCGTACTCGTTATTGTCGAATCTAACTTAGGGTTTCTTTATGCGTTGATCCGAAGGAATCTGTGTTGCCAGATATGTCCCTACTTCGAGCCCGGAAACCAGTTGTCGTCGTACCTAGCTTCGTTAAGCTTCTGCGGATTTAAGGCAAGTGGCGGTTCGCTCTTGCTCATCATTTCATGTTTCCATTAATTATCAGTTGTTTAATTGAGTAATTAATTTGGAATGAATACTATGTTCGTCTGGGAACAATTTTGTTAATTGTTTTGGAAAACTAAAATATGATATTATAATAGGTTGTATATCTGTTAGAACAACGCTATTATGAATATATATTTATGTTGATAGCCTTGAGGGCGGTTATGTTGATGTTGTTGACTATTGTTGTGCTTGAACTGTTTAGTTAGCACTAGTAGTTAGGAACGTTGGATTCGTTGGGATCCAGTCGTTTCTTTATAATTTGGTAGAGAGGTGGCTAGACCCCACCCAATACCACATGGATGGTCATGACCCAACCTCTGATACACGAGTATAGAGGTGGTGCACTTAGCTAGTGTCACAAACCTTGGGAAGGATTCCCTTCAATATATGTCCCTCATGACGAAACATATATCTAAAAGCTTATAACGTGTTGTGCGTTTGAGAATATCATAAGATAAGTGCCGTTGTCGCACATAATTAATATACCTTGGGCGAGTACTGCAACTAGGCGCTAGTGCAGCTAGGAAAGCTCGTCTTAACTTTTAGTCGCTCGAATGCGATACTGTAATTCTGTGATGTTCCAGACTTTGTCATATCTTCCTATAAGACTCATTTTGTTGGAGTCTTCTTTCGAGTTGATTTCTGGGAAGACTCGGTCTTCCAGAATCTTCTCTCGTGCATGCCTTTTGCCGTATTCCAGTAGCAGTATGGTGGTTGACTATCGTACTCGACTGTTATTCGAGGGACGATGAGCATAACCTAATACGACTACTTCGAACCTTCCGCTTTATGCCCTTGCATGGTCTTTCATTAGACTAACCAACCAAAATTGTTCTCTGCATGGTTGGCTGGTGTCATCCGTCCGATTCAACACATCAGTTAGAGCGCAGATATGAGGAGACTAGAATGACTATGAAGACGACGGTGGTTTTTGGATGTTGTTAATGTTTTAATCAGGTTGAGAACCTTGGGCAGGTGATCATGGCGATCACAACCCCTTTTTGTATATTTTAAGAAAGACTTCCGTTGTATTTTGTTTAACTCTGTATTTAGTCCTATTCGGAATTGGGATGTAATTCCGGGACTCATGCTTTAATCGAATATTATGATGATTTTGTATCATAAGTGTTTCATGGATTGTATTTAAACGGTAAAGCCTTGGGTGGCTTTGGTGAGGAAAACCGAGGTCACTGGCGGTAATACATTTCCAAATGGGTTA
Source organism: Rheum nobile (assembly GCA_027886185.1). Taxonomy (NCBI): domain Eukaryota; kingdom Viridiplantae; phylum Streptophyta; class Magnoliopsida; order Caryophyllales; family Polygonaceae; genus Rheum; species Rheum nobile. Next base: position 1,848,395 of record WOAB01000652.1, on the reverse strand, counting down.
AGATTTGGGGGTGTTACAGTTGTGGTATCAGAGCCTAAGTTTTAGAACGGGTTGGGTATTTGAAAACCAATTACTCGTTTTCAATTGAAAAGTATTTTCAGAAGGGCTCTGAATTTTCAAAATGAAAAGAATTGAAAAATAAAACACCGTTCATAGTCATGTCTTCTATCTATAGTCTGATGTAGTAAGCTTGCTTCTATGTCTAGAAAGACTAATTCCTTCCTCGTTATCCTGTAGGATATGGATGCGTGTCTTTCTCATAAGAGGGACTTGGTAGATGCCGAGATGGATTCACCATCTCCAGGAAGGCTCGACTTCCCAATACCCCAGGGGTGTTTCGAGATGTGCTTCCTGAGTCGGTAGTCATGGTGTCAAGGAATGATGTAGTTCATGTGGCAGCACCAGTTGAGCCACCAAGGGAGGAAGCAATGCATGAAGATGAATCGTCTAGGTACGCGAGAGGGTACTACAATGACGATTACGAGATAGAAATGATTCCTGAAGGGAGCGAGGAGGAAGACGAAGAAGAGGACCCCATAGAGGAAGACCCCGACGAGGAAGAGGACCCCATCGAGGATGATCCCGAGGAGGATATCGAGATGGACCTCAACGGGCAGAACCAGGAGTCCAATGACTTGAGGCACTTGCTGGTGGACAGTCAGGAACCGGGGATGCAATTTATTCACCCCAGTTCAGAGTTACCACCTGTGCAAGAGTTGCCACCAGTGCCAGAGTACGCACTCATGTCTAATGCTGACTGGGAAATACTTTATACCGAGTACGGTATTGGAAGAAGTGGTAGAGAATCTCATACTATCCCTACTCAAAGGAGAAGGAGGACGGAATCTGAACTACGAGAGATCCTTCGTCAATGCGAGATGATCTCTTCTGAACAGCAATACCAGATGGATAATATGATCGCCAGTGCTCAGAGAAGGGTTGGGCTAGGAGAGCCAAACTTGGATGATCCATACTTTACCATGACTGAGATAAGGCCAGGGACACCAGAATCATGTGTTCCAGGGCCAAGCAGGGTGCGTAGTCCATCGTCAGAATCCGATGGAGAACCCCGTCCGAAGAAGCCTTGCAAGGGAAGTCTACCGTATAGGAAACGTTTCGGAGCATCGTGATAAGGACCGACGTTGCCTGTAGCAGTAGTTTCCTTTTCTTAGTATTTCAGCATGTACCGTGTAAATATTCTAGTATTGCGGCATGTACTTTGTGAAATACTACAATCTCCGAGCAATTTTGACCTGACGCTCGGGAGATCGGCTAATGTGCAGTTGTAAAATAGTTCAAGTTCATCTATAAAAATACCAAGTTGATCTACTCTGAGTGATTTTGCTACATTAAGTATATTGAATAATATTAATGTATAAAATACTTGGAATTGGATCGGTAAACAGATGGTGAACATGAGGAACACAATTCGAGCTGGTGTTGGGACAAGCAATGACCCCAGACAAACTGTAGGAAATGTTGGACAAGACGAGCAGGAGTCAGGTTCCAACAATCATCCTGGGGGCAATGGTCAAGGTCAGACCAACGCTCCAATAGTATTAGATGTTGCTGCAATGGAAGCATTTCGAGGAATGATTATGCAGGCATTAACTAATATACTGCGACCAGGTGTGCCGCAGGCACAAGGTGTGCCAATACCTCCACCGGTTCCCAGATTTGAGGAGCCAGTGAACCGTGTATTCCAAGAGAATGCAGTCAGGACTCGGGACAATTATGGTCGTGCGCTGAAGACCATTAATTCCATGAGGCCTGACATCTATAACGGAAAAGGAGAACCGGTCGGGGTGACCCATTGGTTTTCCCACATAGAGCGGCTGTTCCACAATGCGGATTGTACTGAAGCTGAGAAAGTACATATAGCTTCTCTTCAGTTGAAGGAAGAGGCTAGCGAGTGGTGGGAGAGTACCGGCTTAGCTGAAAGTCCTGTTTTGAACTAGGAGATGCTCAAGACAAAGATGACAGACCGTTTCTTCTCTCGTGCTATGAGGGAGGAGAAACACAAGGAGTTTCTGTACCCTAAAACGGATGGATTGAAGGTAACCGAGCTTGCGACCAAGTTCAATCACCTGTTACAGTACGCTGGACCTGAGATATCCAGCGAGGCACAGAAAATCTGGTATTTCCACGAGTGGATGAGCCCAGATATCAAGCCAATGATGGTGCACCACACATGCTCTACTTTGGAGCATTATGTGAATGCAACCTACAAATTGGAGGTGACTCTGGAGGAGTCAACCAAAAGACGCAATCGGCTAAGATCGATGCAGAATCAAGGGAGTGGATTCAAGCGACCTGCGCCACCGTCTAACTTTGCTAAGTCTGGTCGAGCAAAGACGGACACGACTCAAGGAGGGTCAACGCAGTAGACGGGCCAGAGCAAGAATCCAGTCCAGTGCTATAATTGTGGTATTGCGGGGCACAAGAGCATTGTGTGCCCAAAGGAGAAGAAGTTATGCTTTGAATGTGGTCATAGAGGCCATATGCAGAAATTCTGTCAGCAGGGAAAGCAGAGGGGAATGGAGTCACAATATGGGTCAGTTAATCAGAATAACCGACCCAGGTTCAAGCCAGTTGAGACTCCTAGTCCGTCAATGCAAACAACTGCTCAGAATAAGGGGAAAGCCCCAACTGCTTCTGGAGGTCACGGTCAACGCCTGTACGAGATGCGTGAGGCGGATGGACCTAACGCTCCAATTGCACAAGGTACTTTATACCTTTATTCTACTTCAGTATGCATTCTGTTTGATTCGGGTGCTACCCATTCCTTTATTTTGGATAGTTGTGTTAGTAAGTTAGGATTAGTGTGCGACGAAGCTTGCGAGTCTTTCGTTGTAAGTCTTCCTAATGGTGATCGTCTGGTTGGGACGAAGCGGTTGTCTGAATTTCCGATTACCATTCAGGGTAAGAAATTCGAGGCAGATTTGATTTGTATAGCCATGGCTCCATACGACATTATTCTCGGTATGGATTGGCTGACGCGTCATGGGGCGGTGATCGACTTTAGTTCAAGGACGGTGACGGTGTCATCTGGGAGCCAGTTCGTGTGCAAGTTTAAGGGTCAGAATGACGCTGATAACGGCAGGCTTATCAATGCGATGGCTGCGTTTAAGCTACTACGACAAGGTTGTGTCGGGTACCTTTGCTACCTGGATCCGCCCGCGAAAGATGAACCTTCAGTTCTTGATATTCTTGTGGTTAGGGATTTTTCGGATGTCTTTCCGGAAGAAATTCCTGGATTACCCCCAAATCGTGATGTGGAATTTTCTATTGATCTTGAGCCTGGTTTGGCGCCGATTTCTAAATCACCGTACCGGATGGCTCCTGCAGAGATGAAAGAGTTGAAGAAGCAACTCGAGGGTAAGGCCGAGCGCATCGCCTTGGGGTGCTTCGGTTTTATTTGTCAAGAAGAAAGATGGATCGTTTCGACTTTGTATCGACTATCGCGAGTTGAATAAAGTCATGATCAAGAATAAATATCCTTTGCCAAGGATTGATGATCTGTTAGATCAATTACAAGGAGCAAAAGTTTTCTCCAAGATCGACCTGAGATCGGGTTATCATCAGCTGAGAATTCGTAAGGAAGACATTCCTAGAACTGCGTTCCGGACCAGATATGGTCACTACGAGTTCGTAGTAATGCCTTTTGGACTTACGAATGCTCCAGCAGTCTTCATGGATCTGATGAATCGATGTTTTCACCAGTACTTGGATAAGTTCGTGGTGATCTTCATCGACGACATTCTGATCTATTCTCCGAATGAAGAGGTTCACGAGGAACATCTGCGGATTTCCTTATCAGTCCTTAGACAAAATGAGATGTATGCTAAATTGTCTAAGTGTGACTTATGGATGAGTGAAGTGGCTTTCCTAGGTCATGTGATCAATGAGAATGGGGTTATGGTTGATCCCCAGAAAATTGAAGTTGTGGCTAATTGGAAGCAGCCTCAGAACGTGAAGGAGGTGTGCAGTTTTCTTGGACTTGCCGGATATTATAGACGGTTCGTAGAGGGATTTTCGAAGATCGCTCTACCTATGACCGGTCTGCTCCGCAAAGTCCACAAGAAATTTGTCTGGAATGACAAGTGCGAGGCCAGTTTTCAAGAATTGAAACGACGTCTGACCTCGGCATCAGTGTTAGCACTTCCAGAAGGGAACGACGATTATGTGGTCTATAGTGATGCTTCAAAATGTGGTTTGGGTTGTGTATTGATGCAGAGAGGCAAGGTGATTGCTTACGCATCCAGACAACTCAAGACTTATGAAGAAAACTATCCGACACACGATCTTGAGTTCGCAGCGGTAGTTTTTGCAATGAAGATTTGGAGGCATTATCTCTATGGGGTGAAATGCCAAGTCTTCACGGATCACAAGAGTCTCAAATATATATTTACTCAAAAGGAGTTGATTATGAGACAACGCCGCTGGCTAGAGTTGCTTAAGGACTACGACATCGAGTTGTTGTATCATCCGAGCAAGGCTAACGTGGTAGCCGATGCACTAAGACGGAAGACAACGCACGAGACAGTAGTTGCTCTACTTACTGCGCAGACTAAACTAAATCAAATGTCATGCGAAGCTGAAGTCTTGTATGGTCAACGTAGAGGGTACCTGACTATGCTGGAAATTCAGGTTACGCTACTAGATAAAAGCAAAGAAAGGCAAGTCGATGACATAATCTTGGTGAAGTTAAGCAGTGAAGCAATGGACGGGAAGGCTCCCAGTTTTGTGATTCAGGATGATGGATCACTCTGGTTTCAAGACCGGATCTGTGTGCCTGACACAGAAGGTCTTCGCTAGTTATTAATGAGAGAAGCTCATTCTTCAGCTTATTCTGTACATCCTGGCTCTAGCAAGATGTACAAGGATCTTCGGAAGAAGTTTTGGTGGCCAAACATGAAGTTGGATGTAGCAGACTTCGTGGCAAAGTGATTAACTTGCCAGAAGGTCAAGATCGAACACCGCAGACTAGGTGGTGAGTTGCTACCTCTCCCCGTGCCAGAATGGAAATGGGAGGACATCGCCATGGACTTCATCACTGGGCTACCAAAGACTCGAAGTCAGAAAGATGCTATATGGGTAATTGTGGACCGGCTTACAAAGAGTGCTCATTTCATAGCCATCAAGACCACATGGGAAACCCAGAAGTTAGCAGAAGTTTACCACAAGGAGATTATCTGTTTGCATGGTATCCCCAAGACCATTATATCGGATCGAGATGGCCGATTCATGTCAAGATTTTGGCAAGAACTTCACAAGGCCATGGGAACTGAATTGAGATTCAGTATTGCGTTTCATCGTCAAACAGATGGACAGTCTGAAAGGACCATCCAGACCCTGGAGGATATGCTAAGAGCATGTATACTCGATCGTCCGACTAGCTGGGAAGACAGCCTGAGTCTGATTGAGTTCACATACAATAATAGCTGGCATGCTACTATCAAGATGGCTCCGTTCGAAGCTTTGTATGGTCGCAGATGCAAATCTCCGATTTGTTGGGATGAGAATGCCGACAAGATTCTGCTCGGACCAGAGTTGGTCGAGAGAACAGCTTCAGACATTATTTTGATTAGACAAAGAATATTGGCCGCCCAAAGTCGACAGAAGTCTTACGCTGATCGGAAGCGTAGAACTGTCGAGTTCGAGTTGGTGACAAAGTATTTGTCAAAGTATCCCCATCCAAGGGTGTGTTCAGATTTGGTAAGCATGGGAAGCTTAACCCTCGCTACGTGGGACCATTCGAGATTCTTGATAAAGTGGGATCTCTAGCGTACCGCTTGACATTGCCGCCATCGGCACACCCAGTGCATAATGTGTTCCACGTATCCTTGCTAAGGAAATACGTACCAGATGAGTCTCATGTGCTGAGCTACGAGGACATCGAGATTCAGGCAAATGGTACCTACGAAGAGATGCATATGCGCATTCTCGAGCGTCGTGAAAAGCAATTGTGCAACAAGATCGTACCGTTGGTACGAATTCTATGGTCCAAGTCAGGGACTAAAGAAGTTACTTGGGAAACATGGGAAACTGAGGCAGATATGCTCAGACGTTTTCCCGAGTTATTTGCGACCTAAGTTTCGGGGTCGAAACTTCTTTTAAGGGGGAGGTGATGTGATACCCCGTATTTCTGTAAGGGTATTTTGGAAATTACCTGAACGTCTGTTGTGTACGTCGATTTAATTTCGGAGACAGAAAGACATTCTGTAATGTTCTTAATCTCTGTAATATTTTTCTAAGTGAAATAATATACAGTCGATGTATTTTTGGACTTAATACTCGTTCGTGTAAGATTATTATTTATCCCGGATTAAAGACCTTATTGTTCCAAGCGTAAACGGACTAAAAATGGGCTTGGCGGCGACCGCCGTAAGGCAGGCGGCGACCGCCGCCTGACAGGCTCTGACATCGTCATCCTCTTCCGGTAACTTGGCAAGTGGCATCGAAAAGCAAGGACCGTCGTAGGCCAAAACCCAGCGACCGCCGCAGGCCAAAATGGGCAGCGACCGCCGCCTAGACACAGGCCTAGCCCTGCCTCGCCAGTTGGACTCCGTAATGGTCGGCGAATCGGGTGACCTCCGATCTTAGCCCTCCACGTGCCCTTGGTTGTCCCCTGGAGTTTTGGCTATTTAAAGGAGGATTTGGGAGCTGAATTGAGCACAAATCCGAAGCTCAATCTCCCTCACAATCATCTCGCCGGAAATCCATGTTTCGCCGGATATTTCACAATCAATCGCCGGAGCTCCATTTGGTGTTATTCCAGTTGCAAAGTGAAGCTTTGGAGGCCCTTGAAAGCTTAGAATCCAAAGCAAGGCAAAGGAGAGCCAAAACGATCGTCGTCGGTGAGTTTTGTGCCTCTCGTAATTTTTCCCGGTGTTCGTAGCGGCGCCCGCCGCCCAGAAGCTCTTGGCTTGTTTCGGACTTGGCTTCTGTGGCTTTCGATCGGGCTTTGTTCCTTTTGATTTCTTCCGTTATTCTTTAGATTCGTACTCGTTATTGTCGAATCTAACTTAGGGTTTCTTTATGGGTTGATCCGAAGGAATCTGTGTTGCCAGATATGTCCCTACTTCGAGCCCGGAAACCAGTTGTCGTCGTACCTAGCTTCGTTAAGCTTCTGCGGATTTAAGGCAAGTGGCGGTTCGCTCTTGCTCATCATTCCATGTTTCCATTAATTATCAGTTGTTTAATTGAGTAATTAATTTGGAATGAATACTATGTTCGTCTGGGAACAATTTTGTTAATTGTTTTGGAAAACTAAAATATGATATTATAATAGGTTGTATATCTGTTAGAACAACGCTATTATGAATATATATTTATGTTGATAGCCTTGAGGGCGGTTATGTTGATGTTGTTGACTATTGTTGTGCTTGAACTGTTTAGTTAGCACTACTAGTTAGGAACGTTGGATTCGTTGGGATATAGTCGTTTCTTTATAATTTGGTAGAGAGGTGGCTAGACCCCACCCAATACCACATGGATGGTCATGACCCAACCTCTGATACACGAGTATAGAGGTGGTGCACTTAGCTAGTGTCACAAACCTTGGGAAGGATTCCCTTCAATATATGTCCCTCATGACGAAACATATATCTAAAAGCTTATAACGTGTTGTGTGTTTGAGAATATCATAAGATAAGTGCCGTTGTCGCACATAATTAATATACCTTGGGCGAGTACTGCAACTAGGCGCTAGTGCAGCTAGGAAAGCTCGTCTTAACTTTTAGTCGCTCGAATGCGATACTGTAATTCTGTGATGTTCCAGACTTTGTCATATCTTCCTATAAGACTCATTTTGTTGGAGTCTTCTTTCGAGTTGATTTCTGGGAAGACTCGGTCTTCCAGAATCTTCTCTCGTGCATGCCTTTTGCTGTATTCCAGTAGCAGTATGGTGGTTGACTATCGTACTCGACTGTTATTCGAGGGACGATGAGTCTAACCTAATACGACTACTTCGAACCTTCCGCTTTGTGCCCTTGCATGGTCTTTCATTAGACTAACCAACCAAAATTGTTCTCTGCATGGTTGGCTGGTGTCATCCGCCCGATTCAACACATCAGTTAGAGCGCAGATATGAGGAGACTAGAATGACTATGAAGACGACGGTGGTTTTTCGATGTTGTTAATGTTTTAATCAGGTTGAGAACCTTGGGCAGGTGATCATGGCGATCACAACCCCTTTTTGTATATTTTAAGAAAGACTTCCGTTGTATTTTGTTTAACTCTGTATTTAGTCCTATTCGGAATTGGGATGTAATTCCGGGACTCATGCTTTAATCGAATATTATGATGATTTTGTATCATAAGTGTTTCATGGATTGTATTTAAACGGTAAAGCCTTGGGTGGCTTTGGTGAGGAAAACCGAGGTCACTGGCGGTAATACATTTCCAAATGGGTTAAGATTTGGGGGTGTTACAGTTGTGGTATCAGAGCCTAAGTTTTAGAACGGGTTGGGTATTTGAAAACCAATTACTCGTTTTCAATGGAAAAGTATTTTCAGAAGGGCTCTGAATTTTCAAAATGAAAAGAATTGAAAAATAAAACACCGTTCATAGTCATGTCTTCTATCTATAGTCTGATGTAGTAAGCTTGCTTCTATGTCTAGAAAGACTAATTCCTTCCTCGTTATCCTATAGGATATGGATGCGTGTCTTTCTCATAAGAGGGACTTGGTAGATGCCGAGATGGATTCACCATCTCCAGGAAGGCTCGACTTCCCAATACCCCAGGGGTGCTTCGAGATGTGCTTCCTGAGTCGGTAGTCCTGGTGTCAAGGAATGATGTAGTTCCTGTGGCAGCACCAGTTGAGCCACCAAGGGAGGAAGCAATGCATGAAGATGAATCGTCTAGGTACGCGAGAGGGTACTACAATGACGATTACGAGATAGAAATGATTCCTGAAGGGAGCGAGGAGGAAGACGAAGAAGAGGACCCCATAGAGGAAGACCCCGACGAGGAAGAGGACCCCATCGAGGATGATCCCGAGGAGGATACCGAGATGGACCTCAACGGGCAGAACCAGGAGTCCAATGACTTGAGGCACTTGCTGGTGGATAGTCAGGAACCAGGGATGCAATTTATTCACCCCAGTTCAGAGTTACCACCTGTGCAAGAGTTGCCACCAGTGCCAGAGTACGCACTCATGTCTGATGCTGACTGGGAAATACTTTATACCGAGTACGGTATTGGAAGAAGTGGTAGAGAATCTCATACTATCCCTACTCAAAGGAGAAGGAGGACGAAATCTGAACTACGAGAGATCCTTCGTCAATGCGAGATGATCTCTTCTGAACAACAATACCAGATGGATAATATGATCGTCAGTGCTCAGAGAAGGGTTGGGCTAGGAGAGCCAAACTTGGATGATCCATACTTTACCATGACTGAGATAAGGCCAGGGACACCAGAATCATGTGTTCCAGGGCCAAGCAGGGTGCGTAGTCCATCGTCAGAATCCGATGGAGAACCCCGTCCGAAGAAGCCTTGCAAGGGAAGTCTACCGTATAGGAAACATTTTGGAGCACCGTGATAAGGACCGACGTTGCCTGTAGCAGTAGTTTCCTTTTCTTAGTATTTCAGCATGTACCGTGTAAATATTCTAGTATTGCGGCATGTACTTTGTGAAATACTACAATCTCCGAGCAATTTTGACCTGACGCTCGGGAGATCGGCTAATGTGCAGTTGTAAAATAGTTCAAGTTCATCTATAAAAATACCAAGTTGATCTACTCTGAGTGATTTTGCTACATTAAGTATATTGAATAATATTAATGTATAAAATACTTGGAATTGGATCGGTAAACAGATGGTGAACACGAGGAACACAATTCGAGCTGGTGCTGGGACAAGCAATGACCCCAGACCAACTGTAGGAAATGTTGGACAAGACGAGCAGGAGTCAGGTTCCAACAATCATCCTGGGGGCAATGGTCAAGGTCAGACCAACGCTCCAATAGTATTAGATGTTGCTGCAATGGAAGCATTTCGAGGAATGATTATGCAGGCAATAACTAATATACTGCGACTAGGTGTGCCGTAGGCACAAGGTGTGCCAATACCTCCACCGGTTCCCAGATTTGAGGAGCCAGTGAACCGTGTATTCCAAGAGAATGCAGTCAGGACTCGGGACAATTATGGTCGTGCGCTGAAGACCATTAATTCCATGAGGCTTGACAGCTATAACGGAAAAGGAGAACCGGTCGGGGTGACCCATTGGTTTTCCCACATGGAGCGGCTGTTCCACAATGCGGATTGTACTGAAGCTGAGAAAGTACATATAGCTTCTCTTCAGTTGAAGGAAGAGGCTAGCGAGTGGTGGGAGAGTACCGGCTTAGCTGAAAGTCCTGTTTTGAACTAGGAGATGCTCAAGACAAAGATGACAGACCGTTTCTTCTCTCGTGGTATGAGGGAGGAGAAACACAAGGAGTTTCTGTACCCTAAAACGGATGGATTGAAGGTAACCGAGCTTGCGACCAAGTTCAATCACCTGTTACAGTACGCTGGACCTGAGATATCCAGCGAGGCACAAAAAATCTGGTATTTCCACGAGTGGATGAGCCCAGATATCAAGCCAATGATGGTGCACCACACATGCTCTACTTTGGAGCATTATGTGAATGCAACCTACAAATTGGAGGTGACTCTGGAGGAGTCAACCAAAAGACGCAATCAGCTAAGATCGATGCAGAATCAAGGGAGTGGATTCAAGCGACCTGCGCCACCGTCTAACTTTGCTAAGTCTGGTCGAGCAAAGACGGACACGACTCAAGGAGGGTCAACGCAGTAGACGGGCCAGAGCAAGAATCCAGTCCAGTGCTATAATTATGGTATTGCGGGGCACAAGAGCATTGTGTGCCCAAAGGAGAAGAAGTTATGCTTTGAATGTGGTCATAGAGGCCATATGCAGAAATTCTGTCAGCAGGGAAAGCAGAGGGGAATGGAGTCACAATATGGGTCAGTTAATCAGAATAACTGGCCCAGGTTCAAGCCAGTTGAGACTCCTAATCCGTCAATGCAAACAACTGCTCAGAATAAGGGGAAAGCTCCAACTGCTTCTGGAGGTCACGGTCAACGCCTGTACGAGATGCGTGAGACGGATGGACCTAACGCTCCAATTGCACAAGGTACTTTATACCTTTATTCTACTTCAGTATGCATTCTGTTTGATTCGGGTGCTACCCATTCCTTTATTTTGGATAGTTGTGTTAGTAAGTTAGGATTAGTGTGCGACGAAGCTTGCGAGTCTTTCGTTGTAAGTCTTCCTAATGGTGATCGTCTGGTTGGGACGGAGCGGTTGTCTGAATTTCCGATTACCATTCAGGATAAGAAATTCGAGGCAGATTTGATTTGTATAGCCATGGCTCCATACGACATTATTCTCGGTATGGATTGGCTGACGCGTCATGGGGCGGTGATCGACTTTAGTTCAAGGACGGTGACGGTGTCATCTAGGGGCCAGTTCGTGTGCAAGTTTAAGGGTCAGAATGACGCTGATAACGGCAGGCTTATCAATGCGATGGCTGCGTTTAAGCTACTACGACAAGGTTGTGTCGGGTACCTTTGCTACCTGGATCCGCCCGCGAAAGATGAACCTTCAGTTCTTGATATTCTTGTGGTTAGGGATTTTTCGGATGTCTTTCCGGAAGAAATTCCTGGATTACCCCCAAATCGTGATGTGGAATTTTCTATTGATCTTGAGCCTGGTACGGCGCCGATTTCTAAATCACCGTACCGGATGGCTCCTGCAGAGATGAAAGAGTTGAAGAAGCAACTCGAGGGTAAGGCCGAGCGCATCGCCTTGGGGTGCTTCGGTTTTATTTGTCAAGAAGAAAGATGGATCGTTTCGACTTTGTATCGACTATCGCGAGTTGAATAAAGTCATGATCAAGAATAAATATCCTTTGCCAAGGATTGATGATCTGTTAGATCAATTACAAGGAGCAAAAGTTTTCTCCAAGATCGACCTGAGATCGGGTTATCATCAGCTGAGAATTCGTAAGGAAGACATTTCTAGAACTGCGTTCCGGACCAGATATGGTCACTACGAGTTTGTAGTAATGCCTTTTGGACTTACGAATGCTCCAGCAGTCTTCATGGATCTGATGAATCGATATTTTCACCAGTACTTGGATAAGTTCGTGGTGGTCTTCATCGACGACATTCTGATCTATTCTCCGAATGAAGAGGTTCACGAGGAACATCTGCGGATTTCCTCATCAGTCCTTAGACAAAATGAGATGTATGCTAAATTGTCTAAGTGTGACTTATGGATGAGTGAAGTGGCTTTCCTAGGTCATGTGATCAATGAGAATGGGGTTATGGTTGATCCCCAGAAAATTGAAGTTGTGGCTAATTGGAAGCAGCCTCAGAACGTGAAGGAGGTGTGCAGTTTTCTTGGACTTGTCGGATATTATAGACGGTTCGTAGAGGGATTTTCGAAGATCGCTCTACCTATGACCGGTCTACTCCACAAAGTCCACAAGAAATTTGTCTGGAATGACAAGTGTGAGGCCAGTTTTCAGGAATTGAAACGGCGTCTGACCTCGGCATCAGTGTTAGCACTTCCAGAAGGGAACGACGATTATGTGGTCTATAGTGATGCTTCAAAATGTGGTTTGGGTTGTGTATTGATGCAGAGAGGCAAGGTGATTGCTTACGCATCCAGACAACTCAAGACTTATGAAGAAAACTATCCGACACACGATCTTGAGTTAGCAGCGGTAGTTTTTGCAATGAAGATTTGGAGGCATTATCTCTATGGGGTGAAATGCCAAGTCTTCACAGATCACAAGAGTCTCAAATATATATTTACTCAAAAGGAGTTGAATATGAGACAACGCCGCTGGCTAGAGTTGCTTAAGGACTACGACATCGAGTTGCTGTATCATCCGATCAAGGCTAACGTGGTAGCCGATGCACTAAGACGGAAGACAACGCACGAGACAGTAGTTGCTCTACTTACTGCGCAGACTAAACTAAATCAAATGTCATGCGAAGCTGAAGTCTTGTATGGTCAACGTAGAGGGTACCTGACTATGCTGGAAATTCAGGCTACGCTACTAGATAAAAGCAAAGAAAGGCAAGTCGATGACATAATCTTGGTGAAGTTAAGCAGTGAAGCAATGGACGGGAAGGCTCCCAGTTTTGTGATTCAGGATGATGGATCACTCTGGTTTCAAGACCGGATCTGTGTGCCTGACACAGAAGGTCTTCGCCAGTTAGTAATGAGAGAAGCTCATTCTTCAGCTTATTCTGTACATCCTGGCTCTAGCAAGATGTACAAGGATCTTCGGAAGAAGTTTTGGTGGCCAAACATGAAGTGGGATGTAGCAGACTTCGTGGCAAAGTGCTTAACTTGCCAGAAGGTCAAGATCAAACACCGCATACTAGGTGGTGAGTTGCTACCTCTCCCCGTGCCAGAATGGAAATGGAAGGACATCGCCATGGACTTCATCACTGGGCTACCAAAGACTCGAAGTCAGAAAGATGCTATATGGGTAATTGTGGACCGGCTTACGAAGAGTGCTCATTTCATAGCCATCAAGACCACATGGGAAACCCAGAAGTTAGCAGAAGTTTACCACAAGGAGATTATCCATTTGCATGGTATCCCTAAGACCATTATATCGGATCGAGATGGCCGATTCATGTCAAGATTTTGGCAAGAACTTCACAAGGCCATGGGAACTGAATTGAGATTCAGTATTGCGTTTCATCGTCAAACAGATGGACAGTCTGAAAGGACCATTCAGACCCTGGAGGATATGCTAAGAGCATGTATACTCGATCGTCCGACTAGCTGGGAAGACAACCTGAGTCTGATTGAGTTCACATACAATAATAGTTGGCATGCTACTATCAAGATGGCTCCGTTCGAAGCTTTGTATGGTCGCAGATGCAAATCTCCGATTTGTTGGGATGAGAATGCCGACAAGATTCTGCTCGGACCAGAGTTGGTCGAGAGAACAGCTTCAGACATTATTTTGATTAGACAAAGAATATTGGCCGCCCAAAGTCGACAGAAGTCTTACGCTGATCGGAAGCGTAGAACTGTCGAGTTCGAGTTGGTGACAAAGTATTTGTCAAAGTATCCCCATCCAAGGGTGTGTTCAGATTTGGTAAGCATGGGAAGCTTAACCCTCGCTACGTGGGACCATTCGAGATTCTTGATAAAGTGGGATCTCTAGCGTACCGCTTGACATTGCCGCCATCGGCACACCCAGTGCATAATGTGTTTCACGTATCCTTGCTAAGGAAATACGTACCAGATGAGTCTCATGTGCTGAGCTACGAGGACATCGAGATTCAGGCAAATGGTACCTACGAAGAGATGCATGTGCGCATTCTCGAGCGTCGTGAAAAGCAATTGCGCAACAAGATCGTACCGTTGGTACGAATTCTATGGTCCAAGTCAGGGACTAAAGAAGTTACTTTGGAAACATGGGAAACTGAGGCAGATATGCTCAGACGTTTTCCCGAGTTATTTGCGACCTAAGTTTCGGGGTCGAAACTTCTTTTAAGGGGGAGGTGATGTGATACCCCGTATTTCTGTAAGGGTATTTTGGAAATTACCTGAACGTCTGTTGTGTACGTCGATTTAATTTAGGAGACAGAAAGACATTATGTAATGTTCTTAATCTCTGTAATATTTTTCTAAGTGAAATAATATACAGTCGACGTATTTTGGGACTTAATACTCGTTCGTGTACGATTATTATTTATCCCGGATTAAGACCTAATTGTTCCAAGCTTAACCGGACAAAAAATGGGCTTGGCGGCGACCGCCGCCTGACAGGCTCTGACATCGTCATCCTCTTCTGGCAACTTGGCAAGTGGTACCGAAAAGCAGCGACCGCCGCAGGCCAAAATGCAGCGACCACCGCAGGCCAAAATGGGCAGCGACCGCCGCCTAGACGCAGGTCTAGCCCTGCCTCGCCGGCTGGACTCCGTGATGGTCGGCGAATCGAGTGACCTCCGATCTTAGCCCTCCACGTGCCCTTGGTTGTCCCCTGGAGTTTTGGCTATTTAAAGGAGGATTTGGGAGCTGAATTGAGCACAAATCCGAAGCTGAATCTCCCTCACAATCATCTCGCCGGAAATCCAAGTTTCGCCGGATAATTCACAATCAATCGCCGGAGCTCCATTTGGTGTTATTTCAGTTGCAAAGTGAAGCTTTGGAGGCCCTTGAAAGCTTAGAATCCAAAGCAAGGCAAAGGAGAGCCAAAACGATCATCGTCGGTGAGTTTTGTGCCTCTCGTAATTTTTCCCGGTGTTCGTAGCGGCGCCCGCTGTAAGGCAGGCGGCGACCGCCGCCACGAACAGGCGGCGCCCGCCGTAAGGCAGGCGGCGACCGCCGCCCAGAAGCCCTTGGCTTGTTTCGGCCTTGGCTTCTGTGGCTTTCGATCGGGCTTCGTTCCTTTCGATTTCTTTTGTTATTCTATAGATTCGTACTCGTTGTTGTCGAATCTAACTTAGGGTTTCTTTATGGGTCGATCTGAAGGAATCTGTGTTGCCAGATCTGTCCCTGCTTCGAGCCCGGAAACCAGTTGTCCTCGTACCTAGTTTCGTTAAGCTTCTGCGGAATTAAGGCAAGTGGCGGTTCGCTCTTGCTCATCATTCCATGTTTCCATTAATTATTAGTTGTTTAATTGAGTAATTAATTTGGAATGAATACTATGTTCGTCTGGGAACAGTTTTGTTAATTGTTTTGGAAAACTAAAATATGATATTATAATAGGTTGTATATTTATTAGAACAACGCTATTATGAATATATATTTATGTTGATAGCCTTGAGGGCGGTTATGTTGATGTTGTGGACTATTGTTGTGCTTGAACTGTTTAGTTAGCACTAGTAGTTAGGAACGTTGGATTCGTTGGGATCCAGTCGTTTCTTTATAATTTGGTAGAGAAGTGGCTAGACCCCACCTAATACCACATGGATGGTGATAAGCACTACTTTATAGAGCTTAACTAAGAGTCATTAGAGGATTTATTGGTGTCATTTGGGTAGTTTTAGACACATTCTTGTGCATGGAGTATGGAGGCGAAATCTTGGTGTTTTGGAGATGTTTTGAGCTTACTTGAAGATTGTTGGAGACATTGAAGAAGAAGCAGCCACGAGAGAGCCTATGGAAGAATAAAAGAGGAGAATGTTGGTGCAGCAGGTCGAGCATTAATCGCGATCGTGGGTGAGGTTGCCGCGATCGCGGGACTTCGAGGCATTCGAGACACTTCTGCAGGCGCGGAGGAGAGCAAGGAGCGCGGAACTACATGACCCGCGATCAAGGTCCATGACCCGCGATCGCGGGTCAGCACGGCAGAGTTATTTCGGATTTCCCGAACCTATCTTATCTGTTTTCTTTATTTTCAGTTTATTTATTCCGTTTTCTATTTTCAGTGGGCTAGGTCATTTTTTAAGCCCACATATATATACTCTCTTAGTTTTTAGGTTTTGAGAATCGAGTTTTAGTTTCTAGAATTGCTACGTTGTTCGTTATTCATTGATTCAGAGTTTTTATGAAGAACATGAGGAGGAACTAACCTTCTTGGTTCCGCCTAACAATTGAAGCATTCATTGGATTTTGGTTGTGAGATTATCTTTCATGTTCGAGTTCTTATTGGTTTGTATTATCTCTTCTAAGCCTATTCCATTGGATTTCATTGATTGCACTAGCCCGCGCAACTAGTTGTTATTGGTGATTTTCATATTGCTAGGATTAGGAAACTGTTGGGCTAACGTCCTATTCTGTTGTAGCAACTACAATTTACATGCTTTGGTTGAAATTGTTCTATTGTAGGGAGATATAATTACATGGTAAATACATCTGAGCGAGCGTTCTGTGTATCCTGGTTAATTCTTATATGCATTGCTGCCTTTGGGTTGAACTTTTAGTGGTACTAGGGTTATTCATTGGTAAGGGTTCTTAGTGGAAGGTTTCCCTTTGAATCTACATAAGATCGGGACAGGAACAACCATAGGAAGGAAGAAGAACTCGAGATAATCTATGATCAACCATATTCAGTGATTGTGGATATTTGTTAGGAGGAGCATTTTTCCTTTATTTGATTTATCCATAGATTTTAGCAAACCAAACCTCAAAACCCCCTTTTGTTACACTGTTCGATTGGTATTTGATTGTTAACAAGAAAATAGACGCATGTGATTCTCTTGGGATTTCGACCCTTGCTTACTCACTATTCTAGTTTGGAAGTTGAGGTTACATTGATTTGGCATAACGACCTTAGGCCACGTCAAATTTGGCGCCTTTGCCGGGGAATCATTGTCTGTTTTCTTGTGAATTGATTAAATATTGATCTTGTAGGGAACCTATCTTACGGTTCCCTCTAACGTTACTAACCTTTGTTTTGTCAAGTGTGATTCACAGTTTAGTAGTTCGGTGAAAGAATTCAGCTATGGCACAAGAAAACCGAACACTGAGGCAATTGACAGCGCAATATCAAGAGCAGCAACATCTAGCTGTTCAATTCCCGGAAATCCAGGAGGGCGTGAACTTTGAACTCAAATCGGGTTTGATCAGTTTATTGCCTCACTTGAGAGGAACCGATGAGGAAAATCCGAACAAACACCTCCAGGAATTCGATACTGTTTGTAATAGTATGCAACCCCGGGGAGTTACTGAAGATCAAATCAAACTGAGAGCCTTTCCCTTCTCTCTAAAGGATGTAGTGAAGGAATGGTTCTATTACTTGGCCCCGGGCAGCATAGTCACGTGGGCAAAAATGAAGCAAGCTTTCTTGGAAAAATATTTTCCTACAACCAAGCTTAATAGCCTGAAAAGAAGCATCAGTGACATTGAACAGTTTCAGGGCGAGCAGTTGTATGACTATTATGAGAGATTTAGGAGGCTAGTAATCAACTGCCCATTTCATGGTTACTCAGACCAGGATCTGGTACTGTATTTGTTTGGAGGATTGCTAGAGGAAGACCGTAGGTTGGTGAATGCTACTTGCGGGGGAAACATCTTGAACAAAACCCCCGTGGAAGCCTTCGAGGTCTTCTCCGAGCTCTATGAGAGTTCAAGGCAATACCGCTCAAGGAGTAAGGCAAGCACCACAGACACTCCCAGAGCAAGAGTGCATGCTGTACAAGAAGTGAACATCACAGAAGTCCAGCCTCAACAAACACAACCATTAGCCGGTGAGAGTACATTACTAGCTCTCACCCAGACGCTTCAAGCACTCACACAAGCAATTATTCAAGCAAGTGCAAACAATACACAAGCAGTGATTCAAGCTGATGCAAACAATGCACTAGCAATGAAAGAGGGATTCTCTCAGCTCACTCAGCTCACCCAGCAAAATTACACTTTGCACCAGGCCTCTTAGCAATCTATATTACAATTGGGTGCATCACTGGGACAACTGATGCCTAGTACACCTGCAATAACGGAGTCCCCAAGCGAGTACTGCAAAGACCAACTTGAAGCCAATGCAGTCAAATTGAGAAGTGGAAAGAGGCTAAGTGACCCTTATGCTGTGGGAAGGGATGAAGAACCAACAAGAGGCGAACGCTGGGAAGAACCGCGATCGCGGGCTGAAAACCGCGATCACGGTTATTTCACGGAAAAAACAAGGGAAGTCGTAGAGGCACCACGATCGCGGGTCGAAAACCGCGATCGCGGGGCGTCGGATATGGAACCAGAACCAGTCAGCAGAGAACCGCGACCGCGGGGTGAGAACCGCGATCGCGGGTCGACTACGGATGACTACCCAGATTATATCCAGCCAGAACTTCCCCCGCTCAACCCTGAAAAGCCACCGGCACCCTTTCCTGAGGCATTGAGGGAGAAGAGAAGACCAAAAACCAATCAGGAGATCTTTGACGTCTTCAGCAAATGCGAGGTGAATATTCCTCTCCTGAAACTGGTGGAGTCCGTACCCGGCTATGCCAAATTCCTGAAAGAGCTGTGTACAAACAAAAGAAGGCAAAAACTGAAGGGAAATCAAAAGATCCAGGTCAGTGAGAGAGTTTCTGCAGTGTTTCAGCAGCGAATGCCACCCAAATGTGGTGACCCTGTTATGTTTACTGTCCCTTGTACAATCGGTACCACCCATGTAGAAAAAGCTATGCTAGATGGATTTGTAGGGTGTGCATAGACTATCGCAAGCTAAATGCGGTAACCAGAAAGGATCACTTCCCCCTTCCATTCATTGACCAGATGTTGGAGAGACTGGCAGGCCGACCATACTACTGTTTCCTAGATGGATATTCAGGGTACTTTCAAGTCCCCATTGCACCAGAAGACCAGGAGAAGACCACATTTACCTGTCCATTTGGCATATTTGCATACCGTAGAATGCCATTTGGCCTATGTAATGCACCCGGCACATTTCAACGGTGTATGGTAAGTATTTTTTCTGAATTTGTCGAGGACTTTATTGAGGTCTTTATGGATGACTTCACAGCGCACGGAGACAGTTTTGACCTATGCCTAGATCACCTTTCCCGGGTTCTACAGAGATGTGTGGAAACCAATTTATGTCTTAATTCGGAAAAATGCCATTTCATGGTAGAACAGGGAATTGTTTTAGGTCATATTGTCTCCGCAAAGGGTATTGAGGTCGATAAGGCAAAGGTTGATGTCATTCAATCTCTGCCTTATCCTACTAACGTGCGTGAAGTGAGGTCCTTTTTAGGCCATGCAGGATTCTATCGCAGGTTCATCAAGGACTTCTCCAAGGTCTCAGAGCCTTTGTGCGAGCTGCTGAAGAAGGATGTGTACTTTGTTTGCAATGAGGAATGCAAGAAGGCATTTGACGAGCTGAAGACCCGCCTCACCAGTGCACCAATCATCCAAGCGCCAGACTGGACGCGGCCCTTTGAGATCATGTACGATGCAAGTGACTATGCGGTCGGTGCGATTCTGGGACAGAAGGAAGGGAGAGCCTCTCATGTCATCCATTACGCATCCATGACCCTCAACGGAGCACAGAGGAACTACTCCACCACGGAAAATGAGTTTTTGGCCATGGTGTTTGCACTGGAGAAATTCAGACCGTACCTCCTTGGAACCAAAGTGATTATCTACACCGATCATGCTGCACTTCGTTATCTCATGGTAAAGAAGGAGGCCAAACCCCGACTGATTCGATGGATTCTCCTACTCAGCGAATTTGATGTAGAGATTAAAGACAAGAAATGAGCGGAAAATCTAGTCGCTGATCATCTAAGTCGATTGGTGCAGGGCGAGGACAAGGCCGAATATCAAGCACCCATCCGGGGCGAGTTTCCAGACGACACGCTATTTAGCGTCCAGGTCGAAGAGAAACTGCGATCGCGGGGTGATGACCGCGATCGCGGGGCGCCGTTTTCGAAGCATGAATCTGTCTGCAGCATAAACTTGGTCGAGAAGGAACTGCGATCACGGGGTGATGAACGCGATCGCGGCTCCCCATTTCAGCACGAGGAAACCGTGTGGGCGCTGAATGAACCTAAACCCTGGTATGCCAACATAGTCAATTTTCTCACCAGGGGTGAATTCCCCCCACACCTTACAAAAGCTCAAAGGGATAAGCTGCACAGCGAGGCTAAACATTTTGTCTGGGATGACCCATACCTGTGGAAGCATTGCGCCGACCAAGTAATTCGCAGATGCCTGCCAAATGATGAAATGCGCTCAGTCCTAGAGTTCTGCCACTCTCATGCCTGTGGCGGACACTTCGGGCCCCATAAAATAGCTCGGAAGGTGTTAGAGTCCGGTTTCTTCTGGCCCCACATATTCCGCGACGCACACACCTTCTGCAAGGCTTGCGATAGATGTCAGCGCATGGGAAACATATCCAGAAGAAATGAGATGCCACAGTCACTCGTGATCTTCTGTAAGATCTTTGACGTCTGGGGAATTGACTTCATGGGGCCATTCCCCAGTTCTTTCGGAAACATGTACATACTGCTGGTCGTAGACTACGTCTCAAAATGGGTAGAAGCGAAGGCCACCAGGACAGATGATTCTAAAGTTGTGTCTAAATTCCTCAAGGAGAACATCTTTGCCCGCTTTGGAATCCCACGGGCACTCATCAGTGACAGGGGTACTCATTTCTGCAATAAGACAGTCAGTGCACTACTCAGAAGGTACCATGTCACGCAGAAGATCTCGACAGCATATCACCCCCAGACAAATGGCCAAGTAGAGATATCAAATAGAGAGATAAAGACCGTCCTAGAGAAGACAGTCTCGCCGAACCGAAAGGATTGGAGCTTGAGGCTAGACGATGCTCTATGGGCCTATCGCACAGCCTACAAAACACCCATTGGAATGTCTCCATACAGATTGGTGTTCGGAAAGGCATGTCATCTCCCTGTGGAGCTAGAGCATAAGGCCCACTGGGCTGTGAGAAATTGCAATATGAAACTTGATGAGGTGGGAGCATTCCGGAAACTGCAGCTGCAGGAATTAGAAGAGTTACGCCTGGAATCATACGACAATGCAGTCATCTACAAAGAAAAGACAAAGGCGTCGCATGATAAGCACATTCTCCGGAAAGAGTTCAAGGCTGGCGACAAGTTCCTCCTTTTTACATCACGTCTGAGGTTGTTTCTAGGAAAGCTCAAGTCTCGTTGGACGGGTCCCTACACGGTCGCCCATGCATACCCCCACGGAGCAGTGGACCTGTACAACCCAACCAATGGCTCCACATTTAAGGTGAATGGTCAACGCCTGAAACCTTACCACGAAAGACCACACCCCTCAGAGCAGGAAGATCTCACCCTGGAAGATCCGCCTGATGCAGATTAAGAAGAAGGGAGTAACGTCAAGCCAGGACGTTAAACAAGGCGTTACTCGGGAGGCAACCCGAGGTGCATTTCTGTTTCTCGTTTTCACTTTGAATTGTTGTACATTAATCTTTTTCTGCCACCATATTTTTTTTCCGTACGAACTAACCTCATGCAGATAAGTCGAAAGCAAACCGCGATCGCAGTTTTCAACCCGCGATCGCGGCCCCTCAGAAGCAGCGGGATTTCAGTTAGTTCGAAAAAAAAAATCGGAATATATGGCAGCAGAATCTTTTCTTTTCTTTTTGTAAGTAAATCTTTTAGCCAACTCCTATCTTTCTAAACCCTCGTTTCACCTTTCTTAAACCACCCTTCCTCCACTTTTCCTTTCATTCTCTTTTTCTCTCCCACACTCACCCGTCGCTGCACCAAACCCTACTCCCCGCGATCGCGGCCCTCTAACCGCGATCGCAGTGAACAACACCTGTCGTCTCCCACCACCGAGAGCAACCCGCGACCGCACCCTGAGCCCCGCGATCGCGGCCTACCCAATACCGAACCCTGCCCTCGCCGAACAGAGCAGTAACCATGGCCCAACCCATGCCCTAGAAGATGTCTAAACCGCAGATCAAGATCTGGAAGGATCTATAGAGGAAGCAAGTGATCCCAACAAAGTTCTTCGATGTGGCAGCCCTAACAGTTCTCCAACTTTGGGACTGCACCAAGCAACTCCTCGATCATGGCGGACTGGGAGGATTCCTGTGGAAGAAGGTACCAACGTATGACTCTCTAGTCTATGAATTCGTTGCTACTTTCGAACCACAGGACAAGGGCAAGGTGTTCTCCTTCCAGTTGCGGGACAAGAAGCATACCCTAACCAAGGAAGAACTCAGAGAGCTTTTTGGTGTGCCTGCCCAACCTACACCTGGGTGGGAGTCCACTAATGGCAAACACTTGGACTTCTGGCTGCAAGCTACAGGGGCAGAGTTCGACACTAGAGGAGAATACAACTACAAGATCACCCATCCTTGCCTATTTTTGATCCACAAAGTGCTTGCACTTGCATTCCTGGGTCAAGGGGAGGTGAACAAGATCTCATGTGTCGACTTGGCGATCCTATGGTGTCTCACCCCAGAGAGTGAGGCCGTTCCGGACTGGGCAGATATTTTCATGTATTCTGTCCAGAAGACGCAAAAGAAGGCCGCAGGAAGAATTGGCTTTGGGGGTATGATCACCCTCATCGCTTTGAAGTACTTTGATCCCGAAGAGACTACACTAGAGCCGGTCCCTGGTTCCTTCATCTACAACCAGCAGACCACCACGGCAGCAGCCGTGCATGCAATTGCGCTGGACTTGGACCGCCTACACCAGTATTTGGTAACGCGCTTTGATGATATTGAGGGACAAGTGGCCCTTCTACGCCACAGACAGGAGGAGTTCTTCAAGGAACATGGTCCAGCGGGACCTTCCACACCCCCAAAGTGAGTGTAGCTCTTCCCCCCCCCCCCCCCCCCCCCTCCCCCCCCCCCCAATTTCTTTTCTTTGTCTTTTCTACATTGAGGACAATGTGATCTTTTAAGTGTGGGGGATGAGTCTATATTTACTTTCTATCTTTGTATTCAGTTTTTGCATTTGTTTCAGCATATTTGATTCAGTATTTTCGAGTTTAAAAAAAATAAAAAAAAATAAAAAAAAATAAAAAAATAAAAAAAATCTCTGAAAATCCTGGGACAAGCTAAAAACCCAAAAGGGCGGCTTGGGTAAAAAGCAGGTGACCCGGACCAGCGCTAGGCTGGGGTAAAAAGGTGTCTGAGTGGCGTCAGCTTACGTGAGCACATCTATGACAAAAATATGAGTGGCTAGGATGAAAACCCAAAAGGGCTCCTAGGCAAAATGAGTGAAAAGAAGAAGAGTGTTTTTCTAGGATCTCATTTTACCGGCGGGGCGACATAAGTGGAGACAAAGAAGGATTGTCGGGTAGGTCACTTTGGGAGTCATAAGGAGTCATAGATGAAGGTTAGGATTAGAGGCTACTCACACTACTGGATGTCCGAGTTAGGCTTAGGGGAAGTACTCTGCTTGCCCCTTTTGCTTGTTGATTGAGAATGTGTATGATGGTGGATTGACGCCAGGAGCTTGACATGGGTTAGGTGACTCTTAGTAGGAGGACGCACTTCCTGAGACCTTGGGTGCTGCATTGGAGGAGTAGACTTTCTCTTAGTTTGCTCGAGGACGAGCAAAGGTCTAAGTGTGGGGGAATTTGATAAGCACTACTTTGTAGAGCTTAACTAAGAGTCATTAGAGGATTTATTGGTGTCATTTGGGTAGTTTTAGACACATTCTTGTGCATGGAGTATGGAGGCGAAATCTTGGTGTTTTGGAGATGTTTTGAGCTTACTTGAAGATTGTTGGAGACATTGAAGAAGAAGCAGCCACGAGAGAGCCTATGGAAGAATAGAAGAGGAGAATGCTGGTGCAACAGGTCGAGCATTAACCGCGATCGCGGGTGAGGTTGCCGCGATCGCGGGACTTCGAGGCATTCGAGACACTTCTGCAGGCGCGGAGGAGAGCAAGGAGCGCGGAACTACATGGCCCGCGATCAAGGTCCATGACCCGCGATCGCGGGTCAGCACGGCAGAGTTATTTCGGATTTCCCGAACCTATCTTATTTGTTTTCTTTATTTTCAGTTTATTTATTCCGTTTTCTATTTTCAGTGGGCTAGGTCATTTTTTAAGCCCACATATATATACTCTCTTAGTTTTTAGGTTTTGAGAATCGAGTTTTAGTTTCTAGAATTGCTACGTTGTTCGTTATTCATTGATTCAGAGTTTTTATGAAGAACATGAGGAGGAACTAACCTTCTTGGTTCCGCCTAACAATTGAAGCATTCATTGGATTTTGGTTGTGAGATTATCTTTCGTGTTCGAGTTCTTATTGGTTTGTATTATCTCTTCTAAGCCTATTCCATTGGATTTCATTGATTGCACTAGCCCGCGCAACTAGTTGTTATTGGTGATTTTCATATTGCTAGGATTAGGAAACTGTTGGGCTAACGTCCTATTCTGTTATAGCAACTACAATTTACATGCTCTGGTTGAAATTGTTCTATTGTAGGGAGAGATAATTACATGGTAAATGCATCTGAGCGAGCGTTCTGTGTATCCTGGTTAATTCTTATATGCATTGCTGCCTTTGGGTTGAACTTTTAGTGGTACTAGGGTTATTCATTGGTAAGGGTTCTTAGTGGAAGGTTTCCCTTTGAATCTACATAAGATCGGGACAGGAACAACCATAGGAAGGAAGAAGAACTCGAGATAATCTATGATCAACCATATTCAGTGATTGTGGATATTTGTTAGGAGGAGCATTTTTCCTTTATTTGATTTATCCATAGATTTTAGCAAACCAAATCTCAAAACCCCCTTTTGTTACACTGTTCGATTGGTATTTGATTGTTAATAAGAAAATAGACGCATGTGATTCTCTTGGGATTTCGACCCTTGCTTACTCACTATTCTAGTTTGGAAGTTGTGGACTATTGTTATGCTTGAACTGTTTAGTTAACACTAGTAGTTAGGAACATTGGATTCGTTGGGATCCAGTCGTTTCTTTATAATTTGGTAGAGAGGTGGCTAGACCCCACCTAATACCACATGGATGGTCATGACCCAACCTCTGATACACGAGTATAGAGGTGGTGCACTTAGCTAGTGTCACAAACCTTGGGAATGATTCCCTTCAATATATGTCCCTCATGAAGAAACATATATCTAAAAGCTTATAACGTGTTGTGCGTTTGAGAATATCATAAGATAAGTGCCGTTGTCGCACATAATTAATATACCTTGGGCGAGTACTGCAGCTAGGCGCTAGTACAGCTAGGAAAGCTCGTCTTAACTTTTAGTCGCTCGAATGCGATACTGTAATTCTGTGATTCTGTGATGTTCCAGACTTTGTCATATCTTCTTATAAGACTCATTTCGTTGGAGTCTTCTTTCGAGTTGATTTCTGGGAAGACTCGGTCTTCCAGAATCTTTTCTCGTGCATGCCTTTTGCTGTATTCCAGTAGCAGTATGGTGGTTGACTATCGTACTCGACTGTTATTCGAGGGACGATGAGTCTAACCTAATACGACTACTTCGAACCTTCCGCTTTGTGCCCTTGCATGGTCTTTCATTAGACTAACCAACCAAAATTGTTCTCTGCATGGTTGGCTAGTGTCATCCGTCCGATTCGGCACATCAGTTAGAGCGCATATATGAGGAGACTAGAATGACTATGAAGACGACGGTGGTTTTTGGATGTTGTTAATGTTTTAATCAGGTTGAGAACCTTGGGCAGGTGATCATGGCGATCACAACCCCTTTTTGTATATTTTAAGAAAGACTTTCGCTGTATTTTGTTTAACTCTGTATTTAGTCCTATTCGGAATTGGGATGTAATTCCGAGACTCATGCTTTAATTGAATATTATGATGATTTTGTATCATAAGTGTTTCATAGATTGTATTTAAACGGTAAAGCCTTGGGTGGCTTTGGTGAGGAAAATCGAGGTCACTGGCGGTAATACATTTCCAAATGGGTTAAGATTTGGGGGTGTTACACTTTCATTGGAGGATTTCGATCCTCTTTGGATCCGATTGAGCCAATTAAAGGTTGGACATTCAAGAAAAACTTATCCTACACGTAAATCCTCCATCAATTGGATTGAATGCCATCCAAAATCGTGAAATTTCAGTCACAAAACCCACGCGTCATCTAGGTGGCCGAATTCAACAAATCCAAAATTGGATCAATTCGTCTTCAACTGCAGGGAGTAATAGAGGGATTTTGTTAATGGAATTCCCACCTACAAAATCCCTATAATACCGCTCCAATTTCTTCCCCAAATCATCCAATTTCGAAGTCCAATCTCAAGAACCCATAAAACCTGAAACCGGTTGTTCTTGGCCAAATATTTGAGCACATTAGAGCATCAATCTTGCAATTCGTTGCACCACCGTCGGGCCGCCAATTGACCCGGTCTACAACAGGAAGTCAATTTGTTATTCAAAAGCCATAAGGTTTCCGAATCGCTTTTTGGAACGAAATTACAACAGGAAGTCAATTTGTTATTCAAAAGCAACTGCTCCCGTTACGTTGTTCGACCTACTTCGTAACTCAAGGCAAGTGGCGGTTAGCTCTTGAAATTT
The DNA here is from genome assembly GCA_027886185.1 of Rheum nobile. Lineage (NCBI taxonomy): Eukaryota > Viridiplantae > Streptophyta > Magnoliopsida > Caryophyllales > Polygonaceae > Rheum > Rheum nobile. Next base: position 1,821,449 of record WOAB01000652.1, on the reverse strand, counting down.
CTTCAATATTTTTCTTAATTGACAATTAAGTAATTGTTTTAATTATTTGGGATGAATATTATTGAAATTGTGTTTGGAAACTTATGTGATAAATTTGTATGGAAAATGAACCATATATATTAGGTTGTATATTTTGCTAGCAATGACCCTTGCATATATATATATATAGATTTATTATTATAGGGTGCTAGATGAACTTTGGTGTGAAATTGATGTGCACTTGTATGCTTAGTTAGCACGAGTATTCGTAGGAATGCTATATACCTTGCGAGGTTTTACTGTTTCCGCAAAACTTGGTATTAGAGGATTATTGTCCTAGTACATTTGGTCATGACCTACCCTTATTCGAATATAAATGGTGGTGCACTTAGCTTGTGCCGTTATTCGGAATTTGTCCCGTGATATTCTCATTCTAGGATTGATGTGGATTAAAAGCCTTAACGTAATGCATGCTTTGAAATTAAAGAAGATAAGTGATTCTATGAACATAATTAATATATTTTGGGCGAGAAGTACAACGTGGAACCCGCTCGGGCTCTTTTCTAAATAAGATAAGTGCTTCTATGAACATAATTAATATACTTTGGGCGAGAAGTACAACGTGCAACCCGCTCGGGCTCTTTGGACGAGAAGTACAACGTGGAACCCGCTCGGACTTCCTGTGAGTCATCTACAAAAGCCCTAAGGTTTCGCCGCCGTATAACTACCGTCGGGCCGCCAATTGACCGGAAAACGCAAGCAGCCCTCCTTTTGGGTATTTCCAGGTTTATTTTCGTCCGATTTCCAATTTCTTTTATTTAATTTGATTATTATTTCGCTTAATTAAGATTAATTAAATTAATCTTAATTACTGAATAAAAAGATGGAATTAATTTGATTTTAATAAAATTAAAATTAAATTAATTAAAATTAAAATTAAATTAATTAAAATTACTTTGGGTATTATCTTAGATTATGAATGGTTAGAATATTAACTTTTCATTTGGATAATAGTTTTTGTAAAATTTCTAGACTTTATAAATAAATTATAAGATTTATTTATTTATAAATAGATTATTTAGAATATATGATTAATGGATTTTTAATCGTAAAGATAATAGTCCCACCGATTAAGTGTTGAAAATTGAATTAATAGGAGATAAATTAATTCAATTTAAATCTTGAGACATATACCCTTCAAAATTCAGTATTAAAATAAATTATCTAACTATAATTTATTTTTGTGTGATTTGGATACGTCTCGGATTTGCTTCTGGAACGAAAATAGAGCAGAGATTCAAATTGCTACTCAAAAACAATCATCCACGTGATATCGTTCATCTCTCCGTGATTCAAGAAAAGTGGTGGTTCGCTCTTGCTAATTTATTCCATATTTTTCATAATTGACAATTAATCTATTGTCTTAATTAAGTTGGGATAAATATTCTTAATTTCTCATTTGGGAACTTGTGTGTTAAAGTGTTGTGTAAATGAACATTATTATTAGGTTGTATATATGCTAGCTATAACCCTTATATATATATTATTATTATTACAGAGTGTTAGATAATAATTGGTGTGGATTGTTGTGCTTTGGTGTGGATAATAATTGCTAGTTAGCACGGGTATTCGTAGGAACGTTATTATCTTGCGAGGTTTAGTTGTTTTTTTATAACTTTGTATTAGGAGGATAAATGCCCTAATACTTTTGGTCATGACCTACCCTTATTTTATATAAGTGGTGGTGCATTTAGCTAGTGTTGAAATTCGGGATTCGTCCCATGTTATATATCTCATTGCGAGATTGGTGTGGATTAAAAGCTTTAACGTAAATGCGCGTTTTAAAATTAAATAAGATAAGTATCGTTTTGCACATAATTCACATATTTTATATTTTTCTTAATTGACAATTAATCTATTGTCTTAATAAAGTTGAGATAAATATTCTTAATTTCTCGTTTGGGAACTTATGTGTTAAAGTGTTGTGTAAAATAAACCTTATTATTAGGTTGTATATATGCTAGCTATAACCCTTATATATATTATTATTATTATATGGTGCTAAATAATAATTGGTGTGGATTGTTGTGCTTTGGTGTTGATATTAATTGCTAATTAGCACGAGTATAAATAGGAACGCTATTACCTTGCGAGATTTAACTGTTTCTTTATAACTTTGTTTTAGGAGGATAAATGCCCTAATACTTTTGGTCATGACCTACCCTTATTTTATATAAGTGGTGGTGGACATAGCTAGTGCCGAAATTCAAAATTCGTCCCATGTTATATATCTCATTGCGAGATTGGTGTGGATTAAAGGCTTTAACGTAAATGCGCGTTTTGAAATTAAATAAGGTAAGTTCCATTTTGCACATAATTAATATACCCTCGGGTGAGAAGTACGACGTGGAACTCGCCCGGTCTCTTGTTTAAAGTAAGTCCCTTTCCAATCTGGATTTTCATTACGCGGTGAGGTTGGTCGAGGACCCAAATATGCAACGAGATGTTTTTAAAACTTTGTGTGTGATAATATAATGTTCTCAAACAAATTCATGTAATTTCCCATAAGATTCAATTCATTGGAGTCTTCTCTATAATCAACCTCTTTATTCTTTTCGGTAGAAGTCTATAGTTATATACTTTTTACCGAGTTTTTTTTTGGAAACAAGGGTAGTGATTATATACGACTACGAGAACCAATCTGTTTTCACCCTTGCATAGTCTTTCATTAGACTAACCAATCGTTTTATTCCTTGCATGGTTGGCTAGTGTCATTCGTTCTATATGGCACATCAGATGTTGGTCCCCAACGATTTAAAGTAACCGATCGAAGAGAAGGCTTGCAGTTGAAGTTTGTGTCTTAAGAAGTATTATTTCTAAGGTATGTATGTTTAATTTGAAATAAATGTAATACATAGTCATGTAATTAGGGTTTCTTTAAAAAGTCTTCCGCTGTAACTTAAAAGTCTTCCGCAGTAATATCACTTCGTTGTAAAACCGTCCTTCTCATTTTACGAGAGGAATCTAAATAAAAGATTGAGTTTAATTTAAAAGTCTTCTGCTAATTACTCTGTCATTATTTAACAATTATTTATTTATTTAAGCTTAATTATTCTGATTAAAGATTATGGTGACTTTGGACATTAACATGTGAGGTCACTGATGTGTGCTACTACCGACATAAGTCGGGGGTGTTACAAGGTGAATTACAACAAAAGCAGGGGGTGATTGCTAATCTGTTATCCATGAATATCTAAACATACATTGGTAATTACTTTGGGGTTTCCTACAACCATTGGGAGAACGACAAAGGATAGATATAATTAGATGCTCGATAAGGTCTCTACTCGTCTTAGTGGTTGGAAAACCCAGTCTCTGTCTCATGCAGGAAGAGTGACATTGGCAAACTTGGTTCTTTCAAGCTTGTCTTTATATGCAATGCAATCCAATTATCTAACTCGATTCCTTTGTGATTCGCTTGATCGGCTCATTCCCAGTTTTATTTGAGGTTCCACGTTTGAACGACGTTGTGTTCATCTGATATCTTGGGACACTATCGCAAAACCGAAGAGTGAAGGAGGTTTTGGGCTCTAACCAATGCGACATAGGAACACTACGTCCTTAGCTAGACTGGGATGGAGGACATTACAGAAACCCACGTCTCTTTGGTCACGAGTTCTCTGAAGCAAATATTGCCATGCTCGATTAGATATCGACATGTTCACCAGCTCGCAGGGTTCCTCTAGGACTTGGAAAGGAATTGTACATCAGCGCTACTTCTGAACAAGGGACTTCAAAATGTGGTGGATAACGAAACCTCGACATTTTTTTGGTTGCATCCTTGGTTGGATGATAGGCCGTTGATCGACCATGCTTTGTCGCCCATTCCTCTAGAGATTGAAGTCGCAATGATCACTGAACTTTGTTTGACAACGGGATGGAATTGGCTAGTTTTGCATCAGTACTTGACACCTTAAGTTTGTCATCGGCTGTCTTCCATTAGATTGGAGGCTAATACTGATGCCATTGACAAAATCTATTGGCGGCCTTCTTCATCGGGTCTATTCACGACCAAAACGGCTATGCAGCTGCTCAGGGAAGCTTCAGATGGCCATTGACATGTTAGTGTATGGAGATTAATCTAGAAAGTTCATGTCAATGAACGTACACGACAGTTCTTATACATGGTCACCCACAATAGCATCTTGTGCAACACGAACAGGGTTCAACGTCACCTAGCTAAGGTTTCGGACTGCTCTCTCTGTGGCCTTGAAGAAACGACTATCCATGTATTGAGAGATTGTGGCGTGATCGAACTGATTTGGCGGGCTTTTTTTTTCTTGACAACTGATGTGAAGAATTGGGTGCACTTGAATATGTGTCGAGATGATGGTTGGGCTTCTATGTTTGCTGTAATGATTTAGGGGACGTGGAAGTGTCGGAACAAACTCGTTTTTGATGGCCATAATTCGGTGGACACTCTTTCTTTTGTTGTTGTATCTCAAGCTCAATATTATAAAGTTGCACAGGCTCGATGTCTCCCTGGTGTGCTGCATAATCCGCATCATGTGGCCTTGCTTCAGACTCATTGGGAGCGCCCTCCATCAGGGTGGATAAAATTAAATATTGGCGGGAGGAGGGTGACTATTTCGGAACTAGCATGGTGCTTTCATTCATGGCTTCATGTTCTCTAAAGGCACTGGATCCGCCCTCTTTACTAAACTTCTAGCTATTTTCCATGGTCTTCAATTGGGTCATAACCTTGGTTTCACTCATTTGATTGTCGAGTATGATTCAACTAAGGCATGTCATTTGCTGGTGCTCTGTGACCTCCTTACTCACGCAGAATTCTACTAAATTAAGATGTGTTCTTGGCGATCCAATCCCGAATATGAATAATTTTAATGTTATTTGATGCCCGAGAAGTCTACATCTTTGTTACCTTCCATGTAGCAATGAAAGACCCGAAAAGAATCGAAGCAATCCAACAGGAAAAGTATGTCAATACTAATTGTTCGTATTTCCCGAGGGATTTTTCATACTTTAGTAACACATTTAATAACTGTTAAATTGTCACCTTCAACAATGATATTTCTAATATTTAGGCGTAAGGCCTATCGGAGGCCCTCGAAGAAGGTGTAAGCCTCATTTTGAAGTATAGACGTATTTGGAATCTGCTTTTTATCAATATATATAACTTGGGATTGACTGTCACGAATGATGAAACTAATGTGAGATTTGAGATTTTTTTTCTCTTGGATCCATCAAAATTTAGCTTAATGTAATGAGAGGGGGGTTTCTTCCATGTCAATGGTTTGGACTTTCGAAAATGTTGTTTTTTCTTTGGTTTATTAAAATGAATGGATGTCCATTCTCTGAAAGAACTAATAGCGAAGTGAGTCGGAGACGCAGTTGTGCTGGGTGAAGATGGTCTGAATAAGAGATAATTTTTGTGGTTCTAAATATTCCACCATAAAAATAAGCTAACTCAAGGTAAGAGGTGTTAGACAGACGGAAAATATCCAAGCTTTCTCAGAAAGTGTTCTCATTTGGAAGAAAGTAAGAGATCCCGAGTTTTTGGTAGACTTGATTAAACATATCAAGTGTGAATTTGCATTTAAAGAGAAGATGGTTTGTGTCTTTGTCCAATTTTGTAACACCCCCGGCTTATGTCGGTAGTGCCATACGCCAGTTGCCTCGAATCACGTAGAGATGAACGGTATCACGGGGACGGTTGTTTTCGAGTAGCAACTTGAATCCCTTCTCTATTTCCGTTCCAGAGGCAAATCTGAGACGTACCTAAATCACACAAAATAAATTATAATTAGATAATTTATTTAATACTGAATTTTGAAGGGTATATCTCTCAAGATTTAAATTGAATTAATTTATCTTCTATTAATTCAATTTTCAAGACTTAATCGGTAAGACGATTATCTATACGATTAAAAATAAATTAATCATATATTCTAAATAATATTTTTATAAATAAATAAATCTTATAATTCATTTATAAAGTCCAGAAATTTTACTCCAAAATATTATCTAAATGAAAAGTTAATATTTTAACCATTCATAGTCTAAGATAATACCCAAAGTAATTTTAATTAATTAATGTAATTTTAATTTTATTAAAATCAAATTAATTCCAACTTATTATTCAGTAATCAAGATTAATTTAAGTAATCTTAATTAAGACAAATAATAATAAAATAAACTGAAAATCGGACAAAATCCCTAAAATACCCGAAATCGGCGTCGTTGGTGGCTGCTTGTGTATTCTGGCCAAATTGGCGGCCGGCGGTGGTGTTCCGGCTGTGTAAGCTTAGGTATTTTGTAGAGGACTCTTAGGCGGTCAGAGTGGTGCAACCAATTGCAAGATTGAAGCTCTAACTTGCTCGAATGTTGGCCAAGAACAAAGGTTTCGGGTTTTTAGGGTTCTGGAGATTGGATGACCAAATTGGATGAATTAGGGGTCCGATTGGGAGGGATTTTATAGGGTTCTTGTAGGTGGGAATGCCATTAACAGAACCCTTCTCATTACTCCCTACAATGGAAGACGAATTGATCCAATTTTGGATTTGTTCAATTCGGCCACCTAGATGACGCGTGGGTTTTGTGGCTAAAATTCCATGATTTTGGATGACATTCAATCCAATTGATGGAGGAATTACGTGGAGGATTAGTTTGTCTTCAATGCCAAGCCTTTAATTGGCTCAATAGGATCCAAGGAAGTTGATGAATCCACCATTAAAGCTTAAAAATTAGCTTATGGGGGCTGCTGGTTTTTAAGGAGGAAGAAGAAGCTATATTTGGGTTTATTACACATGCCCCCCCCTTATTTGGCGTATTTGCACATGTTTGCCCAACGTTCTTAAGTTGTGGCAAAAATGTCCTTGTTTTCACTTTTAAAAATTATAAAAATTACTGAAACTAATTTATTTTAATATTATAAGTTTATAATATTATTTTAACCCCAAAATTGATTTATAGAAAATTTTAACTTAGGTTAAGATAGGCTTACGTTATTTTTCTTATGAATTTGACCATACTTAACTCCTTAACTCCTTAACAAAATTTGTTAAACTTGATTTAAATATTCTAGGTCAAATTTGATAAGTTTTATCTAAAATATAATTAATATAAAGTTAACCATAATTTAAACCATCCTTATCTTAAAGAGATAACTTACTTAGGAGAAGTATTATTTATCCCTTTATGGATAACATAAAAATTCGTATGTCCTTTATTATTATTTAAATTTTAAAATTACATCCATTATTATACTTTTTTTAACACCATACCATTATTATTCATATGATAATTTGTACCAAAAATTATCATAACCCACCTTTGAACCTAAGTTCATGAAAGTTTAAATTCTTCCTCTAAAAGAAATAAAATAAATTTCAAAACTTTAATTTTTACCACTTTAAAATTACTATTTTACCCTTCTATTTTAAGTGTGTTATTACAAATTCATTGCAAGGACTGCAATGAGATGAAACTTGATTATAGAATCTATTTAGACGTTCAGGAGTCAGAAGACATTCAGCACAACATTTCCATAAGAAATTCTATATCTTAGGCGATATGTTAAGCTTCCAAATCCACGAGAAACTAATATCATTAGGACTCGAAGTCGAAGAAATTAACCGAGTGACAGATTTAACACTGAACTCTCCATCTGGTGAAGGAGTCCATATTAATTGGCTTAGAAACAATATTGTCTATATTATACATGAAATATAGGTCTTTTCTTTGGTAGCATAAATCCATTCCATTTTGTGAAAGCCCATAAGAGATAATTATCAAACACCATCAATATCTTTATTTCAATACCTATACAGATTCAAGGCGGTATGTGTCATTCTAATTTAATCTTATTCATAAGTACCTTATCTCTTACTTTAATACTTGTATCTATTGTGGATGTAAAAGAGATAAGTACCTTATCTCTTACTTTAATCCGGGATATGTGCTTTTGAAGGGGATCGGATAATAATATAACTTTAATAGCCTGGATATTACCCCGAAAAACACGTCGGGCTATTATCTCACATACATCAAATTGTTGTCTACTCAAATAACCTGGGCGTGCCATAATATATCCGGGCTATTTTCTTGTCCAAAAATAAAAAAATTTATTTTTTATTAGTTTGTAAAGACTTATTAGGCCGAATATACAAGGTTCAAGCTATTTTATCACGGGGTAAAATGTGATTTCTATACTAGTGTCAAGAAAATAAATATGAACCTTAAGTGTATATATATGAACTTAAACATGGTATATGTGAACCTAACTTAAAGTTAGAGTTTCACAAGCACAATATGTCAAGTTTACCAACACATTGTTTTACCATTTTGAGCTAATAGGCTATGACAAAGTCAATTGTTTGGACATTTAACACATGACTCTAGTATATTCTAGTCTTAAACCCATTTCTACAAACATGTTGTGTGCACTCTAACTCCTCCTTCTTCCGCTCAAAAAAAAAAAAAAAACTCCTCCTTCTTGAATGTTTGATTCCAAAATCGTAAATCAAAATGAGGTTCAGATTTATCATAGAAGAGAATAGCCACATTCAATTTTGTTCATCCCTATCGTCTCCATTCATTAGAATTTCAACGGTGCTTCTTCTCCAATTTGTGCTTGAGAATGGCTACTTTTACTTGGTTATGGAGATTGAGGGATTTAATCCTCGGGAAAAAACAGTGATTTTGCTATTAGAGATGATGAAGACTAATGGTGTTAGAGGTATTCAACACTCGAGCGAAGGATTTCACTCCATCTTCAATGGCGATTTTTTCAGATATGGGAGTGCTCTTGGGAGGAAGAAAGAGGTGGGGACGCGGGGGCTTTTTTGGAAAAAGGTGGGTGTTTTCAACTTATTTACAAAAGGTGTATTAGCAAAGATACCAGATTTTCAAAGACAACTTGCAAAAAACCCATATTTTGAAAAGTATTGCAAGGATACTAGATTTTTGTACGGATTATGATATTTTTGCTATTGTTAAGGGTGAAATTTAACTTTTCTTTTAAATAGAAAAATCAGATAAATCATTAAAACTTTTGAAAAAAAAAGTAAAAAAAATCTTAATTTTATTAATCAATCTCAAATATTAACCCTAATCAATCCCAAATCCTAAACCCTTCCTCGTCTCCCTCCTGTGCTTCCGTCTTCCCCGAAGGCAGTCGTTTCTTCCGACCACCGCCGCCGCTGTGCTCCCTTCCGATTGCCGCTCTTCCGACCGCGGACAGTGCTGACGACGAAGGAGGCAAAGCGAGGGCCAGAGACGAAGCCTTGAATTACATTTTCCGCAACCGACTGGAGTTCCTCGGCGACGCCGCTCTCGGCCTCGCCCCTCTTCTTCCACCGTATCATCGTCGTACGGACGGCTGGAGTTCCTCGGCGACGCCGCTCTCGGCCTCGCCTTCGCCAATTTCTTGTACCTCGCGTATCCGTCTCTCGATGAAGGCTCCCTCACACTCCTCCGCTCTGTCAATGTCTGCAACGAAAAGCTCCTCCGTCAATGTCTCCTCGCGTGGTGCTCACCGTCAATGGCTGCTCCCTTCGGCGCCGTGTTCGTGCTTCGTTTCCAACACGTGGTCCAACCCGTCAAGTCGGTGGTCTGCTGCGACACAGAGCATAAGTTTCTACTTCTGAAGCAGAAATAGTACAATCCTCTTTAGGTTCGATTGGCCTATCCTTCGTCTCTCTGTTATTGAAGTAATCTTCCTTTTTGTTGATCAATTTTAATGAACTATTTTTCTTCAATTTGTTGTTATGAACTATGGATTCTCTGTGTGTGACAAATGCAGCAGGGTTTGTAGCAAAAAATTTATCATCAAGGTTTGCAGCAAAAAAATTAAATGCAGCAGGGTTTGCATCAAAAATTTTTTGATGCCAATTGAAACCATTGGCACACACAAACAGTGGTAAGGTAACAAATGCAGCAGGGTTTGCAGCAAAAATTTTATCATCTTCGATGTTGTTAAGAATTGTTTGGTGCAATTTAAAATGAACCGAAAGATGAAAACAATGGATTGGATTGGATAGGAAGTTTTTTGATGCCAATTGAAACCATTGGCACGCACAAACAACTCTAAGGCATGATTTGGGTTCTTTTTTTCTTTTCCCACTTCATTTAGGGCTTATTACATCAGTGTAATTGTATTTCCCATTGAATTATCATGAATTTAGTATTAAAGTCGTTGAGGATTGGTTTGAACAAGTGTGTGTGTGGGGAAGGGATTCTAAATGGGAGTAACAAGACCAATAGTTTGTAGGATAAAGAATGATAAATCATCTCTACTAAAAAATCTCTTTTTTTTTGGTAAAAGCATCTCAACTAATTAAGATGCTCAGATCATTTACTCAAATTCACTTGGATTGTGAATCTGTGACTAACGTTTTGGAAATAATTTTTTTAGAAGCATAACCTGTAGAGAGATCAAGGAGACACTTGACAAATAATGAACAAGGACAAGTATATGTAGTGGCGTAACTCGGATTGTAGTATATTGATTCTGCACATATATAACTATAAGAAATTGGCTACATATATAACAGAGTAATGACCTGATAACATATAAATATGACTTGATAAAGTGAATATTGCTCTGAAAATTGAAATTGGCTAACATTTGAAATTTTGTGATATAACAGAGCATTGACCTGACTTCGTATAAATGTGACCTGCTAAAGTATAAATATGGTTTGATAAAGTAAACTGTATTTAAATTTTCCAAACATGCAAAATTGACCAAACACCCACACCCCCTATATTTAAATTTTCCAGACATGCAAATTTGACCAATTAAAAACTAAGAAATAGTCGAAAAATCTATTCAAACTAGGCGTAATGGAAAAAATACCGAATTTCTAATAGCTAGTTGCAAAAAACCCAGTATTTGAAAAGAGCCTGGCTACCGTTACATTCCTCAGTGTGCAGATGAAGTAGTGTACTTGAGACTGGTAAAGTAAATCTTACAGACCCCTCTTCGAATGTGTGGGGTAAAACGACAACCCCATGTAGCAACTTCACAAGAAACATGCTTCCAAAATTCCAATTCAGACCTAGGCACTTGTTTGAATTCCTGTTTCCCATCATCTGACAAAACATACCTAATATAAGGATATTCAATAGCCATCAATGCAAAAGAGGCAAAGTTCATGAAATTACTCTTTATATAGATAACAATTGTAAGAATTGTAAGAAACACTAACCATGCATTTGGGGCCATATCGGCAAGCAAAACCAGATCACTTGAGCAAGCTTCGTGAAATCCCCAAATAACAACAAATAATTAAGAAACAAACAAAACAAAAAGCCATATACTTGATAGAGTTTGCTGGCTTCGTTGACCCAAAGGAGGAGTTCCTTGGCCGAATTCAGAGTGACCCACAAGGATCTGAGAGCTCGAACCTCTCCATCACCGAGCCCACACCCCCTTTTAAACAACATTGTTTCCGGGTAATCTGAGTACATACACGTGCTCTGCTGAGGGGCCAAACCCCCATGGTTTGATCTGCTGCGTCAATCTTTCTCGTGTTGCAGACCCGAGCCGCTGCAACTGACCCTGCGAGAAAAAGAGAAAGCAAAATCAAACCCAGGTCAAAAACAAGAAGAAGATGAAGCATCATCCATTCATCCCCATCCCCATCCCAAATTTGAAGACTAATTCAGCGAGAAATTGGTAGTATGACTGCTACTTTCAAATGATTTTTCAAATTTTGATTTTTTGAACAACATATAACCAAAAAGAAACCAGAACAAAGCAACGAATATTAGAAGAGCGATGTTTGAAAAGGGATATGAAAACAGAGCAACTACAAGTAAGCGAAGAAGAGATAGAGGGGACTTGGGAGGGGCGATTAAGCAAAGACAAGGCGGCGAAGTGGCGAGCAAGATCGACATCTGCGGAGAGATATCTGCTGCTCCGAGAGTGAAACGATGGCGGAGATGGAGGTGGAAAGGCGGTTTTGGAAGCGGTGGGGGTGGGGACGTCGGCGACTAGAATGTCGGAGGGAATCCATAGCTTGCCGTCGTCCAAATTGGGAAGAAACTCGGCAATCATCAGAGCTCATCGCCAATACTTGAAAGGAAGAGGGAAAGAAATACTCGAAATTTTGAATGTGAATTTGGTGAGAGTAATTAACTGAGTGGGAGAGGTTTTAATCCGGGGGATGAACTTCTGTAAGAAGAAAATCCGGAGAGAGAGACGGAGCTCTATTTCCGAGAGGGCGTTACCAGAGTGTTTATATACACAAAGCGGCAGCGAGCGGAGAAGAGGGATAGGAACAGAGGAAGAGTTGTCGGAAGCGATGAGCGAATTCCAGCGCAAGTTCGCCAGAGAGAGGAAGAGTCGTCGCCGTCAAGCAGAAGCGACTTGGGTGAGGAGGAAGGAGAGAGAAAAATAGTATTTGCTTAAACGAGCTTATTAATTGATAAGCATAATTATGGCTTCATAAAAGTAAAGTTTTCATCAAAAGAAAAGGTAAAAAAAAATATAAATTTATTTTTTTCTAAAAATAAAATTTTACCACTTTATGACATTTTTGCAATAGTTTTCAAAATCTCATATTTTTGCAAACACCCTTTCAACTTAAGTTCGTAGATTTTGCAATTCCGCCTTTACAAAAGGTGTGCGCCCCTTTTTTTATATTTCCCCCAGCTTTTAATCTTGTTTGTCCTTTTCACCCATCCAACAACTATTAGCTTCGTATTTTATACTCTAACAGTGTAGTATAAGCGAACTCGCCTCATTGAACCAAGATCTGAACGAATCCGATCACTGTTTGGTAATATGCGCCGTCTGTGGGAAACGAGGGAGACAATGATCTGAACGAATCCGATCAGACGAAGAACGGCACTACTTTACCCATTCTTTGTTGAGCAAATCCAGATTTGGTGAAGATTCTATTATCGCCAATCTTGATGCTGGTGTTTCGCTTGAATCTGCAAGCTTTGATGATATTGGCTAGCTACAAACCTATTCCCGAAAGATACACATGTACCTATATATAGGGTTGTACCGATTTCAAGTGTAATAGGAAGTTAATCGGGGGAAGGTTCTGCGCGAGGGGCTACACCGAAGTTTGCGGGGAAAATCAATGCGTCGGACCTCTCGCCACGCCCTGTCGACCGTGGTCGGCAATGATGTCCCCAACACCAGCGCCCTGGGGGTGGGTAGGGGGGCACTATCAAGGACGGAACCCCGAAGGCCCGGGTGTGGGCCTACTAGGTGTGCTGGGCACCCTTAGCGGCGGCGAGTGCTTCAACTCCGACATCCTGGTGGGCTTCAATGACGCCATCCATGGCGGTGTCGATGTCATCTTCGTCTCGCTCGGGGGCAGCGTCACTAACTACCTCGACGACACCTGGCCATCGGAGCCTTCCACGTCGTCGGGAAGGGCGTCCACGTCGTCTTCTCCTCGGGAAACGACAGGCCCGAGCTTCATTGGCATGGCAATTCTTGTGCAGCATAGAATTAGTCAAAGTCCAGGAGGTTGTATAACTTCTCGTTGCCATGAAGATAATAACACCAAATCCTTCAGGACACAAGGCAGCAAGGCTTCTTGTTCATGTGCTGGGATTTTGAGTAGTTCGTCGGCGACTCAAACGGCTACCAAATGGGGCGAGGTCGTTGTTGTTGCGTTCGGGGTGATGCAAGGTTTATCCGATGATAGATCGCAGCGGTTAGGATCATCCGCCAGAATTGGAAAAACGCTTTAAAATGGCGTGGTTCCTCGGTTTTTTGTGCACAACATGGGCAGGTTCGGAAGTGATTCGATGTCATTTGGAGATGGTTTGAGACGATTCGAGAGTTGGGTTCAACTAACTCGAGCATGACAAACACGACGGTGTAGTCAAATTTTAGATTAAATGGCTCGAATGGGGTTTTTCTTGGGGTCAAATATGGCTTGACGGTGGTATATATAAGCGATGAACAAGAGAGCTTAATTGAAAAGGTCCAACTCAGCAGTACCTCTTGGAGCTTTAATGTTGGCTACGTGGTGTTTGACGGATTCAAAGCCCAATTCCACCGAAGTTTAATAAACTCAATCCGACTTGCTCCACCGAATCATGAAAGCTAAGTTGTCATTCATCTTTTTTCTCTTTTATTATGTATATCATTCAAGTATGCATGTATATCACTATGAGCGTGAAATGCTAGATTCATATGAAAGCAGCTCGGCTTATATTTTAAATTGACAATATTCTAACTTGAATCATGGGGTAGAAAGTTGTTAGCTTTTATGCAGCTTTTCTACGGGCTGCAGGGCACGAGATGTCATCTTATTCTATTAGCCTACAGGGTCTCAGGGACATGAGTTGCCATCCTATCCTAATAGCCTACGGGGCCACAGGGGCAAGAGCTACCATCTTATTAGCCTACGGGCTGCAGGGACACAAGCTGTCATCCTATTCTATTAGCCTACGGGCTGTAGGGGCACGAGCTGACATCTTATTAGCCTACGGGTTGCAGGGGCACAAGCTGTCATCCTATCCTATTAGCCTACGAGGGCTCAAGGGCATGAGCTGCTGATAACAGGTTTTTTGTCGTTCTAAAAACTGCTATGCAAAATATCCAAACAAACCCTAAACCGTAGTCCTAGGTAAGTAAAGGTCGAACCCACAGGGAGGTGGATTCTATCTTAATATGCAATTTGTATGTCAAACCAAAGTAACCAAAGGGGGGTTTTGTGAGTTTTAGTAACCTAAGCATGCAAAAGTAAACAAAGTAAAATATGATGAAATCAGTGATGGGAAAAAAACACTTAGTCAAACAACATCCACTATTCGTATGACAAGTTGATCATAGATACTCATTCAAAATCTCATGCAATGGTGATTCCAATTCCTTTTCAGATATAACTAATAGGACAACCAGATATTATTAGCACTAACTAATTAAACAACCCTGAAACTATCAAAATTCAGTTTAACAGCAGCGTTACGGATAGGAATATAGTTGGATACAATTCTAGCATAAACAACCAGCTTTTATCCTAGAATGTAAATCAATTCTCTTCTGCATAAGACTAGCACAACCAGATACTAGTACGATGCAGTTGCTACTCTGAAATAGATATGCTTAACCAGTAACAATCTAGATCTAGCAATAGACCAATAACAACAAACCCTAGTTGATCAGACTAAAGAATATCAATATCAATCATAAGCAACTTAAGCAAGAGAAGAGATAAAAACCATGCAATAGATTAAGAACGAGAATCTCACAACTGAATCAAAACGAAAGCTTCAGCGTCTGACTAAGCCAAGGAGGTTTAGTTCTTCATAGCAAATACGTAGAATGGGAATTAGGGTTTCAGAGAGAGTCCAAGATGATGATGATGATGAACAAGCCCTTTTCTCAACCCTTAAATACTAAAGGAAATAAAGCTAAGTTAACCTAAAACGAAATAAATAAAAAGTAATAAAATAATGCGAAATAATATATAAGGAAAATTCGGCTCGGCGGTCTTCTGACATGGGCTGCGGTCGCTGCATCCTTCACGGCGGGCGCCGTAATCGCGGCGGGCGTCGTCTTTCCACGGTGGTCGCCGTAATTACATCGTAGCCAATGCTGTTGGATGGGAATTGACGGCGGTCGCCATAAGTTGCACGGCGGTCGTCGTGAACTCGTTTCTTCCTCCTTTGTCTCTTCAACTCCCGAAAGCGTGTCTTCAGCACCTCCTCGCCAATACTTCATAACTCCTTGGCGTCTACTACTGGTGGCTTCCTCCTCAGTGTCTCATATGATCTCCAAAATAGCTCAAACACCTCCAAATACACCAACTTCGCCTCCAAACGCCATACACATGAATGTGTCTAAATCTACCCGAATGACACCAATAAAACCTCTAATGACTCTTACTTAAGCCCTACAAAGTAGTGCTTATCAGCTGCCAACCTATCCTATTAGCCTACGGGGCCGCAGGGGCACAAGCTACCATCTTATTAGCCTACGGGTTGTAGGGGCACGAGCTGTCATCCTATCCTATTAGCCTACGGGACCTCAAGGGCATGAGTTGACATCCTATCCTATTAGCCTACGAGGCCGCAGGGGCATGAGCTACCATCTTATTCTATTAGCCTACAGGCAGTAGGAGCATGAGCAGTCATCCTATTCTATTAGCCTACGGGCAACAGGGGCATGAACGTCATCAATCTTTATATCGTTAGCCTTGGGCCACTAGGGCATGAGTTGCCAGCAACCCTCATCCCTTCTTTTGATTATTGTCAACATTACTGATATTTAGTATCGTAAGTGGAACATTGTCTATTCCTTTGCAGTTGATATTGATCTTACAGGCTTAGGCTGCACAAGACCAACTCAGAAATAAAAATTGCACTAGTTTTCATGATAGATATAACGCTATGAAAAATTACACTAGCTTTCATGCTAGTTGCAACGCTACAAAGAACAAGTTGTTGACTTTTATACAAGTTAGAACGAGCCAAGAAATCACAGAGCAGAACTGCTAAGTACAAGAAGCGAGCGTGGGTCATGACGAGTCAGTGAGTGCTGAACTCCCGCGACCAACCGTGAAGTCGAGTCGACAAGCGTCGCTCAAATAGCCCGAGTCGGTGAGTGCCGCTCAAATAGGCCGATCGGTGGACCATAGCAAGTCAGTCAGTGCTGCTCTCCTATGACCACCCCAGATTGCAACTAGCCCGAGCCGGCGAATGCCGCTCAAATAGGCCGCGACGTGGGCCATGGCGGGTCGGTAAGCGTCACATCCCCATGACCACTCCGGATTAGCAATCCGATGTTCAAGTTAACACCAATCAAACAATGTGGAATGCGGGCCGTAGAGAGGCGGTAAGTGGCCAACCTCGAAACGATCGCCCCAAACACGCACCTAGGCCGAGTCACGGGCTACAAGCGTGGGTCGTGGCGAGTCAGTAGGTGCTGAACTCCCACAGCCTCCACGACAAACCATCAAGTCGAGCCGACGAGTGTCGCTCAAATATCCCGAGCCGGTGAGTACCGCTCAAATAGGCCGGTCGGTGGGCCAAAGCAAGTAAGTAAGTGCTACTCTCCTATGACTACCCTGGATTGCAACTAGCCCGAGCCAACGAGTGCCGCTCAATAGGCCGTGACGTGGGCCATGGCGGGTCGGTGAGTGCCGCACCCCCAGGACCACTCCGGAGTAACAGCCTGGGTTCAAGTAAACATCAATCAAATAGCGTGGGCGATCAAACAGTGACCACACAGGCCGTGTGGTGCCCTCGGCTTTTCAGCAGCAAGTGCAATAGTGACCGCACGGCCGTGCGTTTTTACCACACAGGAATGCACGGTCGTACGGTCCTCTTGATTTTTCCGAGAAATAGCATCACCGCCTGCACAGCCGTGCATTTTACCGCACATGACGTGCGGTGCTCTCGGCTTTTCAGCCAAAAATTGAAGCGGCGACTGCGCGGCCGTGCGTTTTACCTCACGGGCCGTACGGTGCTCTCGGCTTTTCAACCAAAAAATTGAAGTGGCGACCACACATCCATCTGTTTTACCGCATGGGCCGTGCGGTGCTCTCGACTTTTCAGCCAAACAATTGAAGCGGCAACCGTACGGCCATGCGGTGCTCTCGACTTTTCAGCCAATAAATGCCAGCAAAGGCCGCACGGCCGTGCGGCGCTCTCGACTTTTCAGCTAGAAATAAAGTCTTTTGGTCCAACTTTTGGTTCATCGAACCCAGAATAGCTCCGAAGATCCAAGGGGCAAAATGATGAGGAAAAGTATATATTTCCGCAATTATCTTAATTAACTATTTTTTCCAATTAAAGAAGTAATCAATTATGGATGGAAAATAGAAGATAATTATTATTTTTTTATTTTTTTTTGGAAAAGGTAAATATATTGCATGTATAAAACATGTACAAAAATCACCGACTTAATCGGGAGATAGGCGTTCAGAATAGTTGAGCAACAAAATGGAAACACGCTCAACAAGCAATGGACTTGCAAACACAAGCATCTTCAACAAACAAGTCAACCAAAACACAGCTAGCAATCTGCAGGGATAAGCTCAGAAAAAGGAGTTCAACTCACTCTAATATGGTAGAGCCATCTGCGCGTCTTCCTATCGTTCCCCTTACACTTGCCCATAAGGCGAGTTTTCACATCTTTGATGGTTTTGCAGCTGCAATCCCCCTCAGTAACGGTTGTTCCCTGCCAAGTTTTTGCATTTCTGGAGGCCCAAATGTTATAAACTGCGCATGTGAAGGCACATATACGAACCTTGAACACAACTGATCTCGATCTCTTGCTTGCTGAGAACCATAGCAACCATTCCTCTATAGAGGATTTGCATTGATAGACCCCAGTCCACTCCATAACTTGTTTGATCACCACACTTGAAAACGGGCATTCGAACCATCGATGAAGGCTACTTTCAGTTGAGGCATTACACATAATAAAAGAAGTTGAGTCAACCAAACCAATTAAAGAGAGGCGATCCAATGTAGGGGCTTTGTTCTTTGCAGCGATCCATGTAATAAATGCACATCTGGGGATCACAGCGGTATCCCATATTACTTCTCCCCAGGGCACCTCGTTGGATTTAGATCTCCAAAGCTCGTAGAGGCCATTACAGGTTCTCGATCTATGTTCACAAGACCATATCGCATTCCAGCTGTTAGTCTCCAAGCTTCTTTGAGTTGCAATGATCTCATCCCTAACTTGGAGGACGGAACGCCACACCCAACTATCATTGTCTTTCTTCTTAATCTGCCAGATGGAACTCCTTTTGAGGAGAGAAGAGTTTGCCCATTCAGTCCAGAAATTGTGCACACCTTGGTCGATATCATGGATGAGGTTGGCCATTTGTGCTCGATTCCAGGCAAGAAGCTCCTTGAAACCCAAACCCCCCTCCGATCTCGGTCTAGCAACATCATTCCAAGCAACCAAGCATCTACGAGATTTCTCATTTCCACTCCACAAGAAGCTCCTCAACATGCCCTGGATAACCTTGATCACTTTCCGAGAGAATAAGATCACTTTAAGCCAGAAATTGAGCATGCCCATAATCACAGACTGAATGAGCTGCACACGGCCTGCATAAGACAGGTTGCTAGCTGACCAAGAGTTGATCTTTTTGCTAATTTTTTCAATAATGGTACCGTACTCATTCACATGCATCTTTCTAGAGTGGAGAGGGAGACCAAGGTATGTAACTGGGAGCAAGCCCTCCTGAATATACAGCGCACTGAGAATGCTGTTTTTGGTTGAGTCATCCATACCGGCTAAGAACACTTGGGATTTGTCTTGGTTGTACTTCAGGCCAGACACACTAGAAAAGGAGTTGATGGTGTCATTGATAATCATAGCAGATTGGAGGTTACCCTTGGCAAAAACGAAAAGGTCATCTGTAAACGCCAGATACGAAGTTTTGGACTGCTTGCATCTTGGGTGGAACGAAAACTGAGGAGCTGCAGTAGCCTTATCAATTAGTCTGCTGAAATATTCCATGCCAAGAGCGAACAAATATGGGGCCATGGGGTCGCCCTCCCTCAAGCCTCTCTTTCCTTTCAAGAAGCCCACAATATAGAAGATAATTAATTGTGCAGCCTTTACTGATTAAGAGATAATTAATGGGAATATTAAGTGATAGGTCCATGATAACAAGTTTTCATCGTATAAAAACTGTTATGCAAAATATCCAAACAAACCCTAAACCGTAGTCCTAGGTAAGTAAAGGTCGAACCCACAGGGAGGTGAATTCTGTCTATGTATGCAAATTATGTGTCAAAGCAAAGTAACCAAAGGGGGGTTTTGTGAGTTTAAGTAATCTAAGAATGCAAAAGTGAACAAGCGAAAGAGTTGTGAAATCAGTGATGGGAAAAGCACTTAGTCAAACAACATCCACTATTCGTATGACAAGTTGATCATAGATACTCATTCAAAATCTCATGCAATGGAAATTCCAATTCCTTTTCAGATATAATTAATAGCACAACCAGATACTATTAGCACTAACTAATTAAACAACCCTGAAACTATCAAGATTCAGTTTAACAGCAGCTTTACAGATAGGAATATAGTTGGATACAATTCTAGCATAAAACAACCAACTTTTATCCTAGAATGTAAATCAATTCTCTTCTACATAAGACTAACACAACCAGATACTAGTACGATGCAGTTGCTACTCTGAAATAGATATGCTCAACCAGTAACAATCTAGATCTAGCAATAGACCAATAACAACAAACCCTAGATGATCAGACTATAGATTATCAATATCAATCATAAGCAACTTAAGCAAGAGAAGAGATAAAAACCATGCAATAGATTAAGAACGAGAATCTCACAACTGAATCAAAACGAAAGCTTCAGCGTCTGACTAAGCCAAGGAGGCTTAGTTCTTCATAGCAAATACGTAGAATGAAATTAGAGTTTTGAGATAGAATCCAAGATTGGCAAACAACATTTTCTCAACCCTTAAATACTAAAGGAAAATAAAGCTAAGTTAACCTAAAACGAAATAATAAAAAGTAATAAAATAATGCGAAATAACATAGAAGGAAAATTCGGCTCGACGGTCTTCTGACACGTGCGGCGGCCGCTGCAACCTTCACGGCGGGCGCCGTAATCGCGGCGGTCACCGTCTTTCCACGGCGGTCGCCGTGGACAAGTCGTAGCTATGGTCGCTGGAATGGAATTGGCGGCGGTCGCCGTAAGTTGCACGGCGGTCGTCGTGAACTCGTTTCTTCCTCCTTTGTCTCTTCAGCTCCCGAAAGCGTGTCTTCAACACCTCCTCGCCAATACTTCATAACTCCTTGGCGTCTACTACTGGTGGCTTCCTCCTCAGTGTCTCATATGATCTCCAAAATAGCTCAAACACCTCCAAATACACCAACTTCGCCTCCAAACGCCATACACATGAATATGTCTAAATCTACCCGAATGGCACCAATAAAACCTCTAATGACTCTTACTTAAGCCCTACAAAGTAGTGCTTATCAAATCACCCCATGCTTAGACCTTTGCTCGTCCACGAGTAAACCAAATAAGAGTCCACTCCTCCAATGCAGCACCCAAGGTCTCAGGAAGCATATCCTCCAACTAAGAGTCATTTAACACATGCCAAAGCTCCTGGCACCAATCTCATTTACAACACATCCACAACTCAATAAGCTTAAGGGGCAAGCAGAGTACTTCCCCAAAGCTAACTCGGACATCCAAAAGTGTGAGTAACCTCTAATCCTAGCCTCCATCTATTGCTCCTTATGTCTCCCAGAGTGACCTACCCGACAATCCTTCTTTGTCTCCTCTTCTTATGACGCCTCGCCAAGAATAATGAGAAATCCTAAAATCACTCTTCTTCTTTTTCGCTCATTTTGCCAAGGCGCCCTTTTGGGTTTTCACCAAGCCACTCATTTCATTTTCCAATAGATGTGCTCACATAAGCTCACGTCACTCTTGACCTCATATTACCCCAGCCTAATACTGGTCCAAGCCACTTGCTTTTTACCTAGGCCGCCCTTTCGGGTTTTTGACCTATCCCAGGATTTTTATGATAGCCTTTTTTTCAAATTTTTGGCTTTTTCTCTTTTTTTCATTTTTCTTCTCAGTAGCGTAGCAAGTATAAAACCCTACCCCATGCTTAAACATTGCATTGTCCTCAATGTAATGAAAGACAAAAGAATAAAGCACAGGGAAAAGCAAAAAATAACTCACAACGTTGTCGAGTTGGCTTGGACACTTCCTTGTCGCTGGCGGTGTCCAACGTTTATGTCCTGGATGTCTGCATCAACGCTATAACCTTCATATACCGTGCAACCATAGGAAACCACTGTGAAGTGCGGTGGTTATTCAGGAAATCAGGGCGACACGGCTTTCTACTCCATCAACTCCTACCATGCAAACAAAAGGAACCACTTTGGTAAGGGCAACTCTTCACTAGTTTCTTGAAGCGTTCATAATAGTCGTAGAGAGACTCATTAGACAGTTGCTCAATGTTGCAGATCTTCTTCTTAAGCTGATTGGACTTGATAGCTGGGAAATACTTGTCAAGGAATACTTTCTTCAAATTCACCCAAGTAGTGATGCTTCTTGGGGGTAAAGAATGATACCAGTCCTTCGCTGAGTCCTTCAGAGAAAAGGAAAAGACTCTCAACCTCATCTGATCTTCAGTAATCTCAGATGGCCTCATACTGGTGCAGACCTCAAGGAACTCATCCAGGTGCTGAATAGGATCCTCAAGCGGGGTTCCACTGAATTTCGGGAGTAAATGGACTACTCTTGTCTTGAGCTCAAATTTAACCCCATCACCCAGGGCAGGGAATTGCACATCACGAGTTGGTTGCTCCAAGTTAGGAGCTGTCAAAGACTCAAGTGTAACACGAGCTGCCATCCTGCGAGTTTGAAGAAAAGTTCTTTCGATTTCTGGATCAAAAGCTAGAGGTAGATTATTAGTAACACGGGTGTGAACCATAAGATAGGTTCACACCAAGATTGGCACACAAATCACACACACAAAATAGATTATTGCTTCCCCGACAACAACGCCAATTTGATAACAGGTTTTTTTGTCGTTCTAAAAACTGCTATGCAAAATATCCAAACAAACCATAAACCGTAGTCCTAGGTAAGTAAGGGTCGAACCCACAGGGATGCGAATTTTGTCTATGTATGCAAATTATGTGTCAAAGCAAAGTAACCAAAGGGGGGTTTTGTGAGTTTAAGTAATCTAAGAATGCAAAAGTAAACAAGCGAAAGAGTTGTGAAATCAGTGATGGGAAAAGCACTTAGTCAAAAAACATCCACTATTCGTATGACAAGTTGATCATAGATACTCATTCAAAATCTCATGCAATGGAAATTCCAATTCCTTTTCAGATATAACTAATAGCACAACCAGATACTATTAGCACTAACTAATTAAACAACCCTGAAACTATCAAGATTCAGTTTAACAGCAGCTTTACGGATAGGAATATAGTTTGATACAATTCTAGCATAAAACAACCAGCTTTTATCCTAGAATGTAAATCAATTCTCTTCTGCATAAGACTAGCACAACCAGATACTAGTACGATGCAGTTGCTACTCTGAAATATATTGCTCAACCAGTAACAATCTAGATCTAGCAATAGACCAATAACAACAAACCCTAGATGATCAGACTAGAGATTATCAATATCAATCATAAGCAACTTAAGCAAGAGAAGCGATAAAAACCATGCAATAATTAAGAACGAGAATCTCACAACTGAATCAAAACGAAAGCTTCAGCGTCTGACTAAGCCAATGAGGCTTAGTTCTTCATAGCAAATACGTAGAATGAAATTAGGGTTTTGAGATAGAATCCAAGATTGGCAAACAACCTTTTCTCAACCCTTAAATACTAAAGGAAAATAAAGCTAAGTTAACCTAAAACGAAATAATAAAAAGTAATAAAATAATGCGAAATAACATATAAGGAAAATTCGGCTCGGCGGTCTTCTGACACGGGCGGCGGTCGCTGCAACCTTCACGGCGAGCATTGTAATCGCGGCGGTCGCCGTCTTTCCACGGCGGTCACCGTGGACAAGTCGTAGCTACGGTCGCTGGAATGGAATTGGCGGCGGTCGCCGTAAGTTGCACGGCGGTCGCCGTGAACTCGTTTCTTCCTCCTTTGTCTCTTCAGCTCCCGAAAGCATGTCTTCAGCACCTCCTCGCCAATACTTCATAACTCCTTGGCGTCTACTACTGGTGGCTTCCTCCTCAGTGTCTCATATGATCTCTAAAATTGCTCAAACACCTCCAAATACACCAACTTCGCCTCCAAACGCCATACATATGAATGTGTATAAATCTATCCGAATGGCACTAATAAAACCTCTAATGACTCTTACTTAAGCCCTACAAAGTAGTGCTTATCAGTCCATGAGGAAGTTTACATGGCAAGCCGAGGTAATTAACACCCTAAAACCTAGCTTTCTCCTTGTTCCTAAGTACGTTCTTTTTCTTTGAGCAGCCTCCATTAGAGAGCAAGAAATAGCTTAGGGAGATTTGGTGGTTCTCTTTATCTGACTTAAGCGTCAAAGGGGCTTTAGGGAAAATTCAGCCCTCTCGTTGACTCGTTTTGTGGGTACAGATCTTGTTCGTTGATCGGGCTCTTGGAAGATCTATCATTGCCGGTTTAGTTGATTTAATGGTACAAATTCATGCTACCAGATTGCTCTAATATACTCTTATCTAGAGTTTTCTTGTATTAGTCGAGAATGGACGAATGGTGCTATGTTAGTTCATCCATCAATTGAAGATTATTATTCTTTCCTCCTCTTCTACCCGTCATTGATTTCACGTTTAACTGCTGGAAACACGCAAAACAGTCTCGAAAATTTACCCATGCATTTTTTCGAGGCTAAATTCGTGCCTATATATGCACGAATTTAGCCTCGAAAGGCAAATTCGAGGCTATGTGGCCACAAATTAAATTCATGGCCAACTTTCGTGGCTATATAGCCACGGAAATAATTTTCGAGGGTAGATTTGTGGTCGTTTAGGCTCGAAATATGTCCTTGGCTAAATTTGTGGCTATATTTGATGCTAAATACCGTCCAAGATCTAGTCCAAGCTAAATTGGAGGATAAATTTCAAGGTTAAATAGCCTTAAAATCATATTCGTGGTCAGTTTCGAGGCTAACACATCACATGTACATTTAGGGCTACATTCGTGGCTAATCTCGAGGCTATTACCATCGAATTTACCCTCGAATTATTTTGATGGCTAAGTTCGAGGCTATTTCACATAATTAATATATCATTCAATTTCCCAACTACTTGGTACCTAGTACCCAACTACCTGATTTTCAGCAGTTCGCAAATGACCATTGTTCATTTTCTTCCATATAAACACTCCTCCATTCTAGCCTTCCTTCTCATATCTTCACAATTTTGCTTAAGGAATTTCAAAAAGAATCAAATTAAAGTTAATGTAGTGTTTTTGGTTGTCAAGATCTTCATTATGCATATGTAACAATTCTTATATTAATTTTTCATTTAATATAAGTAGATCTAAGCTAGACATGTTTTCTCTATTTTTCATGTTCAAGATGTTTAGTTTTTGGATGAAAAGATGAACTCAAGTCTTACTTGCTTCAATATATATATATATATAATCCAAAATACCTTGAGTTATCTTTGTGACCATTGTAAATGTATATCGAGGGAGTATTTGTGGCTAATTTGATGATTATGGAGTCTTAAATTTATTTTGTTCATGGGTAGATTTATGGTTAATTTAGTCTCGAAATCTATATTGAGGGCGTATTTGTGGCTAATTTGGTAACTCTCAAGGGTATTTTTTAGGGTATTCGAGGGTATTTTCATGTGTATTAGGCTTTTGGATTTAGGTAAGTTTACATAATGCTTCTAGAATTTTTCTACTTGATAGTATAATGGTCCTAACAATTTTTTATCTACTTGGCAATATAATGCTTCTAAAAAAATTCTACTTGATAATATAATACTTCTCTTTATTGTCTTATATGCATATATAGGTCTTAATAATTAGAATTGGTATGTATTTATCGATCTCTATATAATGAAAACGTTATATTCCAATTAACTTGAAAAATTACTAATGATCACCGAAATTTATCTCTGGTGAAAAAAGAAATGAAATAGACACTTATATATTACATTTTTTTGTTCGAAAAGGAATTTCTTACAAGCAACTAATTACATGTTGCTTTCATATCTGAAATAGACACTTATATAGATCTCAATAATTAGAATTGGTAATATATATAATGATTCTAACAATATCTACTTGGTAATTTTCAGATGGATACACGTCATTGGATGTATATTCAACATCTTTCAAATGGTGGCGGTTGTAATGAAGAATTTCTTGATGGAGTTGAAAATTTCATTCTTTTTTTAAAATCCCAAGTGCATTTGATGGACGAAGAGAATATTAGGTGTCCATGCGCGTTCATCTATACATAAAAGGTTTTGTTGACAATTATTATCGTTGGACTGCACATGGGGAGCCACCCTTGGTTGAAGCTCATGCTAGAGAGGAGTCATCTAGCTCATACCATCATGATCTCAATTTATTTGGAGTTGGGATGGATATATTTGATAACCTGAATCCTTGTCAGAGAATGGTTTTTGATGCTGATGGACCTGATTTTGTTCCACCTCAATGGTTCGACACTGGCACTTCAGTTGATCCTACTAATGAGGGACATGACCCTATGCCACAACCAACAACAACTATTAGTCCCAACCATGATGACTCTTCATATTTATCTGAGCAATTCTACAATGTATTAAAGGCAGCAATTGATCTAGTGTATCCCGGTTGTGCTATTACATTGTTGTCTGTAGTTAGCAATTTCATGTCGTTTAAGACCGACTATCATTTGTCACAAGCTGGGTTTGATCGACTTCTTCATGATGTTGGGGAGATCTTACCACCGAACCACAAACTCCCCAAGAACTTTTATGAGGCTAAGAGGTTGATTCGAGCTTTGGGATTGCCACTACAGAAAATACATTTATGTCCTAACAACTGTATGTTATTCTAGAAGGAGGATGTTGATGCCATAGAGTGTAAATTCTGTAAAAGTTCGAGATATGAAGAACGCTTGACATGTAAGGGAAAACTTGTTCCGAGAAAGGTTTTACGATACTTGCCCTTAACCCCACGTCTGCAGCAGCTGTACGCCATGGAGGAAACTGCCCAACACATGCGTTGGCATGCAGAGTACACACCTGATCAAGAAGGAATCATGAGTCACTTATCTCATGCAGAGGCTTGGAAACATTTGGATCGTACCTTTCCAGATTTTGCAGCAGAGGCGCGTAACGTAAGACTGGGTCAATGTTCAGATGGTTTCTCCCCTTTTGGTATGAGTGGAAAAACATACTCTACATGGCCGGTGATTTTTACTCCGTATAATCTACCACCCGATATGTGCATGCAGTCTCCTTATTTGTTTTTGAACACCATCATCCCAGGTCCCAAAAATCCAAAAAGGCTAATAGATATATGCTTGTAACCCTTGATTGATGAGTTACAAGTGTTGTGGAATGAAGGTGTCCTGACATATGACGCCCATGCAAAGGAAAATTTTATGATGCGTGCAGCTTTATTGTGGACGGTGAATGACTTTCCAGCATATGGGATGTTATCTGGGTGGAGCACTGCTGGTATATTTTCATGCCCATATTTATTTTGTTATGCAAAATTTACTTTAAAACTAAATTATTTACTAATTGTTCCATTTTTCGATAGTGATTTTGATCCACGTCGTCACGCATTCTCGAAGATGTGTGAAATTGTTCGTAGCCACTTCACTGGATCCTGGCCGAGTATCTCCAAAGTTCCACCTGATATTAAGACCTTGTGGTTTGAAGAGTTTGAGGTGACATACTTCCTTCTGTTATGTACTTTACCACTATAATTTCCCTTGTCAAAAGAAGTGAAAAAACTAGTTTTTTAGCTTTCTGAATTCATTTTCTAAATTGAACTTCAATCTCTACACAAAAGAGATTATGAAATTGAAGTTCAAATAATTTTCTGAATTGAACTTCAATTTTCTGAAATACATGACGAGAAATAAACAATTGATTTCTCCTCCGTTAGTCATTTTCTGAATAGCCTATTTTCTGAAATCATTGACTGTATATTGAATTTACTTCTCTTCATGTATGCAGAAATTATTTTACTGGACGGTCTCTAGAGATGAAATGAGGAAGGTTTTCATATGTAAAGAGTGTTTTATATGCAAGCTAAGTTCATTCAAGGCCCAAATCCGAAAAGATGCAGAATCAAAGTCTTCTTACTGAGATTTGTGTAGACACTAAAATCATCAAATATTGCATTTTAGTAGTTTAGAATGCTAAACATTGCATTTCCTGACATACTCATTGTTAAGTATTGTGTTGACACTACTAAAAATCATCAGATTTGTGTTGACACTAATTGTTAAATATTTTAGTAGTTTAGAGGTGGGGCCCATTTGGTTAGTTTTTATTGGCATACATTAGGTTAGTTTCAAGCTGACTTAAAAAAGATCAACTTAAAATATCTTAATTTGTGAATGCAATATTAAGTGCTTTATGGTTTTAAAGTTTACCCCTGACAGAGTGAATGGTTGAGCTATGTAGTGTCAACACTACTAAAATTCCTGTCAATTTTTTTATTCTCCTATCTTTGTATAGTTATTGACTGAATATGATTATTTGCCTATTTTACATGACTTCAAATCTTTTAGGAAAAATTTGATAGCTTAGTTGCCACTCAAGGTGTTGATAGTGGAGATGCTCTTACTTGCTTAGCTGAGCAAGAATTATGGGTACAAGCATGCGATGGACCTAAGAATGGGAGAATATTTGCTTTGGTAGAACAAGGTACAACCCTCATACGCACTAGAGCATTTGACACCTCCGTTAGTCAACCTCAATTCTCACAAGCGTATCAAGAGGATCAAGTTCAGCCCTTCAAAGAGAAGATTCAAGAGCTTCGAACGACATTACTTGACCTTGTGGAACAACAAAAACAGCAGCAATAACAACAACTCAAGTTCCAATCCATCATGCTTCAACAACTTCTTAAACTTCAAGGCAACCCCGTTCCAAACATCAACTCCTCTAATTAGTACTTTAACTATGCTTTAGACTCTCTATACTTCTTTTTGGCTGACCTTGAAAGAAACATCTATCTTTTTTATTACGATTGTCTTGCAATGACGCCATACATCCTTTTGAACTATGATTATGTCGTGTATGTCTAGAGAATACTCTTATGAACATCTTTATATTATTAATTTTAGATATCTATGTGGTTGTTCCACTTTGTTATATATGAAGTGTCTTATTATACATAGGGCATTATCACAGGTATATTGATTTGAATTCTTGGAGAAGAATTAGGCATTGTTTGAGAACAATGTAATAGTATAGAAATTGTTTGAAAACAACATAATAATATAACAATGAATTTAGGAACGAATTTTTTTCGAGGTTAAAACGCAATATTTGTAGAGAATAAAAATGTGACTATTTTCGAGGCTAAATTGGAGGGTAAATACCCTCCTATTTAGCCTCGAAAATAGTTGGGGGTAAATACAATCCCATTTAGCAACGGTATCCTAGACCTTAGTATAGGATTGAAAACAATTCGAGGTTATATTAGTGGCCAAATAACCACGAAATTGACCTCCACTGAATTCGAGGGTACCTAACCTCCAATTTAGCCTCGAATATTTTTCGAGGGTAATTAACCTCGAAATAGTTATTCGAGGCTAAACTTTCGTTGCCAAGTTTAGCCTCGACCGTTTTTGCTCCGAATATTAATTCGAGGCCATTTTCGAGGATAAGTTTGTTTCATGGTTAAATTTGAGGGTATGTTTAAGGTTAATTTCGAGACTATTTCGCGTGTTTCCAGCAGTGCTTGTAACATGCAAAGTTTGAAAACCACTGAATTTGCTCCACTTCGACGGCGTATCAGTCTATTCTGGCACAACCTCGCTTAAGATCAAGTTGTAATTCTGGTTCTCGTTACTTGATTTCGACTTTCTCTTATTGAATTGTACTTTCATTTAAGAATTTTTTAAAAAAAATTAAATTATTTTTCTTTTTTCAATTTAAGAAAAAATTAGGATTTCCCCATGTCCAAATTTATGAAATTTTTAATAACAATCGTCATGATTCACTAATCTTTATTGCCTAACAAATTTGAAAATGACAGCTATTTGTTAACAAGATAGAAAGGTTAAAAGGATATTTATCGGGACTACTTCATTTTTAGACATCTAACTAGTGTAGTATCCGTGCCTTGTACGAGATTTGTTTATTTTTTCTTACATTTGTAAAAATAGTATATTAAAATTATATATTTCATTCATATAGAAATATTTAGTTAATGACTGTTATAGAAGTAGATAAATTCTTATATAAAAAATGACTAGTTGAATACAAATATTAAAGATATTAAAAAATTATATTATATAAAAAGAGGTGGAACTCTCCATAACTTTATTAATAGTAAAATTTGGCTAAGTAGTTTTTCATATGGGAATAGACAAAATAAATAAATATACAAACTAATCATTTATTTTAAGTTTATAATAATATATAAACACTTTTAAATAATACAACTTTGTACATACTAAATATTTATTTTAATATTAAAAATAAAATTTATAAATAATAAATGGACATATGGGCCAAAATAATATTGGAATAGGTGTAACATCCCAGGCCAAGTTACCCCAGCCACCAAGCCGCCCAGCCATCCAACGGTGCCGGCGCCGGTACTGGTGCCGCCTGGTTGCCCAAGGGCATGCAACCCACACACCCAACCCTTCCCCCATTTAAATGGGTAGGTTGTTGCCCACGGGGATCGAACCCGGGACCTTTAGATACAAGGGCAATGCCTTACCACTTGTATCACCAATTGCGCTGCAACACAATTGGTGATACAAGTGGTAAGGCATTGCCCTTGTATCTAAAGGTCCCGGGCTCGATCCCCATGGGCAACAACCTACCCATTTAAATGGGGGAAGGGTTGGGTGTGTGGGTTGCATGCCCTTGGACAACCAGGCGGCACCAGTACCGGCGCCGGCACCGTTGGGTGGCTGGGCGGCTTGGTGGCTGGGGTAGCTTGGCCTGGGATGTTACAAAAAAGTACACTTTTATGTGAGTGCTCAAGCCACGGGCCTAGCCCAACATGAGACACTCCATGAGCCGCAGCCCATGTACCCCAACCCATCCTTGGGGGCTACTCCAAATTAAATGGAAGCCATTAGCCAAGAGGTTGTTGGTGAGAGTCGAACACGCGACCTCTCCACCCTTTATCCACTCCCCACAAGGAGTGAATACCAATTGTGCTGCATGATTTAGTTCCCGAACCGACTTTAGGGATTTAGTTCCCGAGTCAACTCCATCCATGGATTTAGTTCCCGACGGTATCTCTTTATCCCGATGGATGAGATGATTTAAAAGCCTATAACGTGATGTGGGTTTTTGGAATTAAATAAGATAAAGTGCCCGAGTGCACATAATTAATATACCTTTGGCGAGTAGTGCAGCTAAGTAAATAGTGCAGCTAGGAAAGCTCGTCTCGACTGTTGATCAGAGTACGTTCTCTTTCCAATCTGGATTCGCTGTAAGCGATGAGGTTGGTCGTGAACCGAAACATCTTAGTCAGTTTTTAAATCGTTATGTGGTTCTGTAAGATCCAGACTTGAATGTAGTACGTTCTCCTTTCGATCTGGATTCGCTATAAGCGGTGAGGTTGGTTGTGAGCCGAAGCATCTCAGTCAGCTTTTAATCGCTGTTGTTTGATTCTGTAAACATTCCAGATTTGTCATATTTCCTTAAAGACTCATTTCCGTTGGAGTCTTCTTTCGGGTCGATTTCTGTGAAGATTCAGTCTTCCAGAATCTTCTCTTGTGCATATCTCTTGTTTATTCAAGTAGAGTATGGTGGTTGACAAGCGTACTCGATTATTATTCGAGGGACGAGGAGTCTAACCTAATACGACTGCTTAGAACCATTCTGCTTTGTACCCTTGCTAGTCTATTCAAGTAGACTAACCCACGAACATTGTTCTCCGCATGTGGGCTGGTGTCATCCGTTCGATTCGGCACATCAGATAGAGCGAAGATGTGAGGAGACTAGATTGACTATGAAGACGACGGTTGTTTTTGGATGTTTTAATAATTGCTTTTAATCAGGTTGAGATCCTTGGGCAGGTGACCATTACGATCACAACCCTTTTTGTAATATCTTTTATAAGTCTTCCGCTGTACTTTGTTTAAACTCTGTGTTTGGCCTATTCGGGATTGAGATGTAATCCCGTAACTCATGTTTCATTTGATTGATGTTTTGATTTGGATACTTTGATCATTATGTATCATTGTATGCTTTAAATTGTATTTAAACCGGTAAAGCCTTGGGTGATCTTGGTAAGGAACACTGGGGTCACTGGCGGTATTACCTTTCCAAATGGGTTAAGATTTGGGGGTGTTACAGTTGTGGTATTAGAGCCAAAGGTTTTAAAACGGGTTTGGGATTTTATAAATCATTTATCCGTTTTTGAAAATGCTTTAAAAGGGCTCTGAATTTTCAAAGTAAAAAGAATTTCAAAACACCGTTCATAGTCATGTCTTCTGTACAGTCTGATATAGTAAGCTTGCTTCTATGTCTAGAAAGACTAATTCTTTCCCCGTTGCCCCGCTAGATATGGGTGCATTCTGTTCTCTTCAGAGGAACCCGGGAGAAGCCGAGGTGGTTTCGCCATCTCCAGTTAGGCTTGATTCCCAGTTCTCTCATTGTGAGTTAAGATTGTAGAATCTAGTAACTCGGTTCATTAATAGAAATTACCAAGTTGATCTATTCTAAGTTGATTTTATTACAATAAGTATATCAGAATGATACTAATGTGATAAAATCCTTGGAAATTGATCGGTACTCAGATGGTGAACACAAGGAACGTTATCCGTGCTGGTGCTGGGCCGAGTAATGACCCCAGACCAACTGTAGGAAATGTTGGACAAGACGAGCAGGAGTTTGGTTCCAACAACCATCCTAGAGGCAATGGTTAAGAGTAGACCAACGCTCCAATGGCATTTGATGCTGCAACATTAGAGGCAATTCGGGGAATGGTCATGCAAGCAGTGACTGATATACTGCAACCGAGTATGCCGCAGGCACAAGGTGTGCAAATTCCCCCACCGGTTCCCAGATTTGAGGAGCCAGGAAACCGTGTATTCCAGGAGAATATAGTCAAGACTCGAGACAACTATGGTCGTGCTCTGAAGACCATTAATTCCATGAGGCCTGATAGCTATAACGGGAACGGGGAACCAGTCGGGATGATCCATTGGTTCTCCCATATGGAGCGGTTGTTCCGCAACATTGATTGTACTGAAGTTGAGAAAGTACATATAGCTTCTCTTCGGTTAAAGGAGGATGCTAGTGAGTGGTGGGAGAGTACCGACTTAGCTAATAGCCCTGTTTTGAACTGGGAGATGTTCAAGACAAAGATGACAGACCGTTTCTTCTCTCGTGCTATGAGGGATGAGAAACACAAGGAGTTCCTATACCCTAAGACTGATGGATTGAAGGTGACTGAGCTGGCAACCAAATTCAATCATTTGCTACAGTATGCTGGATATGAGATGTCCAGTGAGGCACATAAAATCTGGTATTTCCATGAGTGGATGGGCCCAGATACTAAGCCACTGATGGTGCATCACGGATGCTCGACTTTGGAGCAGTACGTGGATGCAGCCTACAAGTTAGAGGTGACTCTGGAAGAGTCGACCAAGAAACGTGATAGCCAGAGGCAAGGGGAGAACCAGCCTAAGGCAAGTGGGTTTAAACGTCCCGCTCCACCATCTGATTTTGCCAAATCTGGCCGAGCAAAAACGAATATGACTCAGGATGGGTCTACGCAACGTTCGGGTCAGGGCAATAGCCTGATCCAGTGCTACAACTGTGGTATCTACGGGCACAAGAGTAATGTGTGTCCGAAGGAGGAGAAAACGTGCTATGCCTGTGGAAAGGAAGGACACTTGCAGTTATTTTGTCTGCAGAGGAGACAGAAAGGGACTGAGTCACAGCAGGGATCTGTTAATCAGAACAACCAACCCAGGTTCAGTCCGGTGGAAGCCCCTAGTCCTTCAATGCAGACAACTGCGAGAAACAAGGGGAAAGCCCCGGTGGCTTCAGGAAGCCAAGGTCAACACCTTTACGTGATGCGTGAGGTGGATGGACCCTATGCTCCTAATGCTTAGAGTACTTTGTATCAGCATTATACTTTTGTTAATGTGTTGTTAATGTGGGTGCTACCCATACCTTAATTTTTGGATGGTTGTAAGTTAAGTTGTGTGTGCAACGAGGTTGTGAACCTTTTGTTGTAACTCTTCTTATATATGAACCTTTGGTTTATACCAAGTTAATGTTTCGTTGCTTGGTATGGGGTAAGGTCTCGTGTTCGAGACTCGCCAACAACCCCTTAGGAGATGGCTGCCTATTAATTAGGTGGAGCTACCAAGGATGGGTTGAGATGTATGGACAGCGGCTCATGGCAACAGTGGACGCTGGTAATGGCTGGGCCTGGGCTCGGAGCCACTAGTAAGTCGTCTGTGAACCATGTAGTGGGCTGGTCCAAGATGGTGACCATTTAGTGGGAACCAATCGTCTGTCGAATTGTCGATTACCATCAAGGGTAAGAAATTCAAAGCGATTTGACCTAAATAACCATGGTCCCATACGATAATTATTCTCGGTATGGATTGACAGAAGCGTCATAAGACAGTGATCGACTTCAGTTTTTGATATTCATGTGGTTAGAGGATTTACGGGTGTCTTCCAGAAGATATTCCTGGATACCCCGAATCGTGTTGTGGAGTTTGCAATTGATCTCGAGTCGTGTACCACGCCGATCTATGAGGCACCGTACCGGATGGCTCCTGTTGAGATGCAAGAGTTGAAGAAGCAACTCAAGGATCTTCTTGACAAAAGTTATATAAAGCTGAGTGCATCACCTTAAGTAGGAGTGCCCTAGTTTTATTTGTCAAAATAAAAGATGGACCGTTTCGACTTTGCTTTGACTTTCGAGAGTTGAATAAAGTCACGATCAAGAGCAAGTATCTGTTGCCAATGAGTGATGATCTGTTGGATCAACTACATGGAGCAAATTTTTTCTCCAAGATCGACATGAGATCTGGGTATCATCAACTCAGGATTCGTGAGGATGATATTCCGAGGATTTCATTTCGGACGAGAGATGGTCACTACGAGATTGTAGTTATGTCATCTGGATCTACGAGTGCTCCATCAATTTTCTTGAACCTAGTGCATCGATGTTTTAGACCAGTACTTGAATAAGTTCATAGTGGTCTTCATCAATGGCATTTTGATTTTTTCCCGAGCAAGGAAGCTCACAGGGAACATCTGTGGATTGCTTTATCGGTCCTTAGACCAAGTCGGCTGTACGCAAAGTGGGCTAAGTGCGATTGTTGGATCTAGAAGTTGCTTTCTTAGGCCATGTGATCAATAAGAATGAGGTTATGGTTATTCCCCAGAAGAGTGAATCAATAGTTGTTTGGAAGCGGCCTCAGGGTGTGAGCGAGGTGCGCAGTTTCCCAGAGCTTGCTGAGCATTATAGACGGTTCATGGGAGGATTTTTCTAAGATCACTCCACCTATGACCAGTCTGTTCCGCAAGGTCAACAAGAAGTTGTCTAGGATGACAAGTGCAAGACCAGTTTTCAAGAAGTTGAAACAGTGTCTGACTTATGCACCAGTTTTGGCGTTGTCGGAAAGAATGATGGCTATATGGTCTATATTTAATGCTTCGAGAAATGGGTTGGGATGTGTCTTTGATGCAGAGGGGCAAGGTTATTGCTTACGCATCTAGACAATTGAAAACCTATGAAGCAAACTAACCAACACATGACCTAGAACTAGCAGCAATAGTGGTTGCATTGGAAACTGAGGTTACTTGGGTGACCCAGAGGTCAGAAGAAGTTTTCCACTAGGAGATTATCCGTTTACATGGCATTCCTAAGACCATTGTATCGGATCGAGATAGCCGATTCATGTCAAGTTTATGGCAAGAACTTCACAAGGCCATGGGAACTGAATTGAGATTCAGCAGCGTTTCATCCTCAGACAGATGGTCAGTCTGAAAAGACCATCTAGACCCTGGAGGATATGCTAAGAAGCATACGTACTCGATCATCCGACTAGCTGGGAAGACAGCCTAGGTCTAATTGAGTTCACGTACGATAATAGTTGGCATGCTACGGTCAAGATGGCTTAGTTCGAAGCTTTGTATGGTCTCAGATGTA
The DNA here is from genome assembly GCA_027886185.1 of Rheum nobile. NCBI lineage: Eukaryota > Viridiplantae > Streptophyta > Magnoliopsida > Caryophyllales > Polygonaceae > Rheum > Rheum nobile. The sequence goes on along the minus strand of WOAB01000652.1, from coordinate 1,785,654 downwards.
GATCTCAGATTTGTTGGGTTGAGTATGCCGACAAGATTCTGCTTGGACCAGAGTTGGTCGAAAGGACAACTTCGGACATTGCTTTGATTAGACAAAGGATGTTGACCGCTCAGAGTCGGCAAAAGTTTTACGCAGATCAGAAGCGTTAAAGTGTTGAGTTCGAGGTTGGTGGCAAGGTACTTGTCACAGTATCGCCACCCAAGGATGTTTTCAGGTTTGGTAAGCGTGGGAAGCTTAACCCTCGCTATATGGGACCATTCAAGATTCTGGATAGAGTAAGATCTCTAACGTACCGTTTGGCATTGTCGCCATCGGCATACCCAGTGTATAATGTGTTCCACGTATCATTGCTAAGGATATTCGTGCTAAGATGAGTCTCGTAGGCTGAGTTATAAGGACGTCGAGATTCAGGCAAATGGTACTTAAGAGGAGATGCCAGAGCGCATTCTTGAGTGCTGTGTGAAGCAACTGCGCAACAAGATCGTACTATTGATACGAGTTCTGTGGTCCAGGTCTGGGACTGAGGAAGTTACTTGGGAAACCGAGGCAGAGATGCTCAGACACTTTCCCGAGTTGTTTTTCGGCCAAGTTTTGGGGTCGAAACTTCCTTTAAGGGGGAGGTGATGTGATACCCCGTATTTTTGTAAGGTTATTTTGGGAATTTTGGAATTTTCCCGAGTACCCGTTGTGTACGTCGGATTTAATACAGAGAGTTTGAGGCATTCTGTAATGTGCTCTGTATCTGTAATATTTTTCTCAGTGAAATAATATACAGACAAGGTGCCTTAGATTTTAATTGTCGTTCGCATACGATAATTTTTATCCCGGTTTAACGTCAGGTTCGTTCAAAGCTGAATGGGCGGGAAAAGGGAGAAACGGCGACCGCCGTTCAGAAACGACGACCGTCGTGGTTGGGCCCGAGGAGTCAGCGTGTCAGCTTCTAGCTGGCCGCGACAGGCCTAGCGACGGCGACCGCCGCGTGCCCGCCGCAGGCTAAAAACGACGCCCGCCGTGTTTTGTCCAGTGGGCATTGCCCGTTGGTCGCCGGCGGTAATCGAGGCGCGCCGATCTTGCTTTCGGCCGCGTCTTAGGGTTTGGTTGAGGCTCCCAGGTGTTTGGCTATAAATAGGGGTGTTTGGGAGAGGGTTTTGAGGCCCTTCCAACCCCGAATCGCTGCCGGATTTCCTTCTCGTCGGATTGGTTTTCGCCGGAGTTTGAAGGTCTCGCCGGTGTTGCTTTGGTGTGTTTCCTGAGTGCCTTTGTGAAGCTTTTGGTTAGCCTTGGAGGTTAGAAGCCAAAGCAAGTCGAAGGAGGCCGAACCGCTCGTGTTTTGGGGTGAGATTTCTCTCGTCTCTGTTGACCGTGTTCTTCACGGCGACCGCCGTGTTCTTCACGGCGACCGCCGTGATGAATGCGGAGACCGCCGCCAAGAACGGCGACCGCCGCCAGTGCCCAGAATGCCTTCGTGGCTTTGGCTTGGTTGGTTGTCGTCGTGGCGTCTTTCCTTCCGTGTTCTTTCGCCGTGTTTAGATTCGTACTGTTTATATCGGATCTAACTTAGGGTTCCTTTTATGGGTCGACTCGAAGGTTGTTGTGCTGTCGGATCTATACCCGTGTCGAGCCGGAATCCAGTTGTCGTCTTTAGACTATTCTACGGATTAAGGCAAGTGGCGGTTCGCTCTTGCTCATCGTTCCATATTTACATTTATTATCAGTTGTTTATCTGAGTAATTAATTTGGAATGATTATGGTGTTCATCTGGAAACGGTTTTGTTAACTGTTTTGGCAAACTAAAATATGATGTTATAATATGTTGTATATCTGTTAGAACAACGCTATTATATATATATGTGATTAATACAGATATTATTATAGGTTGTATATTGTTAGAACAACGCTATTTTATCTATTTCTGGCCGCGATGGCTTTGTTGTGATTGATTACTGTGTTGAACTGTTTAGTTAGCACGAGTATTTGTAGGAACGCTACTTTGTATCTCATTGCGAGTGCTAGTCGTTTCTTGATAACCTGGTGGTTAGGATTTAGTTCCTACCATCCTTCTCTAATGCCGTTGTAGGGATTTAGTTCCCGACTCCGCCTTGAGGGATTTAGTTCCCGTGGGATTTAGTTCCCGATTCGACTTTTGGGATTTAGTTCCTGAGTCAACTCCGCTCCTAGGGATTTAGTTCCCGCGAGACTTAGTTCTCGATTCGACTCTTGGGATTTAGTTCCCGAGTCAACTCTGCCTTAGGGATTTAGTTCCCGAGGGATTTAGTTCCCGAACCGACTTTAGGGATTTAGTTCCCGAGTCAACTTCGTCCATGGATTTAGTTCCCGACGGTATCTCTTTATCCCGATGGATGAGATGATTTAAAAGCCTATAACGTGATGTGGGTTTTTGGAATTAAATAAGATAAAGTGCCCGAGTGCACATAATTAATATACCTTTGGCGAGTAGTGCAGCTAAGTAAATAGTGCAGCTAGGAAAGCTCGTCTCGACTGTTGATCAGAGTACGTTCTCTTTCCAATCTGGATTCGCTGTAAGCGATGAGGTTGGTCGTGAACCGAAACATCTTAGTTAGTTTTTAAATCGTTATGTGGTTCTGTAAGATCCAGAATTGAATGTAGTACGTTCTCCTTCCGATCTGGATTCGCTGTAAGCGGTGAGGTTGGTTGTGAGCCGAAGCATCTCAGTCAGCTTTTAATCGCTGTTGTTTGATTCTGTAAACATTCCAGATTTGTTATATTTCCTTAAAGACTCATTTCCGTTGGAGTCTTCTTTCGGGTCAATTTCTGTGAAGATTCAGTCTTCCAGAATCTTCTCTTGTGCATATCTCTTGTTTATTCAAGTAGAGTATAGTGGTTGACAAGCGTACTCGATTATTATTCAAGGGACGAGGAGTCTAACCTAATACGACTGCTTAGAACCATTCTGATTTGTACCCTTGCTAGTCTATTCAAGTAGACTAACCCACGAACATTGTTCTCCGCATGTAGGCTGGTGTCATCCGTTCGATTCGGCACATCAGATAGAGCGAAGATGTGAGGAGACTAGATTGACTATGAAGACGACGGTTGTTTTTGGATGTTTTAATAATTGCTTTTAATCAGGTTGAGATCCTTGGGCAGGTGACCATTACGATCACAACCCTTTTTGTAATATCTTTTATAAGTCTTCCACTGTACTTTGTTTAAACTCTGTGTTTGGCCTATTCGGGATTGGGATGTAATCCCATAACTCATGTTTCATTTGATTGATGTTTTGATTTGGATACTTTGATCATTATGTATCATTGTATGCTTTAAATTGTATTTAAACCGGTAAAGCCTTGGGTGATCTTGGTAAGGAACACTGGGGTCACTGGCGGTAATACCTTTCCAAATGGGTTAAGATTTGGGGGTGTTACAATAGGCTGAAAATAATAACACATACATCGAATTGGGTTAATAATAGGCTTTATATTTTTAAATCAAGCCCAGTTACATGTCCGACTTCAATTAGCCCATTTAAATAATAAATGAACTTAAAGCCCAATTAGTTTAAGCCGATCATTGCAGATCAAGCCTAGTTCTTTAGTCCATTTTTCATTTATTTTGTATTTAAAAAAAAATACAAAAGCCACCGATCGGACAAACCCTAACCATTTCTCTTCCGCATCCTTTCCGTTTCGGTGTCCCTCTCTCTCTTTTATGTTCAACAGGGAAGAACATTCTTTCCTTTTTGCTTCTTTCACATTCCATCTCCATTTCTCATTACAAATTAAAACTTTTGGCATTTTCTTCATATTTTATTTTCTGGAAATTCCGTCCACAATCTGCTTCTCTTTCTTTTTGTAAATCTTCCAGATCCAAGTTTTTTTCTCTCCAAAAACACTCTGATCTAAAGATTACAGATCCGAGTTTTTTGTGATCCAATGATGGATATCTACCCTAAACAAACTCCAAAAGGAGATCTAGAGCTCACAAATCCGAAAAAAAGAGCTTAATCTCCTTTGCATGTTCAGATCCACCGACTATCTTTGTCAGATCCAAAGAAAAACATCTCTTCTACTTTTTTCTGTAATATGCAAAGGAAAAAAACGGCTTGATGAGTAGATCTGGAGTTGCTACTGGAAGGTTCCCAAAACCCTAATTTTCTCGGAGAAAGAAGATATGGATCACAAGTTCCGAAGCCCATATGGAGTTTTCCTCTGAACTCAAAGTCCGAAGTTGTCTGAACCAAGCATGGTTTATTTTCGTGAGTCTCTCTCTCTCTCAATCTGTCTCTGTGTTTATATATTTATCTATAACTTTGGTTATCCCTTCCATTTGAAATCATCGAATGAATTTATTCAATAAAACGTGAACAAACAATAATCAGGGGGAGTTTGGATATAACTGGGTGCTAATTCTTAAGTAAACATTGATATTTCGGTTTTTGATATGAATCGCTTGTATTATGTGATTTAATTGTTCAACAATATTATACATTTAGCTACATAAATTTGAGAAGTATAGTATGATTGCTTGGCTATAATGAAAAATTGATTCGTACAAAAAATTGATTGAAAGAAGACAGATTAAAAAATTGCATAGTAAAAAAAATTAACATTTCAGATTAATAAAAAGTCAATGGGCTATTTGGTCCATAAAATAAGTATATATATTTATGATGCTAACATTTAATGGGCTAATTGGTCCAATAGGTATATTTACAATTTCATAAAACCAAATCGACATATTTAAAAATATGAATACAAAAAATAGATATTAATTGTAACGTGCTTTTCAAAATTTACTTACTATATATATCCCATATTCTTTGCAATTGTTTACTCTCTTTGATTGCATGTGAGCACACGAGTTGTCCCTAATAACAAAAAAATATTACATTGGGAATGTTATGTTCAATATGATCATAGTATGTAGTCATTTCAATTTAGATTATTTCTTTTTGCTTCTTAACTTATAATATAATTACTGACTTTCAAACTATTCATTATAGATCTGAAAAATATACCCCACGCTTTTAAATGGTTTTGAATTGGAAATCAGATTGCCAGATTGTGAAGTTCACTTTGAATCATATTCTGCAAGGTAGTGTTTGTACCATATAAATTTAGCCTATCTTTATCATAATTAACTGGTAGTGTGATTATTGATTTTAAATAATTTCCAATTACAGGTTTCAACATATGAAATCCAAGATACATCTCTTATTCTGATTCAATATATACTTCTAGGTCATGGTTATTTATCTTTAAAATTAACATCATACTATGTTAATTTAATTTTTAAATCTAATATGTACTTCACTTATTTATTTTGTTATAGGAATTCCATGTAGGATTGGACTCGACACATAAGCCAAGAGCTAAACCCTAACCTAAACTGAAAGATCTAAAGGTATGCCTCCTTTACTAAATGAAGACTATCTTTTATTACTCATTAACTTGTATTCTAATTACTGAATTATAAAAAATTGCAATTACAGGTTTGAGCATTTTTCCTCCAAGATACACCTCTTACTCTGATTAAAGATATACAATAAGGTCATGGTTCTATCTATTTACACTTAACATGACTATTTTAATATATTTTTTTAACTCTATTCACTAATTAAAATGATTTATTCATGGTATAGGAATGTCATGTGGGAGCTCGGATTGGACTCAGAAATTACAAATTTTGGATTGGTATTGCTTAAGTTGTTTGAAAGACATAAAGGTATGTCTAGAAGTTAGTAGTTTAGCTTTAAACTCTAATTAATTTTTGCATAGAGTAGTCAGTAGATTAGCTTTATTACATAGTTTCAATAACCTGGAACTAAATCCGTAGAAGTTAGGTATAACAAAATATGATTTTATTAAATCAGTTAGAGAGTTAACATAAATCATACAAATGAAGACTAATGATTTAGTTGTAAATAAACACACTCAAACATTACAAATCAAACCAGATAAACATAAACAATACCTTTTAGTTTCGATGCCTCATAGGATTGAACAACTTATTAGTTTTTTCTCTGCTATCATAACCATCAACTTAATCAAAAAATCAGAAAGTACAATCAAAGATATACAATGTTATTACAATATTTGTGCCTTATCCAGTGCAGTAAGTATTAGAATGTCAAACATTATTTCATGCTAAAGAATCTTTTGTAACCGTAGTTTTGTCAAACATTAGAATCTTTCAATTTATTCTAATATTTGTGCCTTATCCAGTGTAGTAAATAAATTCAGTTTAGTAGCTTTACTAATCTGTTATTACATGCTAAAGAATAGCTAAAGTGACTAGAAGAATAATTATATAAACTTATTATTACATGCTAAAGAGTAACTAAAGAGTAGCTAAAGTGACGTCAGTCACTCTGAAAGGCACAACACTTAACTATCTAGCAATTATCAAACCAAATCAATAAGTAATGAGATTATGCTAAAAATGGGGACATCATTTAACATATCCTTGGTCATTTAAAAATAAGTGTTCATAAACTCATCTTTTTGCATTTCAGACTTAGTAAATAAAATTAGTTTGTAATCAGTTTTCTAATAACTACTTAATATTAACAAACACCTAAATCGTATAGAGTGTATACACAATATTATAATCAGTATTCAGTTTGGCTATTTTCATCAATCAGTGCATAATAATTAGTATATAATATCTCTACAAACAAATAAGTTTAGTTCTTTACATATACATGCTAAATGATGAACAACCGATTGTGTAATCGTAATTTTGATATGGTTCAACTGTTTTGTACTGATATTATGGGAGGAGCTGTAGTTTTATAACCCCTAAAAGCATTGAATTTATGCTGCAAGATTGTGCTGAAAGGATCAAAATATTTGGTTCTACACTTATGGAAAACATGGATATGTAGTATATTGCTGACTTTAGGGTATCCTTTATTACATTTTTGAAATTTGCAGTATATTTGGAATATCGTTTATTAATGTTGACTTTAGGGTTTTGATTTTATTGTGCAGATATTGCAGTTGGATTTTTTTTAGTTAAATTTGCACGGTTGTTTTTTGGAAATTGCAGATTTGTTATACTTTTGAGGCATTTAATAAAGTGTTGTTATTTTTTGGGCAATCCAGTTTATTTGGTTAGGAAAGTGTAATAGGTTTATTTTTTGGGACATGTTCCTTTGTGGTTCAATCAGCAGGCTTTTTTTGGTTAAATCTAGCAAATTTAAATTTGCCGGAATTTACTTGGTTTAGAAATGTGTATCAGGCAAAGTTTTTGCAGCAAGTTCATTTTTGGTTCATTCCAGCAGGTTAAATTTTACAGCATTTGTTTTGGTTACAAAAGTGTATTTGTCACCAAGTTTAGTTTGTGTGCTATTTGTCATAGCACATCAAGTTGAGTTTTTTATGCTAAATCTGCATATATTAGGTACATTGCATATGTTTCACGGTTTTGTAACCAACCGTGCATATGCAAATCTCCATATATTAGGTACATTGCACATTTGTGTTGGTTTTGTATGAGATCTGCATGTTTAGTATTTTTGCACAAAATCATACAGTTGGTCAGTATTTTTATTTCATATCAAATCTGCATATATTAGCTTACCGAGAATAAAGTGGGAATATATTAATTAAGGAAATAAAGTAATATAAATTTATTCCAACTGATCTTTAATTTAAGGTAACTGTAGGATACTCCAAATTTGTGATTTTTAATTTAAATCTAAAAAAACCACATGCTGCCACCTGTCAAAATTAATATCGTGACGCCACGTGACAAAAAACAATTTGGGTTATTGTAGGAGCGCCACGTGGCTTAGCAGGCATTTGGGCTTAGTAGTTATATAGTAGATTCTATTTAACTAGTCATATGTGTCCGTTCTATACATAGGTTTATGACATGTTTTATTTCATTTTATAGGTTTTACTTTTATATTTATATTTTATTAGGTTAGTTAATAATTTTAATATAGAGTGGGGTTCACATGCATATTTATCTTATTAATTCATGTAAAGTATGGGTATAATGTAGTAAGATGTGCTTAGTATCTTCAGTTTGATGAGTACATGAGATACACCCTGAAGGAACTGAAATTGTTTTTTGTTGTAATCTTTTTTTGGTCGGTAGTCCATTTGTAAGTATTTTCCAGAGAAAATTCTTAACTTTGGGATAAGTGTCAATTTTCCATATCCAAGTTGAATCATAGGCAGAAACATGTTTGCCTTTAGTAATAAGTTCCATTGCAGACTTAGTGGAAAACCATCCACTTTTACTAGTTTCCCAAAACATACGGTCAGTAATTTGATTTACTAGGATATGTATGGCAATGATTTAGGAAACAATATTTTGTGGTAACACCAGTTCAAGTTTCATTTTGTTCCATTTCTTGTTTGAATCCAGAAAATCACTCACTCGACAATTAAGGTCAACCTTTGGAGATGGGTTAACAACATCACAGAGTGGTTCATTGAGGATCCATTTATCTGTACACAATTTAATTGTTTTTCCATCTCCGACTTGCCATATTAGTCCTTTTTGGAAGGCTTTCCTAATACTCATCATATTTGACCATTGCCAAGAGCAATTCCGTTTACGTTTGTAGTCAATAATATGTTGTTCTTTAAGATATTTTTCAAAATCAACCTTGACCCAAAAGTTGTTAGGCTTAGCTAGGATTTTCCATATCAGTTTGTATTGAAGTGCATAGTTCAGATCTTTAGTTTTGCGGATCCTAAGACCTCCAAGTTTGGTTGGTTGATAGATTTTGTTCCATCCTATAAGAGGTTTGTAGGATGGATCTTTGTTCCAGAAGAAAGATCGGTTGATTCTATCTAGTTCATTATGAGTGTTTGTCGGAAGCATGAAGCTTTGCATTAAGAAATTAGGTTTTGTTGCTAGGTTTGATTTAATTAGGGTGGTTCTTCCTGCTTGGGAAAGGGAATTAGTTTTCCATTTAGTCAATTGTCCTTTTGATCTAGTTACGACATATGCAAAGGTGCTAGAGTTTAGTCTCCCATTAATAATGGGGCAACCAAGGTATCTTTCAAGCGATGTCATGTTTGTAATAGTAAGGATTCCTTGTATTTGTTGTTTTTGTATGCTTGGAATATACGATGTGACCTGAAAAGCTGATTTATGAAAATTTACTTTTTGTCCAAAGATTTGGCAATACTCGTCAATAATCAGTTTAATGTCTCTGCAATTTTTCTTGGTTCACTTTTGAGAAGATCATGATATCATCTGCGAAGGCTAGAAACGGGATTCTAGTACCTAGACGAGTAATTTGGAATCCTAGAGGTTTTCTTTGTCGTTCTGATGCTTAGTTCAGTCGTCGTGCAAATATTCTAGCTCCTAAAATGAACAGGAGAGGAGAAACGGGGTCACCTTGTCGTAGTCCTCTTTGTGGTTTAGATATTTCTGTTGGTCCATTATTGACAAGGACCATGAAAGAAACAGTCAAAATACATTCAGATATCCAATTAATGAATATCGGGTCAAAACCAAATTTTCGGAGGATTTCAAGGATGAATTTCCATTCAATGCGGTAATATGCTTTTTCCATATCCAATTTGATTACAACAAAGACTCCCTTTCCCTTCCTAGATTTGAAGGAGTGAAGTATTTCATGGGCAATCAATATATTATCCTGAATTGATCTGTTTGCAGCAAATGCCCCCTGAAGCGGGTGGATTAGTTTTTCCATATTTCTTTTTAGTCATTCAGTTATAATTTTGGAAATAATTTTATATATCGTTGAGCATAGACTGATGGGTCGGTAGTGATTAGTTGAGTTTCGGTTATCACATTTCGCAATAAGCGTGATAAATGTATGGTTGATATGTTTAAGAATTTTTCCAGAGAGAGAAAAACTTTTAGCAGCCTGGATAACCGATGGCTCAACAATTCCCAATATTTTTGATAGAATTTTGCAGTCATTCCATCAGGTCTAGGCGATTTGTCTTGACCAATAGCGAAGGTAGCTCTCTTGATTTCATCATCGGTAACTTGTTTGGTAAGTTCACTGTTATCCTCTGGCGATATTTCAGTTTGTTTCAGATCAAGATGTTTGTTAAGCACTCTATCATTAATAGGATCACTCTTAAACTATGATACCCGGAAACTCCAAAGTAGTGGGGTGTCCCCGTTTTGGAAACTCGGACACTCAGAAACTCCTCGGAAACTCCTCGGAGACGTTTCCCAGGAGGGGGAAACGGTCAACATTTCCGTTGACCATAAAGAGGGGAAACTTCTCGATTCCAAGAGTGTCTCCTAGTCTTTAAATCTTATATTTAAACTAATTTAAACCTTAAACTATAGAACACTCATTTACTTACACTTTTCTTTCCCACTTCTCCTTCTCGGCTCTCTCCTAAATCCATTAGCGCTCTAGGCAACCATTCCCGATCGTTCATCATCGTCTCTTCATTGGGAGGACGTTTAGGTTGTTTTAAGCTTTAACTAATAACTATGGGTTATTTTAACTATCATTACTTTATTTTAAACTTGATTATGTTGTTTGTTTGGAATTGTATTTTCCTTATTTTGTTAGTTTGCAAGATGTTGTTGATTTGCTCATTGTTCATGATGTTAATCTATCGTACTCCTTTTATAAGTGATTTAATAGCTTGATAATAGTCCATTTTAGGCATCCTTTGGTGATAAATTTATTCTACTCCTTCTTACCTTTAAAATAACATATAATATGTGTTGCCGTTTCCCCGCCGTTTCCTTTTTTATTGAATTTGAGATTGCCGTTTCCTCCTTTCGGAAACGTCTCCGTTTCCGAAACCCGTTTTCATTTCTAATATTTTGTTCATTGTTCATGATGTTAATCTAGCTCTTAAATCCTTTAATAAAATCATTCCGGATTTCATTTCTAATATTTTGTTCTCCAATAATTGTGGTTTCTTCTTGTATCCGGATTTCTTTTATTATTTTTCGGTTTCTCTTACCCGTGGCTATTTATGGAAATAACTCACATTAGTGTCATTGAATTTTATGTGTTTTGTTTTTGCTCGTTGGTTCCAAAAGATCTTTTGAAAGTTGAGAAGTTGTTCCTTTTTAGCAATGAGTCTGGTTTGTTTATCCGCTAAAGCTCTATTTGAAGAAATACAGATACTTTTCTGAATGGTCATAAGATTGATGCGCCCCTGTCCACCATGACTACCACGGAGGAAGAGCAAGCTATGAGCATTCACTCAGAAGGGCCACTAACGCGATCACGTGCCAAAGCAATCGCCAACGCGACACAATCCATGGTTGTTCGCATCGTCGCAAGCCAAGGGACTCAAGAGAGCGTGTTCTTCCTCAGAAGCCTTCAACCCACACTAGAGAACGCGTTCTCTATTAACATCCTCTCTACCATCAATTGAACCTATTCTTTGTATTATTTGGATTGTCAGAACATTATTATTTTAGTTATTTCTTTTAGGGCGTGTGTTCCACGCATGTCACGTGGGCCGGCCCATTAAGGGAGACTCGGCCCATCTGAGTCCCGCGATCTAGTATAAAAGGACAACTCGGCCTTCTGTATTAGGTTACGTTCATTTTTAATCAAAGCCTGAGTATTGAGAGCTAATTGCCTCATCCCCTTTGATCGAGCATCAAACCCTAAATCTTCATTCTCATCTCTATTCCTCCGCTGCCGACGCTACGGCCTCCACTTGATCTTCATCGAGATTATCCAACCCCGCTGCCGATGTTATGGCCTCCACTCGATCTTCATCGAGATTATCCAACCCGTTACCGACGCTACGGCCAAGTACTCGATCTTTTTTGAGTTGATCTCCTTCGCTGCCGTCTTCTAAACATCGCGTTCCACCTTATCACCCTCAACCACGATGCGTGCGACTTCCCACCAAGATCAGAGATCCGGCATCACAAACAGGAACACATCAACTGGCATCAGAGCCTTTGATCTTGTAAGTCGCTTGTCAAGTTTCATTTGTTCACGAATTTTTTTTCTCCCCCATCATTCTTGCTTCCGCCATAATCACAAAAAAAAATTATCTCTCATACACATGCTTGTCCCATCGGTTTCTACAAGAGAATCTCTTGGCCGATAATTGCTTGATCACCTTGCGAAAATTGTGTGATTTGTTTGCATAAAACCTGCGTAGTTAATTCAAAGATTTCCTTAATTGATCGCGTGAATCTCGCATTCATATCTTGCCATATTTGCTTGTGTTGACCGTCAAAAATCTGCATTAAAGTTTCTCTCTCCTATCGCGTAAATCTCGTGATTTCTTTCCTTAAGTTACTTAGCCGTTTATTTTTATTTTGTTTCATTTAATTCTTATCCGATCTTCAATTAAGACTAAGATATCGGATTTGAATTTCAGGAAAAAAAAAACACACGCGACAATTCAAAAAAAAAGAGAAGTAAAGCCAAAATAAGGCAACCTTCTCCCCTCAACGGCTAGGCTCATCTTCTTCACCTCCCCACCGTCTAGTGTCACGTTTGCAAGTGTGTCTTGTGTGTGCGCGTTGTTTACGCAAGAGGTTAAGACTTCTTTCTTTTGGTTTTGTTGCTCTTGTGCTTGCATATCACACTTGCTTTGCTTGCCTTTAGCCGCCCTCATGACCGAAAGAATGCGCCATCCTATGTGAACACTTGCTACTTGTTGAGTGCTTACTTGTTGTTTGGTTTTATATTGTCTTTTGTGCGTTTTTACTCGCGATGGATCGACATATTGTTATAGGTAGCCTCATGGCACCCACAGGTGGGAATGTCCAAGGCGATGGTAACAACCATCCACTACAACAACAGATCGCACAACATGAAGTGGTCCCACTCGCCAATCCTCTACAAGATCCCATTCTGGAGCTCTCGGAAGAACAACGCGAGATCCATGAACTTAGGCGCCAAGTTCTCGAATTCCAGGCCAAGGAACGCGTTGCGCTGGCACAACCCACGCCAACCTTGATGGTCCCAATGGACAATCTGGGCGCGCCGCGTCAATCTGAAGCCGGGCCAAGTAAACAACGCGTTGACAAGGTCAAAAGAGTGATGCCCTCCACCTCCAACTTACAACCGCGGCTTCAAAGAATCCAATCGGTGATAGAAAGCCGCCAAGGCTATGTGTCACATCGTGACCGCTATGCACCACAAGCAACACCAGTCGGCGATGAAACCGACTCCGACCGCGACGAGGTTTCCCACGGTGAGTACTCTAAACCTTATGACTTCAATGACATGTACGAAGCCAGAGGCAACAGACAACAACGTGAGATCGGCTCTACCCCGCTGGTCGGCAGAGCCAGACGAGAAGAACGTGACACAGGCCGACATAGACAATCCAATTGCGCTCCAGATGCTGTGTTGCATCAGCGTCGCCATGCCCCCACACCAGTTCCATTCAACGTGGAGGACCACCTGGGACACCAAAGTGCGAGGAAGCCTCACTATGGCTCGAATGGCTACTTCTCCCACACTCCTCTCCACCAAGATGAGTTCGAGGAGTTTGATGACGAAGAAATGGAGGACTCGGGGATGATCAATCCAGGAAATTTCCATCCCCCACTCGGCGACCCCATGGAGTTGCAAGACCGCCCCGCCGATTGGATCCCTCCACCTAGGCTTCCCCAAGGCGCCAACATGGCCAACGCGCCCTACGACAGGCGCGATGAAATAGAGAGGAGGCATGACATGCCTTATGATGCTCGCCGCGACGCGGCCCACCAAGGGCACCAGCGCCGCCGATGCGCCTAGGGGATGGAGCAACAAGCTTCGTTTGGCAACGATCGTGGCAACAATGGCGCGCAAAGGCACCAACAGGGGCATGCCCAATTTCCATAGGCCCAAGGCCATCAATATGCTCCCTTGGACATTCCAGCGCCGCGCTTGCAACGAAGGCCAGAAGACAATGCTCCCAGGCTCAATCGCCACGAAATTAAGGTAAAAATTGAATTCTTTTTTGGTGAATACAACCCTGCAGTTTTTCTTGAATGGTTGCAGGCTACGGAGTATACCTTGATCTATTGCCAAGTTCCTGAAGAGGACTACGTGGCCGCCGCCACGGTACACTTCCGTGGCACCGCGAGGGTTTGGTGGCACCGATTTGTGGATGATCGAATAAGGAGAAACTTGGTGCCTTTCACTGAATGGCACCAGCTCAAGTATGTGATGACACTCAAGTACGTGCCCCAAGATTACAAGAACCAAATGCGCCTAGACATTTCCATGGCGAAACAAGGTTCGCAGACACCCCTTAAGTTCTTCTCGCAACTTGAGGATATGTACTACAAGGCATCCATTAGCGTGGCTCCATCCACGATGAGGACGAAATTTTTGAGTGGTCTCAACACAAACATCCGAGACCAATTGGAGATCCTTCCAATCAAGGACCTGAACACGCTCATGCACACCGCGATGCAACTCCACCAGCAAATCATGCGAAAGCGTCAAGGACCCTACCAACCCTATGGCCAACGAAGGTATGACACGAACTCTGGTCAATTCCCTTCCACTAATGTGCGTGGCCATCCCCAGGATCCACCGCGTCAAATCCCAACAGGCAAGGGAAGATCGCGACAACACCCAATAATGTTCCTCGCGCGCCGCCACCAAAGGGTACACCACCAAGTCAGGAACGCGCGCGTGACTTGGAATGTTACAAGTGTGGAGGCAGAGGGCATATCCAGCGAAATTGCCCAAACAACAAGAAAGTCCTCTTCTCCACCATCTCCGCGGGGTATGAATCTTATGAGGAGGAGGACACACCCCTTGAGACCATCGATGAAGGGTTCGAAGATGACGAGGAGGCTTACACCTGTGAAGCCACCGCGCTGCATGAAGGCACAGCTCTGAGCCTTGTCACGCGACGTCTCCTCACTGTCAAGGAAGCCACTCTTGGTGATCAACGCGAGAATCTGTTCCACACGTGTTGCTTGGTCAAGACCGCGTCCTTAAGCGTCATCATTGATGGAGGCAGTTGTTGCAACATCATTAACAAAAAGGTGGTCACTCATTTCAACCTGCCAACCACTCCTCACCCACAACCATATGGCCTACAATGGATTTCATCGAATTCTGGTAACATTGTAACTCGTCAATGTCTCATTTCATTTTCCATTGGTCAATATACAGATTATGTCCTATGTGATGTCATTACCATGGATGCCACACATCTTTTGTTGGGGCGCCCATGGCAATTTGACAGGCGCGTTCTTCACGATGGCTATTTAAACACTTATGTGTTTACTTACCACGGGAAACGCATCACGCTCTTACCTATGTCGCCTCATGAGATTTTACAGGACCAGGTTGAGCGTGATAGATAGAAGGCAATTGAAGCGTCAAAGAACCAGACTCCCAGTAGCACGCGTTCTTCATCTGGGAACAAAGACGCTAGCACCGACAACGCGTCAAGTGATCGAACGCGTCCCAAAGACGGGTCAAAGCCCGCGCCAAAAAACACCACGTTGAAAGGCACCTGTGAGCACAGGTTGCTCCTGGCGTGGCCAAGCGACCTCACTGCCCCCTTGAGTGGCAAGGCACCCTGTTTACTCTTAGTGCCCACGCCTTGCACCCAAGAGGCCCCCATAATGGAAGCCCTGCCGAGCGCGATCTCTGAGCTGCTTGAAGAGTTCAACGACTTATTTCCAGAGGAGCTTTGATGAGGGATCATCCGAGGTCTCACCCAAGGCGACCACAAGAGGAGATGGTCCACGCACAAGAGCTCAAGCCAAGCGCATGCAAGAGGAGCTCGAGAACTTGGCAAGCCTCCATATCTCAAGGGAGCCCACCCTCGTCGAGGACTTCACCGAACCCATGCTAAGGACCTTGGTGACCTTCCGAGCCAAGCCAAGTGCGGGAGAATGAAGGCCACAAGAGACAAAGGCTCCAGCCCCTGACTCGGCCAACAACTCGGCCGAGTGGTAGGCCGAGTTCCTTGCAGTTTTTGTGTGTGTTGTCAAGGCCTTTAAAAGCCCTGACTCGGCCCAGAACTCGGCCGAGTTCTTGGCCGAGTTCTTTGCAGTTTTATGTGCTTTTAAGACCCCTTTTTGTATGACTTTTGCTTGGGGCTTTTGGGGCTTGTTTGGGCCATGGCTTAGGGTAGTATTTAAGGCCATTTTGTTGTCTTTTGACCAAGACTTTTGATGACATGAATGTTGCTTTAAGCACAATGAAGATTGAGAGCTCCATGGGAGTGCTTCTCAAGTGTTGATTTGAACTAGCTTGGTTGCCTTGCATTGTGTCAATTTCCTCCATAAGATTGGTGCTCGTAGGCCTCACTCGCCTCCTCCTCGTGCTCCTTGGATTCGTCCATTGTTGTGTGAGGTTGTAGAAGGAAGGGTTGGTTGATATTTGGTTTTGGTTCCTGGGAGACATCTTAGGGCTCCAAGGGTCTTGCCTCTATTCAATTCGGTTCTTTCTATATCCCCTTTGTTTATCTTTGTTCATTCTTCATTTGCTAACTTCCATTGTTGTTGTTTCTCTTTGTGCTTCATCTTCCATCTTCCTTTGAGTCCCTTGGCGTCAAGATCGGGCCACCCGCGGCTAATCCCCGCATCAATTGGTATCAGAGCTCCATTGAGACGCCGAGCAACCACCTCAACCAAGATCTCAGCCGAGCCCCTCTTGGTTAGCTCTTTGAGTCTTTCTTTCCATTTCTTCTTTGTGTTCTTCTTGAACTTCTTTGTGTTCTTCATGTGTTCTTCTTGCTTTGTTGTTTCTAGTTTGTTATTGCTTGTGCTTGTGAATGTGTGAACTTGTTGCCACCACCTCTTTGTCACCACAAACAAGCCACCATCACCTCCTAGAATCGCAGCCAACAAGCCACCACCACCACCACCACCACCTTTCAGCCACCACCCAACCACCACCTAAACCCCTACAAGCTGCACGAAATTCCAGCCCCAAAAACCCTCACCAACTCTAGCCCCAAAAATCCCACCAACTCTTGTACTATCCTATGATCTACTAGTCATATCATCGTTTGCTTCAAAAGTCAAGAAAAGGAAGGAAGAGTAGCCTATCTATTATATATTGTTGTTGCACGTGAGTTTTCAAAAAAAAAAGGAATATCAGAAAAGAAAAGAAAAAGGAAAACAAAAGCAAAAAAAAAAGAGAAAAAAAAGGCTTGTTCTTGTTCTTGCATGAAGACCTTGATTGTTGTTGATCATATGTTGTTATCTTCAAGTGTTTGTTGACCTCTACAAGCCCCATCCCAAGCTTGATATACTACAAGAACTTGATTGCCTAAACACATTCCATATCATTGGCAACTTGATCATGTGTTCATGAGTATTGGTAAAACAAGCTAGGAGTGACATTGCTTTGTTGAGTCTTCTAAACACATTTCCTTTGTGTCTTCATTGTGTGTCTTTGTGTGTCTTCTTGAGCTCTTTTCCAAGTCCAAACACATATCCTCGCTCAATCAAATTGAATTGCCATTATCTAAGTCCAAGAGCTACTCATATTGGTTTGTGTTGTCTAAGTTCACCAATGCTTATATGAAGTTTTTTGTCCCTCTCAAGGCAGCTCCACACTCCATAAGCTTGCATCGACATCAACAAGAGAGTGAGCGATCAAACACACGAGAGTAAACACTTGTGAGGTTGTTTTGATTTCACTAATCCTAACTTGTTTCTTGGAGTTTGTTGATCATGTCTCAAGTAGATAGCCCACCGAATGGAGGAGAGTCCGAACGAATGGCACCCAAGTTGTTCAACACGCTTAAGGCAATATCGGACAACATAGCCCTCTTGACCGACCGGATGGCGGCCTTGGAGACGCGAGTATCCGAGTCCGCAGCCGCGACTCTTGGCACCCCCACCAGCCATGCGGCCGCCCCTATCGGTACCCAAAATGAGGCGAGAGACCCGGTCAATCCCGAGCCCATCCATGCGCGCCAAGTGCCCATAGTTGCCAACTCCCCCCGGCATAGAGATAGGCCTTTTGCTCCTAACCGAATAATTGAATTTCAGGGAATTCCAAGGCGTGCCTATCATGAGGAGCCAAGGCGAGCCTTTGAAGAAGAAGAGGAGTTCTAAGATGAAGAATGGGAACCTATGCCGCCTCGAGGCTTCCAAGGAAGAAGAGGCCGAGAGCAAGAGCAAGATGGCATTGGCAAGATCAAGGTGAAGATTCCATCCTTTGAAGGAAAGTATGATCCGGATGTCTACATGGAATGGGAGACTAAGATTGAGAAAATATGGAGTTGCCATAACTTTTCCGAGCAAAAAAAGGTACAACTCGCAACCCTTGAATTCAATTGTTATGCACTAATATGGTGGGATAACCTTGTGAAAGAAAGGAGGCGAGCCCTAGACCCGGCCGTGGCCACTTGGGAGCAAATGAAGGCCTTGATGAGAGCTCGCTTTGTGCCACAACACCACGCACGTGAGCTAAGGCAAAGACTAGAGAATTTGAAGCAAGGATCCATGAGTGCCGAAGAAACCTACAATGCGATGCAAGTTGCAATGGCTAGGGCCAATGTACGTGAAGATGAAGAGACCACCATGGCTAGGTATCTTCGTGTCCTCAACTATCATTTGGCTAATGAAGTAGACTTGTATCCCTATGCCTCCATGACAGAATTGCTACACTTAGCCATCAAAATTGAAAGAAAAACTAAGCCTAGGAACCAAGGAGGAAGAATGACAAGTGGGATGCCCAACTCTTGGAAGAATCCAACTCAAAACCGAGGCTACCAACCCTATGGAAGAGAGCCCTTTCAAGCAAAGGACAAGGGACAATCATCAAAGCCTCATTGGGATCAAGGAGGGCCGAAGAGGAGTACTCAACCTACACCCTCCACACCGAGCCCAAGGCAGCCCGCCGCGGCCCCTAATGGCCCCAAAGGGAGTGCTTCTAACCCTTCTCCTAGAGCTAGAGATATCACATGTTTTAAATTCCAAGGTAAAGGTCATTATGCAAGGGATTGCCCTAACACTAGAACACTCGTGATTAACCACCTAGGGCAATATGAATCTGAGTCCGAATGTGATGAAAATGATGCTTGTGATGATAAAAAGCATGAAACTGATTTGGATGATGAGAATGAAATTGAATATGAGCATGGAGAGTCATTGCTTGTTAGGAGAACTTTGCATGTAAAACCGGCCCCATGTGATGATAATCAAAGAGAAAATCTTTTCCATACTTGTTGTCTAGTTAAAAGCAAGGTGTGCAACATGATAATAGATGGAGAAAGTTGTTGTAACATAGCTAGCACCGAGTTAGTTAGTAAATTACAACTTTCTACTTCTTATCACCCTAGGCCTTATAAATTGCAATGGATGAATGATTGTGGTGAATTGAGAGTTAGCAAGCAAGTTAAGGTGACTATCACATTAGGGCATTATGAAGATACTATTTTATGTGATGTATTGCCTATGCAAGCTTGTCATATCTTACTTGGTCGTCCATGGCAATATGATAAGAAAGTTATGCATGATGGTCTTACCAACCGCCATTCCTTTACTTTTCATGGTAAAAATGTTATCCTCAAACCTATGACCCCATCTCAAGTTACGGATGATTATGAAAAGAAAAGAGTTAAGGAAAGGGAAGAGGAGAGAGTGAGGAAAGGAAAGGCCCTACAAAACCAACCCACACCCATGGCCAAGCCGAGCCAAACCCTTAGCATCCAGCCCACAACCGTCCTCTTAGCTTCCAAGAGAGAGCTTAAAGTTGAGTTCCTAGACCCGGATACTACACTTATGTTGTTGTGCAAGGAGCTTAGCTTGTTGAGTGATGACCTTAAGGCCACCCTTCCTCCCCAAATTCAGTCCATACTTGAGGAGTTTCATGATGTGTTCCCGGAAGAGATACCACCCGGCCTACCCCCTATTCGTGGCATAGAACACCAAATTGATCTCATTCCCGGAGCCACTTTGCCTAATAGGCCAGCCTATAGGATGAACCCTAAGGAAACCCATGAGATCCAAACCCAAGTTGAGGAATTGTTAGACAAGGGTTATGTGAGAGAGAGTCTTAGTCCTTGTGCCATGCCCGTGCTTTTAGTGCCTAAGAAAGATGGCTCATGGAGAATGTGTGTGGATTGTAGAGCCATCAACAACATCACGGTCAAGTACCGTCATCCCATCCCCCGCCTAGATGACATGTTAGATGAGTTATATGGTGCCACGATCTTTTCCAAGATAGACCTTAAGAGTGGATACCATCAAATTAGGATGAAGGAAGGGGATGAGTGGAAAACCGCTTTTAAGACTAAGTTTGGTCTTTATGAATGGTTAATCATGCCTTTTGGGTTAACTAATGCCCCTAGTACTTTCACGCGCTTGATGAACCATGTGCTTAGGCATTATATAGGGAAGTTTGTTGTTGTGTATTTTGATGATATACTTGTGTACAGCCGCTCCCTAGAAGATCATGAAGCTCATCTAAGGGAAGTTCTCTCTACCCTTCGTGTAGAGCACTTGTATGCTAATCTTAAGAAATGTGAGTTGTGCACTAATAGTGTTACTTTTCTTGGTTTTGTAGTGAACTCACAAGGATTGCAAGTGGATGAGCATAAGATCCAAGCCATTCAAGAATGGCCAACACCCACCTCAATTGGCCAAGTGAGGAGCTTCCATGGACTAGCTAGCTTCTACCGGCGATTTGTCAAGGATTTCAGCACCATTACAGACCCCTTGACCGAGATCACCAAGAAGCTTAGCCCATTCAAATGGGGAGACGCCCAAGAGAGAGCATTCAACACCCTGAAGGAGAAGCTAACCCAAGCACCATTGCTAGCTCTCCCGGATTTCAACCGTCCCTTTGAAGTGGAGTGTGATGCTTCGGGCATAGGCATAGGAGGAGTTCTCATGCAAGAAGGTAAGACTATTGCCTATTTCTCCGAAAAATTGAAAGGTGCATGTCTTAACTACTCGACATATGATAAAGAGTTGTATGCTTTGTTTCGAGTGCTTAAGACTTGGCAACATTACCTATGGCCTAGAGAATTTGTTTTGCATACCGATCATGAGTCCTTGAAGCATTTTAAGAGTCAAGATAAATTGGATAGGCGTCATGGTAGATGGATGGAATTCATTGAAACATTTCCTTATGTGATCAAGTACAAGAAAGGAAAAGATAATGTTATTGCCGATGCTTTTTCTAGAAGACATGTTTTGTTGACCACATTAGACTCTAAGGTGCTAGGATTTGCATACATAAAAGAGTTATATGTGGATGATGCTGATTTTTGTGATGTTTACAAGCAATGTGTGCTAAAAGGTTCATTAGATAAGTATTACTTGTTTGATGGATTCTTGTTCAAAGTTGATAAAGTGTGCATACCTCGTTGTTCCCTTCGATTGTTACTTGTTGAAGAAGCCCATAGGGGTGGATTGATGGGTCATTTTGGGAGGGATAAAACATATCACATGTTGCATACTCATTTCTTTTGGCCACATATGCTTAGGGATGTTGAGCACTTAGTTAAGAGATGTTTGGATTGTTTGAAGGACAAGTCTAAGTTGAAGCCCCATGGATTGTATAGTCCTTTGCCCATTCCTACAGCCCCTTGGGAGGATATATCAATGGATTTTATTGTGGGATTGCCTAGGACTAAGAAGGGGAGAGATTCGATCTTTGTGGTAGTTGATCGTTTCTCTAAGATGGCTCATTTCATAGCTTGCCATAAGACCGATGATGCACCCAATGTAGCTAGCATATTCTTTAGGGAAATAGTTAGGTTGCATGGTGTACCTAGGACTATAGTAAGTGACCGAGATGTGAAGTTCCTTAGCCCGTTTTGGAAGACACTTTGGAGCAAGCTAGGAACTAAGTTATTGTTCTCTACTTCTAGTCATCCCCAAACCGATGGTCAAACGGAGGTGACTAATAGGACCTTAGCCACCATTCTTAGAGCCATTATTAGGAAGAATCTCAAGGATTGGGAGGAATCTTTGCCACATGTGGAGTTTGCTTATAATAGGACCGTCCATTCCTCCACACAATTGACTCCTTTTGAGTGTGTTTATGGTGTGAATCCTTTAACCCCACTTGATCTTAGTCCCTTCCCCATGAAGGAACGAGAAAGTTTTGATGCAGGTAAGCACTTGGAATTCATCAAGGAGTTGCATGAGCGCACAAGGAACAAGCTTCATGCCACGGCGGAATACAACGCAGCCAAGGCCAACAAAGGGCGTCGCCGCTTGGTGTTTCAACCCGAAGATCTTGTGTGGGTGCATTTGAGGAAGGAGCGTTTTCCCGAGAAGCGCAAGTCCAAGCTTTCACCAAGAGGAGACGGGCCTTTCAAAGTGCTACACCATGCTGGAGACAATGCCTATGTCTTGGAGCTACCGGACGATTATGGAGTTAGCCCGACATTCAATGTAGCCGACCTCACGCCATATCTTTCCATGGATGAAGAAGGTGATTCGGGGTCGAATCCTTTTCAAGAAGGGGAGAATGATGAGGGATCATCCGAGGTCTCACCCAAGGCGACCACAAGAGGAGATGGTCCACGCACAAGAGCTCAAGCCAAGTGCATGCAAGAGGAGCTCGAGAACTTGGCAAGCCTCCACATCTCAAGGGAGCCCACCCTCGTCGAGGACTTCACCGAACCCATGCTAAGGACCTTGGTGACCTTCCGAGCCAAGCCAAGTGCGGGAGAATGAAGGCCACAAGAGACGAAGGCTCCAGCCCCTGACTCGGCCAACAACTCGGCCGAGTGGTAGGCCGAGTCAGGGGCAATGGAGCCGGTGTAGAGAGGTGAGGATTCGGGGAATGAGTGGGTGAGGAGGGTGGTAACAAGGATAGTGGAGAGGTGACTGAAGGTAACGAGGAGGCCTCGGCAGCAGCCAGAAGTTGAGTGGTGACAAGTGAAGGTGGTCGAGATGTGGAGGGCAAGGGCGTAGCGGGACGGGATGTAGGAAAGACATCTTCATCAAAGATGACATGGGTGCAGATGTAGATACGTCTTGTGGGTTGGTGAAGGCAGATGTAGCCTTTGTGTTTGGTGTTGTAGCCAACAAAGACGCATGGAAGAGAGCGATAGGACATTTTTGTGGAATTGTAAGGACGAAGATATGGGAAACAGAGGCAATCGAATGTCTTGAGCAGCCCATAATTTGGTGACTTGTGATAGAGTGTCTGAAAGGGAGACTGGTATCCTAAGGTGGGTGTGATGGTTCTGTTTGAGAGATAGACAACAGTATGAAACGCATTTTCCCAAAATTCAAAGGGAAGAGAACATTGGGCAAGAAGCGCAAACCCTTTTTCCTGTATGACACGATGACGTCTCTCAACAACACCATTTTGAGAAGGTGTGTGAGGGCAGGAAATCCGATGTATAATACCCTATGTGTGAAGGAAGGGAAGAAGAGACTGATATTCTCCACCCCCATCAGTTTGAAGGCGTTTGATTTTTGTTTGAAATTGAGTTTCAATCATTTTGTGGAACTGGATGAACACTGGCTGAACTTGATATTTTTTATTCAAGAAATAAATCCAGATATACTTAGAATAATCATTAACAAACTGAACAAAGTATTTCGACCCATAAATTGAAGAAACAGATGAGGGACCCCATAGATCACTGTAGACAAGATCAAACATCGACTGACTCGGTTCATGACAAGAGGAAATAGGTAACCTACGACTTTTACCTAATTGACAAGGAGGACAAACATTGGGTAGAGTTTTATTTGACACAAGTAAATGGAAGGAAGACACTAGATGATGAAGAATGGACTCATGAGGGTGCCCAGGATGACGATGTCAGCCATGGAGGGAGGTACAAACAACAGAGTTGGCCACGAGTGAGGTTCGGTTGGGACTCGACGCATGCACTTTGTAAAGACCATCTTCAACGATGCCGTTCAGAATGATCCGCCCTTGCAAGTCCTTCATAAACCAACAAGACGAGTGCAATTCAACAAAAAACATTATTATCACGAGTTAATGAAGAAGCACTGAGCAGGTTCTTAGATATATCAGGAACAACAAGGATATTTTTCAGATGCAGAGAACCAGATAAATTAGCATTGCCATAATGAGTTATGGGAATGGTTTTACCGTCACCCATGGCTAGCTGATCAGAACCACTATAATCAGACCAGAGAGATAGGTTGCACATATTGGCAGTGACATGGTGGGAAGCGCCAAAGTCAAAGTACCAAGGATCATGAAGGGCAGAAGGTGAGGCCAGGTTCGCCTGTTTCGACGGAAAGGGCGGGTATGTAGAATTATCATGATGATCATAGCAGTTGCGAGCCTGATGACCAGGCCGATTGCAGATTTGACAGACAGGGCGGCTGCGTCCATGTAAAGAGTCAAGATTGGGTTCAAAGGAACGGTTGCGACGTCCGCGAGAGCCGCGGCCACCACGGCCACGCCCACGAGAACCAGACTGAGAAAAATCGTCGCTGGAAGAGTTGTCGGAGGTCGCCAAGTTGATAGTGGGTGATGAGGCTGGATTGTCTGAAACAGTAGCAGCAATGAACTTGGTCTCAGCATCAATACGAGCCTCTTCCGTCAAGAGCATGCCGGTGAGTTCATTGGGTGTTATTGGTTCAACACGCATATTGACACCAGACTTGAAGGCACCATAGGAGGAATCCAGGCCTTGAAGAATACACAACAAGTAATCATCATCAGAAACAGCGTGCTCACATTCAGCGAGCGAATCAACAAGACTTCGTTTCTTTTCAATGTAATCAAGCATAGATAGAGAGCATTTGGACAGGGTGTGCAATTGGCTCTTTAACTGCATAAGTTGAGCGCGAGACTGAGACCGAAACATCTGCTGAATCAAATTCCAAGCTTCATGAGTGGATTTTGCGCGAGCAACTGAACATAGTAGACGATCTGATAGGGTTACCCTAATCCAAACGAGGACAAGGCGATCGGTTTTGCGCCAGGCGAGGTAGGATTTGACGGCTTCTGCATTAGCGGCAGCACCAGTAGAAGAGGAGGGCTGAACCATGGGAGAATTGGTGACATAGCCATCGAGTTCAAAGGCCTCTAGAGTGGAGAGAATGGTGCTGCGCCAGGGATAGTAATTGTCTCTATCAAGTTTGATTGAGATATTGGGGAATTGAAAGTTTAATGTAGTGGAGGCAGAGAGGAGGGAGGTGTTTAGACGTGGGGAAGAAGACGACTTTGTGGGATCGAGAGCCATCGTAGTAGATTGTGAATGGGAGAGATAGAGGATCGTGGAAATTAGAGGTTGCTCTGATACCACATAAGGATTAGGGTTTGACAATTCTTTGTTAACTTTACTGAGAAAGGAGATTACATTATATATAGGATACAAGAGTTGGGCCACCAGTACAGAAAGGGAAAACAATTTACAAGTATATTGCTCTAAGGTTTGGGCTTGGCTGTTATCCACAACCACCAGATGTAAGTTTTCAAAGGCCAAATATCGAGTCCAATCCAGTAGGGAATGTAACACCCCGGGCCAGAGGTGCTACAGTGCCATAGTTTCGAAGGACTATAAGGCGGGTGAAATAAAAATTTGCAAAACATATCTCATACATAATATATACCAAAAGCAGCACAGCGGAAAAACCTGTAAAACCTGTCCAAAGTTGAAACCATAATCAACTTAACATACAGAAAGTACTACAATTTACAAACCAGAAACCAACAACCAAAGACCAAAAGCCAATACAACAAGTTCGACCACTTCAAGGTCCAAAACCAAAACGATGCATACAATCAAGTCAAAGTCTCAAACCAAAATTAGAGTTCTCGACTCCAAAACCGACGGTGATCAGGATTCTCCTTGCTGGCGCTAAATCTGCAAAGCCTGATTGACTGGGGGACCCGATACCCCAGCCAACCACGGCACGTAAACCGCAGTTGGTCAGTCTCGTGAAAGACTATGGCAAGATTCCTCAAGCCAAAACAGTTCAAAACACATACATATATCACCAACCAACTCACAACAACGACAACACGCCACACAATATATAATATCATAACTATACTTAATCATATCAACCAACCAATGCCAACCACACGTCAAAACATATACACACACTATCACATACCATTCATTACACATCCTTATCCAACTCTTCACTATACTAACCTCAATCAATCCATCCTCAAACTCATCACAAGCATAAACGAATAAAACGATCCAATCCAACTTCACTGACACGTCCAATCCATCCTTCTCTCTATTACTAATACCTCAATCAACAACTCTATGCACATACACATCTCTTACTACTGACTTACAACCAAAGCTAACCAATTATACTGAACTCACTACTGCACTAACACAACAAAATCAATTAACCTTCACATCAACAAACACATAAGCATCAACGAGATAATCATCACATATAAACATAACAAAATAACGATCCAGGCCAGCCACCCTTCTGGTGCCGCCTGTTCGTTAACATAGACTGTAACTCATACACTCAAATTCAAACCATGTGGCCCACACCCTCAAGATGGGAAACCAACCTTCACAACATCCACACAATCGACCTTCATAATCAATCAACATACCCTTTTATCCGAAACTAGCTAATACCAGCATCCACATCAACAGAGATTCACAACTTTGACTAGTTACAATTAACAATATAACACACGAAATTCACAACCACAACCAATGGCCAACAATGACCCACAACCACAACTAGGGCTGTTCATAACCGGATATCCGATCCGATCCGGCTTATCGGATCGGATATCCGCAGACACGATTTTTCAAAACTGTGATCCGTATCCGATCTGAAACGTTTCGGATATCCGATCCGAAAGTCCCGGATCAGACCGGATATCCGAAACGGATATCCTAAATATCCGATTAGTACATAAACATCATATATTAAGGAAAAATACATATTTTAACATGATAAAATAATATATAAATACTTCATATTTTAATTTTTAATTTAAAATAATATATAAATACATCATATATTAAGGCAAAATACATATTTTAACACAAATGTCTATTAGCAAAATACATATTTTAATTTTTAATTTAAAATATTAATAATAGCAAGCTACCCCCGGATATCCGGCGGATACCAAACCCCGATCCGTATCCGATCCGTTGATCCGGAAAAATTTCCCGGATCGGATCGGATCGGATTCGGATAATTATTCATCGGATACGGATTTTTTCGGATCGGATCGGTGGATCAACGGATCGGATCATGCGGATCGGATATTTTTGAACAGCCCTAACCACAACTAATAACAATCAACGTCCAACATAAACCAATTATCAAACATACAACCAAATTACCAACACAACCACTTAATCAAGTACATAATCAACATTCAACACATAACCAACACCTCCAATCCAACCTCCGTCTCCACCACCACATCACCGGGTGAGACAATCAACACACACAACCACCAACACCTCCAATCCAACCTCCGTCTCCACCACCACATCACCGGGTGAGACAATCAACACACACAACCACCAACACCTCCAATCTAACCTCCGTCTCCACCACCACATCATCGGGTGAGACAATCAACACACACAACCACCAACACCTCCAATCCAACCTCCGTCTCCACCACCACATCACCGGGTGAGACAATCAACACACACTTTCCGGATGGGACTTTCACCATCCAACCCTTGGCCCTTAACGATGTAGGCGTGCACCCTACGCGGTTTGGTGAGACTATCATCACCTGACCCTTCGACCTTCGGGGGTTCATACCCACCGAGGCCCTAAATATAAGGACTTTCACCAACCAACAACATTCCACCACTACATCGACACCAATTCAAACACTTTATACGACAACCAATCAAATATCACATACACACACAATCCAACACACACACACAAACTCAATCCAACACACACACACATTCAATCCAACACACGCACACACACGATCCAACACACGCACACACACACATTCAATCCAACACACACACACACACTTCAATCCAACACACGCACACACACGATCCAACACACGCACACACACACACACATTCAACAAACACTATCAACAACAATCAATCACACTTAGTCACAATTGACTATCACGTCAACATTTAATCAAATACGATACAAGACAAATCATATCACACGCACATACCCATTTTCGACCAAGCAACGGTAAACTTAATTATGAAATAAATTAGGCATAAATCAATTTATAAAAAATATAAAGTTAGCAAGGATCCTCTTGCCTCAAATCGAACCACAACGACCCCAGAGGTCTCCAAACCACTCGAACGAACCTGCGAAATCAATCCGAGCAAATCCCTGGCATTATTTAACTCATACTGAATCACAACCAATAAACCCCCAAATCAAACCCTAAAATCAAACCTTAATTAATTAGGCCAATCACACCCCAAAATCCACCCAATTCAGTCCAAAAATTCAGCATATATATATATATATACTCAGCCATCCAAAGCCCCAAAATTATACCGAACGAAGATCCGATCTTACCTTGTCGTCGACCACCTTCAGCAGCCACTAGGAAGAACACCTCGGCACCGGAGACGACGGCGGCAACCAGCACAACCACCGCAGCAACAGTAGCACACCAGCAGAACGCAGCACAACCACACCAACAGCGGCTCCGACTTGTAAAAATTCGTTCTCCCTGCTCAGGACTCCGAATGCAATGATTCCAACTCGAGGAGTTAGATATACGAGTCTAGTTTGCCTCCTCAAAATTTCAGACCAAATTAATGAGTGAGTAGAGAGTTAGTACAATTCTCCTGAAGTGTCGCAGATGGGGCAACAAACACCAGCGGATCCGGATCTGTGCAGCAGCTCGTCGCGGTTCAACAGAGGTTCGGCTCGTCTCGTCGGTGGCTCGACTCAGCAGCTCGCCGGATCTGGCTTCCCAACACCGGAAAGCAGCAGCCAGCAGCTCCACGGCCACCAGCGCAGCTCCAGAACAGGGGAGCAGAGGTGGCTCAGTTGCACCCACGCCGCGCCCAACACCAGCAGACACCAGCGAACCGTAGCTCCTTCTCCAGCGGCTTCGCACTGCACCATTCGCCACCACCTCGGACCGAGCACGAACCAACCACCACAGACGCAGCACCACCAGCACAAAGCGCAGCTCACGACAAAGGAGGGCAGAGGAGGAGCGGCGCGGTCCGGGTCGAGCTCACCGGGGGAGAAGACGGCTCAACTGGGCTCACCGGAGGAGAAGAGGGCTGGGCACAGGGGAATCGGATTCGGGAGGAGGGAGTTCGGGAAGGAGCAGCTCACCCCCGAGAGATAAGGACCGGATTTGGGGATTTATCTCCCAAATTTCTCATTTATCCCCAAATTAATTAAATCCCTAATTAATTTACCATAATGTCATTTTCAACTTATTTGGGGTATTTCAGGGAAGAACCAACCTATGACAAATTAGTTTCTAGACATAAAACAAGAACATGCCACAGCGATTCAGAAGCTCATCCACAACGATCACAAGCAAGTGATTCAACCACATGTCTCCTATATAGATTCTCCATTATGGGCAAAGCATCCGAGCATGCTCTCAAGCAAAACAAAATTAGGTTAGGCGGCACCTTCATCGACCAAATCAGTTTCCAAATATCAGTTGTTGATCCTCCAAGACGATCTTACCAATCAGAAATAGTCCGACAAGAACCTATCCAATATGTCGATCTAACCGTTAATAGACCTATTTTGGGGCGAAAAGATCGAACCGACTTGAATCGCCTTAAGAAGGGCAACTAGACAACAACAGTATTGATTATATCTGAATGATCCAAATCAAGCAAAGAACTCGATGAAATAAGATTAAATAGATGCAAATATTAGCTTATCTCCTTTGAATAAGAGACTGGTCGAATCGAGTGACTTAATCTTCGGTCGCTTCAATATTGAAACGATGAACTGAACTAGAGAATAATCATAAAAGAACGAGAGAGTTGCAAATGATAGCTTGTATTAGCAGTAATGATCGTGTCTATTACAAGAGCAGGATTAACCCTTTTTATACATAATTATAAGGCTCAACTAATCTATCCATTGTCGTTCGAGATTTTAGGGATTCGTCAAGCTGTCGCTCCATTTGTCCGATATCTTCTCAACCGTCCCAACGTTCCTCTTTATTCTACCTTCTCCAAATCATGGCCCAACTCGTTCGTTTATTTGGGTCGGCTTAATTGACAATGATAATTTCTGAGCCCAACAATTTCCCCAAGATCAAAGTGGGCCGGAGGAAGAGAAACGGTTTCTGACGAGACGGTTTGATCTTCAGTCTGGCAAAATCTTTTCCCGAATCTTCTACAGACCATGGGCTATCGTGGCGTTTTGTGAGTGGCCCAATGTTTTGACCACAGAGGAGGCAGTTTTACTGCTTTAAATAACCCTCAATCGGCTTTCTTGTCACCACAGAGCTCACGTCCTTGTCAAGGTAATTTCCTTTTTTCAAATTTTTACCCTTCTTCTTCTTTCACTGCTTTCATGGCGTCTTCAAGGTCTAGGGGTAGGATCGTGTCTGGAGATCCTTCTGAAGATGAGAATGCTTTCACACCTTTAGGACTTCTTTAGTTGTTCTGATTCCGTTGGTAGAACCCTAACCCAGGCCGAGTTGGATAAGGTTCTTGAAATCGGTCAGTTCCCCGTGGGTACTATGGCTCGTCTTCCCCTTTCCCATGAGCGAGCCAACTGGTATCATGGAGATTGGGTTTGTTTTTTTGAATACCCTTTTAAGATTGGCCATTCCTTTCCGTTTTCCAATCTAGTTAGGAACTTTCTTTCCGTCATGAGACTTGCCCCTTGTCAGGTCATGCCCCACACTTGGCGTCTACTTAGGGTAATCGACCTTGTTTCTGCCGGTGTCAAATTTGATTTCGACTTTGACGCTTTGTGGTATTCTTACTATCTGATTAGTCGGGGTTCTTCTAGGTTTCAGTTACGCTTTCGTCGTGACAGAAAGCCTTTAGCTTTGAACCAAGATGTTAACGATCGTGGGTGGAGAACTTGTTTCTTCTTTGTAGAGCGTAAGTCGCTTGAAAGGGGGGTCGATTGTTCTTTTTTGCTCTCAGACTGGAGGAAGACAGGTATTGTATTCTTCCTTCGATTTTTCTTTGCTGGAATCTTCTAAACCCTTGCTTACGTGTTTTTTATCGCAGTGCCTGAACCAGGAGAACCCGGGGATTTTGAGGCGGTGACCAAGGCTTTACTCAAACTTCCAGAATTAGAGAGATATTTTAAGAACGTCGGCTTCTTAATACCTGACCGTGCCGAGATGTCGACTCCTTCTGCATCCATCTCCAAAGGCACTTGTTCGTTCCTACAGGTATGCGTGTGGTTAGTCTTTGAAGTTTTCATATGCTTCTGGTGTTGTGCTATTTTATCAGCGTCTCGTGGCGCACGGTCCAGTGCTCGTTTGTCGGGAAAAGCCTTTTGGAGCAAAAGTTGTCGGCTGCTAAAGCGTCCTCTTCGAGGGCTATCATCAAGGCTCAACCATCTGTTGGAGTAATCACTTTAGACTCTTCGTCGTCCAAGACATCAGGGGCGAAGAGAAAGGCGTCTGTCACTTTAGATTCCCCGCCAGGGATGCTGAAAGAGAGAGCAACGAGTGACTTGACTCGATTTGTTGATCCAGAAGCCAAGAAAGAGTTCGGCAACCTTTCTCCCATCGACTGTATGGATGAAGCTGTTGTTGGTGCTTGGAAAGTAAGTAGTAGGGGATTTGTCGTTAGAGTTTTTTGTTTTGTTTTTTGAAACTGATTACATATTATATGAAATGTAGGCCTTTCAGTACTCAATGGTCGCCTTTTCTACTATTCAAGAATTGAGTGATAGATCCGATAGATGAATCGCACAGGCGGACAGTCAGGCAAAGGCTGCCAAGGATCGTGTGAGGATCGTCGAGAAAGAGCTGATGTCGGTTAAGGAGGAACTTCAATCTCAAGTCGAGGAGGCTGAAAAGCGTCGTGAGAAAGATGCTCGAACTGCTGGCGACGTTAGGACTTATTATTGTTTGAAGTCTTGTATTGAGATGATGGAGGAATTTACTACTGGTACCCATGTAGATTGGGATGTCGAAGAGGAGAGGGCCAAAATGGACCTCTTGTACCTGTTGGGCCCAACATACTCCAGAGGAATCAAAGTCAGTAAATTGGGCCGAGATCCAAGCAAAGTCGAAGGTCGAGAAAAACCCGGAGGAGGCGTCGGACATTTCTCAGACGCGTAGGATCCGACCAGCTCCGAAGATCTCGCCCAACATATTAAATGCTTGATCGATAGCAACGGCTACGGCATTAAACACAGGAATAATGTGGGAAATCAAGAGCTGACCCCGAGGATCTCACCCAGAATTAAGTGGGAAATATTGCAAATAATGAAGTAACGGACACAAAATGGCATTACCATATATAGATCACGACGAGATAAGAAAAAGGACACATCGGCATTCGGTACTCATTCGCTTACCCTGAAAAGAACTTACTAGCACGTTCGCTCTAGCTCAATCTCCTCAGAATCTTGCTCAATCGCTGCCGATCGTATCACAGAAACACCTATCGAACAGGACTCGATCCCTTGTTCTCTAAGGATAAGTTGAACTTCGATTTGATTCAATCATCCATAGATCAATAAAATTATCTTTCTATTTTGCATCCCGTCTTTACTTGTTGACTGTCTGTTTGGTTTGGAGTGATTTTCTATTACCCGATCGACTCGTTACCCCGTCTAAGGCGATTTAGGTCGTCTGATCTTTTCACCCTAAAACAATTTGGCGCCCACCGTGGGGCAACTTGCCGATCACCATCTCGGAACCTTCCAACCATGACTATCAACCCACCTACCAGTACCGAGGAGCCACGCCTCGAAGACAACACCCAAGCTCAAGGAAACACAACCGAAAATCCTACTCTAACCCAATTCCAAGAGCTTGCCGAAAAAATGACTACCCTACAAGAGGAACTTGCCCAGCAACGCCAAAAGACCGAAGCCTTGGCTGCTTTATCCACCCAATCCGAGGCCGAAATTGTACAACTAACCCATGAAAATGAGTCTCTTAAGTCGCAGGTACAATCAATGGCTTCCGGATCCAGGCGGATTCCCGTCCACAGCAACCTCCAGATGCGTCTTGACATGAGTAGCGTCGAACTGACCCCTCCAAGCGTACGGCATACCGGATATGCTGAGGGTACATCTCGAACTCCTCTGGTCAATCCATTTTCAACTAACAATGTTACTTTCTCTGCACCGATCGGGTCAGCAGAGACTCGAATCAACGATCCATAGGCTACCAATCCCTCCAACATCATGACTCTCGTCCAGCAAACGCTCAGTCAACACATGAAGGCACTTGATGATCGCATCGCTAGAATTTCTGGAGTTCCACAGCAGATCGAGAAAGAAGCATCAGGCGGATTCGAGGAATCTCCATTTATCGGAGACATCGCCAGAGTCGAAATCTCAAAGAAGTTCCACCTTCCCAGCATGGCGACATTCGACGGCACCAACGATCCAGATGATCACATTTCTCTCTATAAACAAAAATTAATGACTACATCTATTCCAAGGGAGAGCCGCGAGGCTGTCATGTGCAAAAGCTTTGGCACAACCCTCGCGGGTCCCGCACTGACTTGGTTTATGTGTTTACCTCAGGGAATGATCGCCTCGTTCACGGATCTGGTGAATTCCTTCAAAATCCAATTCGCTAGTAGTCGGAGGCTCGAAAGGCAGTCGAGTGATCTCTATCGAATCACCCAAAGGTATAATGAACCTCTCCAAAACTATCTAAACAGGTACAATAAGGAGAAAGTCGGGATGCCCCATTGCGACGTCACCACCTCCATCGAAGCCTTCCGACAAGGTCTGATCAAAGACAACAATCTTTACAACGAGATCACCAAGTATCCGTGTAGAAGTTTCAAGGATGTCCAAGCCAAAGCCATGGCCGAGGTACGTTTAGAAGAAGATCGTGAATCACGAAAAGCATCCCACGGACTTGATCAACCCGATCGCAAATCCTCCTCCGACAACCGTCGAGACAGACGTCATCACCTCTACCCTCGTAATCGAAATGAACAGAATCAGGTAAACTCTTTCCAAGACAGGCCCCAAGACTGGAGAGATGGTCCAACGTTGCCTCCCAAGGTCTAATCCTACAACTTCAGTGTTTCCGTGTCGGAGCTCGTCAAGAGTTTCGACAAATATGGAAAGGAGGTAAGATGGCCCCGAAAGAGCGATCGACCAGACGTCAAAAAAGACATGAACAGATGGTGCGAATTCCATGGTGACCACGGTCCCTCAACGGATGAGTGCATCGCCTTGCGTAAAGAGGTCGCCAGGTTACTCGCGCAGGGGCTCTTGCGCGACGTAATCTCAGAATGAGCCAGGTTACTCGCGCAGGGGCTCTTGCGCGACGTAATCTTAGAACGAGCCAAGGCAACCATGGAGCGACGAGATCAGGTAAAACAAGATAAACCATCATCTCCTGTCCATACAAAAATTGTCAATACCATTTCAGGGGGATCGGACGTATGTGGGAACACATACTCCGCAGCCAAACGACATGCGAAAGAAAGCAAAGGCAATAAGCCCGAAATGCCAGAGTTCAGACAAACCAAGGTCTCCGACCTTCCGACAGTCACGTTCGACGAGTCCAATGCCGACGGGTCGGAAAACCATCACGATGGTCTGGTAATCTCTTTATCTATCGGGAACTGTTTGATACGTAGAGTACTAATCGATACAGGAAGTTCGACCAATCTCTTGACCTTCGACGCCCTCAAAGGGATGGGTCTGAGCGAAGATGACCTGATCAAGAAATCAACTCCACCAGTCGGATTCAGTGGCGAAGTTAAACATACTATCGGCGAAATCGTTCTTGCAACGTATGCCGGAGGAGTCAATCGATAGGTAAAATTTCTAGTCCTAGACTGCCCATCTCCCTATAATTGCATTCTTGGCAGGCCATGCATACATGCTATGAAGGCGGTGCCCTCAACGTACCATCGGATTATCAAGTTCACTACCAAGTGGGGAGTCCATGAAATCAAGGAAGACCAGAGGATGGCCAGGGAATGTTACGTCGCCTCCATGAGAAGTGTTGTCGAGCATAAGGTCGCATAGCAATCACAGATCGGCGAAGGACCTAACCGGTACGTCGAACCCGAAATGGAAAAACTCGACGAGATCGTACTAGATCCTTCAAAGCCAAACCAAACGGTAAGGGTCGGGTCGGACCTGGACGACTCGACCAGACAACGAATTCTCGATTTTCTCAGATCTAATACTGATTGTTTTGCATGGTCACATGAAGACATGGTCGGTATATCGCCAAACAATATTACCCATAAATTGAACGTAGATCCGTCTCACCCCCCTGTAAAGCAAAAATGCAGGAAATTCGCCCCAGAGTGAAACAAGATTGTCGACGACGAAGTCATGATGTTAGAAACAGGAAAAATCAGGGAAGTCAACTATCCCGAGTGGCTAGCCAACGTGGTCGTAGTCCAAAAGAAAAATGGCAAGTGGAGAGTCTGCATCGACTTCACCGACCTCAACAAAGCCTGCCCTAAAGATTCATTCCCATTCCCTCACATCGACGCCATGGTCGACGTGACGGCAGGACACGAAATGTTAACCTTCATGGACGCGTTCAGTGGCTACAATCAAATCTTCATGGAACCACAAGACCAAGAGAAAACGGCATTCATCACAAGCCAAGGTATATATTGTTACAAAGTAATGCCCTTCGGACTAAAAAATGCAAGGGCTACTTACCAACGACTGGTCAACAAGATGTTCAAAGATCAGATTGGGGACACCATGGAGGTCTACATCGACGACATATTAGTCAAGTCGAAGCAGAAGAAAGACCACATTGAACACCTGAGGGAATCATTCGAGGTACTTAAACGCTATAACATGAAATTAAATCCCACTAAATGTTATTTCGGAGTCTCTTCAGGGAAATTTTTGGGATACATGGTGACGCAAAGAGGAGTGAAAGCCAGCTCAGAACAGGTCAAGGCCCTCATCAATCTCTAATCCCCTCGATGCGTCAAGGACGTGCAAAAGTTGAGAGGTCGGATAGCAGCTCTGAACAGATTCATCTCAAAGTCATCCGACAAGTGTAAACCCTTTCACGACGCTCTCAGGAAAAACAAATCTTTCCAATGGACGGAAGAGCACGAAGTTGCATTTCAGGACCTAAAGAAGTACCTTGCCAGTACCATGTTGCTAACCAAGCCCAAAGATGACGAGCCATTATTGCTGTACCTAGCAGTATCGGAGTCCATCGTGAGCGCAGTACTGGTCAGAGAAGAAGATGGCAAGCAATCGCCAATCTACTATGTCAGTCGAACGTTACTATCGGCAGAAACAAGGTACTCATCGTTAGAAAAACTCATACTATCACTGGTAATGGCGTCGAATAAACTCAAACCATATTTCGAATCCCATACTATAATTGTCCGCACTAATCATCCCATGAGGGCAATCATGAGGAAACCTGAGTTCACAAGACGGATGGCCAAGTGGGCCATACATCTCAGCAGCTATGACATCGAATACGAGCCCAGAACAGCGATCAAGTCGCAGGCCCTGGCTGATTTTGTGGCAGACTTCAGCCCGACCCTAGAACAAGAAGCCGCCGAAGAAACGACACGGTTGCTCGCAACAAAGGAAACGAGTAAGTGGGAACTCCACACCGATGGTGCGTCGAACGCTAGAGGATCAAGGCTAGGGGTCGTGCTGAAATCGCCACAAGGGGACAAGATAGCCCAGGCCGTAAGATGCGATTGGGACGCTACCAACAACGAAGCTGAATATGAAGCACTCATTTCCGGGCTCATCTTAGCGCGCGACCTAGGGGTCCGAGAGATCGAAGTCATTTGCGACTCCCTCGTAGTCGTAAATCAAATACAAGGGTCGTACAGCGCAAAGGACGACAGAATGATAGCTTACCTGGACGTGGCCAAGAAACTGATCGACCAATTCCAAGCATTCGACATCAGGCAAGTGCCCAGGGATCTCAACTCTCAAGCTGACGCATTAGCCAATCTGGGGTCCGTCTTGGATCCAAAAGAATTTCCGAATATCCCACTGGCACACGTCATGACACCAGCTGTTCCAAAAATATCTAAGGAGTCGGTCGCACCATTGGAGGAACTTGTCGCGACAGAGATAGGCGACCGGCCGGAAGAAGACATTGTCAGCAATCATGACGACTGGATGTTACCTTACATCAAATGGCTAAAAGACGGCATCCTACCCAACGACAAAACAGAGGCAAAAAGGCTAAAGGTGTAAGCACTTTCTTTCGATATTATAAATAACATCTTGTACAAAAGATCTGTCACAGGGATACTCCTGCGATGCCTCAAGACTCCAAAAGTCAGACGTCTCTTACAATCGTTACATGAAGGAGAATGTGGGAACCACACCGGCGGACGAAGCCTCTCAGGAAAAGCCTTGCGAAACGGATACTACTAGCCCACGATGAATAGAGACACAATGGAGTACACCAAGAAGTGCGACGCCTGCCAACGACATGCACCCGTTTCTCACCAACCCTCGGAACTACTACATTCGACTCTAGCGCTGTGGCCCTTCATGAGATGGGGGATGGACATCGTCGAAAAACTCCCACCCGCGTCGGGTCAACGAGTCTTCTTCCTTACCATGATGGACTACTTTTCTAAATGGATCGAAGTTTAAGCCTACCGAGAGGTAAAAGATCAACACGTCATTTCATTCATTAAACGCAATATCTTGTGTAGATTTGGCGTCCCATCATAAATCGTGTGCGACAATGGCTCCCAATTCGTCAGTCATAAGACTCGAGTCTTTTGTGACCAATGGAACATCAAATTGGTCACCTCCACCCCTCGGTATCCATAATCTAACGGACAAGCCGAGTCTAGCAACAAAATTTTCAACAATAACCTCAAGAAACGCCTCACGGGGGCTAAAGGGAAATGGGCAGACGAACTCCCGTTCATTCTCTGGTCCGACAGGACCACTCCAAAGAACGCGACCGGACAGTCACCATTCTCACTCATCTACGGAAGCGAAGCAGTCATCCCCGCCGAGCTATTGGTTCCAACAGCTCGTTATAGCCTTCAGACGAATGAACAGAACGACGTCGAACTAGCACACAACCTGGACACAGCGGACGAGACTAGAAAAAAAAGTCGGGATTAGAATGGTCAAGTTCCAACAGCAGG
Organism: Rheum nobile; assembly: GCA_027886185.1. Lineage (NCBI taxonomy): Eukaryota > Viridiplantae > Streptophyta > Magnoliopsida > Caryophyllales > Polygonaceae > Rheum > Rheum nobile. The sequence continues at coordinate 1,747,603 of WOAB01000652.1, read as the reverse complement.
TCGCAAGAAGCTATAACAAGAACGTCTGAGCCAAGGTCTTTAAAGTTGGAGATTGGGTCCTTAGAAAGACATTCCAGAACACCAAGAATCCGACTGACGGAAAGCTCGCACATCAGTGGGAAGGACCCTACCTAATCAAAGAAGTAGTCAGACAAGGAGCATACCAATTGGAAAACAAAAACGGACGACCGGTCCCGAGAAGCTGGAACGCAACACACCTAAAATTATACCACTTCTAAGCTATTAAGGTAAGGCGCTAAAGGACCTTTCACCTATCGTACGTTACTTATTGTCACAAGCATAACTCTATTTCCTGAAACTGAGCATTTACATCTAGTAAGGACATTTTCCTTACAAACCTAAGTACAGGACGACATCAACATACACTGGATCTAGTCACAATCAAAAGCGCTTATACTACATCTACACGATCGATCGGAACACGGGGAGATGAACAACACATGCACGTCGGCACACCGCCTGCCTTACATAATACATAAGGTTAAGACACCTTATTACATTTACGCAATAGAAACATATTGCTTTTCCTCCTTGGCTTAAAGTCATGACTAAACATAAACACATACATTTACAGGCCTCCTTCTTCACACACATACGGCAAGCCCTACTCGACGGAGCACACGGGCAAACCCGACATACAAATCAAAAGCGTCAGCAACAAACCTGACGAAGGGTATGAACACATAAATGTACGATCCTTTGTAAAAATAGATTGCATTAAATAAAAGACTAAGCATTTTTTACAAACATGCGACCCGCGATGGTGGACGGGTCGCCAAAATACATTGTTCGCCTACACACATGTAGGACTTCGAATCATCCATAAACACGTTCTGCGACCCGCGATGATGGACGGGTCGCCAAAACAGAAAATATCCTACCCACACACATGTGGGGTCACAAATCAAACTACGAAAAACAGTCAGGGTTCGCAACATTACCTTCAGCAGGGGTTAGGTCAGGAGAAGGCTGAGGCTCAATCTGCACGGTGTCACCAGAGTGGGCCTCATCCTCACCGGCGCTGCCGTCCAGGGCTTCCTCTCCGACGCCAGCCAAACAGAAGAGCTCCAAACCCGGATTTCCCTTCGGACACAAGGAATCCATGGTCTCCTTCTTCACTTTCAAATCCCAGGTCCCCTGCTTGCCCTCTTCAAACTCCTCGATCATCTCGATACGCGACTTCAGCGCATAAAAGGCACCTACATCGCCAGCAACCCGACCATCCTCGATCCTAGCCTGCTTCACCTTCTCCTCGATACTCGATTGGCTCTCACTAAGCTCCTTTCGACAAGCATCCAGATCGTCTTGACATTTCTTTAGCTCCCTAGCAAAGCGGCGCTCGACGTCCCTATAACGACTCTTAGCTCCCCCCAACTTGGTCTTCAAAGACGCCAGGTCGGACTCTGATCTAGCAGCCCTATCCTCGGCCTTAGCAACCATCACCTTGACACCAGAATACGCCCCCAAGAGGTACTGAAAAGTCTAAAAAAGGCAAAAGCCAGTCAAGCTTCCATCCGACTGTGAGAAAGAAAAAGCAAAATTAAGATACACCAAGATGACTTACCTTCCACGCAGAGCATCCTGCTTCGCCAATACAGTCCAAGGGAGAAACGTCATCGACTTCAGACTTCAAAGTCGGGTCCTGGGCATGAAAGATATCGGCAATCGATCGACCGACCGCGTCAATCTTCTCGACTCCACGAGCAGCCGTCCCCTTCTTCTTTAGGGTCTCCACCTCCTTCACATCACCGGAAGAAGCGCCTGTCTTCCTTTTTGAGCCAACTTTGGCCGGGAGAGACGATTCCGCCGGCGTCGATTTACTCGATGAGGCCCTGGCCGCCGCCATCCTCTACCCAATAAGGCCCTTCCCGGACACTCCCTTCAAACGGGCACTCGACCGACCAACCGGAGATGCTGACACGACAGACAAACACATAAACCACAAGCAGACGATAAAATAAAAGAAAAAGAGTATACAAGCGCCAAACAAAACTCACACTTAACCCTAGATGACGAAACAGTCGACATGACGTCCTGAGTAGTAGGAGAAGTCGACAACAAGTTGACGTTCACAAAATTCCGCTCCAACGCGGGGATGCTAAGGATGATCTTTGTCAAGCCTTCCGACTGAGTATCTACCTCCAACTCTTCGGCCTCAGGAACTACAAAAAAGAAGAGTTAAAGCAAACGGTTAAAACACATAAAACAGGCAAAGAAAGGTCGAAAACATACTCTCGACTCGCCACTCCGACAACAAGAACGAACAGTCACCCCCCTTCTCCAGAGACGAACGCTCGACAAAGAAAAACTTCAACCCCCAACCACGGTCGTTTATGTCCAAATTGAACACCAGAGGCTTCCGACCCAGGCGAATACGCAACTGAACGCGAGAAGAACTCTTCGACCCCAGCAAGTAGTTGTACCACAGGGCGTCGAAGTTAAAACCGGCCCCAGACTGGATATTCAACAAATCCAAAACCCTAAGGATCCGCCACGCCTGCGGCATGACTTGACACGGCGCGAGAGCCAGGGTCGCTAAGAAATCTCTAACAAGGGGGGAAAAGGGAACTTATGGCCAACCCTAAACGGGTAAGCATAAAAACAAACCCATCCCTCGTAGCGAGCATCGGCCCTCTCATCCGGATGCGGCAGCCTCGCGACCGTCTCAGGAGGAAAGCCTCCAACTTGGAGGACCTGCTCCAATTCCGCCTCTGACAAAGTCCCCATCAGAGCGTCTGCCTCCTTCAAAATGAAAAGGGGGGGAGCCTCGTTCTTGCTCGAGTTCGAGCGAGTAGAAGATGACTCAGAAGACTCGCTGGAAACCATTTCCAAAACAGCAAGAGGGGGAAATCGAAGAGTAATTTTTTAAAATCTAGAGAAACCTACCAGATGAAGAAACGAAGAAAAAAGATGAAGCCGAACCGTCAGAAGGCTGATTCGAATTTATGGAGGGAGACGGCAGGTTGTAGAAACGTCCCATTCGAATTTAGTACTTGCTACGTACCTTGTTTGTGTGTTTTTTGCATGTGGATTTGTCGATTGTGCCTTGGCCGTGACGCGAATCGTTTGGTCTTGGTGACCTGTAATTGTAAATGTTAATGTGGCATGCTCTGTGTGTCCAGGGAAGAGTAGTTTGTAACGTATGGTAAAGACGGGTACCTTGTATAGGACAAGTCTTTGTAAAATAGGACATTTTGTGTTGTTTCCTCCATTCCCTGTGTATCGATCGATTTTAATATTGTAAGCGTTGTTTTGTATATAGTAAGGATATCCTTTTGAATTTGAGTGTCAAGTTTGTCTTCGAGGCCTCTTGTTCATGTTCAGATTACGTTAAGAGTGCAAAAAAGAAAGGTCTTGGGGCGACCGTTGGGGGGTGACCTAACGGCCCTCTGATGCTTAAGTCAGTGATCGTAATTCAAACGAATATAATCGAATAGATGTACAAAAAATGCAAAGAGAGAGAAGTTTTAGAAATGGTACAACTTTAAGTGGGTTGCATTCCAACTTCTAGGGATCGGTTGTCCGTCCTTTGTTTCTAATCGATATGCTCCTTGTCCGACGACTTCTTTGTTGAGGTAAGGTCCTTCCCATTGGGGTGCTAGCTTCTCGTCGGTTGGATCCCTGGTGTTTTGGAACGTTTTCCTTAGGACCAAGTCTCCTAACTTGAAGATTTTAGCTCGAACGTTCTTGTTATAGCTCTGGGCGACTTGTTGTTGGAATTGGACCATTTGGTTCTAGCTTTTTCTCTTGTCTCGTTTATGGTGTCGAGATTATGAGCTAACTCGACGTCGTTTTGCTCTGGAGTTTGGAGTCCGTATCTGGCAGTTGGGACGAATAGCTTAGTGGGGATGACTACTTCGCTTCCATAGACTAGTGAGAATGGGCTCTGTCTTGTTGCATTTTTTGGCGTCGTCCTGTCGGACCATAGTATCAAAGGGAGCTCGTCGGCCCACTTGCCTTTTGCCCTTGTGAGGCATTTTTTGAGATTGTTGATGATGATTTTATTGCTGGATTCTGCTTGACCATTGGATTGTGGATATCTTGGTGGGGACATGACTAGTGTGATGTTCCATTATTTACAGAAGGATCACATCTTGCTACCGATGAATTGGGAGCCATTGTCGCATATGATTTCTGAAGGGACGCCAAATCTACATAGAATATTACGTTTTATGAATGAGATGATGTGTTTCTCTTTTACCTCTCGATATGTTTAGGCTTCTATCCATTTAGAAAAATAATCGGTCATGGCCAAGAAGAAGACGCGTTGTCCTGATGTTGGTGGTAGTTTTCTGACGATGTCCACCCCCCATCGCATGAAAGGCCAGGATGCTAGAGTTGGGTAAAGCATTTCTGATGGCTGGTGAGTGATGAGAGCGTGTCTTTGGCAGGCGTCGCATTTTCTGACATAGTCGATCGCGTCCTTTTTCATTGTAGGCCAATAGTAGCCTATCCTAAGAGCTTTGCCAGATAGGCTGCATCCTCCGGTATGATTTCCACACTCTCCGTCATGTAAGGATTGTAGGACGTGTTGCACTTCGACTCTTTTGAGGCAGCGTAGGTAAAAGCCTGTGACATATCGTTTAAATAAAGTATTATCTGTTAGATCAAAAGTTACGGCTTGTGCCTTAAGTCTTTTGGCTTCTATTTTGTCTGTTGGGAGTATTCCGTCTTTGAGCCATTTGATGTAAGGCGTGGTCCAGTCGTCTTGGTCGCCCATCAAATCTTCTTCTGTGTGGTCGCCTACCTCTGCTGAGATGACTTCTTCTAAGGGTAATTCGTTCATTGTCTGAATATCGTCTGCATTAGCTGTTCTGAAGACTTTGGGGACAGCCGGCGTGGTGATATGTGCCAACGGAATGTTGTGGAAGTCGTTAGGATGTAAGGCGGAGCCAAGATTTGCTAGGGCATCGGCTTGTGTGTTGAGGTCGCATGGGACTTGTCGGATGGTGAAGTTCTGGAATTTGCTTGCCAATTTTTTGACGATATCTAGATATGCCATCATCTTGTCGTCTTTGGTAGCGTACGAACCTTGCACTTGGTTGACGATTAGGAGAGAGTCACATGTCACCTCTATGCTTAAAATTGTGAGATCGTGTGCGAGTATTAATCCAAATACGAGGGATTCATATTCTGCTTCATTGTTGGTCGCGTCCCACTCGTATCTCACAGCTTGGGCTATATGGTCCCCTTGTGGTGATTTTAGCACGACACCTAGGTTGACTCCTCTTACGTTCGATGCTCCGTCTGTATGGAGTTGCCATGTGCCCCTGTCTTCTACAACTTTCAGTTGTTCGACCTCCTTCGTCGCTTCTTATTCCAGTGTCGGGCTAAAATCGGCCACAAAGTCGGCTAAAGCTTGAGATTTGATCGCCGTCCTTGGCTCATACTCGATGTCGAATCCGCTGAGGTGTATGGCCCACTTAGCCATTCGTCCTGTAAATTCCGGTTTCCTCATGACTGCTTTCATGGGATGGTTAGTTCTCACAATAATAGCATGTGATTTGAAATAGGGTCGTAACTTGTTTGAGGCCATAACTAATGCCAAGACTAATTTTTCAAGTGACGTATACCTTGTCTCGGCGGGGAGTAGGGAACGACTTACATAGTAGACCGGTGATTGTTTACCGTCTTTCTCTCTTGTTAGGACAGCACTGACGGCTGATTCTGATACTGTTAGATACAGTGGTAATGGCTCATCATCTTTTGGTTTAGCTAGTAGGAGTGGACTTGCCAAATACGTCTTTAAGTCTTGGAAGGCTTGTTCGTGTGCCGACGTCTAGTCGAATGACTTGTTCTTTTTCAGGGCTTCGTAGAAGAGCTTGCATTTATCTAAGGATTTGGATATGAATCTGTTTAATGCCTCTATCCGTCCTGTCAACTTTTGGACATCCTTGACACAACGAGGGGACCTAAGGTTGACGATAGCCATGATCTGGTCTGGACTGGCTCCGATCCCTCTTTGAGTCACCATGTACCCCTAAATTTTTCCTGAAGACACTCTGAAAGAGCATTTAGTCGGGTTTAGTTTCATGTGATATCTTTTTAGTACATCGAATGCTTCCTTCAAGTGTTCGATGTGGTCCCCTGTCGCTTTAGACTTGACGAGCATGTCGTCGATGTAAACTTCCATGGTGTCTCCAATCTGGTCTTTGAACATTTTGTTCACCAACCTCTGATATGTGGCCCCTGCATTTTTTAGTCCAAAAGGCATTACTTTGTAGCAGTACATACCTTGGCTCGTTATGAAAGCTGTCTTTTCTTGGTCGTCAGGGTCCATGAGAATCTGGTTGTATCCGCTGAACGCGTCCATGAATGTTAGCATTTCGTGTCTGGCAGTCGCATCAACCATGGCATCGATGTGTGGTAATGGGAAATAATCTTTTGGACAAGCCTTGTTTAGTTCTGTGAAGTTGATGCATACTCTCCATTTCCCATTCTTCTTTTGAACCACGACGATGTTTGCTAACCAGTCGGGGTACTTGACTTCTCTTATTTTACATGTCTCGAGTAAATTTTTTACCTTATCGTCTACAATCTTGTTACGTTCTGGTGCGAACTTTCTCCTTTTTTGCTTGACTGGAGGATATGTGGGATCTACATTCATTTTGTGAGTAATAATATCTGGGGAGATCCCCACCATGTCTTCATGTAACCAAGAAAAACAATCAGAGTTGGATCGTAAAAAAGAAATTAAATCTGCTCTGGTCGAATCGTTTAGATTCGATCCGACCTTTACTGTTTGTGTTGGCTTTGAATGATCCAGCGCGATCTCGTCGAGTTGTTCCATTTCTGGTTCGACATATCGCGTGGTTCCTTCGCCACACTGTGATTGCTATGCGGAAGGTTTGTCGATTGCCCCTTTCATTGAAGTGACGTAGCACTCCTTAGCAGCTCTGTAACACCCCCAAAACTTAACCCTTTTGGAAAGGTATTACCGCCAGTGACCCCAGTGTTCCTTACCGAGATCACCCAAGGCTTTACCAAATAAATACAATTTATGAAATGCAATTGATACACAAAGATCAAGCAATAAATTCCAAAACATAACATTGTTGAGGAAACAAGAGTTACGGGATTACAACCCAATCCCGAATATGTCAAAACACAGAGTTCAAACAAAGTACAGCGGAAGACAAATAAAAGATTTTACAAACGGGGTTGTGATCGTGATGATCACCTGCCCAAGGATCTCAACCTGATTAAAAGCAATTATTAAAACATCCAAAAACAACCGTCGTCTTCATAGTCAATCTAGTCTCCTCAAATCTTCACTCTATCTGATGTGCCGAATCGAACGGATGACACCAGCCCACATGCGGAGAACAAAGTTCGTGGGTTAGTCTACTTGAATACACTAGCAAGGGTAAAAAGCAGAATGGTTCGAGTGATCGTAACCGTTTACTATCATTGTCCCTCGAATAATAACCGAAGGGACGATACATAACCCGGCACTTTCACGGAATAACAACAAGAGGTATGCATGAGAGAAGATTCTGGAAGACTTCATCTTCACAGAAATCAACTCGAAAAGAGACTCCAAGAGATTGAGTCTTTAAGGAAAAATGACAAATCTGGAATGATTACAGGATCATACAACAATGATTTAAAACTGACTGAGATGCTTCGGTTCACGACCAACCTCATCGCCTACAGTGAATCCAGATTGGAAAGAGAACGTACTACATTCAAGTCAAGACGAGTTTTCCTAGCTGCACTGAACTTAGCTGCACTACTCGCCCAAGGTATATTAATCATGTGCACTCGGGCACTTATCTTATTTAATTCCAAAACGAGCATTACGTTATAAGCTTTTACATCTCCACACAAGAGATATCGGATCTCCTCACAAGAGATATCGGATCTCCTCACAAGAGATATCGAAGGGATGAACCCTGGAAGATTTGGCACTAGCGAAGTGCGCCTACCCTGTGAAAGGGTATGGTCATGACCAAAGAGAAAGTACTGGGGATGAACCACCAAGTACCAGTTATAAAGAAACAGCTAAACCCCCTCAAGGTACATAGCGTTCCTAGCCACTAGTGTTAACTAAACAGTATAGCACAACAACAGTTACTGGATAAATCCACATAAAGGCCTGAAAGGCGATCACAGATAATAGCGTTGTTCTAACAGATATACAACCTATTATATGATTTTCAAAACAGTTTAACAAAACCGTTTCCAGACAAATAGAATATTCATTCCAAATTAATTACTCAGATAAACTACTGATAATTAATGTAAATATGGAACGAATGAGCAAGAGCGAACCGCCACTTGCCTTAATCCGCAGAGTTTGAACGAAGTCTAACGACGGGATTCCGGGCTCGACACAGAGACGAATCTGCCAACTCTGGTACCTTCGGATCGACCCATACAGAAACCCTAAGTTAGATTCGACAAACAACAATACCAATCTACGAAAGAACGAAAGGAATCGAAGGAAACGAAACCCGAACGAAGGCTACGGAAGCCAACACCAACAACCCGGCCAACAACAACTCGTCGGCGGGCGCCACAACAATCACGGCGGGCGCCGCCCAATTCACGGGGGGCGCCGTCTCAACCACGGCGAGCGCCGCTCAACCACGGCGGGCGCCGCTCAACCACGGCGGGCTGGCCTCCTTCATCACGGCGGTCGCCGTTCACCACGGAGGGCGTCGTCTCATGTCGGCGGTCGCCGTGTTCCTCACGGCGGGCGCTGTCTCATGCCGGCGGTCGCCGCCTTCGAGCCGGCAGTCGCCGTGATCCTCGCGGCGGTCGCCGTCGCGAACGAAAACAGAAATACGAGAGGAGAAAACTCACCCTCGACGATCGATTTGGCTCGTCTTTCGCCTTGCTTGGTTTCTAGGCTTCTAAGGGCCTCCCAAGCTTCCCCTTGGCCACCGAGAACGACACTAAACGAGCTCCGATGATCCACTTAGAGCCTTCTCGAGAGAGAGCGTTTTCTTTGAGAGCATTTTTGAGAGTCGAGAATCTGAGAGCGCTTCCGCGTCTTTCGCACCCTCTTCCACCCTCACCCAACACCTCTATTTATAGAAGAAATTAGGGTCCTTGCCTCTTGGACAATATCCAAACCCTTTTGCCCCTTGGACAATGGCTCTTGGACAGAAACCTTTGGATAAAGAATCTTGTACTATTGCCCATTAGATAACAACTCTTGGGCAATAAACTTGTACCAATCTTAATCCGCATTAACGAAAGTCGTACACGGACGAGTATAAACTCCCAACACACCTCGACTGTATAATTCTTCACTGAGAAAAATATTACAAATACAGAGCACATTACAGAATGTCTTAAGCTCTCAGAATTAAATCCGACGTACCAAACGGACGTTCGGGAAATATCCATAATTCCCAAAATAGCCTTACAAAATTACGGGGTATCACATCACTTCCCCCTTAAAAGAAGTTTCGACCCCGAAACTTGGCCGAAAAACAACTCGGGAAAGTGTCTGAGCATCTCTGCCTCGGTTTCCCAAGTAACTTCCTCAGTCCCAGACCTGGACCACATAACTCGTACCAACAGTACGATCTCGTTGCACAGTCGCTTCACACGGCGTTCGAGAATGCACACTGGCATCTCCTCTCAAGTACCATTTGCCTGAATCTCGACGTCCTTATAACTCAGCCTACGAGACTCATCTTGGCACGAATATCCTTAGCAATGATACGTGGAACACATTATACATTGAGTATGCCGATGGCGACAATGCCAAACGGTACGTTAGAGATCTTACTCTATCCAGAATTTTGAATGGTCCCATGTAGCGAGGGTTAAGCTTCCCACGCTTACCAAACCTGAAAACATCCTTGGGTGGCGATACTGTGACAAGTACCTTGACACCAACCTTGAACTCAACACTTTAACACTTCTGATCTGCGTAAAACTTTTGTCGACTCTGAGCGGTCAACAACCTCTGTCTACTCAGAGCAATGTTCGAAGTTGTCCTTTCGACCAACTCTGGTCCAAGTAGAATCTTGTCGGCGTACTCAACCCAACAAATCTGAGATCTACATCTGTGACCATACAAAGCTTCAAACGGAGCCATCTTGATTGTAGCATGCCAACTATTATCGTACGTGAGCTCAATCAGACTTAGGTTGTCTTCCCAGCTAGTCGGATGATCGAGTACGTATACTTCTTAGCATATCCTCCAGGGTCTAGATGGTCTTTCAGACTGACCATCTGTCTGAGGATGAAACGCTGCTGAATCTCAATTCAGTTCCCATGGCCTTGTGAAGTTCTTGCTATAAACTTGACATAAATCGGCCATCTCGATCTGATACAATGGTCTTAGGAATGCCATGTAACGGACAATCTCCTGGTGGAAACTTATGCTGACCTCTGGGTTACCCAAGTAACCTCAGTTTCCAATGCAAACACTATTGATGCTAGTTCTAGGTCATGTGTTGGTTAGTTTGCTTCATAGGTTTTCAATTGTCTAAATGCGTATGCAATATCCTTGCCTTTCTGCATCAAAGACACATCCCAACCCATTTCTCGAAGCATTAACTATAGACCATATAGCCATCATTCTTTCTGACAACGCCAAAACTGGTGCAAAATTCAGACACTGTTTCAACTTCTTGAAAACTGGTCTTGCACGTGTCATCCCAGACAACTTCTGGTTGACCTTGTGGACAGACTGGTCATAGGTGGAGAGATCTTAGAAAAAATCATTTCATGAACCGTCTATAATGTCCTACAAGCTCTGGGAAACTGCGCACCTCACTCACACCCTGAGGCCGCTTCCAAACAACTACTGATTCACTCTTCTGGGGAATAACCATAACCTCATTCTTATTGATCACATGGCCTAAGAAAGCCACTTCTAGATCCAACAATCGCACTTAGCCCACTTTGCGTACAACCGACTTGGTCTAAGGACCGATAAAGCAATCCGCAGACGTTCCCTGTGAGCTTCCTTGCTCGGGAAAAATCAAAATGCCATTGATGAAGACCACTATGAACTTATTCAAGTACTGGTCTAAAACATCGATGCACTAGGTTCATGAAAACTCCTAGAGCATTCGTAAGCTCAGATGGCATGACTACAAACTCGTAGTGACCATCTCTCGTCCGAAATGCAATCCTCGGAATATCATCCTTACGAATCCTGAGCTGATGATACCCAGATCTCATGTCGACCTTGGAGAAAACTTTTGCTCCATGTAGTTGATCCAACAGATCATCACTCCTTGGCAACAGATACTTGCTCTTGATCGTGACTTTATTCAACTCTCGAAAGTCAAAACAAAGTCAAAACGGTCCATCTTTTATTTTGACAAATAAACTAGGGCACTCCTACTTAAGGTGATGCACTCAGCTTTATATAACTTTTGTCAAGAAGATCCTTGAGTTGCTTCTTCAATTCTTGCGTCTCAAAAGGAGCCATCCGGTACGGTGCCTCAGAGATCGGCGTGGTACTCGGCTCGAGATCAATTGCAAACTCCACAACACGATTCGGGGTATCCAAGAATATCTTCTGGAAAGACACTCGTAAATCCTCTAACCACATGAATATCAAAAACCGAAGTCGATCACTGCCTTGTGACGCTTCCGTCAATCCATACCGAGAATAATTATCGTATGGACCATGGTTATTTAGGTCAAATCGCTTTGAATTTCTTACCCTTGATGGTAATTGACAATCCGACAGACGATTGGTTCCCACTAAATGGTCACCATCTTGGACCAGCCCACTACATGGTTCACAGACGACTCACTAGTGGCTCCGAGTCCAGGCCCAGCCATTACCAGCGTCCTATGTTGTTATGAGCCGTCGTCCATACATCTCAACCCATCCTTGGTAGCTCCACCTAATTAATAAGCAGCCATCTCCTCAGAGGTTGTTGGTGAGTCTCGAACACGAGACCTTACCCCATCAACAAGCAACGAAACATAACTTGGTATAAACCAAAGGTTCATGTATAAGAAGAGTTACAACGAAAGGTTCGCAACCTCGTTGCACACGCAACTTAACTACAACCATCCAAAATGAAAGTCTGGGTAGCACCCACATCAACAGCACATTAACAAAAGTGTAATGCAGATACAAAGTACTCTAAGCATTAGGAGCATAGGGTCCATCCGCCTCACGTATCACGTATAGGCGTTGACCTTGGCTTCCTGAAGCCATCGGGGCTTTCCCTTTGTTCTGCGCAGTCGTCTGCATTGAAGGGCTAGGCGCTTCCACCGGACTGAACTTGGGTCGGTTGCTCTGATTAACAGACCCTTGCCATGACTCAGCTCCTTTCACATTCCTCCGCTGACAGAACGCCTGCATATGACCCTCCTTTCCGCAGTCAAAGCATGTCTTTTTGTCCTTCAGACATTCATTGCTCTTGTGCCCGTGCGTACCACAGTTGTAGTACTGGATCAGGCTATTGCCCTGACCCGAACGTTGCGTAGACCCATCCTGAGTCATATTCGTTCTTGCTCGGCCAGATCTGGCAAAATCAGATGGTGGCGCGGGGCGTTTGAACCCACTTGCCTGAGGCTGGTACTGCACTTGCCTCTGGATGTTACGCTTCTTGGTCGACTCCTCCAGAGTCACCTCCAGCTTGTAGGCTGTATCCACATACTGCTCCAGAGTAGAGCATGTGTGGTGCACCATCATCGGCTTGATGTCTGGACTCATCCATTCATGGAAATACTAGATCTTCTGTGCCTCACTGGATATCTCAGGTCCAGCGTACTGCATTAGATGATTGAATTTGGTTGCAAGCTCGGTCACCTTCAATCCATCCGTTTGCGGATACAGAAACTCCTTGTGTTTCTCCTCCCTCATAGCACGGGAGAAGAAACGATCAGTCATCTTGGTCTTAAACATAGACCAGGTCAAAACCGGGCTATCAGCTAAGCTGGTACTCTCCCACCATTCACTGGCTTCTTCCTTTAACTGAAGAGAGGCTATATGCACTCTCTCCGCTTCAGTGCACTCAACATTACGGAATAGCCGCTCCATGTGGGAAAACCAATGAGCCACCTTGACTGGCTCTCCTTTCCCATCGAAGCTGTCAGGCCTCATAGAGTTAACAGCCTTCAGGGCTCGGCCATACTCCCCTCTATTCCTAATCACCCCTCCCTGCAGCACATGGTTCTCTTGTTCCTCAAACCTCGGAACTCTTCGAGATACTGGCACTCCTTGTGCCTGATGCACATTCGGGCGTAACGCGTCGGCAATCGCTTGCATGACGATTCCCCGAATTTCTGCAACAGCTGCTTTATCAAATATCCTTGGAGCGTTGTCCCTAGCTGGGTCGTTGCCTCCAGGATTATTATGGAAGACAGACTCACGCTCTTCTGATGGGTCTGCAACATTCCTCGGATTTAGTCTGGGGTCATTGCTTGGCCCAGCACCAGTACGGATAGTGTTCCTCGTGTTCACCATCTATTTACCGATCAAATTCCAAGGATTTTATCACTTTAGTATCATTTTGATATAATTATTGTAATAAAATCAACTTAGAATAGATCAACTTGGTAATTTCTATTGATGGACTCGAACCGAGTTACTAGGTTCTACAACCTCAACTCACAACGAGCGAACTGGGAATCAAGCCTAGCTAGAGATGGTGAAACCACCTCAGCTTCTTTCGGGTTCCTCTAAAGAGAATAGAATGCACCCATATCAAATGGGGCAACGGGAAAGGAATTAGTCTTTCTAAACATAGAAGCAAGCTTACTATATCAGACTGTACAGAAGACATGACTATGAACGGTGTTTTGAAATTCTTTTCACTTTGAAAATTCAGAGCCCTTTTGAAGCATTTTCAAAAACGGATAAATGATTTATAAAATCCCAAACCCGTTTTAAAACCTTTGGCTCTGATACCACAACTGTAACACCCCCAAAACTTAACCCTTTTGGAAAGGTATTACCGCCAGTGACCCCAGTGTTCCTTACCGAGATCACCCAAGGCTTTACCAAATAAATACAATTTATGAAATGCAATTGATACACAAAGATCAAGCAATAAATTCCAAAACATAACATTGTTGAGGAAACAAGAGTTACGGGATTACAACCCAATCCCGAATAGGTCAAAACACAGAGTTCAAACAAAGTATAGCGGAAGACAAATAAAAGATTTTACAAACGGGGTTGTGATCGTGATGATCACCTGCCCAAGGATCTCAATCTGATTAAAAGCAATTATTAAAACATCCAAAAACAACCGTCGTCTTCATAGTCAATCTAGTCTCCTCAAATCTTCACTCTATCTGATGTGCCGAATCGAACGGATGACACCAGCCCACATGCGGAGAACAAAGTTCGTGGGTTAGTCTACTTGAATACACTAGCAAGGGTAAAAAGCAGAATGGTTCGAGTGATCGTAACCGTTTACTATCATTGTCCCTCGAATAATAACCGAAGGGACGATACATAACCCGGCACTTTCACGGAATAACAACAAGAGGTATGCATGAGAGAAGATTCTGGAAGACTTCATCTTCACAGAAATCGACTCGAAAAGAGACTCCAAGAGATTGAGTCTTTAAGGAAAAATGACAAATCTGGAATGATTACAGGATCATACAACAATGATTTAAAACTGACTGAGATGCTTCGGTTCACGACCAACCTCATCGCCTACAGCGAATCCAGATTGGAAAGAGAACGTACTACATTCAAGTCAAGACGAGTTTTCCTAGCTGCACTGAACTTAGTTGTACTACTCGCCCAAGGTATATTAATCATGTGCACTCGGGCACTTATCTTATTTAATTCCAAAACGAGCATTACGTTATAAGCTTTTACATCTCCACACAAGAGATATCGGATCTCCTCACAAGAGATATCGGATCTCCTCACAAGAGATATCAGATCTCCTCACAAGAGATATCGAAGGGATGAACCCTGGAAGATTTGGCACTAGCGAAGTGCGCCTACCCTGTGAAAGGGTATGGTCATGACCAAAGAGAAAGTACTGGGGATGAACCACCAAGTACCAGTTATAAAGAAACAGCTAAACCCCCTCAAGGTACATAGCGTTCCTAGCCACTAGTGCTAACCAAACAGTATAGCACAACAACAGTTACTGGATAAATCCACATAAAGGCCCGAAAGGCAATCACAGATAATAGCATTGTTCTAACAGATATACAACCTATTATATGATTTTCAAAACAGTTTAACAAAACCGTTTCCAGAAAAATAGAATATTCATTCTAAATTAATTACTCAGATAAACTACTGATAATTAATGTAAATATGGAACGAATGAGCAAGAGCGAACCGCCACTTGCCTTAATCCGCAGAGTTTGAACGAAGTCTAACGACGGGATTCTGGGCTCGACACAGAGACGAATCTGCCAACTCTGGTACCTTCGGATCGACCCATATAGAAACCCTAAGTTAGATTCGACAAACAACAATACCGATCTACGAAAGAACGAAAGGAATCGAAGGAAACGAAACCCGAATGAAGGCTACGGAAGCCAACACCAACAACCCGGCCAACAACAACTCGTCGGCGGGCGCCACAACAATCACGGCGGGCGCCGCCCAATTCACGGCGGGCGCCGTCTCAACCACGGCGGGCGCCGCTCAACCACGGCGGGCGCCGCTCAACCACGGCGGGCTGGCCTCCTTCATCACGGCGGTCGCCGTTCACCACGGCGGGCGCCGTCTCATGCCGGCGGTCGCCGTGTTCCTCACGGCGGGCGCCGTCTCATGCCAGCGGTCTCCGCCTTCGAGCCGGCGGTCGCCGCCTTTGAGCCGGCGGTCGCCGTGATCCTCGCGGCGGTCGCCGTCGCGAACGAAAACAGAAATACGAGAGGAGAAAACTCACCCTCGACGATCGATTTGGCTCGTCTTTCGCCTTGCTTGGTTTCTAGGCTTCTAAGGGCCTCCCAAGCTTCCCCTTGGCCACCGAGAACGACACTAAATGAGCTCCGACGATCCACTTAGAGCCTTCTCGAGAGAGAGCATTTTCTTTGAGAGCGTTTTTGATAGTCGAGAATCTGAGAGCGCTTCCGCGTCTTTCGCACCCTCTTCCACCCTCACCCAATACCTCTATTTATAGAAGAAATTAGGGTCCTTGCCTCTTGGACAATATCCAAACCCTTTTGCCCCTTGGACAATGGCTCTTGGACAGAAACCTTTGGATAAAGAATCTTGTACTATTGCCCATTAGATAACAACTCTTGGGCAATAAACTTGTACCAATCTTAATCCGCGTTAACGAAAGTCGTACACGAATGAGTATAAACTCCCAACACACCTCGACTGTATAATTCTTCACTGAGAAAAATATTACAAATACAGAGCACATTACAGAATGTCTTAAGCTCTCAGAATTAAATCCGACGTACCAAACGGACGTTCGGGAAAAATCCATAATTCCCAAAATAGCCTTACAAAATTACGGGGTATCACAAGCTCGTTGGACGCCTCTTATTTCCTGTACCCCCCACTTAGTAGGGAAATTTATTGTCTGGTGGTAAGTGGAAGGTACAACTTTCATGGCGTGGATCCAGGGTCTACCAAGGATTGCATTGTATGGAGACGGGCAGTCGAGTATTAAAAACTTTACCTGTTGAATGACTCCACCAGCGTACGTTGTTAACATGATCTCGTCTTGGGTATATTTAACTTCCCCGCTGAATCCGACCAGCGGGGTAGAGTTTCTGGTTAAGTCATCCTCGCTTAAACCCATACCCTTTAAGGCGTCTAGTGTCAACAGGTTGGTGGAGCTACCTGTGTCGATTAGAACACGACGGATAAGGCAGTTGCTAATTGAAAGAGAAATTACCAAACCGTCATGGTGGTCGCCTAACTCTTGAGCTTTCGAGTCGTCGAAGGTAATGGTGGGAGCGTCGGAGATCTACAATTGTCTTGTCTCCGTCCGAACTGGCTTGTCGCCTTTGGTTTCTCGGGCATGTCTTTTGGCAGTTGAGTACGTGTTCTCACACACGTCTGACCCTCCTGAAATTGTGTTAACAATTTTAGTGGGAATCGGAGAGGATGGTTTGTCGAATGTTACCTGGTCCCTTCGGTCGAGGGTCGTCTTGGCTCTGTCGGAGATGACATCACATAACAGCCCCTGTGCGAGGAGCCTCGCGACTTCCTTGCGAAGGGCTATGCATTCGTCCGTCGAGTGTCCGTGGTCCCCGTGGAACTCGCATCACCGGTTCATGTCCTTCTTTGCCTCTGGTTTGTCGCTCTTCCGAGGCCACCTTACTTTCTTTCCATATTTGTCGAAACTCTTTACGAGCTCCGATACGGAAATGTTGAAGTTGTAAGAGTGAAGCTTCGGAGGGAGAGTGGGGTTGTGATAACAGCAATTTGTCGTGCTAATTACTGCTATGCAAGTTATCCAAACAAACCTAATATGTAGTCCTAGGTAAGTAAGGGTCGAGTCCACAGGGAGACAAATTCTATCTTTATATGCAATTTCTATGTCAATATTAAGTAACCAGAGGGGGGTTTTGTATGTTTTAGAAGATCTAAGCATGCGAAGGCAAACAAACTAAAGATTATGAATTCAGTAATTGGGGAAAGAGCTCAGCCAAACAAACATCCACTATTCGTATGACAAGTTGATCCTAGACAGTCATTCAATATCTCATGCAATGGAAATTCTTATTCCTTTTCTAAAGTAACTACAAGCACAACCAGATACTTATAGCACTAACTAGTTAAACAACCATGAAACCATCAAGATTCAGTTTAACAGCAACATTAAGCCTAGGAATATAATTAGGATACAATCTAGCATAAAACAACCAGCTTTTATCCTAGAATGTATTCAATTCTCTTCTACATAAGACTAGCACAACCAGATACTAGTATGATGCAGTTGCTACTCCGATAAAGATATGCTCAACCAGTAACAATCTAAATCTAGCAATCAATCAATAGAGACAATACCTAGTTGCGCAGGCTAGAAACTGTCAATATTAATCATAAGCAATTCAAGCAAGAGAATATATAAAATCCATGCGATAGATAAGGAACGAAAATCTCACAACTTAATCAAAACGAAAGCTTCAGTTGTCTGACTAAGCAAGGAAGGTTTAGTTCTTCATAACAAAGTACGTAGAATAGAGAAAAGATGAAAGTAGGGTTAGAGAGGAAACAAGTCTTCCCTCTAACCTTAAATACTAAAGATAATAAGTCTCTAAAAATAATCCAAAACGAAATTACATAAAAATACTTAATAATAATAAAATAAGGAAATTAAACTCGGATTCACTTCCGACAGCGACGGCGGTCGCCGTAAGCCTGGCGGCGGTCGCCGCCAGAACACTTGTTGAGATTTCTTCGGTTCAGCTCATGCGACACTTCCGTAAAAACGCCATAACGTTTGATTCCCAACTCGGATTGCTCTCATATTTTGAGGACTTTCAGTAGACTTCAAGAGCTAACTCCTCAAATTGGAATCACTCCATTTGGACGTCTGAGTAAAGATAACGAATCAATTGAATTAAGTACATTGTTCTTCTACTCTCGTGTGGACTCTCTCCTTGGTTCTTCTTCGTCTCCTCAGTGGTCAACTCCTCTTCCTCTGGATATCTTCAATTTGCTTCTCCAGATCACCAAATCCACACTTCTCCTCTCTAACTCCATAATCCATAATTGTGCACTAAATCCATCCAAATGGCACCTCAAACCTGGTAACAACCCCTAGAAATGCACTACAAAATAGTGCCGATCAGGTTGTTTCTCCAATTCTCCAATCCTGGTTCCTGTCATAAGAGTTGTTTACCTGACCAGGGTCACTCTGTCCCTTGGGGTAAGGTTGGTGTCGCCAATCGCGTTGATGATCCGAGGATGTTCTTCGGTCGACTTGATCGGGACTCTTGTTTGCTTTGGAGGGTTCCTCGTCTTCTTCGAGTGTGACTTGCGTCATGGTTTTGGCTTGCACATCTTCAAAGCTTCGGCATGGATATTTGGTTAATTCGCGGTAGAGTTCACTACCTCTGATCAGGCCTCGGCGAAATGCTTTGATCGATGTTGGAACATCACAATGCGGGATCGCGACCTTCTCTTTGTTGTACTTGGTAAGATAATCTCTTAGAGGTTCTCCATACCTTTGCACGATCCTGTACAGGTCGCTTGACTGCTTTTCTAATCGTTGACTGCTAGCAAATTGAACTTTGAAGGAATTGATCAAGTCGGCAAAGGAAGCGATGGAACCCTGTGGTAAATGCATAAGCCAAGTTAGCGCAGGTCCTGCGAGGGTCGTGCCAAAGCTTTTGCTCATGACTGTCTCGCGGTTCCCTCTTGTGATCGAAATAGTCATTAATTTTTTCTTATAAATTGAGACGTGATCATCGGGGTCCACGGTCCCATCATAATTGGGCATGTTGGGGACGTGGAACTTTTTAGGAATCTCGACGCGTGTAATCGCTTCTGCGAAAGGTGAATCTTCATATCCGTCGATTGCTTCTTTCTCGATTGGTTGAGGAACTCCTGGGATTCGTGCGATGCGATCGTCTAGGGTCTTCATTTGCTCGTGGATAGCTTGTTGTATGAGGGTCTGGAGATCGGCTGAAGTTGTTACCTATGGATGGATCGCTCGAGCCTCGGTGGGCTCGGCTACAAGGCTTGGTACGTTAGTCGTAACGAAAGTGACTAGAGGGGTCTGGAACATACCAGAAGGTAGGGAGGCATTAGTCACTGTCGCAGGTGTTGCATCTATCCCATCCAAGTTGAGTCGAGTAGGCAGTTTTTCTGTGTTGACTATGCGTCTTGAGCCTCCAGGGGCCGAGGCGGCTGAGTGTACCTGCAATTTCAACAACTCGTTTTCACGGGTTAGTCGAGCAATTTTATACTCAGATTGGGTACTTAGTGTTTCGGTTCTGGCACGTTGCTGGACCAGTTCCTCTTGGAGGACACTCGTGGCTTTTGCGAGCTCTTGCATTCGTGAGTTTGCGATCGGTTGGCCATTGATGTCCTCTGTCTGGTTCGCGATTTGGACATCGCCTTGAGCTTGATCTTTGACGAGGATTGTAGGATTTCCAACGCCGGCCATGATGGGATGAGTGTCGGATTGATGATTGGATCGTTGATTGGCTAGATGCCCCACGGTGGGCGCCAAATTGTTTTGGGGCGAAAAGATCGAACTGACCTGAATCGCCTTAAGAAGGGCAACTAGACAACAACAGTATTGATTATATCTGAATGATCCAAATCAAGCAAAGAACTGGATGAAATAAGATTAAACAGATGCAAAGATTAGCTTATCTCTTTTGAATAAGAGACTGGTCGAATTGAGTGATTTAATCATCGGTCGCTTCAATATTGAAACGAAGAACTGAACTAGAGAATAATCGTAAAAGAACGATAGAGTTACAAATGATAGGTTGTATTAGCAGTAATGATCGTGTCTTTTACAAGAGCATGATTAACCCTTTTTATACATAATTATAAGGCTCAACTAATCTATTCGTTGTCGTCCGAGATTTTAGGGTTTCGTCATGTTGTCGCTCCATTCGTCTGATATCTTCTCAACCGTCCCAATGTTCCTCTTTATTCTACCTTCTCCAGATCGTGGCCCAACTCGTTCATTTATTTGGGCCAGCTTAATTATCAATGATAATTTCTTAGCCCAACAAGACCGTCTCGATTGGGCCACCAACCCAATGAGTCAGATTAAGATAGTAAGATGGGATGCTAAGTATAGCGGTATCGTCCGTATGACAAAAAGTACTTTGAGTTAAAGTGGAGTTCCAAAATTTGCAGCCAGACACCAGGAAACGAGATACCAAATCACCATTTGGCAACACGGACTAAGGCAGAGGCTTGCATAAACACATTCCATCTCAGATCCAAAGATTCAAGGATGCATCAATTCGAGTGTTGTCACCAACACGCCATCCCAATCCCTGCAATAAAACGTCCCTGGATCCCCAAATACTCTTCCGTGAAAAATTGTATTAATATCCCAAAGGGGCCGACGGAGAAGTCCCATTCTTGTAATACTTGGAGTTCAGTATCCTGGATAAAAACCTATGGGCATGCTGAGTTAATACCACGCCTACTTTGCTAGCAATGTTCGGTTAAAAACCTTTAAGTCCCGGAAGCCCATTCCCCCAAGCCGCTTAGGGATACACATCGACTCACACTGCTTCCAATGCATCGTCCAATGAAGGTAAGTTGAACCCCACCAGAACTTAGCGATCATCATATGAATATCCTCAACAAGACGATCCGGAAGACGGTAGACCCCCATTAAATAAGTAGGAATGCTCTGAAGTATTTATTTAATTAAGACTTCCTTCCGTGCCTTGGATAACAAATTATCCTGCCATAGGAATGAGCTTCGGTCCAAAACCGGACCGGACCGAAAATCAGATTCGGAAAATATGTGGACTGAAGACCGGACCGGAAAATACCGGTCCGGTTTGGGTCCCGGTCTGGTCCACCTCGACCGATTTTGGACAAAATTTCTTAATTGCTTTAAAGAATTGTGAAAAAACTTATAAATATTAATATTTTAAAATTATATTTATGATATATAGTACTCTATTAACATAAAACAATATAATTACATTAATAAATATTTATAACATACATATAACTTGCATTATATTAGTATTTTCATATAAAAAACTATTTTTGTAAAGAATCGGTCCAGACAGGACTGAATCGGATTTTGGACCAGACTAGAACCGAAATCTCAACAATCTTAGACCGGACCGGTTTTCATTCGGTCTGGTCCGATCCAGTCCAAAATTCCGGTCTGGACCAGTTCTGGCCCATCCCTACCCCGCCAACCATGAAGTCTTTCCCAAAAGCTATCTTTGAGCGTGGAGAAGACGGCTTTCTTCGATCGCCCTATAACAGTTGGTAGGCCTAAATACTTGGCATGGCGGTCAACTTCGGATACACCCAAAAGTCCTACCACCACAGTACGAGTTTTCGTTGTCACATTCTGGCTAAATGAAATCTTTGTCTTGTCATAATTAATTTTCTAACCAAACGCTCTCTAGTATAGGCTGAGGGTATCAGTCAATTGAGTACACTCATGGAGGTCAGCCCTAGCGAAAATAAGGCTATCATCATCAAATAATATATGTGAAGCAACCAGTGCTTCCATGCGAATCGGCACACCATGTAGCCTCCCTTCCCGTATAGATTTATCCAAAAGAGACGAAAAAACATCAGAGCAAACAATGAACAAGTATGGGGAGATTGGATCCCCCTCACGGATACCGCGCGTAGGAGTCACATGTCCCCTTATATGAACATTTATCTTAAAAGAGAAAGTCGTTGTTCGTACACATTCCAGAACTTTATTCACCCAAAAAGGAGCAATACCATATCTAAGCATCATCATATGAAGAGCGGACACTCAACACGATCATATGTCTTGCTCATATCAGGCTTCATCGCCATAACACCTCTTGTACTCGTCCTCTTGTGTTTAATATAATTGAAACATTCCATGGCCATTAAATCATTATCCGTTAATAATCAACCAGTCACGAAATAACTCGAGATTACTTTAGGTAAACACTATTTCAAGCGATTTGCCATCATTTTTGAAATCATCTTATACAACATAGTACACAAACTTATGGGGAGGAATTCACTCATATGTTTAGGCAACGACACCTTTGGTATAAGTGTAATCACAGTAGTATTGATATCATCTAAAGATACTTCCCCTCTCCACCATCTTTGTATAAATTCCACGATATCTATACCTACGATTGGCCAAAACTTTTGGTAAAACAAGGCGTGCATACCATCAGCCCCGGTGCTTTCGTCTGATGCATTTGAAAAAGGGACAATCGAATTTCATCCATTGTAGGAGGGATTAGCGAGTGGGAATTCATAGAATCATCCACCCTTTGCTGGATTGAGTCAACTGCAAGGTCAAACATACCAGTAGTAGAAAATAAATTCTGGTAGTAATCCACCACTACCGTTTCAATGCTAGCCGCCCTTGTCATCCAATCCCCCACCGAGTTGTATAGGCCATGGATCTTGTTACGACAACGTCGTTTACATGCCTTTTGATGAAAGTAAGAGGTGTTGTGATCACCATCATTTAGTTTGTTTGCCCTGAATCGCAAGTGCCAATATGATTCATGTTCTCGTCTTAGTTGATTAAGCTTAGTAACCACTTCACTGGACCGGTTAATAGTGGTGACATCAGGTACCCCTCATTGTAAACTTTTCAACTCAGATTCAAGCATCCGGATTTGCTTGACTCGGTGATTAATTCTTGATTGCACCCAAGAGGATAATCCTTTAGCACATATGGCAATCCTTATATGGGGGAGATTAAATTGGACATGCCATTGGTCAACAACAACTTCTCTACATTCTTCATGATCCAACCATAGTGACTCAAATGTAAAAGGCATCTGTTGACTTCTCTTTCAGTGAGGGCCTGGATTTGTCAGAAGATGAATAAGAGAGTGATCGGAGTGAGCTCGCGCAAAATAAGACACATCATAATTTGGAAAAATTGATAACCACTCCCCTTTGGCAACAAATCGATCCAATCGCTCGCGGATGATTGAAGTAGCAACAATGCCATGTTGCCATGTAAATATCGAGCCTCTACACCCTAAATCAGATAGGCCACAATCCTCTAATGCATCCCTAAATGCATACATATCTGCATCAAACCGAAGAGCCTCACCATCTTTATCTTCATGTACTAGAATTCCATTGAAATCTCCAAAAACAGTCTCGGAAAGTCACAACTCGCTTTTAACGTACGAAAGAGAGACAACGTTCTGATTTTTTATCACGCTCAGGCCAACCATAAATACCCGCAAGATCCCAGCAAGTCCCAGATCCTTCTTCAACTACTTCTGCCATTATATGACGATCAGAGTACGACAATCCTGGGAGTTGAACATCCTTCCACCCTTTTTCAATACCCCCCGAGAGGCCATGGCTACCCAAACAGATTTCATTAGTAAAACCACACTTAGTCATGACTTCCTCTAAATTTCTCTTTCTGATCATAGTTTCCATTACAAAGACAACATTCGGTCGGGACCTCCAAAACCAATCCCGGAGAGCATGAACTAGCAAGGTGCTTAAACACCCCTTATCCTTAATGGGTGGATGAGAAGCAATGGTCGTGACTTTAAAAGTATTAGGAAATTAATCCGACTAATACCGAGTTATAAAGATATTATTATGCCTCGCAAGGCCATAATATCCTTGACACATACGAATTAAAGTTCATACTTAATGACTAAAAAGTCCACACATAACACACAAAGTCGACACCCAATACCGTCATTACGACGACAACAACATTAATCATATATGCATATATAGAACTATATAGGAAATGGATCAAATGAGAAGCATTAGTTAGGAGAGAAATGAGAACAATCGTGGGCCGTCGGATTTGAGGGAAAGAACGGGCAAGATTAGACTTTCATTAAAAGGTGCCCTGCCCCGGCCACCACTGTTGTCGGCGATGCTTCCTCACTGCACGGACACATGCCTCTGCCTGAACCAACCCGACACAACCGACAACACACCAGCCCCAGCGAACTGTTGCACCGCCGCTCAGCCCTTGCGCCCAGAACCTGAATCGAGTATTAAATTGGTAAAGTTCTCTGCGCTTAATTTGATGTCGTCCAATGAGCAGAATTTTTGGGGTCAAGTTCTGATGTTCTCCGATGCTCTTTTGGTAGATAGAATTCCATGCTAATGGTGCTGACTGTGTGGTGTTGATTGTGTTGATGATATTTATTGCGTTATATATTTTGATGTTCATCACTTTTGCCCATAAATGTTCACCACTTTCATAAAAGATATTCACTATTCCAACCGGATTTTACCCGTATTTTCCCCCAATTTTACCCAAATGTTTCCCGTATCATATGCGTTTTTTTGGAAAAATACGTTTTCACTCGCTGTGAACATATTTTCGATGTTCATCACTTTGCCCATAAATGTTCACCACTTTCATACAAGATGTTCACTATTCCAGCCGAATTTTAACCGTATTTCCCCCCAATGTTTCCCGTATTATACGTGTTTTTTTGGAAAAATACTTTTTCACTCGTTGTGAACATATTTTCAATGTTCATTACTTTATCCATAAATTTTCACCACTTTCATTCCAGATGTTCTATACTAGTATACTGTGATGAACATCTACGAATAAACATTGAACATCCGTGTTCACTGAGGGGTTGTGAACAAATTTCCGATGTTCATCACTTTGTCCATAAATGTTCATCACTTTCATTCCAGATGTTCACTATACTATGATGAACATCTACGAACAAAACAATTAACATTCGTGCTCACTGAGGGGTTGTGAACATTTTATCGATGTCCATCACTTGTTTTAAGCATACACGTGAACTAGTTATGCCTACAAGTGCATCACAAAACACATACAAGAAAAAGTACATTTTACTTACTTTAAACTTGATTTTATATTAATGATTACTAATATTGCGTCATATAAATATGTTGAACATTAAATAATCATTTTTATAAAGATTTGAGAGTTTAGAAAGGAAAAAAAAAGAATAAAAACACCAGCAAATTCACTATTTTTTAGTGTAAAGTGGTGAACATCGCTGCATACTGCGATGAACATCTACGAATAAAATAGTGAACATCCATGTTAACTGGAAACAGACACACGCGCGAGGGCTGGAACGCCTCTAGTGCATTCTCAGTTCTCTTATGGAATTTGGTTCTCACCAGAACCGGATCCTAACTATGTATATATATATCAATAATAACTATCAACCTAGATACATAATTATTTAAAGCAAACTAGTGTTCTCAAACATTAATTAGGTTTTAAAATTACCCAATTAATTAACAAATAATTTTATTATTAATTGTCAATCAAAGAATTACTGAAATGACAAGAAAGAAATATCACTTGCCTTAAGTCGTTTTGTCGAAAAGCGACATGTCCACGTTCGAGAGAAGATCGATTCTAGTCGACGAACCGGATTCCTGATTCGTTTTCGTTTCCAGCAACGAGTCCGAGACGTACCCAATTCAAAAAGATTAATTATAATTAGATAATTTATTTTGAAATGAAAAATTAAATGAGGTTCATATCGATTAGTATTAAAATTAATTTAAACCGAATAAATCAGTCGTCAAAAATTAACTTAATCGTAGTCGATTAATTATGGGACACAATTAGTCCTCTAACCACATGTCCTAACAACCTTAATACCAATAAAAAAAATTATTTATTGCCTCTAATAACCAATTTTATATTATATAGTTTTAAAATGTTAAAATTAAGATTTTCCTAAATATTATACAAATTATATGATTAATTTCAAAGTTAATTATATTAATCATATATTAATTTAATTAAGCTAATTTATCTTAATTAAATTAAATTAATCAAATTAAAAATAAGAATAAAAATCACAAACAACCCCTTTACCGCAAAAGCAGACTGTACGAGGAGCGGTTTTTGCAAGGCTTGTTCGGGCTCGTTCGAAGTCCAAATGGGTCGAGACCGATGTGGTTGGATTCGTTGCGATGCGAACTTTCACCATGGTTTGACATCGGAGTCGGAGGTGGTCTGTGGTGGCCGAAAAGTGTTGATGAACAGAGAGTGTCATAGTAGATTTCAAGAAAATCGCATTGATCAAGCCCACTTTGGATGGCACGTTGGTGGCTCAAACGACGTTTGAATTGAGCAAGGCCGATGGGTATAAACTCATGGCGTTGCAAGCTATCTCCAAATGTGATTGGTGGTGGAAGAGCTCGAGAAATGGCGCCGAAAAACGCCATTTAAAGAAGCGAAAGAAAATCATAGGAACAATTTTGGTTCACATAGTTTGGCTTGAATTAGATGTCGAAAATGCAATGGATGAAGTCGAATTTATAGTGTGAGAATAGCTCATAGTTGTGGCTTCAGAATCGTACAAATCCCTTCCCCTAATTGATTCGGATTTGTGCGAATTTCCCGAAATACTCAAGAACACGTAATACCGACGTGTCATTCCTTCTTGGGCGAAATCCGATCAACTAAGTATGAATTGGCACCCGATAATTGAGGGCTTTTGTTTGTATCGTCCTTATCTAAAAGTCCAAGCTTCTATTTATTCCAATTCGACTCGACCGGGTTGAATTTCCCCCATTAAAACACGTCTAAACCGCTTGAATATAGAGGTTGAAGAATATGGCACTTTTCACGATCGGCCTTCCTCAATTCTTGCTTAATTACAAAAATTTCTCAACTTTTCCAAGTTGTGATAAAATTACCCCTAATTTAAATTTAAACAATTATAAAACTTCCCAAACTAATTTTATAAAATTAACCTAAGTTTAATTACACATCTTATCACAAGTTTAAGATGAAAGAAAATTAAATTAGTCTAATACTACACTTAAGTCACATTTTCTCATAAGATTAACAATTTTTAAATTCTAATCAACATGTTGTTAATCTCAATTTAAATAATTTATGTTAAATTAATAAATTTATTTAAATTAATATTCACATAAGGTTAACATAAATCTAAATAAACCATACCTTAAAAATACAAAACATACTTAGGGTAAGAATTTGATTAATTTATTCCTACTTAAAATAACATAATAAATTTTATAGCCTTTATTCAAATTAAGAAATAAAAACTACATTCATACCCTTATAAGTATTATAATAATGACTTATTAGTTACCAGAATAGATAAACACCAACAGAAAGAAGCCAAATAGACGATCGAAAGTAACTAAACCAGTCCACGACATCGACGAAACCCTAGTCATCAGAAAGAAACACCATAAAAATTCACCAGAACACTAGTAAAAACTGTAAATAACCATAGGTAACCGCACCCTATAGAGTGGGACTCCAAAACACCCTACAAAGAGGGACTCACATATACAAGTTGCTTAAAAAGTCACTATTCAGGTGTTATTTAAATTATTATGTATGAGTTCCATTCATTTTAAGAATCATCATATCTTTTCTATGCTTTTATGATATTTTATTCAAAACTAACACTTTTATATTTGTAATCTCTTCATCTTTAATTTTTTAGCCATTTATTGATGAAAAAAGACAACTTTATATATAGGTTTACGGATGAGCTTCGGTCCAAATCCGGACCGGACCGGAAACCGAATTCGGGAAAAGTGTGGACCGAAGATTGGACCCGAATTTTCTGGTCTCGGTCCCAGTCCGGTCTACCTCGGACCGATTTTGGACCGAATTTTATATTTTTTATAAAAAATTATACAAAAAACTTAAAAAAATTATATTTTAATATCATATTTATTATATATAGTACTATATTAACATAGAAATATATAATTATATTAAAATATAATTATAATATACATTTAATTTATATTATATTAGTATTTTATTAGAAAAAATATAGAAAAATCGGTCTAGACCGGACCGGAACCGAAATCTCACAATTCTCGGACCAAAGACCAAACCGGTTTTTAGTCGGTCCGGTCCAAAAATCCGGTCTAGACCGAATTATGCTCATCCCTATATAGGTTAGGTTAGATAATGTAAATTTATTTATGAGTTTTTAAGGCAATTACGTTAACAAACTTCAAAAGTTTATTTTTATTGACTATTTTTATCCCAAATTTTTCACTATTGGCCTAAATAAAGGACGGTGAACATTCCTAAACATTTATAATATAAATACCATTATTTTAATATGAAGTTTATATTTGTCAACGGTCGCTCCTGTTAGAACTGAGAGCAATGTATATGTAGAACAAAATATATGCTTATGTTAGCACGATCGATATCTCTCTCTCCAAAAGACACATTTTTTTTAAAAATAATTACTCATATTGTGTAAAATTCCGCATTAGAGATTGATTTATAAGGTTTAAAGTGTTATTCATGTCAACAAGAGCTCTTCTTTTCAGGGTCCAATAAGGACAAAGAACTCTGAAGTTAAGCGTACTAGAACGAGAGTAGTATTAGAATGGATTACCTCCTGAAAAGTCCTTGTGTTGGTATCGAATGACGCTTCTAAGGCATCGGGCCTTACAAATGGTATCAGAGCCGTCTCTAGGTTACAAGTGTGTCTGGCCCGGAGGTCGGCCACTCGACCCAGAGAGAGGTCTTTGGTGGGGCTTAATGAGTTCGTCAAGGAGTTTAAGTGGGGGTGATTGGAACACCTCGCACTTGAGATTGGTTTATAACGATTAAAGTGTTACTCATGTCAACAAGATCTCTTTTTTTTTAAGGTTCAACTAATAACAAAGAACTCTAACGTAAGCGTGCTAGGACGAAAGTAGTACCAAGTTGGGTGACCTCATGGGAAGTCCTTATGTTGATACGGGATGACGCTTCTAAAGCCTCGGGTCTTACACATTGCATATAAGAAGCTTGATTTAAGGCAATTATATTTAATTGTTTGAGAATTATTTAGTGCTACCTCTCCTATTCTCTCACATTGCTTATAAGAAGCTTGATATCGTGGTAGTTTCGACCTCAAATTATTTACGCTTTTATTCTTCTTGCCGAGTTTGAGAGAAAATTGCCTTTGTTCTTAAATTGGAAGTCATTGGGAACTGGAAAAGTGAATATATTTTTCTAATGCCTAGAAAAAGGTGAAATTTATCCGTCAATATTTTGCGGATTTAAAGGTCATGATACGCTTAGATGATCACACATGACCAACCATTTTTTGAGCGAGATGTATAAAAGTGGATTTTTTTTGTCTAAATCACATTATAGTTATGTTGAAGTAATTGTAAAATTAAATTATTCAAATGCAAAATCACCTTTCTCACTAAACTAAAATTTTCAATTCACCTTGTGTTTATGTTCAATTATCTAGAATTTGGTCCACAAATTTGTTTTTCAAATGGTTTATCATATGTTTTGAGAATTTTTTTTAATAATTACTACTCTCTCCGATGTAAAATAAGTTTCGTTTTAGGTTTGAACACAATATTTTGGAATATTAAGTACATGTAGAATCTCACATTTTTCATCAATTTTCCCACAAAATAAATAATTACAACCTTTTTGAGCCAATGAATGAAGAGTTTAGTAGAAAAGAAGTCAACAAAAACGAATTCCAACAACAAATCTCGTAACTCGATAACTCTTAATTAATTTCCTAGAAATTTTAAAACAGCATATAAAGTTGATCAAAACTCAAGTGCCAAAATGACACTTAATTTGGATCGGAGGTAGTATATATTAATTTGAAATTTGAACTCGTGTTTTCAATTCATCAAATTTATTCTTTGATGAATTGGAGGTTAATAAAGTAGTGGGGGGTTTGGTCGTTACACAAATAATAGGGAGTTTAACAGTTACAGTAGTGGGGAGTTTGACAGTTACAAAAGCACTGAGAAGGGTCATTCAGTCATATTTAGGAAAAAACTTATGTACTATGAAAAGTCCAGCAAATTTAGGCAAAAATTATGCATTTTTACAAGCCATGCACTCATGTACATACTATGTAAAATATATGTATAATAGATCTAGACAAAAACATATGCATTTTTTAAACTACGTAGATTTTTGCCTTAATATACATGAATTTTTAAAGTGCATAAATTATTACCTACAAGTGCATATATTTTACAGTGTATATATATCGTCCGCGTTTCGCAATTATATAACAAGTCCCCAGGCCCAGATGGCATAGCAGCAGAATTCTACCAGAAATATTGGGGCATTGTTGGCCCATCGGTTACTCAAGCCGTTAAAAGCTTCTTCCTTTCAGGGAAAATTCTTAAACAAATTAACCACACTTTCATCACATTGATCTCTAAATGTGATAATCCAAACTCCACAAACCATTACAGACCTATCAGTCTGTGTTCCACTATTTGTAAAGTAATCTCAAAAATACTAACGGAAAGACTTAAAAGACATATAGAAAAGCTAATCCACCCCCTACAAGGTGCGTTTGTGGCTAATAGAGTCATCCAAGACAATATTCTAATTGCACATGAAATTTTTCACTCTTTCAAAAACACGAAAGGAATTGAAGGGTACACTGCGATCAAACTTGACATGGAAAAATCATGCGACAAAATAGAATGGAAATTTATACTACAAATTCTGGAAAAATTTGGATTATGCGATACATTTATTAAATGGATCAAAGAATGTATCACCACAGTCTCTTTATCTATACTAGTAAACAATGGACCAACTAATATCTTTCGACCAGAAAAAGGACTACGTCAAGGAGATCCTCTTTCTCCTTTTCTCTTTATTCTAGGAGTTGAGGTTCTAGCAAGGAAATTACAACATGATTCAACTCGACCACAAAAACCTATAGGTTTCCAACTCTACAACCATGGAACTCGCATCCCCTTCCTCGCTTTTGCTGATGACATTATTATTTTTTCCAATTGCAATCACCAGCATTAATGCAGGGAAATCAAACAAATCATTGATGACTACTGCACTATCTCTGGACAAAAAGTTAACCTTCACAAATCAGCTTTTCAACTAACCAGGAAAGTACCAACTAATAATAAAAAAAACTTATCCAAGGAATCCTAACAATTTCCAATATGTTTTCATCGGAAAAATACCTAGGATGCCCTATCATCAATGAAAGGGTTACTTCCCATACCTTTGAAGATGTCATATCCAAATCCAAAATTCAACTTACCAAATGGAAAGTCAACTCTCTCTCACAAGCTGGAAGGACAACCCTAATTAAATCTAATCTTGCATCTATGCCCACCTTTATTATGCAAAGTTTCATGTTACCAACTACTATTCATAATGATCTTGACAGAATAAATAAATTTTTTTTCTGGAACAAAGATGCGGCGTATAAACCGCTCATCGGATGGGACAAAATCTGCCAACCAAAAAATCGGGGAGGATGAGGCTTGAGAAAATCAAAAGACATGAATCAAGCACTACAATTTAAGCTTCTATGGAAAATTATGGTTGAACCTAACAACTTCTGGGTCAAAATTATTACCGAAAAATACCTCAAACATTCTCATATTCTTGACTACATAGAAAAAAAAGGAAGCTCATGGCAATGGACAAAACTAATGGAACTTCGACAAGACTTCCGAAAAGGACTAATCTAGCAGATTGGAGATGGTAATACCATCAAACTTTGGAAAGACAATTGGCTCTCTCGCATTTCTCTTGCGGACCGAATAGACATGAACCTGATTGATGAACCAAATGTTAAAATTAAAGAATTTCTTACACCAGATAAGAAATGGAATAAGGAAAAACTGGACAACTTACTCCCACCAGACCTGGTACAGGAGATCATCTCAATTCTACTTCCCCACAACCAGATAACAGATAGAATGTATTGGGAACCAAGCAAGAATGGATGGTTTTCAACCAAATCTGCAATGGATATGATTTAGACCAACAAAAACTACTTTGCGTATGATTCCTCTTGGATCTGGAAAATTAATACGTACTCGAAAGTCAAAATTTTCCTATGGAAAATAATTAAAAATAGACTCCCTACTAAAGCTAGATTAAAAGAAAGGGGAACGTCAACACCCCCTGGTTGTATCTCCTGTAATCACTAAACCGAGGATACCAACCATCTCTTTTTTCAATATACCCATACTATACAAACAATTAATAACATCAATAAAGACACATGAAGAGCCATTAATCAACTTACAATCTCAAATCTTAGCATCACCCAAATAATGGAAGATCTTAAAAACAAACTCAGTAACGCGGCTTTGGTATAATACTTGGAATCGGGTTGGAATCAGGAATCAAAATAAACCATTCCCGTGGTTTGGTGTTTGTTATGATCCCGGAATGAACCATTCCTAAAATTTGTTGTTTGGTTGAATATGGTAATCAAATCTTGTTGATATTATACATTTAAATTTTGTAGATTTCTAGTTAATTTGCTTTAAAATGATATATTTTATAAGAGACAATATGAAAAATAAATTGACAATTGACAATTACACCTTTTTTAAAACAAAAAATGGAGAAGGAGGTTGGAATGTATGATACCCCACATTTCCTCATTCTCATTCCAAGGAATAGAAACCAAACAGGGCCTAAATTAACAAGACTAACCAGCCAAAGGCTAGCGTTCTCTGACAAAGCACACAAAGTGTGAACTAAAAAGGATCTTTGTAAGTCACGAACATACACGCGCGCACACACACACAACAAAAAAAAACTTCTAGCTATCCCATCCATTATATGGGCCACTTCTATCTACTACGGAGTAATAAACTCCCAAACACAACCACAAAATGTAATTAGGTCTACTAATGCGTGTTGTTTCTCCTTTTGAGTTCTCTTCGTCGGCTAGCAAATCCTTGATCATGTCTCATTATCCAAAACCTCTCTATCTCTTCCGCCTTCCTCCCTGGGATCCGACCCGCTATCAGCTCCCACCTGCACCATGTTTGTTTATGAATCATTAGATATAAGTCGTTTGGCTGTTTTTTGTACCTCTTTTATTGTTATAAGTTCAAATTCCAAGAATAAGGAAGACCAAAGGGCTTAGCGTTCTCTAAGCCCTTTGGTCTTCTCTGTCCTTGGACTAGGACACCATCCCCTCACCCTAAATTTCTTTCACCAAAGAAAAAGTTTAAATTCTCATGATGAATAGATTGTGTTTTCGATACCTACCTATATATATAGGTAAATAAAAAATCACTTAGTACAAAAATGATTATTAATTGATCATCATGATTAGTAGGACCAATCTTAACGGAAAATTTAATTATTTTGAATTGGAAATATGGGTATTTGTCAATTATAATGTCAATATGGTAGCAACTTTATCACTTGATTAATTCAATAACTACCATGCAAACTATGATGTAGTTTTTGGCATAAACTCCTAGTACTAAATAATCTGAGGTTCTAACAAATGCACATTTTTTTACAATAGTTTAATGCTTAATAGTTTGTTAGCCGAACGATCTTATACATTATAAAGAGTTTATAATATACTATACATTTAGGTTATAAAAAACTCACACCAAACTTTAGTTATTTTATACTTGTATAAAATGGATTTTTCTTGAATGAAATGATCCAAATACTAAAACATGCAAGCAAGCCACATCAGTCATCACATGCAAGTCTTGCGAGACAAAATAGCCGGATTTTTGTTCAAAGAACACTGAACACTCCTAGTAAAAGACAATTCACAATTGAATTAATCTAACATGAAAAACAAAAGAAGGAAATATTCAAATATTAATAGGAAAAAAAAAGAGAGAGGGAAAATACCTGTCACCCACAAGCTTGTACATCCTGTAAATGAGATCCTCTTCCTGCTGCGTCATGTTTATGAACTCCCATTCTATGCTGCTCACCTCTGTCACTCAAAATAAGAGAGAGACCCGGTTGAGATACCCAGGGCCAGAAGTAAAATGGCCCAAAAATGGAATAACAAAAAAGAAGAGGCCCAATTGGAGATGTTCACCAAAAACATCAAACAAGCATAAATTGCAAAACTGTCCCAAAAATGGAAGGAAAAAGGAACACACAGATAAAGTGAGTGAGACCCATTCGAGAGATGCTCCAGGAACATCAATTCAATACCCAAGAAAAAATTGGTCCCAAAAACTCATGACAAGAAGAGCACAAAATGACTGGGTCTAAATTAGAGAGACTCACCAAAAATTTAAATACCCAGAAAGGAAATTGGTCCCAAAAATGGATGAAAAGAAGAAAAACACACAGAAAAGACCGGGCACTTAGTAAAATTGGAAAAATGGTCCCAAATAGTTATTACCCCGTAGTAAAATTGAAAATAAGAAAGAAGAGAACCTTGAGAAGAGCAGCTCTCTGTTTTAGCCTGCTTCCTCCGACGCCTATCCATCACACACACTAACACACTATGCTGATAAGCCTGTTATGATCCTGCTGAGATGGGCAATGGGTTTAAAAGGAGAGAAGAGGAGATTGAAATTGAAGTAGGAATGTGTTTCAGACCGAGTGGGAAGGCATTTAATAGAGCACTGCTTGAAATAGAAAGCAATGCGGCTTGAATTGAATTCTTGAGCTCTTTTTTTATAACAGGGGAGGGTTTGTTGTTGTGTGTAGCTCTGATATTTATTTTATTTTTAATTTGTTTTTGTTACTGCGTCGCATCGAATCAAGTGCTGCTGAGAAGCGGCTGGAAAGATGAAGAGCCCGGAGTTGGGAAATGGCGATTGAAAGAGAGATGGAGAGTCGGGAACGGCAGGTCCTACCAACCATACAAGTAAAGCAGAGCAAAAACAGAGGAGTTTGTCAATCTTTTTTCAAAGGGGTTTTCCGGGGTTGACTTGTAGTTGTTCCTTGTCGTTTAACGATTCTTGATTTTTTCTGCTTCTTTCTTGTTCTCTGCCTTTTACTCTTTTTTTCCCTTTTATTTCAACTGAAAACGAAAACGTAGATAAGCATTGGTCTTTTTTCTTTTTCGGACCGTTTTATATTTTAGTGGAGTATATTTATTTATTTTTCAATATTTCTAGCCGTTAGGTCATCTTTATCTTAATATAATGGAGGCGTTTATTTATATATCTTGGTAAGAGAATGAGTATGAAAATGGATTATATCGGATTTGATATTTGATGGATATATGTATGGGTATAAAGTTTATTACAAGAAATGACTCATACCTTCCTACAAGACTAATCCTCATACCCACAAAAAAAAAAAAGATATGACTCATACTTATTTTTGTCTTTCTTTCATCTCTTTAAATTCATACCAAACACAAAGTGTTAAGAATCATTCAACCTCATTCCTTATACCCAACCCGATTTCTCATTCCAATCCGATTTCTATTACGATACCAAATGAGCCGTAAGTGGATTCTGTTAACATATTTATCAATTTTGCATATGTCACAAGCTTTCACGTTTTTTCAAATATCTCCAAATTACATGTTATATTTTTGTATGAAAAAATATTTAAACATCCCTATTATCAAAAGTGGTGTGAATAATGAATTTTTTTCTGAATTAATTTTATCTCTTTAAAAGAAATTATCAAAATGAAAAGTCAATTCGTTATCTCAAGTCGGTAAAACAATTCTTATTCAACATAATCTCTTTTTAAATGTTAATTACCTAATGCAAAGTTTCCTACTCTTCAAAGGTGCATGTGAAACTATTGACAAAATAAATAAAGATTTGTCTTGGAATAAAATTACCCCTTATTTTCATTCGCTTATTAGTTGGGATAAGATTTGTACCCTTAAGTGTGCATGGGGTTTAGACCTTAGAAAGGCATAAACAAATAATATTGCCCTCCATATGAAACTACTTTGAAAAACTTTTATTAAACAAGATAATATGTGAGTTCGTCTTAGGGCATGTTTGGAAATAGTCTTTATAAAGATTTTTTTTGTTTATAATGTACCTTTTTCAAACTTTTTAAAAAAAGTACTTAAATTTTGAATTTTATGTGATATGGAAAAACGTGTAAAGAAAGAAAAAAGTTCTTTTTTATAAAAAAAAACTTTATCAATAGCTAACCAAACAACCTAAGTGTTAATGACAAATACTTAGGATCCGACCAACTTCTTAATCATAAGAAGTCAACAAAACATTCATGATTTCATGGCAATTTGGGAGACTTTTAAACGTAATTGATACCTTTAAAACATGCCTTTCTTGCAAATTGGAAATGGACAACTCATTAAAATTTTGGGAAGACAACTGGATTGGAAATCAAAATTTATTCTCCTACTCTAACGGTCGAGATCTCAATACTAATGTAGCTGAATTTATTACCGCTAATAAGAATTGAGATTATCAGAAACTCAATCAGTTATTATCTCCGCATATTGTCTCAAAAATTATGTTGATTCAAATCCTAGGTAATTATATTCCTGATCACAAATTGATATGGGCTCCTTCACCAGATGGGAATTTTAATCATAAATGTGCAACTTGTTTAATCTCTCCGATTATTAGTCCTAATAATATCAATTTCTCGTGGATTTGGAAGCTTAACATGCCACCTATATACAAAATATCCTATGTAAATGTTATTCTGATTGTCTGCCAACAATTGAACGCTTAAATAAATTTTATAATAGAGTTTCATCTCAATATAGACTTTGTAATGAAATAGATGAAGACACAAATCATCTTTTCTTAAATTGTAAATATTGTCTCGAGATGTTTCATGAACTTCATAAAAAACTTGGAAATTCTTAGTCCATGCCAAATGAGCATACTTTCCTGCAAAACTTAGAACTTTTTCGCAAATCTAACTCTAATATAGAGATAGCTTATTTGTTAAGGTGGAATATCTGAAAATACAAAAAATAATATTTTATTTAAATCATCTTCAGCCAACCCAATTACATCCCCGACCCACTACACCATTACATATTTCAATGAATGGAAATCCATCCATTTGGATAAACCAAAGAACGAGAAATATGTATGTCACTCCAAACCATTGACTTGGAAAAAACCTCCCCCAAATTAATTACTTCAAACTTTGATGGTTCCAAAAAGAATAACCTCACATCTCATATTAGTTTTATTATAAAAGGAAGCCATTCAAATGTTATATATATTGATAAAAAAAACATATTTCAAATGCTTATGTATTACAAATTGAAGCTTATGCCTTACTTGAGGGCCTTCGTCAGGCTTTACGCTTAAATATTAAACACAACATTGTCGAAGATGACAATTAAATGTAATTAATTGTGTTACTAAGTTATGGAAAACCCCATGGAAAATAAGAACAATCTATTATATATATTAAAGCTCTGCCCTTTTGAGCTCCTTGAACGCTTCTAGGCCCACCACATCTACATGTCATTTTCTCATTCGTTCTTTTTTTTTTAATTTGTTATTTTACTTTAAATAAAAATCGTTTATCAAATCAAAATTTATATATAAATATTTAGATTACAATTACTTCCAAAACCAACCAAACTTTAAAAGTGCCAAATAACATTGTAAATAAATTTAACCATCAATCTATATATCTATAAATTTTTCACTTGATAGATTTCACATTTTCAAGATTTAATTACAAATTATTTATGAACTTGAAATAATTGATGATGAATAAAATATATGTATGAAAATATCAATATACTATTTGAAATATAATTCAATTGGGTTTTATTTGATTCTCCAATTGAGTTAATTTAGTATATTAATAATTACGAATAAATATAAGTGCCCAACATATATATATATAATAATAAAACAATGAGTAAATTAATATGATTTTATTTTCAATAATATCGTCTCAATGTCTAAAACCTTAATTGAATATTACAAAAGGTAAAATAAAAAAAGCTAACAAAAGTAATATTCTATTAACAAACTTAAGAAGTTTTAAAAAGAATATAGATCTAAACATATCATCACTAACATATTGTTGAAAGATTGACAAATAACATCGTACTAACCTATTAAATTGAAGAAAAAAATAGTATATTTCGATTCATAACTTCAATCTCGGATATTATTTCACTCTAAATATACAAAAATAAAATATTTTTGAGAATTGGTTAAGTAACATGTACAATCGTAATTTTTACATATATTTAGAGTGAATTTTTTTCTAAAATGTTTATATATATAAATTCAATCACTTTCTTTCTATTAGTATGTATATGTTTGGGAATAAATCTAATTTAACTACATGTCAATATATTCTCATTTCCTGTAGATCTTATCTTTTATAATCACGTAGTCATTAGTTTGTACTCATGTGACGTTTATTCGTATACTTAAATTTTCTTTCATAAATATAAATCGGTAGACTAGTTATTATTGACATTTTTCCCCTATTGGATTACTTTGATTCTTTCAGGGTTTTTCACTATTATAGGGAATGTATTACAACTGTTGATTTCCTTGCATCGAATGGTATCAATATTGCTCATCTCGGAGATTGGATTACTAAGATTTCTCCTTCCACAGCTCATGTTGAGCTTTGCAATATTAGAAGAGAATTTCGCATCATGAGTTCTATCACTGATTCTCGTATTCAAGATTTTTTGTAGATCATTTGATTTGATGATTTAGGTGAATCTTGTATCTAAAAAGAAGTCTAGTGTTTGCTTGTAAATAAGTTGTATATATCATGTCATCTAAAATTTATATTAACTTTAATTATTTTATGAGTAGATTATCATTTTAGAATCTTATATTTCTTTTTTTTTTCCACGTACTTTTAAATTTTTATATGAAACTTTAAATGTTTTTTTCTCTCGAAGAACTTCTTTTATGGGATCATGTGGAATAATCTCAAAAGTGAAATCTAACTTGTCAAAGTATCTTAATATTCTTTTCTTTTCTTTTCTTTTCAAGATTCATGATAAAGATGGTCTAAGAAGATGATTGACTTTTCTTAGCATAGTTACCTCGGCAGCAAAAATATGTTATTTTCACGCTTGTGGGTCTCCTGTCTCATCTTCATCATTTAGCTTTCATCCATTTCACTGTAACTTTAAATGTTTTTCTCTCCAAGAACTTCTTTTATAGGGTAGTGAGTAGTGACTAAGAGTTATTGACTATAAAAGGGTAAGTGGATACATTAGGTGTCCTACTAAGATGATTTCTAACTTGTTTTGATGTATTTAGGTTTTTAATGTATGAAATTAAAAACCTTTGGTTCTGAACAATTTTTGTACGGGGATCTTATTTGCACCGACTTTTTTATGTTTTCGCACTACTGTCGTGGCGTTTAAAAAAAAAATTAAACGCTACGTCGTGGCGTTTAAACTGAATCGGTTCAACTTTCTGAACCGGTTCAGTTTAAACGCCACGACGTAGCGTTCAAGCTTTTATAAAATTTATAAAAATAAACCGATTCAAAAATAAAATTAAAAATAAAACGCAATGTTATGGCGTTTAAAATTTTATTTTTAAAAAAAAATAAATTCTACGTTATGGTTTAAACGTCACAGCATGGCGTTTAAACCTTAAACTCTAACCATAGTATATAACTATACGATATAACAATAGTATATAACTATACAATATAACAATAGTATATAACTATACGATATAACAATAGTATATACTATACGTTAGAACCATAATATATAATTATAGTATATAACTATAGTATATAGCAATAGTATATAACTATACGATATAACAATAGTATATAACTATACGATATAACCATAGTATATAACTATACGATATAACAATAGTATATAACTATACGTTACAACCATAATATATAATTATAGTATATAGCTATAGGCCTATAGTATATAAATGAACGATATAGCTATAGTATATAACTAAACGATATAACAATAGTATATAGAAATAGTATATAACTATACGATATAACAATAGTATATAACTATACGATATAACCATAGTATATAACTATACGATATAACAATAGTATATAGCTATAGTATATAACTATAGTATATAACTATACGATATAACCATAGTAAATAACTATTCGTTAGAACCATAATATATAATTATAGTATATAACTATACGATATAAGTATATAACCATAGTATATAGCTATAGTATATAACAATAGTATATAACTATACGATATAACAATAGTATATAACTATATGATATAACCATAGTATATAACTATACGATATAACAATAGTATATAACTATACGATATAAAATTTGTATATAACTATATGTTAAAACCATAATATAAAGTTATAGTATATAACTATACGATATAACCATAGTATATAGATATAGTATATAACTAAACAATATAAAAATAGTATATAGCAATAATATATAACTATACGATATAACAATAGTAAATAACTATACGATATAACCATAGTATATAACTATACGATATAACAATAGTATATAGCTATAGTATATAACTATACGATAGAACCATAATATATAATTATAGTATATAACTATACGATATAACCATAGTATATAGCTATAGTATATAAATGAACGATATAGCAATAGTATATAACTATACGATATAACAATAGTATATAACTATACGATATAACCATAGTATATAACTATACAATATAACAATAGTATATAACTATACGATATAATCATAGTATATAACTATACAATATAACAATAGTATATAGTTATAGTATATAACTATACGTTAGAACCATAATATATAATTATAGTGTATAAATATATGATATAACAATACGATATAAGTATAGTATATAATTATACGATATAACCATAGTATATAAAAAAGAAATATCCACATTGGTTCCATTTTCAAGCATTTCATCCAAAATAACCCTGAATAATTATAATTATACAAATATTAGATTCATTATAATCTTTAACGAATATTACATTCACTATAATCTTTAACGAACAATTATGCATTATTAAGGTTTCAAACTAACTACGTACGAAATTTATACATATAACTACGACAAAAAGTTTCTCTTAATTTTGTATACATATATAATACTCAAATACAAGCATACAAAAATCTTTCAATCGATCGATCGATATATAACGTCACAACCTTGTATTACACATTACATGATGGAACGACAGTGCAAATCACTGATTGCTATATATATTCAAACAAAACCTTTACAATTCTAGCTAATTATATAATTTATCACAATTGTACACTAACATAATGTTCAAAACTAAAACATGTGTTTCTAACGGCCGAAAAATCCACTTTTTTTTAAAACGCTACGTCGTGGCGTTTAAAAAAAATATTTTTTTAAACGCTACGTCGTGGCGTTTAAAAAAAAAGTATTTTTCTTAAACGCTATGTCATAGCGTTTAAGATTTAATCGGCTCGATTAAACCGAGTCCATTTTAAACGCTACGACGTAGCGTTTAACTCCGACCCGGTTTAATCGAGCCGATTTTGTTTCTTTTTTTTATCTCAATAAATCAAAAAAAAACTCTCACGGCACGATATGGCGTTTAAAAAAAAAGTTAAACGCTACGAGTGCGAAAACAAAAAAGAGTGGTGCAAAACCGAACGGCCTTTTTTTACTACCCTAGACCTTTCAAATAGAATCATCTCATATATGATAGTATTCGATCAATTGTAAGGTCACTATATAATCCTTAATTTATAGATATATGTAATAAATTACCAAAACCAATAATATATTTTCATAACATTTCACTAGGCTAGAGACTCTATTAGGGGAAATAACAGGTTATGGACCATAACGCGATAATATGTATGAATTGAGAGAGAATATTCAAGGATTTGTAGTAAGAATAATATTCCTTGGCTAGCATCCAAAAAGTAGAAAGACAAGGAACAAATTTAT
Source organism: Rheum nobile (assembly GCA_027886185.1). NCBI lineage: Eukaryota > Viridiplantae > Streptophyta > Magnoliopsida > Caryophyllales > Polygonaceae > Rheum > Rheum nobile. The sequence continues at coordinate 1,705,437 of WOAB01000652.1, read as the reverse complement.
GTGTAACCAAATGAAGATACGAAAGAATAATGAATAACACCATAGAAAGATTAATCTAAACCGCTACCGTTCGGTTTGGATAAATCAAGTCCATTCGGTCGGATCGCACAAGTGGTCTTCTCTTATCTTCCTTAATGTTCAGATATCCATCTAAAATGATGTCATAGGCCGCCGCCCCATGAACGTACGCCCTTACATAATACTTCTTTTACATAACTAATCATTTTATATATGTGTATGTACACACAAAATTAGGTTCTGGTGAAATGAGCTCTTACGGTAAAATGGAAGTACTAATCAGGGGCGTTGGATGAGGAAAGAATTAATGGCTCATGTTTAATCCTAATAAGTGCAAATTTGGGAAATGAAATTGGGTGCACCGGATTATACAAAATCCTAATTTCATGGGATTTTATTTCCATCTAAAATCTCTCAAATCTCACATATACAGTTATTTCCATTCTCTCCCAAAATACTGCTCCAAAACCGTCTCTGCCAAATCTCCCTAAACCTTCATTGAAACTCTGCCTCCGCGACTCCGCCTCCGTGACTCCGCCTCCGGATCCGTGACTCCGCCTCCGGATCCGCGACTCTGCCTCCGGATCCGCGATTCCGCCTCGGTGGTTTCCTCTGTCTTGGATCTTGGTGATTTCTTCTTCAATGCTTGTTTATTAGTTCATCTCTCCCTTTAATTTATTTGTTTGATATTTAGGGTTATTGTCTTCAACTTCCCCAAATTCGCAAAGACTTTGATTTTGAGACTTGTCTCATTGAAATTTACGTTTTGTAGTCACAAAAAACTTGTGTTTTTATTTGTTCGATTTCATTGATTAATGTCGATATTGTTTTTTATCTTGACGTCAATGTTGTTTTGATTTTAGGGTTTGTGGATGGTTCGATGGTCGTCGAGTAGAGAGAAGATGTCTCTAGAAACAAAAAGTAACCGCCAGGAATCGAAGATTCGACCGGGGTGATATTCACGGGTAGTGATATTCGTGCAATATGTGTTGATATTCATGTAATTGGGTGGTAATATTAATGTAATTGGATAGTGATCGATATTCATGAATTGAGTGATGATATTCATGTAATATTCACGATATCGGGGGTGATATTCGTGTAATATTTGTTGATATTCATGTAATTAGGTGGTAATATTAATGTAATTGGGTAGTGATCAATATTCATAAATTGATTGGTGATATTCATGTAATATTCATGATATCGGGGGTGATATTCGTGTAATATGTGTTGATATTCATGTAATTGGGTGGTAATATTAATAATTTGGTAGTGATCGATATTCATGAATTGAATGGTGATATTCATGTATTATTCACGATATCGGGGGTGATGTTCGTGTAATATGTGTTAATATTCATGTAATTGATAGTGATCGATATTCATGAATTGAGTTATGTTATTCATGTACTTGAGTGTGATATTCATGTAACTGATTATGATATTCGTGTAATTGATTATGTTATTCATATATTATTAAATGGTGATATTCATATTTTAAGTTGTGGTATTCATGTCTTTAATTGGTGATATCCACATATTAAACAAAAATATTCATACAAACATGAACGATATTCAAGAAACAATGACAAAAGCAACAAGAACAAATTTACAAATCTACGAATTTTCAAAGCATTAGGACACTGAAAAAATCAAGTGGTGATATTCACGTTCTAAGTGGAGGTATTCACGTTCATCGATATTCATAAACGCATGAACGATACTCATAAAGACGTGATCGATATTCATGAACGCTGAAAAATCGTTGAACAAGAAGAAAATGTATCCGCAGAATGGAGCGGTTTTGGAAGAAAGATATGATTTTCTATCTCCTCTAACAATATCCTTAATTATCTTCTTTTAATTAAAATATATATTAACTACCTTTAAGAAGATCTGGTAGTTTCAACCATACCATATCCACTATATGACTCATTCATCCATCTGTCCATCACCCTTCATCCAATGTCCCAGATTAATACCTCCGTTTTACCACAATTCTCGTTTTACTGGAGCGTTCCTCACACAAATGAGTATATATCAATAAAGTTGTTGAAGTTAGTTAGATCAAGTCAACTGGCAACTCTACTCTAGGTAAAAGTTGTTAGAGGCTTATGATTCCTTCTCAACAATTTTGTTATGCTTAGCAAAGTAGAGAAGTATTAGTATAAATAGTTGTGTTTACATGGTGACAAGTCTCATTTCAATGATTACAGTGAACACCTTCTTGCATTTCCTCTTCATTCCTCTTTAATTTTCTCTATTCATGACATCTTCATATCATCTTCTTCTTCGTTTCTCAAGATGATCTTTGATTATTTTCTTTTCAATAACTTGACATGGTATTAGAGTAGAGAACAATCATGTAGTTTTTCAATCGATCAAAATTCTCTTTCTTAACGACATCTAGTGTCAAGAGAGATTGTGATTGTGTGTTCATGTCGTTCTCTCAAATCTGAAGATCAAGATCGATCGAACAATTTCTGAATGAGGTGATTGTTGCTGAATTGAAGAATCATAATCTCAAGGTGTACATCATTGGCAACAAGATCACCATTGGCTTCAGGTGCGACTGGATTTGGTGGAAGGAGAAGAGGTGATAAAATCATCGTGACAGATTTGACGAATCCATTGTTCATAACCCCTCAGATAACTCTGGTATGATCCTATCACGATTCAATTGGTAGGATATAATCACCGAAGATGGAGAAAATTAATGGCAAATGAACTTTATGTTAAGAACAAACTGTGGATTGTGGAAGGAACTATAGCTAGAACCGTTGAAAATGCATTACAATTTGATAGATGTAATGATGTTGTATGCTCATGGATATTGAAAACTGTCTCTAAGGAGATATACAACACTATTGATGAATATGAGACTACAAAGGAGATGTGAGAAGACTTAGAGGAGAGTTCTGGAAAAAAGAATGCTTCTCTTCTTTTTCAGATCAAACGTCAATTCAGGAATAGAAGCAAGGATCATTAACCTGGACTGAATACTTCACAAAACCGAAAGGACTGTGGCAACAATTGTTTGTGGTTGCTACTCTAATCAAATACAGATGTGGAAAATGTAAATGCAACTTACAAAAGAAAGAAGAAGAAGTTTATCAAGAGGACAAGCTCATGAGGTTCTTGATGGGGATTAGTGAGAGGTTTAATAATGCTCCAAGGAAAATCTTAATGAGCACAACTTTACCTACTCCAAGTAGAGATCATTCTCTATTGTTGCAAGAAGAATTGAGCAAGAAGATCATTGAAAAAGTTCATGTAAGAAGTGAGTGATCCTCCATTGCATTGATGGTCAAACAAAGTGAATCTACTGCATTGATGGCTAGACAAAGTGATGAGAAGTTCATGAAAGAAAGATGCATTTACTGTTGAGGGAATCATAAGGCATTAGATGTTGGGAGTTGATTGGGTAACCAAACTAGTATCATAAAAGCAAGTTCAAACCTCACACTCCTAGATCAATAAGATCTTATGAACAACAAAGAAGAGCACCTATATCTTTTTTTCAGCAGTCAAGAGCCAATGCAGTCAATGCCTCTCAAGAATTATGTGGCAAAAGAGTTCAATCTCAAAGCACCAGTATTGCAAATACAGAACAAATTTCCTCTGATAATCAACATTACTTGGCAACTTTATATCCTTTATAAAACAATCTAACAATGCTAGTTATGACTCTCATCTTGCAAATAAACTTTGCTTTAATGTGTCTTATACCTCTAAACTTAGGATCATGGATAGTGGTGCCACATGTCATATGACCTCTTATTTTTCTATCCTTACTAATCATATCCCAACCCAACCAAATACTGTTATTAACCTACCTGATGGAAGTGTCAATGCCATTACTCATATTTCCATTGTAATGCTTCACAATCTCACCCTTGAACATGTTTTATATGTACCTAGTCTCCGCTTATATCTATTGTCATTAACCAAACTTATTCATGATCAGAACTGTCGTGTTCTCATTGATTTTAATTTTTGCATCATTCAGGTGCAAGCAAAGATGGCATTTGGTAGGTATCTTGACTGCTTGTACTACATGGATCCTGAATCCAATAAAAAATTTCGTTGTGATCTCAAGCTATCCCTTAATGCTTTTGTTCATGCACCCTCTTTGCCTTTGTTTCTACCTAGAACTAGTAACTAGGTACATAATGTCATTGCTCTTTGGCATTTAAGGTTGGGACACGCCCTTTGTGTAAAACTCAAACACATTTCTTCTATCAAAAGTGATATCCAATATGTGGTTGATTATGTTTGCACTGCTTTCCCTCTAGCAAAGAAAATTAGAAATGTTTTTTCCTACAAGTTTATCTATTGCCACTGAAATCTTTGATCTATTGCATTGTGATGTGTGGGGGCCTTATGATACCCCTACCTGTGAAGGGTTTAAATACTTCCTCATTGCTCTTCATCACAAAAGAAGAAGTACATGTGTCTTTCTCATGAAAAATAAGAGTAAATTACCTCATCATATCACTACCTCCATTCTTCTTATCCAAAACCAATTTAAAGCAAAAGTCAAAGTGCTAAGATATGATCAAGGGACTAAGTTCTTCAATTCTACCCTCTCTTCATTTATTCAAACTCAAGGCATCTACATCAAAGCTCTTATGTATCTACTCCTCAACAAAATGGAAGAGTAGAGAGACGTCATAGATATATCATTGAGATTGCTAGGTCATTCATGATTAACTCAACCTTACCCTCTCATTTTTGGGAGACTCAATAGTTACTTCCACTTACCTAATTAATAGACTTCCGAATAATATTCTTCAGAACTCAACTCCTCATGATTTTCTTTATAACATAGCCCCCTCTAATGATCATATCAAATTTTTTGGACGCTTGTGTTTTGTTTCTACCTTTGCTGGTGTCTCTGTTAAGAAATTACATCCCTAATCTTACTACTGAGTACATATTCTTAGGATACCCTTTTGGCAAGAAGGGATATAAAGTCTACAATCTTAAGACCCACAAAATCCAAATCACTAGAGATGCTTAGTTTTATGAACATATCTTTCCTTATAAGTTGTATTCTGAACATCAAGCTATATCTCCAAATTATCACTTTTTCCCTCAGTTTGTGGATGAAAATTTCCACTTCATTATGTTTCCTTTGACCATCCATACAGTATACTACCTACTACACCTAGCTCACCAACCAATGACAACTTTTGCCTTGACTTTTCTCTAGCTGGCTATTCACTCTCTCCTATCACACCTTTGTTTGATGACAGTGAACCAATTGCTTCTCCTACCAATGTAGCCCCTCCTCTAAGACATTCCACAAGAGATTACAATCCTCCAAATTGGTTGAAGGACTATGTTTACATGGCTACTTTGGAGCCTCCAAAGGCTTCATCTTCACTTGCTCGGGTAAATTCTATTCTCAAAATTTCTAATCACTGTTTCTTTGTCTTACCTTCTACTTCTCTTTGTTCCCCATCCTATTTTTTTTTCTCTTCACCGTGGCATTTCATTCTAAACCAAGTTCAATGGTAGAGGCCATTAGTCACCCTACCTGGTGTAAGGCTATGCTAACACAATTAAATGCTCTAGAAAGGAATAAAACCTAGAATGTCCAGGAGTTGCTAGAGTGCAAGTCTGTTGTGACTTGTAAGTGGTTGTTCAAGTTGAAGGTGATGTCATATGGATCTTTGGACCGTAATAAAGCCAGATTCGTTGCAGAGGTTTTACACAACTAGAAGGTGTTGACTATTCAGAGCTTTTGCACCTGTGGCTCGCATGATTGTTGTTCATACTCTTCTTGATGTTGTTTCTGCACAACATTGGTCCATAACTCAGATGGATGTGACCAATTCCTTCTTACATGGGGAGCTTGTGAAAGAGGTGTTCATACCTCCAGCATACACCTTTCTCAAGAAGTTACAAGCGTCAGCTTCAAGCACTTGCAGTCAGGGGGAGATCTTTGCTGACTCCAGTTTCTCTCCTTTGGTATACAAATTAGCCAAGTCCCTCTACGGACTTAATCAAGCCCCAAGACAATGGTTTGCAAAGTTTTCACAAGTAGTCATAAAGGCGGGATTTGTACAATCAAAAGCAAATTGCTCCTCGTTAAAAAGGCAACAAGGAAAGTCATTTACAACCTTGTTGTTATAAGTAGATGACATGATAATTACAAGAAATGATGAAAGTGAGATGAAGCTGTTAAAAGACCATTTGAAGAGCAACTTTCAGTTGAAGGATCTTGGAGAGATGAGATCATTCATGTGCATCAAAATAGATAGAACTTATATTGGTATCTTTCTCAATCGAAGGAAGAATTAATACAGTAGAGTTGTTGGAAGAAGCACAAATGACTAAAGCTAAACCTCTTCAAATTGTACTTGATAGTCATAAGAGATTGGCAAAAGTGGAGGAGCCAATAAAGAATTCTCATCTACACATGATATTAATTGGGAAACTTATTTACTTGATAGTAACTAGGCTTGACCCCACCTATGATGTTAAAGTTTTGATTTAGTTTATGCAAGTTCCTTGTGTTGAACACTTAAAGGCAGTCAAGCATTTGCTTAGGTATCTTAAGTGCACATCAGGACAGGGTTTACTCTTGTCAAGTAAGTCTGATATGAAGCTTTATGGTTATTAGGATGAAGACTGTCAGGTATACTAAAAAGCAGTTATTTGTGACTATGTCTACTGCAGAATAAGAGTAAGGGCTATGGCTTCAACATGTTGTGAACTCACTTGGTTAGTTAGAGTACTTAAAGACTTGAATGTGATACAAGAGGAACTAGTGGAACTCTTTTGTGATAAACAAACAACTTTACACATAGAAAGGAATTCGGTGCTCCATGAGAGGACAAAACATATTGAAGCAGATTGTCATTTAGTAAGAGACAAGATTTTGAAAAATGAATTGAATGCAAAGTATGTGAGTACAAGGGGACAACCAGTAGACTTGTTCACCAAAGCATTAGATTTGGAGCAAAACAAAAAACGTCTTCTCAAACTAGGAGTGGTAAATCAGTTTCCAACTCCTAACTTGAGGGGAAGTGTTGAAGTTACTTAAGGGTCCGTTCGGCAACATGCTTTTTCTTACTTATTTTGGGTACTTATACTTTCTCATACTTAATTTTCAAAAATAAGCATTTCATTGTCCGTTCGCTTGTTCATACTTCAACATGCTTACTCATGCTTTCTCTTGCTCAAAAATGTCAAAAAAAAGTCGATTACCCCTACTTCTTGTTACTTATCAGATCTGCCTTCTTTCGATTACCCTCATTTTCCCCCGACATTCCAACCTCCCCCTCGATTGTTCGTGGAAAGAAAAAATAAGAAGGTCACTATTCTGGTAATTCTTGGAAGAGAAGACGAAGACGTCCAGCAGGTTGATCTTTTTCTTCTCCTCTGGTTCTTCTTCTCCATGGCTCTTTCTGCATCTCGTTTCTCCTCTCATTTTTTTTCGAATCACTACTGAGGGCTCTCATTTTTTACATCTTCTTGTTTAGGGATTCGATTTTATGAATTTATAGGGCTTTTTAGAATTTGCAGAATGTGGTTTACGAATTGAAAGCTCTACGATTTGGGAGTTCAGGGCTCTCGTTTTTTACATCTTCTAGTTTCAGCATAATTTTAGGGCTTTATGATTTGGGTGTTTAGTGTTTAGATTTTAGGCTTTTTTATTTGGGGCTTTGGGGGTTTAGGGTTTATAGATTATGAGCATGATTTGTGTTTGCAGAATACTATGATGTTAATGTTAATGTTTGTGCTTGCAGAATACTATGATGTTATGTTAATGTTCATGTTTTCAGATAATAATGTTTGTGCTTGCAGAATACTATGATGTTAATGTTAATGTTTGTGCTTGCAGAATACTATGATGTTAATGTTCATGTTTGTGCTTGCAGAATACTATGATGTTAATGTTGATGTTTGCATATAATGTTGTTGTTTATATGCTTGAAACTGTTTTGATTATGTATGACAATACTTTTGGAATGCATTTAACACTTTGCCTAAAATGTATTTGCTAGATTTTTCTTCCTTTCAATTTTATTAATTTTATTTCTGGTTTTGTTATGAGTTAGCATGGCCATAAGAACTTCAAAAGAGCAGGGGTCAACACTCCACATAAATCTTGTCTTTTTTTTTTAGAATTGTATTGTCCCTCCCTCCCTAATCTCTCGTATACTCTTGGTAGAAATCCATTACTTGTGTTGTATCCTAATCAAGGAAAATAAGTAGGGGACCTTTTTTTCTAATTAAGTGCATACCAATCTTTTTATGAAGGCAAGAGAGATTAGATGAAAACACCATATCTAGCATTTATGTTTGTCAAATGAAAAGATGAACTTTGAAAGTAGAATATGTAGTTGACATTGTGTTCTTCTTATGTACATGAACAGGTTGGTCTTTGTTGGGTCTCCATTTTCTTTCATATTCTTCTAAGTAGGAAGTGAATGGATCAACTTATTCCTTTTTTTTCTATTCTCCTATGCTCTTATCTGCAGAATATTTAGGCGACTGTCCTACGTGTATTTTTCTTTATTTGTCTTATCTATGTTGAATGTTATCAATATGCTCTTATTCTCCTATGCTCATATTCTCCTATTCTCCTAAGATACTGATGTTTCTATTGATGTTACTAATGTTTCTATTCTACTGATGTTTGCTACTGATGTTTCTATTCTACTGATGTTTGTTACTGATGTTTCTATTCTATTGATGTTACTGATGTTTCTCCTAAGATACATCAGTAGGTTTGCTACTGATGTTTTATATTCTCATATGCTACTATTCTCCTATGGATCAACTTGAGGATGATATTCTTCTTCTTGTGAACTATAGTTATCAATATTGCATATACACCAATACTTATCTCCTAAATCTTTGTACATTCGAGATTCATGTTAAAATTTATTGGTACTTTGTACATATTTTTTTAGGAATGTCAGAATCTGGAGACATACAGAATTGGAGTGACATGAATGACCTTAAAATCTCATCTCAACAGTCATAACAAGGATTGTCTAGTTTTATCTTGGAAACGATGTTTGGTTACTGTGTGTCCTCCCCATGGATGCTTTCGGATGACCTCCGGGTAACAATACCCTTTCTAGTTATCCAGTTGTTATTTATTACTCTTTGTTTACTGGCATATGGTATAAGTTGTATTGCCCAAAGCACTAACGTATTCTTAAATACATGCATACGAGGATGAATTTAAGGAGGAACTTGCATTGCTCAGTGAATCCCCAGGAAGTGCGCGGGCTGCGCGCCTACAGGCCATTGCTAATAAACAACGAGACTGTATCGAAGAAGCCGAGCTATACATTGCAGCTTATAGTCAACATCAGACAGTTGTGGAGAATACTAATAGCGCTTTGGCGGATAGACTAGCTGGTATTACCACTGCACATGTCCTTGTTTGCTTGGAACGAGACAGCTTAAGAAGGTTCAAGATGATTGTGATATACGTCATTGTTGACCTTGCGATGGTGATATTGCTTGGTTTTCTAGTTTATGTTCAACGCATTCTACATCCGTAGGGTGCGGACTGCAGAAATTATCTTGGTTAGGAGTCATGTTGTTGTACTCCATTTTGGAACTTTATGCTAAGTTAGGGTGTTTTGGCATATAAGTTTGCCATTTTGTATAAAACTTGTCACTCTCAACTTAGGGTTATCTTCTAGTTGGCATAAACACTAGGTATTGTAGGACAATACTTTAAGTGGATGCCATTTTGTAATTGTAAGGTGCTAACCTATTAGTTATCTAATCCATATCAGTCATATGTAAGGTGCTAACCTATTAGTTATCTAATACATATCAGTCATATGTAAGGTGCTAACCTATTAGTGGTTAAAACTTTAAACTGTGTTAGAGATGGCAATGTAGTCCTTATATCCTTTGCATTTGTGGTGGCAACAGATATGACTTTGCTACCATGTCTTAGTGGTAAATTTAAATCATAAAAGGTGTCTATAGTTTTGTATTGAAGCTACCATGTCCAACATAAAGTTCCGGACTTTACAAACAAAAACAAGGGTATTTATGTAGTCCAATTGTACTGCATGGGTGGGATATATGGTTGTGGTAACAAGCCAAACGACTACAAACCAATAATTCAAACTTGGTGAAATAATTGACACTAGAAGCCAAACGTCTACTAACCAATAATTCAAGCTTGGGTGAAATATTTGACAGATGTAATAATTGCTTAATGTGAGCTGTGACATCCAGCTATATGTCACCAATAATGGAGTTGGGTGGAAAAAAATCAAGCGGAGCATTACACTTCCTTTTTATATATACGTAAGTGTTCACTTGCATAACTCACAACTTTTGGCTCACATCCTTGCACATATATAATTTCAATTAGTTCTAAGCGGAAGAACTTCACCATGTTGTTCAACATGTTGATCAATTATCAATAGATTGAGGTTAGTGACAGTAGTGTTATTCATTTATTAATAGGGATTTTTGTGAATCTTATGACTTTTTTTGTTTTTTGCATCTTCTAAGCATGTGTTATTGAATTTTTCTATAGGCTATATGACAAAATTAACATGGACAATAGCGGACTCAAACACTTGGGTGATGGCGTTAGCTCGATCTTTTGTTATTTTATTTTATGTTGTATGACATAGTTGTTTCTTGTTGAGTTGGAATATCGTTTCGTCACGTGGACAAGACCTCCCATTTCCGGAGCTGACCGAAAGTGTAGTGTAATCTTGCATTTTTCTGGGAATTCTTCGGTCGTTCAGAACTCGTTGTGGAAGTTTGATTACGAAAACAACTTGTATTACCGAATGGTCATCGAATCTTGGGAGATACAACCGGACATTTTCCAGTATACGATGACCATTCGCTCAAACATCCACAGCGAGTTCTGTATGACTGGAGAATTCTCCGAAAAAATGCAAGGTTACATGTATCATATTGATCTACACTTTTGGGTCAACTCTGGAAATTGGAGTCTTTGTTCACATGAAGAACCGAGGTTCCCACTGAAGTTTGTCTAGTTGAAAACTCTTAGCTTGTATTGGTCATCACTCATCTATGGGGAGAATGATATAGCACTGTAGTGAAGTAGTTCTAATTGCTCTGTTGTGGGAAACTTTAAATATGGTGTTTACTATCTTTGTCTTCTAATTGGCAATGGCTAGCCACATGTAATTGAAACCCAAATTTGACAACTTTTGGGTTTCTTAAACTAATCTGAGTTAGAATGTTGAATAAAACTCTATGAACTTATTTGGGAAAGATATGAAGGTCCTATTAATGCAATTCTAGTCATGGAGAAATTCCGATGTTTCAAGTCACTAGGCAAGACCCAAAGGCTGGTGCTTATGCTTTAAAATAGAAGTCAAGATATTTCTTGTATTCTAGAGAACCATAGCCTTGAGAAGTATGCAATGCCGAAGCAAAAATATCACAAGTTCATACTCACAAAAAATCATCACCCCTACACAAATATACAATTCCTCATCGGGTTTGACCTAAATAAACATTAAATATATTCCGCGTCGAGTTTACCACCCCTAGAGTGGAATTTGTTCGGGTTTAACCTAAATAAACATGAAATATATTATCTATGGATTTAACAAAACAAAAAATACCCTAGAAAACCATAAGAGTGTTTTCTATTGGTTTACCCTAAATAAACATCAACACTAGATGCTCCAAAATGATTTCCCATAGATTTTCATACCACTAATCATCAAAGAAACCTTTCTTTGTTGTTCCAAATTTCACGTGTAATTTCTGCTCTTAATTTGTCCATGCCTCCAGGACGTTCGCCAGTACCTTCATCTTCTAGCCCTTGAAAAACTTCTTCCAATTCCTCATCGTCTTCAAATAGTGAATCGTGGTGCTTGTGCTGTAGAATGAAATTGTGGAGGCCAAAACAACCTAGAATAAAGTCGTTCTGTGTTGGAATATTATAGCTACGCATAGCATTTAAAATCTTCCATCTCTTTTTTAGGACTCCGAAACATCGCTCAATGGTTGTTCGCAACTAAGAATGAATGTGGTTGAATCCTTCTTCAGCATTTTTTGGAATCTCCCTCCTGAATTGTGATTTATGGTATTTCACTTTAGTAAATGGCACCATGTACCCTTCTCTATCCGGGTATCCCTTGTCCAATAGATAATAACGACCTGAAGAATCGAATTTTAAACGAATTTGTGTTAGATGAAGAATCGAATTTTAAAAAAGCTAGGTTTTCAAAGAGATTACATGTCGGTAGGTGTGGGAAGTTAAGACTTGGCATTTTTTACAGCATGGTCGAACACTCGCGCATCATGCGCACTCCCTTCCCACCCGATCGAAATGAACGTGAAATACATGTCAAAATCGCACACGGCCATGACATTAAACGAGCAATATTTTTTCCATCCAAAGTATGGATATTGCTCGTGCAATGGTATAGTAGCAGTTATGTGAGTCCCATCAATCCAGCCAATCGCCCCCTACAAACGTCCATTGATGGGTTAATTATAAAAGAGCTAAAGCAAGACCCTGGAGTCCCATCAATTACTGCTTGTTTATTAATAAGAATAACAACTAAAGCAAGACCCTAAATAAATACCTTAAAAATGTCATATATGTCTTGTGATTGAATTTTGTTAGGAACTGTAGTGAAGTTTCGGTCACGAGGTTGTATCAGTTTTCGAACGAGACCCCGGAATCCAAATTTCCGACCAACTAATGCATCCAATACTTGATGAACTACTCGACTAACTTTGTCTCATGATCTCTGAAAATGTTCACATGTAGATCTGTTGGACTGTCCTTGAGCAATTATGTATAGAAACACTCCCACTTTTTCTAACACTGTCATATTTCGAGAAGATTTTAACCCGTATTTCTCTAACTCCTTGCACAAGTTCGGGACGACATGTCGTTCCATTCTAAATGCAATCATGCAGCGCACATCTGATTTTGAGTCTAAGACTTCTCTCATCCACATGATCCCAGTCAATTTCGAATCAAAACAAGGGACCTTAACGATGTACCTTCGTTGGTAAGCTGTTAGAAGTTCCACATTCATGTCCAACCACAACTTGCAACGAGGATACCACTTCTTTCCGACCTCTCTTCTGTAAAGTTTGCGCTCAACTTTGTTGAGATGGTTACCCATAGCTTTAGGGTCTGTAACACCTTGTAATAGTTGAGCAAGTAATCCATATTAAAGCGTAATATAAACCTTAAATGAACATATTGCACCATAAAATAAACCTTAAACAAACATCCAACTGATAATTAGCAAAGCAAATGAGTTACATGCCCAAAGATGTTGAAGAGGATCCAAGACTGAAAGTTGTTGAAGAGGAGCTAGAACCGAAAGAAAATGAGGCAAAGTGCCCTTTTCAGCAACCACTTGTCAAAATCGTCACCATGGAGGGAAAGGAAGGTGGTTCATATCTTCTAACTCTTGATGTGCGTGTGGATTCGAGGATGAATCCTCTTAAAGGAGGAGAGGATGATATGAATATGGGTGGAATCACATTTGAAGAAGAGCAAAAACTTGAATCAAAGAAAGTGCTCGGATGTTGGAAGGTGACAAAACCGAAGAATCTGTCCCTCTGACACCTCCTCAGTATTTTGGCTATTTTGGGAGCTACGAATGTCCAATGGAGGTCCATGAGTAGTCATTGGAAAGCTAAGAGAAATGGATGCAACTCTCATGACAATTACGTCCACAAATTCTACCCCGAACAGCCCAGAAGTTGTCATCTTTAGCGGCAGTCCAGGAGAAGAGCCTCATGTTTAATTCACAATCATTTAAGGCAAGGGAGGCCAAGAAACAAGTCATCAATTGGAAGTCATTAAGCCTCCTTCTACTGCATTTAGGGGACCTAATAATGTGAAGACTCCTCACCTTGATCAATATTAAATCCATGCCATTTGAAGAGTCTTCCAAGACAACCATCTTCAATTTCGGTCATCAAAGAGTCTCTAGTTTGTTCTCTACTTAAAGAGCTTTCTTCTACCATTGTAAGCACGTCTAATATGAATTGAATCAAGCCTTAAACTGAGTGTTTTGTCAAGAGAATGTCTCCAATTCTTCTTGTTTGCTCGTGAGTAAGATCGAGTGTGCTCGTGCGTAATATCGAGCATGGATAAACTTCTTTGAGTGAGTCATATCTCTAATTTGGTTGTCCTTGTTCAAGGCTTGAGTGGTGAGTCATATCCACGATATCCTTGTCCACTTATCCCTTTCAATTTCCAGCAAAGAAACCCTTAAAAAAATGGATCCGAGATCCAACCAAAAAAAATCCCCGAAATCATCATTTTCAAGCACCGATCGTCTTGTGTTCGCTTGAAGGCCGAAACTTCCTTGATACTGAGCATACACCAGTCTCCATGTGCCTTATTTTTTCCAGTTGCTCCTTAATTTCCTTTGAGTGAAGTATTTGTTTTGGGCAACTTTAGCCGTTATAGGCATCTTTGCTTTCTCTTCAAATTCTGAACATATCGTAGGCCAACTGAAGGCCACACTGTAACCATTTTTTCTTTTCTGAATTCTTAGAACTTCGAAAAAAGTAAGAGTAAGGGGCTCAGTCCAATGGAATGGTTTTTCCTTTGCTATGGCCTTCCCCTTTCCCGTTACTTTCCCTTTCCTTTTCACAATTTGGGTATCTATACTTTGTTCAGCCATGTTCTAATATTATTTGCACACACATTAACAATCCTTAAAACCCAGAACCTTAAAAGAAACATAAATCAAACATGTATACAGAAACAATCATAATAACTTTAAAGTTGCATTGAACTACTAACAGATAACATGTATACATAAGCAATCATAATCAGTTGCTAGTGTGTTTAAATGAAGCAACTAGTTTATTTTGGTGATCTCAACCAGTTTATTTTGAATTACCATCTAACAAAACACCAAGCCCGAATGATAGCATACTTTCAACACAAGCTGGGTATATAACTTTGGGATAGAATATTGCTACCTAAAAAGAACTGAAGTAAGATCATGACTCACTTTCTAATGTATACTATTGCTTGAAAATACTGTAGTTTAGTGTTTTATTCTCCAATTAGTTTTGCAGATAATTATAAATTAACCTGAAGTATAACATTACTACTCCATAGGAATTAGACAATATAAGAACGGACGCATATTCTGAGGCAAGAAATAGCAGTTATCAGGTTTATTCAACAGAACCTAACTGCAAACATGGGGTAAATTGTTCTCAGTTATTGGGCATCTTATACTATCTGCATCGTACTCGGCATATCTTAATGTTTAGGCATAAATGTTTGCATCCACCACAAACATACCATGTAACTTCTTTGGTTTAATTGTTATTTCCTTAATCTCTAAATACAATCATATATGGAATCAATATGTTTTTTAATAATAATTTACTTGCCCATTAGAATATAATTCTCATACACACACCTGCCCAGAAATCAACAAGCACTAAACCAAAAACTTAGCCCAAGAAATAAACCAAAAATCAGCAAGCACTAAACCAAAAAAAATCACTAAGGTGACCACGAACAGAGCCTAAATTCAAAGCCCTAAATTCTAACAACACTACCCAGCAAAGCCCTAAATTCGAAGAAATCTAACAACGGATGAAAAAATATCTAGAGGATTGTTCGGTAAGCAAAGGACGACGACAGGCGACACCACTATCCAGAAAAGATGACCACGAACAGAGCCTCCACTCTCCAGCGACAAGGACGACGACGGCCTCCTAGCGCCAACCCACGGTGGATGAAGAATTCGCCGAGAAGGAGGGTTGCTTCCTTGCTAGGGTTGAAGTTGCACAAGGTTCTGCTAGAGAGGAAGAGGGGCATCGGGTTTCCAATTGTGAAAGATGCAAGCCAAGAACACGTGCAACTCACGTGCAGCTCATAACATGAAGAAAATGAAGTCCCTCGTGCTTATCACGTACAGCTTTCTAAATAATATTGAAGGATATTTTGGTAACTTTGACCCTAATAAATAATTAATAAGTATTATTTATCGAATATACATAAGAAGATAAGTACACAATTTCAGCATCAAATTTCAGCATCAAATTTCAGCATAAGCATCAGCATCAGTTATCGAACAAAGCCTAAGTCAAGTCAACTGGTTAACCGAGTCTACTCTACTCTAGGCAAGTTGTTAGAAGCTTATGATTCCTTCTTTACAATTCTTTTATGCGTAGCTGAGTGGAGTAGTATTAGTAAAAATAGTTGTCTTTATGTTTTGTAAGTGACAAGTCTCATTTGAATAATCACAGTGAACACCTTCTTGCATTTCCTCTTCTTTCCTCTTCAATTCTCTCTATTCATATCATCTTTTTCGTTTCTCAAGATGATATTTGATTATGTTCTTTTCAGTAACTCGACAAAAGTATAAATGTAATAGTTGGGTTTGGGATCGAGTTGAAGATATAATTCAAGTAGGATATATATATTATTTGGACAAATTTTGTAATTAAGTCAATTCAATTGTCGAGTAGGATTGGATTGGTCTAAACAGTTTTTGCGAATGATATTTTTTGATAACTTTATGAATTTGTGTAAGATTTTGGGTAAATTGGGTTAGATATCAAGTAGGGACGACGTTAGATTTTAGCCTTTTAAATCAATGATGCATCTTATTATATATTGCAAAAATAATTGATTTTCTGCATTAAGAGTTATATATTTATATCTATCTATATGCTACTATTAAAGTCGTAATTATCTCTCTTACATGTCGTTTATATAAGTATGCAACATCATCAAATAATAATGTATATTTACCTATTCACCTTTATTATATTTATAATTTATTTTATCTTTTATTTATATAAATTTCCTAATTTATCACCCCAAAAAATTATAAAGAATATGAAATATATTACTTTTAGATATCGTATTATTTAAGCTGATTGGTGAGATTCTAGATATCAACAAGGTAATTTTATAAATCTATTTACATTTTGTTATTAGTAGTTATAATATTTAATGTTAGAATGTGATTGGTTTCCCTCCATGTTATCTAATTTTGCAGCCATGTAAATGCATCACTATTACTACGGTAGAAGACATTGACAACACATTTGGATGGTATTACCATTCGTGCAAGCAATGTAAAAAGAAGGTTCGACCAGAAGGGGATCAATTCCATTGCGGCAAATGTGAAAGCATTGTTAAATTTGTCATCCTAGGTATTTAATGTAAAGTTAAAATAATATAAACATAATAATAATTGTATTATTATTCTAAAAATAGATTCATGATAATGCAGGTTTAAGGTTACATTAACAGTGAAAGATGATTCTGGCATGACATCTTTTGTTATATTTGATAGAGATGTCAAAAAGTGGGTTAACAAATCTATAACTGAAATGCATAAATCGACTGCTAAGGTATTAATCTATACACTTATTTTGTACATAAGTTATGTAACACCCCCGACTTATGTCGGTAGTGTCACACGCCAGTGATCTCAGACGTTAATGTCAAAAGTCACCCTAGGCTTTAATCGGAATAATTAAGCTTGAATAAATAACTTAATGTTGAATAAACACAGAGTAGCGGAAGACCTTTGTAATGAACACTTAATACTTTTATTAAAATTCCTCTCGTAAAATGAGAATGACGGTAATATAACAAAGTGAAATTACAGCAGAAGACTTTTTAAGTTACAGCGGAAGACTTTTGAACAAATCCTAAATACATGACTAAGTATTACATTTATCAAAACATACACACCTTTAAGGTATTACTTCTTAAAACACAACCTTCAAATGCAAGCCTTCTCTTCGATTGGTTACTTTAAATCATCGGGGACCAACCTTAGATGTGTCGTATAGGACGGATGACACCAGCCAACTGATGCGAAAGTCCTCATTGACACGATCGCACATGCCCTGGAACGCAACGGAGTCAAGCCAAGCGCCAAGCTTGAGTCTTCCTTGGCCGTAGCGTCGGCAGCGGAGGTCAAAGTGATGCCCTGGTTGAAGACGAACGAAGTGACGAACGTCGAAGGGATATGACGATCAAAGAGATGATCGACTGAGGTTGAGCAATCCATAACAGAACAACCCTAAAACTCAGATCTTGGATCCAAACCACAACAATGACGCAGGCTCAAGCAAGGAGATAAAACTCAACTTTTATTAACTTAAGCAAACGTGGTTTTTTACAATGGAAATAACAAGTATTTAAAGCTAAGCTAAAACAAGATAGGAAATATCTAAAGCTAAAGCATGGGCTTAGACGCGCGGCCCATAACACATGGCGCCAGCCCTCGTCAAGCCAAAAACATCAAAACAAAACCAACATACTAAAATTGTCTCAAAATATCCAAACTCACAACAATTGCTAAATATATAAACAACATAGCTTGGTCGCCAAGGAGGAGTCGCGGACTCTGCAAGAGATACGACCACACGGGCGCGCGACACGGCGAATGTCACGCGACACGCGAAGGCCGCGAGAGACGCGAAGATCACGAGAGACACGAAGATCGCAAGAGACACAGCCGTGCGGGCGCGCGACACAACGAGTGTCACACGACACGCGAAGACCGCGTTTCACAGCGCGCGCGACGCGGCCTCCTCGCCCACTAAACCTCAAAGCCGAGAAACGTGACGGCGGTTACGCCGGTGGGCTCGGAGGCGATGCCGAAGTTGGCGATGGACCAGGTGACCAACGACTGGGTGGCTTGAGCGATGGTGCGTGCTTTGGCTCTCGTCACATGTCCTGGCGTCTGGAGGCTTAGCTTGTCTTCTTCGTCTGTCGTCGTCAGGGTGGTGGGTAGGGAGCCATCACCAACCATGCAAGGAATAGAAACGGTTGGTTAGTGTAATGAAATACTATGCAAGGGTGAAAACATACTGGTTCTCGTAGTCGTATATAATCACTACCCTTGTTTCCCGAATAAAACTCGTTAAACGATATATGACTATACACTTCTACCGAAACGAATGAAGAGGTATGATTAAAGAGAAGACTCCAATGAATTGAGTCTTATGGGAGATTACATGAATTTGTTTGGGAACATTATCATACAAAGTTTTTTTTTTAATGCCTCGTTGCATATTTGGGTCCTCGACCAACCTCATCGCATAAATGTGAATCCATATTGGAAATGGGACTTACTTTAGACAAGAGACCGAGCGGGTTCCACGTTGTACTTCTCGCCCGAGGTTATATTAATTATGTGCAAAACGTCACTTATCTTATTTAATTTCAAAACGCTAATTTACGTTAAAGCTTTTAATCCACACCAATCTCACAATGAGATATAGAACATGGGACGAATCTAGAATTTCGGCACTAGCTAAGTGCACCATCACTTATATATAATAAGGGTAGATCCTAAACAAAAGTATTAGGGCATTTATCCTCCTAATACCAAATTATAAAGAAACAGCTAAACCTCGCAAGGTAATAGCATTCCTACGAATACTCGTGCTAACTAGCAGTTATTATCCACACCAAAGCACAATAATACACATCAATTATTATCTAGCACCCTATAATAATATATATAAGGGTTATATCTAGCATATATACAACCTAATAATAAGGTTAATTTTACACAACACTTTAACACACAAGTTTCCAAACGAGAAATTAGGAATATTTATCTTAACTTAATTAAGACAATAGATTAATTGTCAATTAAGAAAAATATAAAATAAATTAGCAAGATCGAACCACCACTTACCTTGAATCACGGCGAAGGTTGAACGGTATTTCGGAGATGGTTGCTTTCGAAAAGCAAATCGACTCTCTGCTTTATTTCCGTTCCAAATGTTAATCCGTGGCATACCCAAATTATACACAATGAATAAATTATATTAGATAATTTATTCAATATCAATATTTGAAAAATAAAATGTCTCGGTTTCTAATTGATTTTATTTAACTCATAAATAAATCAATTTCAAGGCTTTTTTATTAAACGATTATTTATACGATTAAAAATCAATTAGTCGTATATTCTAAATAATCTTTTCATGAATAAATAAATCTCATAATTTATTTATAAAGTGCAGAAATTTTTCTCCAAAATATTATCCAAATGAAAAGTTAATATTTTAACCATTCATAGTCTAAGATAATACCCAAAGTAATTGAATTTCAAATTTATGAAGTTCAAATTAATTCCATCTTATTATTAAGTAATTATTATTAATTTAATTAACATTAATTAAGCCAAATAATAATCAAATAAAATAAAAGAAATTGGAAATCGGAGTAAAAAATCCCGAAAAATACTCGCGCGAAGGGCTGCTTGCGTTTCCAGCGAAATTGGCGGCCCGGCGGTGGATCTCCGACGGTGGAAGGATGGGGCTTTTGTAGAGGACTCAAAGAAGAAGCTAGGGGTACCACCAATTGCAAGATTAAAGCTCCCAAGTGCTCGCATTTTGGCCAAGAACAACCGGTTTTCGGAGATTAGGGTTCTTGAGTTTAGGCTTCGAAATTGGATGAATTGGGGGTCCGATTGTGAGGGCTTTTATAGGGTTCTTGTAGGTGTGAATGCCATTAACAAAGCCCCTCTAATTAATCCCTCCAATTGAAGACGAGTTGATCCAATTTTGGATTTGTTCAATTCGGCCACCTAGACGACACGTCGGTTTTGGGGCTGAAATTTCACGATTTTGAGACGACATTCAATCCAATTGATGGAAGAATTACGTGGAGGATATGATTGTCTTGAATGCCCATCCATCAATTGGCTCAAACGGATCCAAGGAGGATTGAAATCCGCCATTGAAATGCTTTATAGAGCTCACGAAATGGCTGAAGTCGCCCCCCTTCCCCTTATTTGGCCTATTTGCACATTTTTGCCCAACTTTCTTAAGTTGTGGCAAACATGTCCTCATCTTAACTTTTAAAAATCACAAAACTTTTCCAAATTTATTTATTTTAATATTCTAAGTTTATAATATTATTTTAACCTAAAATTAAAGTACAGAAAATTTTAACTTAGGTTAAGATAAGCTTAAGTTATTATTCTTATGAGTTTTACTTAAATCTTTAACAAAAATTTATTAAACTTGATTTAAATATTCTAGGTCAAAGTTGATAAGTTTTATCTAAATTATAATTAACATAAAGTTAATCATAATTTAAACCATCCTTAGCTTACAGAAATAACTTACTTAGGACAATTATTACTTTATCCTTTTATGGATAACATAATAATTCTTATGTCCTTTATTATTATTTAAAATTATAACCATTGTTGCACTTAATTATTTATTTTAACACCATACATTATTACTCATGTGATACTTTGTACCAAAAATTATCGCATCTCAACCATTGAACATAAGTTCATGAAAGTTTAAATTATTCCTCTAAAAGAATTAAAATAAATTTCAAAACTTTCATTTTTACCACTTTAAAATTACTATTTTACCCTTTCTATTTTAAGTGGGTTATTACAATACTACCCCTTAAACATAAGCGCAGCCAAGGTAGGGAACAATCACACATGTCCCAACCCAACATTATCCTTTATGAGTACAGACAGTCTTTATCAACACGTGACCTATACTGTTTTTGGCACTCAAGGAATTCTCGTATGAACGCATAACTCGCAATAGCCTCGAATTTAGTAATTTCTGAAACAAGAAAATACTTCTTTATTATTCGAAACATTGCATTACAACAACTGACAAAATGTCAAACAAACAGATTACTAAACCACAGAGACTATAGACACACAAGTCATTGCTCCTTATACTTAAAAAAGCTTTAAAATATAATTTCTCGTTCAGGGTTTCCTCCTCGTCGGATTGACGCATCACGAAGAGTCGTTGCCCTTGACTCGAAGATTCGATAGGCGTCTTGCCTTTATTCCGAGCAACAAATTGCTCAGAAGCGGAAACTTCCGGCTTTGGGTTCTGCTTACTGCCAACATTTGATGCCTGGTATGATTGTGTTAGCCCTTGGCCCTTCTGCCTACGATATGTTTTCATGTGGCCTTCTTTCCCACAATTATAACATACCCGCTTCTCTTTTTGGCAATTATAACTTTTATGCCCTGCTTCACCACAGTTGTGGCATTGAATTACACCGCTACTCCAACCTGAGCCTCTGGTGGAGTCAGACTCAGTTGTCTCAGTCTTAGCACGACCAGAATTTTCAAACTTAGTAGGTGATGTCGGTCGCTTGAATGTATTAGTCTTCTGGTTATACTGCCCACCCTTAGCCTTATTATGTTCCTCCCGCTTTCGGGCGGATTCCTCCAGTGTGACCTCTATTTTGTAGGCCGCATCCACATATTGATCCAAAGTAGAGCAACCGTGACGCACCATCAGAGGTTTTATTTCTGGATTCATCCATCCATGGAAGTACCAGATCCTTTGTTCTTCCGTATGCACTTCTGAACCAGCATAATGCAACAAATGATTGAATTTTGCCGCCAGCTCAGTCACCTTTAGCCCCTTAGTCTCTGGGTAGAGGAACTCTTTCAGCTTTTCTTCCCTCATAGCATGGGAGGAGAATCGATCAGTGAGCTTGGCTTTAAACATTGCCATCTCAGATTCGGGTGGTCATCCAAACCAGATCCTTCCCACCACTCACTTGCTCCGTCTTTCAGATGTAACGAAGTTATGTGCACCTGTTCAGCCTCAGTGCAGACCATATTCAGGAACAGTCGCTCCAAATGGGAAAACGAATAGGCAACCTTGACTGATTCCCCAGTTCCATCATAGCTATCCGGGTGCATTGAAGTGATCGTCTTCAACGCCTGGTTGTAGTTCTCGTCGTTCCTTTCGGGCATCACTGGAGGTACAAGACCTTCACGTGCCTCGATATCAGTTACGACTTGAGGAACGGGATCTGCTTGGGCTTGCGGTATCCCTTGGGCCGTCAATACCTCAACCACTTACCTCACTATCTGCCCAATGACCGTCGCATCCAACACGATCGGGGCAGGAGATAGATTGAGTGAAACTTTCCTCGTAGCTTGAGGGTCCACTTGTCCATGATGAACATCTTCCCACATGGGCAGGTTATTATTAAGTGAGCCAGATCCCGCATCATCCCCTTGCTGAGCAGCACTCCTCAGCTGAATTCGGGAATCGTCCCTAAGACCTTCATTATCCGCTCGATTGGTGGATCGGGTGTTCACCATCTGTTGATGAACCATAATGTCAATTTAGAATTTTTCCAACTTGTACATAATACTTAATCAATTACGTTATGATACGAATTGTAAGGGTCCAACCCAATAACTTATATTAGATTGACTAACCCTCCACCGTTACCCTGAAAACGATCTTATCCTCTAACTTGAGAATAAGGTAAATAGGAGAAATGTCAACCTTAGAATGACATTAAACCTAAGAATGGACGATATCCTTACGAATGGATCTAAGGAATAAGTAACTGAATCAAAACTTGTAGAGGTTTGAAAACCACTATATTATTAAACCGTATACTTTCAAACTCTATATACTTAATTTAATAGAATAACTTCTTAAACTAATGACATTATAAACTTTACCAACATCAAAACCACACTTCCAAAAATTATAATCATAAACTTAGTTTTAACCTTTACAACACCATTTTATAAAAGCACTATAAAAATTAATACTTAACAAAAGAAGTTTTAAACCATTACTTTTTAAATGTTTCTAAGCCTTAAGAAATTTTAAAACCTTACATTTAATACTATCAATTAATTTTATCGAGATTCCTTTATTGAAATAAAATAGTTTCAAAAAAAATTGAAAAATTATAAAACCTAACAATAGGCCAAGAATTTTAAAACTATTGCTTTGATACCATAATTGTAACACCCCCCGACTTATGTCGGTAGTGCCACACGCCAGTGACCTCAGACGTTAATGTTCAAAGTCACCCTAGGCTTTAATCGGAACAATTAAGTTTGAATAAATAACTAAATGTTGAATAAAGACAGAGTAGCGGAAGACCTTTGTAATGAACACTTAATACTTTTATTAAAATTCCTCTCGTAAAATGAGAAAGACGATAATATAACAAAGTGAAATTACAGCAGAAGACTCTTTTAGTTACAGCCAGTGTTCTAAAAATCCCCGCCTAGGGCCGTCTAGGCGCTAGGCGGTCATCCACCGCCTAGGACCCCGCCTAGGGCCACCTAGGCGAGAAGAAATATCAGATGTTGTGGAAGCAACAACATCTTAGGAGATAACGTATGCATAAAACATTGTTTTGGGTGAGACTTTGTAAAATAAGGCCCATTATTAAAAATCAAACCTCATCCCAACATAGTTTTATAAACATTAAAGGATTTGGGAGAACATAGTCAAATAATCACATGGATCACGCATTAATTTTTAATCCGCCTAGGCCCCCGCCTAGCTGCCTAGGCGCTAGGCCCCCCTCACCGCCAAGCTCCCGCCTAGCGACTTTTAGAACATTGGTTACAGCGGAAGACTTTTGAACAAATCCTAAATACATGACTAAGTATTACATTTATTCAAAACATACACACCTTTAAGGTATTACTTCTTAAAACGCAACCTTCAACTGCAAGCCTACTCTTCGATTGGTTACTTCAAATCGTCAGGGACCGACCTCTGATGTGCCGTATAGGACGGATGACACCAGCCAACCGTACAAGGAATAGAAACGGTTGGTTAGTCTGATGAAAGAATATGCAAGGGTGAAAACATACTGGTTCTTGTAGTCATATATAATCACTACCCTTGTTTTCCGAATAAAACTCGGTAAACGGTATATGACTATAGACTTCTACCGAAAAGAATGAAGAGGTATGATTAAAGAGAAGACTCCAATGAATTGAGTCTTATGGGAAATTACATGATTTTTTGGGAACATTATCATACAAAGTTTTAAAAAAAAACGCATCGTTGCATATTTGGGTCATCGACCAACCTCACCGCATAATACGAATCCAGAATGAAAAGGGGACTTACTTTAGACAAGAGACCGGGCGGGTTCCACGTTGTACTTCTTGCCCGATGGTATAATAATGTGCAAAACGGCACTTATCTTATTTAATTTCAAAACGCGTATTTACGTTAAAACTTTTAATCCACACCAATCTCGCAATGAGATATAGAACATGAGACGAATCCCAAATTTTGGCACTAGCTAAGTGCACCACGACTTATATAAAATAAGGGTAGGTCATGACAAAAAGTATTAGGGCATTTATCCTCCTAATACCAAGTTATAAAGAAACAGCTAAACCTCGCAAGGTAATAGCGTTCCTACGAATACTCGTGCTAACTATCAGTTATTATCCACACCAAAGCACAACAATCCACACCAATTATTATCTAGCACCCTATAATAATATATATATATAAGGGTTATAGCTAGCATATATACAACCTAATAATAAGATTCATTTTACACAACACTTTAACACACAAGTTCTCAAACGAGAAATTAAGAATATTTATCCCAACTTAATTAAGACAGTAGATTAATTGTCAATTAAGAAAAATATAGAACAAATTAGCAAGAGCTAACCGCAACTTGCCTTGAATCACGACGAAGGTTGAACGGTATTTCGGAGATGGTTGCTTTCGAAAAGCAAATCGGCTCTCTGCTTTATTTCCGTTCCAAATGTCAATCCGAGACGTACCCAAATTATACACAATGAATAAATTATATTAGATAATTTATTCAATATCAATATTTGAATGATACAATGTCTCGGTTTCTAATTGATTTTATTTAAGTCATAAATAAATCAATTTCAAGGCTTTTTTATTAAACGATTATTTATACGATTAAAAATCAATTAGTCATATATTCTAAATAATCTTTTCACAAATAAATAAATCTCATAATTTATTTATAAAGTCCAGAATTTTTTCTCCAAATGAAAAGTTAATATTTTAACCATTCATAGTCTAATATAATACCCAAAGTAATTTTAATTAATTTAATTTTAAATTTATTAAGTTCAAATTAATTCCATCTTATTATTCAGTAATTAAGATTAATTTAATTAACCTTAATTAAGCCAAATAATAATCAAATAAAATAAAAGAAATTGGAAATCGGAGCAAAAATCCCGAAAAATACCCGCACGGAGGGCTGCTTGCGTTTCCGGCGAAATTGGCGGCCCGGAGGTGGTTCTACGATGGTTTAAGGACTCAAAGACGAAGACGAAGCTAGGAGTACCATCAATTGCAATATTGAAGCTCCCATGTGCTCGAAATTTGGCCAAGAACAACCGGTTTTCGGAAATTAGGGTTCTTGAGTTTAGGCTTCAAAATTGGATGCATTGGCGGTCCGATTGTGAGGGAGTTTATGAGGTTACTGTAGGTGGGAATGCCCTTAACAAAACCCCTCTCATTAATCCCTCCAAAAGAAGAATAATGGATCCAATTTTGGATTTGTTCAATTCGGCCACCTAGACGACGCGTGGGTTTTGGGGCTTAAATTTCACGATTTAAGACGACATTCAATCCAATTGATGGAGTAATTACGTGGAGGATATGGTTGTCTTGAATGCCCATCCATCAATTGGCTCAAACGGATCCAAGGAGGATCGAAATCCGCCATTTAAATGCTTTATAGAGCTCACGAAATGGCTGAAGGAGGAAGATGATCTTTTGGGTTAATTACACACGCCCCCCCCCCCTTATTTGACCTATTTGCACATTTTTGCCCCACTTTCTTAAGTTGTGACAAAAATGCCATCATCTTAACTTTTTAAAATCACAAAACTTTCCCAAATTTATTTATTTTAATATTCTAAGTTTATAATGTTATTTTAATCCAAAATTAAAGTATAGAAAAATTTAACTTAGGTTAAGATAAGCTTAAGTTATTATTCTCATGAGTTAATACTTAAATCTTTAACAAAAATTTGTTAAACTTGATTTAAATATTTTAGGTCAAATTTGATAAGTTTTATCTAAATTATAATTAACATAAAGTTAATCATAATTTAAATCATCCTTAACTTAAAGAAATAACTTACTTAGGACAATTATTAATTTATCCCTTTATGGATAACATAATATTTCGTATGTCCTTTATTATACAAATTTTAAAATTACAACCATTGTTGCACTTAATTATTTATTTTAACACCATACATTATTACTCATGTGATACTTTGTACCAAAAATTATCGCATCTCAATCATTGAACCTAAGTTCATGAAAGTTTAAATTATTTCTCTAAAAGAAATAAAATAAATTTTAAAACTTTCACTTTTAACACTTTAAAATTACTATTTTACCCTTCTAGTTTAAGTGGGTTATTACAAGTTATGCATTATTTAATTTATTTAGGTATTACTATTTGTGAACATGGTAAATAATGATTGGTTTCGAATTTAATTTTATAAAGATATACGAATTAAGCAAATCGACTGCTAAGGTAATTTTAACTCATTACATATGTTCTATATATTTCTAAAATTTATTATACAAAAATCTTATCAAATATGTGTAAGAAAAAGTAATAAACCAGAATTTGAAGCTGGAAAGCATGCTGGTTTATAATTTATAGTGTGCAATTATACATACATACTTTTTATTTAAAAAAATTAACTTCGTTGTGTACTAAAATTGACATGATATATAATACAACAAATAAAAACATTAGGAAATTTTACTTTTATATTGATACTACATTTGGTTCCTTGTCTAATTTGTCATATACTTACCTTACTTTTTTTCTAATAAATTTATTTCCTAATGTACAAGATATGGATGATAACAGCATGCCTGAAAAATTAGAGTGTTTATTGGGAAGACTTTTTTTATTCAGGATTGATATTGATGAGTTCAAGTTGTAGGAACATAGTCGTGGATTCATTGTTTTCAATATGACTGACGATCCAACTTTGATTGTTAAACTCAAAAAGTTGATTTTGGATACTCATGTATTTACTATATTCTTCCTATATAACATATAACACAATATTATATATTTCATTAACTAATTACTTATACACTTATATTTAATATTTCAGAACAATGTCAAACCTTTGTCGTATGAGCCCGAACACTCCACTGTGTCGTCTAATGAAATGCTCACTCCTCCAAGCGCTCCAGTGACAACCTATTGCTTGAAGATGATAATGAAGAAGATGGTGCACAAGATCAACTTTCTACTTCACGTAAGAAATTGGTGAAGAAAGAGAAGGATAACTAAGTGTGTTGCACATGACATACAAGTTATTAATTCTTACTTAAGACTTATTATATGGTTTTCACTTTATCAACATTCATACAATGTTTTCTTATTTTGGGGGATTTATTTGATATTCATCGTTATTGTTATATGACATTATTGGTGTTAAATTTTGTTAGTTTTATTTTACAATAGTTAATTACCATTATTTATTTAATATTATTACATACACTTATTTATTACAAGAACTCGTACAAGGCATAGATCAATCTACTAGTATTTATACTATATTACAATTACAGTGATTCAATAATGTAATAATGAAAAATAGGGTTGTTCATCGGGCCAAAACCGAACAAAACCGAACCGAAACCGAATTTCAGAGTTTTGTGGACCGAAAACCGAACCTAACATACTCGGTTCGGTTTTGGCCTGAAATAACCGAATATTTTGAAATTATGTTAATTTAGGTTATTGAAGTAGGTTTTAGTGCACAAAACTGAATTAGACCGAACCGAACTTGGACCGAACATGGACCGAACATGGACCGAACTGGACCGAATAAGGTTGGACTAATTTATCTAGAAATCTAGATTTTTTAATTGTTTTTAAAAATAATCGATTTTGACCGAATCGAACCGAATATTATTTTTATAAGAACCGGAAACCGAACCGAATATAATCGATTCGGGTTCGGTTCAGTCCAAAAAATCGAAAACCGAACCCGATGAACACCCGTAATGAAAAATGATACTTCCCGCTTTGAACCCAATTGAACGTCTTTTGGATTCTGCGCGCCTGTGGATTCTTATGATAATAATAATCTATTATATATATTAAAGCTCTCCCCTTTTGAGCTCTTAGAACATTTCTGGACCCATCATATCTACATGTCATTTTCTCATTCGTTTCTTTTTTTAAAATTTTAAAATTCATTTTAATTAAAACCTGTTTATCAAATCAAAATTTATATGTAAATATTTAGATTACAATTACTTCCAAAACCAACCAAACTTTAAAGTGGTAAATAACATTGTAAATAAATTTAACCATCAATCTATATATCTATATTAAAACTGGCTCTTTTATTAAGCCACCAGAGTATTTTTAGGCCCAAGTTGTTAAGGTTTTATTATTCTATTTATTATTATATTAAATAATCAGCAAAATATAAATTAACAAAAAGACCTTAACAAGATTTGCAAATTAGTTAGCTCTAAATTTTAAAATCTTATCAAATCGTGACCAAAATCTCATCAAACTAACTTATTTTTGCAATAAATGTTAACGTAATTTTATATTTGACGGAAATGTAAATGTGATACATATATTTTTGCTAATGCAACAATAATAATAATTGACATTTAACATCATCATAAAAATTATTTAATGAATTTAAATATTAAATATTGTATAAGGTTAGGTTATATACTTAACTTTAGATACCATATATTTTAATGATTTTTTTGATAAATATCACGAATTAGTGACAAACTATTAGCAAATTAAATGAACTCATGTAAGTTAATTAGTATATTGACATAGCAACAAGATTAGTGAACTCACGTAAGTTAATTAGTAACAACCTTTAGATAACATATCTTTTAAATGATTTTTTATTTACTTACAATGCATTTACATTTTGAAATTTAAATAAACCCACGTAAATTTGATAGCGATAAAATCTTCCCTTGATAGATTTCACATTTTCAAGATTTAAATACAAATTATTTATGAACTTGAAATAATTGATGATGAATAAAATATATGTATGAAAATATCAATATACTATTTGAAATATAATTCAATTGGGTTTTATTTGATTCTCCAATTGAGTTAATTTAGTATATTAATAATTATGAATAAATATAAGTGCCCAACATATATATATAATAATAAAACAATGAGTAAATTAATATAATTTTATTTTCAATAATATCATGTTAATGTCTAAAACTTGAATTGAATATTACAAAAGGTAAAAAAACAAAAGCTAACAAAAGTAATATTCTATCAACAAACTTAAGAAGTTTTAAAAAGAATATAGATCTAAACATATCATCAGTAATATATTGTTGGAAGATTGACAAATAACATCGTACTAACCTATTAAATTGAAGAAAAAATAGTATATTTTGATTCATAACTTCAATCTTGAATACTATTTCACTCTAAATATACAAAAATAAAATGTTCTTGAGTTAAGTAACATGTACAATCGTAATTTTTACATATATTTAGAGTGCTTTTTTTCCTATAATGTTTATATATATAAATTCAATCACATTCTTTCTATTAGTTGTATATGTTTGGAAAAAAAATCTGATATAACTACATGTCAATATATTTTCATTTCATGTATATCTTATCTTTTATAATCACGTAATCATTAATTTGTACTCATGTGACGTTTATTCATATACTAAAATTTTCTTTCATAAATATAAGTCGGCTCGTGACACGAGGGTTTAAACTAGTATTAATATATATGTGATGATTATTCATCATACTCAGATATTCACCATTAGAGTACGTACGTGTTGGTTAAAATAAGTGATTTAACTAACAACAAGTGTTAGCTAGCTAGTTTAATTAGTTAGGAAGTTTGTTCTAGCTTCTGACGATGTTTTGGCGTATTCTGATCATTCATGTGATACGATGACGGATATGCTTCATTTAGAGAGATAAGGTACCAATCGTTGTTTCAGTAATATAATTAGTTGATGTAGTTGTTACGATCGAATATTTATCGTATGAAGTCAAATAAAGTAGGTTCGGTAGTCAAAATATTGATTGTATAATAGTAAATTAGAGTAAAATTTTGCACGTATTAAATACACTTATACAGTACATGTTTATTTTTAAAATAATTCACATCCTTTATTTCTCATAACTTACTTTTACGTAGCTTCACATTTTTTTTATATAAAAATATGTATGGATAATTTTTTATTTGGTAACAGGATAATAATTGGTCATCCAAAATTCTTTTTTTGTTAATTGATCAAGGGAGCAACAAAGTGGGTGTCTAAAAAATGCAAAAAAGAGAAGATACAAACATATGGTATATGGAGCCACTTCGGTGGTGGCTTGGTGGTAAGGACACGGAGGGGTAAGGGCAGGTTTCGGGTTCGATTTCTTCCTGCTCTCCTTTCTCATGGGTACAATTTTCAGGGGTTTATTATATCCCTTGTCGCTGGGTCGAGGACTCGAGTCGGTCGGCGCAAGCCGGTTTATCCGGTTCGGGGTCTTTATCGGCTAGGTCTCGGGCCCGCGGGTTTACCACCCCACAAGTGGTGGGTTCCAACGTCGTCAAAAAAAAAAAAAAAACATATGGTATATGGAAGTATAAGAAAATCGATTTTTCTAGTGTGTGTCCATGGACACACTCTAACAAGTTAAAATAGAAAATTATTTATAAAATATTTTATAATAGAAAATAGATAGATCCTTAGAAAAAAAATTAAATTAATAATTAAAAAAATTATTATTAAAAATGAATTTGTTAGAGTGTGTCCATTGATACACACTAGAAAAAACCTAATATATCCCGATTTTCGTTTCAGGTAATATGATATCGATAATCAATCTGAAATTGACCTTCTCCTAAAATGAAACATGAAGTATATGGTAATACGTATGGACACTGAACAGTAGTAGTATAGTAGGTAGTAAATCTAGTACTCCGTATGAAACAATTTTAGTACGGAGTATAGTAAGTTTGTTGGTCCCCAACTGTAACGCAA
Source organism: Rheum nobile (assembly GCA_027886185.1). NCBI lineage: Eukaryota > Viridiplantae > Streptophyta > Magnoliopsida > Caryophyllales > Polygonaceae > Rheum > Rheum nobile. The sequence continues at coordinate 1,673,598 of WOAB01000652.1, read as the reverse complement.
GTCAGTGCTCGTTTCCAAGCACTGCTTAGTAGTTATGCCTTTATTTTGTTTTTAATTATTGCGAGGAGAAGGAGAATATACAAGACAAACTCGAAAAAACTAACTTTTCAGATGCCATCTACCTATCCGTTCAACAATTGTTGCCCACTACCCTTAAATGAACAATACTTATGGAATAAGGATTTATTTGAATAATACTGATTAAATGATTTAATCAAAAAACTAACCTCGATTCTAATATCCTTAAATGAGATTCATGATAGAATATACTGAAAAACGAGCAAAAATGACTGATTTTCTATTAATTTTGCTATGGAACTAATTAACAAAAATAAGAGTTATATTGCTTATGATTCCTCTTGAATCTGAAAAATGGATACGTATCCCAAAGTTAAAAATTTTGTCTGAAAAATAATGAAAAACGGAATCTCAACTAAAGCTAGATTGACAGAGAAAGGCGTTGCAATCCCCCCGGGGTGTATACGCTGCAATGCTCAGTTGGAAGATTTGAACCACCTCCTCTTCCAGTGCAAGCATACCTTAAAAACAATCGCAAAATTGAATCATGACACCTTTGGCATAATCACATCCCTAAACATAGGAAGAAAAAAAATTCATGAAATCATTAAAGAAATTCGACAAAAAGCTGATAGATCACAATTCTTAGAATTAATGGTCTCTTGGTGGAACATTTGGTTCTATAGAAACCAACAAAGCTTTGGTAGAACAAATGATGATGTTGAACCCATTAAGGATGTACCAAATTACATTAAGAAACAAATGGAGAACTGGAATAAAACGAAAAATTGGAACCCAGATTGTCTAACAGAAGACAATTAAAAAACTCATAAAACAAATATTGTAAGACGACCAATAAAGAAATGAAAAAAACCTCCGGATAACATAATTAAAATCAACACAGATAGATCCACCAAAACCAATGGTGAATCTAGTTTTGGTTACATTTTCAGAAACAACACGGGAAAACCACTTTTTCTCTATGGGGATAAATGTGGTATTTCAACCCCGCTCAAAACAGAAGCACTAGCAGTTAGGAATGCACTGGTAAAGGCTTACGAATTAGGCTTTACCAACATTCATCTTGAATGTGACAACCTTACCATCGTGAACGTCCTCAAACAAATCTGGCATTGTCCATGGGATATTGAAATGCTAATTTCTGATATCCTGTGTATGTTACAACTGTTTTCTTCAGTGCAGATTTCTCACGTCTTCGTCGTAGTCGATTTCATCGCGAAGAAGGTTCATCAGGTTTCTTTGGAAGACTTTAGAGATAGTCTATAATTTATAATTCTCATCCGTAAGGATGCTATAGATTGAGAATCCGACTCTTCTGTGGTTTTCAATCTAATTTTTACCTTATCAAAAAAAAAAAAACAATTGTTGCCCACTTTTATTTTCTACAATTTTCAGGATTGTAGTCAACGGTCTATTTATAGACATAAACATCAACAATCATTTAAAAAAAATTATTAACCTTAAACTAAAATTTTAAATTTATAAAAATAAATAAATAAAACTTTGTAAATATATACGGTAATATCCAACATAGTCTTTCCAAAAATTTTGGGCGAAATTCTATTACATTCAAGATGTACACCTAAAAAGATGTACACCTAAATGGGTTTAATTAGCAACTTATAAGAGTTTTCCGGCCAAGATTGCATATATGGGAAATGACCTTGCCTAAATTAATTATATTCAAATTGAAAAAATAGCATTTCCTTGATGAATGTCAATAAGATATCCCACTACCTGGCCTGTTAACGTTAGTCCCCTAAGCTCTGCTTATTCATGATGTGATTAGTCTTGCAAATTTTGTTCTGATATTCGGTGGATACATGTTCCTAGCTAGAGCTGCTAGCTCATGTTTTTTTTAAATACAAGGTAAATATTAGGCTCATTTTTAGGTTAAGGAAATGCTTAAATTATTATAATGGATGATTTTTACTAAAAACTTCTGATCTCGAGTTCATTTTTAAAATCTCTTATCTAACAGTACATATATCGGAAAAAGAAATACTATGTAATGTAGCATTCGTATGAAATTCCTGATAGTAGTAGGGTTGATATCAGTGGCGGAACCATGAAAATTTCAAAAAGGAGGCCCAAAATAATATTATATTAAAATATTTATTATAATTTTATTTTATTTTATTATAATAAATAATATTAATTTTATTTGATTGTTCCGCCACATTCTCTTACCCCGCACAATAAATTTATCCATATCCCTACTCAAAACAATTCAATTTCAAAAGGTTCAATTAAACACAACAATCAAATAAAATTAAGTTTAATCTATAAATTCAAGCAAAATTTTAACTAATTACAAAAAGTAACTAATTTGTAACTGGTAAACAACCTAATTTAGGTTCAAATTCAAAACCTTAAAATAATACATTCAACAAATTAACAAAATTCAATCAACTAATTAACTATAAACAAACTAAGACTTCAATAAACAACAACAAAAAGTAGAAGCATAAATATAATTTCAATGGGCTTCACTAAAATTCAATTTCGAAACCCTAGACAAATCCATTCAACAAATCAACCAAATCCAACCAACTAATTAAGTATATCAACTAAATTCAAAGACTTAATAAACAATTAGCAAAAGAAAAGCTTTAAAATCAAGTTCAAATGGAAGACTAACCTACTGTAGTACTGTCTACTGAGGCTAAGTAGTGCTTGCGGTGCGGCGGGGGCGTGGAGTGAAGTCGCCGGCCGGTGAGGCGTGCCCAGCCCAGGTTATTCGGCATCGGCGCTCTCGAGTTGTGGTGGTGATTGGTGAAGAGAAGAGGTAACTCGCTGGCGCAAACTGGAGGCAGCGGCAGCGAACAATGAAAGAGAAGAGGGGGAAAATCGGGTTTGATTTTGAATTTTTTTCAAAGCTTTCGTTTTAAAAAAAAAAAACAGACATCAAAACTACGTCGTTTGATAACTAATTTTTTTTTTTTAAAAAAAATGGAATGAAGTGGGGGTGTCCCCTAGCCCCTCCTTAGTTTCGCCTCTGGTTGATATCATGTGTTGCGAGAAAATCAATTTTTTTGTTGAATTTCCTGTAACAATGAAAATTAAAAAAGAACTAAAATAATGCAAATGAGGATTCGATATCTAATATAATAGTTCTTATTTCTCAAGGTATTTTCCAAATTCCTTTTATTAAATTAATGATGGTTAAGTTATCACCCTTTATGATTAGCTTCGTAATCCTTGAAGAAGCTGATTTACGGACCCCTTCTAAGGCCGCTTGTGCTTCAGCTTGTATAATTGAGATTTCATGAACTTTTTTTTCTGTCTAGGTAGAGAATATCGCATTGAGAGTTTCTAATAATGAATCCAATATAAGAGGAGAGATCCTATTTCTTGGAACCATCAAACTTTAGTTTTGTCCATTGTGATAGGGGTTTTCTCCAAATTCTGTTTGTTAAGAGTAATGTTTATTTGTGGAGGGTGTTTGTTTTGGTGAGGGGTTAGTGACAACTTTTCAATCTTGATAATAGATAAATGTCATATCAGGAAGGTTGATATTTCATTGGGAGTTGTTTTTGGAATAAAGTACAGTTACGGTGTCGTCATATTGTCCACCAAAAATAAGTTAATTTTTTTAAATATTAATTTTGGTTTAAAATAATATTAGAAACATATAATTATTAAAATTATTAAGTTTGGGAAATATTTGTAATTTTTCGGAATTTTTTCAAGGGCATTTTGCCCCAACTTGAAAAGTTGGGGCCAAAAGTGCAAATATGCCAAAAGCTGGAGGGTACTGTTCATCTTCCCCTCCAAGCTCTTGGCCGTGGACAACAATGGCCGTTTTTTGCCATTCCAAGCCGCGATTCTGACTCAATTCAACCAATTAACCCATGAGATTTTTAGTATAGAATTAATCCCTCAAGATCTCGGTGGAATCGAAAGGAATTTATCAAAAACGATATCGAATTTTGGCATATAAGGCAAGTTTTTATACGTTTTTGGAAACTTTGGAAAATCGGGGCCATTCCGAGATCGTTTCCTTGCAAATTTTATATGAAATCGAAGCTCTCTCCGAGACCTATGAAACCCCTATAAATATGACTTCAATCGTTGAGGTTTCGGCACCCAATTAAATCCTCAAAGTCTCGGTACCTAGAATTTAGGTCGCAGCTGTTCGTCGTCCGATTCCGGCCACCTCCATCCTCCATTGCCGCAGTTGCCGCCACCACTAGGACCGCCTGGGAGTCTACTTCAAAAGCCCTAAGGTCCCGCCGGCCTCCGATTTCGCCCGAAAACCGCAGCAGCTCCACCGCGTCGAACCGGTTCGGTATTTTCGGATATTTTTGTCCGATTTTCATTTTCATTTTATTATTATTTGGCTTAATTAAGGTTAATTAAATTAATCTTAATTACTGAATAATAAGATAAAATTAATTTGATTTTAATAAAATTAAAATTAAATTAATTAGAATTACTTTGGGTATTATCTTAGACTATGAATGATTAAAATATTAACTTTTCATTTGGATAATATTTTGAAGTAAATTTATGGACTTATTATTCGTGAAAAGATTGTTTAGAATATATGATTAATTGATTTTAATCGTATAGATAATCGTCCTACCGATTAAGCCTTGAAAATTGAATTAGTTGGGGATAAATTAATTCAATTTAAATCTTGAGACATATACCCTCAAAATTCAGTATTAAATAAATTATCTAATTATAATTTATTTTTGTGTGATTTGGGTACGTCTCGGATTTGCTTCTGGAACAGAAATAGAACATGGATTCAAGTTGCTACTCGGAAACAACTATCCTCGTGATACTGTTCATTTCTCTGTGATTCAAGGCAAGTGGCGGTTCGCTCTTGCATATTTATTCAATTTTCATCTTAATTGTCAATGAATCGACTGTTCTATTAAGTTGAGATAAATAATTCTTTTTCTTGTTTGGGAACTTGTGTGAATAAATTGTGTGATTAATTGAACCTAATTATTAGGTTGTATAATATGTTAGTTACGACCCTTATATATATTATTTATATAGAGTGCTAGATATACTTGGTGTGGATTTGTTGTGCATTAGTGTGGACATATAAATGCTAGTTTAGCACGAATATTCGTAGGAACGCTATTTCCTTGCGAAGTTTAGTCGTTTATTTATAACTTTGTGTTAGGAGGTTAAATGCTCTAACGCTTTTGGTCATGACCTACCCCTATCCGAATATAGGTGGTGGTGCACTTAACTAGTGCCAGTCTTCGGGATTTATTCTCATTCTATATTTCATTGCGAGATCTGTTGTGGAAATTAAAAGCTTCAACGTTAATGCACGTTTTGGAATTAAATAATATAAGTGCTTTGTTGCACATAATTAATATACCCTCGGGCGAGAAGTACAACGTGGAACCCGTCCGGACTCTTGTATTAAAGTAAGTCCTCTTTCCAATCTGAATTCGCATTATGCGGTGAGGTTGGTCGTGAACCCAAATAATCAAGGTCGATTTTCAAACTTTGTGTGAATATAATGTTCCCAAACAAATTCATTAATTTCTCATAAGACTCATTCCTTTGGAGTCTTTTCTTGTCTCATACATTTTTTATCGTTTTAGTGAGAGTATCTAGGTTATGTATCGTCTATCGGCTTTTATTCGAGAGACAATGATAGTAGCCAGATACAATCACAAGAACCATTCTGTTTAAGCCCTTGTTTAGTTTTTCATTAGACTAACCAACATTTCATTTTCCTTGCATGATTGGCTGATGTCATCTGTCCTATACGGCACATCAGGTATAGCTTCTCAGATCGAAGCCACAGAACGAAGACGTTGAAGGCAACTACATTTCTTTCGTCATTTGAATAATTGTTGAATAAGGTTTAGATCCCGTTTGTGTTTTGAATATTTATGACTTTCGCTGATACTTTGATATACATTATTGGGTTGCCGTTTTTGCAACGTCGATTTATAATACAATGTTGATTTTGATTTTATATACGTTATTGCTCGTTTTAAATTATTATTTGGCGATCAATACTGTAAAGCCTTGGGTGATTTTGGATATGTGATCCGAGGTCACTGGAAGTAATATTCCTAAGGTATTTAGGGGTGTTACACTTTAAGATTGATGTTTATGTTTGTGATACCCCGTAATTTTGTAAGGCTATTTTGGGAATTATGGATTTTTCCCGAACGTCCGTTTGGTACGTCGGATTTAATTCTGAGAGCTTAAGACATTCTGTAATGTGCTCTGTATTTGTAATATTTTTCTCAGTGAAGAATTATACAGTCGAGGTGTGTTGGGAGTTTATACTCGTTCGTGTACGACTTTCGTTAACGCGGATTAAGATTGGTACAAGTTTATTGCCCAAGAGTTGTTATCTAATGGGCAATAGTACAAGATTCTTTATCCAAAGGTTTTTGTCCAAGAGCCATTGTCCAAGGGGCAAAAGGGTTTGGATATTGTCCAAGAGGCAAGGACCCTAATTTCTTCTATAAATAGAGGTGTTGGGTGAGGGTGGAAGAGGGTGCGAAAGACGCGGAAGCGCTCTCAGATTCTCGACTCTAAAAAACGCTCTCAAAGAAAACGCTCTCTCTCGAGAAGGCTCTAAGTGGATCGTCGGAGCTCATTTAGTGTCGTTCTCGGTGGCCAAGGGGAAGCTTGGGAGGCCCTTAGAAGCCTAGAAACCAAGCAAGGCGAAAGACGAGCCAAATCGATCGTCGAGGGTGAGTTTTCTCCTCTCGTATTTCTGTTTTCGTTCGCGACGGCGACCGCCGCGAGGATCACGGCGACCGCCGGCTCGAAGGCGGCGACCGCCGGCATGAGACGGCGCCCGCCGTGAGGAACATGAGGCCAGCCGCCGTGGTTGAGCGGCGCCCGCCGTGGTTGAGACGACGCCCGCCGTGAATTGGGCGGCGCCCGCCGTGATTGTTGTGGCGCCCGCCGGCGAGTTGTTGTTGGCCGGGTTGTTGGTGTTGGCTTCCGTAGCCTTCGTTCGGGTTTCGTTTCCTTCGATTCCTTTCGTTCTTCCGTAGATCGGTATTGTTGTTTGTCGAAGCTAACTTAGGATTTCTGTTTGGGTCGATCCGAAGGTACCAGAGTTGGCAGATTCGTCTCTGTGTCGAGCCCGGAATCCCGTCGTTAGACTTCGTTCAAACTCTGCGGATTAAGGCAAGTGGCGGTTCGCTCTTGCTCATTCGTTCCATATTTACATTAATTATCAGTAGTTTATCTGAGTAATTAATCTGGAATGAATATTCTGTTTGTCTGGAAACGGTTTTGTTAAACTGTTTTGAAAATCATATAATAGGTTGTATATCTGTTAGAACAACGCTATTATCTGTGATCGCCTTTCGGGCCTTTATGTGGATTTATCCAGTAACGGTTGTTGTGCTGTACTGTTTAGTTAGCACTAGTGGCTAGGAATGCTATGTACCTTGAGGGGGTTTAGCTGTTTCTTTATAACTGGTACTTGGTGGTTCATCCCCAATACTTTCTCTTTGGTCATGACCATACCCTTTCACAGGGTAGGCGCACTTCGCTAGTGCCAAATCTTCCAGGGTTCATCCCTTCGATATCTCTTGTGAGGAGATCTGATATCTCTTGTGAGGAGATTCGATATCTCTTGTGAGGAGATCTGATATCTCTTGTGAGGAGATCCGATATCTCTTGTGAAGGGATCCGATATCTCTTGTGTGGAGATGTAAAAGCTTATAACGTAATGCTCATTTTGGAATTAAATAAGATAAGTGCCCGAGTGCACATGATTAATATACCTTGGGCGAGTAGTGCAGCTAAGTTCAGTGCAGCTAGGAAAACTCGTCTTGACTTGAATGTAGTACGTTCTCTTTCCAATCTGGATTCGCTGTAGGCGATGAGGTTGGTCGTGAACCGAAGCATCTCAGTCAACTTTTAAATCATCGTTGTATGATCCTGTAATCATTCTAGATTTGTCATTTTTCCTTAAAGACTCAATCTCTTGGAGTCTCTTTTCGAGTCGATTTATGTGAAGATGAAGTCTTCCAGAATCTTCTCTCATGCATACCTCTTGTTGTTATTCCGTGAAAGTGTCGGGTTATGTATCGTCCCTTCGGTTATTATTCGAGGGACAATGATAGTAAACGGTTACGATCACTCGAACCATTCTGCTTTTTACCCTTGCTAGTCTATTCAAGTAGACTAACCCACGAACTTTGTTCTCCGCTTGTGGGCTGGTGTCATCCGTTCGATTCGGCACATCAGATAGAGTGAAGATTTGAGGAGACTAGATTGACTATGAAGACGACGGTTGTTTTTGGATGTTTTAAATAATTGCTTTTAATCAGGTTGAGATCCTTGGGCAGGTGATCATCACGATCACAACCCCGTTTGTAAAATCTTTTATTTGTCTTCCGTTGTACTTTGTTTGAACTCTGTGTTTTGACCTATTCGGGATTAGGTTGTAATCCCGTAACTCTTGTTTCCTCAACAATGCTATGTTTTGGAATTTAATGTTTGATCTTTGTGTATCAATTGCATTTCATAAATTGTATTTATTTGGTAAAGCCTTGGGTGATCTCGGTAAGGAACACTGGGGTCACTGGCGGTAATACCTTTCCAAAAGGGTTAAGTTTTGGGGGTGTTACAATGTTGCCGAAATATGGTTGAAGTATACAATCTTGAATCTAATGGTCAGTCCAGAAATTGATTGTATTTCCATTCCCGAGCTCCCAGAGTATGCCTTTTTAAATGTATCCCGAATGTGGAGTAATCTAGTACATTGCCATGATTGTTTAGATTTCTTTTTATAAGAAAATATATGAGAGGATCCAAGATATTTTTCAGTAATAATACGAACACACATATTGTCTGGTTCAATAAGAAGCTTCCATAAGAGTTTCATGTGTAAAGACTTGTTTAAGTTTTATGCTTTCTTTAATCCTAGTCCACATTCTGACTTTGGATGACAAATATTATCCTAATTAATTAGTGGGTGATGATTAGTTGTACCTTTATTCCAAAAGAGTTTTTGTTGATTTTATCGATTTCATGGTAGATCGTCATTGGGAGAATGAAGCATTGCATTAAGTAGTTGACTTTAGAAAGCTTGTTTGTGTAACACCCCCAAATATTTCCTTGAAATTATTACCGTCAGTGACCTCAGATTCCACATCCGAAGCCACCCAAGGCTTAACCATTCATACAAATCATAAAATACACTGATAAAACGAAATATCATAATATTTATTTAAACCAAAGTCTCGGAATTACATCCGTAAATCCCAAATACAATAGAAATACAGAATATGTTTAATACAACGGAAGTCTTTTAAATAAATAACATAAGGGTCTTGATCGAAGCGATCACCCGCCTAGGATCTTCAACCTGGATAAAACTCTTAAAAACTTCATCTGCCTTCATCGTCAGATTCTAGCCTTCACGGAACGGAAGTCTACCTGATGTGCCATATGAGACGGATGACACCAGCCAACCATGCAAGGGAAAATAACCGGGTGGTTAGTCTAATAAAAGACTATGCAAGGGTAAAACAGAAAGGTTCTAAGGTAGTCGTATTAGGTTAGACCCATCGCTTCTCGAATGAAAGCCGACGACGATAGTAAACCTCAATACTTCTACGGAAGGATACAAAATAGAAAGATCAAGAGAAGACTCCTAAAGATCGAGTCTTATCGGAAACGTATGAAGATAAGACTCCAAGAGATTGAGTCTTAACGGAAAGTATGACAAGTGTTCGGGAACATTATAATTTCACACAAGCGTTTAAAAAGACTTGACCATTTGGGTCCACGACCAACCTCACCGCGTAATGCGAATTCAGATTTGGAAGGAGGACTTACTCTAATCGAAGTATCATACAAATCATAAAAATACACTGATAAAACGAAATATCATAATATTTATTTAAACCAAAGTCTCATAATTACATCCGTAAATCCCAAATACAATAGAAATACAGAATATGTTTAATACAATGGAAGTCTTTTAAATAAATAACATAAGGGTCTTGATCAAAGCGATCACCCGCCTAGCATCTTCAACCTGGATAAAACTCTTAAAAACTTCATCTGCCTTCATCGTCAGATTCTAGCCTTCACGGAACGGAAGTCTACCTGATGTGCCATATGAGACGGATGACACCAACCATGCAAGGGAAAATAACCGGTTGGTTAGTCTAATAAAAGACTATGCAAGGGTAAAACATAAAGGTTTTAAGGTAGTCGTATTAGGTTAGACCCATCGCTTCTCGAATGAAAGCCGACGACGATAGTAAACCTCAATACTTCTACGGAAGGATACAAAATAGAAAGATCAAGAGAAGACTCCTAAAGATCGAGTCTTATCGGAAACGTATGAAGAGAAGACTCCAAGAGATTGAGTCTTAACGGAAAGTATGACAAGTGTTCGGGAATATTATAATTTCACACAAGCGTTTAAAAAGACTTGACCATTTGGGTCCACGACCAACCTCACCGCGTAATGCGAATTCAGATTTGGAAGGAGGACTTACTCTAATCGAAGTCCAGACGAGGTTCCAAGTTGTACTTCTCGCCCAAGGTTCATTAATTATGTGCATATCGGCACTTATCTTGTTTTAGTGACAAAGCGTACATTTACGTTACAAGCTTTTAAGATATATCATCTCATCGCGAGAGATATCGAAGGGAATAAATCCCGAATGGCGGCACCAGCTGTGTGCACCTACCTTGAGTAAGGGTATAGTCATGACCAGAGAGAGTATTAGGGAAAAATCCTCCTAATACCAGTTATAAAGAAACGACTAGACCTCGCAAGGTACATAGTGTTCCTACGAATACTCGTTCTAACTATAATGTATAAGTTCACACATAAAATCCACACCAATACCATCATGGCAATAATATATATATAATAGCGTTGTTTCTAGCAGTATATACAACCTATTATAATATTACTTTTTAATCGTATCATTTATAAAATCTGTTCCCAAACGAAAACAATAGTTCATCTCAATTTAATTAACAGTTAAACAATTGATAATTAATGGAAACATGGAATGATAAGCAAGAGCGAACCGCCACTTGCCTTGGTCTAATGAACGATTGAACGACGATGGGTTTCTGGGTCCGGAACGGGAACGGAAGACGAATTACAGATTCCTACGACGACGACCCATAACGAAACCCTAGGTTAGATTCGACAATAAAATGATACGAATCTAAGAAGGAACGAACGAAATCGAAAGAACGAAGGTCCCGACCGAGACCTGCATGCCCAAGGCCACGATCACGATTGCCAGAGCAATCCGTGGTCACGGCAGGGATTCCGCGGTCGCGGCCATCGAGGACAAGGCCACCGCGAGTGTCATGACAGCGGCCGCGGACGCGGCTGACCTTGCCACTGCCGCGGTCGTGGCGGTTCATGTCCGCGGTCGCGGCCATGAACTCCGGCGACTCCGAAGGGAGAAAACTCACCGGCGACGATGCGAGAGGGCTTGGTTCGCGAGGGTTTCGACTCCAGCCTTCCTTGCGCCTCCAATGCACCACTCCAAGGCTGCTACTACTCCCAGCGAGGCCTCCGACGACACTTCGAAGATTTCCGGCGAGAGCTCGAAACTCTGGCGACTATGGAAAACGAGAGAGAGAGTGAGAGGGATCTCAGATTTGGGTGCCCCTAAACCTCCCAAATCGACCTCCTTTTATAACCCAAAGGAGGAGCCCTCCCCGCCCAGATCAACGGCGAGTCAGACGATCAACGGCGGCACGGACGACGAGACTCTGCAGACGACGCGACGTTGGCGTGTTGGAGTTTTCCGCGATCGCATAACCATTTCCGCGGTCGCGGAACCATTTCCACGGTTGCGGAACCATTTCCGCGGTCGCGGAATATTCCTGTGCCCAGCTCTTCTGAGAGCCATTTTTCCGCGGTCGCGGATTTGCTGCCGCGGTCGCGGAATTGCCCTTTCCGCGTCTGTTTGCCCGGGGAAAGGCTTGGCGTGGGTATAAACCCCAGAATTTATATATTTGTACCCAAATAAATATTCTAAGCCTCGAAAATACGTCGAATGTATTTTATACCACTTAGGGAAAAATACAGAGATCAAACACGTTACAGAAAATCCGAACTTCTCTGAAAGCGACACGATCACATAACGAGGGTTGAGGAAATTACCTAAATACCCTTACTAAAGATTGAGGGGTATTACATCACTTTCCCGTAAAAATAAGTTTCGACCCCGAAACTTGGCCGAAAACCAAAAAAAAAGGCGAGGCGTTACATCACTATCCCCTTAAAAAGGTTTCGACCCCGAAACTAGGCCGAAAACAACTCGAGAAAATGGCTAAGCATATCCTCTTCAGTCTCCTAGGTTTCCCAAGTAACCTCTTCAGATCCAGCCTTGGACCAAAGAATCCGTACTAATGGTACTACCTTGTTCCGCAATTGCTTCTCGCGACGGTCGAGAATACGCACAGGTATCTCTTCGTAGGTACCATTTGCCTGAATCTCGATGTCTTCATAACTCAGCACATGAGATGCATCTGGCACGTACTATCTCAATAAGGACACGTGGAACACGTTATGCACTGGATGTGCCGACGGCGGCAATGCCAAACGATACGCTAGAGACCCCACCCTGTCAAGGATCTCAAACGGTCCCACATAGCGAGGGTTAAGCTTCCCACGCTTGCCGAACCTGAACACTCCTTTGGATGGCGACACCCTGACAAACACCTTGTCACCAACCTCGAATTCGACATTCCTGCACTTCAGATCTGCGTAGGACTTCTGTCGACTCTGAGCTTTCGACATCCTCTATCTGATTAACGCAATGTCCGAGGCAATCCTTTCGACTAACTCCGGTCCGAGCAGAACCTTGTCGGCATTCTCATCCCAACAAATCGGAGATCTGCACCTTCGATCGTACAAAGCCTCGAATGGAGCCATCTTAATGGTAGCATGTCATCTATTGTTGTACGTGAACTCAATTAGACTTAGGTTGTTCTCCCAGCTAGTCGGACGATCAAGTACGCAAGCTCTCAGCATATCTTCCAATGTCTGGATGGTCCTATCAGACTGTCCATCCATCTAAGGATGAAACGCAGTACTGAACCTCAACTCGGTTCCCATGGCCTTGTGGAGTTCCTTCCAGAATCTCGACAGAAATCGACCATCACGATCCGATACAATGGTCTTTGGTGTACCATGCAAACGGACAATCTCGTATAGGAACACTTCTGATAGCTTCTGGGTTCCCCATGTTGACTTGATAGCCACGAAGTGAGCACTCTTCGTGAGCCTGTCAATGATTACCCATATCGCATCCTTTTGACTCTGAGTCTTTGGCAACCCTGTGACGAAATCCATAGCGATATCCTCCCATTTCCACTCTGGCACTGGAAGAGGTAGTAATTCACCACCTGGTCTACGGTGTTCTATCTTGACTTTCTGACAAATCAAGCATTTCGCCACAAATTCCGCTACATCCCACTTCATGTTGGGCCACCAGAATTTCTTCCTGAGGTCTTTGTACATCTTACTATAGCCTGGATGTACAGAATAAGCTGACGAATTGGCCTCCTTCATCACCAACTGGCGAAGACCATCAACGTCAGACACATAAATCTGGTCCTGAAACTAGAGTGATCCATCCTCCTGAATCACGAATCCGGGAGCTTTCCCGTCCATCACTTCACTGCTTAGCTTTACCAAGACCACGTCGTCAACTTGCTTCTCCCTGATTTGATCAAGTAGCGTAGCCTGAATCTCTAGCATACTCAGGTATCCTCGACGCTGATCGTACAAGACTTCAATCTCGCACAACCCTTGGTTCAGCTTTGTCTGAGCAGTGAGTAGAGCTACTACAGTCTCGTGCAGCGTCTTCCGGCTCAATGCATCGGCTACTACATTAGCCTTGCCCGGATGATACAGCAACTCGATGTCGTAGTCTTTGAGTAGCTCTAACCAGCGATGTTGTCTCATATTCAGCTCCTTCTGAGTGAACACGTACTTGAGACTCTTATGATCGGTGAAGACTTGACACCTTACACCATAGAGATAGTGCCTCCAAATCTTCAATGCAAATACTACAGATGCTAACTCCAGATCATGCGTCGGATAATTTGCCTCATAGGTTTTCAATTGTCGAGATGCGTACGCAATAACTTTTCCTTTCTGCATCAGTATGCACCCTAACCCATTCTTTGAAGCATCACTATAGACCACATAACCATCAGTTCCTTTCGGTAGCGTTAACACTGGTGCGGAGGTCAGACACTTCTTCAGTTTTTGAAAACTGGCCTCGCACTTGTCATCCCAGACAAACTTCTTGTGGACTTTGCGGAGCAAACCGGTCATAGGTAGAGCGATCTTAGAAAATCCCTCCATGAACCGTCTATAATATCCCGCGAGTCCTAAGAAACTGTGCACCTCCTTCACATTCTGAGTCCGCTTCCAGTCGGCTACCGCTTTAATCTTCTGGGGATCAACCATAACCCCATCCTCATTGATCACATGGCCTAGGAAAGCCACTTATTTGATCCAGAAGTCACACTTAGACAACTTTGCGTACAACTCATTCTATCTAAGGACTGACAAAGTGATCCGAAGATGTTCCTCATGAGCCTCCACACTCGGGGAATAGATCAAAATATCGTCGATGAAGACCACCACGAACTTATCCAGGTATTGGTGGAAACATCGATGCATCAGATCCATGAAGACCGCCAGAGCATTGGTAAGGCCAAATGGCATGACTACGAACTCATAGTGGCCTTACCTCGTCCGGAAAGCAGTCCTTGGAATGTCTTCCTCACGAATCCTGAGCTGATGGTAACCAGATCTCAGATCGGTCTTGGAAAAGACTTTTGCTCCTTGCAATTGATCCAATAGATCATCAATCCTTGGCAACAGATACTTGTTCTTGATCGTAACCTTATTCAACTCTCTATAGTCGATATAAAGTCGGAACGATCCATCCTTCTTCTTGACGAACAAAACCGGAGTGCCCCAAGGTGATGCGCTCGGCCTTATATATCCTTTCTCAAGAAGGTCCTCGAGTTGCTTCTTCAACTCTTGCATCTCCGCTGGAGCCATCCGATACGGTGCCTTAGAGATTGGCGCGGTACCAGGCTCGAGATCGATGGTAAACTCCACGTCACGACTCGGGGGTAAACCGGGAATCTCTTCCGGAAAGACATCCGGAAATTCGCGAATGACCGGAATATCAAGAACTGAAGGCTCATCTCTCTTGGGCTTATCCAGATAGCACATGTACCCGACACAACCTTGTCGAAGTAGCTTACATGCAGCTATCGCATTGATGAGCTCGACCCTTGAATTTGCATACAAACTGGCCCCCTCATGACACCGTCACAGTCCTTGAGCTGAAATCGATCACCGCCCCATGACGCGTCAGCCAATCCATACCGAGAATAATGTCGTATGGAGCCATGGCTATACAGATCAAATCTGCTTCGAACTTTCTACCCTGAATGGTAATCGGAAATTCCGACAGACGCTTGGATCCTACTAAATGTTCACCATTGGGAAGATTCACAACGAAAGTGTAATATCCCTCATTTTATAAGGATATTTTGGAATTTTTCCAACTCCCGTATTACAAGTCGGATTAATTTCAGAGAAGTTCAGACATTCGGTAATATGTTTGATCTCTGTAATATTTTTCCGAGTAATATAAAATACAGTTGACATGTGTTCAAGGTTAAATAGTCGTTCGTGTACGAATATATTTAACCCGGGGTTAAAAAGATTAACCCAAAGTCAAAACGGTCAAAAAGGGTGAAAAATGGCCTTGACCGCACCCCACGGTCAAGTGGCTGCACCCGCGGCGAAGGCCGATCTGTGAGGCGGTCAAAGGAGGCCACCGCACCCTACCGCACCCTGCCGCACCCCTCAGTGGGATATTTTTCTTTTGCAGCGTGATCGTCTTCCACTGCAAGTGGCGCCGGTTGTCAGCAAGTGGCTGCCTCCCTTGGTCGAGGGCTTGCCCCCTGCTTGTTCCCCTCTTAGCTGGGCCTATAAAAGGGAGAGAAAGCTAAAGAGGAGAGTGTTAAACGTCTTCTTCCTCCTCCTCTGTCTTCTTCCTCCTCTGTTTTCTCCATTGCCGCCTGAGCTTCCAAGCTTTCGCCGGAGTTTCCCTTGAGTGGAGAAAGTACTCCCAAGTGGTGTTGGAAGGTTTAAGGTGTTTGGAGAGTGAACCATAATCGAATCGAAAGCAAACGACTCGATTTGGGTGAGTTTTCTAAATTTTCGCTGAAGCCCCTCTGCCTCTGTTAGCTCGCCGCACCCGCGGCAAGGACCCCACCGCACCCGCGGTGAGTTGGGTTCGTGTTGTGGCTCGTGGGTGTGTGGTCTTGGGCGAGGCTTGACTCCTTCGATTCTTTCCGTATTCTTTTAGATTCATATATGTGGATATTGAATCTAACTTAGGGTTTTATTTTGGGTCGATCCGAAGGAATCTGTGGTCTCAGATCTGTCCTTGTTTCGGACCCAAGAACTCGTCGTCTCTAAGCTTTGCTTAAGCTTCTGCGGATCTAAGGCAAGTGGCGGTTCGCTCTTGCTCATCATTCCATATTTCAATTAATTTTCAATTGTTTAGTTGTTAATTAATTTGGGATGATTTACTGATTTATTGTTCGTTGGGAACAACTTTGTTAATAATTGATTAAAAGATGATATTATAATAGGTTGTATATCTGTTAGAACAACGTTATTATATATATATAGATTGATATATCTATGATGATGGCTATGATGGCTTTGATGTGGATTATTACTGTGTTGATGTAATACCCCTTAATTTTAGTAAGGGTATTTGGGTAATTTTCCCAACCTTCGTTCAAATTAATTATTTCGCTTTCAGTAGAGTTCGGATTTTCCGTAACATCCATGATGTCCGAAATAATTCCGTGAGTGGTATAAAATACATTCGATGTATTTTCGAGACTTAGAATATTTGTTTGGATACAAACATATAATTTCCGGGGTTTAAAACCCATACCAAATTTCCCCCCACAAATTGTGTGGCCATGAAATTTGCACGTAGCTCTCCTCTCCCGCATACGTGTGCCCCTGTGCGGCATAAAATTTGCACGTAGCTCGCCTCTCCCGTGTACGTGTCCCCTGTGCATCTCTTGAGTTGGATAAGTCCAAGATGTTACACGTCTTCTTCCCTAGGGCTTCAAATAAAGCTGGATCAGAAGGAAACCGGGCACCTCATCAACCCACTCGTCTTCCTCTGTTCTTTTATCGTCTCGGCTGCTCTCCCCGGCGTCTCTCCCGCCGGTGACCCAATACAGAGCCGTTGTTCATGAGCTACGTGAGCCGAGCCACTGTGACTGCGTTCTGCTGTCGCCACGAGCTGATGGTGCGAGGGTGGCACATCGCTGCTATTGTCCAGAACCGAGATCTGCCGCTGGAGGTCGGAGCCACTGCCGCCACCGCTATCTCCTGGCGACGAGCGCTCTATCCCAGCGAAGACAACCCCGGCGAGCCGTTGTGCGTGCCGCTGTTGCTGCGGTGGCTTCCCTCCCGGCGATGAGGCGGCGGAAGCACCATCGAAGCAACCCCTATCGATCGTGTTGTTGAGGCCGAGCTCCCCTCTGTTATTTGTTGTTTCAATTCGGAGGTTGAAGACAAGTGGGGCCCCCCCTTGTTTAATTGTTGCTGGGCCGAGAGGCCCAAAACCCTTTCAGTCCAGATTTAACCCGAAATTATACGAGTGGTATAATTTCGATTCCCTTTCATCCGTATCTGTCTTTAGGAAAATTCAATCAATATTCTTATGATTTAAGATCATAAGAATTTATTGAATTTAATTCCTTGAGTTCGCCCAGACAAATTAATTGAGATTAATTAATATGTCATATGCTGGATCGCGTGTGGACTCGTAATCCGTTGGAGCTATCTGAAACTTAGGCCATATCCTCGGAAAGGATATAATCAGTAGTCGTCTCGTCTAGATTCATCGCCGAATCTACTCCAGGCAAGTGGCGGTTCGCTCTTGCTTATCATTCCATATTTCCATTAATTATCAATTGCTTAATTGTTAATTAATTTGGACTGATTATTGTTCATGGCTGGAAAAGGTTTTATAAACGGTTTTGGAAAATCATATAATAGGTTGTATATCTGTTAGAACGACGCTATTATCTGTGATCGCCTTCCGGACATTTATGTGGATTTATCCTAAATTATTATTGTTCTATGACTGTTAGTTAGCACGAGTATTTGTAGGAACGCCTGGATCCTGAGAGTTCCATGCGAGTTTCTTTATAACTGTAAGGGCGATGAAGACCCAACGATTGTTGAAGTTTGAACTCAGTGAGGTTCATTCTTTTAAAGGGCGAGCAAGACCCTGCGATAGTAGAAGTTTGGACTCTGTGAGGTTCATTCTTTCGATGTAGATTCAGAGGTTTGGACTCGGTGAGGTTCATTCCTTAGATATGGGTCCTGCGTGACAGGGACATATATTAAAAACTTACAACGTGTTAATCGTTTTGGAATTAAATAAGATAAGGTGCCCGAGAGCACTTAATTAATATACCTTTGGCGAGTAGTGCAGCTAAGTAAATAGTGCATCTAGGAAAGCTCGTCTTGACTTTTGATCAGAGTACGTTCTCTTTCCAATCTGGATTCGCTGTAAGCGATGAGGTTGGTCATGAACCGAAACATCTTAGTCAGTTTTTAAATCATCGTTATGTGGTTCTGTAAGATCCAGACTTGAATGTAGTACGTTCTCCTTCTGATCTGGATTCGCTGTAAGCGGTGAGGTTGGTTGTGAGCCGAAGCATCTCAGTCAGCTTTTAATCGCTGTTGTTTGTTTCTTTAAATGTTCCAGACTTGTCATATTTCCTTAAGACTCAATCTCTTGGAGTCTCTTTCGGGTCGGTCTCTGTGGAGATTCAGTCTTCCAGAGTCGTCTCTTCTGCATATCTCTTGTTGTATTCCAGTAGGAGTGTGAAGGTTGACTATCATACTCGGTTATTATTCGAGGGATGATGAGTTTAAACCTAGCACGACTACTTCGAACCTTCTGCTTTGTGCCCTTGCTAGTCTATTCATTTAGACTAACTAATTGTATTTGTTATCTGCATCGTCATGGTTGGTGTCGTCCGTCCGTTTCGACACATCAGATAGGTTGCAGGATCCATGAAGGCTAGAACAACTATGAAGATGAACAGTGTTTTGACAATGTTTTAATCAGGCTACGATCTTTGGGCGTTGACTTCTGAGGTCAATACTCTTGTAAATTATTTTAAGTCTTCCGCTGTATTGTAATAACTCTGTATGTTGTCGCATTTGGAATTGTGTTGAAATTCCGCGACTATGTTTTAAATGAAAGTTATGGTAATTTTGTATCATAATTGTTCTTTATAAATTGTGTTTCAATGGTAAAGCCTGGGGTGGCTTCGGTGTGGAAACCTAGGTCACTGGCGGTAATACCTTTCCAAATGGGTTAAAATTTGGGGGTGTTACAGATTTGGTATCAGAGCCGAAAGTTTTTAAAACGGGTTTGGGATTTCATGAACCATTTACTCGTTTTGTTTGAAAATGTTTTCAAACGGCTCTTGTGAACTCACGGGCGGCACCAGTACCGGCATCGGCACCGTTGGGTGGCTGGGTGTGTGATGTGGCTGGGGTAGCTTGGCCTGGGGATGTTACAGATCCGATTTGAAATATTTTCACTCGTTTGAAATATTTTCACTCGTTTGAAATATTTTCGAAGGCTCTGAATTTTCGAATGAAAAATTATAACCGTTCATAGTCGTGCTTTCTTTAGTCTGATATGAGAGGTATGGGAGTTACCTCTATATCTAGAAAGACTGATTTCTTCTTGTTGTTATAAGACATAGGTATTTGTCTATTCTTTTGAAAGGACTCAGAAGGTGCCGAGATAATTCTATCATCTCTAGTAATGTTAGATTTCTCTGTTTCTCAGAGGTATTTCGAGGTTGGAGGACCTAGTAGTTCCCTCGAAGGTATCAAGTATGTGCTTCCTGAATTGGTAGTACTTAATATCCTAGTGCTGTAATCTCCGAGTAATTTGGTGTGAACGCTCGAGAGATTAGTGTAGATGAATCTTGTGCTCTATGTTCATAATTCATCTATAGAATTATCAAGTTGATCTATTTTAAGTGATTTTATTACATTGATATATGGGATAATTAAGGAATTGCCCTTAGGAGTTTTGATGTCTAAGTATGATGTCATAGTCGTTGACATTCATTGTTGAGAAAATGGATACAGAGGATGAATGCTCGATGCAGTCGGGATTTGCATCCGTATGAGAATTCGTGGGATGAACCTATGGTAGAGTTCGTTGAGCCGTTAAGGTAGGCCAACGAAATATTGTAATAACGATGTTTAAATGGAAGTGATTTCCAAGGGAACTCTAAGGAAAATCCCGAGGAAGATCCTAAGGAAGATCCTCAAGGAGAGGAAAATCCTAGGGGAGATCCCGAGGAAGATCCTCAGAAGAAGGAAGATCCGAAGGAAGATCCTCTAGAGGAGGAAGATCCTGCGGAAGATCCTTATAAGGAGGAAGATCTAGAGGAAAACCCTGAGGAAGATCCTCGAGAGGGGGAAGATCCGAGGGAAGATCCGGAGGGAACTCTCGATGAGGACTCAGAGGAAGACCTCGTAAGGCAAGGCTAGAAGAGTCTGATGTCTAAAGTGTTCATTTATGAGTATCTTTTAGGAAATAAGTATATTGGGAGAAGTTATGGAAAGATTTGTTTCTTCTTGAGACATCATATTCCTAGCGTTTGGAGGTATAGGTTATGTGGAGTTGATGAGATTAAGAGTTATACCTCACTTGTGTACTTGAGATTTTTGTCCCATTAGAAGTATATAGAGGTGGACTAGTGTAAAGTCCGGAATGCCTAGTTGAGGAATCATGCTGTAGGCATTAGTGTGGATAAAGTATTGTGAAGGAATAAGTTGATTAAAGGAATAGTTCTATAAGAACTTGTTTCCTCTTTTGCGATCTTGAGTAAGACTGTGAAATCCGGAGTTATGATGGTCGGGATCATAAGTAAGTATGACCCATGTAGGACCAATGGTTAAAGCTTTTGGAAAAGCCAAGTGTGCGAAATCATAGGTATCCTTTGGGGAGATCTATTTGAGATTTGTTTGAGGTAACATAAGGAAATGATGCAATTACGTCCTGGATGGATAGTAGATTGTGTGAGAATATAAGGATTTTAAGTTAGAAATAAGTCATTTAAGACAGTACGAGTCGTTGGACTCAATAAGTGGAATTTCCAGAGGATGAAGAGTTATGACTCTTGGGAATTGTCAAGGATTGACATCTTGTGAGTATGTCATCTATAAGGCTTATGGTATCACTCTCTTGGAGGAGATAGGAGTAATATCTTATGTGATACGTTTCGAGGAACGTAGGAATAAGATATTGTGATTATTCTTGAATCTTAAAGGAGTTAAGTTAGAAATTGTTTAAAGAGATGTGTTAAATTATTCTTGTAAGGATTTTAAGTTAGATATGGCATAAGGGCCAGTTATGATTAATGATATTAAGTTCAGATAGTAAGTTTGATGGTGAGGCAGGTTCCTCATTGGCATAATGCAAGTTTCGGGGTCGAAACTTTTCTTAAGGGGGTAGTAATGTAATACCCCTTAATTTTAGTAAGGGTATTTGGGTAATTTTCCCAACCTTCGTTCAAATTAATTATTTCGCTTTCAGTGGAGTTCGGATTTTCCGTAACATCCATGATGTCCGAAATAATTCCGTGAGTGGTATAAAATACATTCGATGTATTTTCGGGACTTAGAATATTTGTTTGGATACAAACATATAATTTCCGGGGTTTAAAACCCATACCAAATTTCCCCCCACAAATTGTGTGGCCATGAAATTTGCACGTAGCTCGCCTCTCCCGCATACGTGTCCCCCTGTGCGGCATAAAATTTGCACGTAGCTCGCCTCTCCTGTGTACGTGTCCCCTGTGCATCTCTTGAGTTGGATAAGTCCAAGATGTTACACGTCTTCTTCCCTGGGGCTTCAAATAAAGCTGGATCAGAAGGAAACCGGGCACCTCATCAACTCACTCGTCTTCCTCTGTTCTTTTATCGTCTCGGCTGCTCTCCCCGGCGTCTCTCCCGCCGGTGACCCAATACGGAGCTGCTGTTCATGAGCTACGTGAGCCGAGCCACTGTGACTGCGTTCTGCTGTCGCCACGAGCTGATGGTGCGAGGGTGGCACATCGCTGCTATTGTCCAGAACCGAGAGCTGCCGCTGGAGGTCGGAGCCACTGCCGCCACCGCTATCTCCCGGCGACGAGCGCTCCATCCCAGCGAAGACAACCCCGGCGAGCCGTTGTGCGTGCCGCTGTTGCTGCGGTGGCTTCCCTCTCGGCGACGAGGCGGCGGAAGCACCAGCGAAGCAACCCATGTCGATCGTGTTGTTGAGGCCGAGCTCCCCTCTGTTATTGTTGTTTCAATTCGGAGGTTGAAGACAAGTGCCCCCCCCCCCCCCTTGTTTAATTGTTGCTGGGCCGAGAGGCCCAAAACCCTTTCAGTCCAGATTTAACCCGAAATTATACGAGTGGTATAATTTCGATTCCCTTTCATCCGTATCTGTCTTTAGGAAAATTCAATCAATATTCTTATGATTTAAGATCATAAGAATTTATTGAATTTAATTCCTTGAGTTCGTCCAGACAAATTAATTGAGATTAATTAATATGTCATATGTTGGATCGCGTGTGGACTCGTAATCCGTTGGAGCTATCTGAAGCTTAGGCCATATCCTCGGAAAGGGTATAATCAGTAGTCGTCTCGTCTAGATTCATCGCCGAATCTACTCCAGGCAAGTGGCGGTTCGCTCTTGCTTATCATTCCATATTTCCATTAATTATCAATTGCTTAATTGTTAATTAATTTGGACTGATTATTGTTCATGTCTGGAAAAGGTTTTATAAACGGTTTTGGAAAATCATATAATAGGTTGTATATCTGTTAGAACGACGCTATTATCTGTGATCGCCTTCTGGGCATTTATGTGGATTTATCCTAAACTATTATTGTGCTATGACTGTTAGTTAGCACGAGTATTTGTAGGAATGCCTGGATCCTGAGAGTTCCATGCGCGTTTCTTTATAACTGTAAGGGCGATGAAGACCCAACGATTGTTGAAGTTTGAACTCAGTGAGGTTCATTCTTTTAAAGGGCGAGCAAGACCCTGCGATAGTAGAAGTTTGGACTCTGTGAGGTTCATTCTTTCGATATAGATTCAGAGGTTTGGACTCGGTGAGGTTCATTCCTTAGATATGGGTCCTGCGTGACAGGGACATATATTAAAAACTTACAACGTGTTAATCATTTTGGAATTAAATAAGATAAGGTGCCCGAGAGCACTTAATTAATATACCTTTGGCGAGTAGTGCAGCTAAGTAAATAGTACAGCTAGGAAAGCTCGTCTTGACTTTTGATCAGAGTACGTTCTCTTTCCAATCTGGATTCGCTGTAAGCGATGAGGTTGGTCGTGAACCGAAACATCTTAGTAAGTTTTTAAATCATCGTTATGTGGTTCTGTAAGATCCAGACTTGAATGTAGTACGTTCTCCTTCCGATCTGGATTCGCTGTAAGCGGTGAGGTTGGTTGTGAGCCGAAGCATCTCAGTCAGCTTTTAATCGCTGTTGTTTGATTCTTTAAATGTTCCAGACTTGTCATATTTCCTTAAGACTCAATCTCTTGGAGTCTCTTTCGGGTCGGTCTCTGTGGAGATTCAGTCTTCCAGAGTCGTCTCTTCTGCATATCTCTTGTTGTATTCCAGTAGGAGTGTGAAGGTTGACTATCATACTCGGTTATTATTCGAGGGATGATGAGTTTAAACCTAGCACGACTACTTTGAACCTTCTGCTTTGTGCCCTTGCTAGTCTATTCATTTAGACTAACTAATTGTATTTGTTATCTGCATCGTCATGGTTGGTGTCGTCCGTCCGTTTTGACACATCAAATAGGTTGCAGGATCCATGAAGGCTAGAACGACTATGAAGATGAACGGTGTTTTGACAATGTTTTAATCAGGCTACGATCTTTGGGCGTTGACTTCTGAGGTCAATACTCTTGTAAATTATTTTAAGTCTTCCGCTGTATTGTAATAACTCTGTATGTTGTCGCATTTGAAATTGTGTTGAAATTCCGCGACTATGTTTTAAATGAAAGTTATGTAATTTTGTATCATAATTGTTCTTTATGAATTGTATTTCAATGGTAAAGCCTGGGGTGGCTTCGGTGTGGAAACCGATGTCACTGGCGGTAATACCTTTCCAAATGGGTTAAAATTTGGGGGTGTTACAGTTGAACTGTTTAGTTAGCATGAGTATTCGTAGGAACGCTATGTACCTTGTGGGGGTTTATCTGTTTCTTTATAACTAGTACTTGGTGGATTTTTCCCCAGTACTCTCTCAGGTCATGACCATGCCCTTACTCAGGGTGGTGCACTTAGCTAGTGCCAAATCTTTCGGGATTTATTCCCTCTGAGATCTCTTGTGAGGAGATCTGATATCTCTTGTGAGGAGATCTGATATCTCTTGTGAGGAGATCCGATATCTCTTGTGGGGTGATTTAAAAGCTTATAACGTGATGTGGGTTTTGGAATTAAATAAGATAAGTGTCATTGTCGCACATAATTAATATACCCTTTTGGGCGAGTAGTGCAGCTAGGTTATAGTGCAGCTAGGAAATCTCGTCTTAACTTTGATCAGTTTAAAGTTCTCTTTCCAATCTGGATTCGCCTTTGGCGGTGAGGTTGGTCGTGAACCGAGTTATTTTGAACGCTTGTGTGTAATTATTAATGTTCCCCCAACATTTGTCATGTTTCCGATAAGGCTCATTTCGTTGGAGTCTTCTTTTGGGACTGATTGCTGTGAGACTCGGTCTCCAGAATCTTCTCTTGATCATGCCTTTTCATATATTCTAGTAGGAGTATGGTGGTTGACTATCGTCATCGGTTTTGATTCGAGAAGCGATGAGTCTAACCTAATACGTCTACTTCGAACCATTCTGCTTTGTACCATTGCTTAGTCTTTCATTAGACTAACCAACCGTAATTGTTCTTTGCATGGTTGGCTGGTGTCATCCGTTCGATTCGGCACATCAGATAAGTTGTCGTCCTGTGAAGGCTAGAACGACTATGAAGGCAAACGATGTTTTTGATAAGTGATCCAGGTTAAGATCCTTGGCGGGTGATCATTGCAATCAAGACCCTTTGATGGTTATTTAAAAGACTTCCGTTGTGTTAAATATGTTTTGTGTAAAGACTTCCATTGTATTTTTGATGTATTTGGAATTATGTTGAAATTCCGAGACTGTGGTTTAATGAATTATATCAACTGGAAAAGCCTTGGGTGACATCGGACAGTACGTCTGAGGTCACTGGCGGTAATACTTTCAAGAGGTTTTTGGGGGTGTTACAGAAAGGCTCACAAGCCTCATTGCATACTAATCCTAGCTTACTTATGCAACTTTCCGAGATGAAAGAATGGGTAGCACCCGAATCAAATAGTATACACACAGAAGTAGAATAGAGGTAAAGAGTACCTTGAGCAGTAGGAGCATTTGGTCTATCAGCCTCACGCATCTCGTAGAGTCGCTGACCTTGACCTCCTGAAGCAGCTGGGGCTTTCACCTTGTTCTACGCAGTTGTCTGCGTCGAAGGACTAGGAGCTTCCACTGGTCTGAACTTGGGTCGGTTGTTATGACTAACTGACCCTTGCTGTGACTCAGCTCCTTTATGCCTTCTTTGCGGACAAAAAGTCTACAAGTGCCCCTTCTTCCCGCAACCAAAACACGTCTTCCTCTCCTTCAGACACTCATTGCTCTTGTGCCCGGGTGTACCACAGTTGTAGCACTGGATCAGATTCTTGCCCTGGCCCGAACGTTGTGTAGACCCTCCGTGAGTCATCTCCGTTCTAGCTCGGCCAGACTTGGCAAAGTTTGACGGTGGCGCGGGTCGCTTGAACCCACTTGCCTGAGGCTGGCTCTGTGCCGATCTCTGGCGATTGCGCTTTTTAGCTGACTCTTCCAGAGTTGCCTCCAACTTATAGGCAGCGTCCACGTACTGCTCCAGAGTAGAGCATCCGTGACGTACCATCAGTGGCTTGATGTCTGGATTCATCCACTCGTGTAAATGCCAGATTTTCTGCTCATCACTGGACATTTCCGGCCCAGCATACTGCAACAGGTGATTAAACTTGGTCGCAAGCTCAGTCACTTTCAATCCATCCGTCCTCGGATAGAGAAACTCCTTATGCTTTTCTTCCCTCATAGCTCGGGAAAAGAATCGATCAGTCATCTTCGCCTTAAACATTCCCCAGTTCAACCCAGGGTGATCAGCTAGACCGGTGCCTTCCCACCATTCACTAGCCACCTCCTTCAGTTGAAGGGAATCAATGTGCACCTTCTCCGCTTCAGTGTACTCGACGTTTCTGAATAGTCGTTCCATGTGCGAGAACCAATATGCCACTCTGACTGGCTCTCCCTTCCCATCATAGCTGTCAGGCCTCATAGAGCTAATGGCCTTCAGTGCTCGACCATAATTGCCTATGTTCCTGACCGCATCCTCATGGGGTACATGGACAGCTGGCTCCTCGAATCTATGAACCACAGGAGGAATTGGCACACCTTGTGCCTGAGGCGCGATTGGTCGCATAATATCAGTGACTACTTGCATCACAATCCCCCGAATAGCCTCAATTGCCGCAGCATCGAAAATAACCGGAGCGTTGACCGGAACTTGGTTGCTGCCCACTGGATTGTTGTGAGAAACAGACTCGTTCTCATCCAATGGATTCGCGGCATTCCCCAAATTCAGTTTGGGGTTGTTGCTTGGCCCAGCACCAGCACGAATGGTGTTCCTTGTATTCACCATCTGTTTACCGATCAAATTCCAAGTATTTTACAACATTAATATCATCTCAACATGCATAACGTATAAAATTGACTCGAAATATATCAACTGGTAAACCTTTATTGATGAACTGAAACTGAGTTTGAAAGGGGCTGCATGGGAAAATTCTTCCAAGCGACAAGGCAAAATTGCTTGGAGAATACAATGCTATCAAAACGAAACAACCGGAATATTAGAAAATAAGACTGCTAATCTTAACACTGACCCCCATCATGGTGCCCTGAAAAGCTTCCTATAATCGGGAACTCTCATGCACTGCTTCTTCGCACGTGGTCTATCATCGGGGTCTGGTGTCGGACTTCTTGACCTACTCGGCCCTAGAGCACACGGCTCACCTCTCAGCCTTGGTGCCCTCGGCCTTTCCCTAGGCGTGGGAACACTTGATCCAGCCCCATCAGATCCCGGTGGGTAGCAAAACTCCTCCAGAAATCCTGGTTGGAAGTCTGCCCTGTTCACCTCGTACAAAGGGTCAAGTAGCAATCTTGCTTGGCGGATATACTCCTGGAGTTCGCGGACGTCCACAAGCATTTGGGAGAGACCGAGCTCAGCCTCGTATGTCCTCTCCTCCATGTCGTACAGGGTGTTCGACCACTCCTACAGTCGTTCTTCCAGCATTTGGGGCCTTGGCCTGGCCTGTTGAGTCAGGACCACAACTGGTGTACTCATCGACTCCCACGGCCTTACTCTTCCTCGAGCATGCTCAACCGCCTCATCCACCTGGCGACGCGCTTCAGAGGAAACCATCTGACTCTGGCGAAGCACATGTCGCGAATCAGGACTCACCATTGGCCTCTTCGAAGTAGGGATCACTTGCTGGTCCTCTGGTGCATCCAGCGGCCCACTCCTCCTCCTGACGGTACCTGAAATGCACAACGCCTCCCAAGCGGCAGGGGACAACGGCGTATACTCCTCATCAGGCGGCAACTCTGGACTCAGAAAAATGATCTGCATTCCCGGGTCCTCGCTTCCTTCCAGCAAGTGCTCCAAGTTGTAGCCATATTCCTCGAGGTCCTCCTCCAGATCCTCTTCCGGATCCTCTTCCGTGTCCTCCTCAGGATCCTCCTCAATTTCGAAGTCGTCGTAGTACCCTCTCAAGTACTGTGCCGACTCCTCCTCTTCCTCGGTATCCTCCCTTGGGTCTGCTTCAGGCTCCGCCTCGGGAACCTCAGCCTTGTCAGATACCAATACCACCGACTCTGAGAGTACGGTCTTCACCTCCTCGGGTGGGCAATTGGGCTCCCCTACCTCAAAGCACGGAGGGGGAACCGGGAACTCGAGCCTAAGTAGAGATGGCAGGGCCACCTCGGCTTTTTTCGGGTTCCTCAGATGAGAGATGAATGCGCACATAATCTGCGGGGTGACGAGAAAAGAATTAGTCTTTCTAAATATAGAAGCGAACTTACTATATCAGACTGGAAAGAAGGCACGACTAGAACGACAGAGATTTCAAAACAACACATTTTCTAGTCAAGTATGGTTTGATTCGGAAATTCAATTTTTTTGAATTTAAACAACTTTCTCAGTTCAAAAACGGATAAACGGTTGATAAAATCTTTGCTTTCAGTAAGACGATTCGAAACCCAACCCTTTTTAAAAAAAAAATAAAAAAAATTGGCTCTGATACCATTTATAAGGCCCACGGCCTTAGAGACGTTGTCCCCATTCCAACCAGGAACTTCCCAGGAGGTCACCCATCCCAGGACTACTCCCGCCCTAGCACGCTTAACTTCCTAGTTCTTTGTCCTCACTTGAACTAGAAAAAGGAAGAGCTCTTGTTAACATGGGTAACACTCTAATCCTTATAAAGGATTACAAATCCGGGGTATTACAATCACCCCTACTTAAACCCTTGACGACCTCGTCAAGCCCAAAGACCACCCTCTGGGTCGAGTGACCGTCCACTAGACCAAGCTCACTCGTAACCCAGAGTCAGCTCTGATACCAAATCTGTAACACCCCCAAATATTTCCTTGAAAGTATTACCGCCAGTGACCTCAGATTCCACATCCGAAGCCACCCAAGGCTTGACCATTCATACAAATCATAAAATACACTGATAAAACGAAATATCATAATCTTTATTTAAACCAAAGTCTCGGAATTACATCTGTAAATCCCAAATACAACAGAAATACAGAATATGTTTAATACAGCGGAAGTCTTTTAAATAAATAACATAAGGGTCTTGATCGAAGCGATCACCCGCCTAGGATCTTCAACCTGGATAAAACTCTTAAAAACTTCATCTGCCTTCATCGTCAGATTCTAGCCTTCACGGAACGGAAGTCTACCTGATGTGCCGTATGAGACGGATGACACCAGCCAATCATGCAAGGGAAAATAACCGGTTGGTTAGTCTAATGAAAGACTGTGCAAGGGTAAAACAGAAAGGTTCTAAGGTAGTCGTATTAGGTTAGAGCCATCGCTTCTCGAATGAAAGCCGACGACGATAGTAAACCTCAATACTTCTACGGAAGGATACAAAATAGAAAGATCAAGAGAAGACTCCTAAAGATCGATTCTTATCGGAAACGTATGAAGAGAAGACTCCAAGAGATTGAGTCTTAACGGAAAGTATGACAAGTGTTCGGGAACATTATAATTTCACACAAGCGTTTAAAAAGACTTGACCATTTGGGTCCACGACCAACCTCACCACGTAATACGAATTCAGATTTGGAAGGAGGACTTACTCTAATCGAAGTCTAGACGAGGTTCCAAGTTGTACTTCTCGCCCAAGGTTCATTAATTATGTGCATATCGGCACTTATCTTGTTTTAGTGACAAAGCGTACATTTACGTTACAAGCTTTTAAGATATATCATCTCATCGCGAGAGATATCGAAGGGAATAAATCCCGAATAGCGGCACCATCTGTGTGCACCTACCCTGAGTAAGGGTATAGTCATGACCAGAGAGAGTATTAGGGAAAAATCCTCCTAATACCAGTTATAAAGAAACGACTAGACCTTGCAAGGTACATAGCATTCATACGAATACTCGTTCTAACTATAATGTATAAGGTCACACATAAAATCCACACCAATACCATCATGGAAATAATATATATATATAATAGCGTTGTTTCTAGCAGTATATACAACCTATTATAATATCACTTTTTAATCGTATCATTTATAAAACTTGTTCCCAAACGAAAACAATAGTTCATCCCAATTTAATTAACAATTAAACAACTGATAATTAACGGAAACATTGAATGATAAGCAAGAGAGAACCGCCACTTGCCTTGGTCTATGAACGATTGAACGACGACGGGTTTCTGGGTCCGGAACGGGAACGGAAGACGGATTACAGATTCCTACGACGATGACCCATAACGAAACCCTAGGTTAGATTCGACAATAAAATGATACGAATCTAAGAAGGAACGAACGAAATCGAAAGAACGAAGGTCCCGACCGAGACCGGCATGCCCAAGGCCACGATCGCGATTGCCAGAGCAATCCGCGGTCGCGGCAGGGATTCCGCAGTCGCGGCCGTCGAGGACAAGGCCACCGCGAGTGTCATGACAGCGGCCGCGGACGCGGCCGACCTTGCCACTGCCGCGGTCGCGGCCATGAACTCCGGCGACTCCGAAGGGAGAAAACTCACCGGCGACGATGCGAGAGGGCTTGGTTTGCGAGGGCTTCGACTCCAGCCTTCCTTGCGCCTCCAATGCACCACTCCAAGGCTGCTACTACTCCCGACGAGGCCTCCGGCGACACTTCGAAGATTTCCGGAGAGAGCTCGAAACTCCGGTGACTATGGAAAACGAGAGAGAGAGAGAGAGAGAGAGAGAGAGAGAGAGAGAGAGAGAGAGAGAGAGAGAGAGAGAGAGAGAGAGAGAGAGAGAGAGAGAGAGAGAGAGATCTCAAATTTGGGTGCCCCTAAAACTCCCAAATCGACCTCCTTTTATACCCTAAAGGAGGAGTCATCCCCGCCCAGATCAACGGCGAGTCAAATGATCAACGGCGGCACGGACGACGAGATTCTGCAAACGACGCGACGTTGGCGTGTTGGAGTTTTCCGCGGTCGCGGAACCATTTCCGCGGTCGCGGAATATTCTTGTGCCCAACTATTCTGAGAGCCATTTTTCCGCGGTCGCGGAATTGCTGCCGCGGTCGCGGAATTGCCCTTTCCGCGTCTGTTTGCCCGGGGAAAGGCTTGGCGTGGGTATAAACCCCGAAATTTATATATTTATACCCAAACAAATATTCTAAGCCTCGAAAATACGTCGAATGTATTTTATACCACTCGGGGAAAAATACAGAGATCAAACACGTTACAGAAAATCCAAACTTCTCTGAAAGCGATACGATCACAGAATGAGGGTTGAGGAAATTACTCAAATACCCTTACTAAAGATTGAGGGGTATTACAGTTTGATTGTATAAGAATGCTTCTACCAGCTTGGGATAAGGAGTTAGTCTTCCATTTTGATAATTGCTTTTTTAGACTTGCAATGATATAGTCAAAATCTCATTTTTAGCTCGTCCTCGAACAATATGTATATATACCAAGGTATTTTTCCATTGATATAGTTTTTCGGCTATTTAAAATAGTGGCAACAGGAATCACTTGGTGTGGGGTAATATTATTAGAGGTTTGAAAAGTACTTTTATGGTAGCTAATGGCAAATCCAGATTTAAGGGTGAAATTATGTAATATAGATTTTATATGTATCATATTGGTGTAAGAGACGGTGGCTAGTATTAATGTGTCGTCAGGAAAATTAAGAAAATGAATGCAAGTACCGTTCCTAGATAGTTAAATACCAACTTTTCGGTTAGGTTGTTGTGAACCAAGAGATAAGGTTCTAGCTAAGTATTTCATGGCAATAATGAATATATAGGGGGCTATTGGGTCTCCTTGTCAGAGTCAACATGATGGGCAAAATAAGTTTTATGGTTGGTTGTTAACTATGACATAGATGTAATGCATGTCATTAAGAGGTCAATCCATTTATTATCAAAACCAAATTTTAACAATACTTCTCTAATTTTTTTTAGTAAAGTTCGTCACATGCTTTTTTCATATCTAGTTTTAAGGTCATCCATCATGATTTTCCTTTCTTTTTGTTGTGAAAGAAGTGAAATATTTCATGTGCTATTAAGATGTTATCTTGAATTGGTCTTCCTTGAACAAAGTGCCTCGTAGCGGGCTAATAAAGTGTGGAAGAAGGAGTTTTTCTTTGTTCGCCATTGATTTAGTTATAATTTTATACATAGTATTACATAGACTAATAGCTCTATAATGATTGATAGATATAGGATTGCCTATTTTAGAAATTAGGGTAGTAAAGTATTGAGCACATTCTTTGAGCAATTGTCTTGAATGCAAGAAGGATTGGACTTGCGATATTACCGAGTTGCCAACAATGGACAAATAATTTTGATAGAACTCAGTTGTATAACCATCAGGACTAGGGGTTTTATCACATGGCATGTCAAAAAGGACTTGTTTAATTTCTAAAGCATATGCTTGTTTGAGTAGCATTATATTATGAGCCTCTGTGAGAAGATATGGAATTGCAATAAGATCATTTTGGGTTGTTGCATTGCGATGAAGTGGTTGAAATTTGTTTTTGAGTTTGTTAGAGACAACCTATTAGATTAAGGTATGATCTAGAACAAGACTATCATGTGTTTGAAAAAATGATATCTTTTGTTTATAAGTACGAATTTTTGCAGTAGTTTAAAAATATCGAGTATTTTTATCGGAATTTTGTAAGTGTGTAATTTTAGCACATTGCTTCGAGTATTTATTCTAAAAATCTAGTAAGTTGTAATATTTTATAAGATTCATGTTATATGTGAAGAGAATCTCAGAATTCGTTAGCTCATGTTGATCAGGCCATGGATGTAGCATGGGACTCGTTACTCCCACCTAATGTAAGTACGGTTTTCAATCCGCAAATTAATTATCAATGAAATGGTCTAGCGCCAATTGGCAATAACTTTATTTTAAAAACTAAAATTACTCAAAATAATCAAAACTTTTCACTTTCAGCCGAAAATAATATCAACTTTGAAAATAAGTAGTTTATATACTATTTTATGTGTATTTATCAAATATAAGAAAATATATTTCCCGGTAAGCAATCCGACAAAAATGATGACGTGGCTGCCAGAAATGTTGAATGGGACTAGTGAGTAATTAATTACTATGATGCTTTAGATAAAAAAATCAATTAAACACAAATATTATTAAAACACATGTATATGAGTCTAGTCTGCTAATGCAAACTAATTAACACATGCTCTGTCCAAAAAGAATTGATTCATGAATTGACGTCTAACTTTAGTTTGAGAAGTAATGGTGCCAAACGAATTGAAAATGCACCCCAGCTTGATCAAGTGTGATCAATTCTTCATCGATGATTCTGAATTGACTCAGTACTACAAAAACGATCTAATATCTCGTAGAAAATAATTCCGGCGTTCAATGGGCGAGATATATACGTATTTTGAAAAAAGTGTTGTAAAATATAACTCGGACCTCTCTCAATCCGGGTTATATAAAGGATAATACAATTAAATAACTCGTATCACACATGCCCGGGTTATATTTACATAAGTCGTCATCCGGATTATTTGACCCTAATCTTCTATTGAGCAGGTTATTTGACCCGGATTATTTCCTAATATTCTATTGAGCGCCGTTATGAAACGGGGAGAATGTTCGCACTCGCTTTTTTATGCGACATACCTGTTTTTGGGCATAATCAGATTATTTCCAAAAAGTATTTTTTTTTTAAAAAAAGATTTAATCTTGGTTGCGCCCAAGTGAATGAACTGGGTTATTAAAAAACCCGGTTCATGACCGATTTATAAAAATATATAAATAAATATACGGTTCACCTTGGGCGCAACTAGGTTGCGCCCAAAAAAAAAAAAAAAAAACTTGGGCGCTACTATGCTTGTATTTAAATCAATAAATTTATTTTATATTTAAAATAAATTTACTACATACTCATCCCATTGTATCTATCCTGCTATTTTATATGATTTGGAAATTCAAATACCTAATAGATTTATACACTTGTGTACATTTGACTATAGTAATAGACGATTTCAAGTAATCAAGGTTACATGACAATAAATTCGTTTGTATCATGATGTTTCAATATACTTTTATTCATCTAAAATTCATGTATGTTTCTCCACTAATTCGTTTGCTATTAACTGTTTATTATTATTATTCTCGAAAATCACATATAACTATGGTTATATCCAATTTGGTTATGTCTTATGGTCATATACTACGGTTATATTCTATAGTTATATCCTATAATTATATATTATGATTATATCTTATGGTTATATTCCATAGTTATATAATATGGTTATATCCTATATTTTATCATATAGTTATATACTATGTTTATATCCTATAGTTATATACTATGATTATATCTTATAGTTACATCCAATTTGGTTATATCATATCATTATATCCTATAGTTATATATTATGGTTATATCCTTCGAAATCACATATAACTATGGTTATATCCAATTTGGTTATGTCTTATGGTCATATATTACGGTTATATTCTATAGTTATATACTATGGTTATATCCTATAATTATATACTATGATTATATCTTATGGTTATATTCCATAGTTATATACTATGGTTATATCCTATATTATATCATATAGATATACTATGTTTATATCCTAATAGTTATATACTATGATTATATCTTATTATTATATCCAATTTGGTTATATCGTATCGTTATATCTTATAGTTATATACTACAGTTATATCCTCTATTATATTCTATAGTTATATACTATGGTTATATCCTATATTATATACTATGATTATATCTTATAGTTATATCCAAATTGGTTATATCATATCGTTATATCCTATAGTTATATACTATGATTATATCTTATAGTTATATCCAATTTGGTTATATCATATCGTTATATACTATGGTTATATCATATAGTTATATACAATGATTATATCTTATAGTTATATGACTTATATCCAATTTGGTTATATCATATCGTTATATTCTATAGTTATATATTATGATTATATCTTATGGTTATATTATATAGTTATATACTATGGTTATATCATATATTATATAGTTATATACTATGGTAAAGACCCTAAATCTTAAAAAACCTTAAAACAATCCCCACACACCCTTTGGGCACAACTAGGTTGCGTCCAGAACTCTGGGTGCAACTAGGGTTAGGTTTTGGGGTTTAGGGTTTGTGGTTTAAGGTTTAGGGTTTTCGTACTATGATTATATCGTATGGTTATATTCAATAGTTATATCCTATATTACATTCTATAGTTATATCCTGTAATGACATTATATATTACTCCCCCAACCACCATCATACCTTTCAAGGTCCGAGACAATTTAGCAAAATATTTAGTCAATATATAGATATTATAAGTTATTTTTCCAACTTCAACTTGAAAATTTTAAACTTTGTATTGCAATGATAAATGCCCTAAATCCTAAACCCTAAAACATGATTATATCTTATAGTTATATGACTTATATCCAATTTGGTTATATCATATCGTTATATTTTATAGTTATATATTATGATTATATCTTATGGTTATATTATATAGTTATATACTATGGTTATATCATATATTATATAGTTATATACTATGGTTATATCATATATTATATAGTTATATACTATGGTTATATACTATGATAAATACCCTAAATCCTAAAATAATCCCCACACAACTCTTTGGGCGCAACCTAGTTGCGCCCAAGGGGTTTCTAGTTTTTTTAGGGTTTATGGTTAGGTTTTGGGGTTTAGGGTTTCGGGTTTTCGTCCATTCGAGTACAAAGTCTAACATTGATTACTTGATTTGAGATTAGAGAGAAAACAACGATAAAATAGAGTTTAATCCATAAAATAATTCTATTTTTCAGTCCGTGTTCCTCCAATTAAATAGTTGAATATACTATGATTATATCTTATAGTTATATAATATGGTTATATCCTATAGTTATATACTACGTTTATATTCTATAGTTATATACTACAGTTATATCTTATAGTTATATCCAATTTGGTTATATCATATCATTATATCCTATAATTATATACTATGATTATATCTTATGGTTATATTTTATAGTTATATACTATGGTTATATCCTATATTATATTCTATAGTTATATACTATGGTTATATCCTATAATTATATACTATGATTATATCTTATGGTTATATTCCATAGTTATATACTATGGTTATATCCTATATTATATCATATAGTTATATACTATGGTTATATCATATAGTTATATACTATGACTATATCTTATAGTTATATCCAATTTGGTTATATCCTTATAGTTATATCCAATTTGGCTATATCCTTATGGTTATATTCTATAGTAATAACCAAATTGGATATAACTACAAGGATATAACCAAATTGGATATAACTATAAGATATAATTATAGTATATAACTGTATGATATAACCATAGTATATAACTATAGAATATAACCATAAGATATAACCAATTTGGATATAACTATAAGATATAATCATAGTATATAACTATATGATATAACCATAGTATATAACTATAGAATATAACCATAAGATATAACCAAATTAGATATAACTATAAGATATAATCATAGTATATAACTATATGATATAATCATATTATATAACTATATGATATAATCATATTATATAACTATAGAATATAACCATAAGATATAACCAAATTGGATATAACTATAAAATATAATCATAGTATATAACTATAGGATATAACCATAGTTATATCGAGAATAATAATAACAAATAGTTAATATCAAACGAATTGCTGGAGAAAATGCACATGAATTTTAGATGAATAAAAGCATATTGAAACCTCATGATACAAACGAATTTATAGCCATGTACACAAGTATACAAATCTACTAGGTATTTGAATTTCCAAATAATATAAAATAGCAGGATAGATACAATGCGATGAGTATGTAGTAAATTTATCTAAATATGAAATACATTTGTAGATTTAAATACAAGCGTGGACACTCATTTTTTTTGGGCGCAACTATGAACCGGTTCAGATAAAGAACCGGTTCAATAATCTTTTTTTTTATAAGGAAATAATTCAATGTTGTAAACCATACAACTTCGAGAGACCGAAAACATCGGCTGTCGAAAAGACCGACAAAGCAACAAACAAGGACAAATAAAAAAACTAAAACAAAACAAATTGAAAACAAACAACAGCAACAAATACAACCTAGAGGAAGATAAAGCTAAAGAACCCAGAAGTGAGGTGAGTAAAGCACAAACGAAATCTACGCCGCCGGAAGTCATCCTCGACCTTGTCCGGAACTACAACTCGATTCACTGCCTAAGAAAGCTCGATCCACCAAAGAAGAGTGCATCTGAAGGAGCCGTGGTCTGTCGGATCTGACGGTGTCGTTGGAGCTTCTCGCTCGGGGCTGGTAAGCTCAATGCACAGACACTCCATCGCACGCGACATGGCCATGGGAAGATCTATCCCCATCCCTCCATCTCCAAAGGCAGATCCAGTCCACCGTGAGATCAGGGGAGGCAGGGAAACTTCCTTGCATCTTCATGAGGCTGGGGAGAACCTCTCATGGATGGAAGGGTTTGAGGTCGCCGCCGGTTCAAACAGGGACTTCAGCCTCATCTCCGGCCTTCCGGCGTAGACGAGCACCAAGCGGCTCGATTTCCTCGATGACGAGAGATTCGTGACCGGATTCACCATCATTGGCGGAGAGCACCGCCTCAGGAACCACCGGTCCGTCACCACGATCCACCGGCATGTCGGAGGCTACACGGCGGTGCTAGAGTCTTACGTCGTGGATGTGCCAGAAGGGAAAACGGAGGAAGACACTCGCTTGTTCACCAACATCGTTATAGGGCTCGGTGAGGAGCAAGGCTCGGTCGGAGCGGTGTCAAGGTGTGGAGCGAGGCTCGGTCGGAACGGGGGCTCGGTGCGGAGCAATGCTCAGTCGGAGCGGGGATGGTTGGTCAAAAGATCACAAGTCTGGACTCGGACCTGTCATCAAGGGGATGGTTGGTGGACCGGTGGGTTCGGTTGGGATCTGAACATCCGGGTAGGGGGGCGGCGGCCTGAGCCGAAGGAGTTTAGGTTTTTTTTTGCTTTTCAACATTGGGAGCTTTTTGTTCCAGCTGGCTTAAGATTTTTTGTAACAGATCTATAATTTCGGTTCAATAATCTTTAAAAAAATATTTTTTAAAATAAAAAAATTCAGTGAGATCCTAGGCACAACCAAATTACGTTCAATTTTTTTTTTTTTTTAATAAAAAAATAGCCGCTTTTTGGTGCGAACATTAATCCCCTTATGAAATCCTTCCTCTTTGAGCACAATACAGTGGCCTAATCCGAGATCGATTTAAGCACCATCGATCAACCCTAATCCAAGATCGATGTGAGCACCATACAGCTCCCCGGACTGGTCGCCGGACTGCTCTCTGTTCGCCGGCCTCTTCGTCGACCACCGTTCAATGGTGTCCACCCCCTCTTTTCACCTGGTAAGCTTTCTTTGCTTCTTCCACCTTTTTCTGCAGCCAGCATTCTTCCACCTTTTTCATGCTCTAATTAGATGTTCTGCTGAAGTTTGCCAATCTAATCATGTTTTTGCTATCTAGAATTGATTTGAAATTTGAAGAAGTATGAAACCATGTATTTGCTATCTATTCGTCTCAGCATCTCTGAGCATTCACTTTCTGAATATGTAGTAGAATCTTCACGAATATTCAGCTCATAGGGCTCACCGGAGAGGGGTAAAACACACACTCTCTTGCTCAGATCCCTTTTCTTTCTAATTTCAGTGATTCATTGTTTTTGCTGAAGAACCCTAGCTACTGGACTCACTCAAATTAGGTTTTTTTCTTATGTATTTCAAATCCTTTTAAATTTCAACTAATTGATCACCAGATGAGGGGCAAAATCCCAAAATTGAGTTCAGTACAGTGCATTTAGTATCAAATTATTTTGTTGTTGTAATTAGTTCAGCACAGTTAGGCAATAAGCGTAGTATAGAACATGTATTAATGTATTATTGAGTTTATATGCTCACTTTATTGTTGTACAGATCTCTGCTTTTTGTGTATATACTGATTTTTCATGGGAAACCAATGATAACGCTCATACTGAACTGGTTTGATTGAACGTAGGAGAGAAATAATGACAGAGGTATATATGTAATTAACAAGAAACATCTGAAGGTATCTATGAAGGCATAACACAAAACGAATAATATAGCAATCTCTAACAAAATAAAATGCATCATAGTACAATAATTTGTTTAGCAATTGTTATCCCTTGAGATAAGGTTGTTTTGTTTAAGAAAAATGTTGTAGTATGCTTTTGTATCAACTAATCTAGTCCTGATTACGTGATTTTGAATGTTGCTATTTTCTCTATCATCCTTAGTGATGATAACATCCTCCTCTCCCCATCCTCCAATTATTTTATTTAGCCTAATTGCTCTCTTTTTAGTTTCTGAACACCTATTTTGTTTGCTTGCAGCAAACGAGAAAGTGGTTTTGACATGGAACCACCATTAACTTCTATGTTTTCCGTTGCTCCTGCCCCATGTATGGACATATTCCTCTTAACTTATTAACTTCTAGTATCTTGTTGATTATCATTTACTTGGCTAATATACCTATGTAAAGGATAAAGTTGACCTTTCTTCCAATCTATGCTACTGCATTTAAAGTACAATTGGACAAACATATGAATCACAAACTCATTAATATTTGGTCAAAATGTCTATTCCATTATGTTAATCAAGTTGTGCAAATCAATTAGTAGGTGCTACTTAGGTGATCTTGGAGGATTACAAAACATATTTCCTATGGTGATAGGACAGGTGCAAATCCTTTCTTTTTAGTTGGTCATCCTTTCTTTTTAGTTGGTTTTTAATATACTTACTCTTCATTCTACTTTCTTAGTGTGCAAGCTATGGCACAACAGATAAACATGATTCTTGTTGGTTTCTGTATTCAAGCATGCTAATATAATACATATCAAGATGTTATTCCTTCAGACTTTTGATATATCATTCTATAGGCTACAAGGCATGCACGTCGTGTATATGTCGGAGGCCTCCCTCCTACGACTGATGAGCAGGTCTTTTGTAGACCTGTACAAGTCCGGGCCCGGGCCGGGCTTTAGGGACGATTCCATCCCGGTTGACCGGGCCGGGCTAAGCCCGCCCGGGAAACCGGGCCGG
The DNA here is from genome assembly GCA_027886185.1 of Rheum nobile. Classification (NCBI taxonomy): domain Eukaryota; kingdom Viridiplantae; phylum Streptophyta; class Magnoliopsida; order Caryophyllales; family Polygonaceae; genus Rheum; species Rheum nobile. Next base: position 1,633,383 of record WOAB01000652.1, on the reverse strand, counting down.
GTAGCCCGACGGGCCGGCCTGGTTTGTAGTATATAATATATAAGTATGATTTATAGTATATAATTATGTTTTATATTATATAGTATATGTAATTATATATATTATATATTAAATAGACTAAAAAATTGAAATATTATATAATAAGGGTTGAAAATTTAATAACTATACATATTTAGAATAATATATATTATATATATAAATATATTTATATTTTTTAAATTTTAACCGGGTACCGGGCCGGGCCTAGAGGAGTGTCCGTGCCCGGCCCGTTCATGCACCGGGCGGACGGTCCGGGCCGGACGGGCTGACCCGGACTTGTACAGGTCTAGTCTTTTGTCCCTTGAAATTATCCTAGCCTCTGGACTCTTCCGCATATGGTTTTTTTTTGCATTTTAAATGCTTTTTTTTTCAGACAATTGCAACCTTTTCAGTCAAGTCATGGCTGTAATTGGTGGAAATTCTGCTGGTCCAAGTACATTTTGTTGTTTGAATGTATTTCTTGATTTTGTATTTGATGTCATTGTTCGTCAACTGAGAGGTTGTATATTCTCTAAAGTCTAAACTTGCTCTTTATTTATACATTAGTCAATTTATGGAGCAAATTGTATTTGCAAGTGATGCAGTTATCAATGTTTACATCAATCATGAAAATAAATTTGCATTTTTGGAGATGAGATCTGTAGGAGAAGCAAGCAATGCAATGGCATTAGATGGGATAACTTTAAAACTGATATTCTTTTTGAAAGAAAGTGAATTTTTGAACTATTGTCACTCAGGGTGTTCCTGTTAGGGTGAGGAGACCTGCGGACTATAATTCTGCATTAGCTGCAACACTTGGCCTGAGCCAACCGAGTCCTCACCTCAACTTGGCAGCGGTTGGACTCATGCCAGGGTAAGTGGCTATTTCTAAATAATAAAAATTGTCAATTTATGGAGCCCTCCATTTTGGCGCAGAACTGATGCTTGTCAACATTCACCACCTTGGTGAACATATCAGCTGTATTCTTGTCCGTGTGAATCTTCTTCAAGCTCATCTGACGATCACTCACAGCATCTCGAATCCAATGGTACCTCACATCAATATGCTTTGTCCGACAATGGTATGTAGCATTCTTGCTCAAATTAAGAGCACTCTGACTATCGCAGTTCACTACATACTCTCCCTGCTTCAGACCTAGTTCTCGAATAAATCTCTTCACCCAAAGCATCTCTTTTCCTGCTTCTGTCATGGCAATGTATTCTGCCTCAGTCATGGACAAATCAACACACTTCCGCAACTTAGACTGCCATGAGACAACTCCCCCTACAAAAGTAAACAAGTATCCTGATGTCGACTTTCTACCATCGAGATTTCCTGCCATGTCTGAATTTGTGAAACCCTCAAGAATAGGCTTAGCTCTTCCAAAGCATATGCTCATCTTGGAAGTACCTCTCAAGTACCTGAAGATCCACTTCACAGTTTCCCAATGATCTCTTCCAGGATTAGCAAGAAACCTACTAACGAGACCAACTATATGAGCTATATCTGGCCGTGTGCACACCATAGCATACATCAAACTACCAACTGCTGATGAATAAGGAATGATGGTCATCTTCTTCTTCTCTTCACCCGAATACGGACATGACTTCTTGCTCAATTTGAAATGGCTAGCAAGAGGAGTACTAACCGGCTTAGCATCTTTCATTTTGAACCTACTCAAAACCTTCTCAATATACTTCTCTTGTGACAACCATATCTTTCTGGCTTTCCTGTCACGAATAATCTGCATGTCCAATATCTGACGTGCTTGTCCCAAGTCTTTCATGTCAAATGAAGTGCTCAAATCCCGCTTCAAAGCATCAGCTAGGGATTTATCTTGTCCCACAATGAGCATGTCATCCACATAAAGAAGAAGAATGACAAACTTACCGTTTGTCTGACGTTTGAAGTAGACACAATGATCTGCACTTGTTCTGGTGTAGCCATGATCCACCATGAAGCTATCAAACTTCTTGTACCACTGTGTGGGAGCTTGCTTCAGCCCATATAAGCTCTTCTTCAGCTTGCAAACCAAGTGTTCTTTTTCCTTTTACTTCAAACCCCTCTGGCTGCTCCATATAAATCTTTTCATCTAAATCACCATGGAGAAATGCAGTTTTCACATCCAACTGCTCGAGTTCGAGATCCATGCTTGCAGCTAAGCCAATGATCACTCTGATGGAACTCATCTCGACAACATGCGAGAATATTTCATCAAAATCAACTTCCTTCTTCTGACTGAAGCCTTTCACAACTAGTCGGGCTTTGTACTCGACTAGTTTGTTTCCATCCATCTTTAGCCTGAACACCCACTTGTTTCTCAACGCCTTTCTTCCTTTTGGAAGCTTCACTAGCTCATATGTGTTGTTCTTCTTCAAAGAACTCAACTCCTCTTTCATGGCTTTCATCCACTGAGCTTTTTTTTTGTGGTTCTGCACTTCTTGAAAACTTTCAGGCTCCCTCTCTTCAGTAACTGCAACATACTCAAACGAGGGATATCTAGTGGACGGACGACGTTCTCTTTCTGACCTTCTGAGCTCATTGGCTTCTTCACTCTCTTCTGGCTCCCCCTGCTCAGAACCCTCACCAGTTTCAGCATCTAACAAGACATCATCTGACGTATGAATCTCATCTGTGCCATTCTCTGAAGAAGACTCATCACTTGTGTCATTCCTTTCTGAATGAGAGGGCAAGTAAACTGGAAGCTCATCAACTTCCTCTGGTGTCTCAGAATCTGACAACAACTTGTCTTCGTGAAAGATCACATCCTTGGACCTTATCACCTTCTTCCTTTCAGGATCCCACAACTTGTACCCAAAATCAGTATCTCTATAGCCTAGAAAAGTGAATGGAACTGCTCTATCGTCCAACTTCTGTCTCTGCTCTTTAGGCACATGCACAAATGCCTTACAACCAAAGACCCGCAAATGAGAGTATGAAATGTCTCTTACAGACCAAACTCTCTCAGGAATATCAAAATCCAAAGCAACTGATGGAGATCTATTCATTAGAAAGCAAGCAGTCATCACAGCTTCACCCCAAAATGGTTTAGGAAGATTCACCATCTTCAGCATACATATGACCTTCTCCATGATGGTCCTATTGGTCCTTTCTGCAATGCCATTGTGTTGTGGAGTGCCCAGAGTTGTCTTCTCATGTCGTATGCCATGCTCCTTGCAATATTTCTGAAACTCCTGGGAAGTGTACTCGCCTCCATTATCACTACGAAGGTGATGCGATCCGAGGGGGTCGGAACACGATTGTTGCCCGATCTAGGCAGGGAGCGGCCTGATGTCCCTTCTCGTGGTAATCGGGATAGGTACGAACCACCGGATGATGGCTTGCGGGTCTCTTGTGCTCGCTTTTGGGCGATGGTGGGGCGAGACAGTGAAGGAGATGCGAAGTAAGGTGAAGGGGATGCAAAACAAACTTATGTTTGACGTTCGGATCTAAGAATAAGGAGGATTGACACTCGACTTTAAGATTTAGATTGATAACTTGAACGTGGGAAACAAGAGCAACAACGAAGGCTATTTAAAGCCAAGGAGCTCGGCCAAAACCTAATGGGCTTGGGCCGAGAACATACTAATGGGCTAGCCCACTCAACAAGAGTGAAGCACACGCCCGAAATAGAAACTGCTATAAATAGAAAGTGCTATAAATAGAAAGTGTTATAAATAGAAAGTCCTGAAATGGAAAGTGTCAAAGATGGAAACTTTCTAAACATATAAAGTTTCAAAAATAGCAATGCTAAAGAGGGGAAACTAGCTAAAACAGGAAATTTGCTAAAACGGGAATATGAAGCTAAAATAGACTAAGTCCTAAACCAAGGAGGTCGCCAAGGTCTCAGACGCATGGGGCTCGCCGTAGCCCGGCGTGGGTCGATGTCGGATCGCATCATTCTCCTCCCCTTAGAATCGAAGCGTCCTCGTTTCGAGCTGGGTGGGGACCAGGGAGAGTAGACGCTCGGCGGGCAGCAGAAAAGCGGCGTCGGTCTTGGGTCCGGCTCGTGGAACCTCAATGATGATCAAGTAAGGCTCGGGTCTAGGAGCGGGCACAATGTCAGTTGCGGTCGCGCTGGGACATAGACTCACAACCATGGGCATGACTGCGGGTTCGTTGGGGCACGAACCTGCAGCCATGGGCACGGGTGCGGGTGCACTGGTAGTCGGACTCGCAGGCGCGGCAATGGGCATCTCAGTCGGCGGAGTCGCGGCATTGGGCGCTGTTGCGGGTTCGCTGACGATCGGCGATGTCGCGGCAGTGGGCACACCAGTGGGCACGCCAAAAGTCGGTTCGCTGGGACGTGGTGGTGCGACCATGGGCACGACAGTGGGTGTGGAGATTAGGGTCACGACTGGAAGCGTGGGTGCGTAGGTGGGTGCACCACGCGTCCGTATGGGTGCGCGGAGGCGCGGAGGTAGCGTCGCGGGCGTAGTCGTAGTCGGGGCAGTGAGCGCGGTACCGGGTCCGGTCGTGGGTGCGGTACTGGGTCCGGTCGTAACCGTTGTCATGGGTGTGGACGTGGACGCGGAGCCGAGGTGATGGAATCCAGTCCGGGTCGAAGTCGTGGTAGTGGGTGCGGCGTCGCGACTGGGACGCGTGGGGTCGTGGGCGCGGTGGCGGGGGTCCATGGAGGCGAGGCGGCGGGATCCAATCCGGGTCTGCTTCGTATGGGCTCACGCCACCGAACCACGAGTCGTTGTTGTCCCACTCGTCGGGCTCGAAGTAGGGGTACAATCGGGCCATGGAGTGGGTACGGTTGGGGTGCGGCTATGGCTCAGACATGGGTCCGGGTGTGGGCTAGGTGTGGATATGGAAAGATATGGGATAATTTGGTTAAGGAAAGGATAAGATTTTTGGTTTAAGAAAAGATTTGATCTTGCTTTAAAGATAAGATATTGGGAGATGTGGATAAGGTAAGTGGAGGATTTTGTGGAAAAGATAAGGAAAGAAAATTCGGTTAAGGGAAAAGATAAGGAAGGGCCGAAATTTGGGGGATTTGTTGGGATTTCAGATAAGGGAAGGCAGCGGAAACAAACTCTTTTTTTTTGTGGGTTAGGGTTTGGGCGAGGCCGCGGCAGGGGCAGTGGGTTCGTTTGTGGGTGCGGTCGCGGCCAATGCAGTGGACTCGGCGGTGGGTGCGGTCGCGGCCGGAAGTAGGCTCGGCGGTGGGTGCGGTCGCGGCCGAAAGTGGGTGTTGGAGCGGGTTCGTCGACGCGCCGCGAGCGAGGGCGAGAGGGTGCTCGCTGGGTTGCTCGCGGGTGCGTTTACTGATGTCGTTGGCTGTGCGCGAGCGAGGGCAAGTGGGTGCCCGCTGAGTCGCTCGTGGGTGCACAGCTGGTGTCGACGGAGAAGGAATGCGCGCTGCGTGCCGGCTGGCTGCTCTGATACCAATTGATGCGATCCGAGGGGGGTCGAAACACGATTGTTGCCCGATCTAGGCAGGGAGCGGCCTGATTTCCCTTCTCGTGGTAACCGGGATAGGTACGAACCACCAGATGATGGCTTGCGGGTCTCTTGTGCTCGCTTTTGGGCGAGGGTGGGGCGAGACAGTGAAGGAGATGCGAAGTAAGGTGAAGGGGATGCGAAGCAAACTTGTGTTTGATGTTCAGATCTAAGAATAAGGAGGATTGACACTCGACTTTAAGACTTAGATTGATAACTTGAACGTGGGAAACAAGAACAACAACGAATGCTATTTAAAGCCAAGGAGCTCGGCCAAGACCTAATTGTAACACCCCCGACTTATTGTCGGTAGTGCCACACGCCAGTGACTTCAGACGTTGTTGTCCGATGTCACCCAAGGATTTAATCGGAACAATTAATCTTAAATAAACATGTTAAACAACGAAGGATTAAACAGCGGAATACATTTTTTAAATGGAACTCAACCATTTATATTAAAAGATCTCTCATCAAACGAGAGGAGTGTTTTTACAACATAGTGAAATCACAGCGGAAAACTTATAAATTACACAGCGGAAGACTTAAAGAATAAATCTATTACATGACTTAGTGGTAAGAATAAATAATAATTGACAACCTTTAAAAAAAAAATACTAATACTTGAATCTCCAACTGCAAGTCTCTTATTCAACGGTTACTTCGGACTTCGTGGACCAACCACTGATGTGACGTATAGGACGGATGACACCAGCCAACCATGCAAGGAATAAAACCTGATTGGTTAGTCTAATGAAAGACTATGCAAGGGTGAAAACAGAATGGTCCTAGTGATCGTAACCGTTTACTATCATTGTCCCTCGAATAACAACTGAAGGAACGATATAATATCCGGAACTTTCACGGAATGATTAAAGTTTTGACATATACTAAAAAGGAAATGAGCCATATGGGAAACATATGAAGAGAAGACTCTAAAAGATTGAGTCTTACGGGAAAGTATGACAAATGTTTGGGAACGTTATAATTTCACACAAGCGTTTAAAAAGACTTGACCATTTGGGTCCATGACCAACCTCACCACGCAATACGAATTCAGATTTGGAAGGACGATTTACTCTAATCGAAGTCCAGACGAGGTTCCAAGTTGTACTTCTCGCCCAAGGTTCATTAATTATGTGCATAGCGGTACTTTATCTTATTTTAGTGACAAATCGTACATTTATGTTATAAGCTTTTAGAATATATCATCTCATCGCGAGAGATATCGAAGAGAATAAATCCCGAATGGCGGCACCAACTGTGTGCACCTACCCTGAGTAAGGGTAAAGTCATGACCAGAGAAAGTACTAGGGAAAATCCTCATAGTACCAGTTATAAAGAAACGACTAGACCTCACAAGGTATATAACATTCGTACGAATACTCGTTCTAACTATAATGTATAAGTTCACACATAAAAATCTACACCAATACCATCATGGTAATAACAGATATAATATTGTTGTTTCTAGCAATATATACAACCTATTATAATATCACATTTTAAATTATATTGTTTATAAAAATCTGTTCCCAAACGAAAACAATAGTTCATCCCAATTTAATTAACAATTAAACAATTGATAATTAACGGAAACATGGAATGATAAGCAAGAGCGAACCGCCACTTGCCTTAGTCTAGACGAATGATTGAGCGATGACGGGTTTCTGGGTCCGGAACGGGAACGGAAGACGGATTACAGATTCCTACGACGACGACCCATAACGAAACCCTAGGTTAGATTCGATAATAAAATGATACGAATCTAAGAAAGAACGAACGAAATCGAAAGAACGAAGGTCCCGACCGAGACCGGCATGCCCAAGGCCACGATCGCGATTGCCAGAGCAATCCGCGGTCGCGGCCGTCGAGGACAAGGCCACCGCGAGTGTCATGACAGCGGCCGCGGCTGACCTTGTCACTACCGCGGTCGCAGCAGTTCATGTCCGCGGTCTCGGCCATGAACTCCGGCGGCTCCGAAGGGAGAAAACTCACCGGCGACGATGCGAGAGGGCTTGGTTCGCGAGGGCTTCGACTCCAGCCTTCCTTGCGCCTCCAATGCACCACTCCAAGGCTGTTACAACTCCCGGAGAGGCCTCCGGCGACACTTTGAAGATTTCCGGCGAGAGCTCGAAACACCGACGACTATGGAAAACGAGAGTGAGAGAGGAGATCTCAGATTTGGGTGCTCAAAACCTTCCCAATCCGACCACTATTTATAGCCAAGGAGAGGAGCCAGCCCCGACCAGATCGACGGCGAGTCAAGCGATCAACGGCGGCTCGGACGACGAGGTGCAGGCGACACGACGTTGGCGTGTTACAGTTTTCCGCGGTCGTGGAACTTTATCCGCGGTCGCGGAATATTCCTGTGCCCAGCTCTTCTGAGAGCCAATTTTCCGCGGTCGCGGAAATGCTGCCGCGGTCGCAGAAATGCCTTTTCCGCGTCTGTTTGCCCGGGAAAAGGTTTGGCGTGGGCTTAAACCCCGGATTATATATATTTGTACCCGAACAAATATTCTAAGCCCCTAAAATACGTCGAATGTAATTTATACCACTCAGGGAAAAATTACAGAGATCAGACATGTTACAGAAAATCCGAATTTCGCCTAACGCGTCCGGAATAATTGACGAGGGTTTGGGAAATTACCCAATGCCCTTACTAAAAATGAGGGGTATTACATCATTACCCCCTAAAGAAAAGTTTCGATCCCGAAACTTGGCTGGTAACAACTCGGAGATGCTACCTTATACTAAGCTAACCAAACTGTATAAGTTTAACCATACCTAACCCATATAACACTTTGTAAATTAGTTCAGGCATTTCTAAGTTAAAATTCATAAGTTGGTTTGAATTACAATTAACGTCAAGTTAACCGTAATTTAGACTATTCACTACCTACAAGAATTCTATAACATGCTTTCACCAGACATACCTTCTATTACCTGACCCTTCTATGATAAAATGAGGATTATTACATTACTATCTCCTTAAAATAGTTTCGACCCTGAAACTAGCATTGCTAACTAATGGGACCTGTTTCACCATAATCTCACTACTTGATCTTAACTTCCTTAATCATTGCATCAAGTACTTGCTCCTGAAAAACGATCTGTTTCCTCAACCATACCACTATCTCGCATAGCCTACTTCCACGTACTATTCTTGTACTACCTCGTGACCATCCTCAAAGTCATAATTATCTTAGGATAATTGTCTCCTAAAATCATCGCACTAGTCTCGCTATACCTTAAGCATGAGATTATACATATTTCTCTTTCACCTTTCTCTAAACTTCTCCTAAAGTATGTACCTTATCTTCCTTAAGTCGATATCCTTGAATAAATTTGGTTTCCGAAACGTGTACCACCAAAAAGCGAACTATTTACTCGATCATGATTCCATTTACAACATACTGCCTACATTCCTTATTCTTGCTAGAACAGATGTGATCATTCTCAAGATTATCATTGTCTCGCTCAAAGTATCCATTATAATCTCCAGTATAACATCGCTATGTTGCTCTATTCCTCAAAAGACCTTGATGTCCTCAAATAGAAGAATACAACATTTTTCTGCTAACTTTCTTTCGATGATCAGATCCTCAAGGTACATACATAGAATTCCACTATACCTCAACTTAGTACCTCTCTTGTCATATAGACCTTACTCCTTACATACACGACTCACCTATTACATTGGTTACTGATATGCTTGTTATTGTATGGCGTATCTAGGGATTATTAGCATGATTTAGAGGATGTTTGGATATGACTTGATGGTAATTCTGTAATCCGAAAGAGAGGACGAGAAGTGAAGAAATCATGAGATTTACAGAGATTTGAAGTGCATTGAAGAGTAGAAGAACAGTGTGCTGAATTCAATTGGTTCGTTCTCTTTACTCAGATATCCAAATGGAGTGATTCCAATTCGAGGAGTTAGATATTGAAGTCTACTGCAAGTCCTCAAAATATGAGCGCAATCCGAGTTGGGAATCAAAAGTTATGACGTTTGTACGGAAGTGTCGCAGCTGCTGGAGTACCACCGCACCCGCGGCAACATCACCGCACTCTGCGGTGAGCCAGCAGAGAAGAAGGCACAAAGTTCCGAAGTTCTGGAAGACCACCGCACCCCACGGTGGGTATTGCCGCACCCAGCGGTGACGATGCGCTGAAGATTTTCCCGGATTTATTTTCGGAATTTCTATTTTCTTATTATTTTATTTCTGAAACTTTATTTCCAAGTTTGTTATTTCCTTTTATTTATTTTCTAAATTATTTGCCCTAGTATTTAAGGATCTAACCTAGACTTTGTTTAGGTTACCCTAGTTGCCACCTATCTTAGTTTTTCTCTCACAAACCCTATGAAGAACTAAGCTTCCATTGTTGCACTTGACATTTTGAAGCCTTCAATTGATTGGTTGTGATTTTTCTACTCTTGTTCGTTTCCTATCTAGTTGTATTAATTCTCTTGTGCTTGAATGGTTATTGGTTTATGTTGATTTATCTAGAGTTGCTAACTATGTATATTGATATCTTCCTAATTGCTAGGACTTGTCAATTCCGGGTTCGGGTTGCATATCTAGTAGCAAACACGATTTACATAAGCGGGTTGTGAGTGTTTATCGTGAGAGAGAGTTAATTGCATGTTATAGTAACAGGTTGTTTCTATTGCATGTATCTTGTTGAATCCTTGGTTGAATGCTATTGCTTTATTGAGTCTTGAAGGTTTTCGGATTTGATTTGGTAATAAGTACTATTAGGGCTGGTAGAACTAATAGTTACCTAAGATCGGGATAAGGACAACTATAGAAAAGATAAGAACTTGAGACTAATAGAATTCAGTGATCAACCATATCTCTTGTTGTGTGGATCTTTGTCAGGTGTAGCGCTTTTCCCAACCATATTCACAACCTTTGCCTGCGAATCTGTTTACTTGCTTTGTTTTAATTACTTGGTTTAAAAAAATCATACAAACCCCCCCAGTTCCTAGTTGGTGACTTGAAAAACACAAGAATTGATAACCTGATTCCCTTGGGTTCGACCCTGACTTGCTTGATATACTCTTTAGTAGGTACTTTAGGATTTCTTTGATTAGACATACGACTTAACGCCTGTCACATTTGGCCCTTGTGCCATATCTTTAACTCAAAATCTTCACTCTTGTGATCCCACAATTACTCACATCACAACCTATGTCCGATTATCTCAATATGATTTACTAATCCTCTCCATAGGATTATACTCTCGTCTTACCCAAACGTGTCATACGATTACCTTAATAAACGTGGATCACCTTTTCCTCAAGTCCACTTGATATCATCTACATACTTACTTTATGTCACACTATTGACCTTCAAAACCGTAACAATTTTTACCGGTCGAGTTTGCTATTCACCCAAAAATCCTTAAGTAACCAGTTGTCCTCATATGATTTATATCCCAAATCGAGCACCCTTTTGCTTTACGGATATTTACCATTTATCCAAGATTAACCTAACGTATTCCATTATTCAATCTCTAACTTAAGCCTTTAAGGTTCTTCAATTCTATTTACTCAAAAATACCATATTGATGAACGACGCCTTGCCATCAAAATCACTCACTTTACGTCCTAATCCTTCAATGAGTACATACAAGTAATACTGTCACTTCACTCCTTAAACGTACATACAACAATTTCCCAAGCTACATTCTTTTGTCTATCGATATCCTCCGAATATCTAGGCCCTACACCATAATCTTCAATTTTAAATGAACTTCCTCCCAAAACAATCGTTCACAACTTAATTTCCAGAAAGTGCTATATCATCGGCCTTATAGACGTCACACTCTCTAACAATCCACATATCAGACCTTGGAAATCTCCAGATATCATATCTCTATATCCCTTGAAGGTACAATTCACTGATTCAGTTTCTTGGCCCAAATAAGTTTGGCCCTAAAGCTCACTTTCAACTCAAAATCTTTAGTTTCCTCAAAACAATGCCTTGATAAATCCATTAGCGCAATTGTGACCAATCACTTGATTTTCCTAAACGTGACATCAAATCGCCTTAACAGACATCAATCACTCTCCATCCAATCCTTATGTCGTTTCTCTTAAGAAAGCCTCATAACGAACCTCAGATGAATCTTCCAAAACAATACATATGACTTCACACCCTTAGCCTTTCCGAAAGTCTAATCCTCTGGTCCACAATGAACATACTCACTTACAACTACCATAACCAAAATCCCTTGAGATATTACTCCTATTTCCTTAAGGTATCATCATGATAAATGATTCATTACCAACCGTATCAGTCACTTCTATCAGAATCCTTTAATAGCTTTATACGATTAACGCTTGCTACCTTACTCCTTAGGCGCACATAGACAATTCTCTCCACTAAATCCTTTAATTTATCGGAATCATCAACATAACCTATTCTTAAACTGTAATCTTTCCATTTAAGTGGCCTCCTTCTAACACAGTAACTTCACAACTTAGTCTTCTCCAAAGAATTGCACCACAAGCCTTCTAACTGACAAACTCACATAAAATCCAAATATCAAACCTTACAACCTTACAAGTATCATAACTCATTATCCCCTGATCGTACAACCTACCAATTCAATCATTTGGTCCACTTAGATTTGGCTCAGCCGCCCTTTTCCTGACTCACACCCCAAAGGTTTGTTTAACTGTCCCAAACAACTTATTTCTAACTTAAGATCCTTATACTCCTCACACAATCTACTATCCCAATTAAAGCAACCCTTTTTTACATTACGGATACTTACTATCTCTCCAAGACTTAATCACATCATTTCCTGATGGGCCTCAAAACGAAACTTCAAATAGATCTTCCAAAATAATACCTATGACTTTGTACACTCGACTTTTCGAAAAGTTTTAACCATTGGTCTTACACTGGCCGTACCCACTTATAAATCTCATAACCATAACTCTGGACTCTAAAGTCTTACTCAAGGTCGTGATAGAGGAAACGAGTTCCCTATGAACTATCCCTCTTATACATTCATTCCCTTCTCAACAATCTATCCACAACAATGCCTACAGCATGACCTCATAACTAGGCATTCTGGACTTTGCCTTAGTCCATCCCTACATACTTTTACCAGAGCAAATGTTCAGGGTACACGTATGAGATTTAGTTCTTAAATCTCATAGAGCATTAACCACACACATTTGTTCATACACCCTAAGAAATTTTGGAAAACTCAACTTATGAGATAATGCTCGTCCGCTCAACGAAGGGAGTAATTAATGTCATACCGTTGTGACATTATTCCAAGAACAAAGAGAGATTCATAATAATGGATCTAGTAATTCAGTAATGGAGTCGCCCCTGGTGTCAACCATGTAGGGAACGAACGCCTTTGCTCCATACGTTACTCCTCCTTTGTGAGTCCTGGCAGCCCGTATCCACACGTGACATAACTGTTTTTGGCACTCACGGAGTCCCGTATGAACGAACGATTTGCAATAGTAACGAATTTAGTAATTTCCGGAATAAGGAAACACTTCTCTTTTTATTCGAAACATTACATAAACCAACTGATAGAAAGTCGAATAGACAGATTACCAAATTATGGAGACTATCGACACGAGTCTTCGTTCCTTATTCTAAAAAGCCTTACAAAATACTACCACTTGTACAAAACTTCCCTCCCATCTGGGTGACGTATCACAAAGAGTCGCTGCTCTTGACCCGAAAATTCCATAGGCGCCTTGCCTTTATCACGAGTAGCAGACTGCCCTGGGACAGATACTTCCGCCCTTGGGTTCTGTCCACCGCCATTTTTTGAGGCCTGATTTGCTTGAGTTGGCCTTAGGCCCTTCTTCCTACAGTATGCATTCATGTGGCCTTTCCTCCCACATTTGTAACATACCCGCTTCATCTTTTGGCAACTAGGGCTCTTGTGCCCGACCTTACCACAGTTATGGCATTGAATCACGTCGTTACTCCAGTCTGAGACTTTGGCGGAATCGGACGAAGTCGTCTTGATCCTAATACGACCAGACTCCTCGATCTTGGTGGGCGACGCCGGCCGCTTGAACGAGTGAGCCATGCGATTCTGTTGCCTACCCTTTGCCTTAATATGTGCCTCCACACTAGCTGCGACTTGAGGTATGGGGGCTGCTTGGACTTGCGGTATCATCTGGGCTGTTAGTACTTCGACCACCAGCCCTACTATATGCCCAATAGTCGTCGCATTTAGCATGATCGGGGCAGGAGGTGGAACTCCCCTTGCAGCTTGGGGTCCGCTTGTCCATGAAGAACATCCTGTCGCAGGGTCGGGTCATTGCTACGTGATCCAGATCCCGCGTCTTCCCCTAGTGGAGTAGCACTCCTCAGCTGAATTCGAGAATCGTTGCTAAGACTCTCGCTGGCTGCTTGGTTGGTGGATCGGGTGTTCATCACTTGTTGATGAATTATAACGTTAGTTTAGAACTTCTCCAACTGGTACTTGACACTGAGTCAATTACGTTATGACACGATTTATAAGGGTCCAAACTAATAACTCTATATTAGTCTGACTGGCCCACCACCATTAACCGCATAACGACCTTCATCTCTTTTCTTGAAAGTGGGGACTCTAGGAGAAATGTCAACCTTTAAATGACATTAACCTAAGGAGGAACAATATTCTTAAGAATGGATCTAAGGAATGAGTAACAACTTGAATCTTGTAGAAGTTTGAAAACCACTCATTATAAAACTTCATACTTTCAAACTTCATACTTTATACTACTAACCCTTTTATATAAAAATAATTATTATAAAGTTAGTTTCTCAACCAGTGGTATGATTATCACAAACTTTTACCAAGACCAAAATCACACTTTTAAGTTACAATCATAAAGTTAATTTAATCGTTTATAACACGACATTTTATAAATCAATTATAAATAGCTTTTGAAGTTCAAATAGCTAAATCATTATTTTAAATTCCAAGGAGTAAATACAACTTTTAAATTTAACATTTGAATTCTCGAAATTCCTTTTTAATAGAAAATAGGTTGAAAATAGTTTCGAAATTAATTTCCGAAAATTCTCAAACCTAACAATAGGCCAAAAATTTTAAAACCGTTGCTCTGATACCCTAATTGTAACACCCCTGACTTATTGTCGGCAGTGCCACACGCCAATGACCTTAGACGTTGCTGTCTGATGTCACCCAAAGCTTTAATCAGAACAATTAATCTTAAATAAACATGTTAAACAACGAAGGATTAAACAACGGAATACATTTTTTAAATGGAACTCAATCATTTATATTAAAAGATCTCTCATCAAACGAGAGGAGTGTTTTTACAACATAGTGAAATCACAGCGGAAAACTTATAAATTACACAGTGAAAGACTTGAAGAATAAATCTATTACATGACTTAGTGGTAATAATAAATAATAATTGACAACCTTTTTAAAAAAAATACTAATACTTGAATCTCCAACTGCAAGTCTCTTCTTTAACGGTTACTTCGGACTTCGGGGACCAACCACTGATGTGCCGTATAGGACGGATGACACCAGCCAACCATGCAAGGAATAAAACCCGGTTGGTTAGTCTAATGAAAGACTATGCAAGGGTGAAAACAGAATGGTCCTAGTGATCGTAACCGTTTACTATCATTGTCCCTCGAATAACAACCGAAGGAACGATATATAACCCGGAACTTTCACGGAATGATTAAAGTTTAGACATGCACTAAAAAGGAAATGAGCCTTATGGGAAACGTATGAAGAGAAGACTCCAAAAGATTGAGTCTTACGGGAAAGTATGACAAATGTTTGGAAACGTTATAATTTCACATAAGCGTTTAAAAAGACTTGACCATTTGGGTCCACGACCAACCTCACCGCGAAATGCGAATTCAGATTTGGAAGGACGACTTACTCTAATCGAAGTCCAGACGAGGTTCCAAGTTGTACTTCTCGCCCAAGGTTCTTTAATTATGTGCATAGCGGCACTTTATCTTATTTTAGTGACAAAGCGTATATTTATGTTATAAGCTTTTAGAATATATCATCTCATCGCGAGAGATATCGAATGGAATAAATCCCGAATGGCGGCACCAGCTGTGTGCACCTACCCTGAGTAAGGGTACAGTCATGACCAGAGAAAGTACTAGTGAAAAATCCTCCTAGTACCAGTTATAAGGAAACGACTAGACCTCGCAAGGTACATAACGTTCGTACGAATACTCGTTCTAACTATAATGTATAAGTTCACACATAAAAATCTACACCAATACCATCATGGTAATAACAGATATAATAGTGTTGTTTCTAGCAATATATACAACCTATTATAATATCACATTTTAAATCATATTGTTTATAAAAATCTGTTCCCAAACGAAAATAATAGTTCATCCCAATTTAATTAACAATTAAACAATTGATAATTAATGGAAACATGGAATGATAAACAAGAGCGAACCGCCACTTGCCTTAGTCTAGACGAACGATTGAGCGACGACGGGTTTCTGGGTCCGAAACGGGAACGGAAGACGGATTACAGATTCCTACGACGATGACCCATAACGAAACCCTAGGTTAGATTCGACAATAAAATGATACGAATCTAAGAAACAACGAACGAAATCGAAAGAACGAAGGTCCCGACCGAGACCGGCATGCCCAAGGCCACGATCGCGATTGCCAGAGCAATCCGCGGTCGCGACAGAGATTCTGCGGTCGCGGCCGTCGAGGACAAGGCCACCGCGAGTGTCATGACAGCGGCCGCGGACACGGCCGACCTTGTCACTGCCGCGGTCGCGGCAGTTCATGTCCGCGGTCGCGGCCATGAACTCCTGCGGCTCCGAAGGGAGAAAACTCACCGACGACGATGCGAGAGGGATTGGTTCACGAGGGCTTCGACTCCAGCCTTCCTTGCGCCTCCAATGCACCACTCCAAGGCTGCTACAACTCCCGGCGAGGCCTTCGGCGACACTTCGAAGATTTCCGGCGAGAGCTCGAAACTCCGGCGACTATGGAAAACGAGAGTGAGAGAGGAGATCTCAGATTTGGGTGCTCAAAACCCTCCCAAATTAACCACTATTTATAGCCAAGGAGAGGAGCCAGCCCCGACCAGATCGACGACGAGTTAGGCGATCAACGGCGGCTCGGACGACGAGGTGCAGGAGACGCGACGTTGGCGTGTTGTAGTTTTCCGCGGTCGCGGAATATTCCCGTGCCCAACTCTTCTGAGAGCCAATTTTCCGCGGTCGCGGAAATGCTGCCGCGGTCGCGAAAATGCCTTTTCCGCATCTGTTTGCCCGGGAAAAGGTTTGGCGTGGGTTTAAACCCCAAATTATATTTATTTGTACCCGAACAAATATTCTAAGCCCCTAAAATACGTCGAATGTAATTTATACCACTCAGGGAAAAATTACAGAGATCAGACATGTTACAGAAAATCCGAATTTCGCCTAACGCGTCCCGAATAATTGACGAGGGTTTGGGAAATTACCCAATGCCTTTACTAAAAATGAGGGCTATTACACTAATGGGCTTGGGCCGAGAACATACTAATGGGCTAGCCCACTCGACAAGAGTGGAGCACACGCCCGAAATAGAAAGTGTTATAAATAGAAACTGATAAACATAGTAAGTCCTGAAATGGAAAGTGCCAAAGATGGAAACTTTATAAACATAGAAAGTTCCAAAATAGCAATGCTAAAAAGGGAAACTAGCTAAAACAGGAAACTTGCTAAAACGGGAAATATAAAGCTAAAATAGACTAAGTCCTAAACCAAGGAGGTCGCCAAGGTCTCGGACGCATGGGGCTTGCCGTAGCCCGGCGTGGGTCGATGCCGGATCGCATCAGAAGGCATTTCAGAGAACGATCCTTCTCTCTCTCTACCATGGCATAAAATTGCTTGAAGCAATCAAGGACCTGGTCTTTTGTTTTCAAAACAAACACCCAAACCTTTCGTGAAGCATCATCAATAAAGGTCAATAAATATCTACGACCACCAAGTGTGGGTACATCAATGAGACCACACACATCAGAATACACCAGTTCAAGCAAGGTCTTTTTTCTTTAAGAATATTTGCTAAATGACACTCTTGTCGTCTTCTTTCTGATTCTTCTCTTCACTCATGCTTTTCTTCAAGGCATAGAAATTCTTCTTCATATGCCCTTCTTTGCCACAGTGAAAGCAAGTAAACTTTCCTTTACCCTTTGATGTTCATCTATTCTGTGACTTCCCTCTGGATTTCCCATGTCCTTTTCTTTCTTTACTTCTCCCTCTGAACTTGTTCTTTGAAGTCGTCGCCAGAGTCTGCGAAGTGTTAGTGCCCGTATCCTTCCTCCTAGTCTCCTCGTTGTAGAGACTATCGATCACGGTACTTAAGGACACGACACCACTCAATGCAGAGTTGTTGATGGACACAACCAGAGTCTCCCAGATATCCGGCAAAGAACTCAAAAGCAGCAAAGTTTGCAGCTCATCATCTAGGACCAACTTCATTCTATTCAGCTGATTCACTAGCTCCTGAAACTCACTCAGCTGCTCAACAATAGACTTTCCATCTTTGTATTTCAGATTCACGATATTTCTGATTACAAAAGCCTTGCTATGCGCTGACTTTCTCTCATACATGGATTCCAGCTTCTTCCACAAAACATGTGCATCCGTCTCATTACTGATATGGTGATAGACATTGTTGTCTACCCACTGCCTGATGGTTCCAACTGCCTTTCTGTGCAACTTTATCCAATCATTCTCTTTGATCTCATCTGGCCTGTCCGACCCTAATTGAATCGGATCAAACAGATCTTTGCAGTACCGAATATCTTCCATCTTCGACTTCCAGATCGAGTAATTGGAAGATGTTAGCTTAATCATCATACCCACAAACTGATCTGTCTTAGTCGCCATATCTAGACCCAAAACTCAAACTGAGCTCTCTCTGGCTCCGATACCACTTGTTGGCGATCAATCACTATTCGGTCCCGCTAATAAATGAGCGGAAGCTCAAAATCAATGAACCTGCAAAACCTAGGTCTCTTTCCGGCAACCAAATCAAAACCAACCAAATCGCAGAAACCAAAACACAATCAAGCAACACAACCACAACAGAAATAATGCACAAAATCAACACAAGATTTAAGTGGGAAAAACCCTCCTAAGGAGAGGTAAAAAACACAATGTCGCCCGCCAGAGCACGAAATCCACTAATCATCAAAACGAGTACAAGTGTTCATATAGATACCAATCTCACATAGGAGATAACATAAGATATGAAGAATCAAATCAAGTAAATCTCCAATCAAACAACAAACACTTGTAACTAATGACTAGAACATCCAGAGAGGAGCACCTACCAACAAACTCTAGTTATCGGCTTCTGAAAGCAAGAGACGAACGAACAATGGTGTAGACAAGGAAAATCCTTCACTTTCTCCACCAATTTCTCTTCTCTCTTCTCCGATCTCTCCCCTCACTTTTGTGCTCCTTTGAATCTCTCAAATGGGGGATGCAACTAGGGCAAATACTTGTGCCCGATTTTAAATGCAAATCTCGTGCATTTGATGCTCTCCAACTTTGCTTATATATGACAAGCAAATGGAGATTTGGGCTGGACTAATGGGCCTTTGGCCCAACAATATATACTTCCCACTTGAAGTGTGCTCTTTTTCAAGGATGCTTGACTCCATACTTCAGAGAAAACATATGTTATACACATATATTTGCATATATACATGGAATATATTGCATGCTATTCTACTTGATATATAGATGCAGATTTTACTTGCTCTAACTACTAGTAAAGCTTCAGAATAAAAGTAATGCCTAGATAGAAAATGCACTTTTTTCATGTGTAGTGCGTTAGTTAGTGAAATAGGTGCTCACATGGATTTGTATAAATACTGAAGGACTCTGCTTTGCCTCGTATGATCTACATTTTTGTTGGTCGGATACCCTACAGCTTTACCGAAGTTTAGATAAGGCAATTGCTTGAATCATTTGGGTATGCCTCTATACACGGTTATCCTTATTAAAGATACTCTGCTATTGATGCCCTAGACTGGGGTGAGACAAAGACAATTACTGAACTCCCTTTTTAAATGTTGTAACGAAACTCATCTATGCTTTGCTTCTCCAGCATCGCATCCTCTGCTGATGTTCTACATCTATTATATCAGCACAGCGATTATGAGTTGACCTAGTGCAACAAGAAAGAACTAAGATGCATTTAGTGGAAATAAATCATCAATAGGACGGAAACAAGAATCATAATATGTTCAAATATCACTCCAAAAGCCATCTATATTATCTACTCCAAGTGAACTCACTCATGCTCCCAATCACACGAATTTTTTTAAAATTTTAGGCACCATGTGAAAGTCGCAATACCTCTTGGCTACCACGCAAAATTTTCCCATTTTTTTTAATAAATGTTTATACTCAATAGGAAAAAATGTCATTTCATATAATTAAAAAAATGTTCATATACTTTCATCTTTATTTTATTTTAGTTTTTGTCATAAAATAAATTATGGTCAAATTTATTAATTTTTTTATTCAAATCTGATATTATAAAAAGTTCAACTCTTAATGTTTCTATTGTATAACAGAATAAAATTACTGCTTAGTTAAAGTACATAACATATATATACTTTAGCAAAATTATTAGAAAATTATCGATATAAAGATAAATATCTATACACATATACTAAAGCTGAAAGTCTCTCTCCTTCGTGCCAACCAGTTAGCTATGACACGTAGGCATATTTGTTTGCCATTTACCATCATATCCTTCATAATTTTTCATATTTACTTAAGGCAAATACTTTATTATTTTGCAATATATACTACATACCTTAATTACAATTATAATATATTTTCATATATTCCTTAACTTTATAACTTATGAAAAGTATAATTTTATACCATGTGGATCTCAACTAATTGCGATTATCCTTAACTTTACTCTTTATCTATCTATCTATAACTATATCTATATCTATATCTATATACATATACATATACTAAAGCCAAAAGTCTCTCTCCTACGTGTCAACCAATTAGTTATGACACGTTGGCATATTTTGTTTTCCATTTATCTTCCCATCCTTCATAATTTTTATATTTACTTAAGCCAAATACTTTTTTTTTTGCAATATACTACATACCTTAATTACAATTATAATATATTTTCATATATTCCTTAACGTTATAATATATGGAAAGTATAATTTCATACCATGTGGATCCCAACTAATTGCGATATACCTATTATTATTTCCTATGTCACTGTATACAAGATATGTAAAGTAATTTTTATTTAAGATTTATAAAATATTTTTTAACTAAGTTTATCTTTTCTAAATTAAGATTTTAATTTTCTTTCATATTGTTATTATATTTTTTTTATCTAATTCGTGATGCCTGCAAACTAGACCTGTCAAAAACCGACCCAACCCGAAAACCCGATCCGAAAGGACCCGAACCCGACCCGAACGTCACTGGGTCAAGAAGGACCCGAACCCGACCCGACTCGACCCGAACGCAAATCCGAGCTCGCGGGTCCCCTTTATTTTGTATATTTTATTTTATTTATATTAAATATTTTAATATACTTTACTAAATAATAATATAATATTAATTATATTATTATAATTATTTTATTAAAGTTAAAAATCATAATAATAATCATAAAAAAAGGACATGTTTGACCCGCTGGGTCAACCCGAACCCGACCCGCCCGACCCGAAAATTTTATCAACCCGATCGACCCGAACCCGATTTGACCCGAACCCGACATGACCCGAACCCGACCCGCCCGACCCAGTTGACAGGTCTACTGCAAACCCTTTGACAATTCAATTAGTAAAAATCATAAATGCATGATATGACCATAAAATAATGAGAACATGTGTAAATATGGATTGGATTCAGGGGAAATAATGTTTTAGAATAAAATACAAGTATTAATGTATCAGATTAACAATTTTAACGTATAAGATTAAATGAAATATAAACATAATAAGTTACAATGCACTTGCTTTATGGAAATTTTTTCCCAAATTAATCTTTTGCGGGTGATTGGTTTTTCTTTCTCCCATTTCACAAAAATAAGGAAATTCGAATATAAGTATTAATAAAAAAAAATCTTTCTACCATTTCACACAATTTATACACATAAACTATATCACTTCTTCTATTTCTTATGTGTGAGTCTATAGGTTATGCTATGTAGGCAAATTTAAATGTCATTTTACTATTTTGCCATTCTTATTTTGACAATTTACATTATCTTCTACCTACATCAATTTCCTTATTATCAAATATAACCTACCATGCATATAGTAAATTATTATACCAAATATAATGTTTGTGGTTATATTACCAAAGGTAGTTCATTTTACCAAGTTAATGTCGGTGTGTATATTACTTGTTATGTACTTTAGAACTTATTAAGCCACTAATTAAACCACCACTTAGTATTTTTTACTTAATATATGTATACACATAAACTATACAATAAAATATATGTTATATCGTTTCATGACTATATTACTTGAAGTTTTGTTACCTTATACGGAATAAACCATTTTCATGCATATTTGCAAGATAAACTTAATTTGTTTAACCGTCTAATCCTTACTTTAGTAACATATGATTTTATTTAAGCAACTTAATCTTTGCCTAATTTTTAGCATCCTAAAACAACATAATTCTTATAATATTGTATTTCCGTTGGTCAATAATATCTTATGTTATAATATAATTTACATTAAATATATAATTTATATCTAAACCCGTACAGGGCACGGGGACATATATTATTTATATTCTATACTAGTAATAATTACAAAACAAATTATATAATCACAAATTGTTAATAGAATAAATCCTAAATCTTAAAAAAAATAGACTATCTCTTATGAAACAAAAAAACAAATACACACTAATGTAAAATTATAATTTCTATATTATAAAAAACAAAATAATAATATATTCCCATGCTACGCCAAGCATGAATTCAATCATCTAGTTTCATTCAACAAATAAAGTATACTCGTACCACCAAAATTTAATTAGGCTAATGAGTAATGAGTGAGAATTTTCATAAAGCCAAATGAAAAAAGTATCAACGTAAGATATTAAACACAAACTCGGAAACTGAGAAGAATCGAATTATGATTGAAGGGATTTATAACCTTGAGGGATTATAAACAATTTTATACGTAATGCTAATGGTAAAGAATTTTGCATATGCCAAATATCCATTCAATTGTAGTTGCCATTAACCCACATTTGAAAAAGCAAATCAAGCAACTTTTAGTTATGCAATAGTAGTGGAATTATGGCCAATCTGAAACATCCCTAACCAAACTCTCATAATCACCCACTACATCTCAACCTTCCCTTGCTGCAATTAGTTCAGCCTGCACAAACTTAACCAATTCTGTTGCAAAGCAGGATTCCTGAATTGGAGCCAAGATAACTCAGGGAACTTAATGTGCAAATCAAACGACCCACCTCCATTCACAAAATATATAGCAACAGTGTAGTAGAATTACTTGTTTTCATCCATTCACAAGCTTCAACCAAAGCACAAATACCCTACTACATGCAAGACTGGACAGCCACACAAGAGAAATCAATCCCCTTGCTACAGCAGAAGCCAAAAAAAAAAAACAATTTTCAGCATAGGCCTGCCCAAAACACCTTCTACCATATGATAATACTCCTAACCTAGATGGTAGTTTAACTACTACTTAGAAAGATAATTCTTCTTCTCTAGGAGGACAGTGGATTCATTCTGGATGTTATAGTCAGCCAGGAACCTGCCATCTTCCAACAGCCTATTACCAAACCATAGCCTCTGATCGTAACATGGAATATCCTCTTTGTCCTCAATTTTGGCCTTTAAGTTTTCAATTGTGTCGGGGCTTGACGCCTCAAGAGTGATGGTCTTACCCGTGTGGATGATCTTCACGTGGATCAGCAGCAGCATTCTCACGCCACTGAGACGGAGAGATAGCTGGATGGTGGATTCTTTCTGGATGTTATAGTCAGCCAAGGTCCTACCATCTTCCAAGTGCCTAAGACCCAAAATTAGCCTCTGCTGATCAGGTGGAATGCCCTCTCTTGCATGAATTTTGGTCTTGACGGTTTCAATTGTGTCGGAGCTTGTCACCTCAAGGGTGATGGTCTTGCCCTTTGGGGTCCTCACAAAGATCTGAACAATGTCCCTGAGCCACGGCACTAGAACGATGGTGGAATCCTTTTGGATGTTATAGTCAGCCAGGCTCTTGCCATCTTCTAACAGCTTATGACCAAATATTAGCCTCTGGTGTTGAGGTGGGATTCCCTCTTAGTCCTCAATATAGCTCTTGACCTTTTCGATTGTGGCGTAGCTTTTCACCTCAAGGTTAATGGACTTGCCCACAAGGGTCTTCACAAATATCTGTATGACGTCCCTGAAACGGACCAATAGGTGGACAGTGGATCCCTTCTGGATGTTATACTCAGCCAGGGTCCTTCCATCTTCCAACTGTGTATGACCAAACATAAGCAACTGCTGGTCAGGCGGGGTCGATTCCCTGTCCCAAATCACGGTCTTGACGTTTTCGATAGTGTCTGATCTCTCGACCTCAAGGGTGAGCGTCTTGCCAGTGGAAGTCATCACAAAGATCTGCATACTGCCCATTAGACGAAGCACTAGGTATAGAGTGGATTCCTTCTGAATGTTATAGTCAGCGACGGTCCATCCATCATTCAACTCTGTATTACCAAAAACGAGCCTCTGGTGGTGAGGTGGAATGCCCTCTTTCTCCTGAATCTTGGTCTTGACCTTTAGAGCTGTGTCAGAGCTATTCACCTCAAGGGTGATGGTCCTGCCCATGAGCGTCTTCACCATGATCTGCATCCCGCCCCTGAGACGAAGCACCAAATGGAGGGTGGATTCCTTCTGAATGTTATAGTCAGCTAAGCTCCTACCGTCCTCGAGCTGCTTTCCAGCAAAGATAAGTCTCTGCTGGTCAGGCGGGATCCCTTCTTTGTCCTGGATTTTGGACTTGACATGATCAATTGTGTTGGACCTCTCAACCTCGAGAGTGATGGTTTTACCTGTCAGCGTCTTGACAAAGATTTGCATCTGGATACCAAAACAAAAGCACAAACCAATGAAGTTCTGGAAATCTATAAGAGCTGCACAATAGGTCTAGAGATCAATGAAACCAGATCAGGACCTTCAATTCTCAATAGTCACTAAATACTAAAGGCAGCAATTAAATTATATACTTGTTTAGAAAGAAAAAAGTAGAAGATACCACTATTAAAAACGAGAGATCAAGCATATAACCAAACAGTTGATAATGCAGTTATGCAACTTTATGAACTAATTCAAATTTCACCCGTTTGCAGCTTGCAGGTAGCAAAACCAGAATTCCGCTGCTTTAGCAACAACAACAAAACCACTAAAAATAATACTCAACTATCACGGTAATGAGATAACATAGGAAGAAGAGGTGACAAGCAAGATAAACAGAGACTAAGTGTTAAAGTTAAGCGACAGGTTAGGATGAAAATGAACAAGCGCTTCGCAACCGTCGAACGAATATCGCACAACTCAACTGTAAAAAAAAACCTAAATTTCTTGCGATCATGGAATTGGTAGACCAGAAAGCGATTAACAGTGCTAGGAACTCACTTCGGAGAAGGTCGGGAAATAGGTAAGAAACAGGAGACGAAGAAGAAAGGTCGCGCGGAGAAAAACCCAGATTGAAGATTCTTGACGGAGTTTTTCGGTGTTCCTCAGATTGTCAGAGTTCTATGGGAAGGTGAGAGTTGGAATCTGGGAAGGGGGAGATAATACGTCGGACGACTCGCGTGCGTATAAGATACAAATTAAAATGCAAAACGGCTAATACACTTTCTTATACAAACCTAATATTAAGGCAAAGGTTATGTGCACTGCTTTTTTTTTCTTGGTACACTATATATTGAAACGCAATAATCTTGTTTAAGTAAGATTTTTGCGTTTCATAGTAAAAATATCCAAAAAATACGTTTTGGTACTGAGATGAAACGCATGTATTTTGCTTAAGCAAAATACCTGCATTTCAAAAAAAAAAAAAAAAGTAAAACGCAAGATATTTGCTTAAACAAATATCTTGCGTTTCATTTTTTTTTTAAAAAAAAATTGTCTTCATACAAAGAAACGCAGGCATTTTGCTTAATGCCGAAAATATTTGCTTAAGCAAATGCCTGCATTTCAGTTTTTTTTAATAAAAAAAAAAGAGCGAAAAGCAGATCCTGCGTTTCACTAAAAAAAAAAAATTCTCCAAAATTGCACTTTTTTACACAATCATGTAGAGAATTTCAATACGAGTCCGTACATATAAAATTCGTCCAAAACGGACATCGTTTGTCCCTTCAAAAGCCCCAAAAACGAAGTCTTTATACGCTTTTTTTTTACAATTTGGTACCCGGCATATAAGGCATTGTAGTGAAATTTTTTGGTATTTTCGGCATTTTTCTACTATAATTTTGTATAAGATTTTAATACGAGTATGTAACTATACGTTAGAAACATAATATATAACTATAATATATAACTATACAATATAACAATAGTATATAATTATACGATATAACAATAGCATATAGCTATAGTATATAACAATACGATATAACAATAGTATATAACTATAGTATGAAACTCTACGATATAACCATAGTATATAACTATTTGTTAGAACCATAATATATAATTATAGTATATAATATAATCATAGAACGTTAGAACCATAATATATAATTATAGTATATAACTATACGATATAACCATGGTATATAACTATAGTATATAAATGAACGATATAGCAATAGTATATATATAACTATACAATATAGTCATAGTATATAGTTATATATTATGATTATATCTTATAGTTATATCCAATTTGGTTATATCTTATGGTTATATCCTATAGTTATATCGTATGATTATATCCTTTAGTTATATACTATGGTTATATAATATAGTTATATACTATAGTTATATATTATAGTTATATCCTTTTGTTATATACTATGGTTATATCTTATAAGTATATCCAATTTAGTTATTATATCCTATAGTTATATACTATGGTAATATCTTATAGTTATATCCAATTTGGTTATATCATATCGTTATATCTTATAATTATATACTATGGTTATATCTTATAATTATATACTATGTTTATATATTATAGTTATATCCTTTAGTTATATACGAAGGTTATATCCTATAGTTATATACTATGGTTATTTCTTATAGTTATATCCAATTTGGTTATATCTTATGGTTATATCATATAGTTATATATTATGGTTATATCCTATAGTTATATATTATGGTTATATTGTATAGTTATATCCAGTTTGATTATATCTTATGGATATATCCTATAATTTTATACTATGGTATATAACGATATAATATAACCAAATTGAATATAACTATAAGATATAACCATATTATATAATTATAGGATATAACCATAGTATATAACTAAAGGATATAACCATAGGATATAATTATAGGATATAACCATAATATATAACTAAAGGATATAACTATAATATATAACCATAGTATATATAACTACAGGATATAACCATAGTATATAACTATAGGATATAACCATAGTATATAATTATAGGATATAATGATACGATATAACCAAATTGGATATAACTATAAGATATAACCACAGTATATAACTATAGGATATAACCATAAGATATAATCATAATATATAACTATATACTATGGTTATATGGTATAGTTATATATATATATATATACTATTACTATATCGTTCATTTATATATTATAGTTATATATCATGGTTATATCGTATAGTTATATACTATAGCTATAACCAAATTGGATATACCTATAAGATATAACCATAGTATATAACTATAGGATATAACCATAATATATAACTAAAGGATATAACTATAAGATATAACCAAATTGGATATAACTATAAGATATAATCATAATATATAATTATATGATATAACGATATGATATAATCAAATTGGATATAATTATAAGATATAACTAATATATATAATTATAGGATATAACGATACGATATAACCAAAGTGGATATAACTATAAGATATAACCACAATATATAACCATAAGATATAACCAAATTGGGTATAACTATAAGATGTAATCATAATATATAACTATATACTATGCTTATATCGTGTAGTTATATATATACTATTGCTATATGATTCATTTATATATTATAGTTATATACCATGGTTATATCGTATAGTTATATACTATGATATAACCAAATTGGATATACTTATAAGATATAACCATAGTATATAATAAAAGGATATAACTATAATATATAACTATAATATATAACCATAGTATATAACTAAAGGATATAACCATACGATATAACTATAGGATATAACCATAAGATATAACCAAATTGGATATAACTATAAGATATAATCATAATATATAACTATATACTATGACTATATTGTATAGTTATATATATACTATTGCTATATCGTTCATTTATATACTATAGTTATATACCATGGTTATATCGTATAGTTATATACTATAATTATATATTATGGTTCTAACGTTCTATGGTTATATTATATACTATAGTTATATATTATGGTTCTAACAAATAGTTATATACTATGGTTATATCATAGAGTTTCATACTATAGTTATATACTATTGTTATATCGTATTATTATATAGTATAGCTATATGCTATTGTTATATCGTATAATTATATACAATTGTTATATTGTATAGTTATATATTATAATTATATATTATGGTTCTAACGTATAGTTACATATTCGTATTAAAATCTTATACAAAATTATAGTAGAAAAATGCCGAAAATACCAAAAAATTTCACTACAATGCCTTATATGCCGGGCACCAAATTGTAAAAAAAGAGCGTATAAAGACTTCGTTTTTGGGGCTTTTGAAGGGGCAAATGATGTCCGTTTTGGACGATAATTTTTTTTCTTTGTATGAAGACAAATTTTTTTTTCTTTGTATGAAGACAATTTTTTGAAGGGGCAAAATGCCTGCGTTTCTTTGTATGAAGACATTTTTTTTTTTTTTGAAACGCAGGTATTTTGCTTAAGCAAAATACCTGCGTTTCATCTCACTACCAAAACGCATTTTTTGGGTATTTTTGCCATGAAACGCAAAAATCTTGCTTAAGCAAGATTGTTGCGTTTCAATATGTAGTGTACCCAGAAAAAAAAAGTAGTGCACAGAATTCTTCCGAATATTAAACTATTTATCAATAAAAAAAACTATTTAAAAACACTACTATCAAATAAACTCTAAAAAAAATGAATTTTATAGATGATTTGCTATGGAACTATGGCCATGCTATTGTTTTGGATGTGATTATGAAAAGATGATTAATTATTTTATATTTCGTCTGTTTAGTAATAGTTATCATTTTAACCTTTTTTTTAAAATGACATTTTAGAGTTATAGGTAGAGGTGTTAAATGGGTTAAACGGTCGGGTTCAGAATTAAGTATACCTGATCGAGTCATTTACGGGTCAGATCGATTGCGGGTCAAAATTGCGAGTCGATTGTGGGTCGGATCGTTGCGGGTCAGGTACGAGTTCAGGTCAAGATCATCATGTCAAAATTTTATAAAATGAATATTAAAATAATATTTTGATTAAAATAAAAAATAATAAATCAAAAAAATATTATTATATAATATTATAATAATATATTATAATATTTAATATATAAAATATAAACACATTTATAATGACCCAATCCATAAATTTTTAGGTCGACGGATCGGGTCACTTTTGACCCAATACTTTTCGGGTTGGGTCTCAACTCAAAAAATGCGGGTCGGGTCAAATTTTTGACAACTCTAGTTATAGGTAATGATTTATGGGTGAATTACTAGGTGAATTATGTGTTATGTGTAACACCCCGAACTTGAATTGAAATTGTTTTATAAGGATTGAAGTGTTACTCATGTCTACAAGAGCTCTTCCTTTTTAGACTTCAAATGAGGATAAAGAACTCTAAAGTTAAGGGTGCTAGGAGGAGAGTAATACTAGGATGGGTGGTTAAGCGTGCTAGGCCAAAGTAGTACCAGGATGAGTGATTAAGCGTGTTAGGGCGATAGTAGTATCAGGATTAGTGATCTCCTAAGAAGTTCTCGTGTTGGCATGTGCTGACAATCAAGGAAAGTCATAATGTTTAGCTAAAAATCAAGGAAAGTCATGAACAACAAAGAAGTTCACGAGTCATACATAATCAGATTTCAAGTTAAAATTAGTAAGAAAACCGCAATCAAATAGTGATTGCATAAAACTAAACAAGAAAAGTGAAGGAAACACAAACCTCTAAACACAAAGACACAAATGCACGGAAAATTCATTGAAATCGATATGCAGAAACGATTCACGAACGGAGAAACAAAAATTAAGCAAAAGAGTAAGCGACTGCAAGCCAAAATCGGAGAAAAGTGATGTAGAACAAAATCGCGAAAACTGGGAATATGAAGGGAAATGAAGAAGATAACGAAGCAACTTACCACTAGACATCGCGATTGGTTGTAAATGAACGAAAATTGAAGAAGAAAAGGAAACAAGGAAGCTAGAGCAGATACTTCAACAATGGCAGCACTGTAGGATCGATCGATCGACTGAGAGAGTTGATGAACAAAGAAGAGGAAAGCTGAAATATAAGGAGAATTACCCAAAATACTCCCAATCTTTTAGAAAATGGAGTGAATCTGAGCCATAGGATCTGCTTAATTCAAGAATGGAATTTATCTTCACTTTACACCCTATCAATACTCCTCATATGATCCCTGGTATTAATTAAGAAAAAATATTAACGATTTAATTTTATATTCCTTAATATAACAAGTATTATTAAATGGATGTGGTATTTTATATCAATCCATACAACAAAGTTGTAAGATATATAACGGTTTCTTTTCAAAATCACACCAAATCATCAATCTATAGTCTATACCAATTACTATCAATCTCCCTAATTTATTACAGGATGTGTGATTATATGCTAACTTTAGAATATTTATATACAATATAAATTTTTTTATGTGTATTAATTTATTAAAAAACATTTGAATAATTTTTTTATTATTTGTGTATAAATTTTATATTGTGTATACATCAATTTACTGAAAAATATGTATGTATAAATTTTGTACTATGTGTATAAATTTTTTGCTTGTACATTATTTTTGTACGTGTGCATAATATTTGTATTATGTATACATCATTTTTTACCCCGTCAAACTATGTGCGCATCTCTTTTACGTGTGCATTAAATTTGTATTTTGTATGTGTACCCACGTTTCCATATAAGCGTTCGTTTTACTTGAATCAAACCCAACTAACATATAAATAATTAATAATAATATCTTCAAATATTTAAGTGATTTGTTATCCATTGATTACCAGATAATTTCAACATAATTAGCTTCTTTTTCTTCCTCTACATGTTGAGAATATTTCTTCTTCAAGCAGACAAGCATTTCACTAACAATCTAGTATACGCACGTAAAATTATAGGCTGTTTCAAAGTTGTTGAACCAAATCTGCAAGTAATGAGCTAGCTAGTTTAGCCTAGTCCATATTCCTAATAATGTATCCATATTAAATGATAGACACATATAGTTAGTTAATTATTTATACAACTATATATACATGGTTTGTAATAAACAGTTTCCAAATACTAGTATCATATTAATAATTTTACATTATGTTGGGAAGAAGATAATATAATGACAAATTCTTGGAAGCCCATTTACATGTGTAGAATGTGTAGACACATGTAAATGAGCTTCCAAGAATTTGTAACACATGTAAATTCACATAAATAGGGGGGAAAGCAACCAGGATTGAATGGATGTGTAATTTAATTTCATGTGCGCTCCTATAAAAACTTCAAGCTTTGGATGACGCTACAATTCACATACATTAGGGTGCGTTTGGATTCCTATTTTAATGCATTATTTTATATTAAATTGATGATTTAATACATTATCTTGAGAAATCCAAACAGACCCTTAAAAGTTATTTGGACTAGGTGTGAATGGAATAAATCAAGATAAGGCAAACCTTCTATTGTTGCAATTAGTTGAGCCAGCACTGTGCAGATGAGCAAACTCTGTTAATAAAGTAGGATTCATGATTTGGAGACAGGAGAAGTCAAGGTAAACTTAATGTCCCCAAAACCACTGGCATTCCCAAAATTAGCAACAACTACCAAAAGTTGAATAGAGCAGTGACTCACACGCAAAGTATCAAAGTATGAGAAGACAATTACCGGTTCAGTGGGATCAATTCCTTGTCCCATATCTTGTTCATGACGTTTCTTAGGTTGATAGCTTCATGAAGATCTGCCTACTTCTTCCCCTGATACAACTTGGATTATACTATTGATCTAAAGTAAGATACGAGAGTACAATTCGATCTACAAGAGAGATGGAACTCCTTGCCCCCACAAAAGAAGACACACAAAGTCTAATTTGCACCATATTCCTACCCAAAACAACTTCTCCCACTCGATAATAGTCGTAATCTAGACTGTAGTTGAAGTGGTAACTAGAAAATGGAACATTTCCCCTAACAATGGAGTATAGTCTAGCAAAATTTTATAAAAGTGGCTCGATCATCTCCCCATCTACTTCACCCCCTCATTCTTGGCAATTGAATTTGCGAATAACTGGATTCCTTTTTGGATGTCATAGTCAGCTACGGTGCTGCCATCAAGCAAACAGAAAAGCAGCCTTTGCTGCTCAGGTAGAATGTCCTCTTTATCTTGAATTTTGGCCTTGACGTTTTCGATTGTGTCGGAGCTTTTGACATCAAGGGTCTTCACGAAATCTGCATAACTCCCTTGACACAGAGCACTAAAAGGATGACGGATTTCTTCTGAATGTTATAGTCAGCTAGCGACTTGTCATCTTCCAATTGTGTACTGCCATAAATAAGCCTTTGGTGGTATGGCGGAATTCCCTCTTTGGCCTTGACCTGCATAATCCACCTGTGACGGAGCAATAGATGGATTGTCGACTCCTTGTGGATGTTGTGATCAGCCAGGGTCTTGCCATCCTCCATTGTGTATGACCGGAAGTTAGCAACTGCTGATCAGGTCGGAACCCTTCCTTGTCCCAAATCATGGACTTAATGCTTTCAATATTGTATGAACTCTCCAGCTCAAGGGCGATAGTCTTGCCTGTGACAGTCTTCACAAAGATCTGCATTCTGCCAGTTTGAGAGAGCACTAGGTGGAGAGTGGATTCCTTCTTGATGATATAGCCACCAAGGGTCCTGCCGTTTTTCATCTCTGTAGTGCCGAAAATTTGCATTTGGTGGTCAGGTGGAACGCCCTCTTTCTCCTGAATTTTGTTCTTGACGTTTTCGTTTTGGCTGAGCTATTCACCTCGAGGGCAATTGTCTTGCCAGTGAGAGTCTTCACGGTAATCTGCATCCTATCTACCAACAGGTGGACAACGGATTCCTTCTGAATATTAAAGTCAACCAAGTTCCATAAACATAGTTAAGACTTCAGGATAATTGACTGTTACGAGTGACATGAAGCAAATAACCAATACAACATTATGAATTAAAACAAATTTCTTTCATATGCATGCAGCCAAAATCAGAATTCCTCCAATAATAGTTAATCCATCATATCATCAACAAGTACAGATTAAGAAGTGCCATCAAGCAAATAACCAAGACAACTTATGAACTGAAGCAAAGTTCACTCATTTGCAATTTGCGTGCAGCGAAGTCACAATTCCAACGTTATAACATGAAAAAAATCCAAATATATTAACCACATTTGCAACTTGCATGCAACAAAATTAACAACATTACTAAATAATATTCAACAATCACAAGCATCAGAGAACAGCAAATCAAGCACCGCAAGGACAGAGGAAGCAGAGGCGACGATCAAGATAAACATACACAGTCATCACGAGAAATTATCTAGAAGTTTTAGGACGAAAACGAACAACGGAACAAGTGATTTGCAAGAGAGCAATGAAGCGCGAACTGATCAACTCGTATGATAATTTCAATTTAACCAGAAACTGTAAAATTTTAAAAACAACCCTAAATTTCTCGCCATCATGAACTTCAAGACCTTAATGACGATGAAGAGGGCTATGCACTCACTTTGTGAAGATCTGAAAATAGTAGGAAACAGAATCGGAGAGAGAGAGAGAGGTCGCTCCGTCGCGATAAGATAAACCCTAGAAAATCCTTAAAACGGAATTTTTTTTGGGTTCTCTGGCGTCGAATTTTTCAGTGAGGAGTTGCGGAGGGAAGAGGAAGGTCAAATACCAAGGATGCAAAAAGACCGAAATTGGAAAAACATTTTATTTTTTTATGGAGAAAAAACATTAAATGTTTGTAATTGGTCATAGCTCAAGCTTTAAAGAGGTCGAATAATTGAAAATATATTGAAACTTAAATTTGTTCATCTATATATTATATTAAAGTCTTAATTATTACTCTTATATGTCATTTCATGAGATATATCAGATAGACAAATTTTAATATACAATTACAATTTTACAATTTTCTAAATTTAATATTTACATATTCTATTTCTTATTTATTTAAATTTTTATCTAAAATAACTTATTTTAATTATAAATACTATCCTCTCAAATATTATTTATATATCAATTTTTCTAACTTATACCCTAAGGTCCTAGGTTAAGCACCTTCTTATTAAAATATTTTGTTGGATTATATTATTTAGGAATTTTAATATTTTTCTTAAAAGGGATTAAGCATTCCTCTTTAGGGAATATATTCTTAAAAGAGAAATCTTAACCTATGCCCTTAGGGCCATAGGTTAGAAAAACCGTTTATATATTTTTACCTTATTAGTTTATATATATAATATATACTTTTATCTTATTAATTATTTTACTTCTTATAGTTTAAATACATAAATTTATATAATTGGTAACATTCAATTAAAAATATTATTGGTAATATATGATTTATGATGTAAAAGTGGTAATATATATTAAAAATATTTTAAATAAAATTTTGATATGATTTAACCATTTTTATTTTTTTACTTTTAATTAATTATACATAATTAATCGTTCTCATTACTTAAATTTAATTTATATGTTTTGTTATTCAGTTATTTGTATGAAATTCCTAATTTATTTTTCATTTTTGTATACAAATTCGCGTATATACTTTCAATTTTAATTATACAAAAACTTTATCACCACATGTGTCAAGAGATTAAGCTTATAGTCATCCAGATTAGTTTTTATAAATATTTAATAATATTGCAATTTTGCGTTTTATTAACCAAACAGGTGCAGGCACGAAGACAATAACTAATATATTTTAAAAAGGAAATCATGTGGAAACTTTTAAACTAGTAAACAGATCTAGTGAGAATTATTCTTAAAATGAGAACTTCTCTTAAAATACGAACTAGTCTTTGTGCACCAAGTGGTACGAATTTGTGCACCAAAGTCTGTTCAAAAGTGCACCAAAATATGTGAAGTTGTGCATCAAAATTTTATTGAGTAATGAACTTGTTTTTTTCTAAGTACAATAACAATGCATAATTGTTGAATTCCTTAGGTTTTGATGATAACAAACATTCAACTAATCTGGTAACTAAGTGTTTCAGAAATCAAACAGTTGTCACAGGGAACCATAAGCAGCGAAGGATTATAGAGGAAACAAAGCGTTCTCTACATGCTTTGTTACCTCTCAAGGAACATCAATGACGGACATCAATCAAGCTGCGAATGGAGTGAAGGATATTCAGCGTGAATATTATGGAAACAATCTTGGAAGATCACGCGGTCAAGGAAGAAGAATCTCGGCAGGAAGGATCTCGCCGAAGAGAAGATGTGGAGAGAGAATCCGAATGCGTTATCTTAGGAAATCTTTCCTAAGATAATTTATTTGGAGAGAGAAGATCTTATCCTTTACCGATTATGTTATCTTAGGAATTCCTTCCTTAGATAATATAGGCGGTTAAGATAATATTCTTCAAATCATTTAATATCTTCTTGTTACCTTGTTTAGAAGGATATTTTTATCTTGTTACGATTGTGTTAGTCGAGTTGTATTTATAGGAGTGTGTGATTCATTTCTATGTACGAACTCGGAGCATTAAACTGAGAAGAGAAATGAGAGTAAAGTGTGTGTGAGTCTTAGAGGGTTGAGTTCGTATTCACCGTTGTAGAAGAGAGTTTCAAATCTAGGTGAGAAGTCTAGGGTTTGGAGTCCAGGCTACAAGTGTAATCGAACAAGAAATCAATAAGACGAGTAGACGCTTCAAAATCCTCTCAAGCGAGAAGTTTGAAGGTAGTGGTTTTTCCTTAATTAGTTATTTGACTGATTGGGGTTTCCACTATACATCGTGAGTTCGTTACTTTATCTTTCTTGCTATATTATTCCGTTGCACCTTCTGTGGGAACAAAGCATTTGTTCCCTCAGACGTAACTCTAACGATCCAACAATTGGTATCAGAGCCTGTTGCTCTAGATTGTTTTCGTTAAAGACTTTGCAGGAAAGATGTCGCCAAGCAATGCTATTGGTGATTCATTCTGGAAGCCTCCACTTCTGAAAGCTGGAGAATATGATTGGTGGGTGGAACAAATCGAGTCTCATATTTGTTCCCTCGATAGACAGATATGGATGATCATTGAAGTTGGCCCCATAACTATTCCAAATGAAAAGGACGCTACAAAGCCTAAACCAAAAGTTGATTACATGGGCGATGACTGGAAGAAGCTGGAGAAAAACAGCAGAGCCAAGAAGATCCTTCACATGGCTCTTCTCCCCACTGATCTCAAGAAAATCATCGGCTACAAGACCGCCAAGGAGATCTGGGATGCTCTAAGGCGTCTCCATCATGGAAATGAAGATGTCAAGAAAAACAGAATTCTCTCCTTGATGAAGGAGTATGATCAAATTTCTCAAGGAAATAGTGAGCACATTCAAGAGTTCTATTCCAGGTTCCAGGGGATCGTAGGTCAACTGGAGTTCCTTGATGAAGAAATGCCAGACTGGAAGCTTACTCACCACTTCATGCAAGGCCTCAACTCTCAGTGGGATGCGATTGCTCTTGCTCTCTACTCCCAGACTGACATCAAGACTCTCACTTGAAAGCAACGCCTCCGTCTATAACCACAAAATAAACAAAAAGGGTGAAGAGAAGGCTAAAAGCATCGCCTTGAAGGTTGAACGTGCCTTTGACTTGTCTCAAGTTGAAGATGGAGATGAGGACGGTGATGAAGATGTGGCTCTTATCACTAGAGCTATGAAGAAGATATGGTCTCGAAACAAGGATATGTTGAGTTCCTT
Organism: Rheum nobile; assembly: GCA_027886185.1. Taxonomy (NCBI): domain Eukaryota; kingdom Viridiplantae; phylum Streptophyta; class Magnoliopsida; order Caryophyllales; family Polygonaceae; genus Rheum; species Rheum nobile. Next base: position 1,596,483 of record WOAB01000652.1, on the reverse strand, counting down.
TAAAGGGAACAGAGATATGAAGGATGTCGTTTGCTACCACTGTCAGAACAAGGGACATCTTGCCAAGAACTGCTTCAAGAAAAAGGCAGGTCTTCCTCCGTCTCGTGAAGGGAAGCAAGCAATGGTCGCTACCTGGGGTGATTCTGACTCGGATGACGAAGAATCATCAAACTCTAGGGATGTCTGTTTAATGGCCATAGAAGACGGTGATGAATCAAAAGGTGGTCTACACAAGGATGAAGTAACTGAATCTGATCTCATCTCAAGCTTGAAAAGTAAGTCAAAAGAAAACTTAATCTCCTTCATTAAGAAACTTGTTCATGAGAATAGTCTTCTCAGTGAGCAGATTGAAGAAAATGATGAATCGATCTCAAGTTTGATCGAGGAAAACAAAGGTTGGGCAGAAAAAGTGCTCAAACTTGAGAAAGTTTCATCTTCTTTTTCAAGTCCTTGCATTGAGTGTCCTAAACTCATTGAGAAGATCATGTCTCTAGAATCCTCTATCTCCTAACTTGAGTCCGAGTCATTAATGTTAAAACTAGGCAATGCAAAACTGTCTAGTGATCTATCTAGACTTAGTGAGGAACAGAAGGAAAAGCCAAAAGGTATTGTGTTTGTAGCGGCCAAGAATGAAAAGAAAACTGAAAAGAAGGAAGTACCTCGCTTTGGAATTGGTTATCAACCTAAGCTTCCTGTTGATGACACTAAGTCTAAAAGTCCTAAAGTCGAAGGAAAACAGTCAACACAAGAAAAAAGGGACAGTTCCTCGAGAAGGAACAATTGCAAAGACTGTTCAAATTCGACTGATGGAAACAAGGCTTGGTATCATGGACAGAAGGCTCATTCCATTTGGTTGAAACAATCTCAAAATGGTAATTCCAATCATATTGATTTTCATTCTAGGATTGCTAACAAAATAATTTGGCTTGGACAGAGTCAGTATGTTGATTTAAAGTGTCAAAGGATCTGTTGGTATTGTGGGCACTCTGGTCACTACAAACAAGAGTGCCTCCTGAAGAAACACAATGAGGAACTTGCTTGTATTGCTAGGGAGGAAACAAATGACATACCTCCTAAAATCAAATATGTTGCTCCCACACTCAGAAAGCCTAAGCTTGTCTGGGTTCGCAAGAACTAACTTTTCTATACAGGCTGAAGTGAGGAAGGTTCCTGATATTTCGTCTGTACTTACTATAGTTACCTGACAGGGAACAAAGGATGTCTCATCTCACTTCTACAGGCTACTGGAGACTCATCAACCTTTTGAATCAAAGGTAAGGGAAAAGTTTGCAGCTATGAGCACTAATTATCTCTTTGTTTCCTGGTCAACACTCAGACAACGTGCATTTCAAGATAAGACATCACTTCTTACGTGATTGTGTGGAGAAAGGATTGGGGTCCATGGATCTCTACGGAACCAAGGCTCAAATCGTTGACATTTTCACCAATGCACCAAATAGGGAACCCTTCATATTGTTCCATATGAAGCTTGGTATGTTCTCCCTATACTATCTGTCTGTCTGTTATGTTCCCTCGATGATTGGCTAAACTACATGGTAAAGTGTGAAAGTTTAAACATCATGTCTTGGTTTATATTCATTCTCTTGGTTATTAAATGAACAACATGCCTAGAACTGTGCTCTTGCTTCACTTATGTGTAAAATTTCTTGCATGATCATCTATGCTATCACAATAACACATAAATCAGCTTTCTTTCGGCCCAAAAGAGTTAGCTTGATGCATTGATCCCTCAATACAAGCCCAAATGATTGTTGACTCTACAGCTTACCCTAGCCTTCATGCTTGATGCTTCCTATGAGCCCCTCTTATCATCCACATCTGGGAGCCTCTCATTCATGATTAAAAATATCAAAAATTTCATATATTGTTTCGTGTGTTGCTCTTTGTACCCTCTCTGGTAACTATCCCACCGCATCACACATTACTACCCTTTTGGTTTGGCGGGAAATCGAATCGTCTCTCTGTGGCTTGCAGCTGTGAGTTGATTGGTGTGACATGAATTTATGGCCTAAGCCTGCCGTTGGGAAGAGTTTTGCAATTAGGGTTGATATGACGGCTGAGAATCATGATGGGCCTCGTTTTTGGGTTTGGCTGAATTTGGACAGATATTTGAAGGGATTATTTTGGGAAGGTAAAGATCTCGGTGTTATCCTTTGGAAACTGGTGTGTTTTGAAGTTATCTTTGGCAACCGAAAAGATCTTGTGACGATTATTTAAATCGGCTCTCCAGGTAATCCTTCCTCACCGATTCACTTGTGCTTTCCTCTCCTCTGCTATTGCCCTCTCTCGTCACCTCTCTTTCCTTAACTCTTAAAATGGCCTCCCACTCAAACCTCCCTGCCGCCACCACCGAAGACCTATAAACCCTTCTAAACAAACTCTCGGCAATGGGAACTGACCCTGCCCTACTCGCCGCCATCTCTCAATCCTTTCCGTCCTCCTCAAACACCACATCATCTCCCCCAACAACCACAAAAGTCACCCCTCCTCCATCACCAACCCCTGATAAGCTTATCATGGTCCCATTCATCGCCCTATCATCTCCTACCCCTCAACCTGCTCCTCAAAACCCTAACCCTAAACCATCCCCAGCCGCTCCCATTGCCGTCTCCTCTAATGAAAAAGATGAGGTCCAATCCTCTCCCACCCATCCAACCCAGATTGAAGAAGAAACTGAGGAATTTATGGGAGAAGCCGCCACGACCACACCATCAGAGGAGCATGCTGCGCTCAAGCAGAAAATTCAAGGGGTTGTCCGCAATTTAGCCAAGGAACTGTCTGAGGATGCTGAGGAGAATGTGCCCTAAGGTCTCCAAGCCCTCTGGAAGGGTTAAGATGGGCTGCTCCAAAAAGCGCAAAACTCGCGCTCAGAGGCAAGCAACCAAGGCATTCTCTCTCAGTTCTGATGAGGAGTCGGAACCCCTCTCTGGGCTCAAAGCCAAAAAGGCTAAGGTCTCTACAGCTCCAGTGCGCCAAAGCCAAAGGTGTCAGCTTGCCAAGTCCAAGGAAAAGGAGGCGGCTGACGATGTCAAAGACATAGGTCACAAGTCCGTAGGACGTAGGTCACAAGTCCGTGGTTAAGGAGTTATTGGTTGACCCTGAGTTCCTGAAGGAGAATGCTTTGGAGGAGGTCTTTCTGTTGTTGGATGCCCAAAAGTGAGGCCACTTGTTTGTTCAAGAGGAAGAGGTTGATGAAGTTCTGCTGAGGGAGTTCTACTCTACTTTCGTCATTGCGGTTAGACCCCATGCCGTTCTGGGGAGTTACAAGATAGGGGGAACTGTCCATATGCTTTCAAGCATTGAGTTGGGTGTTGCTCTGGGGATTCCTCACGAAGGTTACGAGGGGTACCCAAAAGGCCGCTGGCCTAAGGACTTTCCCTACAAAGAGGCAGTTCGTGCTGTGGCAGGTGTTCTGGATCCACCAGAGTCTGGGGGCTTTGACACTTCAGAGATGTCAGCGGTCAACAAGGTGCTATTCCACTATCTCATCTGCAATGTTACCCCAAGGGGACAAAAGCGCAATAAATTGCTAATTCTGGATGTGGTCCTTCTGTCCCTGCTACTGAAGAAGGAGCCAATTTGTCTTCCAAGGGTAATGATGCAACATATGGCCCACGCCAGGAACACGGACCTGCATGCTCTTCCGTTCCCTAGAGTTGTAAAGAAAATTCTGGAGTATCACAAGGTATACAACTCTTCGGCGAAATCGAGCGTCTTTTCTCGCCCTCTGGACCTCAGCAATCTGCACAAGATGCAGTTCGTTCTACAAGAAGGATAAGGGTGGGTTAAAGTGGGAAGTGTGCCTGTCGTTTCTGAAGTTCATGAGGATTCTGAGGATGCTATCTCTGAGGGGGAACAGGAGAAGAAGTCTGATTTGGGGAAGGAATTGAGGAGTCTGTGTCGGGCAGTGACTGATCTAGCCGAACAGCAGAGGCTTCTCATGGCGGATGTGCGCGCGCTGATTGCTCTCCATTCATCGGCTTCAACTGCCGGTCACAGTGGTATCTGATCTTCTTTCCCGCCTTCCTATCCCTCTTTTGTTCCCTCGCACATCTATTCCCACTTAGTTTGTTGTTCTTTGCTTCTGACTTACGTGTTTGCCTTATGGGCATGTTGATCATGTCTGCTTATTTTACACATTTTGATGAATGTGTTCGCACTATGTTTTAAGTTGGTTGTTTTATTTTAATGAACAAGGGTTGTGTGTTTATCTTGCTGTGTTCTTTTTCCTCTCGCTATTTACTTATGTTTTTGATGATGCCAAAAGGGGGAAAATGACAGATAGCTTTAGTTGAGGGGGAACAAAACATGGTTTCATATGTTGCTAGACTAAGGGGGAACTATTGTGTCCAAGTGTGGAAACTTTCTCGATACAACTGTCTTTATCTCCTACGCATGTTTTATTGTCAAGGATGTTTGTCACCATCAAAAAGGGGGAATTTGTTGAATTCCTTAGGTTTTGATGGTAACAAACATTCAACTAATCTGGTAACTAAGTCTTTCAGGAACCAAACAATTATCACAGAGAACCATAAGCAGCGAAGGATTGTAGAGGGAACAAAGTGTTCTCTACATGCTTTGTTACCTCTCAAGGAACATCAATGACGGACATCAATCAAGCTGCGAATGGAGTGAAGGATATTCATCATGAAGATTATGGAAACAATCTTGGAAGATCACGCGGTCAAGGAAGAAGAATCTCGACAGGAAGGATATCGCCGAAGAGAAGATGTGAAGAGAGAATCCGAATGTGTTATCTTAGGAAATCTTTCCTAAGATAATATATTTGGAGAGAGAAGATGATACGAAAAGAGTGGGTCTCGATTCGTCTCGCGCACGGATCTAGATCGAGGAGTTCACCTGGGTCGCCAACTGGTTGTGTTTGGATTGATTAGGGATAAATTATGTTTGATTTGTAACAAGAACAGGTGACGTTGATACCAAGGGGAGGAGTAAAACTCAACTGCAAAGCTTGGCTTAATTTCAACGTAATAAAAATGAAGTACAAGAGAGCCTTTTAAAGGCAAATAGATCACCCAAAAACCCTAATGGGCTTGGGCCTAATTCTAGCTAATTGGGCCGGCCCACTCTACAAGAGTTGGCACACGCCCGAAATAGAAATGACTGAATTAGAAATACTAAAACGGGAAACATACTAAAACTGGAAATAACTAATAATATAGAAATATATAATAAACTGAGCTAAGTACTACTCCAGGGAGGACGCCATGGTCTTGGTTGAATCAGCCTCTTACTGAACCATCTGATGGCGGGCCAGTACCGCATCATTCTCCCTCCCTTAGAATCGAAGCGTCCCCGCTTCGAGCTTGGTGGGGTAAGGGGGAGTCGGCACTTGTTGGTCAGCGAAAAAATGACGTCGGGCTTGGATCCGGGTCTGGGAACCTCAAAGATGAGCAAGTAAGGCTCGGGTCCTAGAGCAGGCACGACGTCAGGTACAGGTGCAGACTTGGGGGCAACGGGCACCATCGCGGGCGCGCTGAGGAGGGGGGGAGCCGCTGCAGTGGGCACGGTAGTGGGCGCACTTCGAGTCGGGGAAGGTTCGGCAGCGGGCACCGGTGTGGGTTCGCTGAAAACCGGCAACGCCACGGTAATGGCCTCCTCAGTGGGCGCATCTACAGTCGGTTCCATCGCGGGAGCGGGTGCCGGTGTAGGGTCGCTGAAGATCGGGTCCGAATGCGCGATGGCGGGCTCCACGACGGGTTTGCAGGGGGTCGGTGGAGACGGAGTAGCCCTTGACTCGGTCCAGAACTCGGCCGAGTTCTGGGCCGAGTTAGGCTCGACTTTTTTGTGGCTTTGCTGACTCGGCCGAGTTGGTGTTGTGAGGTGGCCGAGTGGTTCTCTGATGCAGGAACTCGGTTGAGTTTCCGAGTCGCCGAGGCCGAGTTGTTCTCTGGTGCTGGAACTCGGTCCAGAGGGCACGACAGTGGGCCGCGATGAGGCGACCAACTCGGCTCGAAGTCGAGCCACCGGCCGCTTTAGGGACCGGATCTCGCGCTGCGCGGGTGTGATCTCGGGGGCAGCGGGTCGTCGTTTCGGCGCGTGGGCTTGTGGTTGGAGTCGAGGAGGGGCCGACCAATCCGGTGCCATGTCGCGGTAGACGCGTCGGCGCGGGGGCTCGGGTGCATAAAGGCGAAGTGGCGGGATCCAACCCGGGTCCGCCACGGACCGGGGTCGCGGCTGGTACATGTGTGGTCGTGGGCGTGGTGGCGGTGGTCCATGGAGGCGAAGCGGCGGGATCCAACCCGGGGGCGCGTCGTATGGGTCCATGCCACCGAACCAAGGGTCGTCGATTTCCCACTCGTCGGGTTCAAAGAAGTAGGCCATGGAGCGGGTTCGACTAGGGCTCGGGCATGGGTTCCGAGCGGGTTCGCGGGTCCGGGTGTAGCAGGTGCGGAAGCGAAATTAGGGTTGGCGCGCCGCGGCGGAATTAGGGTTTCTGCAGCGCAGCCTTCATATTCTGTCCTTTTCGAGGGGTAAACGAACTCCGATTTGGACGAATTTTATATGGCTGAACTCGTATTTCGAAGCTCTACAGGAATCTGAAAAAAAATCTCAGAAAAGAGAAAAATTTTCTCGGCGGAATCTGGGCAGAAGTCGACGGCGTCTCTGGCGGCGGTGCGACGTCTTGGTGGCTCGATCAACTGACGCTCTGATACCAGTTGATACGAAAAGAGTGGGGCTCGATTCGTCTCGCGCACGGATCTAGATCGAGGAGTTCACCTGGGTCGCCAACTGGTTGTGTTTGGATTGATTAGGGATAAATTGTGTTTGATTTGTAACAAGAACAGGTGACGTTGATACCAAGGGGAGGAGTAAAACTCAACTGCAAATCTTGGCTTAATTTCAACGTAATAAAAATGAAGTACAAGAGAGCCTTTTAAAGGCAAATAGATCACCCAAAAACCCTAATGGGCTTGGGCCTAATTCTAGCTAATTGGGCCGGCCCACTCTACAAGAGTTGGCACACGCCCGAAATAGAAATGACTGAATTAGAAATACTAAAACGGGAAACATACTAAAACTGGAAATAACTAATAATATAGAAATATATAATAAACTGAGCTAAGTACTACTCCAGGGAGGACGCCATGGTCTTGGTTGACTCAGCCTCTTACTGAACCATCTGATGGCGGGCCAGTACCGCATCAGAAGATCTTATCCTTTACCGATTATGTTATCTTAGGAATTCCTTCCTTAGATAATACAGGTGGTTAAGATAATATTCTTCAAATCATTTAATATCTTCTTGTTACTTTGTTTAGAAGGATATTTTTATCTTGTTACGATTGTGTTAGTTGAGTTGTATTTATAGGATGTGTGATTCATTTCTATGTACGAACTCAGAGCATTAAACTGAGAAGAGAAAGGAGAGTGAAGTGTGTGTGAGCCTTAGAGGGTTGAGATCGTATTCACCGTTGTAGAAGACAATTTCAAATCTAGGTGGAAAGTCTAGGGTTTGGAGTCCAGGCTACAAGTGTAATCGAACAAGAAATCAATAAGACGAGTAGACGCTTCAAAATCCTCTCAAGCGAGAAGCTTGAAGGTAGTGGTTTTTCCTTGATTAGTTATTTGACTGATTGAGGTTTCCACTATACATCGTGAGTTCGTTACTTTATCTTTCTTGCTATATTATTCCGCTGCACCTTCTGTGGGAACAAATCATTTATTCCCTCAGACGTAACTCTAACGATCCAACAATAATGTTTGTGCACCAAGTTGTACGAGTTTGTCCACCAAAGTCTGTTGAAAAGCACCATAATATGTTGAATTGTGCACAAACACGTGAACCTTCTCAATGCACAAACACATGAACTGTGGTGCACAATTACTTGTAACGTGGTGCACATTTATTTATGACATGGTGTACTTGTATTTCATTTAATTATACACTTGTATTTTATTTAAATGGTACCCAATTATTTCCAACATGGTGCACAAGCAAGTGCAGTGACCGATTAACATTGTTCAACGATATTCATGTTTTAAGTGGAGATATTCACATCCATCGATATTCATAAACGCATGAACGTTATTCATAAAGACGTGATCGATATTCATGAACGCTGAAAAATCGTTGAACAAGAAGAAAATGTATCAGGGGAATGGAGCGGTTTTGGAAGAAAGATATGATTTTCTCTCTCCTCTAACAATATCCTTAATTATCTTATTTTAATTAAAATATATATTAACTACCTTATTTGAGAAGATCTGGTAGTTTCACCCATACCATATCCACTATATGATCAATTCATCCATCCATCCATCCATCACCCTCCATCCAATATCCCAGATTAATACTTCCGTTTTACCACAATTCCCATTTTACAGGAGCGTTCCTGTGACAACAATACGTTGGATATATATAGTTGGTTATATTCAAATTGTTTAATTGTTTTTATGGATAAAAGTAATTATTCTATTTTGTTTTATCTTAGTCTGAATAGAAGATATATTTTTATGACAAAAAAATTAGTCTGGATAAAAGATATATTTTTATGGTATTGAATAAAAAATATAATGCATATAAAAATAGATATTAATTATAACAGGGGATTTCTATTGACTTATTATGGACCGGAGGATAGAATTATAAAAAAAACTTAGGTTAAAATCAATATCAAAATTCATTAAATATACAATTAAATTAGAGAAATAGATAAATATTTTTATAGATTGATGATAATATATCAAAGTGTTATTTTAAGGATTTAGTGTAATAGCTTTCTAGCTACAACAGTATTATCTTTAACTTTTTCCTTTTCTTTTTAACTTTTTTTTTCTTTATTTTTAAAAAGGTTTTATTTATCTTTTATTATGGTATTGTTATTAAGTTATTGGATTTGGTTTTCCAAATAGCCACTCTGTTATCAATTACAAAAAAAATCTTCAGATGCCTAAGCGAACATGTTTTCATAAGCCAAAAAGCTAAAAACTAAAATAAAATAAAATAATCTATTATTATTATATATATTAAAGCTCTCACCTTTTGAGCTCTTAGAACGCTTCTGGACCCACCATATTTATATGTCATTTTTTCATTCGTTTCTTTTTTTTATTTCACTTTAAATAAAAATCATTTATCAAATCAAAATTTATATGTAAATATTTAGATTACAATTACTTCCAAAATCAACCAAATTTAAAGTGATAAATAAAATTAACCATCAATCTATATATCTATATATATATATCTATAAAATCTTCACTTGATAGATTTCACATTTTCAAGACTTAATTACAAATTATTTATGAACTTGAAATAATTGATGATGAATAACAAATATGTATGAAAATATCAATATACTATTTGAAATATAATTCAATTGGGTTTTATTTGATTCTCCAATTGAGTTAATTTAGTATATTAATAACTACAAATAAATATAAGTGCCCAACATATATATAATAATAAAACAATGAGTAAATTAATATGATTTTATTTTCAATAATATCATCTCAATGTCTAAAACTTGAATGAAATATTACAAAAGGTATAAAAAAAAGCTAACAAAAGTAATATTCTATCAACAAACTTAAAAAGTTTTAAAAAGAATATAGATTTAAACGTATCATCACTAATATATTGTTGGAAGATTGACAAATAACATCGTCCTAACCTATTAAATTGAAGAAAAAAATAGTATATTTCGATTCATAACTTCAATTTCGGATACTATTTCACTCTAAATATACAATAAAATGTTCTTGAGAATTGGTTAAGTAATATGTACAATCGTAATTTTTACATATATTTAGAGTGGATTTTTCCCCTATAATGATTATATATAAATTCAATCACTTTCTTTCTATTAGTATGTATATGTTTGGAAAAAATCTAATATAGCTACATGTCAATATATTCTCATTTCATGGATATCTTATCTTTTATAATCACGTATTTATTAATTTGTACTCATGTGACGTTTATTCGTATACTAAAATTTTCTTTCATAAATATAAGTCGGCTCGTGCATGACATGAGGGTTTAAACTAGTATATATATTAAATCAAATAAATTTAGAGTCACCATATTGATTTCGGCCCCACAAATCCTAAGTGTCAATTTGTGATTAATTCACTTTTTTTATTAACAATTATATTCAATTTAAATCACAATATCTAATCACATTAACTTCAAATATTTAAAATTTTAAATCACAATATTTAATCACAACTAACTTCAAATATATAAAACTATATACAACTTTTTTATAAAATTTGATTTCTACAAATTACACATACAATAAGCTTATAATATATGTCAAAATAATATATGATAGATTTTCCTACTAAACTTGTATATAAAATACATCTTATATTCATTTATATAATTAGTAATATTATTTTCATGAGTTTGCATATATAATTTGACCTATATAAATTTTTAGGCAAAAATCATACAATATATACAATTTTTAATTCATAGTACATGTATTTTTATAATCAAGCCCAATATATATATATATATATATATATATATATATATATTAAAGTTGTCACATTTAGAGTCACCAGAATGATTCTGGTCCCAACATGCTGACGTGTCAAATTGTGGTTAATTCTTAATTTTAATTTTAGTTCATTCTGGCCCCAACATTACAATTACATATGTATTTTTACAATTTCGTTCGAATTGTCGAGTGGGATGAAACACAACGAATACTCAATCTCATAGAAAAGCCACATTTTCCATTATTCACATTATATATACGTAATTGTAAAGATGTATCGTGATCATCCTAAACAAAATAATTATTATTAAATAAAATATCTTTATTTTAATAATAATACAAATCTATATATAATTTCCAAAAAACTAACTAAATATAATACTTTGCACATTTTAAATAAAGGTAGTGAGATTCATAAATAATTTTATTAACTACGTATAATAACTATGCTATAATAATTTTCATAATTATGTAATTAATCATCACTAAGTTATAAGTCAACAATATATAAATTAAGAAACGACCTTATTATTGGGCCATTAGAACAAGGAAGGGAGAGTCAAACACTAAGCTGAAAAAATTCATGTTGGACCATCGAATGCTGAAATACATCTTTCAATTCATTATTTAATTTAGTAGCTATGCTCTGTTTGAAAAAAATTGGCATCCTATAAGAATACAAAAAATATACATTTTTTAAATTCATATACTTATCAAAGATTTTGTAGGATAATACTAAACAACATAAAGTAAACCATATTTACAAAGAACATTTGAATTTGAAAATTTGAATTTGTATGATAAATTCAATCAAAAACTTCTATTAAGATAATTGCGCTTTAAGATTTTATGCGAAGCCAACAAACATAAAATAAATAAGCCTCCTATGAAATTGTAAAAAAACATAAAATAAATTTAAGAATTTAAAATAGCCTAATATAAGCAAAGGTTTAAATTTTTTATAGTGATTTAGAGAGTTATGTTAAATAATATTTCTATAAATAGTATATAAATTTAAAACAGTCCCGTGACTAGTTCACGGTTAACAAAGGAGCCAAATAAACAACAAAAAATGAATACGAACCCAAAAACGCTCCCTTCTCCTAAATTCACCCCGCCCCTTGAAACCCTAGTTTTCGCTCGACCACCGCCGCTCATCGAGCTTAGCAGCCTCAACCTTCCCCTCGATCTCAATCTTGATTGCGACCTTCTTCAACACTATGCCAAAACCAAATTTCAACAGATCCAGCTCGTTGCTCATCTTGGTTTCTCTGAGAGGGAAACGAAAACTTGGGCGACTTTTGGGGGGATTCTCATCCTTCCTCGCGTCAGAAAGGATGACTGCTGCCTCCTCATCCTGATTCTTAAGGTGTGGAACCTCTCATCCCTTCTCTTCTCTTCGGGTGTCCTCAGAGGATGCTTCCTTGAGCCAGTTTGGGATCCGGGTTCAGTGGAGAAATGGACTAAGGACGGTCTAGGTAGAGCCGTCTCTTGTGCTACTGTGCATCCCTTGCATCTCGAGGATTTGTACATCCTTTACTGCTCTAAGGATGAGTTTTGGTACTGCGGTGTGCACCGTTACCTTTCCACTGATGTTCGAGAGGAGATCTGGTGTGATCAGCCGCTCAAACCCTTCCGTAATGGGAGATCTTGGACGCTGTTGCACAGGTGTAATCTCTCCCTACTTTCTTCCATTTTTTGGCTGATTTTTCTTTACTCTGTTGATTACCTTCTGTCTTTTTATCTTGACCGAATTTACTCCATTCACCATAACATGAACTTTGCTAGCCTGTTCTCATTTCTGTCTTTGAGCTGTTCTGCTTGCTTCGGTTTTTATTTCTCTGCTTGTAGGGTTGTTTTTCCTTCATCCATTTCGATGGATAAAGGAATGAGGACTTTGAATGAAGTTTTAGGCACCTCTGCTGATGTCTCTAATTCTTCCTTTGATATTTTAACTTATAACCCTGGACCCATTACTGAGAATTCCTTTGAGGTGAACCCTCATGCTGTGGTGAAAACCAATACTACAGATCTCCTTTGTTGGATGACTAAAAGTAGCAACTCGAAACACTTTTACTTGAACAAACGGATCTGGAAATGGCTTTTAATGCCACAAATTCACTGCTTTTTGAAGTGGCTTGAGCACATGAGTATGAAATACAAACCCCAGGACATATTGAACAATCAATTGTTGAAATCTGGAGTTGGCTCTCAAGCCAATACACCCGGAAAATGTTATCCTATGGGAATCAAACAAAGTATGACAACCTACCCCATGAAAAAAATTTACTGGAGGTTGACCTCTATGCCTTACTATGCTATAATTGAAAATTTGAGCTACTTATTGCTTAATGCTGAGACAAGTGAAAAAACTTATTCTAATCCTATGTGTCACGCATACCTTGATATTTTTCTGTCTCTTAATCATAATGATCAACTTATCAGAAATATGAATAATGTGCACCATCATAGTACAAATTGTTATCCTTATTGGATTTACCTTGATGATATACACACTGAAAACTGGCTGCATGACAAATTAAAATTATACTCATACATAGATTTTGGTTATAATTATGAAACTGAACAACTGAACTTTGCTTATTCTTACTATGTTTCCTGGTGTTGCCTGTTTTGGATGTTGTATGTCCTATGTTTCCTTTTCTTGCCTCTTCGTTTCTTTTTGTGGTGCCTTCTCTTTCCCTTCCATGTTTTCCATTTTTTCAAGTCGCTCTGGTATGCTCTTTCTGTCCCCTTTCTTTCTTTCAGTTTGTTGGTTTCTCCCTTGCTTTCTTACGGCTGGAATAAATTGACTAAACTGAAACTCTTGAATACTTTACAAGGACAAGTAAAGCTTGAACAAGTAAAGCTCGAACAAACTCTCAACCAAATCCTTAAAGGGGAATACAAGATATTGCTTGGAGAAATTTTTTTTCTACTGAACCAAAACTTCCTGCTGAACCCTCACCATCTGCACAAACATTCTGCTATGCAGAAATTCTTGAGATATGGTGCCTTGAAACACTAAAATAAAGTGAATAAAGCTTATGGCTTTTGAAAATCACAGTGGAGATACAAGGACAAATCAAATTTTGCTTGTTTCGCTTGTCCATTTAGTGTGTATAGAACTTACTATTCAGGGCTTGAGAACCATGCAAACAATAGTATGAATGAAAACCAAACTCATGTTAAAAGTTGGTGCCATGAGTTTTCTAATTTTAACCTACACACATCACCCCTTGTGATTTGCTATCACATTCATGAATTGAAATGGAGCAATTGTTATCATACTAATCATTGCAATTTCAACCTCCTGGTTGAGTATTTCAAATATCAATACCCGTGTGACCAAACTGATAAGGTGGTGATTTTTTTTTGAACATAACTCAACACAGTGGAATAATCAGAGCTATATGAGAATCAATTCCAATAATAACCAAAATTTTAATCCTAGTATAAAACAGTGGATTAAGAAAAATAAAATTGAATCTCTGAAATCTAAATTTGTACTTATCAGGATCAACTACCGAGTGATTAAACAAATGAAAATACATAATAAGACCCCTAACTGTCAGTGGATATGGGGCAAATTTACAATAGGTTTTTTTTTATGAAGATTACAATCTGGAATTGTAGAGGGATTGGGAAAAGAAACTTATGGATGGATATTGAATCCTTCTGTAAAATTGAACGAGTTCAATTATTAGCATTATTTGAAACAAGAACGAACAAAGAACCTAATGAAAAACTCTGGAAAAAAGCTGGGTTTGATCAATTCTATTCTGTTCCAACAATTGGTTTTGCGGGCGGTATTTGTGTTATGTGGAAGACATACCAACTGTCTAATGAAATTCTCAAAATTGATAAAATAGAATCAAGATTCATTAGTATCAAGTATACAAATCTGTGTAGAAACGTCAAAGTATTACTCATACTAACGTATGCTCCGCCGAATGAAGCTGGCAAAAATGAATTCTGAGAAAATATTATTTCATTCATTAAAAATAGTGCCTTTCCTTGCATTATTATGGGGGACCTAAATGAAATTCAAGATCCTACTGAAAAATCGGGGGGATCTATACCTACTATGACAAAGTTTGCTAGATTGCGACACTTTAAAAATGAGTGTGAATTATTGGATATTCCAATACAAGGAAATGCATTTACCTGGAGAAAAAACAAAACAGAAATTAATAACATCTATGAAAAATTGGACAGAGTTTTGGTACACCACCAGATTCTGCAATGGTACCCAGATATCTTTACTAAACACTATGCATTTACCAGTTCAGATCATTGCCCCATATCTATAGATTTAGAAGCTACAATCCCTTTCAAAAATCAACCTTTTAAATTTGAAAAAAATTGGATGACCAGAAAAGACTTTAAAAATGTTGTAAAACAAGCCTAGAGAACCAATTATCATGGATCTAGGATGTACAATCTAGTATCCAAAACAAAGCTGTTAAAAAAGCATGCCAAAACTTGGAATAAAAGCACATTTGGGAATGTGTTTACACAGCTAAAAACTATAGAAAGTCAGCTACCCGAAATACAAATTAACATTTGTACAAACCCTAGTAATAGTCAAATTCTAAAACAAAACATGCTCATGAAAAAAAAAAACTCCTTGGATTTCAAAAAATATTTTGGAATCAAAGGGCTAAAGTGAAACATATTAAATTTAATGACAAAAACACAAGCCACTTCCACAAAATTGCTAGTGGTAGAAGAAATAGAAAAATTATAAAAGAAATCAAAACACATGAAGGCACTAGCATAATTGGAGAAGAAAAAATCAGAAATGAGATTATAAATGATTTTATAAAGAGATTCAAAAGTGAAAACATGAATGCAAATTTATTACGAGAAAACCTTGAACTAATTCACCCTGAAATTACAATAGAGGGAAACATTGAACTAACTAGAAATGTATCTAATGAAGAAATTAAGAGAGCAGTTTTTAACATTGGGTCTGATAAATCACCTGGCCCAGATGGCATGACAGCTGAGTTCTATCAAAAATATTGGGACATTGTTGGCCCATCTGTGATTCAAGCTGTGAAAAGCTTCTTCCTTTTTGGGAAACTACTCAAACAAATCGATCATACATTTATATCCTTAATCCCAAAATGTGATAACCCTAATTCCACAAACCATTACATGCCTATAAGTCTTCGTTCCACTATATATAAGATTATATCAAAAATCTTAACAACAAGACTCAAAAACACTATGGAAAAACTAATTCACCCCTTGCAGGAAGCCTTTGTTGCAAATAGAGCTATCAAAGACAACATCTTAATAGCTCTTGAAATCTTTCATTCTTTTAAATCGAAAAAAGAAACTGAGGGTTTTATAGCTCTTAAACTAGATATGGAAAATGCATATGACAAAATTGAATGGAACTTCATCATCAAAGTAATGGAGAAATTTGGGTACCATGGAAAATTTATAAATTGGATAAAGGAATGCATGACTACAGTCTCCTTCTCGATACTAGTCAATAATGGTCCAACGGAAATCTTCAAACCCACTAGAGGATTACGCTAGGGCGACCCCCTTTCACCATTCCTCTTTATTTTAGGATCGGAAAATTTAGCTCGAAAACTACAACAAGCATCTCATAGATCTCGTAAGCCTATTGGTTTCCAAACCTCTACAACTGGAACTCGAATTCCCTTCCTGGCCTTTGCGGATGACATTATGATTTTTTCAAAAGCAAAATAGGAAAACTGTAAGGAAATTAAAGATATTGTGGATGAATACTGTAAAATTTCAGGACAAAAAGCAAACTACCATAAATCAGTCTTTCAAGTTACGAAAAGAGTTACCAACACAAAAAAATGGCAATTCAAGGTTCTTACAATCACAAATATGATATCTCTTGAAAAATATCTAGGATGTCCTATCATTAATGGTAGAGTTAACTCTAACACCTTTGCTGATATCTTAATGAGCACACAACAACAATTGGCAAAATGGAAAGCCAATTCTCTATCTCAAGCAAGTAGAACAACTTTAATCAAAGCAAATCTTGCATCTAGACCCAACTATCTAATACAAAGTTTTATGCTTCCTACACAAACGCATAATGAACTTGAATTTCTTTTGGAATAAAGCTCCCTCATATAAATCTCTTATAGGTTGGGAAAAGATATGCAAACCTACACAACAAGGAGGACTTGGATTACGAAAAACGAAAGACATGAACAAAGCCTTATAATTTAAATTATTATGAAAAATATTGGTTGACCAGATAATTTCTGGGTGAGAATTATAACTAAATAGTATCTGAAAACATAACATATCTTACATTATGTTAAAAAAAGGCAAATGCTCTTGGCAGTGGTCTAATATGATTAATATTTTGGACGAATTCAAAACTGGACTCATATGGCAAGTTGGAAATGGTAAAACCATTAAATTTTTGACGGATAGATGGCTATCTAAGACTCCATTATGCGACATTATCAATATACAACCAGATCAGAACAAAGATGCCTTGCTGGCAGAATTTATTCTCTCGAATAATACTTGGAACAAAGAAAAAATTGTACAAATTTTATCCATGGACATCTATAAACAAATCACTTCGACACCAATACCCATTAACAATATTAATGATAGAATCTACTGTTATTCCAGTAAAAATGGTTGGTTTTCGACAAAATCTGTCATGGATATGACAGATTTTGACAAACACCTCACGAAGTACTAGTAAGATGAGCCTAGTCGATCTCGAGAGAAAATTAAAAACACTCTTGACGGCTTGAGATTCCAAGAATAATTAATTGTAGAAAGGATTTAAGATGTAAGAACACCTAGAGAATTCCAAGAATCGAATCAATAATCTAGTGTCGATTAGCCTAAACATTTCTCCACTCATGAAGACAGTTTTTAAAGATGGTAATGGAAGCCATCACCCTTGCAGTTGTGGGAGAAGATCTGGCTTTATTCTATCACTCTAAGCTCTTGTTCGTATTTTTTGAAGTGTGGTCACAATTCAGAGTTACTCCATGAGCAACATACAAAGATCCTCCCGTAACACATTTACAGCTTGCTAGAGCTCAGATTTGCAAGGAAATCAGCTTTCCTATTAACATCCATACAATTTCAAATCACAGCCTTGCCACCCTAACAAGTCTTTACATGCAGCTTCAACATAAGAAAAGGGACTGAGCTGTCTTGACTTGTACAGTTGTACTTGTCTTCATCCATTCACAAGCTTCAGCCCACTGCACAACCACCTCTTTCTCGGCCTTTCAGTTTCCAAATACCTGTCGGCCCCTGAGACGGGTGACTAGGTGGACGGTGGATCCATTCCGGATGTTATAGTCCGCCAGGGTCCAGTCATCTTCCCACAACTGCTTACTACCAAAAAGTAGCCTTTGCTCCTCAAATGGAATGCCCTCTTTCTCCTGAATCTTGGTCTTCAAGTTGTCAATCGTGTCAGAGCTTGGCACCTCAAGGAAGATGGTCTTGCCTTCGAGCATCTTCACGAAGACGTGCACAACGCTCCTAGGACGAACAACTAGGAGGACGGTGAAATCATTCTGGATGTCATAGTCAGCCAGGGTCTTGTCATCTTCCAACACTCTGCAGCCAAAAATCAGCCTCTGGTGGAATCCCCTCTTTGTCCTCAACTTTGGTCTTGACCGTCCGAGATTTTCACCTCAAGTATGATGGTATTGCCCCTGACGGTCGTAACCGACATATGCACAACTCCCCTGTGACGCAGCATTAGGTGGAGGGTCGACTCCTTGTGGATGTTATACTTAGCAAGGGTCTCATCATCTTCCAACACCGTACTACCAAAAGCTAGCCACTGCTGATCAGGTGGGGTTGATTCCTTGTCCCAGATCATGGTCTTGACATAACCAACAGTGTCTGAACGCTCTACCTCGAGGGAGATGGCCTTGCCAGTGACGGTCTTCACAAAGATCTGCATACTGCCCCTGAGATGGAGCAATAGAAGGATGGTGGAGCCCTCCTGGATTTTATGGTCAGCCAGAGTCCTGCCATCTTTTAGCTTGGTACTATCAAAGACTAGCCTCTGTTGGTGACGTGGAATGCCCTTTTTGTCCTCAATTTTGGTCTTCAATTCTCCAATTGTTTCGGAACTTGACGCCTCAAGTGTTATGGGATTGCCCATGAGGGTCTTCACAAGGATCTGCATTTTGCTCCTTAATCCTTATACGAGGCAATGAGTCGAGGGTCAATTCGAACACAATTTCAATGGAATTCTAGAGAATGACTGATATTAAATGGTTTTACCTCAAACATTAATGTTACCAACGGTTAATAGTCACTCAATGTTAAAAGGCAGTAAAATGGAGCTATATCATAATTACAAGTGGTACTAAGCAGATAAACAAGATAATGCAGCGTTACGAACTTAAGCAAATTTCACTAGTTCTGCAGACAGCAAAACCACTGCTCTATCACAAAAAACTTAACGGCAATGATCCAACAATCACAAACATCAGATAGCACGAACAAAAAGAGGCAAGCACACACCAGAAAAGAGGCGACCATCAAAATAAACAGAGGCGGTTACACACAATCATCACCAGAACTGGTCGAAGAATTAGGAAAAAAACAAACAAACGATTTCAAGAGTGAAATGTAACACGAACTGCACAACTGGTACAACAATTTTAAACCTAAATTTCTTGGAATCATGGAATTCAATTATCTGAAAGACAATGAACATCGAGCGGTAATCGGAGCTTACCTTGAAAAGATATGGGAATAGATTTAAGAATGAAGAGGAGAGAGAGGTTGCGCGGAGAGAAACCCTAACAGATCTTTGGGAGAGTGACGAGAGTTTAAATACAAGTTTGGAAGGCGATCATACCAGGAGTGGAAGTCGAGTAGTGTCCAGTTTTAACACTATGTTCGTCCTAAATCATTCATTTATTTTTATAAACTGAGTTATAAAAGAATTAAAGGTAGAGTTTATTTGTAAGACCCGAAAGAAAGTAAAAGACGAAAATAAAGAATAAATATCCATAATTATTGAGTGAATTTCCCACGGAATTTTTCAGATGCATCAGATAGAATTAATAACCAGTAAATTATCGTCTTCGATAATTAGTTGTTTGATATTGAGCCTAACAACATATTGAATACTTGAAAGTGCTGCTAGCGCCTCATTATGGAGTATAGAAGTTGAGGAGATCTGTTCCCGGTAAAAAGAAAGAGCTTTTCCATTATGATCTCTGAGGATGTATCCAAAATGTGAAGTGTTATCGTTTTTCTTGGAGTCATCAAAATTAAGTTTTACTCAGTTAGGAGAAGGTTTCTTCCATGTCCGGTTTGTATGCAATGCATGGTTTCTTCTGATGGCTAATGGTTTTATGGAGTCAGTGGATAGGGTCCAGTCTTGAAAGAATCGCCAAGCTTGTTCTGAGGGGCAGAAGTTAAGAGGAGTGTGAGAGTGTCAAAAGATAAGGTTATTACGATGAGTCCAAATGGACCACCAGAGAAATAGTAGAGGAATGAGATTAGAATTTGATTGTCTGAAGTACTCAAAATTATATTGAAAATCTGATGTATATCGGAGAGAAAAAGAGGAATGAAGTTTTGATTCAAGGTTATATATCATTGACTCAGTGAATGGGCAAGTGAAGAACAAGTGATTAAGATCTTCGTCCGCAGTTTGGCATAGCTGGCAAGTGGAGTAAACGGAGTAATAGTGTCGATTAAGACGTTTCGTGGTGGGAAGTGCATCTATGACGGATTTCCAGATAAAGTTTTGAATCTTTGGAGGGATCTTTAGTTTCCAAATCCAAGAGTAAAGTTGTGTTTGGGGATTGAGAACGCCGCAATGATGCAATTTATGTGCGGAAGAAGTGGTAAATTTACCGTCAAAATTAAATCTCCAAAGAAGTCGGTCTTCGATAGGTGTTGACGGGATGTGTATATTAGTAATTTTATCAATGATGTGATGAGGTAAAAAAGTTTGTAGATAAGATAAATTCCATTGGTGGGATGTGGTGATGAATAAGGATACAGTGATATCAGGTGCAGTGTTGTTGTGAAAATAAGGAAAAAGGTCACAATTGGGAACCCAAGAGTCAGACCAAAATTTTATTGTTTTACCATTTCCGAGTTCCCAGCCAAGACCTTTCTTGAATTCATCGCGGAGATGCAACAGACGGCAAAATTGCCAAGACTGTTTGGCCTTCTTACGGTAAAGGAAAAGGTCTATAGAAGTAAGATATTTTTCAGTGATTATTCAGACCCATAAATTGTTTGTGTCAGTCAAATTTTCCATAATAATTTCATTTGAAATGATTTGTTTATGTCATGGGTGGTGTGGAGGCCCAATCCTCCAAATGTTTTAGGTTGGCAAATGGAGTTCCAACTAATAAGGGAGCGGTAATTAGGGTTGTATTTGTTTCAGAAGAAATTTTTAATAATCTTATCCATTTCATAATTTCATTACAAACTGAAGTAGGGAGCAAGAATCTCTGCATTAAGTAGTTAACCTTAGGGCATAAGTTTGATTGAATGAGAACAAGACGTCCATCTTGAGATAAAGTATTGGCCTTCCATTTAGATAATTGTTTTTTGAGGTTCTGGATGTAGTCATCAAATATTGCCTTTTTGACACGACCTCGAACGATATGAATGCCTAGATATTTTTCCATAGATTTAGTAACTGGTAGGTTAAGAATGGATGCAAGAGATATGGTGTGGGGGTCCTTAATGTAATGGATAATCCAGAGTACGGCTAAAAGTGTTTAAGAGGTCCTTAATGTAATGCATATTTTGTGAAGTGGCATTAGCAAAAATTAAGGTATCATTAGCAAAAGTGAGAAAGGGAATACACGTTCCGTGACGAGATAATTGAATTCCAATTTTCCGATTAGGTTGCTGAGCTTCTTTTGATAGAGTATGGGAAAGGTATTCCATTGCGATAATAAAGATGAAAGGGGCAATGGGGTCACCTTGACGTAATCCACACAAAGGTTTAAACATAGGTCCAGGTTCATTATTAACCAGTACCGAAAAAGAAGTAGAAGTGATACATGTCATAAGTTTTGTAACCCATTCAAGAGAGAAGCCAAATTTCAGTAAAACGGTTCGAACAAAGTTCCAGTTAAGCTTGTCGTAAGCCTTTTCCATGTCCAATTTAAGAGTCATCCATCCTTTCTTTCCTTTATTTTTAGCATGAAAGGAATGAAAAATTTCGTGAGCTAATAGAATATTGTCTTGGATATAACGACCTTCCACAAATGCACCTTGATATGTACTAATTAACTTAGAAAGGACTAATTTTAACCTGTTAGCCATAATCTTTGTGATAATTTTATAAATCGTATTGCATAAACTAATTGGTCTATAATGATTGATAGTGAGTGGGTTGTCATTTTTGGGGATAAGCGTTATGAACAAGTGAGCACATTATTTCAACAGTTGTCCAAAATGAAAGAATGCCTAAATGGCAGGAGTCAGGGATCTACCAACATTGGGCAAGAAAGTTTGATAAAACTCAACGGGATAGCCATCAGGACCCGACGTTTTATTGGAGGGCAAATCGAAAACCACATGTTTAATTTCCTCATAAGTTGGCAGAGCTAATAATTGAATATTGTCTTGATGGTTGATGAGAGTAGGAATAATGTAGAGATCATGATCTGAAAGCATTTGACTGGTCGCATGAGTAAAACGTTGTTGCGATTCGAAAGAGATCATTTGCTGAATTAGATGGTGATTTTGAAGTATACACCCGTTTTGTGTTTGGAAGGTGGATATTTTATGTCGGTACATATGTATTTTAGCTAAGGATTGATAATATTTTGTATTTTTATCTATATTCTGTAGGTGAGTAGATTTTGCGTGTTGTTTCCAGAACATGTGTTGAAATTCCAATAGTTTATTATATTTTAGTAGATGACATTGGTATTGGATATTGATAGGTGTCATTTCATGCACCTTAACTAGTGATTATTGACATATTTTAGATGGAGTTTTGGAGTAGATTTAGGCTAAGTCTGTAATCCAGAAGAGTAGTTGAGAAGTGAAGATATCCAAGGTTTTACGGCTTAGATGGAGATGATGAGGATCTGCTGGAATTTATTGGAGAAGACTACCAACACTTGGTAGTAAAGAAGAGTAGAAGAGGAGCTGAAGAGAGAAAAATCACCGCCCCGCGCCAGAGCCACCGCGACCCGGCGATGGGTCTCAGAGAAGGATGCCGCCCCGCGGTGGAAATCACCGCCCCGCGGTGGGAGATGGCGCCCCGCGGCCATCACGTGAGGCAATGCGGCGAAGTAATTAATTTATTTCGAGCCCGTGATGCTGGAATTGAATAAATTCGGCCCAGGAAGATGAGAGGCCCATGACGGCTGGGCCCAATTGAAGAGAAGATGCCGCGTGAAGGAAAGCCGAAGAATTAAAGCTGGAAGATTGACGGAGGATGACGTCAGCCATGTGCTGATTGGAGTGCCGTTGCTAAGTTGGGCCGATGCTGCCGTAGTGGGCCGTGTTGCTGCTGTTGCTAGATGGGCCGCTGATGCTTGCGAGAGGAGGCCGAGCGTAAAGCTGACCGCGAGGCTGTCAAGGCCGAGCAAGAATTACGGGATTAATTCCCAAATTTGGATTGTTTATTTTACTATTACTTTATTATTTTATTTCCTTGTAATTGGGGTTTGTGATCTTGGGCTTTAGGTTAACTCTATTTAACCTAATTCCCACAGCCTCCATTCACCATTAGATTAGATTAGATTAGATACAATTCAGTTTGAAGTTCGTTTCTTTTCCGCCTCTAGGGTTCCAACCCATGGAGAACGAAACACCTTGTTTTACTAGACGTTTGAAGCAATACAGTTGATTCGGTTGTGAGATTTCTATATCCTTGTTCTTATTTTTATGTGTGTTGGTTTGATTCTCTTGGTTATATTGATTATTGATTTATCGTTATTCTTCATAGTCTGGCCAGCTAGGTTGAATACTTTTTTATCAATTGCTAGGATTGCATATAGGGGTTCCGAGTGCATATCTAGTGGCAAACACAATTGTGCGTATAGGGGTTCCGAGCATACAATTGTGAGTGAGAATCATTGCATGTTAAGTAGGGGAGTGAATACTTGTACGTCTTTCTACTTGCATGTATCCTATATCCTTGTGTGCATTGCTATTGCTGTGTTGGTGCTAAAGTACGCTGACAACTGTGAGAATCAGTGGTACTTTATCATTGGCATAGTAATAAGTCTATCGACAACTGTGAGAATCGATAGTACTTAAGATCAGGATGGGAACAACCATAAGAATAGTTAAAGAACTTGGATTTATAAGATTTCAATGATCGACTTATCTCTGTATTGTGGATCTCGTTCTAGTAGAACTACTTTCCCCATTCATATTTTCTCATCAACTACACTTGTTTGCTTTGCTCTGCTTGATAACCAAAACCCCCCTTTTCCTGTTACTTTGCATGCTTATAGACACATAGATTGATTACTTCCTCCCTGTGGGATTCGACCCTTGCTTGCCTCTATTACTTGTTTAGGTTTGTTAGGATTATTTTGTTTAAGGTGTCACGACAACGCCTTATCCAATTGGCGCCGTTGCCGGGGAGGCAAGATTTGATTTTTCTGTGTGTTTGTTTGTGTGTTTGTTACTTTGGTGTGGACCTATCTTACGGTCTACACCCTTGCTACTGATTTTTGTTTTTCTTTTTGATTTTTGTTACAGATATGGATTTCTGGGGAGAACCGCACGAAAGACCATGCCCCTACTCATTTTCACCAGAAAGGATATACGACCCAACTCCCAGTGCAGCATGGCCAGCTAATGCCTGCAGAATCTATCGCGATGCGCTGCACACCACTGACGACTGTCCAGGACTTCCCGCATTAAGAGCAGCAGTAAAAGCACGTCGAGATGCAAACTCGCAGGGACCGAGGCAGAAGCCATATCCGGACACTTACAGCTCAGGGTGGAGGGAGCACTATAACCCAGTTCCATATAGAAATCAACCACAATGTTCGCCCGCACCCAATGCTGATGTACTCAAGACCCTGATGCAAAGTATAGCAACTGTGGCCCAGAACGTGATCTCAATGCATACAACCATGGCCCAGAACGTGTCCTCACTACAAGCAACCATGGCTCAGAGTGTCCAACAACAACAAGAGGTGATTTCCAGTCTCCAAAGCCAAGTTGACCAACTGAGTCAAGCGTTGATTGAGTCGAAGTCTGCTGAAAAGGAGAGCGACCGTGAGATGGAGAACATCGCCCACCGCCCCGCGTCACCCGTCACCGCGACCCGGCGTGAAGTCCCAGTTCCTCACCGCCCCACGGCAATGACCGCCGCCCCGCGGTGGACGAAGTACCTCCTAGCGCGACCTCGCCGCGGCCCGGTGTCCAAAATTTCAGATATGCTGGTGAGGTTTGGGTAGATCCTTACGGGGTTGCACGGCAGGTGCTTTCTGAGGAGGAGAACTTCTTTGGAGATGAGTGGAGCGACGATGAGGAGGAGTGCTGCGATCGCGAAAATACTCCAGAGACAATCGCCCCGGTAGTCCCCGATCCTCTGGAGGCTGCCTATGATGAGTTTGTGCATCTCAACTCCTTCCCGCTTGTTTCGATGCAGCCCGTCGAGTTACTCAAAGGCCGAAGAACAATGAGGATATCTATGAGGCCTTCAGTAACTGCCAAAAAACCGTCCCCTTGGTCACACTGGCGGACAGCACCCCTCGCAACAAGGAAATGTTAAAGGTGCTGGGTATGATCAAGAAGAAACCGAAGGGGAGGCACAAGAAGGAGAACTGGACTCAAGTGGTGAATTCTTACATGCTGGATACGGGGCAGGACATACATACATCCCCTGAGATGCTGGATAGGCCATTTCTGAAAATGGCAAGTGCGTTCATGGGTATGCACAATGGTCCACCCACAAAGAAGTGCACAAGCATGGGGGAGAGGCTCGACATGGAGTATACAAAGAGGCATCCCCCTGATATAGATCTCAGGTGCTCAAAAGCTAGGACCAACCCGAGTTGAGGAGGCTGGAGTAGTATGTCAAGCCATGACAATAACTAAGGCGCTGTCCGGGAGGCAACCCGAGGTATGTTTTACTTTCTTTGTTTCTTGCATTAGTTTTGCTTGTTTTTGCTTTGTTTTTGTTTTGGTTTTTGTTTCCGACTAACCTGCAGGGAAGAGACCCATGCCTATTGAAGAAGGTGTTTACCACCAATGTAAGTCTTCTCTTCCCTACACTAAGTCACCCCCCAAAAAAACCTTAAACGGGGGGGCAAAAAAAAAAATCGAGAAAAAAAAAAAAATTCTACCGAGGCCAGCTGTCCAGAGTTCCCCATGGAGATGGTGCGCATCATGTTGTCAAGGAGGAAACCTTAGCCCTACACATTATTTGGCAACGATGATGGCCCTACAATTGGCAGCTGAGGAGGAGGAACACTAGAGCCCCCAACATGATCATATATGGGCTCCACCATGTGTTCCTAGAAGGCCGTGTGACCCCGCCATACTATGTTTTACCACTATTCACCTAAGTGGTTCTCTTTTGGTTGCACGGTAGGAGAAGATGATAGAGTTGTTGAAGACACCCGCCCAACACCAGAGACCTGGGCTTTATTGAGAAGACCGCCAGCAAAAAAGGAAGTGTCCAAGCAGCTTGGCGACAATGTGAGTTATTTTTTGCTTTTCCCTCTGCTTCTATTCTTTTGTCTTTTATTACATTGAGGACAATGCAATGTTTAAGCATGGGGGAGAGTTTTATACTTGCTACGTCACTGAGGAGAAAAATGAATAAAAATGAAAAAAGCCAAAAATTGAAAAAAGGCATACATTAAAAATCCTGGGATAGGTCGAAAACCCGAAAGGGCGGCCTAGGTAATAAGCAGGTGACTTGGACCAGCATTAGGCTGGGGTAATATGTGGTCAAGAGTGACGTGAGCTTATGTGAGTACATCTATTGGAAAATGAAATGAGTGGCTTGGTGAAAACCCGAAAGGGCGCCTTGGCAAAATGAGCGAAAAAGAAGAAGAGTGATTCTAGGATTTCTCATTATTCTTGGCGAGGCGTCATAAGAAGAGGAGTCAAAGAAGGATTGTCGGGTAGGTCACTCTGGAGGGATAAGAAGATAGATGGGAGATAGGATTAGAATTTATTCACTCTATGGTGTTTGGGATAAGCTTGGGGGAAGTACTCTGCTTTCCTTTTAGCTTGGATGTGTGGGTTTTGAGATTTATTGAGTTGTGTTGTATTGTGTTGATGTGCTGTGCGTATGGTTTTGGTTGTCTGGAGCTGATGGTTGAGTTGTTGTAGTCACTGGTATCATGTTTGCTCACACTTCCTGAGACCTTGGTGTTTGATTGGAGTATGATTGGTTTTGATTTACTCGGGACGAGTAAAGGTCTAAGTGTGGGGATATTTGATAGGTGTCATTTCATGCACCTTAACTAGTGATTATTGACATATTTTAGATGGAGTTTTGGAGTAGATTTAGGCTAAGTCTGTAATCCAGAAGAGTAGTTGAGAAGTGAAGATATCCAAGGTTTTACGGCTTAGATGGAGATGATGAGGATCTGCTGGAATTTATTGGAGAAGACTACCAACACTTGGTAGTAAAGAAGAGCAGAAGAGGAGCTGAAGAGAGAAAAATCACCGCCCCGCGCTAGAGCCACCGCGACCCGGCGATGGGTCTCAGAGAAGGATGCCGCCCCGCGGTGGGAGATGGCGCCCCGCGGCCATCACGTGAGGCAATGCGGCGAAGTAATTAATTTATTTCGAGCCCGTGATGCTGGAATTGAATAAATTCGGCCCAGGAAGATGAGAGGCCCATGACGGCTAGGCCCAATTGAAGAGAAGATGCCGCGTGAAGGAAAGCCGAAGAATTGAAGCTGGAAGATTGACGGAGGATGACGTCAGCCATGTGCTGATTGGAGTGCCGTTGCTAAGTTGGGCCGATGCTGCCGTAGTGGGCCGTGTTGCTGTTGTTGCTAGATGGGCCGCTGATGCTTGCGAGAGGAGGCCGAGCGTGAAGCTGACCGCGAGGCTGTCAAGGCCGAGCAAGAATTACGGGATTAATTCCCAAATTTGGATTGTTTATTTTACTATTACTTTATTATTTTATTTCCTTGTAATTGGGGTTTGTGATCTTGGGCTTTAGGTTAACTCTATTTAACCTAATTCCCACAGCCTCCATTCACCATTAGATTAGATTAGATTAGATACAATTCAGTTTGAAGTTTGTTTCTTTTCCGCCTCCAGGGTTCCAACCCATAGAGAACTAAACACCTTGTTTTACTAGACGTTTGAAGCAATACAGTTGATTCGGTTGTGAGATTTCTATATCCTTGTTCTTATTTTTATGTGTGTTGGTTTGATTCTCTTGGTTATATTGATTATTGATTTATCGTTATTCTTCATAGTCTGGCCAGCTAGGTTGAATACTTTTTATCAATTGCTAGGATTGCATATAGGGGTTCTGAGTGCATATCTAGTGGCAAACACAATTGTGCGTATAGGGGTTCCGAGCGTACAATTGTGAGTGAGAATCATTGCATGTTAAGTAGGGGAGTGAGTACTTGTACGTCTTTCTACTTGCATGTATCCTATATCCTTGTGTGCATTGCTATTGCTGTGTTGGTGCTAAAGTACGCTGACAACTGTGAGAATCAGTGGTACTTTATCATTGGCATAGTAATAAGTCTATCGACAACTGTGAGAATCGGTAGTACTTAAGATCAGGGTGGGAACAACCATAAGAATAGTTAAAGAACTTGGATTTATAAGATTTCAATGATCGACTTATCTCTGTATTGTGAATCTCGTTCTAGTAGAACTACTTTCCCCATTCATATTTTCTCATCAACTACACTTGTTTGCTTTGCTCTGCTTGATAACCAAAACCCCCCTTTTCCTGTTACTTTGCATGCTTATAGACACATAGATTGATTACTTCCTCCCTGTGGGATTCGACCCTTGCTTGCCTCTACTACTTGTTTAGGTTTGTTAGGATTATTTTGTTTAAGGTGTCACGACAATGGTATTGGATATGGAGAGAAAGAGAGGAATTGGAACGCAGAAGGGCTTCTTATAATTCCTGTAGTTTAGTTGTTGTTGCTTTGAGTTGTTCAAAATTGTTTTTATGTTTAGCTCTAGACCAGGATTTGGAATAGCGTTTGAGGAGTTTTTGTTTCATATAGAATTTCAACATATAAGAACCTATGTTTTTGTATTTCCAAACTTTCTGGACTAGTGATTTATAACTAGGATCAGAAAGCCATACATTTTTAAAACGAAAAGGATATTTATGAAATGGTTGGGCTTGATCCAATGAAAGGGGGATAAGATAGTGGTCAGAGGTAGTAAAGGGGTGGTGCTGTACCAGGATGGAGGAGTAGGTAGCCGTAAAGATCGGATGGAGAAGGACACGGTCTAGTCGCTCGTAGATGGTATCTGTAGCAGTACCGGATTTTCGTCGGGTAAAGGGAAAACCAAAAAAGTTTGTAGTAATTAATCCGAAGTCAGATAAAAACGTATTTAATCTGTTAAACCTAGAGTGATTTGGGATGGTACCACCAAGTTTATCGAAGGGTACGAGAATATCGTTGAAGTCTCCCATTATAGCAATTGGAAGATTGTAGTGGGTAATTAAACTACCAATTTTATTCCAGTAAACAGTTTTTAGCTCTTCACGACTAGGGGCATATACAAAGAAGAGAAGGAATGTTAGGTTTGGAGCTGTAACTTTAAAAGAATAATATTATATTCATTAAGCAGAAATGTAGTATTTTGTAAAATGGGAGAGTCATTTAGGAGGAGCCAAAGTCCACCGCGGCATCCTTCAGCCGATGACATTAATTGATTTAAATCCGATTTTGCGCATAAAGGTCGGACTCAGAATGTCATTAGTTTTTGTTTTAGCGAGGCATAACATATCAAGTTGATTATGGCGTTTCAGGAATGCAATTTCCGTCCAGAAGTATGGGCGATGAATCCCCCGGGAATTCCAGTATCCAATTTTCATATTAAACATTGAGTGAAGCAGAGGAACTTACAAATTACTTGTCTGTGAAACAGAAAAGTACATGTACTATGATAGATTTCAATTTTCGTTTCATAGTGATTGTTCATGAGGGGTTCATATGGCGAGCTGAAACAACTGCCAGGTTTAAGCAGCAGAACAGAACAAAAGTAATCAGAATGCAACAGAATATGAGGAACCTGAATGAAGAAAGCATGAGGCAAAGAAAAGACAGAGGAGGAAATAAAATACATGTAAGAAATAAAATACCTGTAAGGCAATATGACAGAAAGACAAAGGGCTAAATCGAAGACTTCCTGATGGAATTTCACCTTGGGAGGGGTCAATGGAATAAAGTGGATCTGAGGGAAGATCACCAACTAGGAGTTAAGCAACCTCGACATCGATGCTCAGACCCACAGGAGCAAGTAGCAGAAGGCGAGGCCCATCTCCAGGAACGATCCTCTGCCAGAAGAGGAGGCATTGCGGCCGAGGATGCAGCGGAAATAGCCAGAGCAGATCATCAGAGGTGCTATTGAGGCGGCTGATCATCGTTATGGAAGAATGTTGTTGAAGAAAGGATCTGGATGAATTAGAGATTGAAAAACATATCCAAGAGAGATTAGTTCTTGGTTACAGCAAGTAGTATGAGGGAGAGATAGGAGTAGGAGTTGTTTTTAGAACCGCCAAGGTGGTAGCACAAGACAAAGAGGACCCACCACACATCCACCGGCGGAAGAACCAAGGGTCCCTTGGGTAACATAGAAGAGATGAAAACGATGTTGAAAGATAAAGAGCTTCAACGCAAATATAATTAAGTGTATACATCAAAGGAAGTAAGAGGGATGGGTTCATAGAAGAGTTCAATTGATATATTTCATAGAGTAGTTCATAATTAATTTCAAAGAAAAAAGAAGATAAGAACGAAGAACAAAAAACGATGGAAGTATATGTACAGAAGAGCAAACCTCAACAAGCAGGAAAGAGCACACAAATAGGGGAAGAGAGAAGTCGAAGTGTCTCTCTCTTCCTTAGTACTTTCATGAGTAGTCTCGAGTTGATAGAGAATACGTAGACTCGTGTGTTAAAAGTAAAAACCCAATTCGTATCAATCCGATAAACTACCCATTTCTGAATTTGTACATTAAACTTATAAAGTAGATACATCTATACATGTACTAGTGGTAAACATGTCGTAAGATTCCTCATCCGGTGAAAACTGTTTTTATTATACTACTGTGTAGATAAATCTCGACCGTTCAAGACATAGATGATTGAACAGAGCAAAAGCGTGCACAAAAACGTAAAAAAAGATTAATGCATGTGAATTAAAAATACCATCCTTTCCATATGAGAAGGGAATTAGATCTTCACGTAACACTTAAAATGTTCCAAAAAATCACACAAAATCTCCTTTTGAAGCTCTGAATAACGAAATCGCCTTCGGAAATCATAAATCATAGCTCGTGAACATTATTCATAAAGAATTCAATCACAAATACTCCTTGCGAAGGTTAATGTGAAAAATCGAAACAAAGAAAACATGAGTTCATGTACGTTGTGCGATCGAAATTAGAAAAAATTATAGTATCCTTGAATGGAAACAGAATAAAAGCATGAATTATGCATTGATGAGTGAAAAATAACAATAGAGATCGATAAAACAGTACAAATTATAATGAATATTTTTTTGTGCACCTCATTACTCACAATAGTGCACAAGAATTAATGTTTCGTGCATAACATGTTATCTTACCTTGTGCATCACTCTAAATCACGTAATAAAAATATTGTGCATCATATAAAACATGTTTGTGCATCAAAACAATAGATTTTGTGCATCATAAATACTTGACATTTGAAGAGTTTTTATCATTAAGTCGAATCATTCACGGCATTACACCAAGAGTCACCACCCTCTTTACTCATGGCTTGAGATGATTGGTGCACAAGTCGATTGTAGGATGATCATGCAAAAATATTGTGCGTGTCGGTTGGCTCGAGCCGGATTTCAACGACATCGGTGGCAAGTACAAGGGCGACAAAGGGTTTGAAAGACATGTCAAGAGTCTTTCCTCATCAAGAGTCATCAAGGAACACATTTGAAGAGTCATGTTAATCAAGACCAACATTCATGAGGCTTGACCTTTGGGATAACTTGTGATTAAACCTAGACATTTGAAGAGTTTTTGTCATCAAGTCGAATCATTCATGGCATTACACCAATAGTCACCACCCTCTTTACTCATGGCTTGGGAACAAAGTTTAGGGTTGATTTTTTTTTCTATTTAAGGCGTGTTTTGCCTCATAGTTTATGCAACCAAGATTGAAACCAAAACCAAGTTTATCTCAATTGTTCTTTATCTTTCGAGTTCTTGCTTTCTTGCATCTAATCTAGTTGAGTTGGTTGACTCTGACTTGGATCTTGTGGTGCCTATCAAGATCAACTTGATTGTATTTTGGTGGATCTATCCAAGCATTTCAATCAAATCCGAATGCTTTTACATGTTGGTGGAACCTATCATTCGTCTAGATCGATTCAACCTCAAACATTTTTAGTGGTGCCTATCCAAGATCTTGTTTGAGTCTTTCCCCCTCTTTTGGTGGATTCATTTAGAGAGTTGATTGCTTATCCCTTCAAAAACCATAAAAACACATCCAAGAGATTCAACAATCTCATCTATCCTCAAAGTCATCCAAATTTGTCTCCTTAAAACCTATACACGAAGAAGACTCGAAGGAGATGCGACGTTGAAGCCTTACTTCAAAGCACTGATGCATCAAATATCCTCTATCTCACAACATTTAGCATCAGAGCTTCGATTCAAAATAACTTTCTAAACTAATGTTTTGAGTTTTAGTGCCCAATTACTTGCCTTTGATTGCTCATTTGTAAGGACTTGTGCTTGTTGTGTCCTTGCCGTCACAAAACTTTCCATCCGACCACTAAACCCCCACCTCCACGGCATGCCATTGTTATAATGCATTAATCACTCATTCTCTCACCTTCATCCATAATAAACGAACCATTCATCTCTCCTTAACCCCCCCCCAAAAGTCAACCACAAACTGATTCTAAGAACCATCACCTCTTCACCTCCAAAAAAACCTTTCCCCTCCTAAATCTCCACCCTTCCATTCCTAACACACTTGGCCTGCAAGCTTAAGACTTAATTAATGTCTTTCTTAATTGAGTTATTGTTATTCCTTCAAGTGTGTGACCACTCGGTTATTAGTACTATTAAAGAAAAAAGAAAGGGAAAAGTCGGACTTGGCGCCGAAGAATGGAAAAGAAGCCAAGCATCCCTTTGAAAAAGAAAGATAGAGATATCAAAGGAGAAAAGTATGACTCCACACCAAAAGGTAAAATAAGTGGAGCACCCTTTGATAAGGAGGTAGAAGTCGGACTCCACGTCAAAAGGAAAAAGAAGTGGAGCAACTCCTCTAAATTAAAAAAAAAAAATTACCCGAGGACGAATGCCTTCGCACTTTCTTTCTCTTTTCTTCTTTCACTTGTGATTAATCTTGGATTTGTAAGTCAAGTGTGTAAGTGAAAGCCAAGCAAAACTGAATCGTCCTTACCTAAGAAAGCCCAAAGCCAAAGCCTTGCATCTTTGTTCTTACCTTTGAGTTGGCTAAGTTTTGGATCACTATAATCATCGCAATAGTGCTTACTTGGTAGTGTTTTGCTTTGGTACTTGGTGCTTGATGATTATTTGAGAGTTGTTTGTTAAGTGTCGAGACAGATCAGTACACGATGTGTTATTATGATTCCTACTATCACCCAATATACAAGGAGGAAATGTACCACCTTCAACCTTACCAAGTGGCTCAAGGTGAAATGTGGTACCACAAATGGCCAATGGATGTAGAGTATCATAGTCAAAACTATGAAAGACAACCATACCTTCCTCCTTTACCAAAATCCGAGCAAAAAGTGATGAAACAACGCTCTACTAGTCGCTCTAAAAGGTCCATTAAATGGGAAGCCACCAAAGCTAAGTGCGTGGAAGAACAAAAAGCTGAATATGCCAACTGCATCAACGCTTATGTTGCTCTAAATGAGTCCCTTGTCAAGTTAAAAAGGATATTGGATCAACATATCAAAGAAGAAGAGGCCACATGTCAAGAGCAACATTTTTCAATGGATCAACTTCGGATGATAATGTTGAGAATGAGAAGAAGGGCAAGATCCTTTGTCTCAAGTAGAAATTGAGCTCAATGAAGAAGTAGAGGAGATCATCAAGACGATGGATGAAATCTTTGAACCATCCATTCCTTCCACACCTTTGAGGCCTCGAACAATGGTTACCATGCCAAGGTGGCCAATTCTGAAATTCAAGGATGCTCCTAAAGAATCAACATTGCAAGAAGCGATGAAGCTTCAACAAAAAGACATTCCTTACTTCCTAAAATCAATGGCAACCCCATGGTTGGATCCCACTCCAAGACTTCCCAAATGCTTGCCCTCTCATTTGTTGCAAGAGAAAGTCACCTTGCCCAACTTCAAGGAGATCAAGTGTGGTGCTGCTAAAAAAGAGAGTTATACATCCTTGGAGCTCCTAGCATCACCACATTCTTTCAACAAGAGTATGAAGAGGACACCATCCAGGGAAGATTCCTTTTCTCCTTACTTTTTTATGCATTTTCTTAGTGATAAACATGCAACTAGGATTAAAATGTTTTATGTAATGAGTAGCTAATTTGCATCTAGGACTTTATTATCTTCTTTGCATTATAGTTATATGTCATAATTCATGACAAAGGGGTTGCATATAGTACATCATGTTTTTTTCACGTCTAAGTATGCTATTTGTCTAGAGTATCGCATGTTAAGCATATACTTAGGCTTAAGAAGGGGAGTCCTTTCACTTCTGTATCCATGCATGCTAATTACTTGATGTTTGTTGCCGCAGGTTGCACAAATTTGAGGTCAAATCCTTCTAAAGAAGGGAAAGATGATGTGAATCATATCCATCATGTCACAAGACCAAGGCCAAGGGTGCGCGTCGATTGGCTCGAGCAAGACTTCAACAACGTCAGTGACAAGTACAAGGGCGACGAAAGGTTCAAAAGACATGTCAAGAGTCACTCCTCATCAAGAGTCATCAAGAAATACATTTGAAGAGTCAGACCAATCAAGATCAAGCTTAATGAGGCTTGGACTTTGGGATAATTTGTCATTAAACCTAGACATTTGAAGATTTTTTGTCATCAAGTCGAATCATTCATGACATTACACCAAGAGTCACCACCCTTTTTACTCATGACTTGGGCTCCGAGTTTAGGGTCGACGTTTTTTTTCCTGTTTAAGGTGTGTTAAGCCTCATAGTTTAGGTGGCCAAGATTGAAAGCAACCAAGTGTATCTCAATTGTTGTTTATCTTTCGAGTTCTTGCTTTCTTGCATCTAATTTAGTTGAGTTGGTTGATTCTGACTTGGATCTTGTGGTGCCTATCAAGATCAACTTGATTGTATTTTTGGTTGATCTATCCAAGAATTTCAATCAAATTCGAATGCTTTTGGTGGGACCTATCCTTTGTCAAGATCGATTCAACCTCAAACATCCTTGGTGGTGCCTATCCAAGATCTTGTTTAAGTCTTTCAATCTCTTTTGGTGGATTCCTTGAGAGAGTTGATTGCTTATCCCTTCAAAAACCACAAAAACACATCCAAAAGATTTAGCAATCTCCTTTATCCTCAAAGTCGTCCAAATCTGCCTCCCTAAAGCCTATCCACGAAAAAGACTGTAAGTAGACGCGACATTGACGCCTTACTTCGAAGCAACGACGCATCAAAGATCATTGATCTCACAACAGGGTGTATCAAAAACCTACAAGCTACACAAGGAGTTTGTTGGGGGCTATGAAAATATAGGAGCAACACTTCAAGACTTCATAAATTTCAAAAGAAGTCTAAATGCCTACATGGTAGGTTGAGATGCTCAGTTGATGATGGACAATTTCAAGAAGAAGCAAGAAGCTTACAACACATTTTACATCGACTATGACATTGATAGTGAACAAAAATTGTTCCGACTATGATCCTATATGTAATACCCCTTAATTTTTAGTAAGGATATTTGAGTAATTTTTCCCATCCTTCGTTCGATAAATTTTTTCGCTTTTAGTGGAGTTCGGATTTTCAGTAATATCCATGATCTCCGTAATAATTCTCTGGGTGGTATAAAATACATTCGATTTATTTTTGGGACTTAGAATATTTGTTTGGATACAAACATATAATTTCCAGGGTTTAAAACCCATACCAAATCTTATCCTCCCGTTGCAATCTTATCCCGTTACCACTTGTGCTTGGTCGGCTCTCCTGTGAATGGGTTGTCGGAGCATGCCCCCTCCATGGGATACCTCCTTGGCTTATAAATGAACCTGATCTGGAGGTTGGTAAGGAGGAGATCAAACCTCCTCCTCTCTCTCGTGAGCTCCCCTGTTCGCGTCGCCCCTCCGCTCCTCTGTTTCGAGCTTCTCCCGCCGGCGAGCCTGGCATGGTGCTCCGTCGTTGAGCTACGGCTAGCCGATTGGTGGTGCTCCTCCTCCCGCCGAGCTCCATCCCCGGCGTCGTCGTCGAGCCGAGTTCCCCAAGCCGCCCCTACGGTGCTCTGTTCGTGAAGAAGATCAACAAATTCGTGGGTTGAAGATGGTGAACAGTGGTGGAGTGGGGCCCTCCCCCCTTGTTTAATTGTTGCTGGGCCGAGAGGCCCAAAACCCTTCCAGTCCAGATTTAACCCAAAATCGATCGAGCGGTATAATTTCGACCCTCTTTCATCCGTAATTTCTTTAGGAAAATTTAATTAATATTTTTATGATTTAAAATCATAAAAATATATCAAGTTAAATTCCTTGAGTTCGTCCAGACAAATTAATTGATATTAATTAATTTATCACGTGCTGGATCGCGTGTGGACTCGTAATCTGTTGGAGCTATCTGAAACTTAGGCCATATCCTCGGAAAGGATATCATCAGTAGTCGTCTCGTCTAGATTCATCGCCGAATCTACTCTAGGCAAGTGGCGGTTCGCTCTTGCTCATCATTCCATATTTCAATTAATTATCAATTATTTAGTTGTTAATTAATTTGGGATGATTTACTGATTTATTGTTCGTTGGGAACAACTTTGTTAATAATTGATTAAAAGATGATATTATAATAGGTTGTATATTCTGCTAGAACAACGCTATTATAGATATATATTATAGATGTGGGCCTTGATGGCTTTGATGTGATTTATTGCTGTGTTGAACTGTTTAGTTAGCACGAGTATTCGTAGGAACGCTATGTACCTTGTGGGGGTTTAGCTGTTTCTTTATGACTAGTTCTTGGTGGATTTTTCCCCAGTACTCTCTAAGGTCATGACCATGCCCTTACTTAGGGTGGTGCACTTAGCTAGTGCCAAATCTTTTGAGATTTATTCCCTCTGGTATCTCTTGTGAGGAGATCCGATATCTCTTATGAGGAGATCTGATATCTCTTGTGGGGAGATCCGATATATCTTGTGGGGAGATTTAAAAGCTTATAACGTGATGATCGTTTTAGAATTAAATGAGATAAGTGTCGTTGTCGCACATAATTAATATACCCTTGGGCGAGTAGTGCAGCTAGGCGATAGTGCAGCTAGGAAATCTCATCTTAACTTTTAAATCGCTCGTATGCAATGCTGTGATTCTGTGATTAATTAATGTTCCCCAACATTTGTCATGTTTCCGATAAGACTCATTTCGTTGGAGTCTTCTTTTGGGATTGATTGATGTGAGACTCGGTTTCCAGAATCTTCTCTTGATCATGTCTTTTCATATATTCTAGTAGGAGTATATTCTAGTAGGAGTATGGTGGTTGACTATCGTCATCGATTTTGATTCGAGAAGCGATGAGTCTAACCTAATACGACTACTTCGAACCACTCTGCTTTGTACCCTTACTTAGTCTTTCATTAGACTAACCAATCGTAATTGTTCTCTGCATGGTTGGCTGGTGTCATCCGTTCGATTCGGCACATCAGATAAGTTGCCATCCCGTGAAGGCTAGAGCGACTATGGACGCAAACGATGTTTTTGATAAGTTTATTCAGGTTGAGATCCTTGACGGGTGATCATTGCGATCAAGACCCTTTTGTTGGTTATTTAAAGTCTTCCGCTGTGTTAAATATATCTTGTATTAAGTCTTCCGCTGTATTTTGGTTGTCTTTCGGATTATGGATGTAATGCCGAGACAATGATTTTAAATGAAAGTTATGATATTTTGTATCATAATTGTTGTTTGATGATTTATATCAAATGATAAAGCCTTGGGTGACATTGGACAGAACGTCTGAGGTCACTGGCGGTAATGCCTTTCCAAGGGAATATTTGGGGGTGTTACACTATAAGCATAAAGAGCTTCAACTTCTTTGGAGATGTGGTCTCGTGGATGCCACATACAACACAAATAGGTAAGAAAGCAAATAGTGCATATTCATTACCCTAGAGGTGTACTTCTACTTTATTATGGTTGCATAATTGTGGTATATAATCATGCACAATATTGTTATAGTACACTGCACAATTTACTGTGTTATCAAGTGCATAACTTTTTGTACTTTGATGCACAACCTTTTGTACTTTGGTGCACAACCTTGAAATAATTTAATGCACAACTTATTATGTTATTGGAGCACGTTATGTTATGATATGATGCACAATGTTGTTATATTAAACTGCACATATTTTGTTATAGGTGAACAATCTCGCTATGGTATGGTGCACAATTTCTTGTATTGTAGGTGCACAATGTTATTATTCTATGGTGCACAATCGAGTTATACTCTGGTACACAAGTTACTTTAATGACAATGCACAAACCTAGAAAATATATAATACCGAACGTTTTTGGAAAGTAATTGGTGATTGTATTACTAAGATAAATTTCAATGACAGGTATGTCACGGTGTTTGTTATGTTTACTAGGGTCGGCAACCACAAGAGGTCGATCACGTTTGCTGCATGATTGCTACTAAAGGAGGATGATGAATCATGCACTTGGTTGTTTGATAACTTCAAGAAGGCAATGGGACATGAGCATAATATATTTCTTATTGACCAAGATCTTGCGATAAAGATTGCGGTTGAGAATGTGTTCACCCATGTCGTTCATCGATTTTGTATGTGGCACATTATGATGAATGTTCCTAGTAAGGCCAATCTAGATGTGTCTAACAGTGAGGAATTAAGGAGAAGATTCAATAAAGTTGTTTGGAATGGCGAGTTGACAAGGGAGTAGTGTAAGGAAGAGTGGCTTTCTGTGATGAATCAATTTGGACTTGAGGACAAAAGTTGGTTTTAAAGGCTATTTGATCTCAAACATTATTGGTTTGCTTCTTTCTTCAATGATGTGAAGATGGGTGATTTTCTTAGGACAACATCGAGATTTGAGAGCCAACATAGCTTTTTCAATACGTTCATATGGACAACATCGAGTCTTGTGCAATTCGTGATGTGGTTCAATAATGCAATTGAAGCACAAAGACACACACAACATAAACCAATATTTTATTCGTCCACTTGCGTGCCCACAATGAAGACACTATTGAATATCGAGAAGGCTTGTGCATCAATCTATGCCATAAATGCATTCTTAGAATTGCAAAAGGAAATATATGCTTATGTATTGTCTTGCTCCATTTCTGACATATAAAGGGATGATGGTGCCCATATATTTGAGGTGAGATGTCCCATTGATAAGTGCTATACTGTGCAGAGGGTTTTGGCAATGGAGATATTCACTGCACATGCAACACGTTTGGAAAGTGTGAGCTCCCTTGTAGGCACATGTTTTTGATAATGAAGAACATGGGGCTAGATGCATTATCCGACAAATTTGTTTTTGTGAGATGGACCAAAGATGCTATGCTCAAATCTGTATTTGAAATTGATAGTTCTTTGTATGAAGAGTGTACTTAGCAGGATGAAATAAAGTTACTATTGCATGAACTGTTATCAGAGGTGCACAACTTTATAAATGTTATAGAGAACAACATAGAAGGAATGAGACACTTGTTGGCAGTGATTAAAGATCATAGATCAGCTTACCTAAGCGTGCAAAAAGAAGGAACAAGTACTAGATTCACTAAGAGCAAATTTAAGAGGGTTGTAGGGCAAGTGCCGACGGATATCACCATACTTCCACCTAAGCAAGCACATAACAAGGGCAATGGAAACTGTATCTTGAGTGGAAAAGAGAGTTCAATGGAATATGTGAAGAAGCAAGTGAGAGTATGTACGAAATGTAAGTGAGGTAAAAAAAATAGAACATGCAAGTAAGTAGCAAATAAATAAACTACACTAGGAGATATTTTCTTTCTTTTGATGCAGAAAAAATGTTTGTTTGTAATGCACAAGACTTTACATTTGTGATGCACAATGCTTTAGATATGTGATAAACAATTATGTGTTTGTGATGCACAAGGCTTTACATTTATGATGAACAATCCTGTGTGTTTGTAATGCACAATGCTTTATATTTTTGATGCACAAGACTTTACATTGGTGATGGATAGTTTAAATTTACCCAATACATGTTACTGGTGCACAATCGATAATATAAAAGTGCATAATACACGTTGTTACTTGTGCACCACTGTAGGATGATTTGTGCACCTTGAATTTTTATAGGTACCCCACCAAAAAAATTATGTGATGTTGTTACTAGTGCACTATCATTCAAGTAGAGGTGCCCAAAACATGTACTTAGTGGTGCACAAATGATTTGATAGAAGGTGCACAGTGTAATATGGAAACAATGCACAACAAGAGAAAAGTTAGTGCACAAACATAGTGTGAACTGGTGAACAAGTAGACTAGGAAGAAATCACATCTTACAAACATAGACAAAATGACAAACTTGAAAGGAACTTATGTCCTTAGGGTACAAACATATCCAAATTGTCAGACGTTAAACAAACTCTTGTTCTGAGGTTACATTCCATGATAAAAATGATAAATGGGGTTGTTGGTTAAGTCCCAAAGACAAGTAGACCATTCTTTGACTTCTAGAGTCATTAGTTTGATACGAAACCTTCGGAAAGTTTCGCTTATCTGCAAAAAAAAGACAACAATAAATCAGAAGGCTTGTAATTTCTATGTATCATCTAATACCGAAGCTTAATTATCTTACCATCATATGTTTTCCCACCATTCGTCATCTGCAATAATAGCCCCAGTAATGGGGTCATACTGAATATTGCTGATGCATTCGAGTAACTGCAATTTCAAAATTCTCGTTAAACCGTTGATACATGTGTTTCACAGTCCACAAGCTGAATCCTTTGCTAGTATAAATATTTAAACAAATTCTTATGACATCCCAAGAAATAGGAGTATGTCGACTCATTTGGTTTTGATATTCTACACATACTTGAAGGAAAGTGACAGTGTCCGCATTTGTCCAAGAAGCGTTTGCCATCCTGCATGAAGGAAGCCATGCTTAACATACACCCAACAACATCAACACTCATTTAATTCAAAAATAAAATTATGAGTTTTGACTTTTAGATAACGAACTTATAGTGGCCATAACCTAGCTAGAAAATATAATAATAAAAAACAATCTAGACTTGATAATAATAACAAACAAGCTAGAAATTGTAATTATAAAAATACCTCTTTAGAAATTATCTATATATGAAACCACCACAACAACAATATCTATATCTACAACCACACATATCTTCTCTATTTAGAAATTACCTTCAGTTGCAGTTGAAATCTAGTTCTCCTCCGTCTTCTCCAAAAAAACCCTTCCAATTATAGCGTTTTAGGGTTGTTTTGTTGTTCAACTTCGTCCACTTTGTTGTACTAAATTTGCCCACAAGTCCCCCTTTATGTAATTAGTGTTTTAGGGTTTTCACCCTTTGAACTTGGGAAGAGACATATGTACTGTGTGTGCCCTTTGAGCTGGGAAAGAGACATAATTTTTTTGCACTGTTGTATTATTTGATGTTTGTGCATCGAGTAATAAAGATTTGTACATCACAATATACTACATTATGTCCCATTATATGATGATATGTGCACCTTTAATTTTATTAGGTAGGGGGGGGGGGGGGGGCACCTAAAAAAATTATGTGATGTTGTTACTGGTGCACTATCCTTCAACTAGAGGTCACAAAATACATATACTATGGTGCACAAATTATGTGTTTCTGATGCACAAGACTTTGTATTTGTGATGCACAATTTAAATTGAACCAAAGCATAATACATGTGGTTAGTGGTGCACAATCGTTCAAATAAAGGTGCTGCTAAATAAATCAATAAAGCATTGGTGAATGATAAAACTTGTATTGTTGATAATCACTACTTTGTAGGGCTTAAGTAAGAGTTATTAGAGGGTTTATTGGTGCCATTCGGGTAGATTTAGACACATTCATGTGTATGGCGTTTGGGGGCGAAGTTTGGTGTTTTTGGAGGTGTTTGAGCTGTTTTGGAGATCATAGGAAGCCACAAGGAGAAGACGCCAAGGAAGTGAAGAGAAGAGTAGAAGAACAGTGGGCTGAATTTAAATGGTTCGTTCTCTCTACTCAGATGTCCAAATGGAGTGATTCCAATTCGAGGAGTTAGATCTTGAAGTCTACTACAAGTCCTCAAAATATGAGCGCAATCCGAGTTGAGAATCAAAAGTTATGGCGTTTTTACTGAAGTGTCGCAGAAGCTGAAGTACTGGAATCCCACCGCACCCAACGGTGGGCACTGCCGCACCCGCGGCGAGGTCGTCAGAGAACTGGAGTTTCTGTTAAATGGCCGCACCCGGCGGTGGAGCCACCGCACCCGCGGTGGAGACGCGCTGAAAGTCTTTTACGAGTTTTCTTATTCCCGTTTTATTTTATTTCCGAAACTTTATTTCCAAGTTTGTTATTTTTCTTTTCTTTATTTCTGAATTATTACTTTAGTATTTAAGTTAGGTTTAAGACTTTTTAGAGAGGAGCCAATTCTCTAAACCTAGTTGCCACAGAGAAAATAGTTAGACCTAGTTTCATTCATCGTTGTTTTTCCCTTTTGCTCAGGCAGACAATTGAAGCCTTTGGATTGATTGGATTGTGAGGTTATTCCTTTACTCTTTCTATGATTGTATTAATTTTCTCTCGTGCTTAATCTCATTGATCATATATCGATTCCCCTTGATTTGTTGATTAGGAAATCAATTAGATTGTTAATAGTAGTTCCCTCTAGTCTGACAACCTAGAGAAATTAGTATTATGCTATTGGTTCCCCTTTTCCATACAACCTGTTGAGATTGTTATTGATCATACTGCTAAGGATTAGAGGATACTGGTTGAGAATCTAAATCCCTTAGTTTGTGTAGAGAATTAATTGCATGCAATTGTATGACTGATTGCTACACTTGCATGTACCTATCTATTCCTGAACTTCCTGCTGCTATTGAATTAAATCGTGAAGGTTAGTAGGGATTTGTTTAATAGTTAGGGTTATCAAGACTGGTTGGACTGGTAACTATTTCAGAACAAGGATTAGGACTTTCATGAGTATTGAGGACTAGGAATAACCAATGATCGATCTATCAATCTGAAGTGTGGATATTTGTTTGGCTGAGTTATTTTTCCAATTTGATTTCAAGTCTTTGTTTTTATTTATTTTGGTTTTAATCAGCAAACCCCCTTGGTTACTTGTTGGTATACAATTACATCATTGGAATAGTATTTGATTCTCTGTGGGATTCGACCCTTACTTACCAGACTACATTAGTTAGGTTTGAATAACTGATTTAGTTATTCAATTTGTGAATGGATCCAAAGTTTTTCCGAAAGGAATAGTTGAGGATGTTCTTGTAAAGGTTAATAAGATGATTTTTCCTGTGGATTTTGTGGTGTTAGACATTGGTTATGATATGCATGTGCCCCCTATACTGTTAGGTAGGCCTTTTCTTAAGACTGCTAACATCCGAATCATTATGAGTAGAGGTATTGTGTCTGTGAAGTATGGGGGTGATAGGGTGACATTTAAGATATTTGATCATAAGAAACACCCTCCTGATAGTAAGTCTGTGCTGTGTTCTGGATTGAGTGATATCACATGATCATAGTAGCACAATGTCAAGCCATGACAATAACTAAGGCGCTATCCGGGAGGCAACCCGAGATATGCTTTTCTTTTCTTGTTTTTCTTTCCTTATTTTTGCATTTGTTTTGGTGTGTTTTTGTTCTTGTTTTTGTTTCCGACTAACCTGCAGGGAGGAGACCCCATGCCTATTGAAGAAAGTGTTTACCACCATTGTAAGTCTTTCCTTCCCTGCACTAAGTCACCCCCCGAAAAAACCTTAAACGGGGAGCAAAAAAAAAAAAAAAAAAAAAGTTTTACCGAAGGCCAGCTGTCCAGAATTTCCCATGGAGAAGGTGCGTATCATGTTGTCAAGGAGGATACATTGCCTTACACTTGATTTGGCAACGATGATGGCCCTACAATTGACAGCTGAGGAGAAGGAACACTAGAACCCACACCATGATTACATCTGGGCTCCACCATGTATTCCTAGAAGGCCGTGCAACCCCGCCATACATGCTATACCACTATTCACCAAAGTGGTTCCCTTTTGGTTGCACGGTAGGAGAAGATTATAGAGTTGATGAAGACACCCGCCCAACACCAGAGACCTAGGCATTTATTGAGAAGACCGCCAGCGACACCTACAGTGTCCAAGCAGCTTGGCGACGTTTGTGAGTTATTTTTTGCTTTTCCCTGTGCTTCTATTCTTTTGTCTTTCATTACATTGAGGACAATGCAATGTTTAAGCATGGGGGAGAGTTCTATACTTGCTACGTTGTTGAGGAGAAAAAAAAAATTGAAAAAGCCAAAAATTGAAAAAAGGCATACATAAAAATCCTGG
This sequence comes from Rheum nobile, assembly GCA_027886185.1. NCBI lineage: Eukaryota > Viridiplantae > Streptophyta > Magnoliopsida > Caryophyllales > Polygonaceae > Rheum > Rheum nobile. Next base: position 1,552,093 of record WOAB01000652.1, on the reverse strand, counting down.
GATAGGTCGAAAACCCGAAAGGGCGGCCTAGGCAATAAGCACGGTGGCTTGGACCAGCATTAGGCTGGGGTAATATGAGGTCAAGAGTGACGTGAGCATAATGTGAGCACATCTTTGAAAAAAAAATATGAGTGGCTTGGTGAAAACCCGAAAGGGCGCCTTGGCAAAATGAGCGAAAAAGAAGAAGAGTGATTTTAGGATTTCTCTTTATTCTTGGCGAGGCGTCATAAGAAGAGGAGTCAAAGAAGGATTGTCGGGTAGGTCACTCTGGGAGGCATAAGGAGCAATAGATGGAGGCTAGGATTAGAGGTTACTCACACTATTGGATGTCCGGGTTAAGCTTGGGGGAAGTACTCTGCTTGCCCCTTAAGCTTGTTGAGTATGGATGTGTTGTAGATGAGATTGGTGCCAGGAGCTTTGGCATGGGTTAGGTGACTCTTAGTTGGAGGATATGCTTCCTGAGACCTTGGGTGCTGCATTGGAGGAGTGGACTTTCTTTTAGTTTACTCGAGGACGAGCAAAGGTCTAAGCATGGGGGAGTTTGATAATCACTACTTTGTAGGGCTTAAGTAAGAGTTATTAGAGGGTTTATTGGTGCCATTTGGGTAGATTTAGACACATTCATGTGTATGGCGTTTGGGGGCGAAGTTTGGTGTTTTTGGAGGTGTTTGAGCTGTTTTGGAGATCATAGGAAGCCACAAGGAGAAGACGCCAAGGAAGTGAAGAGAAGAGTAGAAGAACAGTGGGCTGAATTTAAATGGTTCGTTCTCTCTACTCAGATGTCCAAATGGAGTGATTCCAATTCGAGGAGTTAGATCTTGAAGTCTACTACAAGTCCTCAAAATATGAGCGCAATCCGAGTTGAGAATCAAAAGTTATGGCATTTTTACTGAAGTGTCGCAGAAGCTGAAGTACTGGAATCCCACCGCACCCAGCGGTGGGCACTGCCGCACCCGCGGCGAGGTCGTCAGAGAACTGGAGTTTCTGTTAAATGGCCGCACCCGGCGGTGGAGCCACCGCACCCGCGGTGGAGACGCGCTGAAAGTCTTTTACGAGTTTTCTTATTCCCGTTTTATTTTATTTCCGAAACTTTATTTCCAAGTTTGTTATTTTTCTTTTCTTTATTTCTGAATTATTACTTTAGTATTTAAGTTAGGTTTAAGACTTTTTAGAGAGGAGCCAATTCTCTAAACCTAGTTGCCACAGAGAAAATAGTTAGACCTAGTTTCATTCAATTGTTAAGAAACCATCTATAAAGGTGCTTCCAAATTGATTTGTACTGATTTCATCAGATAAAACCTAAAAAACAATGTAACAAACTATGTACAAATATATTCATCTCCTACAACAACTATTCATTGTTCAACTCCTAAAACAACTATGTTCATTTCCTCTTCTTCTTAATCATGTGTAAACTTTGCTGATTTTGAGAAGATTTCTTTACGGTAGCATCAAGCGTGTTAAGTGGACTCAACAATATTGTTGACAAGTATCTTCCACATTGCATATTCATTGTCACCCGTCACTGAAGTCGACTTTCCCATTGCCTTTGTATGGTTTCATATGCCGCATTAGGTAGATATCGTAGTCATCCTTATTTTTCGTATCCCTCCACATCATGGATAGCCATTTTGTTTTCACTATCGACTTGAATGGAAGGGCTTTCGATTCTAGCCTATGTATGCACAAATAATTAATCATCAATCTTCGTTGCAAATGATTTCCAAGAAAAAATATGAATGAAACTAAAGATTAATCAGATGCACAAATTAATACAAAACTATTGGGGAAAAACAGTTAAGTAATGGTGCACAAATTAATACATTAATGATGCACACACAATATTACTATGGTGCACAACGTAACTGGTGAAGAAAACAATTTAACTAATGAGAAAAAATGTAGTAATGTGGTGCACAACTTACAACAATGTTGTACACAAAGATATTATATGATGGTGCACAATAATTAAAAAAAAATGCACACTAAAATGTACCAGAAATGAAGGGATGTGCCCTTACTTATCTTCAATTGAAATGTTGATGGAAGAATTGTCAAGAATGTCAAGTTTGAGATTCTTGACATTCGTTGCAATCATGTAAAATTGATTAGACTTTATAATTGGAAGCACATACCACAAAAATGAAATAAAGTAAAAAATAAAATACAATTAGAGAATAACTTCAGTATGTGAAAACTAAACACATAATGACACAAAAATCAGGAAGCATACCATCTCAATCTCATAAGGTTTTTAACAATGGTGTATGACCCATATTGTTGTTAACCGAATTGTAAAACCATTCACATCTTTTAACAAATGATAGACTATTGTCTATCACCATCAAAAACTTCATCAAATACATTGAATAAATTAAAAAGATAGTTTAATAATCGAATGGAAAAGAGTGTGAAAATAAGTCACAAAACACACTACAATAATATTATTAAAAAATAGAACATATATTAATATGGTGTACAAAACAAAATGAAGTGGATGCACAACTTAAAGTGGACTGGTGCACACAATAGATTCTATTGTTGCACAATGTATAATATTATGGTGCACAATTTATAGTAAAACAGAGTTAAATGCTGCACAAATTTTTGATAGTGAAGTGCACAAAACAGAGTTAAGGTGATACACAAGTACATGATACAATGGTGCACAACTTATAATACATAAATAAACAAGGAAAGTCAAACTGGTGTACAACTATTAGTAATGTGGTGCACAGAGAAGCACAAAATGGTGAACAAGAGATAATAATAGAGGATATACCAATGGTGGGATTGTGCAGAAAAATCTCAATGGGGACTCGTCGCTCTTTGCTTGTTCTTTGTAGTTCAACAACCTTGCCCATATGCAAATAATATCATCACCAATATATTGGCCAAGATCCATACTCTGAACAATTGGCGACTGCCCTTTAGATCATCGCACGTGAAAACAATCTCTCCACAATAAAAAAAGCAAATGAATGAGAACATGTAAAAATTAAATGTAACAATGATGTATGCACGAAACTGTAAAATAATGAAAACATCATACTTTAGATCTTTTCTATCATCAACTATCCAGGAGAAAATCCTCTTCTCACTCTCAGTCATGTTGCCTACAACGCCAACTTTCCATGCCAAATAAAGAGATTTGCAAGCATGGGAATATGGGATAACTTCGTTGGGCACTTCTATTGCACACGAGTTTCTAAATCATTCTCTAAGGGATCTAAATCAGAAGGCTATGAAGATTCCACAACAGCATCCTGAAAGAAATTAAAAGCATGAAGGAAAATGAAACTAATTAAATACAATTGTAAAATAATATAAATAAAAGTTAGGGTTTTTTTTGCAGAAAACCACCCGTTATATGTCACTATTTGCATGAAACCACCCGTTATATCGATATTTATTTTAAATCACCCAATTATTTATCTCCGTTAACGCAAAGCCACCCAAAGCCATTTGCCGTCCACTTTGCCGTTTAAATGTGTAAAATGTCTCTTTTGCCCTCATTTTTTTTAAAAACATTTAGGGGCATATATTGTCATTATGCATCCGGATGATATATCGCGAGATGATGATGACGATATTTTGAGGGGAGCTTCTCTTCTAATATATGGGGGGTTCCAAGCCCTCTTCAGGCTTGCAGTAAGCTGACAAGCCCTCTTCAGCAGCTATTTCTTCCTCAGCAGACAAATGCACCTGAGAATCTTGATGGCGTATTTGATCTAAATTACCAGATTGGTTGTAAAACAAAAGAAATTACAAAATTCAGACTACCTGATACCCCAAACAAGCACTTCAAACATTTTCCATACTTCCAAAATGCAAACCAAAATTACAATTCTCATGAAGGAGAAAGCTTACATGGTTTCCCGAGCTGCAAGAGGTATGCCCGACATTTTTGTTATACAAGTACGAACTGCAATTTCATTACTCCACCACAATCACCTAGTTTAGGCACGCAAGAAAACCCCAAAACTGCAAATTTTACCCTAAAACCAATGAGAAAACGAAAAATACTTTCTGAAACTTAATTTAATAGTGATACCAAGTGCCAATTGACAGCAACGCTACCATTTAGTTTTCATCACCGAAGGAAAAGAGACAAAACAAAAGAAGAAAAAACAAAATGGAATTTGCAGGATCCTTAAACAGAACAAGTTTTCGAGCAAAATACCAACAACCATTGCAAACCTCAAAGACCTTCAAGTCGTGGATTTGTCTCAGAATAATCTCACAGAAAGCTTGCCAAAAGAGCTCACGAATCTCTCACAACTCTGATCCTTCAACATCTCCTACAACCGCCTTGAAGGTGAACTACCATACAGTAGTTTCTTCAACACCATTCCCATATCCTCTGTCTCAGGCAACCCGTCTCTATGTGAGTCCGTGGTCAACCAAACCTGCCCTGCGGTCCACCTGAAACCCATCGTGTTGAACCCGAACTAGAATGAATCGCCTCAACCTATCGTGCTGAACCCCAACACATACATATCAGATGTATGTACTTCCTATTCCAACCCTCTAACAAAAAATCAGTTCTCTTCCGAAGCTGGAATGAATTGCCTCCCCAAATAACCCTAAAGCCCCAAATTGGAAGCCTTAAATTCAAGCCCCAAATTCCCGTTCGGAGCCCTAAACCGGAACTGGAAAATTTGCCAACCATAAACCCCAAATTCCCCTTAGATTACTGAGAAACTGAGAAGAAACACCCTAAACCCCAAATTCCCCCTTTTTTGGCTCTTCGATTTCGTCCAGGAATCGCTCCAATTTTTCACCCAGAAATTGCCCAAGAAACACTGAGAAACTGACTCTCTCAACTCTCAAGAAATGAAAATCTCTCCAATTTTTCACAATATCTCGTAGCAGGTTGGTAGAGAGCCATAATTATTTAAAAAAATAAGGGCAAAATAGACATTTTACACATTTAAACGGCAAAGTGGAAGTCATATGGCTCTGGATGGCTTTGCGTTAACGGAGATAGATAATTGGGTGGTTTAAAATAAATATCGATATAACGGATGGTTTCATGCAAATAGTGACATATAACGGGTGGTTTCCTGTAAAAAATCCTAAAAGTTATATCAACACATGTGTACAATTAAATACATACATGGTGCACAAAATAAAGGGAATGAGGTGCACATCAAAAGCTAAGGTGGTGAACTTGTAGGACACTTACAGGAAAAATATGATGCACAACATTTAAACATGCGGTGCACAAACAAAGGGGAAGTAGTGCACAAAATAAGGAGGATGTGATGCACACCATAAATTCATGTGGTGCACTTGTATGACACTAACAAGAAAAATGATTAACAAAATAAAGGGAAAGTAGTGCACAACATAAATTCATGTGGTGTACTCGTACCTTTCCAATGCTCACAACCTTATTAAGGATGAAATCAATCCCTAAGTCAAAGGAAAGAGGGGTGAAATCTGCCAGACCTGAAGACTTCTTAGACTTTGGTGGCTCATGAGATTGTTCATCATCGATTATAGTCTTTTCAGAATCTACATCATTCTCAAAAACTTGGGGATCTCCTCCTTCCCCCCCCCCCCCCCCCCCCCCCCCCCCCCCCCCCGAGCTGCAAGAGGTATGCCCGACATTTTTGTTATACAAGTACGAACTGTAATTTCATTACTCCACCACAATCACCTAGTTTAGGCACGCAAGAAAACCCCAAAACTGCAAATTTTACCCTAAAACCAATGAGAAAACGAAAAATACTTTCTGAAACTTAATTTAATAGTGATACCAAGTGCCAATTGACAGCAACGCTACCATTTAGTTTTCATCACCGAAGGAAAAGAAACAAAACAAAAGAAGAAAAAACAAAATGGAATTTGCAGGATCCTTAAACAGAACAAGTTTTCGGGCGAAATACCAACAACCATTGCAAACCTCAAAGACCTTCAAGTCGTGGATTTGTCTCAGAATAATCTCACAGAAAGCTTGCCAAAAGAGCTCACGAATCTCTCACAACTCTGATCCTTCAACATCTCCTACAACCGCCTTGAAGGTGAACTACCATACAGTAGTTTCTTCAACACCATTCCCATATCCTCTGTCTCAGGCAACCCGTCTCTATGTGAGTTCGTGGTCAACCAAACCTGCCCCGCGGTCCACCTGAAACCCATCGTGTTGAACCCGAACTAGAATGAATCGCCTCAACCTATCGTGCTGAACTCCAACACATACATATCAGATGTATGTACTTCCCATTCCAACCCTCTAACAAAAAATCAGTTCTCTTCCGAAGCTGGAATGAATCGCCTCCCCAAATAACCCTAAAGCCCCAAATTGGAAGCCTTAAATTCAAGCCCCAAATTCCCGTTCGGAGCCCTAAACCGGAACTGGAAAATTTGCCAACCATAAACCCCAAATTCCCCTTAGATTACTGAGAAACTGAGAAGAAACACCCTAAACCCCAAATTCCCCCTTTTCTGGCTCTTCGATTTCGTCCAGGAATCGCTCCAATTTTTCACCCAGAAATTGCCCAAGAAACACTGAGAAACTGACTCTCTCAACTCTCAAGAGATGAAAATCTCTCCAATTTTTCACAATATCTCGTAGCAGGTTGGTAGAGAGCCATAATTATTTAAAAAAAATAAGGGCAAAATAGACATTTTACACATTTAAACGGCAAAGTGGAAGTCATATGGCTCTGGGTGGCTTTGCGTTAACGGAGATAGATAATTGGGTGGTTTAAAATAAATATCGATATAACGGATGGTTTCATGCAAATAGTGACATATAACGGGTGGTTTCCTGCAAAAAACCCTAAAAGTTATATCAACACATGTGTACAATTAAATACATACATGGTGCACAAAATAAAGGGAATGAGGTGCACATCAAAAGCTAAGGTGGTGAACTTGTAGGACACTTACAGGAAAAATATGATGCACAACATTTAAACATGCGGTGCACAAACAAAGGGGAAGTAGTGCACAAAATAAGGAGGATGTGATGCACACCATAAATTCATGTGGTGCACTTGTATGACACTAACAGGAAAAATGATTAACAAAATAAAGGGAAAGTAGTGCACAACATAAATTCATGTGGTGTACTCGTACCTTTCCAATGCTCACAACCTTATTAAGGATGAAATCAATCCCCAAGTCAAAGGAAAGAGGGGTGAAATCTGCCAGACCTGAAGACTTCTTAGACTTTGGTGGCTCATGAGATTGTTCATCATCGATTATAGTCTTTTCAGAATCTACATCATTCTCAAAAACTTGGGGATCTCCTCCTCCCCCCCCCCCCCCCTCCCCTCCCCTCCCCTTTGATGCATCTTTCTCTCTCTGGTCATCCTTCCTTCTAGCCTCCTCCAGATCATCCTCCTCTTTCCTCAAATCCTCATCCATCTCATCCTTCTCATGTTCTTCTCTTTCTTTCCCTTGATCATCTCCTTTGTTACCTCCATCTTGGTCATTCCGCTCCCCTTCATCCATCTTTCCAGTTTTGTCATATCCTCCTTCATTCTCTGCTTCCTTCTTGTCTTCTTGATCATCATATCATCCCCTCCTTTTTTGTCCACTTGATCATCCTTCTCTTCTTACTTCTTGTCCGCTTCCTTCTTGTCCTCTACTTCTTCGTTCCCTTCACCCTCATTGTTCCCTTCGTCAAGTTCAGTTTCTTCAACAATCACAATTGTGATTTCCTCCTTACCAACAACAATATCCACCTCATCTTTCTCATTGCCTTGTGCAACCTCATATGCAGTCCCAATGTTGTGCATGTAAGAATCCCTTTTTGTGTAAAATGTATCGTTGAGGGGCATATGAGTTTCTTCAACGAGATCATCCACTGCCATCAAGAATGTTGCCTCAGTCTCTTCGATGCACTTGATAACAGCGAGATCCGAAAAGAACCGATCCTGGTGGTCTTGTGATTGCGAAGATTGACGTTGATAATTAGAAACAACCTTGAGGTTGATGATCTTCTCACATGCCTCGTTGATCTTCACAAATGAGGAAGTCTTAGGTACCTTCCTCGGTGCATCATTGATATGATTGTAGACATTAGTACAAATATGGTGTTTTATCACCCTTTATTTATCCCGGTTACATATAGAGCGTCTTAAAAGCATTGTTAATCTCTTTTATCTCGAAGCGTTCACATGTCCGGGATAAAAATGTAAGGGACGGATGTAGAAATTATTATATGTCGGTTGAAAGATAACCAGTATAAAATCATAAACCAAATATGGAGTAATATTATATTCCAATTTGCTCAACACCGAATTAAAGACCTAGATTAATGAAATCCGAATTCGATGGACTGTTCAACTACATACACCGACTCGTCCCTGCTGGAAGCAATTTCTCACAAATTGATCACCACCACATTCATGCATAGCCTCAATCGATGGAGCACTCTTCTGTCGGCCATAATTTCGCACAACTAGCCAGCTCACCCCGCAATCCTCATCGGTGACGCTCCTGCAAATCTCGTTGCTGACCACAGACACTCGACCCTGGAAGGAAACCGGACACCACCGCACGACCTTGAAAGCATACCACGACGACACGAACTTGGAAGCAAGCCGACTACGATACTCATCTCCGTCCCTTGAAGTCTATCAGCACTATTGGATTTTAGGGCTTGAAGGTATCATAGCCTAAACTGATGTTCAGAGATTAGATTTGCTTGACTAGACTGGATTCGGTCTACCCTAATTTGATGTTCATTTATAACTTTCTACGAAATTGACAAAAGTTAATCTCCAAAACAAAGATTAGGTTTTAATCTCTGTTAACCATAAATTCTGTTTTTGTAGGAGTTTATAGTTGTTATAAAGCAACCTCAATTGGGGTTGAGAAGCTTTAGTATTGCTTGTTAGTCTGAATTTTATATATCTAAATGCATGTCTAATGTGATTATGTGAATCTGAAATTGGAGGCTGGGCTTAAAACTTGGTATTTTGGTGAACTTTTTCTAGAGCAGGTTGAAGTTGTTGTCTAGTATATATGAGTTAGTGATGAAATTAACCCTCAGCAAAAATTGTCTTGCAAACATGGGACCTAGTACCTACAAACAAAGACTTAATCTGGTGGTCATTTTGTTAACGAAATAGCTCTATTAATTTCGTATATGTAGCATCTAATTGGGTGTTTATTAAGTGAAAAAACTAAATTTAGCAGGTTGTCTTATCTTATATAAACTAACCGATCTTTTGCTTCTCAAAATGCAATTAACAATTTAATATAATAATCCACAAAGAAACGACAACTTCAAGTCCCCATCTCGTCGTCGAATTCTAGGACCACCATCACCCTGCTGCTGTTTTGTTGTAAACCATCGATTTGAAGTGACAATTGCAAGGTACCACAACCCTAATATATGTTCATTCATAATGCAGATATGTTTGAGATATTTATTTCAAAGGGTATGACTTAATATCTACTGTCAAATTTAATATTGTTAATGTGTCCTCCTAAATCATCTTATCTGCAAAACCTTGTTGTTGGGCCTCGATTTTCAGCCTATTAGATCGGTCCAATCGCTTGAATCAGAGATGCCTTCTAGAAGAACCGGTCAACAACAACCTCCACAAATCTAGGTCCGGTCAGTTAAAGCCACCAGAGATCTCGGTCCGGTCAGTTCAGCCTACCAGAGATATCGGGGCGACCAGTGGTTAAAGCGACGACCTCCGCGGATTTCGGAGCAACCAGTACACATCTGAACGTCTCCCGCAGATCTCGGACAATCTCAACCGACCTACAACAACTTCCATGAATCTCGGCGGATCTGCCAACCGATTGAAGACTAGAAGTAGTATAAATTGTACAGAAAACTCTCTTGTAAGGGCCCGGATCAATTCTGTAACGACACACAACCACACATGCTCATTATTACTCAATTTAAGCAGCTTTCTATCATTGTTCTACTGTTGTTCTACTCGCATACGAGATCATTCTTGTACTCAGTCCGTTACTCCAACATTAAAGCGATCGATGTCTTAATTTCTGTATTTGATTCGTCTCTCATTCAAGGGAGATAAGTTTATATTATATTCATTTACTCTCATTCTCTTGATTGATTAGTTGATTTGGATTATTTAGATATAATTTGTCTAACAAATTGTCTAGTTGCCCTCCTTAAGGCGATTTGGATTCGTTAGGTCTTTTCGCCCCAAAACAATTTGGCGCCCACCGTGGGGCATCTACCCAATCAACCATCCGATCGACGATCCAATCTACATTCAATCATGGCCGGTGCTGGAATCCCCATGATCGTCGCTGAAGAACAGGTTCAAGCCAACCTCCCGATCGTAGGTCAAACCGAAGATCTCGCCAACCAACCAATTCTGAACGTCCAGATCCAAAAGCTCGCAAAAGCAATGAGCTTCCTCCAAGAGGAACTGGCTCAGCAACGCCTAAGAACCGAAACCCTAAGCATCCAATATGGAGTTGAAATTACAAGACTAATTCGTGAAAATGAATTTTTGAAATCGCAGGTGAATTCAGCTGCATCGGTCCCAGGCGGATCAAGACGAATAGTCAACACCGAAGGACTACAAACACGTTTCAACAGGAATGGGGCAATCCCGACGCCCATGGATCTCAGAGCGTCGTTCAACCCATTGGTATGTTTCAAACTCCTCAAGTTAATACTTTCATGACTAACGCTTCAATTCCCATGACCGAGCCCACAAAAGCTCGAGTAGTCCCTCCATAGGTCACCCCGCCGATGGACCTACAAGTCCTCATACAACAAGCTATCAACAAACATATGAAAGTCTTAGCCGATCGCATCGCTCGGATTCCAGGAGTCCCGCAGCCGATCGGAAAGGAAGCAATGGACGGATACCAAGACTCGTCGTTCGTAGAATCAATCGCGCACGTCGAGATCCCGAAGAAGTTCCATGTCCCCAACATGCCCAACTACGATGGGACCGGGGACCCCGACGATCATATCTCTATTTACAAACAAAAACTATTGACTATCTCTATTCCAAGAGGGAATCGTGAAGCGGTCATGTGCAAAATCTTTGGCACGACCCTCACGGGACCCGCACTAACTTGGTTCATGCATCTGTCGCAGGGTTCGGTCGCTTCGTTTGCCGATCTGGTCAATTCATTCAAAATCCAGTTCGCCAGCAGTCGAAGACTGGAAAAACAATCAAGCGACCTATACAAGATCGTGCAAGGGTACGATGAGCCCTTAAGGGATTATCTTAACAGGTATAACAAAGAGAAGGTCGCGATCCCACATTGCGACGTCCCAACGTCTATTGAAGCCTTCCGTCGAGGCTTGGTCAGGGGCAACGAACTTTATCGCGACCTGACCAAATATCCCTACCGAAGCTTCGAAGATGTCCAAGCCAAGGCGATGGCACATGTCAGATTGGAAGAAGACGAAGAGTCCATAACAGACGACCAACCAAACTGGGGCACGACCCATTGGGAGTCGTCTTACTTTTGAACACTTATACTTTGTACTTCATTTAGATTCAGTCAATTATACTTATCCAACTGTTTAATAAATTCAAGCATCGGAGGACCATTGGGATCATACCTAACGATCACCCTTCGATCTTTTCTATACTTGTCAAGTGTCTTCAACAGGTACATAACGAGAGGCCTCCAAGACGAAACTCAACGTTCAAACGGATATCCTTATCACATACAAAACAGCGCTTACAATACACATTACACGATCGATCGGTACACGGGGAGTAGAGGACACAACATACTACAAACTACTTACAAAGACTTGTCCTACCCAGGGCGTTCGTCTTTTCATATATACAACTCCTCCCCCGACACACAAAGCATGCTACACTACAGGTCTACACGACCGACTACAGGTCTACACGACCGACTACAGGTCTACACGACCAACGACAGGTCTACACGACCAACGTCACACGACTTGACCAGGAAGCGACTGATGAGTCCACCTGCAAAACAAAATGAACAACAAACAAGGAGCGGTCTCTTGACCCTTCGTCGTCACAAGAGACGCCCTCAGCCGTCTTCACACGGTCATTGGCTGTATTAAGCTGATTCTCACCTTGAGCAACATATACGTTGGCCCTGTCGCCAGAACACCTGCAACGAAGTCGAAGTTATAAAATCAAACCGTCTCATCACTTGACGCTCCGACCCAGTTTAATTTTGGGGCAATTGTTGGGCCTCGATTTTCAGCCTATTAGATCGGCCCAATCGCTTGAATCAGAGATGCCTTCTAGAAGAACCGGTCAACAACAACCTCCACAAATCTAGGTCCGGTCAGGTAAAGCCACCAGAGATCTCGGTCCGGTCAGTTCAGCCTACCAGAGATATCGGGGCGACCAGTGGTTAAAGAGACGACCTCTGCGGATTTCGGAGCAACCAGTACACATCTGAACGTCTCCCGCAGATCTCGGATAATCTCAACCGACCTACAACAACTTCCATGAATCTCGGCGGATCTGCCAACCGATTGAAGACTAGAAGTAGTATAAATTGTAGAGAAAACTCTCTTGTAAGGGCCCGGATCAATTCTGTAATGACACACAACCACACTTGCTCATTATTACTCAATTTAAGCAGCTTTCTATCATTGTTCTACTGTTGTTCTACTCGCATAAGAGATCATTCTTGTACTCAGTCCGTTACTCCAACATTAAAGCGACCGACGGCTTAATTTCTGTATTTGATTCGACTCTCATTCAAGGGAGATAAGTTTATATTATATTCATTTACTCTCATTCTCTTGATTGATTAGTTGATTTGGATTATTTAGATATAATTTGTCTAACAAATTGTCTAGTTGCCCTCCTTAAGGCGATTTGGATTCGTTAGGTCTTTTCGCCCCAAAACAATTTGGCGCCCACCGTGGGGCATCTAGCCAATCAACGATCCGATCGACGATCCAATCTACATTCAATCATGGCCGGTGCTGGAATACCCATGATCGTCGCTGAAGAACAGGTTCAAGCCAACCTCCCGATCGTAGGTCAAACCAAAGATCTCGCCAACCAACCAATCCTGAACGTCCAGATCCAAAAGCTCGCAAAAGCAATGAGTTTCCTCCAAGAGGAACTGGCTCAGCAACGCCTAAGAACCGAAACCCTAAGCATCCAATATGGAGTTGAAATTACAAGACTAATTCGTGAAAATGAATTTTTGAAATCGCAGGTGAATTCAGTTGCATCGGTCCCAGGCGGATCAAGACGAATAGTCAACACCGAAGGACTACAAACACGTTTCAACATGAATGGGGCAATCCCGACGCCCATGGATCTGGTCACTCAGAGCATCGTTCAACCCATTGGTATGTTTCAAACTCCTCAAGTTAATACTTTCATGACTAACGCTTCAATTCCCATGACCGAGCCCACAAAAGCTCGAGTAGTCCCTCCATAGGTCACCCCGCCGATGGACCTACAAGTCCTCATACAACAAGCTATCAACAAACATATGAAAGTCTTAGCCGATCGCATCGCTCGGATTCCAGGAGTCCCGCAGCCGATCGAAAAGGAAGCAATGGACGGATACCAAGACTCGTCGTTCGTAGAATCAATTGCGCACGTCGAGATCCCGAAGAAGTTCCATGTCCCCAACATGCCCAACTACAATGGGACCGGGGACCCTGACGATCATATCTCTATTTACAAACAAAAACTATTGACTATCTCTATTCCAAGAGGGAATCGTGAAGCAGTCATGTGCAAAATCTTTGGCACGACCCTCACGGGACCCGCACTAACTTGGTTCATGCATCTGTCGCAGGGTTCGGTCGCTTCGTTTGCCGATCTGGTCAATTCATTCAAAATCCAGTTCGCCAGCAGTCGAAGACTGGAAAAACAATCAAGCGACCTATACAAGATCGTGCAAGGGTACGATGAGCCCTTAAGGGATTATCTTAACTGGTATAACAAAGAGAAGGTCGCGATCCCACATTGCGACGTCCCAACGTCTATTGAAGCCTTCCGTCGAGGCTTGGTCAGGGGCAACGAACTTTATCGCGACCTGACCAAATATCCTTGCCGAAGCTTCGAAGATGTCCAAGCCAAGGCGATGGCACATGTCAGATTGGAAGAAGACGAAGAGTCCATAACAAACGACCAACCAAACTGGGGCACGACCCATTGGGAGTCGTCTTACTTTTGAACACTTATACTTTGTACTTCATTTAGATTCAGTCAATTATACTTATCCAACTGTTTAATAAATTCAAGCATCGGAGGACCATTGGGCTCATACCTAACGATCACCCTTCGATCTTTTCTATACTTGTCAAGTGTCTTCAACAAGAACATAACGAGAGGCCTCCAAGACGAAACTCAACGTTCAAACGGATATCCTTATCACATACAAAACAGCGCTTACAATACACATTACACGATCGATCGGTACACGGGGAGTAGAGGACACGACATACTACAAACTACTTACAAAGACTTGTCCTACCCAGGGCGTTCGTCTTTTCATATATACAACTCCTCCCCCGACACACAAAGCATGCTACACTACAGGTCTACACGACCGACTACAGGTCTACACGACCAACGTCACACGACTTGACCAGGAAGCGACTGACGAGTCCACCTACAAAACAAAACGAACAACAAACAAGGAGCGGTCTCTTGACCCTTCGTTGTCACAAGAGACGCCCTCAGCCGTCTTCACACGGTCATTGGCTGTATTAAGCTGATTCTCAGCTTGAGCAACATATACGTTGGCCTTGTCGCCAGAACACCTGCAACGAAGTCAAAGTTATAAAATCAAACCGTCTCATCACTTGACGCTCCGACCCAGTTTAATTTTGGGGCAATTGTTGGGCCTCGATTTTCAGCCTATTAGATCGGCCCAATCGCTTGAATCAAAGATGCCTTCTAGAAGAACCGGTCAACAACAACCTCCACAAATCTAGGTCCGGTCCGTTAAAGCCACCAGAGATCTCGGTCCGGTCAATTCAGCCTACCAGAGATATCGGGGTGACCAGTGGTTAAAGCGAGGACCTCTGCGGATTTCGGAGCAACCAGTACACATCTGAACGTCTCCCGCAGATCTCGGATAATCTCAACTGACCTACAACAACTTCCATGAATCTCGGCGGATCTGCCAACCGATTGAAGACTAGAAGTAGTATAAATTGTAGAGAAAACTCTCTTGTAAGGGCCCGGATCAATTCTGTAAGGACACGAAACCACAGTTGCTCATTATTACTCAATTTAAGCAGCTTTCTATCATTGTTCTATTGTTGTTCTACTCGCATACGAGATCATTCTTGTACTCAGTCCGTTACTCCAACATTAAAGCGATCGACGGCTTAATTTTTGTATTTGATTCGCCTCTCATTCAAGGGAGATAAGTTTATATTATATTTGTTGGGCCTGGATTCTCCAGAGAAGATGGGTCAAATCGGTCGAGCCCAAGCCCATTGCCAATCGGAAGATCGAAGAAGAAAGCCCAGAGGATCCGACGAGACGTCTCTGTGCGAATGCCTTCCGACAAGATCGTGAGGATCTCGCCAAACATTAAATGCCAGATCATGCAACGGCCACTGCCTTCAAACCACCATAAACGTAGAGATTTAATGGCGCAATCTTCACCATCACTCCGAGCATTGAAGATGGAATATTCGGCCGAAGCATAAACGGTCATCAGAGTAAAAGACTTACCATATCAGGACGACGAGAAAGATAAGAATAAGACTACACAATTACACACAGGAGGAGCGTTCGGAAAGAAAAAAACAACTCACCGGAATAGCACTCTCGCTCTCCACCTAGCTCTCTAACGGCTGCTTACGCTAGATCCCTGTCGATCGCCACTCCCAAGGCGCCGGTCGAGTCCCACTCGATCTCTGGTTTTATTACGATAAGTTGTATCACAATTCAGTCTGATTAAACACGACATCTAATAAAACCATCACGCTATTACATATTTATTTCTTTGTTTATCTATTGCTTGCTTGGTTTGGATTGTTTTTTATCATTCGATCGACTAGTTACCCCGTCTAAGGCGATTTAGGTCGTCCGATCTTTTCGCCCCAAAACAATTTGGCGCCCACCGTGGGGCAACTTGCCGATCATCCTTCCAAAACTTTCCAACCATGACTATCGATCCTTCTACTGACAATCAAGAACCACGTCTCGAAGACGAAACCCAAACTACAGAAAACCCGACCGAAAATCCTACTCCAACCCAGTTCCAAGAACTCTCTCAAAAAATGGCCGCCCTTCAAGAGGAACTAGCCCAACAACGTCAAAAAACTGAAGCCCTAGCCGTTTTGTCAACCCAATCTGAAGCCGAGATCGCGCAACTAAATCGTGAAAATGAGTCTCTTAAGTCGCAGGTACAATCAGGGGCTTCAGGATCTAGGAACGCGCCCGTCCACGGCGGCGTCCGAACATGCCTCGACATGGACAACATCGAGCCAACGCCTCCGAGCGTACGACGTCCTGGACACACTGAGGGTACGTCTCGAACTCCTTTCGCTAGTCCATTTTCGACTAACCATGTCACCTTTTCCACACCGATCGGGTCTGTTGGGCCCCGAATCGACGAACCACAAGTTGCCAATCCGCCAGATATCATGGCTCTTTTCCAGCAGACGCTCGACCGACATATGAAGACGATCGACGATCGCTTCAACAGGCTCCCAGGAGTCCTGCAACCGATCGAGAGAGAAGCGTCCGGCGGATTCGAAGAATCCCCGTTCGTCGAAGAAATCGCAAGGGTCGAGATCCCCAAGAAGTTCCATCTCCCCAACATGGCGACGTTCGACGGCACCACCGATCCAGATGACCATATCTCTCTCTATAAACAAAAACTAATGGCTGCATCTGTTTCAAGGGAGAGCCGCGAGGCCGTCATGTGCAAAAGCTTTGGCACAACCCTTGCGGGTCCCGCACTAACTTGGTTTATGCGTTTGCCTCAGGGAACGATCGCATCATTCGCGGATCTGGTCAACTCTTTTAAGAGTCAGTTCGCCAGCAGTCGGAAGCACGAGAAACAATCGAGTGACCTCTACCGAGTCACGCAAAGGTACAACGAACCCCTCCGGAATTATCTTAACAGGTACAACAAAGAGAAAGTGGGAATCCCCCACTGTGACGTCACAACGTCTATCGAAGCCTTCCGACAAGGCTTAGTCAAAGACAACAATCTCTATGACGAGATTACGAAGTACCCATGAAAAAGCTTTGAAGATGTCCAGGCCAAAACTATGGCCGAGGTAAGATTGGAAGAGGACCGTGAGTCGCATATAGCCTCACGCGGACCCGATCCATCAAATCGAAAACATTCCTCCGACAACCGTCGAGACAAACGTCCACATCCCTATTCTCGTACTCGAAACGAACCAAATCAGGTAAACTCTTTCCAAGACAGGTCACAAGAATGGAGAGACGGTTCTGCGTTGCCTCCCAGGGTCCAATCTTATAACTTCAACGTTTCCGTGTCGGAGCTCGTCAAGAGTTTCGACAAGTATGGAAAAGACGTAAGATGGCCCCGAAAGAGCGACCGACCGGATATCAAGAAGGACATGAGTCGATGGTGCGAATTCCACGGCGACCACGGTCATTCGACCGACGAGTGCATCGCCCTACGAAAGGAGGTTGCTAGGCTGCTCTCACAAGGGTTCCTACGCGACGTAATCTCGGAGCGGGCAAAGGCTACCATGGAACGCCGAGATCAGGTAAAACAAAACAAACCCCCATCTCCTGTCCATACAAAAATTGTCAATACCATTTCAGGAGGATCAGACATATGTGGGAACACGTACTCCATGGCCAAGCGACACGCCAGAGAAAGCAAGGGTGACAAGCCCGAAGCGTCGGAATTCAAGCCGAGGAGAACTTCCGACCTTCCGACGGTCACTTTCGACGAGTCCGACTCCGACGGGTCGGATGGTCACCACGACGGTCTGGTAATCTCTTTGTCCATTGGAAATTGCTTAATACGGAGAATACTAATCGATACAGGGAGCTCGACAAATCTCTTGACCCTTGATGCTCTTAAAGAAATGGGTTTGACTGAGAACGACCTAATCAAGAAGTTGACCCCACTGGTCGGGTTCAGCGGCGAGGTTAAGCATACGACTGGTGAAATCATTCTAACCACATACGCTGGAGGAGTCAACCAACAGGTGGAATTCTTAGTCTTAGATTGTCCGTCTCCCTATAATTGTATTCTTGGAAGGCCGTGGATACACGCTATGAAGGCAGTACCTTCAACATATCATCAAGTTATCAAATTCCCCACTGAATGGGGAGTCCAAGAAATCAAAGGAGATCAAAAGACCGCAAAGGAATGCTACGTCGCTTCCATGAAGAACGCGGTCGAACGCAAGACCGAGTAGCAACCACAGAGCGGTGAAGGACCTAGTCGGTACGTCGAACCAGAAATGGAAAAACTCGACGAGATCGCACTAGACCCTTCAAAACCAAACCAAATGGTAAGGGTCGGGTCGGACTTGGACGACTCGACCAGACAACAACTCCTTGACTTTCTCAAGGCCAATGCCGACTGTTTCGCATGGTCGCATGAGGATATGGTCGGAATATCTCCAAATGTTATTACTCATAAATTAAATGTGGATCCATCTCATCCCCCTGTCAAGCAAAAACGCAAGAAGTTCGCTCTCGAGCGGAACAAGATAGTAGACGACGAAGTTAGAAGCTTATTGGAAACAGGAAAAATCAGAGAGGTCCACTATCCTGAATGGCTAGCCAACGTGGTCGTAGTCCAGAAGAAGAACGGCAAATGGAGAGTCTGCATCGACTTCACAGACCTCAACAAGGCTTGTCCAAGGATTCGTTTCCTCTACCCCATATCGACGCCATGGTCGACGCCACAGCGGGGCACGAAATGCTCACCTTCATGGACGCTTTCAGCGGCTACAATCAGATCGTCATGGATCCCGACGACCAAGAAAAAACATCATTCATCACCAGCCAAGGTATCTATTGTTACAAAGTAATGCCCTTTGGTCTGAAAAATGCAGGGGCCACATATCAACGACTAGTCAACAAAATGTTCAAAGACCAAATCGGAGACACGATGGAAGTCTACATCGACGACATGTTGGTCAAATCCAAAAAGAAAGAAGATCACATAGACCACCTGTGCAACAGCTTCGATGTGCTCAAAAGGTACAACATGAAACTAAATGCTCCTTTGGAGTGTCGTCAGGGAAGTTCTTAGGATACATGGTGACACAAAGAGGAGTAGAGGCCAGCCCAGAACAGATCAAGGCTCTCATCAACCTCCGATCCCCCCAATGTGTCAAAGACGTACATAAGCTCACAGGTCGGATAGCAGCTCTGAACAGATTCATCTCCAAATCATCTGACAAATGCAAACCCTTCCACGACGCGCTCAAGAAGAACAAGTCCTTTCAATGGACGGAAGAACACGAAGCAGCGTTCCAGAACCTCAAAGAGTACCTGGCCAGTCCCATGTTACTGACCAAACCTAAAGGCGACGAGCCCTTATTTCTTTATCTTGCAGTGTCAGAGTCGGTCGTAAGCGCTGTACTGGTTAGAGAGGAGGATGGCAAACAGTCGCCAATATACTACGTCAGTCGGACGCTATTATTAGCCGAAACGAGGTATTCGTCACTTGAAAAGCTCGTACTATCATTGGTAATGGCTTCAAATAAACTCAAACCATATTTTGAATCCCATACTATTACTGTTCGCACTAATCATCCCATGAGAGCTATCATGAGGAAACCCGAGTTCACAGGACGAATGACCAAATGGGCCATACACCTCAGTGGTTACGACATCGAGTACGAGCCTAGGACGACGATCAAGTCGCAAGCCTTAGCCGACTTTGTGGCTGATTTCAGTCCGACCCTAGAGCAAGAAGCCGCTAAAGAAGCGACACAACTACTCGCGACAGACAAGACAGGTACATGGGAGCTCCACACAGATGGGGCGTCGAACGCCAGAGGATCGGGGCTTGGGGTCATGCTGAAATCACCACAAGGGGACAAGATAGCTCAAGCCGTCAGATGTGAGTGGGATGCAACTAACAACGAAGCTGAATACGAAGCACTCATATTCGGACTCATCCTGGCTCGCGATCTAGGGGTCCGAGAGATCGAAGTCGTCTGCGACTCCCTACTGGTCGTAAACCAGATACAAGGGTCGTACAACGCCAAGGATACCAGAATGGTAGCCTACCTGGAGGTAGCCAGGAAACTAATCGGACAATTCCAGACATTCAACATCCGACAGATACCCAGGGACCTTAACTCCCAAGCTGACGCACTCGCCAATTTAGGATCCGTCCTAGACCCGAAAGAATTTCCACATATACCATTGGCCCACATCATGACGCCAGCCGTCCCAAGGACATCTGTCGAGTTAACAACATCACTTGAAGTACTCGTCGCCATGGAAATAGGCGACCGACCCGAAGAGGACATCATCGACGCCGATGACGACTGGATGCTACCTTACATCAGGTGGTTAAAAGACGGCATTCTACCCGACGACAAGACAGAAGCAAAAAGGCTCAAGGTACAAGCACTCTCTTACGATATCATTGATAACATCTTGTACAAAAGATCTGTTACAGGGCTACTCATACGATGTCTTAAGACTCCAGAAGTCAGACGTATCTTGCAATCGTTACACGAAGGAGAGTGTGGCAACCACACTGGCGGGCGAAGTCTCTCAGGAAAGGCCCTACGAAACAGGTACTATTGGCCAACAATGAACAAAGACGCCATGGAATACACCAAGAAGTGCGACGCCTGTCAGCGACACGCACCCGTCCATCGTCAGCCTTCAGAGCTCCTCCATCCGACCCTGGCTCCATGGCCCTTTATGAGATGGGGAATGGACATTGTCGAAAAGCTTCCTCCCGCGTCGGGTCAAAGAGTCTTTTTCCTTGTCATGACGGACTACTTCTCCAAATGGATCAAAGCCGAGGCTTACAGAGAGGTAAAGGATCAACACGTCATTTCATTCATAAAACGCAATATCTTGTGCAGATTTGGCGTCCCATCAGAAATCGTGTACGACAACGGTTCCCAGTTCATCAGTCATAAGACTAGAGCCTTCTGCGACCAATGGAACATCAAGTTGGTCACATCCACACCTCGGTATCCACAATCCAACGGACAAGCCGAATCCAGCAACAAGATCATTATCAACAACCTCAAGAAACGCCTCACCGGGGCTAAAGGCAAATGGGCAGACAAACTCCCACTTATTCTCTAGTCCGACAGGACTACTCCAAAGAACACGACCGGGCAATCGCCTTTCTCTCTCGTCTACGGGAGTGAGGCGGTAATCCCGGCTGAGTTACTGGTTCCGACTGCTCGCTGCAACCTTCAGACAAGTGAACAAAACGACGTCGAACTAGCACATAATCTCGACACAGTGGATGAAATCAGAGAGAGAGAGATCGAATCAGGATGGTCAGGTTCCAACAACAAGTCGCAAGGAGTTACAACAAGAACATCCGAATCAAGGCATTCAAGGTCGGAGACTGGGTCCTAAGGAAGACATTCCAGAACACCAAGAACCCATCCGACGGAAAGCTAGCACCACAATGGGAAGGACCTTACTTGATCACCGAAGTGGTCGGACAAGGAGCGTATTAGTTAGAAGACAAAGACGGACAACCAATCCCGAGGAGTTGGAACGCAGCACATCTCAAGCTATACCATTTCTGAACCGATAAGGTAAAAACATCACGCAAAACTCTATACATCGCATATACATTGCTACCTATCGTATGCTATCATATATACATTGCCATCTGTCGCATATATATCGCATGCTATCGCATATACATTGCCATCCGTCGCATACATATCGCATGCCATCGCATATACATCGCTACTTTCTTTTACATGTCATCATCTGACACTAAGCGAGGATTTCCTCCTTACAAAAACACAAATGCAGAAGAGCATTTACATTGGACCCCGTCATCTGCAAATGGACCCAGTCGTCCGCAAATGGATCTTGTCATCCGCATATAGCGCTTACATTACACGATCGATCGGATTACGGGGAGATGACAACACAGGCACGTCGGCACACCGCCTACCTTATACAAAACATAAGGTACAACACCTTATTACATTCACGCAATTAAACATAAGGAACAAACACCTTATTATATATTGCTTACCTCCCCGGCATAATGTCATGACTAACACATACACAAACACATCGCAGGCCTGCTCTACATACATACACACGGTGAAACCCCACTCGACGGAGCACACGGGTGAAACCGACATACACGACATACTAAACGTCGTCGACAACTTCCTCGAAAGTTCGACGAACATGTACGAAACAAACTAGCATGCAATTCTACATGTAAAAACGCATTTGCAGCAAAATAAAAAGCATTTTTATAAATACGCGACCCGCGATGGCGGACGGGTCGCCAAACCACATCGTCTGCCTACACGTCTGTAGGACTTCATCAAACAGAAACATTCTGCGACCCGCGATGGTGGACGGGTCGCCAAAACATACATTATCCAAAGGCACCAAATGTCTAAACCCACACACAAGTGGGACAAACAAAGTCAAGCATCGGGAACAACAATGTTACCTTCGGCAGGGGCTGGCTCCAATGGGGCTATCTCGTCGGTCGGCTTAGCATCGCCAGAATGAGCTTCGTCCTCATCGGCACCTTCATCCACAGCCTCTTCCCCGGCGCCGGCTAAGCAGAACAGCTCCTGACCAGGATCGCCCTTTGGAAACATGGAGTCCAAAGTCTCCTTCTCCGCCTTCAGGTCCCAGAGCTCATGCTTGCCCTCGTTGAACTCTTCAATCATCTCGATGCGCGATTTCACCGCGTAGAAGGCCCCAACGTCGCCAGCAATCTGACCGTCGGCAATCCGAGCCCACTTCACTTCCTCCTCAATGCCTGCCCTGCACTCTTCAAACTCCCTCTGACATGCGACCAGCTCCCCTTGACAGCTCTTCAGCTCCCTGGTGAGACGACGCTCAGTCTCACGACAGCGACTCTCCGCTCCCTCCAGCTTGGTCCTTAAAGAGGCAAGGTCGGACTCTGACCTAGCAGCCCTGTCCTCAGCCTTGACAAGCATCGCCTGGACACCGGAGTAAGCTCCCAAGAAGTATTGAAAAGCCTGACAAAAAGGCATATGACAACACAAATACACGAATCAGAAAACACAGTCGAACAAAAGAAATACAAAAACGCACAAAACAAAGGGCAACACACCCTTCACGCGGAACTGCCCGCTTCACCAATGCAGTCCAAAGGGGAGACGTCCTTAACTTCCGACTTCAAAGTCCGGTCTTGAGCGCGAAAAAGATCAACGATCGACGGCCCTACGGCACCGATCTTGCCGACCCCTTCGGCGGTCACGCCTTTCTTCTTAGGGACGTCCTCCGCCTTGACATCATCAGGACGAGCGCTCGCTTTCCTCTTAGAGCCAGCTTTAACCGTAGTCGTCAGGTCAATCAGAGCCGGTTTGCTCGCCGTCGCCTTGGCTGCTGCTTTCCTTTGCTCAATCAAGCTTTTTCCCGACGCCACCCTCAGGCGAGCACTCGACCGACCACCAGGGGAACCTGACACGACAGGACAACAAAAAAGGAGAAATCCTAAAGTACACGACAAAGTGAAAAACAATAAAAAGACTCCTAAAGCCGAAAGTCTACCTTTCGCACGAGATGAAGAAACATTCAACATATCTTCTTGTGAGGCAGGAGTCGTCGCTAGCAAGTTGACGTTCACAAATTTCCTTTCAGACGCGGGAATCTCAAGCACAATCTTTGACAAGCCCTCTGATCGGCTACTCACTTCTAGATCCTTTGGTTCGGGGACTACAAAAAAGAAAAGTTAAAGCAAGAGTTAAGACACACAAATACACGAAAGAAAAGACAAGTACATACTATCGACTTGCCACTCCGTCAACAAAAACGGACATTCTCCCTCCTTCTCCAGAGAAGAGCGTTCGACGAAAAAGAACTTCGACCCCCATCCGCAGTCGTTAACATCAGGGCTCTGCACCAAGGGATTCCGACCAGGTCGGACACGCAACTGAACGCGACAGGAACTCTTCGATCCTATGAAGTAGTTGTACCACAGGGCGTCGAAGTCAAAATCAGCTCCAGTTTGAACATTCACAAGGTCTAAAACCCGAAGTACTCTCCACGCCTGAGGCATTACTTGACATGGCGCCATCGCCAACATAGCTAAGAAGTCCCTGACAAGGGGGAAAAAGGAAACCTATGCCCTATTCTAAACGGGTAAGAGTAGAAGCAAACCAATCCCTCATAGCGAGCATCGGCCCTCTCGTCTGGGTGAGGCAGCCTGGCAACCATCTCCGGCGGAAAACCTCCGACTTGGAGTACCTGATCCAGTTCCGCCTGGGACATAGTGCTAACCAACGCATCCGACTCCTTCAAAATAAAACGAGGAGGAGCTTCGCCTTCACGAGAATCGGAGAGAGTCTTCGACGACTCAGAAGCCTCGAGAGAAACCATTTCGAGAATGGGAAAAGAGGAGAATCGAAGAGCTACGACTAAGAGAAATCAGAAAGCTATGGCAAGAGAAACCAAGAGGCTTACCAGAAACTTGCAAAGGAAGATGATGAAGAGTAATCGATTCCTTCTGCTACGAATTTATGGAGGGAAGTGAAGGCCTGCAGAGGCGTCGCATCATGCCTCGATCATGCGCCACGTAGTCCTGAGCAAACACGCCAAATTGGAAGGTGGAGATCGCATCTAGAGAAGTTGCCACGGATTCCGGTCAACTTGCCTAAACCGTAAGCCCATAGCAACTTGGGGCTATTGTTGGGCCTGGATTCTCCAGAGAAGATGGGTCAAATCGGTCGAGCCCAAGCCCATTGCCAATCGGAAGATCGAAGAAGAAAGCCCAGAGGATCCGACGAGACGTCTCTGGTCGAATGCCTTCCGACAGGATCACGAGGATCTCGCCAAACATTAAATGCCAGATCACGCAACGGCCACTGCCTTCAAACCACCATAAACGCAGAGATTTAATGGTGCAATCTTCACCATCACTCCGAGCATTGAAGATGGAATATTCGGCTGAAGCATAAACAGTCATTAGAGTAAAAGACTTACCATATCAGGACGACGAGAAAGATAAGAAGAAGACTACACAATTACACACAGGAGGAGCGTTCGGAAAGAAAAAAACAACTCACCAGAATAGCACTCTCGCTCTCCACCTAGCTCTCTAATGGCTGCTTACGCTAGATCCCTGCCGGTCGCCACTCACAAGTCGTCGGTCGAGTCCCACTCGATCTCTGGTTTTATTACAATAAGTTGTATCACGATTCAGTCTGATTAAACACGACATCTAATAAAACCATCACGCTATTACATATTTATTTCTTTGTTTATCTATTGCTTGCTTGGTTTGGATTGTTTTTTATCATTCGATCGACTAGTTACCCCGTCTAAGGCGATTTAGGTCATCCGATCTTTTTGCCCCAAAACAATATTCATTTACTCTCATTCTCTTGATTGATTAGTTGATTTGGATTATTTAGATATAATTTGTCTAACAAATTGTCTAGTTGCCCTCCTTAAGGCGATTTGGATTCGTTAGGTCTTTTCGCCCCAAAACACTTGTCTAGTTCAAATGTCACTTATTCAGGTGCACATATTCAAGTGAACTTCTTATAGACCCTTTTGCATCCTTAGTGAGGTTGTAGTTATGTTCCCAATTGAAAAGATCAATCCACCTCATGCACTTTTAAAATCTATGAATTAACCCTTTTATTGAGATCTGAAGTCAAGATGAAACAAAAACGATGAGATATTAAGCACAAAATGTATACAATCCCAAAAAGAGAGTACGTGAAAGTGGGCTGCCAGCATCTGGCAGTTTGTGCTTATTCTTTGCTACACTTTGTGCTGTTATCTTTAACGTATGAAGCTTTTCATATGTTTTGGCAGGGTCACGAGGGAAAGTCTACTATTTTATGTACATGCATCAAAAGGAAAAACTTGTACATTAGAGTCATTACTTCATTGATAGTGATACTCACAGTGATAAGGTAACAATTTTTACAACAATACTTTTGTCTATGTATATTGTAATACCCCCAAATATATATATCCTTGAAAGGTATTACCGCCAGTGACCCCGGATTCCACATCCGAAGCCACTCAGGCTTGACCAGTTTATATAAATCATAAAACAACAATTATAATACAAAATATCATAACTTTAAAGCAAATGCTTCAGAATTTCATCCATGATTCAAAATACATAATTAAATAGATTACAGCGGAAGTCTTGAAAGTAAAAAGCATAAAGGTCTTGATCGAAATCGATCACCCGCCAAGGAATCTCAACCTGGTAAAACTCTTTGAAATCCCAACTGCCTTCGTTGTCGTTTCTAGCCTTCATCGAAACTGCATTTTATCTGATGTGCCGTATGAGACGGATGACACCAGCCAACCATGCAAGGGAATATAATCGGTTGGTTAGTCTAATGAAAGGCTATGCAAGGGAAAATCAGATAGGTTCTAAGTAGTCGTATTAGGTTAGACTCATCGTTTCTCGAATAAAAGTCGATGACGATAGTCAACCACCATACTCCTACTGAAATATATGAAAAGGCATGATCAAGAGAAAAGACTCTGAAAGATTGAGTCTTAAGGAAACATATGAAGAGAAGACTCCAACGAATTGAGTCTTATCGGAAAGTATGACAAGTACTTGGGAACATTAATTTCACACAAGCGTTTTAAAATTGACTTAGGTGTTTCGGTTCACGACCAACCTCACCACACAATACGAATTCAGATTGGAAAGAGAACTTTACTCTCACCAAAGTCTAGACGAGCTTTCCTAGCTGCACTATTTTCCTAGCTGCATTACTCGTCAAAGGGTATATTAATTATGTGCACAACGACACTTATCTTGTTTGATTCCAAAACAAACATTCACGTTACAAGCTTTTAAGGTCTCCTTACAAGAGATATCACGGGGAATAAATCCCAGGGAATAAATCCCAAATGGCTGCACCAGCTGTGTGCACGTACCCTGAGTAAGGATATGGTCATGACCGGAAAAGTACTAGAGGAATAATCCTCCTAGCACTAGTTATAAAGAAACTACTAAACCTCACAAGGTACATAGTGTTCCTACGAATACTCGTGCTAACTAAACAATTCAACACAGTAATAATCCATAACAAAGCCATCGCGGCCAATAACAGATAAAATAGCGTTGTTTCTAGCATTATATACAACCTATCATAATATCCGTATTTAATCATATATATATATAATAGCGTTGTTTCTAGCAATATATACAACCTATTATAATATCTCTTTTTAAATCACATACAGTTATCAAAACTGTTTCCAGACGAAAACAATATTCATCCCAAATTAATTAACAATTAAACAATTGATAATCAATATAAATATGGAATGATAAGCAAGAGCGAACTGCCACTTGCCTTAGATTTAGACGAAGCTCAACGAAGCTTGAGACGACAGGTTTCCGGGTCCGAAACGAGGAAGAACTCAGATTATGATTTCCTACGGAACGACCCATAACGAAACTCTAAGTTAGATTCGACAATAAATATTACGAATCTAAAGAAAAATGAACGAAATCGAAGGAACGAAAGTCCCAAACGAGATCACAAAGCCCAAGCCACAACCACACACGCCCAGGCCCACCGCGGGTGCGGCGGCTTGACCGCGGGTGCGGCAAGGCTACAGAGGCGAGACGCCGACAGCGAAAACTCACCGGGGAAGACGATGGGGCTCGACTTGGGTTGGTTTCGACTTCCAAACTCCTTGTGTCACTAACCACCACCTTGAGGGCACCTCCTCCTCCTATGGCAACTCCGGCGACGACCTTGAAGAACTCCGGCGACGCTTGCAACTCCGACGACAATGGCAATGAAAGAAAGAGAGATTTGAGGGAGAGAGAGAGTGGAATGGCCTCCTCCTCTTAGCCCCCTCCTTTTATAGGCCATCAAGGAGCTAGAAAGAGTCCAGTTGGCCCCCTCTCCCACCGCCTCACCGGGGACAAGATCGGCAAGCAGCTCAGACGAGTTCGGCGGAGCAGAGAAGTCATCATCACGGTGCGGGTGCGGTGGGTCTCACCGCGGGGTGCAGTGGCGACCAGTTCTTGACCGCGGGGTACGGTGGGTATGGCCGCGAGTGCGGTCAAGGCCAATTTTGTGCCTTTTTCCCATTTTTGACCGGGAAGCCCATTTTTCACCGAGAAGAATCTTGGATATGGGTTTTAATCACGGGTTAAATATATTCGTACCCTAACAAATATTCTAAACCCCCAAAAATGCGTCGAATGTATTTTATTCTACTCAGAGAATTATTACAAAGATCAAGTATTTATCAGAATGTCTGAACTCTTCTGAAAATAATTTGACTACAATACGAGTGTTTGGAAATCTTACCAAAATACTCTTTACTAAAATGAGGGGTATTACATCACCTCCCCCTTACAAAAAGTTTCGACCCCGAAACTTGGCCGAATAACCCAAAGAAAAGCGAGGCGTTACAACACTACCCCCTTAAAAAGGTTTCGACCCCGAAACTAGGCCAAAAACAGCTCGGGAAAACGTCTAAGCATATCCGCCTCCGTTTCCTAGGTTTCCCAAGTAACTTCTTCAGTTCTTTACTTGGACCACAAAATCCGTACCAATGGTACCACCTTGTTTCGTAACTATTTCTCACGGCTTTCGAGAATACGCACCGGTATCTCCTCGTAGGTACCATTTGTCTGAATCTCGATGTCGTCATAACTCAGCACATGAGACTCATCTGGCACGTACTTCCTCAACAAAGATACGTGAAACACGTTATGCACTGGATGTGCCGATGGCGGTAATGCCAAACGATACGCTAGAGACCCCACTCTATCAAGGATCTCGAACGGTCCCACATAGCGAGGGTTAAGCTTCCCACGCTTACCAAACCTAAACACACCTTTGGATGGCGACACTTTGACAAACACTTTGTCACCAACCTCAAACTCAACATTTCTGCGCTTCAGATCTGCATAAGACTTTTGTCGACTCTGAGCTATCAACATCCTTTGTCTTATCAAAGTAATGTCTGAGGCAGTCCTTTCGACTAACTCTGGTCCGAGCAGAATCTTGTCGGCATTCTCATCCCAACAAATCGGAGATCTACACCTTCGACCGTATAGAGCCTCGAATGGAGCCATCTTAATGGTAGCATGCCAACTGTTATTGTATATGAATTCAATCAGACTCAGGCTGTTCTCCCAGCTAGTCGGACGATCGAGTGTAAAAGCTCTTAGCATATCTTCCAAGGTCTGGATGGTCCTCTCAGACTGTCCATCTGTCTGAGGATGAAACGCAGTGCTGAACCTCAACTCGGTTCCCATGGCCTTATGTAATTCTTTCCAGAATCTTGACATGAATCGGTCATCATGATCCGATACAATGGTCTTTGGAGTACCATGCAAACAGACAATGTCATGTAAAAACACTTCTGATAACTTTTGGGTTCCCCATGTTGACTTGATAGCCACGAAGTGAGCACTCTTCGTGAGCCTGTCAATGATCACCCATATAGCATCTTTCTGGCTTTGAGTCTTTGGCAGCCCCGTGACGAAATCCATAGCAATATCTTCCCATTTCCATTCTGGTACTAGGAGAGGTAGCAATTCACCACCTGGTCTGCGATGTTCTATCTTGACCTTCTGACAAGTCAAACATTTTGCCACAAACTCTGCTACATCCCACTTCATGTTGGGCCACCAGAACTTCTTCCTGAGGTCCTTGTACATCTTGCTAGAGTCTGGATGTACAGAATAAGCTGACAAATGGGCCTCCTTCATCACCAACTGGCGAAGACCATCAACGTCAGACACACAAATCCGGTCTTGAAACCAGAGTGATCCATCTTCCTGAATCATGAAACCGGGAGCTTTCCCGTCCATCACTTCACTGCTTAGCTTCACCAAGACTACATCATCAACCTGTTTCTCTCTGATTTGATCAAGTAGCGTGGCCTGAATCTCTAACATACTCAGATATCCTCTACGATGATCGTACAAGACTTCAATCTTACACAACCCTTGGTTCAGCTTAGTCTGAGCAGTAAGTAAAGCCACTACAGTCTCGTGCGGTGTCTTCCGGCTCAATGCATCGGCTACTACATTAGCCTTGCCCAGATGATACAACAATTCGAGGTCGTAGTCTTTGAGTAGCTCTAACCAGCGACGTTGTCTCATATTTACCTCTTTCTGAGTGAATATATATTTGAGACTCTTGTGATCGGTGAAGACTTGACATCTCACACCATAGAGATAGTGTCTCCAAATCTTCAGTGCAAACACTACATCTGCTAGTTCCAGATCATGCGTCGGATAGTTTGCCTCATAAGTCTTCAACTGTCGGGATGCGTATGCAATAACCTTGCCTTTCTACATCAGCACACATCCCAAACCACTCTTCGAAGCATCACTATAGACCACATAACCATCATTCCCTTCCGGTAGCGCTAACACTGGTGCGGAGGTCAGACATTGCTTCAACTTCTGAAAACTGGCCTCACACTTGTCATCCCAGACAAATTTCTTATGGACTTTACGGAGCAGACCGGTCATGGGTAGAGCGATCTTAGAGAATCCCTCTACGAACCGTCTATAATAACCAGCGAGTCCTAGAAAACTGCGCACCTCCTTCACATTCTGAGGCCGCTTCCAATTGGCTACTGCTTTAATCTTCTGGGGATCAACCATAACCCCATTCTCATTAATCACATGGCCTAAGAAAGCCACTTCCTTGATCCAAAAATCACACTTAGACAGCTTTGCATATAATTGATTTTGTCTAAGAATTGACAAAGTTATCCGAAGATGTTCATCATGAGCCTCCTCACTCGGGGAAAAAATCAAAATATCGTCGATGAAGACCACTACGAACTTATCCAAGTATTGGTGGAAATATCGATACATCAGATCCATGAAGATTGCCAGAGCATTGGTAAGTCCAAATGGCATGACTATGAACTCGTAGTGACCATATCTCGTCTGGAATGCAGTCCTCGGAATATCCTCCTCACGAATCCTGAGCTGATGGTAACCAGACCTCAGATCGATTTTGGAAAAGACCTTTGCTCCCTGCAATTGATCCAACAGATCATCAATCCTCGACAATGGATACTTATTCTTGATCGTGACCTTATTCAACTCACGATAGTCGATACAAAGTCGGAACGATCCATCCTTCTTCTTGACGAACAAGACTGGAGCACCCCAAGGTGATGCATTTGGCCTTATATAACCCTTCTCAAGAAGATCTTCGAGTTGCTTCTTCAACTCTTGCATCTCAGGAGGAGCCATCCGGTATGGTGCCTTAGAGATTGGTGCGGTACCAGGCTCGAGATCAATAGTAAATTCTACGTCACGATGCGGGGGTAAACCAGGAATCTCCTCCGGAAAGATATCCGGAAATTCACAAACAACTGGAATATCAGGAATTGAAGGTTCATCTTTCTTGGGCTCGTCTAGATAGCACAGGTACCCGACACAACCTTGTCGAAGTAGCTTGAACGCAGTCATCGCATTGATAAGCCTGCCGTTATCAGCGTCATTTCGACCCTTAAACTTGCATACATACTGGCCCCCAGATGACACCATCACAGTCCTTGAGCTGAAATCAATTACCACCCCATGATGCGTCAGCCAATCCATACCGAGAATAATGTCGTATGGAGCCATGGCTATACAGATCAAATCCGCTTCGAACTTCTTACCCTGGATGGTAATCGGAAATTCTGACAGACGTTTGGTGCCCACTAAATGTTCACCATTAGGAAGATTCACAACGAAAGGTTCACAAACCTCATTGCATACTAAGCCTAACTTACTAACACAACTCTCGAAAATAAATGAATGTGTAGCACCCGAATCAAATAACATACATACTGAAGTAGAATGAAGGTATAGAGTACCTTGAGTAATTGGAGCATTAGGTCCATCAGCCTCACGCATCTCGTAAAGGCGTTGACCTTGGCCTCCAGAAGCAGCTGGGGCTTTCCCCTTGTTCTGTGTAGACGTCTGTGTTGAAGGACTAGGAGATCCCACTGGTCTGAACTTAGGTCGACTATTCTGATTAACCGACCCTTGTTGCGACTCAGCTCCTTTCCGCCTTCTCTGTGGACAAAATTTATGCAAGTGTCCCACCTTTTCACAGTCATAACACGTCTTTTCCTCTTTCGGACACTCATTGCTTTTGTGCTCAGGTGTGCCACAGTTATAGCATTGAATCGGATTCTTGCTTTGACCCGATTGTTGCGTAGACCCTCCATGAGTCATATCTGTTTTTGCCTTGCCAGCCTTGGCAAAATTAAACGGTGGCACGGGACGTTTGAATCCACTCACCTGAGACTGGCCCTGTATTGACCTCTGGCGATTGCGTTTCCTTGTCGACTCTTCCAGAGTCACTTCCAACTTGTAAGCGGCGTCTACGTATTGCTCCAAAGTAGAGCATCTGTGATGTACCATCATTGGCTTAATATCTGGGTTTATCCACTCGTGGAAATGTCAGATCTTTTGCTCTTCGTTGGACACCTCCGGTCCAGCATACTGCAATAAATGATTGAATTTGGTCGCCAGCTCGGTTACTTTCAAACCATCTGTCTTCGGGTATAGAAACTCCTTATGGTTCTCCTCCCTTATAGCTCGAGAGAAGAAACGATCAGTCATCTTGGCTTTAAACATCCCCCAATTCAAACCTGGGTGATCAGCCAAACTTGTACCTTCCCACCACTCACTTGCCACTTCCTTCAGCTGAAGGGATGCAATGTGTACCTTCTCCGCTTCAGTGCACTCAGCATTGTGGAATAGTCGTTCCATGTGTGAGAACCAATAAGCCACCTTGACTGTCTCTCCTTTTCCATCATAGCAGTCGGGCCTCATAGAGCTAATGGCTTTTAGTGCTCGGCCATAATTCCCTCTATTCCTGACTGCATCTTCTTGCGGCGCATGGATAACTGGCTCCTCAAATCTTGGAACCGTTGGAGGAATTGGCACTGCTTGTGCCTGAGGCGCATTTGGTCTCATAATGTCGGTGAATGCTTGCATAACGATTCCCCGAATAGCTTCAACTGTTGTTGTATCAAATACCATTGGAGTGTTGATCGAAACTTGGTCATTGCCCCCTTGATTGTTGTTAGAAGCATTCTCATGTTCATCCTCAGGATCCACTGTACTCCTCACGTTTGGCCTAAGGTCATTACTTGGCCCAGCACCAGCACGAACGGTATTTCTTGTGTTTACCATCTGTTTACCGATCAAATTCCAAGTATTTTATAACATTAATATCATTCCAATGTACTTAACGTCATAAAAATCAACTTAGAATAGATTAAACTTGGTAATTTCATTGATAAGCTCAACTGAGCTAATTAGTTTTTACAAAAGGGATCTCTCGAGCGTCAAGACAAAATTGCTCGAAGATTTATAGTTCTTACAAAATGAACTGAAATACAAGAAAAGAAATTGCTAATCAGCATTGGCTCAATCATGGCGCCCTAAAACATTTCCTGTAATCGCCACTTCTCATACATGGCTTCTTTGATCGGGGTTTACCATCGGAGTCTGGTGAAGGACTCCTTACCCTGCTCGGTCCGGGAGCATATGGCTCATTGCTTGGTCTTGCCCTTCTTCGGGCATGCTCAACCGCCCCGTCCATCTGGCGGTGCTCTTCAGGGGAAAACATCTGACTTAGGCGAAGTGCCTCTCGCGAGTCAGGACTCAACATTAGCCTTCTCTGAGCAGGAATAGGCTGTGAGTTCTCAGATGCATTTTGTAGACCATTTCTTCTTCTGGGAAATACCACCTCATAAAGTGTATCCCAATCGGCCGAAGTCAATGGCGAGTACTCTTGCTCAGGAGGCAACTCCGGGCTTGGATAGATAAATTCCATTTTTGGGTCCTCACTGCCCACCAATAAGCACTCTAAGCCATCAGACTCGTAGCCCTGTCCCTCGAGGTCCTCCTCGGGGTCCTCCTCTTCTTTCGGATCCTCTTCCGGGTCTTCTTCAGGATCCTCTTCTTCTGGATTCTCCTCGGGAATCATCTCAATCATGAAGTCGTCGTTGTAATGCCCTCTTGCATACCTTGACCACTCCTCTTCATTTTTCGTGTCCTCCCTTAGCTCCTCTGTAGGTTCTGCCACTGGAACCTTGGTCCTATCGGACACTAGTACTACTGACTCGGGTAGTAAAGTCTTCACCTCCTCGGGTGGACTACTAGATTCTCCGACTTCAAAGCATCGCAGGTGAACTGGAAACTCAAGCTTCATTGGAGATGGCGGAGCCACCTTGGCTTCTCCCGAGTCCCTTCGAAGAGAAAAGCATGCACCCATAACCTACGGGTGACGAGAAAAGAGTTAGCCTAAATATATAAGTTCGCTTCCATATCAGGCTAAAGTGAAGGTAGGACTAGAATGGTTTTGAAAAATCCTTTAAAACATTTTTCATTTCAAAACGAGTAAACGATTTATAAAAATCCCTACCCGTTAAAATTTTCGGCTCTGATACCAGATCTGTAACACCCCAAAATATATATATTCTTGAAAGGTATTACCGCCAGTGACCCCAGATTCCACATCCGAAGCAACACAGGCTTGACTAGTTTATATAAATCATAAAACAACAATTATAATACAAAATATCATAACTTTAAAGCAAACGCTTCGGAATTTCATCCATGATTCAAAATACATAATTAAATAGATTACAACGGAAGTCTTGAAAGTAAAAAGCATAAAGGTCTTGATCGAAATCGATCACCCGCCAAGGAATCTCAACCTGGTAAAACTCTTTGAAATCCCAACTGCCTTCGTTGTCGTTTCTAGCCTTCATCGGAACTGCAGTTTATCTGATGTGCCGTATGAGACGGATGACACCAGCCAACCATGCAAGGGAATATAATCGGTTGGTTAGTCTAATGAAAGACTATGCAAGGGAAAATCAGATAGGTTCTAAGTAGTCGTATTAGGTTAGACTCATCGTTTCTCGAATAAAAGTCGATGACGATAGTCAACCACCATACTCCTACTGAAATATATGAAAAAGCATGATCAAGAGAAAAGACTCTGAAAGATTGAGTCTTAAGAAAACATATGAAGAGAATACTCCAACGAATTGAGTCTTATCGGAAAGTATGACAAGTACTTGAGAACATTAATTTCACACAAGCGTTTTAAAACTGACTTAGGTGTTTCGGTTCACGACCAACCTCACCGCACAATGCGAATTCAGATTGGAAAGAGAACTTTACTCTGACCAAAGTCTAGACGAGCTTTCCTAGCTGCACTATTTTCCTAGCTGCACTACTCGCCAAAGGGTATATTAATTATGTGCACAACGGCACTTATCTTGTTTGATTCCAAAATGAACATTCACGTTACAAGCTTTTAAGGTCTCCTTACAAGAGATATCACGGGGAATAAATCCCAGGGAATAAATCCCAAATGGCTGCACCAGTTGTGTGCACATACCCTGAGTAAGGGTATGGTCATGACCGGAAAAGTACTAGAGGAATAATCCTTCTAGCACCAGTTATAAAGAAACCACTAAACCTCGCAAGGTACATAGTGTTCCTACGAATACTCGTGCTAACTAAACAGTTCAACACAGTAATAATCCATAACAATGCCATCGCGGCCAATAACAGATAAAATAGTGTTGTTTCTAGCATTATATACAACCTATCATAATATCCGTATTTAATCATATATATATATAATAGCATTGTTTCTAGCAATATATACAACCTATTATAATATCTCTTTTTAAATCACATACAGTTATCAAAACTGTTCCCAGACGAAAACAATATTCATCCCAAATTAATTAACAATTAAACAATTGATAATCAATATAAATATGGAATGATAAGTAAGAGCGAACCGCCACTTGCTTTAGATTTAGACGAAGCTCAACGAAGCTCGAGACGACAGGTTTCCGGGTCCGAAACGAGGAAGAACTCAGATTATGATTTCCTACGGAACGACCCATAACGAAACCCTAAGTTAGATTCGACAATAAATATTACAAATCTAAAGAAAAACGAACGAAATCGAAGGAACGAAAGTCCCAAACGAGATCACAAAGCCCAAGCCACAACCACACACGCCCAGGCCCACCGCGGGTGCGGCGGCTTGACCGCGGGTGCGGCAAGGCTACAGAGGCGAGACGCCGACAACGAAAACTCACTGGGGAAGACGATGGGGCTCGACTTGGGTTGGTTTCGACTTCCAAACTCCTTGTGTCACTAACCACCACCTTGAGGGCACCTCCTCCTCCTATGGCAACTCCGGCGACGACCTTGAAGAACTCCGGCGACGCTTGTAACTCCGGCGACAATGGCAGTGAAAGAAAGAGAGATTTGAGGGAGAGAGAGAGAGTGGAATGGCCTCCTCCTCTTAGCTCCCTCCTTTTATAGGCCATCAAGCAGCCAGAAAGAGTCCAGCTAGCCCCCTCTCCCACCGCCTCACCGGGGACAAGATCGGCAAGCAGCTCAGACGAGTTCGGCAGAGCAGAGAAGTCATCATCACGGCGCGGGTGCAGTGGGTCTCACCGCGGGGTGCGGTGGCGACCAGTTCTTGACCGCGGGGTGCGGTGGGTATGGCCGCGGGTGCGGTCAAGGCCAATTTTGTGCCTTTTGCCCATTTTTGGCCGGGAAGCCCATTTTTCACCGAGAAGAATCTTGGATATGAGTTTTAATCCCGGGTTAAATATATTCGTACCCTAACAAATATTCTACACCCCAAAAATACGTCGAATGTATTTTATTCTACTCAGAGAATTATTACAAAGATCAAGTATTTATCAGAATGTCTGAACTCTTCTGAAAATAATTTGACTATAATACGAGTATTTGAAAATCTTACCAAAATACTCTTTACTAAAATGAGGGGTATTACATATATAGTTAATGCTATTGTTAATTCATGTAATTATGGCTCTATCAACATTTATTGATCTGTATCCAAAGAAATTAGTACACTTGATTTAAAAATAAGCTTTGTTAAAGAACACTTGCAGTTGCTGAAATAGTAATAGAATATGTGAGCTTGTGTATAATGAGTAAACAGACGACTAGCCAACAATTAAGTACCGTGCGAAGCTCGTGCTTCGCACGGGCTTCGATTTCTAGTAATTTACAAACTTGACAGAAGTAAAACTAAATACTCATTATTAGGATCCTTTAAAGCATTAGCCAATAGTCGTCTCTCAATATTAACCATTGAGATATCACCTCATACTCGTGCATCGAAAGAAACAAAAAATTCTTGACAAAAGAATGTTATATCTAATATATGGATTGTTGCCAATTTTGTGTATATGTAGTGTCACGGTTAAAATTTGAGTTTCTAATATATGGATTGTTGTTTCATGTTTTATCTTAGACGATATATTATTTGATATGGATTTAAATGTTATATCTAAGTCTTGACAAAAGAAATGTAATATCTAAGTATTTTAGGTATAAAATGCTATGATTGTACGAAGTATAATTTTATTTATTTATTTTGGTCAGAAGTTTAATCTAAATAATTGGTGATTAAAATGCTATGATATATATCATTTTAATTAATAAATATTAGTCATTACTTTCTATTCTTATTAAATACGGAGTAATATAAATAATTGGTGACTCTGCATATTCTTAAACCTTATTACATTTTATATAAAAGTACATTAGTTATTTTATCGGTACATGCTTACTCTTCTTAGCGAAATTATAATTCATAACTTCTTTCTTGTACATTTCATATGTGAGAGTGAGTACATGTCTATTATTTCGGCTTCCATCCTTGATTAATTCCTCTAGACCAACACAAATGAGGCCAGCTTTAGTATATATACATGATGAGTGTAAAATGAATATGTATAAAATAGAACAATAAAAATCATCTTTAACCAAAATAACAACACACCTACCTAAAACGATTTAGTATAAAAAAGGAACTAAAAATACAAACCTAATTGAATTTATGCTACCAATAGTTGAAGGGTTTACATCGTCCATAAAATAGTTTGCTTTATTCGTTACTAACAATCAGTCATCCTAAATCGATTGTCTTTGTCCTCCTTCTAGTGAAAGCTACCGGTGCATGATGTAAACAATCGATGCCTCAATAGTGATATTAGATTATCCAATTCTCTGACATCTTCACATAAAATTAACCTATCTCGATCAAAAGACAATTATATTAATAAATTTAAACCGATATATGTAAGTATTATAGACTACAAAAGAGATCCAAATACATATAATTAAGGATAGTTTACCTTGAGGTGGATATATACTTGCATCATCGACAATCG
Source organism: Rheum nobile (assembly GCA_027886185.1). Taxonomy (NCBI): domain Eukaryota; kingdom Viridiplantae; phylum Streptophyta; class Magnoliopsida; order Caryophyllales; family Polygonaceae; genus Rheum; species Rheum nobile. The sequence goes on along the minus strand of WOAB01000652.1, from coordinate 1,513,787 downwards.
GGAATCTTCATTCACATCTTTAACTTAATAATTATGCTTACTTCAGTGACCATGTCTTTTTAAGGTGTTGCCCACTATCTCCCAAGCTTCACTATATGGATTTCTAAAGGTAATTTCCATGTAGAAGAATGAGATGATGGATGTCCAGAGCAAATGAACGGAATACCACCGTTTTCGCCCTTTTATAGATGAAAAATGACACTTGGAAAGTGAAGCCATTTTGACATATAACCATTTAGACATCTTGACTATAATTTGTTTTCAACCATTCACTGTGTACTAAATACGGGAGTTACATGTAGTAATTGGATAATATTAAAATAGGAATAAATGAGAGCGAAATATAACGTATACAGTATGTAGTAACTATCACTAATTGAGATTTAGGTTAAAAAATGAGTCATAACCTAAAGAGTAGTCCGTACGTAGAGGCAAGATTTAACTGAAAAAAGAGTGTGTGGGAAGGGAATAATTACTTACAAATAGTGCTCATTTTTATATATACACATAATTATGCTATGGTATATTAAATATAAACAAAGAAAAATTAATTACTTAGATTACAAAGTAGCCTATAATTATACTTATGTATTTTATATTGTTTTATAAACCCTATAGTAAAAACCGATCGGAAAATCTAACATATTATATACATATTATATACTAAGGGTGATAAATTAACCCTACATGCAAACTATACCTTTAGGCCTATTTAAGCCTTTGATTTTGTCTTTAAAAGTTAGCATTCAATGACCTAGAATTAGAGCTGTCAATCGGGTCGGTCAAGTCGGGTTCGGTTATTTTCGGTTCGGGTTGAGAACGGGTCGGGTCATTTCGGATAAACAGGTCAAGCCGGTCGGGTCAATACAAGTCAGCGGGCGGTTCGGGTTAACCAACGGGTCAAGAGCGTCATTTTTTAAATATTTTGTTCACTATTTAAATATTATTAAATAGTTAAAAACTAATTTAAATATGTCAAAATAAGTTGAAATGGATTAAAATAATAATATTATTATTAATTATTTTAATGTAATTGATATTAGTAGACCAAAATCATATTTTTTTTAATTATTATTTTTTATTTATAAATTTCTACATTATAAAAAATTATATAAGTATAACAGTGTTCTTTTTTTTAGGATATTAAACATATTATCATTATTTATATGTCATTTATCATATTATTTTATGTTATATTTTATTAACACTCCACATTTATTCGTTAATCGGGTCGGGTTTGGGTTGGTCGGGTTCGGTCTCGGTAAATTCGGGTTCGGTAACTTCGGGTTATCAAAAATTTCGGTCAAGTCGGGTCGGGTCCAAAAGCGGGTCGGTCAGGTCGGTAAAACGGGTTCGATAACTTTTTGACAGCTCTACCTAGAATGCTAACTTTTAAATATATATAGATGGTTGTTTTTCATGCTTAATAGAAATATAAATTGAACTATGTTGAAAATTTAACGTAAAGATATAAGAGTTATACAACGATATGAAAATGAGGACTTTTTAATTGATTAATATGTAGTAATTGTATATAATTGTGAATCAAAAACTTTGTATATTATATAGACGATTATAGATTAAATATAATTGTTAATATATGAAATTGTCACTTTAGTACTTTTTGGATTTGAGAAATTGTTTAAATTTTGTGCTAAATAAATAAGGCATGAAATGAAAATAAAAACTAATTCATCTTTAAAAGTTAGCATTCAATGACCTAGAATGCTAACTTTTAAATATATATATATATATTATTTTATGCTTAATAGAAATATAAATTGAACTATGTTGAAAATTTAACGTAAAGATATAAGAGTTATACAACGATATAAAAATGATGACTTTTTTAATTGATTAATATGTAGTAATTGTATATAATTGTGAATCAAAAACTTTGTATATTATATAGACTATTATAGATTAAATATAATTGTTAATATAAGAAATTGTCACTTTAGTACTTTTTGGATTTGAGAAATTGTTTAAATTTTGTGCTAAATAAATAAGGCATGAAATGAAAATAAAAACTAATTCATCTTTAAAAGTTAGCATTCAATGACCTAGAATACTAACTTTTAAATATATATAGATGATTGTTTTTCATGCTTAATAGAAATATAAATTAAACTATGTTGAAAATTTAACGTGAAGATATAAGAGTTATACAACGATATGAAAATGAGGACTTTTTAATTGATTAATATGTAGTAATTGTATATAATTGTGAATCAAAAACTTTGTATATTATATAGACGATTATAGATTAAATATAATTGTTAATATATGAAATTGTCACTTTAGTACTTTTTGGATTTGAAAAATTGTTTAAATTTTGTGCTAAACAAATAAGGCATGAAATGAAAATAAAAACTAATTCATCTTTAAAAGTTAGCATTCAATGACCTAGAATGCTAACTTTTAAATATATATAGATATAGATGGTTGTTTTTCATGCTTAATAGAAATATAAATTGAACTATGTTGAAAATTTAACGTGAAGATATAAGAGTTATACAACGATATGAAAATGAAGACTTTTCAATTTATTAATATGTAGTAATTGTATATAATTGTGAATCAAAAACTTTTTATATTATATAGAAGATCATAGATTATCAATATAATTGTTAATATATGAAATTGTCACTTTAGTACTTTTTGGATGTGAGATATTGTTTAAATTTTGGGCTAAATAAATAAGGCATGAAATGGAAAAAAAACTAATTCATCTTTAAAAGTTAGCATTCAATGACCTAGAATGCTAACTTTTAAATATATATAGATGGTTGTTTTTCATGCTTAATAGAAATATAAATTCAACTATGTTAAAAATCTAACGTGAAGATATAAGAGTTATACAACGATATGAAAATGATGACTTATTAATTGATTAATATGTAGTAATTGTATATAATTGTGAATCAAAAACTTTTTATATTATTGATATAATTGTTAATATATGAAATTGTCACTTCAGTACTTTTCGGATTTGAGAAATTCTTTAAATTTTGGGCTAAATAAATAAGGCAAGAAATGAAAAAAACAATTCATCTTTAAAAGATAGCATTCAATGACCTAGAATGCTAACTTTTAAATATATATATATATATAGATGGTTGTTTTTCATGCTTAATAGAAATATAAATTGAACTATGTTGAAAATTTAACGTGAAGATATAAGAGTTATACAACGATATGAAAATGATGACTTATTAATTGATTAATATGTAGTAATTGTATATAATTGTGAATCAAACACTTTTTATATTATATAGAAGATTATAGATTATCGATATAATTGTTAATATATGAAATTATCACTTTAGTACTTTTCGGATTTGAGAAATTGTTTAAAATAAATAAGGCAAGAAATGAAAAAAAACAATTCATCTTTAAAAGTTAGCATTCAATGACTTAGAATGCTAACTTTTAAATATATATATATAGATGGTTGTTTTTCATGCTTAATAGAAATATAAATTGAACTATGTTGAAAATTTAACGTGAAGATATAAGTGCTATACAACGATATGAAAATGAAGACTTTTCAATTGATTAATATGTAGTAATTGTATATAATTGTGAATCAAAAACTTTTTATATTATATAGAAGATTATAGATTATCAATATAATTGTTAATATATGAAATTATCACTTTAGTACTTTTCAGATTTGAGAAATTGTTTAAATTTTGGACTAAATAAATAAGGCAAGAAATGAAAAAAAAAAAACCAATTCATCTTTAAAAATTAACATTCAATGACTTAGAATACTAACTTTTAAATATATATAGATAACCCTACTTCTTTCTTATTTGTCTAGTCATTTTCTTATGGCAATTCTTGCTTGAGTTGGCAAGTGATTTATTTGTATTTTTTCATTTTGTAGTTGTGTTTTGACTGAGTGTACCACTACTTGTTGTACATATATGTCATCTTTATTAACAGGTGAGTCCATTTTGTTCATTCATCAAGATGTAATCTGTGCACGGTAGTATTTGTTTGTACGATATTTCTATTCCATATTTTTGGGGTCAACTTTGTTGCAATTCGTTTATCTAGCAAATGTATTTTTTTGTTCAATATTTCTATTCCAAAATTTATTTTTGTGGTCAACTCTGTTGCAATTTGTTTATCTAGCAAATGTGTACAAAGTGTCTCCAAGTTATATTGTTAACACAATTTCAACATATATATTAGACATATAATGCAGATTTTATGTTTTGTGTTGCTTCTAACCAAGTCCTTCCTTCTCTTTTCAGCTTCATTATTTCCTAAAATTGAAGAGGAACATTTTCTAAAGACCATGTAAGAAACAAATACTACACGAACTTGAGGAAGCTTGACACCACATGTTGCATTTCCAAAAGAAGTCCTGAAAGACCATTTCACATCTCTGGTGCTTGTCCAACCGAAGTTTTGCTTGCTACCTAGCCTAATCAATCTATTAGGTCTAATTCAGGCTACCCATTGTCGAAATTTAACATGTTATCTAGTTGGTTTTCCTTTGTCCATCACTTGTAAATTTATTTAGACTTCAAAACATGTTTGTTAAATGTGAACTGCTTTTGGTAAATGCATAGTAACAGTTGTGGATTAGTTTCTATATGATGATGCATATTTCTTTTCTCCAGTGGTTTAAATGAAGCGTCATTATGTTGTGTGATTAATTATCAGATAAATATGGCTGTGAGTACTAAAATGTTGGGTATGTGTTTGATTATCACAAATAATATATTATATGTGGGTGAAAAGAGACTATTTTATATCCCAGTTGCCAAACAACCGTAATAAAAGACCTATTTTTTGTGCGCAAAGTTAATTTGTTAACACAAATATAACCGTGATAAATACCTTTATCGGAACGCATTTTTCTCCCTTTTATCTCGGTTTTGAGATAATATATCACGGTTGTTAAACTGTGATATATTCTTATTGGAACGCTAATGCCCCTTATTTTATGCCGGTTTTAGAGAGATATATCACGTTTTATAACTGGGATAAAAAATTATCTTTTATCACAGTTGTGTTACCTATTCTTTTTTATTCCGCAACTAAAGAAGACGGTTCAAGACTGAGATAAAAAATGACACAGAACCGAGATAAAATGCAAATTTTGTACTAGTGAGAACTTCCTGATCCATTCAACAATAATTCGGGCCATATAAGCATGCTCACAGATGTACTGGTAAAAGCTTCCCTCCTCAACATCGGAGTCTAGATCAAGATCAACATCCCCACCCTCACAAGCATCACTTTCAACAGTTTCATCAACAACATGAGCTTGTTCTTATGGTAGTTCAACAGGGGGTGCAACATTGGGTGGATCTATGACAACATCTATACTTAATCCACCTAGAACAATCTCAGACTTCTCCCTCTCCTTCAAGTACTCAGAGGTGTATGTGTTGATTATGGGGTACTCTCTCTTATTGGTCACTCCCATTAAACTCATTTTGTCACAATACACAATTTGCAAAAATAAAAGAAACATATTATAATGGTGCATAATAATAACAATATAAGTGTACAACAAAAAATAAATGTGGTGCACAATTAACTATAGTGCACAAAACTTTTATATTATGGTGCACAAAAATAACAATGTAGATGTACAACCTTTTCATTTAATGGTGCGCGCACTATTATATCATGGTGTACAACAAAGTTATTAAATGGTGAACAAAACTAAGATATCATGGTTTACAAAACTATAATATCATGGTGCATAAATCTTGAATACAATGGTGCACAACAAAAAAATGATGCACAATAATTTGAAAAAAGATGAATAATAAAGACAAGATGTGGTGCACAAACTATAAAATGATGGTGCACAAAAGTTTACAAGACAAGTGCACAATACTTTACACAATCGTCCACAAACTCTAATATGTGTAGTACAATACTGTTGTAAAATAGTTCACAAGACTATTATATCATGGTGCACAAACTATTATACCACGGTGCATAAATCTAAAACATCATGGTGCACCAAAAAATACGTCATGCAACACAAAAAACTTATATCATCGTGCATAAAAGTATTTAATCATGGTGCACATGCAAAAAAAATTACATTGCATAAAACAATATACACATGTTGCACAAAAAATAAAGATACATGGAAAAAAGTAAATAACCTACAAGTACAAAAATAAGTGGATCCCTGAATGAAGCTATACATGAAGCCGAAACCCTCAACTCACAAAGCTTCCTACAAACTAACTCACACCAGTCGTAGTCTTCCATTCGGTCCGGAAAATTCCAATTGATCCACTTCAAATTCTTAGCAGTTGTCGAACCATTGCCATTACTCTCTATAATAGAAAAGTAAAACAGAACAATGAAATCCAAATCAAACTTGGCATCGACGTCCTTATTTGCAACAAGCTTCTTCTACACATCAGTTGGTGTGACAATACCTTCTTTGACATACCTCAACCTCGATTCGGTAACTACACGATATTCGGTTTGATTCGTAAGAAGAATCTTCACTAGTCCCTTCGGCAACCCAAGATATTGTTGGACATCATTATCATCTAACCGAATATTGGGCAAATCATTTCCCATCCATACAAAGAAAAAAGGTGTGTTGAACTTCTCCACCAGCCAATAGCACAGAGCGCTTGACAGTTGCCTCACCTTCCAAGACATCAAGTGTCTGAAACCCATTTGGACTAATACAGCCCTCTGAGTTGCATTAAACTCACCAATAGCATCAACAAGTAGAGACAGAGAACCCTTTGCCTTAAGCCGTCTATTGGGGTCTTTCCTTTTCGTATCCACAGGCACAACATCTTTACATGCCTCCTTGGACACAGGAACAACAACCAACTGAGAAGTGTTTGAAGAAGATTTCCTTTTGAGCTTTGATGAAGGGGTTGTACCAAAGAAGACCTTACGGTTACCTACAACAACAAAAATGGAAAATAGTGATCAAAGAATGTACATAATTATAAAAACTACAAAGCACAATTTGTTGAATTTTAAAAAAACAAGAAATTACCCTTTGTGTTTTTGTCAGCGACATGAGAAGTGATAGCAACTGCACCACTTGAGTTCTTGCACTTTGTGCGTTGCTATGAAAACAATCCACACATTAAAAATACCAACACTAGTAATCACAACTATTCTATACTAATAAATATAGTTGAACCATTCCATATATCACCTCTTTGAGCATCCTCATCATCATTAATAGAAACTCCTAATGATTCAAGCATTTCAGGCCGCACTTCAGGGTTGTGTGTGGGAAGCTGAACAACTTCAAAGACGGCTAGAGCATTAGATGGGACTATATCCTCGTCTACATCACTTGATATTTCCTCTTGGCTATAATATTTTTCTCTTTTACAAAGACAACCTTCTTCTCTTACAAGAGTGTTTGCTTCGTATATATATTGTGAAGAAAAACACAATTCAGAAAACGGGTGCACAACATAATCAAAATGGTGCACAAGATATAGTGATATGGTGCACAAAATGTATGGTGATGTGGTGCACATGTTACAGTAATGTGGTGCACAAAATCACAAAGACATGTAGTAAATACACAATGTAGTAATGCGGTTCATAAAATAAAGTATTGTAGTGTACACAATAAAGTAATGGGGTGCACATTGACAGAACAAGAAATGCACAATAAAAATTAATAAACAAAATCATCAAGGGATATACTAAATATAGTGCACTGAAATGTAGTAATGAGGTGCACAAGAAACAATAATGTGATGCACAAGATATACTAATTTGTGCACAAGATATAGTATAAGTTATGCACATTGGTGCACAACAGTTACTAATGTGGTGCAGAAAGACAGTTTAACTGGTGAACAAGTATATAGTAATATGGTGCACAACTTCAGAAAATATGATGAAAAACAAAAGAAAACTTGGTGCACAAAAATAATGTAAACTAATGAACAAGTTAAATGATAGTGGTGCACAAAGAAAATGCAACTAGTAAACTTAGTTTGGTGAACAACAATTACATGAGATTTTGTGCATCATAAATAATTAAATTTGTGCACTCAAGTTGTGCACCAAGTAATAAAATATTTGTGCATCACGATAAACTACATTGTGCACCATTGTAGTATCATTATGTGCACCTTGAAATTTTGTGGAATATGGTGTAATTTATAGTTTGTGCATAAAGTGATAGAGATTTGTACATCACGATATATTACATTGTGCATCACTATATGATGATTATGTGCACCTTGAATTTTTATAGGTGGGGCCACCTATAAAATTTGTGTGTGGTGTTTCGTTCTTAAATATTTGTGCATCAAGTTTTGGATATTTGTGCATCAAAATACACTATTTTGTGCACCAATATATCTCGCCTTTGTGCACTTGAATTTGTGAAAGAATTATTATTTTCATTTTGCAAAAGTTGAGCTAGTGCACAAAACATGTACTTAGTGGTGCATAAATGATTTGATAGGAGGTGCACAATATAATACGGAAATAGTGCACAACAAGAGAAAAGTTAGTGCACAAACATAGAGTGAAGTGTTGAACAAGTAGACTAATAGTGGAGCACAAATAAAGTGAATTTGGTGAAAAATCAAAGTGAATTTGGTGCACAAAAAACACAAGAATAGCACATACAATGTTCTAAAAGTCGCTAGGCGGGAGTTGGGCGGTGACGGGGGGCCTAGCGCCTCGGCGGCTAGGCGGATTAAAAATAAATGGGTAATCCATATGATTATTTCGCTATGTTCTCTCAAATCCATTAATGTTTATAAAACTATGTTGGGATGAGTTATATATTTTATTATGAGCCTTATTTTACAACGCATAACCTAAAACTATGTTTTATGCATCCCCCATCTCTTAATATGTTGTTGCTTCCACAACATCGTAAGCTTCTTCTCGCCTAGACGGCCCTAGGCGAGGTCCTAGGTGGAGATGACTGCCTAGCGCCTAGGCGAGACCTAGGCGGGGATTTTTAGAACATTGAGCACCTAATATCAACTCAACACAATAGTCATCACTAAAATACGAAAATACGAAAATCAAAACCAAACATCAACACAAAAAGAACAAAAAAGAAAAAGAAAAGAACTAATACACTTTTATGCAATGAAAAGATTGAAAGGTTACAAAATCAACAAACAAAAATAGATGTCTAGGGTTTTGGAATACGATAATTTCACATTGAGACGAAGAAGATGGAGAGTCACCTTGATTTCCATCCATTTACATGATTTAGAGTGTAGATTGGAAGATTACGAAAGAAAAATGAGAGTCGATGTGATTGAATCATAGAGCTGGAAAATTCGTTTGTAAAAGCACCTCGACACTGCCTTAACAAGAGAAAGCAAAGTGAAGTGAAGAATAAGAGACATTTCAAATGATTTTTTTAGAAGAATGGCGGGGCACGTGTAAAAGAAGCTAGAACAGGTGCGTAAATATTGCCTTTCCCTCCCACTCACGAGACACAAGCCACACGATCAACTCGCATCTAACGGTCGAGATATTTCAACACATTCTCATCTTATTAATAGTGCGAACGGGAACCGTTTTCCATGTTATAATATATTCATATATAATACTTTGATTTATTTTTGTAAAATTATTAATAAAATAATAAATTTTAATTTTATACATATTTGCAACTCTATTCTGATGCTTCCATGTGACAGCAAAACATACTATTAATATATGAATATTGACCTTTGATGAATATAAGCAACTTTGTTGTTGTATACGAGATGTGAATTAGTTATCCAAAGATGATTCCATATTTTATAGTTATAACAATTCTAGTTTTCATTATAAATCATACAATAAAATAATATTTATAATTTTGAAATATTTTTAATATTTAAGAATTTACTTCTTCTTTTTTAGTGTATTTCATGCTCTTTCGTCAATTCTTGTATATCTCTATGATAGATAATGACAAATGATAATCTAATGGTTGTCTTACCTAATATTTGTATCGTATGAATATACATACTAATTAACAGAGTAAGGTTCCGGTGCGGAGCACTCTTACGGTGCGGACGTGAGGACATGCACTATAGGGCCTTATTTGTGCACTTTTCCAAAAATTGAGAAAAATGCTTGAATTTTTTTTATTTTTTTTTTACAAAAGTGCACATTTAAGACGTTAAAGTGCACAAATAAGGCCCTAAAGTGCATGTTCCGCACGTCTGCACCGTAAGAGTGCTCCGCATATGATCCAAACTCCTAATTAACAATATCTTTTCAAATCAATATATAGTAAAAATATGTTCTAGAAAATTAGTATGCAACTCTATAAAAAACAAAACAAAATTTATACTAGTTAAAAAACTAATATGTATATTAAAGCTATTCATTGGTAATTTGATAAAAAACAATAATTTACAATGTAAAGTTTAGCAAAAAAATATTATATTTAATTTGATTAGTTACCTAGATTAAGATTACGAGGACCATTCGAATCGATTGTGTAAAATGATGAATCTTTGAAATTGGTGAACATCTTGTGCTAGAAGTGAAACTATGGGAGTAAATATGAAAATACAGAGCCAAAGCTTTCAAAGCCTAAATTAAGGGGAAAATATCACCTGAGGATAGGGTGTTAGGATAGGAATGAGGATGCTTCACATCCGTTCGTTCTTTTCCCTCTCCATCTAATCTCAGCCGTTCCTTCTCTTTTCCTTTTCCCTTTTCCTTCGAATTTTCACTGTTCCCAGCCGTTCTTTCTCTTCGCTCGCTCCAAAAAACCAGATTCCAGGTTGCTTGCTGGTTCGTTTTTACTTGTAATCCATCCTCCTTCGTGGTAATCCATCCTTCTTCGTGATAAAACTAATCCGTTCGCTCGTTTCATCGGCCGATCGTTTCCGTCTTGCCGCCGGTGTGATTTATTTTCTTCTTGCTGTTTTCGTTTTAGTCTCGTCATTCTTAGTCGACATGGTTACTCTTTCTACTGATTCAGGTACAGATCTGTAATTTATTGTTGATTTGTTTGTTGTTTAGGTATTTAGGTATTTAGGCATTTGTGTATGTGTGTTTCAGCAGAATTTCTCTGTTTTTGGGGATTTAGGTATGTGCTTGGTTGAATTTGTCAGTTTTAAATTTTAGGTATTGCAATTAAGATCTGTGTATTGGAATTTTAGGTATGTGCTTGAATTTGTCGTTCTTAGTCGACATGGTCATGCACTTTCTTTGAGTCAGCAGTCCACTTATAAGCTCATGCACTTTCTTTCCGTCAGTCATGCACCTTTATTCACTCTTTCATGCACGTTTATGCACTTTCTTTGAGTCAGCAGTCCACTTATAAGCTCATGCACTTTCTTTCCGTCAATCATGCACCTTTATTCACTCTTTCATGCACGTTTATGTATAGGGCCATGCACTTATTAGCTCATACTCTATTATTAATTCCACTCTTTCTTTTGTCAGGAGATGAGCATAAAATGAAGCATAATGTTATATCTGTTTCCCCAAGCATTACCGCTGAATATATTATTCCGGAGTGCAATGATTCATTAAAGCCGTATCTTGGGCAGCTTTTCCCGACTCTTAACGACGCTATTGCCTTTTACGAAGCCTATGCAGCGGCATGTGGTTTTACTATTCGTGTTTGTTCTACCAAGAAAAACAAGGATGTACCACCGACTGTTATTTAGAAGCACCTTTGTTGTAACAGAGAAGGATACAAAGTTGTCTCTCCATATTCCGAGTTCAACCAGGCTGTCCCGACAGATGGAGATGTTGTGAAAAGGAGGAGAATATCTAATAGATGTGGCTGTGAAACTAAGTATTGGCTCAAGTACGAAGGTAATGATGGTTACCGTGTTACAAAATTGGAGTATGGTTATACACATGCTATGTTGGAGCTGTCTCATATGGTTTTCTCAAAAGGGAACATGCAAGTGACTCCATTTCATCAAGAAATTATGATGAACTGTATTAAATCCAACATTGGTGTCACTAAGAGTTACAAAGTGTACAAGAATCTAGTGGGTTCATATGCTAACGTAGGCGCCACTGTTGTTGACTTCAAGAACTTTATGAGGGGTTTGAACTCATACATGGAAGGCAGTGATGCTCAAATGGTCATCAATGACTTTTTGAAGAAGAAAGAATGTTGTAATACATATTATTTTGATTATGATGTAAACAAGGAGGGCCAACTATGCCGTTTGTTTTGGTGTGATCCTATCAATCGGAAGAGTTTCTCTTATTTCAGTGATGTAGTGTCAGCTGATGCTACATACCAGTTGATTAGGTAATTTTATTTTCATTCATTTACTTATGTAATCTGATTTATGTATGATCAAATGATTTTCCCATGTACCCTGAGTAACTCATGCACCTGCAATGAGTAACTCATGCACCTATGCTCACCAGCTCATGCATTTATAATGGGTAACTCATGCACCTACGCTCATCAGATCATGCACCTATACCTGGTGCTTCATGCACCTTTACTGAATCATTCATGCACTAACATGCTCAAACTCTTGCACCCCATATTGCAGATATAATATGGTGTTCATACCATTTACCGGAGTGGACAATCATAAGAGGTCTATTACATTTGCTGCTGCTTTGCTTTTGCATGAAGACATTGACTCTTATGTGTGGTTATTTGAGAATTTCAAGAAGGCGATGGGCCATGAACCTCATGTCATTATAACTGATCAAGCTGCATCTGTCAAGGCTGCTGTTGAACGAGTGTTTACTCATTCTGTCCATCGGTTGTGCATGTGGCATATAATGATAAAGGTTGCTAACAAGGTTAAGTTCCCTCCAAATACAAATCCTTCTATCATTGATTCGTTCCAAAAGAAGTTCAAGAAGATTGTTTGGAGTGACGAACTCACTCCAATTGAGTTTGAAAATGAGTGGTTCTCGGTTCTTGAAGAATTTGGTTTCCAAGGGCATGAGTGGCTAGGAGTAATGTTTGAGCTACGGCGTTATTGGATCCCTGCATTTTTTCATGATGTGAGAATGTCATCCTTATTGAGGACGACATCAAGGTCTGAGAGTCAAAACAGTTTTTTTGGAAATTTCACAGGGTCTCAATCAAGCCTAGTGGTGTTCATGATGCAGTATAGCAGTGCAATTGAATCGCAGCGGCATAATCAGAAAAAGTGTGATATGGATTCCGCTACCTGCACTCCACGGATGAAGACACCTTACCAGTTTGAAAAGAACCTAGCAGCTATTTACACTATCAACGCATTTTATTATGTCCAGGAGGCGTTTGTTAGTGGCACGTATCATTGCAGCCTTGATGAACTGAAAAAAGATGCCGATATCCATCACTTTAGGGTTGAAGACGAATTTGGCAGAATCTGTGTTGTTCAGAAAGTTGTTGCAAGTAATGAGTATCATTGTTCTTGCAATAATTTCCTCACTATGGGCTTTCCCTGTCGACATATTTTCTTTGCTTTGAAGAATACTCATGCAACTGTCTTACTACCTACCCTCATCAACACTCGCTGGACGAAGCAAGCGATTCTACAACCAATTTTTGAAGTGGATGGTGCAGTTTATGATGCGAGTGTTCAAATTGATGAAAAGAAGAGGCTGTTGGCTGAAGTGATGACAGAAATGTATTCTTGTGTCGACATTATTGGTGATGATATGGACAAATTGAAAGAGTTTTTAGCTATTTTAAAGGAACAAAAGGCTGTACTCACAAGGTCACAAGTAGTTGATTCGTCTGCCTCAACATCAGCCATCAACTATAAGTTTAAGAAATTTGTAGGCCCGTTACCGGATCAAGTGAATGTCCACCCTCCGGAAATGGAAAAGAACAAGTTTAGGAAGATGCGCATTAGAAGCGGCCAAGAGGTTGGAATCGAAAATTCCAAGAAGAAGAAAAAGATTATGTACTCTTTGTAAAAGGTTGGGACACAACATCACGACTTGTGCTCAATATGTTAATTAGGTGTTTCAAATTTTATATGTATTCAGATAGTAGGGAATGCACTTATGCATACTTACTCATGCACCAAAATACAGTGACTCATGCACTGTTATTTCTCTTTTCTGTTAATTAGGTATTCAGATATTAAGAAATGCACTTATGAACTTAATCATGCACCAAAATATAGTGACTCATGCACTTTTATTTCTCTTTTCTGTAAATTAGGTATTCAGATATTGTTCTCAATATTAAGAAATGCACTTATGTATACTCACTCATGCACCAAAATACAGTGACTCATGCACTTTTATATATCAACTCATGCACCAACAAAGGTTTGTTTGGGGGTAGCTTATGGTATTTTTGTAAAAGCCTTGACTTTGTAATTCTGGTACAACATCAATGGTTTGTTTTTGGTGTAGTTTATGTTGTAGTTTATGGTGTTTTTTGTAATTAGCCCTGGCTGTTTAGTTCTGTTATAACATCAATTAATTCATGCACTTTTATATATTTAGTCATGCACCAACTAACGATGACTCATGCACTTTCGACATACTACTCATTCACCAACATCATTATTCTGTTCCGACACATAATAACTCAGGCACCAACACATACTGAGTCATGCACCAACACATATTGAGTCATGCACCAACACATAATAACTCATGCACTTTCCACATACTCGCCATGCACCAATACGGACTCACTAATTCTGTTCCATGTTCAAATAGATATTAAGTCATGCAACAACACATAATAACTCATGCACTTTCCACAAATTACCCATGCACCATTACAAAATCATTGATTCTGTTCATGTTGAAACAGATATTAAGTCATGCACTTTTTACAATTCAACTCATGCAGTTTGTTGCAAAGCTTGAATGAGCATTGATCTTTCAATGAGAAACATTTATATACTGTTCAAATGTGTACTGTCCGATAGATGACCTGATACTTACAAATACACCTATTGTTTCTTGAAAACATCTGCTAGATTACCTAAATTCCTACAACCATTACCTAAACTGTTCACTAGATTAGTCAAAATTACATTAAAACATTCTTCTTTCCACGCCCACGACCACGCACAGTTGCTACATTTCCAGCTTTCTTCTCTTGAATAATTTCTTCAACTCTGGCCTTCTTTTCATTAAACTCGCTGGTTAGGAGGGCATAGCAATACTTGATCCTAAGCTTTGCCAACTGGCGTTTGTCTCTCGTATTCAGTTTAGGATTCCAGCTTGAGAGTCCATTGCCCATATATGTCTCCATATGTCTTAGTAGAAAGACCCCACAGTCAACTTTGTTTTTCCCATCCCTCCACTTTATGCACCTGAAAGCATTGGTCCATGCACTTTGGAGCATTGTCTCATGCACCAACATACAAACACTGTCTCATGCACCAACATACAACCACAAAATCACTAATACTAACTCATGCACCAATAATAAAAAACCTCATGCACCAACAAACAATACTCCATGCACCTACAAACAAACCTCATGCACTTTTGAGCACTGTCTCATGCACCAACATACAAAACACTGTCTCATGCACCAACATACAATCACACGATCACTCATGAACTTTAACATACTAACTCATACACCAATAATAAAAACCTCATGCAGTTTGATGAACATACTCATGCACCAGTAAAAGCTGAGTGTAAGATAATTACCACATCAACATTTTTAATCGTGTAATTTTTGTTCTTAAAACCCTTGACAACAGCAAATGTTTCTAGCACTGAATCTGTGAATATGATAGATTTCTCCTCCATTGTGTATAAGGTGTCATCACAAGCAAAAGTATGCGAATACAAAAAATGGAAATTAATAAATTAGAGCACAAACTAACATAATATTGTTGCAAAGTTGTGTCTTACCATAGTCAATGACGGTAGAAAGAATCTCAACGGTGACATACGACCCCTATATGTTTCATTTTCATTTAACATGACTGTAAATGCATCAATTAACAGACTGTCTATTTCAGCATTTACAGCCAGTGTAATTAAGTCCCTTTTTTTGAGAGTGGTATCTGCCATTCGGAAAACATCTTCACTGCAACAAAAAAAAAATTGTGAACTAGCTAGCTACATGTTATTAAATGTTATAACCAAATTCATATAATTAAATATGTACTTACTTTTTCCCTCCTTCTTCAACAGTTATCCAATTGTAAATGATCTTCTCATCGGGTGTTGTTCTTTCTGAAATATTTACCTCTCTCTCCTTAAATGGTGAAATTGTGTTTTCAGAAGGAAAAATGTTCATTTTCTCTGCTGGTGTAGCATCAGCTATACCTTTTGGCTCAGAACTGCACACAAATTTCACCTGACAAACCCCACATTCACAAGTTTTTTGAATTGTGAAATTATTTGAAACAGATAACACTTAGTTAGACAATGAATAATTCAGAGATAAACATCTTGTTTTATATACCTTTTTTGGTTGCTTATTTACATTATCGTCTTGCACTTTTTGCTTGGTGATGTTGTCCTACAACACATACACACAAAAAAAGTTATTAACAGATGCACCAAAAAGCATTCATTCATGCACTGACAGTTATTAACAAATATTCATTAACAAGCATTCATTGATGTACCAATAATTATTCATTCATGCACTAATAATCATTAACTTATACAATATCTTCCATGCTTGTACTCTTTTGCTTTTGAGTTGCAATTTCTTCAATCCATTCCTTGCCAGCAACTTCCTTGTCAGCAACTTGATCTCCTTGTCCTGCTTGATCCACCTCCTGTTGTTGTACACTCTCTCCCACCTCCTTGTCAGAAACCTCCTTCTCCTTGTCCTCCTTGTCTTCAACTTCTTTGTCAGCCTCTTTGTCCTCGTTGTTATCATTGTCCTCCTTGTCTTTGTCAACAACTTCCTCTACAACAACAACTTCCTCTAGAACAACTTTCTCTACCACTTCCTCTACAACAGCAACCTCAAATTGTTGTTCTAATTCCACCTTCAAAAAACAGTATTTTTGTTAACTATATAACACTTACTCATGCACCAATCAGTTTTCAGTCATGCACCGATATAAATAGGCTCATGCATCTACACCACCCTCGAAACACCAAAATGGGAATATTCTATCATGCACATAGTCATAAACACTTACTCATGCACCAATTATTTTCCAGTCATGCACCGATATAAATAGGCTCATGCATCTACACCACCCTCAACAGTAATTTTAAAGTAGATTTTACCTGTATTGGTGACAGGCCCAAGTCAAAACTAGGGATTTCTGGACCCATCTGCAATATTTAAGAAAAAACATTAGTATCATACAGTAAAGCTTAATGTCATTCATGGAGAATCATGTACAAAATATTTTTGTAGAGTCACTTACCCCCATATTTCCTGCCTGCTTTGTATCTTTGTCTTTGTCATTGTCCTTACCCTCATTACTCTTATCAACAATATCTTCCACATCCACTCCTCTACCAACGTCTTTCTCAATGTCTTCCCCAACAACTTCTCCAGCAACAGCCTTGTCAGAAAGGACAACTTCTTCATCAACATCCATGTTGACAACTTCCTCTTCTTGCACGTCATTACCATCATGCTCTTTTGTGATTGTATGGATGAGATCTGAAAACCCGAGAATAAACATGTTCCCGCTGTGTTCCTTCTGTTCAATAAGTGTTTTCTCAACCTCCTCCATACATGTCATAGCTAAATCCCAGAACTCAGTGTCTTGGGTTGGTTGTTCCTCAGACACCTCATCATGAATTGTTGAGGTAAGCTTGACGTTGATAATTTTTTCGGCTTGGTTGTTGACCGTCTGCAAGACACTATTTCTCTTCAGCTGTGCTGGGATTTGCTTCTTTTTCATCAAAATTGCTCGTACACTGCGAGCCATGCCTTCTATCTCTCTTAGGTATTCCTCCATAAAACACTTCACCTGCTCATCCGTTTCCACGACATTTGCTGGTTCGGTTGGAACATCAAGCTCTTCTTCTTCAGCCTCATTAACCCCCTGCTCGCGCTTGCCTCCACAGGTTCTTTGAAGGTTGGTCTACTGAGCAAAAATCCATTCCCGAACCCACCATGTAGGATCTCCTTATCCTCCCTATCCTTCAGCATCTTGGTGGTCCAATTCTTGATAATCGGGAATTTTCTGTGGACATTCAGACCTTTCCACTTCAGCCTGTCCACATAAATCAACTGGAAAACATAATTCAAAAAGAAATTAGTCATAGAATTCTTGTATAGCCGAGACATATATTACTAGATAATGATTGACCCATGCACTCAGCGGCCCTGACTAATGCACTCATATTCTCTGACTCATGCACACATATATATTCATAAGATTATGCACATTTACTTATGCACTCATAAGATTATGCACATATAAACAGTTACTCATGCACCAATACATTTTTCAGTCATGCACGTGTACAAATAGGCTCATGCATCTACAGAATGCTAACTCTAGCACCTACATACACAGACAAAGGCACATAGACATGTAGTTAGTCATGCACCATCACAAATTAAGTCATGCACCTAGAAACACTGTCTCATGCACCTACACATAACAAGTCATGCACCTATAAACACTGTCCCATGCACCTAAACATAATTACTCATGCACTTTCCACATAACAAGTCATGCACCTATAAACACTGTCTCATGCACCTTCACATAATTACTCATGCACTATATACTCTTAACCCTTGCATCTACACACATAATTACTCATGCACTATGACACAGCAAGTGATGCACCAACACTCTTTTCAGTCATGCATCTACACACATTAACTCATGCAGTTATCAAAACACCAAAATGGTAATATTTACCTGCAGTAGAAGCAAGCTGCCATTGAAAGTCTTTTGTTTCTTATTTTCCCATGCAACAGAGCAATTGATGAGGGCCTTGTAGAGGAATGAGCTCCAATTAAAGTTCCTTATTTGATCTACATTCTCTAGTAATTGAAGAATCTTCAGATTTATTTTCCCACTCGAATAAGACTCAACAATCGTGTTGACAAACAACAGAATGAAATATCTTTTGAACCAAATCTCTCCATCACATTTTTTCATCTTCTTCAAGATGTCGGTTGCAGTCAAATTTCTGATCTCCTTTCCCTCAAAATCAGCCTTCAATTTCTTTAGAAACTGCTCATTGGTGAGTGCTTTAGGCAACTCAATCTCAACCTCTCCCTTGGGAATGCCAAGATAATCATAGGCATCAGTATCGGTGACTGGTATCTTCCTTCCATCGCTGAGTTTTATTGTAGAATTCAGAGGGTGAAACCTGCTGCAGACATAATGCCCTAGCCTCATAGGCATGTCCTTTATGTCCCAGTGTACAAGACTCTCAAAGCCAATTTCCATCAGAGCAGTTCTCTGATTGGCTATGAAATCAGTTTGGGAAAGCACGTAGGATGAAATGACAGATGGGGATGTTCTACACACCAGCATGGGGTAGTCCTTCCTGAGTTCTAGAATTCCCCTTTTGTTCCCCAGCTTTGGGAACTTGGACTCTATAACAAACACATTCTCCACCTTCTCTTTATCCCCCCTCACCTGTTTCTTTGTTTTCTTTGTCTTTTTCTCCTCATCACCCTCTACCCTGGCCTTCCCTTTTATGTCTGCAGCAGCCTTTTTACGAGCAGACTCCCTTTCTTCTGCTGCTTTCCTCTCTATTTTCAAAAGAATCTCAGCAATAGGTACATCCTCACTATCGTTGTGATCTTCATCCAAGACCCTTGGCCTTTTTGATTTTTGAGAGCCTTTTCCCTGGGTCTTTCTTTTCTTCCCTGTGTTCAAAACTCAAAGGCATTAGATATTGACTAACAAATCCATGGTGATTAAAATTTAAAGAGATATGATGAGCATTAGCTTACCAAACAGAGGAGTGGGAGGGGGTGCATCTCCATGCATTGTGGTGGCTGGGCACACAGTTGGTTGGTCTTCACTGTCTGTTAATTCACAGTGCAAACGAATTTGTTCATGCACACATTTTTAAACACAAGCACAACCAGTTATTCATGCACCTTTGCAAACATACTTATGCATCAGTGCTTGTTCATTGGTGCATAAGTATGTTTGAAAAGTTGCAGATACAAGTGCTTGTGCTTGTGACTATACTGTTAAAGTGCATGAGTGGTTGTTCATTGGTGCACAAACATACTGACGCACCAAGAAGTAATTTACTCATGCAATATCAGATAGCGAGTCATGCACTAACATACCAACTCATGCACCAACAAGAAATTACAAAGAAATAACTCATGCACCAATAAGAAATAACTCATGCAGTTTAGTTGTTTTTTACTCATGCATTTGTGTTTCTAGTTGACTCGTGCATTTATATTTCTATTTGACTTACCAGTGTCTATATATTTTTGTGATCTTGTTACTCTTTTTGTTATTGATGGTGATGGCAAAGTTGTGTTTGTAGTAACTGGATCTAGTTGTTTTGTTTTAGCCTGAGATCTGGATTTGTTTTGAGTTTTGCTTGGTGATGCAAGCTGGTCTGGTGTTTGAGTAATGATTAATGTACCATATCTTAACTCTTTGACTATGTCGGGTGGATTTTTGTCATCACAATGCTTGCCTTTTCCTACATATTATACACACACATATATATATATATATCATTCATAATGGACAGTACTATTCACAAAACCACATGTTATGCTCATGCATTTACACACTCTTAACTCAAGCACCTGCATAGAAAGAGGAAGGCACATACACATATAGTTACTCATACACCATCACAAACTAAGTCATGCACCTAGAAATAAATTTACTCATGCACTCATATTCTGTAACTCATGCACACAGATATATTCATGCATCTTCATTAGCTGATGCACCTACACGTAACAAGTCATGCACCTATAAACATTGTCTCATGCACCTACACATAATTACTCATGCACTTTCCACATAACAAGTCATGCACCTATAAACACTGTCTCATGCACCTTCACATAATTACTCATGCACCTATAAACACTGCATAGAAAGAGGAAGGCACATACACATATAGTTACTCATACACCATCACAAACTAAGTCATGCATATAGAAACACTTACTCATGCACTCAAATTGTCTGACTCATGCACACAGATATATTCATGCATCTTCATTAGTTGATGCACCTATAAACACTTACTCATGCACCAATTCGTTTTCAGTCATGCACCTATATAAATAGGCTCATGAAGTCTTGCATATACACACATAGTTACTCAAACACCATCACACACTAAGTCATGCACCTAGAAACACTTACTCATGCACTAACACTCTTCAGTGATGCATCTACACACACATGTTAGAGCAAAAGCAGCGAGTGACATATATAGAAGATATTTTTATTGATCTATTATGCACAGACGTATATTCAGTCTAATATATAGAAGATATTTCAAATCAGAGCATGTATCTAGTGAGAAATCTCTACATCGACCTTTTGCGATTATGTATTTAGTGAGAAATATACCTTGTGTTCCACTTGCTATCTTTGACCTCATTTTGTTCTTCTTTTGTTGTTGATTCTTCGTATTTCTGAGTTCTAGTTTGTTGCGACGATTCTTCTTCTTTCTGTTGATTCGGTGAAAATTGCCTTTTCTAGGGTTTATGTTTCGAATCGCTCGGGAAATGCTTGATTGTGCAGCGGATGGTCGATTTGTGAAAGCGAGAGAGAGAATCGAGAAGAGAGCGAGAGCAAGAGAGCAAAGAAGAACGAGAGAGAACGGTTTGATTTCAGGGAACGAAGGAGATAATCGAAAAGCGAGTGAACAGTGTTGTAAGAGCCCGCTAACTTTCAATCGAAAAGCGAGAGTGAACACGCGCGTGCCGGCCCACTTAGCTTCTTAGCTTCTGGCCCTTGGATGGACTTCATCCTACGGATGGAGTCCATCCTTATTCCTTCTCTAAGAGGCCTTCCTCACCGGAATTTCACCCTAAATTAAGTGTAAAACTTTCGATATAAAATACATCTATAAATATATAAAGTAGACTAAGGGTGCAATTAATGCCCAATACATGAAAAATTATCTATTATTTTTTCACAAACTAAATCTTCTAATATAGTTCAATGGTTAAAGACACTCTTATAATACAAGAGGTCTACGGTTCAATCCCTCTTCTTAACAACTTTTAATATTTTATCTTTCATTGTTCTTTTGTTTTCATTAATTAGTTACTCAAATTTTTATATCTTTTGTTCTTTTGATTGTTTCATTGGAGGTGGAATTTATTCAGATGAGATCAAAATTGTTATATTGAAATTTAAGTTCCTTCGATGCTAAATTAGAAGACCAGAGAAATTTAGAGTTGCATTGGATTGAACAATTATGTTTAGTTCTGCAACTCTGGGTATCAACTGAAGTGCTGGCAAGAATTAATATTCTTAATTAGCCTTTGATGGAAAAAGCAATCTTCGTCATTTCTTTCCATATCCCATGTGTTTCCTTCTCTCCATGGCTCTAATTTCATTTCTCTTATTACTCAGATCAAAATTGTTATATTGCATGCTCTTTACATGTGGGCTATGAGTCTATATGAGGCTTGTGACTCTTGACAATAATGTTAAAAAAGGGGAGTACATATTCAATTGGAACTATGAATGCTAGTGGGAACACATCTAAAAATCTAGTCTGAATTAGACTGTCTGATATAGCTTTCCTTGGAGCAAAGTTGTTATGCCCTTCCGAATTTGGGTTTTATTAGGGGCAGGGGAGAGAGTTCTGTTTCTTCTTTATAACAGGGAGGACAAGTACATGGCGTGGAACCTTGTCAAGGGAACTTGTCAAAAGCATGTTAAATTTGTACATTCATTCCCGTTAAACTTAGAATAATTCATGCTATTTGATTGTATAGCCCAATTTGATCAGATGTGTTTTTTTCTGTACAGCATGTTTGTCCTCCTAAAAGGTCGCACTTGGAGGGAAGCATTTGCCATCGGGCAAGAGATAGCAACAGAAGTCACAGCAATGAATCCAAATCCAATCACGTTGAAGATGGAGAAGGTCTATCAGCCTTGCTTTCTCCTTACCAAGAAGCGCTATGTAGGATATAGTTATGAGAGCCTTGATCAAGCTGAACCGATATATGATGCTAAGGGTATTGAGACAGTAAGGAGAGACACTTGTGGTGCAGTTGCTAAGATGATGGAGAAGTCCTTTAGAACATTCTTTGAACAACAAGACATTTCTAAGGTAAATAGTCTTGTCCTTGTCCTGAACTGAAGTCAAGTAATTTTTTCCCCTCACTTTTATCTACCGAGAGTAGTATTTTCTGATATGTGATTGGAATCTCACTTCTCTTGGTTTTGATAAGGTAAAAGAATACGTACATCGCCAATGGTCTCGAATTCTCTCAGGACGGGTATCCATTCAAGATCTTGATTTGCCAAAGAGGTCCGTCTGGGAAGCTACAGTGACAGAGCTTCCTCACTTCCTCCAGCAGCTATTGTGGCTATGAAAGCAATGAGAGTTGATCCCATGGCAGAACCTCGCTATGCCGAGCGTATCCCTTACGTGGTGATTCATGGAGAGCCTGGGGCACGGCTAGTTGATTTAGTTGTCTGACCAAGGACCCCAAATAATTAAGATTTGGGTTCCTTAACTATATATGTACAGTGTACTAACATATATGATGTTTGATCTAAAGCTTTTGACTCACTTAAGTGATACTGTATATTGTACAATACGTATACTACATTTATGATGTAAAGCCTTGCACGTTCAAATTTGACAAACTTTTTTTACAAGGAGAACTCTAAATCAAATGTGTTAAACTAGCCTCTATGATATATTACATCCGTGAATCTGATATACATGCATTGCCTTGCGTTGAGAAGTGATATTACATACGTATGCTACATCTAGTGCCTATCATACGTATGCTACATCTAGTGCCGCCACGCTCCATAACTCATGTTTGCCTGCAAATATATAAATCCAGTATGGTAATATATGTAAGCAAAATATAATTGTTTTTTATTTTGGTAGAAGGAGAGGCGGCACTCTCGCGCTTAAATTAAAAACGACTACTTAGCCACCAGGCGGGGTGTAGCAAAACCCCTCACATCGTCCGACAAGCAAAGAGACACCCGATCGGGCGGAAAAGCTAACACATGAACTCCTAAAGGAAAGTCAAAAGCCAAAGAAGCAAGACGGTCCGCGACCGTATTTGCTTCTCGGAAAATGTGACGGAATTGGATCTCCCAATCCCTACGAAGGAAGCCTTGCGCCATAGAGACGAGGCTTGACAATGGGTGATAACGATCCATAGGTTTGTGGAGTAACACACACGCTAATTGTGAATCTGTTTCTACACAAACCCTCATGTATCCCCTATCCCAGGCAAACTTGAGACCCGAGACAATACCCCACAACTCCGCCATCGGGACCGAGCAAAGACCGATGTTATGGACAAACCCACCTAACCATTCGCCCCACGAATCACGATAAACACCCGCTGCCGCTGCTCGACCCTCAATCACTGTGCCATCGGTATTCAATTTGGTCTAGTGGGCCTCCGGCGCCATCCAACGGACCATGATTTCCTGATTCTCCCTTTCCTGTTGGACTGCCCCATTGCTCTTGGCTTTACTATACTCATGTGCCTTCCCCACAAAAAAGCCTGCCTTCTCCCCGTAAACCTTTTGTTATTGAAAATCCAATCATTCCTCCACTTCCAGATATACCAAATGGCCAGAGCAAAAGTGCTAGCCCAGTTGATATCCTCCTTGTTGGGCTTCTTCCACCCGATGTTCATGCGGAACCATTGTGCAAAATCCAACCCATAAAATTCAGCCCAATCCAAGGGCGGTTGTAGTTTGGCCCATACCAACTTAGCCTGGCTACAGTCCCTAAACAGATGCATATTGGTTTCTGCCATAGCCGGACAGTGGGGACAGTCCTCCGTAAAACTGAGATGCCTTCGCCTTCTTTCTTCATTAGTCAGAATTCCCCCCCGCATCACTAGCCAAGCAAAAATTCTCACCCTTTCTTGAGCATTAATATGCCATATGCTATTGTAAATATGAGAGTCGATGTCCACAACAGAGTAATGGTCCAGTAACATACCATAGGCTGAGGCAGTGCTGAATTTTCCGTTTTGAGTGTGACGCCAACCGACTGAATCCGGGACTGATGTGTCTTCCACCACTGCAAGAGCTGCCAGCTTGAGCAGAATGGAGGGTGGTAGTACCGGTTTAAGCGTCTCCCAATTCCAGCCAACATCCGGTATCCAATACTGATCCACTGTGTTTTCCCCATACTCCTGGTTAATATCAGTAATGGCATAATTCTCCAATTTGTGCTCAGTCAACCATCGA
The DNA here is from genome assembly GCA_027886185.1 of Rheum nobile. Lineage (NCBI taxonomy): Eukaryota > Viridiplantae > Streptophyta > Magnoliopsida > Caryophyllales > Polygonaceae > Rheum > Rheum nobile. Next base: position 1,488,549 of record WOAB01000652.1, on the reverse strand, counting down.
TCTTTCTAGAAACGGATGGTTTTTCCATCCCCCAAATTCCATTGTGCACCCGGTACAATGACCGAGTTGACAGCTTTATGAATGCTCCTCCACACTGGGGATGGAGCCCGGTGAGTTGCTTGCGATGGTCTGATATATTTGTGGCGTAGAACCCGCCCCCAGAGACTATCGTTGTTCACCAAGAAATGCCAGGCGAGTTTTCCAGTAATTGCCTTGTTGAATTCTGCCATACTCTTCAGCCCAAGGCCGCCTAATTCCTTCGGTTTACACAGCTCCTTCCAGTTCATCATGTGCATTTTCTTACTATCGCCCAGCTACCCCAAATAAAGGCTCTCGTAACTTGGTCAATCTTCTTACATATAGATTTGGGAAGATTGATCGTGGCCATCGTATAGACAGGTACGGATTGGAGCACCGATTTAGCTAGGGTCACTCTCCCTGCAAGGCTCAGGTTTCGTCCTCGCCACCCGGTCAGCCTGTTGTTGATTTTCTGGAGGAGTGGCTCAAAAGTGTTTTGCCTAATTGGCTTGTGGAGAAGTGGCATACCTAAATACACGCCCAGGTCTGCAGTGACTTCCATTCCACTCTCCCTTGAAATAAGTTGTCTCATTCCAGCCTGAACATTAGGCGATACGTATAGCTTAGACTTGGTCTGATTCATCTTTTGCCCAGAGGAACGACAAAATAGCTCCATGCACCTCATAATAACTCGTACTTGACTGGGAGAAGCCTCCGCAAAAAGGAGTATATCATCCGCGAGCAGTAAGTGAGACACCGGCGGCCCGCCTCTGGACAGAACAATAGGCTTCCACTCTTCTTCTTCCACAGCTTTGAAAATCATTTGACTGAGTCTTTCGATACACAAAACGAATATGTATGGGGAAATGGAGTCCCCTTGTTTGATTCCTCTAGTCGGTGTGATCTTCTCAGTAGTCTCGCCATTCCAAAGCACATTCTTGGACGTAGAGGAGATACATTCCGCAATCCAAGCAGTCCACCTTTCCGGGAAACCGGCATCCATCAAAGTATCCACCACAAAATCCCACCTTAGGCGATCGTAGGCCTTTTCGAGGTCGATCTTCATGACCATCCACCCCTTCCTCCCTTTCTTGTGCCTCATAGAGTGGACCACTTCCTGAGCTAAAACAATATTATCCGTAATAAGCCTCCCCGGAAGGAAACTGCCTTGCGTAGGGGCAATGAGCTGTTGGAGGAGTTGCTGCATTCTGTTGGCCATTACTTTAGTGATAATCTTGTAGAGCACGTTACAAAGGTTGATTGGGCGGAACAAGTTCACTCTATCCGGATTGCTCACTTTGGGCAAAAGAGTGATCAATGTGTCGTTAAGACCTGCAGGGAGAGAATTGTTGACAAAAAATTTATGGACAGTAGCACACACAGACTCACCAATAGCCGGCCAGCATTTGTGAAAGAAAATGGGTTGGAAACCGTTCGGGCCGGGAGCTTTAAGCCTTCCCATATTTTTGACCGCTTTGAATATTTCTGCATCAGTGACATTTGCATCCAAATGCCGCCACACATCAGGGGAGATATCTGGAAATAGCCCATGGGGAGTGGCGATAGGGAACATTTCAGAAACAGGGAGTGTATACAAGTTCCTATAAAAATCGACCACCAGTTCCTCAAGGTGCTGCTTGTCATGAATCCACTCTCCTTCCACGTTAATTAAGGCATGGACCCTATTTCTCTTCCTCCGAATCATGGTTGAAGTGTGGAAGTACGTAGTATTTCTGTCCCCGGAGTTCAACCAATCCTCTCTAGACTTCTGCAACCACAGGATCTCTTCCTGCTCTAAAGCCACGTTGAGTTCTTGCTTCACCTCCATCTCCTCTTCAAATAGTTCTATTGTAGGGTCAAATTCCAGTGCTACTTGAATTATGTCCAGTTCATTCATCAGTCTCGTTTTCTTCTCCTGAATGTTCCCAAATACACATCTGTTCCATTTCCTGAGGCAAGTTCTGAGGTGGGCAAGCGCTTCATTGCCCGGATAACTCCTCTTCCATGAACGTTGAATAAATGGAAAGAAATTCGGGTGAGTAATCCAGGCGGCCTCAAATCTGAAAGGACGACGTCTCGTATTGCATTTCTGAGGTGGTTCAAGAGTGAGAAGGAGAGGTGTGTGGTCCGATCCGAATTTAGGCAAGTGCCGGACCAACGCGTTGGGCCAGGCCAATAGGCTCTCGATGCTCATCATAATCCGGTCAAGCCTCTTCGAGATGATTGGATTTGGCGCCACTCCTCTGGACCAGGTGAATTTCTGACCACTATATCCCATATCCAGCAGCCCATTGTTGTTTATGAGGTCCACAAAGTCGTTGGTATTCGGATGGAGTCCCCCAGAGCCACCTTGCCTCTCCTCAGTATTGGTAATGCAGTTGAAGTCCCCGCCCACAAACAACGGTCCCGAATACTTCGCAATCTCGTCATGAAGCTCTCCCTAGAATCGGCGTTGTCTGTGTACCGTAGGCGGTGCATACACGACTATGATATTGGCCTTGATATTTCCCTTGCAGACCTCCACACTAATGAAATTAGTGTTGGTATTTAGGACACTGACCTTGGTGCTATCAGGGTCCCAAACTAGCCAGATGCCCCCTGAAAATCCTTGTGTTTCGACTCTAACTGTAGTATTTAGTGTCAACCTCTCACAGATACTCCGTGCTCTGTCCCCTGAAGTGTGTGTCTCTAGAAGAGCCACAATCTCATATAGTTTAAAGTACGGCAGAAACCCGCCTTGCCGATTCCGCGACAATTCCATATAATGCAATTCATGGATGAAGGACGCAGGACGAAGGAGGGCCTGATCAGTGCTACTTTGTAGTGCATATCTAGGAATTGTTACCGGTGTTTTGGGTACCATTTGGAGATGTTTAGAGCACAATTATGGAGATTGGAGTTGAGGAGTAGAAGTGCAAATATGGTGGTTTCCAGAGCTTAAAAGAAGACATCAAGAAGATGAGAAGAAAACCACGTAGAAGACGAAGGAAGAGCTGGAGAAAAAAGCTAAGTGGAGCCACAGAGTCAAAACCGCGATCGCGGGGCTGAGGCCGCGGTCGCGGGAATCTACGAAAGGCGAGAAGTAAAGAACGCGAAGTTCCACGATCGCGGAAGAGCAAGGCCCGCGGTCGCGGAAAAGTCGAGAGCGCGAGAGGATAAAAATTAATTTTCCGCGATCACGGAAATTCTTCCGCGGTCGCGGAAATATGCATCAGCGCGGCACGGCAGTTTCATCCGAAGTTTACTTTTATGATTATTTTCCTTTTATTTCTTTATTTCGTTCCTTTATTTTATTTCCTTTTTGATTATGTTTGTTATCCTTTTTAGCATTAGGTTTTGGGTTAGGTTATTTAACCTAATTTTCCCAGCCACTTTCATTAATTCAGTTTTAGTTTTACATTCAGTATTGTTTTCCCTTTGAGTTATGAAGAACTAAACACCCTTTGCTTAGTCTGACAATTGAAGCCTTCATTTGATTCATGATTGTGAGGTTATAACTCTATTTCCTATTCCTTTAGATTATATATTTTCTCTTGAGCATATTCTTATTGATTCTTATTGATTTGACTGGATTGATCACCTAGTTGATATTAGTAATTGTCTATTGCTAGGGTTTGGATATTTCGAGTTGAAATCCCTTATCTTTTGTAGCATCCATGATATTCTAGGACTGGTAGGACTAGTTTATTATGAAAGAGAATTGATTATGTGTTAAATGCTGTGAAAAATCGGTGTTGCATGTATCCTGGTTAATTCATATGCTCTATGCTGCTATTGTTCTAAATCTTGATAGTTTCTCATGCGTTCGATAGTAAGGGTTGCCAGGACTAGTTGGACTGATAATTATTTCAGAATAGGGACAGGAATAATCATAGAAAGGAATAGAGATGACCTAGGACCAATCAATCGAATGAATGGTGGATATTTGTTTGGCTAAGTGTTTTTCCCCAATTGATTACAACCCTTTGTTTTGTTTACTTTACTTTGTTTACTTGAAATTCAATCAACCAACCAATCCCCCCCTTTGTTACTTTGACACACTAATTTGCATTAAGAAAGACAACTCCTCCCTGTGGGATTCGACCCTTGCTTGCCTATTCTACTGAGTTAGGTTTGTTTAGGATTATTTTGATAAGGTGATACGACTTTAGCCTCTATCAAATTGGCGTCGTTGCCGGGGAGGCAAGTTTTATTTTTTCTTTGTGTTTGTTTGTGTGTCAACTTTTGTGTGGACCTATCTTACGGTCCACACCCGTGCTACTGACTCTCCGCTTCTAGCTTGTGATACAGAGATGGAGAGATTTCCCCAATTCCACCAGGAGCCGCAATATGACCCATACTCATGCGCATACACTCCAGGGTGGAGAGATCACCCCAATTCGAGTTATGGGGACCTTTAATACCCTCTTTATGGTCATGACTACCAGGAGTTCTATCAGGGGCCACAATCGTTCTATCAGCAGTGCACTCCACAGCAGTACAGTCCAGCCTATGAGCATAGACCACCAGTGTCCGATCCAAGTTCCCACATGTCGACTGAGGATTTACTTCGATCTCTTACGCAAAGCATGATCCAACATGAACAAGAAATGAAGTCTATGTTCCAGAACTTGGAGAATCAAATTGGGCAAACGGCTCAAGCAATGAGCAGAATAGAGACCATGGCATCGGCGAAACCACTATCTCATCCAGTGATGCACCAAAGAGAGGATGTCTTTTCAATTACCCTTAGAAGTACTGAGGAGCTGCATGTCGCCCCCTTAGATGGGAAGAACAAATTAGTGAGACAGGTGCAAAATACAACGAGATGTCTACAGAAGAGAACCCGAGACCGCGGGAGGTGTACCTCAATTGCGGTTTACTCACTGAGGAGTTGGGCATTCCAGACGATACCCGCAACCGCGATGTGCTCTCTGAAGAAGATTTTTTATGGGAACATGAAGAATTCCGCGACTACGGAGAAGAAGTCCGCGACCGCAAAATTGTTTCTGAAGACAAAGAGAAAATCGACACTTTTCCGCGACCACGGACAGATTTCCGCGATCGCGGAAAAGTCTTTGCTGAAGAGGATCTACTAGAAGAATTTCGCGACCGCGGAGAGAATGTCCGCGACCGTGGAAAACCCCCTGGTGCCCAAGACCCTCTCGAAGCTGCCTACGATGCATATGTGCGCCCCAATTTTCCTCCGCTCAGTTCATTGAAGCCTCTTGCACCCTTTCCCGAGGCTCTGAAGGACACCAGAAAGGTGAAGAACGATAAGGATTTATTTGAAACCTTCAGTAACTGCAAGGCAAACGTTCCTTTGGTCAAACTGGCAAACAGCATCCCTCGCTGCGCAGAATTTTTAAAGGCGCTGCGCAAGATCAAAAAGAAGCCGAAGGGGAAGCACAAGAACGAAACCGTGATACAAATGGTGGATTTCTACATGTTGGATACGGGGCAGGACAAGCATGCAGCCCCTGAGATGCTAGATAGGCCGTTTTTGAAAATGGCAAGTGCGATCATTGATATCAACATCGGTCCATTCACCATGAAGTGCAGGAGAATGGGGGAAAAGCTCAACATAGAGCATACAAAGAGGCACCCCCCCTGATCTAGACCCTAGGAGTTCAATTGTTGTGAGCAACCCAAGTTGAGTGGGAGAACACCAAGTCGAGCCACGACAATAACTAAGGCGCTGCTCGGGAGGCAACCCGAGGTATGTATTTCTTTTCATGTCTTTTCGTTTTCATGTCATTAGTTGTTATTGTTTTATCTTGCTTTATTTCGCTTCTGCATTTGTTTCTCGTTTTGCTTTAGACTAACCTGCAGGAAGGAGACCTGGATAAATTTGAAGACGGTGTTCCACACCAGAAACTTTTCCGCGATCGCGGAAATCCCACTATAAGTCTCCTATCCTAAAAAAAATCGAAAAATAAAATAGTTCTACCGAAGGCCAGTTGTCCGAGTTTCCCATAGAGAGACGGTGCGCATCATGCTGCCAAGGAGGAAACATTTGCCCCACATTTTTATTTGGCAACGATGATGGCCCAACATTCGACAGCTGAGGAGGAGGAACATTAGAGCCCACACCACGATTACATTTGGGCCCCACCATGTGTTCGTTGAAGGTCGTGCAACCTCGATTCCTGGATATACCACTACACCTTACAGTGGTTTCATTTTGGTTGCACGGTGGAGATTATTGGAAGACGACGCCGCAACACCAGCGACATGTGCTTTTATTGTTTTACCGCCAGCAACAACTTCCGTGTCCAAGCCGACTCGGCGACGGTTGTGAGTACTTCATTACCTTTCCTTGTGCTTCATCTTTTTTGTCTTTCATTACATTGAGGACAATGCAATGTTTAAGTATGGGGGAGTGTTCTATACTTGCTAGTCGCTGAGGAGAAAGAAAGAAAAAAAATGAAGAAAATGAAAAAGCCAAAAATTTGAAAAAAGGCAAAAATAGAAATCCTGGGATAAGTCGAAAACCCGAAAGGGCGGCTTAGGTAATAAGCAAGTGGCTTGGACCAGCATTAGGCTGGGGTAATAATTGGTCAAGAGTGATGTGAGTTTATGTGAGCCCATCTATTGAAAAATGAAATGAGTGGCTTGGTGAAAACCCAAAAGGACGCCTTGGCAAAATGAGTGAAAAGAAGAAGAGTGATTTTTAGGATTCCTCATTTTTCCTGGCGTGGTGACATAAGAAGAGGTGATATAAGGAGGTTTCAGGTAGGTCACTCTGGGAGGTATAAGAAGATAGATGGAGATTAGGATTAGATTTGTATTCACTCTATGGTGTTCGGGATAAGCTTGGGGGAAGTACTCTGCTTTCCTTTAGGCTTGGTGTTGTGTTGTATGATGTGTTGAGCTATTGTATTGGTGTCTTGGAGTTTCATGTTAGGTGCAATTCTTGGTGGAGAGAGTTTTGCTATGCTTCCTGAGACCTTGGGGATTTGATTGGAGGAGTAGGTTTATATTAGCTTACTCGAGGACGAGCAAGATTTAAGCATGAGGGAATTTTATCAGCGCTACTTTGTAGTGCATATCTAGGAGTTGTTACCGGTATTTTGGGTACCATTTGGAGATGTTTAGAGCACAATTGTGGAGATTGGAGTTGAGGAGTAGAAGTGCAGATATGGTGGTTTGGAGGAGCTTAAAAGAAGACATCAAGAAGATGAGAAGAAAACCACGTAGAAGACGAAGGAAGAGCTGGAGAAAGAAGCTAAGTGGAGCCACAGAGTCAAAACCGCGATCACGGGGCTGAGGCCGCGGTCGGGGGAATCTACGAAAGGCGAGAAGTAAAGAACGCGAAGTTCCGCGATTGCGGAAGAGCAAGGCCCGCGGTCGCGGAAAAGTCGAGAGCGCGAGAGGAGAAAAATGAATTTTCCGCGATCGCGGAAATTCTTCCGCGGTCGCGGAAATATGCATCAGCACGGCGCGACAGTTTCATCCGAAGTATACTTTTATGATTATTTTCCTTTTTCTTTTATTTCTTTATTTCGTTCCTTCATTTTATTTCCTTTTTGATTATGTTTGTTATTGTGATACCCCGTATTTCTGTAAGGTTATTTTGGGAATTTTGGGAATTTTCCCGAGTACCCGTTTCGTACGTCGGATTTAATTCAGATAGTTTGAGACATTCTGTAATGTGCTCTGCCTCTGTAATATTTTTCTCAGAGAAATAACATACAATCGACGCATTTTGGGAGTTAATACTCGTTCGTGTACGAATATATTTAATACGGGGTTAAGATTATTGCCCAAGAGTTATCATCCAATGGGCACTAAAGTACAAGTTTGTTACCCTAAGGTTTTTATCCAAGAGGCAAAGTGCAAGGTTATTACCCAAGGGATGAGAAGGAAGCTTCCTATCACCTTCCCCCCCTTGGATTTGCCTATATAAGGATGGCTTGGGAGGAAGAGAGAGAGCTAGTTTCATAAGCTCTCAAAAACACTCTCTTCGGGAAAGCTCAAGTCGAACGTCGGAGCTCGTTTGGTGTCGTTTCCGGTGGCCAAGAGAAGCTTGGGAGGCCCTTAGAAGCCTAAAAACCAAGCAAGGCAAAAGACAAGCCAAACCGATCGTCGAGGGTGAGTTTTTCCTCTCGTATTTCAATTTCTGTTTAGCGACGGCGACCGCCGGATAGAGGCGGCGACCGCCGGCTTGAAGGCGGCGACCGCCGGCCAGAACACGGCGCCCGACGTGATGAGCCCGACGACCGCCGTGATGAGCCCGGCGACCGCCGTGAAGATCCCGGCGACCGCCGTGAAGATGTGGCCACCGCCGTGAAGAGCGGTGCCCGCTGCATTTGGGCGGCGCCCGCCGCAACTGAGGTGGCGCCCGCCGCAAGTGGAGCGGCGCCCGCCGGCGTGGTTGGTTGTTGGCCGGTTGTGGTTTGGCTTCCGAGGCCTTCGTTCGGGTTTCGTTTCCTTCGATTCCTTTCGTTCCTTCTTAGGTTCGTATTGTTGGTTGTCGAATCTAACTTAGGGTTTCTGTATGGGTCAATCCGAAGGAATCTGTGCTGCCAGATCTGTCCCTGTGTCGAGCGCGGGATCCCGTCGTTAGACTTCATTCAAACTCTGCGGATTCAGGCAAGTGGAGGTTCGCTCTTGCTCATCGTTCCATATTTACATTAATTATCAGTTGTTTATCTGAGTAATTAATTTGGAATGATTACTGTGTTTATCTGGAATTGGTTTTATAAACTGTTTTGGAAACTGTAATAATGATATTAATAGGTTGTATATCTGTTAGAACAACGCTATTATTTATGTTCGCCTTGAGGGCATTTATGTGGATTAATCCCGAACTATTGTTGTGCTCGAACTGTTAGTTAGCACGAGTATTCGTAGGAACGCCTGGACTCCGAGAGGTTCATTCGTTTCTTTATAACTTGGGGAAAAGGGCGAGCAAGACCCTACGATAGTAGAGGCTTGGACTCTGCGAGGTTCATTCCTTCGATATAAGTCCAGAGGCTTGGATTCTGTGAGGTCCATTCCTTAGTTGTATGTCCTGCGTGATAGAGCATATGTTTAAAAGCTTATAATGTAATGTGGGTTTTGGAATTTAATAAGATAAAGTGCCCGAGTGCACATAATTAATATACCTTTGGTGAGTAGTGCAGCTAGGAAAGCTCGTCTCGACTTTTGATCAGAGTACGTTCTCTTTCCAATCTGGATTCGCTGTAAGCGGTGAGGTTGGTCGTGAACCGAAACATCTAAGTCAGCTTTTAAATCACTGATGTCTGATTCTTTAAACGTTCCAGATTTGTCATATTTCCTTAAAGACTCAATCTCTTGGAGTCTCTTTTCGGGTCAATTTCTGTGAAGATTCAGTCTTCCAGAATCTTCTCTTGTGCATACCTCTTTTTTATTCCAGTAGGAGTATGATGGTTGACTATCGTCATCGGTTATTATTCGAGAAGCGATGAGTCTAACCTAATACGACTGCTTCGAACCACTCTGCTTTGTACCCTTGCATAGTCTATTCAGTAGACTAACCAACCACAATTGTTTTCTACATGGTTGACTGGTGTCATCCGTTCGATTCGGCACATCAGATAGAGCGAAGATATCAATATTTTGAGCTTAGCTTAAACGCTTAAATAATACTCAACATTTTGCTCATTCATTTCATCCATATTTATATCAATATTTTGAGACTAGTTCGTTATTTGAAATTGACTTCCTCTTATTCCGAATAACATACTTATTATTTTCCTAAGTATAAACAAATAAAATAATCCACTATTAAAATATTCAAGTAATGTTCAACATTTCATTAATCTAATTAACTAATAAAAAAATTGATATTAAACAAAACATTTCAAATTCATACTCAATAAGATTACTAGAATGATGAACATACTGGTAGTAATCAGACAGTTGTTGTAGTTGTACGTAGGAATATAAATTCTAATGTTACCATTTGACTTGAAAGAATTCTTGATCGCAGTTTTAGAGTTAGTATGGAATTTGTAGGTCACTTCATAGTTCTAGATATCATCAACGATTCTGTTATTAGTAAAAAAATTCAAGGGTAGAGGGCCAAGGAATGATAAAAAACATCAAGATGTCACAAACACGTGCATTGACATATTTCACTACTAGAGGTTGGTTGCAAATTTAGGATTACCATTTTCTTAAGGTTTTGTGTATCAAGTCTAGCTTTGGAACGAAGGGAAAGGTGTATCCACCATGAGAGGTGGTGTTGGTTTGTTGTTGTTTGAGCCAGAAGCATTGCACCCTTATTGATGTGACTTTATCCGATGGAAAGACCACGATTCGATGTCAAGGACCGGTTGAATGCGTATTGGGGCGAACCAACTCGTCGGAAGGGAATGGAGATGGTGTTGGTGGACTGTGGACAGCGGTGGACTGTGGTGATGATCGGAGGAGGCGCGGCGGAAGACGATCTTGTGGTGGTTGATGTTCGGTGGCAGCCCTAGGGTACGAAGGGTGGAGGCTGTCGTGAGGAAGTATGGGGGATTAGGGTTAGCTTTTGTGTTTGGATAGAATGGGTAACCGAGTTAACGCGCCAGGATAGTTCGACTAGGAACGCGTTAACGGGATCGATGCGCCAGGATAGTTCGACTAGGAACGCAAAGATTGTTGACGTCGGGGCCCGGGGTTTAAGGAGTTTACTCGACTTGAAACTTAGGCTTAATTTGACGTAAACTGAAACAAAATACAAAAGAGAGTATTTATACTAGAGAGTTGACCTAATGGGTCAGACTCTCTAGTTACTAACTCTGGCGGCCCATTTAACATAAATGGAAACCACCCAAAACTAGCAGCTACTAAAAATAGAAATAACTGTAAATAGAAAGTACTTAAGGAAAGAATGTTTCGCAATCGTAAGAACTAGAAATAGCAAGTCTCCTAAATCTAGCTCGGGGGTAGATGTAGCTATAGAGGAGTCTCAAGGTGGATGTCTCATGACGTCTTCCTCCTCTGTAGCTGACATGGAGGGTAGGGTCACATCACCCTCCCCCACTTGGTTGTGAAGCGTCCTCGCTTCACGCTCACCAGGCTCGGGTTCAACATATGGTGCCAAGTCAGCGACATTAAACGTCGGATGCACTCCATATGTGTTCGGAAGCTCGAGCTGGTAGGTATTGTTGCCAATTGCTATTACGACTCTGAAGGGACCATCACCCCATTGGTCGAGCTTAGACTTGCGGTCGGAGGGGAATCGCTCCTTCCGCAAGTGAAGCCAAACCAAGTTGCCCGGGGCGAAGATCAAGCGTCGCATGCCCTTGTTCTGCGGGGCTGAGTACTGCAGCACGCGACGTTCCAGCTGTGTGCGTGTCCTCCATCCTTGCAGCTCCGGAGGATGCCTCTCCACCCGCAAGTCCTGCAAAAAAGACAAAAAAACTCGACGAAAGGGCAGGTTCTGACAGAGTTGTGGGACAAGGAATAGAACTATCAAGGACACAAGGAAACTTGCCTGGAGGATGTACGCAGAGTAGCGATCTGCGCTCACAGGTGCCACGCAGAGGCGAAGCAGGAGGCACATTGCCGCCTGGACCGGGAGCTCGTTTGCCTGTCGTGTTCGTTGTTGACTTCGCAGGAGTAGGCAAACTGGTGGTGTAGGAGTTGCCCGTCGGGTCTAGCGCGTCAGGTGGCTTTCTTCCCGAGGCCTCAATCACCTTCTGGCGCTGTCGGTCAGCCAAATCCTGCAAAATCTCATGTGGAGTCATATGTGAGAGTGTCACGTGCTTCCCGTGGTAAGTGAACATGTAAGTGTTCAAATACCCGTCGTGAAGCACGCGACGATCATATTGCCACGGACATCCCAAAAGAAAATGGGTAGCATCCATGGCGGTAACATCACAAAGTACAGTGTCGCTATATGGACCAATGGAAAAAGAAATAAGACACTGGTGTGATACTTTGTTACCTGATCCGTCAGAGATCCACTGAAGGCCATATGGAGCGGGGTGCGGTGTAGTCGGAAGGTTGAAATGTTACACAACCTTCTCATTGATGATGTTGCAGCACGACCCCCCATCAATGATCACACTCAGCGATGCATCCTGAAGGCTGCACCGAGCAAGAAACAAGTTCTCCCGTTGCTCAGTCAGGGCGCCCTCCTTGACGCTCAGCACGCGTCTAGAGAGCAAGGCAAGGCGATATGCCTGGTCATCATGGTGATCGGCAGTGCCGACCACACAGCCATCAGCATCGGTTGTATAGACAGTGGCAGGAATAGGCTCGACGTCAGTATCGGCGTCGTCATAACTCTCATAACATGCAGACTGGGTGGAGAAGAGGACCTTCTTGGCATTAGGACAGTCTCTCTGGTAGTGTCTTCTTCCGCCACACCTGAAGCACTCCAGATCTCGGGCTCGGTCAGAATGAACGGTCTCGGAAGCTGGCGGCTGCGAGCGGTGAGCAGGAGCAGACGAGGCTGATCGTTGCATAGTTGTAGCAGACGCTGTACCTGTGTTTCTTTGGTCCTGTCTAGGCACACTAGAAGTAGGAGTAGCATGAGTGCCTAAATGAGAAGGAAATGGTCTAGAACCATACCTGGAAGATGTCATGGGCTGCCAAGGTCTCGGCCTCTAGCGCTGGTGCTGAAGGTAGAGCTTCTGCGCAGTATGCACGACATTGTTGAGGTCCCGAATGGGCAGGACGTCAACCTGATCCTGGATAGGCTGGTTCAGCCCAGTGATAAACCCCGTCTTCAAAGTTCCTGGAGCAACACTAGCGCCAGCCTTGAAGTACATGTCCTCCAAGCGGGCGAAGAACTCTTGAGGGGAATCCGTGCCCTGTCGCGCACGAGCGATCTTGGTCTGCATCTGCTCCTTGTAAGTGGAAGGCACGTACTTCCGAGTCATGATATACACGAGCTGATGCCACTCAGTAATGGGTGCCCAACCCATCCGGTAATGCTGATGCGTAATACGTTGCCACCATGTTTGTGCAGCTCCCTTAAAATGTAGAGTCACGAGATCTACCTTCTCGTACTCAGGGACAGTCAAATGACAACCACTCAAGAAAGACAGAAGGATCATATAAGCCATAAAAGTTTTTAATTTTTACCTTCACATCTCGGCGTTGGACAGGTGGTTGTGCCTGGCGGTCCTGAAACCGAGCAGCAGGGTCCGCCATGGGCTCGAAGTGACGAGTGCCATACTGTGGTGGAAAGCGAGCTGGTCGTTGGGGACGCTGTCGGCCGGCGGCTGGGCACATAGGCTGGTAAGCCTGCTGGTGGCGCCCGGGCTGGACAGCGTGCCAATAGGCCTCCTGATTCTGAGGTAGCAAGGGAGGCGGCACATAGATGGTATGCTGGTGCTGAAGCTCAGGGGGATCCTGGAGAGGCGGATGAAATCCGTCAGCATATCCAAACTGACCCTCATCCTCCTCAAGGTCGTACTCATCAAACATATCCTCTTCATCAGAATAAAGAGGAGTACGGGCACTCTGGTGATCTTGGTAAGCATCAATATCAAACGGCACAGAAGTGGTTTGCCGTTGACGTTGACGCTGTCGCTGCTGCAGATGGGAACCAGACGGCTGGTTGTGCGGGCGACCAGTCGGAGGCGGTAAAGTCGGCGATCGGCCCTGCTGATGGCGACCACTGGAATGGACCTGGTCGTCCTCATATTCCTCTTAGGGACCCGCCTCAGTGTGATCCGCAGGAGCAGGGGTCTCTTCCTGGATCACGACTTGCGTAGACCTTCGTTGCTGACGACGCGTCGGATCAATAATGCTCTTTCGTTGTGATGCCAGTTCTTTCAGCTGGCCTGCATATGAGGTGGAGGGAAGTATCACAGCTTTGCCATTTGCCTTTTCCAGGGCTAGGGCGCCTAGCGCATCGTCCTGTTGTTGATCTGGAGCAGAAGCAATCTTAGTTACTGGGGCCGGTTGCTGGAGTGCGATGAGAGCTGCTATTTGTCGCTCGAGTTCGGAGACCTTCGCGTCCCTGGCAAGCATCTCTCGGCGCAATTGTTGTTTAGCAGTCTCGGCGCCTATCTCGCGGGTGATCTCTTCTTCAGACATGGTACCTGACAGCAAGAAATGACAAACCACAGGATCAAAGCGAACAACAACAGCAACAGAAACAACAAACAGCGAAGCAGTACCAAACTCAACAAACAATCACTCGAGAAACTACTCTGACTGGCCGTGAGGGCGGTTACGAGCAAGCTTAAGGCAACCCACACAACAATCAACAAAATCCAAGCAATGCTCAACAAAGAAAATGTCGAAAGTAGATATGCAAGGATATAAGCACAGAAGTAAGCACAACACAGTCAAGCAAGATATGCAACCCAGACAGTGAGAGATTAAGAAGATGGTAAATGAATCACTGCGAAAGCGGGGTTGAAGGTGCCGGAATCAAGACCGGGTTCTCCCTTCCTGAACTGCGAAGAGACGCACTTGCCTTATTTTGGCTTGTGTGGTCTCAAATTTTTATTTTTATTTTTATATAACCGCGAACAGCCCAGAATTTTTTTTTTTTGTAATTCTGGGGCTGTTGTTACTACAGAAACAAAAACTTCAGCAAACCAACACAGAAAAAATTCAGCAAAGCAAACTTCTCCAACTACGTACAGCAGGAGTGCAGCAGAAACTCACAGAAAGTTCAGCACAGTGAACGAACAACAGCAGTTCAGCAAAAGAAAAAAAAATCTGGGTGCAGTGAAACAAGTTTGAATTAGAAGGGGATTGCGAAGATGTAGATTTTTGGCGCACACAAGGCAAACGAAGTTGCAACGAACTATCTAGGCCTATATGCAAGCAAATCTTCAATCAACACAATAAAAAAACCAAGCAAAATCAAGAAAATGCAGAAAATTGGGTGAGATGGGTTCGGCGAAATCTAGGGTTTCGACGGTAGACAGTTCGTATTTTGGTCTTTTGAGGGGTCAAAGATGTCCGTTTTGGGCGAATTTTATATGCCCGGACTCGTCTCGAGATTCTCTACAGGAATATAAAAGAAAATTGCGGAAAGGGAAAAAAATTTGGACGAAATCTGGGTAGAAAGTTCCGTCTTTTTTGGTTTTTTTTTTTTATATGCAGGAAGTGATTTGCGGAAGCGAATGAGTGATTTGGATGAAGAGTTGGAACGACTTACGCGATTCGAAAGCTCTGATGCCAGTTGACGTGACCTTGTCCGATGGAAAGACCACGATTCGATGTCAAGGACCGGTTGAATGCGTATTGGGGCGAACCAACTCGTCGAAAGGGAATGGAGATGGTGTTGGTGGACTATGGACAGCGGTGGACTGTGGTGATGATCGGAGGAGGCGCGGCAGAAGACGATCTTGTGGTGGTTGATGTTCGGTGGCAGCCCTAGGGTACGAAGGGTGGAGGCTGCCGTGAGGAAGTATGGGGGATTAGGGTTAGGGTTTGTGTTTGGATAGAATGGGTAACCGAGTTAACGCGCCAGGATAGTTCGACTAGGAACGTGTTAACGGGATCGATGCGCCAGGATAGTTCGACTAGGAACGCAAAGATTGTTGACGTCGGGGCCCGGGGTTTAAGGAGTTTACTCGACTTGAAACTTAGGCTTAATTTGACGTAAACTGAAACGAAATACAAAAGATAGTGTTTATACTAGAGAGTTGACCTAATGGGCCAGACTCTCTAGTTACTAACTCTGGCGGCCCATTTAACATAAATGGAAACCACCCAGAACTAGCAGCTACTAAAAATAGAAATAACTGTAAATAGAAAGTACTTAAGGAAAGAATGTTTCGCAATCGTAAGAACTAGAAATAGCAAGTCTCCTAAATCTAGTTCGGGGGTAGATGTAGCTGTAGAGGAGTCTCAAGGTGGATGTCTCATGGTGTCTTCCTCCTCTGTAGCTGACATGGAGGGCATGGTCACATCACTTACTGGATGTGGCTTGTGAACCCAGTAAGAGGATACTTTTTTGGTTGTAACATTGGTAGTAGTGGTAGATGCCCCAGTGTTTTGGTTGCTTTGCTTTTGAGCTTGTTTAGCCATTGAGAAAACAGAACAAAGTGATCTATCTAGAAGCATTGGTTTGTTATTAGTCGTAATTCTTGAGATAAAAAGACCGGGAAGATAGAGCAAGATATCGTCTTAGGTAGTTAAAATCATGTTTCCAGAGAGGAGAAAGAAACTCAAAGCAAGCAATCAAGCACTTAGGAACTAATTTAAATGCACACCAATGCGTTGAGATAGTTGAATCTGAGACTAGCTAGAAGAAGTAGCAAGATACACGGATCACACCTGATAAGCTTAATCGAATAAGCATTGATATATGCGCTCACACCCAAACAGAGGTTGAGCTTCACATACAAACTTGAACAATGCTGAATAGACGGTCGAAACCAGAACTTGTCCAACACTCGTCAGAGGCCATAGCCAAAGGCGCTTTCCCCATCGGGACGCCTCCTACACTCAGCAACCACGGGGACAAAGGGGCTCTTCCACCGGAACAGCAACGAACAAAGATTCACCGCTCCAGATTGGGATTTGCAGGAGAAGGAGTAGTATCTCAAACCCGATGGCGAGAGAGTTCTCCTTTTGGCTTCTGTAGTTTTTGTAGGAACGCTATTTCAGAATCGAACAGAATTAAACTGCAATAATTAAGAACCGTACCTAAATTGTAATTAAACAATGAAAGTATACCGAGCGATATTCGGATTGGATCTGGTGCAGAGTCGAGACTGAATCTCTTTCCTTAATTCTGAAAACGTCCCGTATTACAACGGTTCTTCGGCGTTTCGAATCCCAGGATACAACTGCAAGCTCTTTTGAATTGCGTAACCAAAGATCAGAAGTCTATGAACTCGTTCTGCATAGTACTCTCAGACTCGATTTAGAAAACAGAGAAGGGAGGGAGAGGAGATTGATGTTCTGGTATGTTACGAATGAGAACAGAACTGCTCTTTTGTAGAGCCTACGGAGGAGATAGTGGAGCGAGTCTGTTGAAGCAACAGATTGGAACGTTGAGGAGAGAAAGCAGGAGCTGTTGAACGTGGAGGAAGACTGGGTCTGCAGCCCCAAAATCTCTCCAGGAATCAGTCAAAGCCCAACTGTCCAGACTGGGTCAAAGCCCAATGATGGGCCTTCTGGATCGGCCCAAAAAGATAGGGCATTGGTTGGCCAGCCCAAGCCCGATCCGATCCGATCCGACCCAAGTACTTCTTGTGCAATTGGTCAAGTACATGAGACTTCCAATCACACGTGCATACTCCAATTGTGACACTGCATCCCCCGAGTTCTTAGTCAAGTGGAGATGAGGGTCTACGGGACTCTTTGCAGTCCCACTTGAGTAGTTCTTGAATCTCTCAAGTACTTTTTGATAGGTGTCATTTCATACACCTTAACTAGCAAGTATTAGCATTACTTAGAGGAGTTTATGACTAGATTTAGGGTTAAGTCTGTAATCCAGAAGATGTGGAGAGAATTGAAGATATCAAGGGATTTACAGCTTATTTGAAGAAGATGAAGATGGATGAGGATCTGCTGGAGATTAATTGGAGAAGACTACCAACACTTGGTAGTAATGAAGAGCAGAAGAGAAGGAGTGAAGAGTTGAAGGAAGGAGAGGGCAGAAGTTGACGCCCCGCGCCAGAAGCCACCGCGACCCGACGGTGGACCTCAGAGAAGAACTGGTCGTGCCAGAGGATAGCCACCGCCCCGCGGTGGGAGTCACCGCCCCGCGGTGGACTTGTTAAGCGCCTCGCGGCCAGCGAAGACATTATTTCCTAATTTGCATTTCCGGATTTCCTATTTTTATTTTCTTATTTCCTTTAGTATTATTTCTAGGTTTAGCTTATTTTCCCTAGCCTATTTAAGACCTTTTCCAGGTCTTGAGTAAGGAGACACTTTTTATCATCGTAGTTTTTCTCAATTAGGGTTTCATTTGCATCTCAATGGAGCACTAATTTCCCCTTGTTCTACTAGACGTTTGAAGCAATACAGTTGATTCGTTTGTGAGATTTCTATTCCTTGTTCTTATTCTTATATGTGTTGGTTTAATTCTCTTGGTTATATTGAGTATTGATTTATTGTTATTCTTCATAGCCTGGCCAACTAGGTTGAGTAATATTTATCAATTGCTAGGATTGCATATAGTGGAATATAAGTGCATATCTAGTAGCATACATGATTAAACATATAGTGGAATACGAGTGTTTAATTGTGAGTGAGAATTATTTGCATGTTGAGTAGTAAGGTTTTCTTCTATTCGCATGTATCCTATATCCTTGCATGCATTGTTATTGCTTTATTAGTGGTAAGGTTTTCTTCCATTGATACTGTAGTAAGTACTATTAACAACTTTCTGAATTGGTAGTTAATAACGATCAGGGTGGGAACAACCATAAGAATAGTAAAAGAACTTGGATTTATAAGATTTCAGTGATCGACTTATATCTCTGTATTGTGGATCTCGTTCTAGTGGAACTACTTTCCCTAATCATATTCTCAAATCAACCAAAGCTGTTTACTTTACTGTGTTTGATAATCAAAACCCCCCTTGTTACTTTGCATGCTTATAAACACATAGATTGATTACTTCCTCCCTGTGGGTTCGACCCTTGCTTACTTGCTATACATCTATTTAGTAGGTTTGTTAGGACTTTTACTTTGATTAGGCTATTCAACGATATTTGCATTGCATATTTTAGCCACGTCACTTTTTCAGCATAGTGAGCTTGAGACAGGATAATTCCTTCAGAATGTCTAGTGATTTTGATCCCTAGTATGACATCTGCTAGTCCCAAGTCTTTCATGTCAAACTTCCCACTAAGCATGTTCTTAGTTCTGTTGATCATGTCTTTATTGCTTCAAATAATGAGCATGTCATCTACGTACAAACACAACAAAATGTACCCATTTGGAGTGTTTTTGAAGTAGATGCATTTGTCACATTCATTGATGCTGAAGCCATTTGACATCATTACATTGTCAAATTTTTCATGCCACTGTTTTGGAGCTTGTTTGAGTCCATATAGAGACTTGACAAGTCTGCACACCTTGTGTTCCTGTCCAGGAACAACATAACCCTCAGGTTGTTTCATATATATCTCCTCTTCTAATTCTCCGTTTAGAAAGGCAGTTTTCACATCCATTTGATGTATTTCGAGGTTTCGTAATGCTGCTATTGCTATTAGCATTCTGATTGAAATTATTCTCGTAACCGGAGAATAAGTGTCAAAGAAATCCAAGCCCTCTTTTTGTCGGAATCCTTGCACCACAAGCCTAGCCTTGTGCTTCTCTATTGAGCCATCGGTTTTCAATTTTGTTTTGAAAATCCATTTGCACCCAAGTGCTTTACACCCTTGTGGCAAATTTACTAACTCCCATGTATGGTTCTGCATAATGGAGTCTATTTCGCTTTTAACTGCTTCCTTCCATGAAGGTGCATCAGGTGTAGACATGGCTTCTTTGAAAGTTCTAGGCTCATTCTCTAAAAGAAAGGTCGTTATGAACTCATGCCCAAAGGTTTTCTCCTTTCGAGCTCTTTTGCTTCGTCTAGGTTCATCTTCTGTTTCATTGACAGAAGTGCCTGCTTCTCTTTGTTCACGAGTTCGTTTTGGATGGCACGGAAACACATGTTCAAAGAAGGACGCATTCCTTGATTCCATTATTGTATTTACATGTATATCTGGTATGTCAGATTTATATACCAGAAACCGATAAGCACTACTGTTGTGTGCATATCCTATGAAAATACAATCAACGGTCTTAGGTCCGATTGTGACTTTTTTAGGAGGTGGTACTACCACTTTTGCTAGGCACCCCCACACTTTGAGGTATTTGTACGATGGTACGTTACCTTTCCAAAGTTCATATGGCGTTTTGCCAGTAACCTTATGCGGTATCTTATTGAGGATATAATTGGTGGTAAGCAATGCTTCCCCCCACATGTTATGGGGTAACCCAGATTCCTGCAACATTGCATTCATCATCTCTTTCAGAGTTCGGTTCTTTCGTTCCGCAACTCCGTTAGATTCTGGTGAGTAGGGAGCAGTTGTTTGATGAATAATCTCGTGTTCTCTACAGAACGCGTTGAAAGGTTCATCATACTCGCCGCCTCTATCACTTCGGATAATTTTTATGGTTGTACTAAGTTGGTTTTCCACTTCCAACTTGTATTCCTTGAATTTTTCCAGTATACATAACAGTATTTTGTGCAATCATCGATAAAGGTCACGAAATACTTTTTACCGCCTCTAGTTTGCACAAATTTTAAATCACACAGATCTGTGTGTATTAAACCTAGAGGTTCGGTTGTTCTCTCTACATGTGGAGATGGCGTTTTTGTGAGTTTGGCCTGCACGCATACTTCACATTTGTTTTTACTTGATTTGTATTTTGGAATCAGATTCATGTTAATTAGTCTTTGTATAGACTTGTAATTCACATGCCCTAATCATTCATGCCAAATATTAAAAGACTCAACAACATAAGCAATAGGATTATTCTTATTCATTGAAACATCAGTTACAACAAATTTTGGGATGACTGTCATTACATTCAATTTGACCAGTCCATCCTTTATATAACCCTTGCCCAAATAGACCCCATTCTTAGAGAGAACTAGCTTGTCAGACACGAGCTTCACAGCGAAGCCGTTCTTGCTCAGCAAAGTGTCGGAGATCAGATTCTTCCGTATATCTGGCACGTGTATGACATTGGTGAGAGTCAGCTCCTTCTCTGAAGTCAGCTTCAACACCACTTTACCGTGACCTTCGACCTTGGATGTGGACGAGTTCCCCATAAATAGATGATCGTCGCTCTTGCTCTGCTGATAAGTGGTGAACATTCCCCTGTCAGAGCAGATGTGTCTAGTAGCACCTGTATCGTACCACCATTCCCTTGGGTTGTCTCCAACCATGTTGACTTCAGACACTACAACACACAAATCTGCATCTGAGAGCCTGCCTTCAGTCATGTTGACTTGGGATTTCCCCTTGTCCTTGCGCGGATCAGCCTTGCTACGACATTCGTCAGCCTTGTGACCTATTTTACCACACTTGTGGCATTTCCCACTGAACTTCTTAGCTGGTTGCTTCTTGAAGTTGTTGGAGCTCTGGGGTTGGAACTTCCGTTTCTTCCCTTTGTCCTTGTGTTTAGCCAAGTTAGCCTTCTGTTCAACAGGATGAACCCCATCTGCTTTGCGGTTGGTTGACTCAATCCGCAGCCTGACTATCAAGTCTTCTACAGTCATTGTCTTTCGCTTGTGCTTCAGGTAGCTCTTGAAATCCTTCCAGCCTGGAGGGAGTTTCTCAATGAACGCAGCCACCTGGAACGTCTCACAGATAGACATTCCTTCAGCAATGATCTCGTGCGTGAGAAGCTGCAGCTCTTCAACTTGCTCCATGATGGGCTTAGAATCCACCATTTTGAAGTCTAGAAACTTCGTCACTGCGAGCTTCTTGGAGCCTGCATCCTCAGACTTATACTTCTTTTCCAAGGCAACCCAGAGTTCCCTGGAAGTCTTGATTTTGCTGTACACATTATACAGTGGATCTATCAGGCGGCTTTGAACCCAACATTTGCACAGAAAATCCCCATGAGTCCAGGCCTCAACGCTAGCTAGGGCGTATGGATCTGTATTTTGAAGCGAAAGCACAGGCTTATCCTCTTTCAGATACTTCTCAAGCTTCAACGTGGTCAAGAAGAAGAACATCTTCTGCTGCCATGTCTTGAAGCTAGTTCCATCGAACTTTTCTGGCATCAAGCCTGCGTTTACAGCACCAGGCATATGGACTGTCGGGACAGTCTGATAAGCAGCCGGTTGGACAATCTGATTCGCATCAGTTCCGACCCTTGTGGCTTGCAGATTTTCCGCTGACAGATTTACTGCTGGCAAATTCGCCACTGGCAAATTCACTGCAGGCAGACCACTCCCAAACTGAATTTGGGGTGTCGACTCAGCAGGATTTCCATTTCTGGCTCCAGTAACATCAGCGACAGATTTATCAATCATATCAGCGATGATATCACAATCTGTTCACAGAAACGCAAACCAGAAATCAGTACGGAAGCAATTTAAATCTCGAATTAAATTGTAGGTTCGAAATAATATTTTTTTTTCCAGATTTTTCTATACACCAGTACAGATGGCCAAAAAGGTTAAGATTCGAAATAAATTCGAATGAATTCCAGAAGCAATTTTCCTACGAAAATAGGTTAGAAACCGCAAATACAGATTCGAAAAAAATATTCGAATATAGTTCCTGCGAAAAGAAGTTAGAAGAAACGCAGATATACAGATTCGAAATGAATGCGAATTTAATTCCTGCGAAAAAACTTATAAACCGCAGATAAAGAAAAAAATTCCTACGCTGTGTACGAACTCAGAAACAAAATTTCGTTAGTGCGATATAGCAGTTTAAACGAATTTTTCAGAATTAAGACTGTAGGAACGCTATTTCAGAATCGAACAGAATTAAACTGCAATAATTAAGAACCGCACATAAATTGTAATTAAACAATGAAAGTATACCGAACGATATTCGGATTGGATCTGGTGCATAGTCGAGACAGCTGCAAGCTCTTCTGAATTGCGTAACCAAAGATCAGAAGTTCCGAATCCCAGGATACAACAGCGAGTCTGTTGAAGCAACAGATTGGAACGTTGAGGAGAGAAAGCAGGAGCTGTTGAACGTGGAGGAAGACTGGGTCTGCATCCCCGAAATCTCTCCAGGAATCAGTCAAAGCCCACTGATGGGCCTTCTGGATCGGCCCAAAAAGATAGGGCGTTGGCTGGCCAGCCCAAGCCCGATCCGATCCAACCCGGCTCGGCTCGGCCCGACTCGACTTGGTGCGCGTGTGGTCTTGATGAGCTAGGTCCTCTCTCCATTACACATTGGTGGTTACCCAAGGCCACAACCTTGGATCCAATTTCCTAGTATATATACTAGTGAAATGTTCCCCCAAACTTCCAATGTAGGACACAAATTTATCCTCATATCTTCCCAAGTTTTGCATTGCATGCAACCAACTTTGGGCCTCCATTTCTCATTCAAACGGAAATCATTTTTACCGTATGAGTACATTACGAGAATGTGCTCGCGGAGATGAAGTCAATGCTTCATTTTTCCGGTGTTGACATTGGTCGGAGCCCACCGGAATTGTACCCGGAAAAGTACCTGGCGCCACTTTATAAAATGAGTTCTAACAGTTTTAGTTTTTGCAGATCTATTACTGTTTTTTGCGAGAAATCGCCACCACTAGAGCAATAAAAATCAAAAGGTAGCTTTGGGGGGTGAGATTCAAGATGAGTGAGGAGGCAATAAAGATGAGCAGGGGCGCCAATCCCCGATTGGATCGTGTCGGCGTTAGGGTTAGTTTTTACTGGTGTCGTTGAGAAAGGGGAAATTTTGGGGGGAAAGTGAAGAGAGTTTTTTTCCCGGCGCTTTTGCTCTCTTTGGTTTTGTAGGTTTCCTTCGTACAACTCATTATTGCTCAATAAAAATAGCTCAAAACTTATATAAATATTAAAAATTAATTGATGAATTTGATAATTTTCAGATTATTTATATTAATTAAAAATATTTTATGATAATAAATTATGAATGCGGATCCGATGAGAATGAACGTTAAGATGAGAATTGAGAATACCTCCTATCCTTTTGGATTTTATAAATCCAAAGGTTAGGATTAGACTATCATTTAAGTGGTCATGTGTCATATACATGACCACTTAAGTGGATAATTAATCGGTCAACGCCGGAGCTTCGACGTTGACCGGTCAAAGTTTTTTTTTCCTTTTTTTTTCGGGCCACTTTTTTTACTTAAGATGACATGTGCATACATTTTGGCTTGTGTGTGCATTTATATTGTCCTATATGTGCATCAAAATTTTATAAGGCGTTGTCCGGCCTAATTTTTTTTTCCCAACCCATTTTTTTCGGGTCTACTTTTTACTTACGCTGGCATGTGCACCATTTTTTACTTGTGTGTGCATCAATATTGACTTGTATGTGCATTAAAATTTTATAAGGTGTTGTCCGACCATTTTTTCCATTCAATTTTTCGTAGCCCAACTTTTTTCCAAAACTATTTCTTTGCTTGACATGACATGTGCATATATTTTGGCTTGTATATGCATTAATATTGACATGTATGTACATCTAAAGATTGTAAAAAATATGCACTGTTTTTTAGAGAAAATGTACATGAGTTGTACATTGTATGTGCATAAGTTTTTCAGTGAATTGTACATTGTTTGCTTGAATGTGCACATGTATGTGCATCTAAAGATTGTAAAAAATATGCATTGTTTTCTAGAGAAAATATACATGAGTTGTACACTGTATGTGCATAAGTTTTGACATGTGCACATTCAAGCAAAAGTACATGTGTTTCAAATGGTATGCACATATAAGCCAAAAACTCATGCACATATCAAGCCAAGAAAACGATGCATACAATTAAATTTAGATGCACAGACAATTCAAAATTCATGCACTTACAAGACAAAACCTATACAAATTTTGTAAAGTGTATAAGATTTTACATGTGTGCATAAGTTTCCACTTACAAAAAGTCACACATATAGTCAAACCTTATGCATACCTAGTTTAATTTACATGCACATGCAAGCAAAAAGACATGTACTTCAAAGGGTATGCACATACAAGCCAAAACTCATGCACATTTCAACCCAAGAAAGCAACGCACACAAGTAGAATTTAGATGCACATACAAGTCAAAATTTATGCACACACATGCCAAAATATATGCACATTCTGCACATATAGTCAAAACCCTATGCAAAATTTATGGAATTTAGATGCACATACAACAAAAAAAGACATACACTTCAAAAGGTATGTACATACAAGCCAAAACTCATGCATATTTCAACCCAATAAAATAATGCACACAAGTAGAATTTAGATGCAAATATATGTCAAAATCTATGCACATGCTGAGAAGTGCATGAGTTTTCACATACACAAAGTCACACATATAGTAAAAAATCTTATACAGATTTTATGCAATATCAATGCACATACAAGTCAATATCGATGCACATACAAGCAAAAATCAATACACATGCAGTCGCAAGTCAAAAATTGTGCCTGGAAAAAAAATTGGCCGAAAATAAAATAAAATTGATTGGTCAACGCCGGATTTCCGGTGGTCAACGTCGGAGCTCCGGCGTTGACCGTTGGTGACTGGTTTGACCAGTCATGTTGACCGGTCAAATACTAAAAAAGCAGGTCATGTGCATGGCACATGACCTTTTAATGAAAGTTTAGTCATATCCTTTGGTTTATTTGTCATCCAAAGGCTAACATATATTCTCATTTATCACCCTATTATGTATTCTCACATGACACTTTCTCATAAATTATTATATTATTTATATTGAATTGATGAAACACAATTCTTATTAAGAAATTATTTTTTTTAAAAAACTTATCCATAATAATATTAAATATTTTACTTTTATTTATATATTTATTTATATATGAATATTATATATTGATATTGTATATTTTAAATATATCGCTTTAAATATATTATTTCTCTTTTAATTGCTAGATTTTTAATATAACATGTGCAAACAATATTTTACAAGTTTTCTTATTTTACACTAATAATGTGAGTTTGTAACTAGTATCATTCAATGTTATAATTATATATATATATATATATATATATATATATATATATAAAATTTGATAGTATTATAGTAGTATAATACAATTTAAATAAATATACACTATAAATGATAGTAGAGTTATATCATAACATAATTTTAATAAAACTATTAACTTCATGGCACGAGTTCTGCAATAATATCAAAATTATACCAAACACAGATATAAAAATGAGTGATATCCATACCCAACATAATATTTTGATATCGATATCAGTGTCTTTAACATTTTTTGTGATACATATTTCAAATAATCTATAAATATATATTAAAGCTCTCACATTTAGAGTTACGAGAGCGTTTTTAGGAAAAGTTGTTGAGGTGTTATTGTTTAATTTTTTAATTTAATATTATATTAAGTAATCCAAAAAATCTATATATCTATATTAAAGCGATTTATTTTTGAACCACCAAAAAGATTGTGAACCCACATTACTCATGTGTCAAATTATAAAAATTAACAAAGTTTGATGTTAACCAACCAAGTATCTGAATTTTAAATAATATATTTTACATTATTTATGTTTTATTTACCTAATTATCAAATGTGATTTTAACCAACCAAACTTTTCAATTTAATGTACGGTATTAGTGATATTTTTTTATTGTAAAATGCAACAATTCTCACTTAATCTAATATTTATTTGTTATTAAAATAATATAAATCTAATCCCACTATTTTTTAGCAAATCTTATTTCTAAGAACATGGAAATTTAATATTATTTCTAAGAACATGACAAATCTTATCGTAATTTTACTCTTCTTTTCGATATAAATCGTATTATTAGCTATGCTACAACTCCAATTGCAATTTTTACACCATAAAATAATTAAGAACATGTTAAATATATTTTTTTCTAACCTATGATTATGGCATAGGTTAAGCACTTAATTTTATAAGGATTTATTTAGGTGTAATTATATCAGGGATTTTGATATTTTGTAAAAGGGTTTAAGCATTACTTTTTAGGGAATAGTTTTTAAAACGAGAATTCTTAACATACGCCCTTAGGGCATAGGTTAGGAAAACCGATATAACAATTATTAGCATTAATTATTTAACATATATTTCAATTATTCCAAAAATTTTGAATTAAAAAATTTATTTATTTTTTCTTTAAATACAAATATTCATCTAAATAAACTCATCATAACAAACATGAATAACCTTTGGTATATTCTAAGTATCTCAAACCTTTTTACTTCAAAATTTTTGATGTTTTTTAGATTATGATTTACAATTAGTCATTAAATTATTTCTATTTTTCTTATTTTTATTTTTTGAGCTAATATGATTGATCTTTTTATATTTTTAAATAATTAATATTAAACTAATATATTTTTAATATAGCATTTCAACATATCACTTTTAAAGCTAGAATTTTGTTATAAGTACACATATTTATGTCTAACTAATATTATGACTTATAATTTTTAAAAATAAAATATTGACAAAATTTTAATATTATACGTTAATATAATATAATTTATTGAAAATACACGATAAATGGTAGTGAAATACATACACGACTTCAGCAAAAATATCCTGTGTATGACAATAATTCCATGATTAAAAATAAAAAGGATAACTGTACGAGAATAGGTATGAATAAAATATAATATATTTATACAAGTTATATAATTAACAATAAAATTTTGAACATATTGTTATTTCAATCTTCTATTCATATAATTCTTAAACAACATTATTAAGATTTTTTTTCTACTTAAATACAACATAATTTAATTCAATTATAAATAATTATTGATGTTTTTATAAATTTAAGTTTACCCGTATAAGGTATAGATAGTGCAGCCTGATAACATATTCCTAACCATTTTCTATATTCTTATCATTTAATATAACTTAGTTACCCTAAGAAATGAATGAAAACAAGCCGAGTCAAAGTAATTTATGTTTGTTCTCACGCGCGTTTTTGTATTCTGATCCCACATTCACGTCTCTCACACACCCTCCCTCCTTCCCTCCTTTTCTCCCTCCCTCCATCGTTGCAGCTGGAGCTTCGACTTGGCTTATAAGAAAATTCGCATCCACGTTATAAGATTTCTTCAGTTCGCCGTGCGTGATCAGATAGATAGCGAGCGAGACAAGTATTCTTGAAGAAAGATCTCCGAATTCCGAGTGTGTTGGTGAGCACATTTTCGAAGTTGCTACTCGGTCAGTGCGATGAACTGCTCTCTCTTGATCTCGCATTTTACAGCTTTCTCGATTGCGTTTTCAGTCTGTGCGGAATGATTTGATTTCAGTTCTTTCTGGATAATGATTTCTTGTTTCTTCTCTGTTCGTCTGTCTGTATTTTCTCTTCTCCTTCCCGTCATCTCTCTGATTATGATTTCAATGTATCACGCAATAATATTCAAGACTCGGTTGCTGGAACTAAATATTCGCATCTAACTAAATTTCTGCCTTTCAATTGCAGAATTCCGTCATCTGAAATGAAGCCCTCTCAACCGAAGGTTCTTGCATCAGGGCTTCTCATTTCTGTATTTTTAAATTATTTTCGTTAACATTTTTCAGTATTCTAACAGAAACGAATTAAATGTGAATACATATAAGCCTGCCAACATTTTTCAGTTGATGTATAAGAATATTTTAATTTTCAGTTACATTGTCCCTTAATTCACCATGTTAATTATGCGTGTTTGGATCCTATATTGCCTATTAACTTGATATAATCATGGATTTGTTTTATCATGTGCTTTCTCTGCATTTATCTGAATTCCTGCAACATCAGTTTATCCCTTTATGGAACTATTTCTTGTACATAAACATATTCTACTTTCTTTCTGTCTGAAATGCTGTGAAATTCAGTCAGCAATTCAAGCATCGGATGATTCTCAAAGAGAGCGACAGAATAAGAACACCAATGAAGCACTTCCCGATCAAGAATCAGACCCAGATTCTGCCTCCCGTAATGAAAAGAACGTTTTGGAAGAGGTCAAGGATACTGTAAGATAATCTCTTCATTTTGGTTTCTCTTTTCATCAACTGTCAACAAATCTGGTCTCCCTTTTCACGATTCTACTTGCAGTATCTGATGATCTCTTTATTGTAAGATAATCTCTTTGTTTCTCTTCTCTCGAGTTTGTGACAGAATATCTTTCTTTCGGCGTTTTGTTTGGTTTCTCTTGAGTTTGTCCTTTTTGTCTGAAATGCTGTGCAGGAGGCCAAACAGACGCCTGCAATTAAGTCACCAGTGCAAGTGTCCGATGAGTCTCAGAGTGAGCAAGAAGCAGATGATACTGCCTCCACCGATGAAATTGTTAGATAATCTCTTTTGTTTATTTTTTCGAGTACGTGTTGAATATACTTCGAAAGAGGATGTACAAATTGTAACAAAATGCTGAATTTTTCAAGAAGCTGAAAAGGATGAAGCAGCTCATTACATTCAACAGCTGGCTTAAGCATCAACCTGAGCCTGGTAAGTTGTTAGAGGGTGGTGCAATCAAATTGTTATGCAAGTCTCTTTACAAAAAGAAGTGATGCTTGATGCCAAGGAGGCTATGGTTTTGAGTGGATGTTAGCACTAGATTTATGGGCAGTGTATGCTTACTGTGCAGAAAACGAGATGCCAATTCCTCCTATCGGTGGTAGGGAAGCAGTTGATGCTGCTTTCAAGTCGGAGGCGTCTACTTCAGCTGGATTACAACTTCCCTCTGAGCGTCCTACAGAAAATCTCAGAGATGTGCTCGGCATTTTGTATGACAGTTCTGATGCAACCGTCTCCGACTCAGAAGGTCAGTTTGTGGAGTCAAATTCTAGAGGTGTAGCTCCTCAAGTGTCTTGCATGTCCACTGAGCTTGAATCTTATCATTCTTGTAGTGATCAAGTAAACTTATGATTTTCTTATTCTTGGGTGCAGATCTTGGACCTTCCACTTCTAATACTCCAGCGCAGTCGGATGAAGAAAACTCCAGCACAGTCGGATCAGAAATAGGTACTTCCTTGAACACAATCTTTGCATCTGAGTTTCATGTTGAGTTTTTATTTAGAAGAATATGATTCGAAAGAAGTATGTCTGGATTTTTATGCACCATAACTTGCTTTACAGTGAAGGAATTCTTGGTGGATTCACCTCCTGAAGATCACCCTGAAACTAAGGACTAAGGAGCAAGATCCTTCCAACTTGCAATGAAGGCCAATTTTTGTATAGCATTTATGTGGCCCTTGAGGGGTTGGTTACTGACTGGTTAGAAAAGCTTATAAATGTCCCAAAAGTTTGATCTCATACTAAGTAGTCTGACTAATCCTTCAGACTTAGGTTTCGAATATACAATAACTCTTTCGTTTAGGTCTCATCAATTTGGACGCTTTGAGGGCTTTATCTGCCCTGAACTGATAGTGTTGCATTAGCTTGTTTTGAGGATGGTGAGGAAGATGTTATTCAGTTGCATACCCAAACAGTATAGACACTTTGAGCAAGCTCTTCATGTAGTTGATCTGTGTCCAAACTAATGATGATGATTGGTTACTTGTTTGTTTTCTGCCACTAGAAATTATGGATCATAGAATTTTGGTAAAATAATCTACTTGAAGCTTGTTTGTTTGGTCAAATAGGGGTTTGTTTGTTTGGTTGAATTAGGTTAGAATGATCTCACTTGCTTGGTACTAGCTACGGAAACATGTTATCATAAGCTGCATACATCTCAAGTGTATAAAACTGGATATTCCGTAAACATCTCCATCATACCTGGAGCAGAAAGATGAGAGGCACGATCTTCATGGTTAAATAACTTGAATTCATCTACGATGACCTGATCTTCTGTTACACAGCTCAAGGCATTCATAGTTAAAAACATTTTCTTACTAAATGGCCGAAGTTCTTGTGTCCATGACACTAGCTCATTGTTGTTGTAATGCAGACTTTGAATGACAAGGCAACTTCCAAGTCAGACTACAGATAAGGCAACTGATACTCGCACAATTCAGATTAAATATTTCAACAAAGATACCTGCCAATACTTCGAGACAGATCACGGCGTCATTCATCAGTCAATACAGCTAGTTTGAGTCCCCCAAATTCAGGTCAGATTCCTTGTATCTATGAAATTAGAGGATAAACACGCTTTGAATCTCTGGTACACGTACAAGATGTTCAACTTGTAATGTATGCAATAAACGTGTAATGGTGATTTTCTAATGTGTTGGGAATAACCTATAGTTCGGATTAATGTACATAATAGCTTAAACCAGAAATTAGAGTGATTGGGCTCTGTGGCCCATTAAGGAAGAGAGTCCAAGAGGGAGCTGGTGCCCAGTTGCTTGACCCGACCCGTCTGAGGTAACTTGGAGCTTTGCGTGTCACTTGAGGGTTCCCATATAAGCTGCCTTATCTCCTCTTCATCTGAGATCTGGTTCACTCGCTTCCTACTTCAGAGAAAAAGAGAGATAGGTGCTCTGCTAGGGTTTGTTCCCCTGAGTTGTTTCTCCGACGTGTGCAGTCTAGATTCCAGTGAAGCAAGTCTCTTTGCTTCCTGAGGATCTTGAGAGAAGATTGTGTTCTATCTCTAGAGAAGAAGACGGCGGAGATCCAGGGTGCTCGACGGTGGTGTCTTGGGCCGGCAAACTGTGTGCCGACAGACTTCTCTTAGGGAGTTCTTCCTTTGCTTGTTCTTGTCTCTATTTCTCTGTGTTGTTGGCTTTGTGTACTTGATCTAAACGTGTTAAGCTCTCTTGTAATTCTTACCTACATAGTGGATTTGGCTTCCAATCTTGAGGCCACGGGGAGTAGGCTGAGTCCGAACCTCGTTAACAATTCCTAAGTCTTTTACGTTCTGTTCTTGCATGTGTTTGAATCTGCTCGAATCAATCTCACAGATTGGTATCAGAGCAAGGTTACCCTGAGTTGTGTTGTTTCTGGATCTTGTGTGATTTTGGAACTACTGCTTAGGGTTTGTCCTTTCTGCTCTGTAAAAGATCTTGGTATTGCTTCCGCTTCTTGATTCGATTGATTCTTTGTGGCTATGCTTGTTTCCGATTCTATTTTTAATTGAATCTGTCCTTGCATAATAGTTTCTGAAATTAGGGTTTTGTGTAACATGTGATTTCTTTGTGTCTGGTGTGAACTGGTGAATATATCTCATTCTCTAGTTCTTATTGATCTTATTTCAAGATTGGTAACCTCTAGTGTTACTAACAGAATCCTCCTTGATATATATCTTTATATTCGGAAAGGGATTCACAGAGTATAGTTGTGTCTGTACTTTGGTTTTCTGTACTTCTCTATTGGACTCATTGGTTACCTACTGACTTGAGTGTTTGTGTTAGGTACCAATGACAGAGAACAACTTCAGAATGAAGCCATTTGATGGCACCTCGGATTTTGCCATGTGGCAAGTAAAAATGAAGGCTATTCTCATTAAGGAGAAGTGTTATAGAGCTGTAAAATGTGACTACCTCTCGGAGACCTCAGTAACTAGAAGAGAGGAAATGGATGAGCAAGCTCATTCAGAGATCTTAATAAGACTTTCTGATGATGTCACCAGACAAGTGGTACAACATACTACTGCTCTTACTCTCTGAAATGCATTAGAAGCTCTTTATCTTACTAAGTCTATGCCATCCAGGATTTCATTACTTTGCAGATTGTTTACATTTAAGATGGATACTAATCTGACCTTAAATGACAACCTTGACAAACTACTGAGGATGACACAAGACTTAGAAAGATGTAAAGATAAGATAGAAGAGACTCATCAAGCTGTTTTACTTCTAAATGCCTTACCTGCTCAGTTTGATACACTTAAAGATGTTATGCAGTATAGCAATGAAACTTTGACTAAAGCAAAAATCATTGAGGCTATAACTGAAAAAAATGAGACCTTGAAAGTGTTTAAAACTAAGACTGAGAAAAAGGTTGAGACTAAGTCTGAAGTCCTTATGGCCAAAGGCAAGAATAAACAGAAGTTTAAACATAAGAAGAATAAGAAAGATGAGTCTTCTATGTCTAATTCTGAAAATGATAAGAAGAAGAAATGTTTTTTCCTGTGGTAAGTTGGGACATTTCATTAAGGACTGTTATAAAAAGAAAAAGGAAGATGCTGAAAAATCTAGGAATGAGAACTCTGCTTCTGTGTTTGAGTCTCAAGGATACTTTGATTGTGAATTACTTATGTGCTCTGATTCTTCTCATAATGATGATTGGATTCTGGATTCTGGTTGTACCATGCATGTTACCTCTAACAAGTCTTTCTTTAGCTCCTTAACTGAATGTGATAGGGGCAAAGTTATGCTAGGAGATCATAGTTCCTTAGCTATTAAAGGGGTTGGTAATGTTCCTCTCTGCATGCATGATGGAAAAATTAGGGTCTTACAGAATGTAAGATGGGTTCCCAAGTTGAGAAGAAACTTATTGTCTGAATCTGTTTTTGATGATCTTAAGTGTCAAATTATTACTCACAATGGTATAAGAGAAGTTATCAAGAATGGGACTACTCTTATTAAGGGAATTAAGAAAGGTGGGTTATATCATGTTGTTACTACACCTAAACTAAATCTCTCCTCTGTTGGTAATTGTTTGGCCTTGGATCAAACTAAGATCTGGCATAGCAGAATGGACACATAGGTAATAAAGGTCTGAGCTATTTGCATAAATATGGTTTAATTGATAAAAAAAACCTTGTGATTTAAGTTTCTGTGAAGACTGCATATTTGGTAAAAAGACTAATGATTCTTTCTCTAGATCCTCTAATGTAGCCAGCAAGCCTCTTGAGTATGTTCATTCTGACCTTTGGGGGCCTACACAGGTAAGTACTGTAGGGGGTAAGAGATACTTTATCTCTTTCATTGATCATTACTCTAGGAAAGTTTGGCTTTATCTATTAAAAACAAAAGATGAAGCTTTTAATGCTTTCAAGACTTGGAAATGTGCTGTTGAAAACCAAAGTGGTCAGAAACTTAAATGCCTTAGGACTGACAATGGCTTAGAATTCTGCAATCAAAGTTTTAATGATTACTGTCACCAAAATGGAGTTAAAAGACACTTAATTGTGGCTTGAACTCCACAACAAAATGGTACAGCTGAAAGGATGAATAGAACTTTGCTTGAAAAGACTAGATGCATGCTTATAAGTTCTGGTTTAAAACACTCTCTCTGGGGTGAGGCTGTAATGACAACTGCTTACCTCATAAATAGGTCATCTTCCTCTGTTATAAGTTTAAAACACCACAAGAAATGTGGATGGGAAGAAAACCTAGTCTCACACACTTAAGAGCCTTTGGCTGCACTGCTTACTCACAAATTACTCAGGGTACGTTAAAGCCTAGGGCTCAGAAATGTGTGATGCTAGGATATCCAGAGGGTGTAAAGAGGTACAAGTTACTCCTTGTACAACCTCATGGATACAATGTAATTATAGCTAGGAGTGTTACCTTTGATGAAAATGATTTTCATTTCAAAAATATTCTAACAGCTGGAACCCAGGTGACAGGTACCCCAGAAGATCAAGATGGTGAAGTGACACCATCAAGGCACTTCTATATACCAACAGAAAACCACACTCCAGATGAAGAGGAGTTTGACATTGGTCACTATACCATGTCAGAAAGTGAATCTCACAGAGGCATAAGTGGAGTGCATTCAAGCTCAAGTGAGTCAAGAGTAGACTCAAGTGAAGAGCAAAGAGATCAGAGTCTAAGAGAGAATGATACGCAACAATTAGGGGAGGAAAACAAGGAAGAAAATTATAATCCTTCTTCTAGTATTCAGTCTTTTGATATGCATGACAATAGAATAGTTATTGAAACACCTAATATGCATGAACTGGATAACTATCAGCTCACTAGAGATAGAGCCCCAAGACTTAGAATCCCTAATAAGAAATTTTCTTCCAATATTGTTGAGTATATCTACTGCACAGATTATGCGAATCTTATTGACTATGCATTCATTACTTCCACTGTGTTGAAACAATCTCATACACCTGATACTTATGACCAAGCTATTAGATGTCCTGATGCTAAAAAATGGCTGAGTGCTATGCATGAGGAAATTGAATCCATGAAATTCAATAGGACTTGGACTTTAGTTCCTAAACCTAAAAATGCTAAACTCATTGATTGCAAATGGATTTACAAGATTAAGGAGGGTAATAGTCTTAATGACCCACCTAGGTTTAAAGCTAGATTGGTAGCCAAGGGCTTTACCCAGAGAGAGGGTGTAGATTATAATGACATATTTGCACCTGTGGTCAAATACAAGATTATGAGACTCTTACTTGCTATGTGCACTGTGTTTGATTGAGAACTTGAGCAAATGGATGTAAAAACTGCTTTCTTACATGGAAATTTAGAAGAAACAATTTACATGAGTCAGCCTAAGGGCTTTGTTGATATGAAAAATCCTGACTTTGCATGCCTTCTTAAAAAATCCATTTATGGGTTAAAACAGTCTCCTAGGCAATGGAACTTGAAATTTGATGCATGCATGAAAAAGTTGGGTTTTCATAGAAGCAGTTATGACACTTGCTTATATTACAAAAATGTTAAAACTGCATCTCCTATGTATGTTCTTCTATATGTAGATGACATGCTACTTATGTGTAACTCTAAGATCCTTATTGTTGGATTAAAGAGAGACTTAAAATGTATTTTGACATGAAAGACATTGGCCCTGCACAGATGATCCTAGGTGTGAGGATTAAGAGAGATAGGAAAAACAAGATGATGTGGTTGTCTCAGAAAGACTATCTTCAGAAAGTTCTGGACAAGCTTAATATGAATAACTCTAAACCTACCTCTATCCCCTTAGGAGGGCATCTAGATCTAACCAAGGATAGTTGTCCCAAAGACCAAACTGACATATATAAGATGTCTAGAGTGCCCTGTGATGTAGCTGTAGGTTTAGTGATGTATGCCATGCTGTGTACCAGACCTGACCTAGCCTTTGCCATTAGTGTTCTTAGCCGGTTTATGTCCAACCCAGGTGAAGATCACTGGAATGCTATGAAATATGCCCTTAGATATATAGGGGGAACTAAAGATAAGTGCCTTGTGTATTCTGAACATACTAACAAAAAGGAATTGCTAGGATTTGTGGACTCTCACTATGCTAGCAACAAGGACACTAGGAAATCTATTACCTCTTATGTCTATACCTGGGCAGTGAACTGCATCTCATGGAAGTCTCAACAACAGTCTGTGGTAGCACTCTCATCTACTGAGGTTGAGTATATAGCAGCTACAGAGGCAGCCAAAGAAGGAATTTGGTTAACTGGTGTATTAAATGAGATTCAGTGTCTATCTTATATACATGTTCTACATATGGATAATCAGTTTGCCTTATATATGTGTAAAGATCCAGTATATCAAGAAAAGTCTAAACATATTGATGTGAGGCATCACTTTATTCGTGACATGGTTGAAAAGAAACAGATCACAGTTACTAAAATTAAAGGTGACATGAATCCTGTTGACTTTGGTACTAAGATTGTGACAACTGATAAGTTTGCATTTTGCAGGGACTTCCTGCATATTTGGGATGCAACTTAGATGATTGAAGATTTTGGCCGACGATGATAGGATGGCTTGAAATCCACTCCTAGCTCATAAAAAGGTTGTGTTCTACAGTTCGAGTTAGGTCATGTAGGTATTATAAAATCAAGAGGGCAAGTTGTAATGGTGATTTCCTAATGTGTTGGGAATAACCTATAGTTCGGATTAATGTACATAATAGCTTAAACCAGAAATTAGAGTGATTGGGCTCTGTGGCCCATTAAGGAAGAGAGTCCAAGAGGGAGTTGGTGCCCAGTTGCTTGACCCGACCCGTCTGAGGTAACTTGGAGCTTCGCGTGTCACTTGAGGGTTACCATATAAGCTGCCTTATCTCCTCTTCATCTGAGATCTGGTTCACTCGCTTCCTATTTCAGAGAAAGAGAGAGATAGGTGCTCTGCTAGGGTTTGCTCCCCTGAGTTGTTTCTCCGACGTGTGCAGTCCAGATTTCGGTGAATCAAGTCTCTTTGCTTCCTGAGGATCTTGAGAGAAGATTGTGTTCTATCTCTGGAGAAGAAGACGGCGGAGATCCAGGGTGCTCGACGGTGGTGTCTTGGGCCGGAAAACTGCGTGGCGATAGACTTCTCTTAGGGAGTTCTTCCTTTGCTTGTTCTTGTCTCTATTTCTCTGTGTTGTTGGATTTGTGTACTTGATCTGAACGTGTTAAGCTCTCTTGTAATTCTTACCTACATAGTGGATTTGGCTTCCAATCTTGAGGCCACGGGGAGTAGGCTGAGTCTGAACCTCGTTAACAATTCCTGAGTCTTTTACGTTCTGTTCTTGCATGTGTTTGAATCTGCTCGAATCAATCTCACACAACGGTTAAGGGGGAAAAGGTCTTATTTTTATTGAGAGAATGAGAGTTACAATCTGTGTTTTCATCAATGGAAAATTGAGCGGCAAAGCAAGTGTACAACTCCTTTTTATACTACTCACAACCGACTTAGCTAAACCACGTGACATACACGTGAGCTACAACAGAAAAACTGTATGTAACTCCAACATCCACTCGGCCCGGGCTGGATCGAGAATAGTATTATACTAGTAGATTGACTCGTGCCTTGCACGGGTTTTTGTAATAAAAAAGTGTATGTAATAATATTAAATAAATAATGATAATTAATTATTATAAATAAAATCAATAAAATTTAACACCAATAATGTCATATAATAATAACGATGAAAATCAAATAAATCCCCCAAAATAAGAAAACATTGTATGATAATAATGTTGATAAAGTGAAAACCATAGAAGAAGTTTTATGTAAAAATTAATAACTTGTATGTCATGTGCAACACACTTAGTCCTCCTTCTCTTTCTTCACCAATTTCTTCATCAATTTCTTGGTACGTGAGGTACAAAGTTGGTCTTGTGCACTATCTTCTTCATTATCATATTTAAGCAATAGGCTGTCACTAGAGCGCTTGGAAGGAGTGAGCATTTCATTAGACGACACAGTGGAGTGTTCGGGATTATAATAGTTAACCAAATAATCAAAGATTATTGATCATAAAACAAATAAATAATGGTAATTTTTTATTTGACCAAATAATCAAAGATTATATGTACAAATGAAATAAACCTATAATAGTTAACAATATAAGTTATACGGTTCATCTATCAACGTACATATAATTATGCACTTACCATTAAATAAGGAAATAATCAATTTAATATTGATCATAATCAACATGGAAAGATCATCCAATATCCTAGTTAACAATATATAATATGACCAAATAATCAAAGATTATATGTACCAACACATGTAGGATTACAGAATTCACAAACACATGTAGGATCACCAATATCCCAATAATCTAATAATAAGATAATAATGTATTAGTGCGTAGTTGACATGTACATTAAAGTGATTTTTTTATATATATGCTTGTACCATTATTAATAACCGTCGACGCAAAATGCTCCTCCTCGTACAAACTTGACAATTGTAAATGAAGTGACAAACAGATTAATATATATGGCAATATATGTTTGAACATAATATAATAGTACATAATACACTTACTGTTAGATATGCTTGTGAAAGTTGATCTTTGATCAAAAACTAAAACAACATCTGGTTGCTTGACAACATCTATTTATCATTCACAAAAAAATAAGTATTTAAATTGGAAATATCTAATACATAAGTACTATGTTGTGTTAGTAAAAAAAATGTGTTTTGTTGTGTCGTCCTTCTTCGCTTTTCTCTGCATGCATTATCATGATTGGAACGATGAACTTCACCGTGAGAGGGCAACTGAATCGTGTCGGAAATGTCTCTGAACGGTATTCTACTCTTAGAACGTGATCCGTAGGGTGATTGAGTTGATCCATAAAAAAAGGAGAAATATTTTAAGATATGTAATATATATATAATTTGTCAGCAAATAAATTATAGTGTAAAACTTGTAGCTTATGAAATGAGCTTATACCTTATCCATTTTGCGTTGATGATCGAACTCCATTAGTACGGGAAAAATTACCATGTTCAGGCATCCTGAAATGTATGGTGTTATTAATTTACATAAAAGAAAATATGTGAGAAAATAATTATCTTTCTTCTCTTCTCAAAATGTGTAATAACCCTAAAAGTCCTGACCTATCATTTTGTACGAAAGACGTGTTGGGCAATTCTGTAACCTCTGTAATGATATTTTTGAACGTAATAATATACGTTGGTATGCTTTGGGTCTTAGAATATTTGTTAAGTGTTAAAAGTAAGATTCTAACAAGGACTGCGAGAGGACAACCGCGACCAAGACCTAGAGGCACGACCGCGGATACGCCGCGACAGCGGTTTTGAAACCGCGGGCACGGTTTTGTCTGTTGACAACCGTGATTGCGGGTCTCTGAGGGTTCATCGTCTCCTTCGTTCTTATCCGAGAACGCCATTTCGCTTTTCCTTCGAATTCGTAACTCCGCCATTGAGGGGGGGATGAAGCGGTTCGTATGGCCGGGGTTGGGCTCCTTCCAGCTCTATATAAGGTGGGTCTTCTGTTTCGGAATCCATCATCCACAGCTTCAATCGTCTCCTTCTCTCTTTCGTGTTGTGTTCGTCGGAGTTTCTCGAGTTCGCCGGAGGTTTCGAGTTCGCCGGAGTGTCGCCAGAAGTGCATTGGAGGTGTCATGGTGGTGGAAGTCGTAACGAGCCCTAGTCCGAAGCAAGTGTCACCGTCCCCGTTGTCGGTGAGTCTTCGAGGCCAGTTTAGTGTCACGTCGGGAGGGGGACCGCGACCGCGGCTATGAACACCGCGACCGCGGCCCTGCCCAAGAAACCGCGATCGCGGGTGTATATACCGCGACCGCGGCTTTGCCCAGCAAAGCCCCGATCGCGGCCATACCCGTTGTGGCTGCGGCTTAGTCCATTTCCCTCGTTTTTGTTTAGGTTGTTGTGCCATATCTAATTTAGATATTTGTGCCTCATTTTGCGTGTGTCGTCGGAATGGACCTCAGAACGTCGGTGGGCTTCGACGGGATTTCCAATAGGCTGTTGAGCTCGTGTCCAGTATTCCTGACCCGCAAATCTTCGTTCGTCTAATTAAGGCAAGTGGCGGTTCGCTCTTGCTTAATCATTCCATATTTCCTTTAGTTATCAATTATTTTGATTGTTAATTAAATTGAAATGAAATGTTGTTTTCGTTTGAGAACAGATTTTATAAATAATGTGATTAAAATATGATATTATAATAGGTTGTATATATTGCTAGGAACAATGCTATTATACTTGTTAATTACCGTGATGGTATTGGTGTGGATTTATGTGTGAACTTAAATGTGTAGTTAGAACGAGTATTCGTAGGAACGCTATGTACCTTGCGAGGTCTAGTCGTTTCTTTATAACTTGGTGCTTAGGATGATTTTGCCCTAACACTTTCCTGGTCATGACCTACCCCTATCCGAGTATAGGTGGTGGTGCACACAGTTGGTACCGATAATCGGGATTATTCCACAGATATCTCTCGTGATGAGATGATATACCTTAAAAGCTTTAACGTAAATGTACGTTTTGGAATTAAATAAGATAAGTGTGATTATGCACATAATTAATCAACCTTCAGGCGAGAAGTACAACTTGGAACCCGCCCGGAATTCGGTTAGAGTAAGTCTTCTTTCCAATCTGGATCTGCATTGCGCGGTGAGGTTGGTCGTAGACCCAAATGACCAAGTCGTGTTTTAAACGCTTGTGTGAAAACTATAACGTTCCCAAACACTTGTCATACTTTCCGAAAGATTCAATCTTTTGGAGTCTTATCTTCGTACATTTCCCTAAGACTCGATCTTTTGGAGTCTTCTCTTGTTCATACCTCTTCGTATATTTCTGTAGGAGTGTTGAGGTTCACCATCGTCATTGGTTTTTATTCGAGAAGCGATGGGTGTAACCTAACACGA
Organism: Rheum nobile; assembly: GCA_027886185.1. Taxonomy (NCBI): domain Eukaryota; kingdom Viridiplantae; phylum Streptophyta; class Magnoliopsida; order Caryophyllales; family Polygonaceae; genus Rheum; species Rheum nobile. The sequence continues at coordinate 1,448,029 of WOAB01000652.1, read as the reverse complement.
CTACTTAGAACCTTTTCTAGTTTACCCTTGCATAGTATTTCATTAGACTAACCAACCGGTTATTTTCCTTTGCATGGTTGGCTGGTATCATCCGTCTCATACGGCACATCAGGTAAACGTCCCTTTCCTTGAAGGCCAGATACGATGATGAGGGCAGATGATGTTTTTAAGAGTTTTCCAAGGTTGAAGATCCTAGGCGTGAGATCGCTCAGATCAAGACCCTTCGTGGCATTTATTAACTTTTAAGACTTCCGTTGTATTAAGACAATTTTATATTTGGTTGTATCTAGTATTAACAGATGTAAAACCGTGACTTTGGTTTAAATAATATTTGGTAATTTTTATAATATTTCATATAGTTTGTGTTTCTATATGGTTGTTATACAATGATTTAGCCTTGGGTGACCCCATACAAGTATTCTGAGGTCACTGGCGGTAATACTTTCAAGGGATTATTTGGGGGTGTTACAGATTTGGTATCAGAGCCAAAAGTTTTAAAACGGGTTTGGGTTTCAAATCGTTTTTCTAAAACAAAAATTTTATGAACCGTGTTTTACTTGTGTTAAGAAAATTGTGTTGGTTAAATCCAAGAGTTGAAAATTTTGAACGAAATCATACTTGAGTAAAATATGATATTTTAAAATCTCTGTCATTTAAGTCGTGCCTTCTTTTCAGTCTGATATAGTAAGTTCGCTTCTATATTTAGAAAGACTAATCCTTTCTCGTCGCCTCGCAGGATATGGGCGCATTCGTATCTCAACTCAGGAGTAGGAAGGAAGCTGAGGTGGTTCTGCCATCTCCAGTTAGACTTGAGTTTCCGATTTCCCCTCGTCACGTTGAGGTCGGGGAGCCAAGCTGTCCACCCGAGGTGGTGAAGACCGTACTCCCGGAGTCGGTAGTGTTGGTGTCCGACAGGGCAAGGGTTCCCGAGGCAGACCCGAGGGAGGACACAGAGGAGGAGGAGTCGGCGGAGTATCATGGAGGATACTACGACGATGACTTCGAGGTAGAGGAGGATCCCGAGGAGGATCCAGAGGAAGACCCGGAAGAAGAAGAAGATCTGAAAGAGGAGGACCCTGAGGAGGACCTCGAGGAGTTCGGCTATGAATCAGATGGCCTAGAGCACTTGATTGAGGACAGTGAGGACCCGGGAATGCATATCATTTTCCCGAGTCCAGAGTTGCCGTCTGATGAGGAGTATACGCTGTTGTCCCCTGCCGCTTGGGAGGCGCTTGGAATCTCGGGTATTAGCAGGAGGAGATATGGGCCACTGGATGCACCAGTGAACCCGCAGTTTATCCCCACTCCGAGAAGGCCGATGGTGAGCCCTACTTCTCGGCACGTGCTTCATCAGAGCGAGAGGGTTTCCTCCGAAGCTCGTCGTCAGGTAGAAGAGATGAATGAGCGTGCTCGCATGAGGGCAAGGCCTTGGGAAGCGATGGGTACCCCGAGTGTGGTCCTGACCCAACAGGCCAGGCCTAGGCCCCGAGTGCTTGTTGAGCGTATGGAGGAGTGGAAGAACGCCTTGTACGATATAGAAGAGAGGACTTACGAGATGGAACTCGGTCTCTCCTGTATGCTAGAGGATGTCTGCGAGCTCCAGGAGAATATCCGACAGGCCAAGCTGCTACTCAACCCTCAGTACGAGGTGAACAGGGCAGATTTCCACCCAGGATTCCTTGAGGAGTTTTGCTACCCATCAGTACTTGAGGAGGGGCCGAATGTTCCTGTGTCTAGAGAGAGACCAAGTATACCGAGGCCTAGGAAAGAGCCGTGCGCTCTAGGTCCTAGTAGGTCGAGGAGTCCGACACCGGAACCCGAAAATGGACCACTTCCAAAGAGAAGATGTCAGAGGTCCACTGGGTATAGGAAGCTCTTCATGGCACCGTGAGGGAGGCAGTGTTGGGTTGTAGGGATTTCTTTTAGTTGTTTTGTTTCGTTTTTGTTAGAGTTGTAGCCTCCTAGCAATTTTGTCTTCTCGCTTAGGAGGGATTTTTGTATAACTTACCAAACTCAGTTTCAGTTTACTACATCAATAAAAGTTTACCAGTTTGATATATTCTGAGTCTATTCTATGTGTTGTGCATCTTGAGAATATGATATTAATGTTGTGAAATACTTGGGAAATTGATAAGTAAACAGATGGTGAACACAAGAAACACTATTCGTGCTGGTGCTGGACCGAGCAACGACCCCAGGAGGAATCTAAGAAGTGCCGCAAATCAAGGGGAGGAGAGCGAGTTTGTCTCTCACAACAACCTCGTCGACAATGGTCAAGTGCGGGCTAATACTCCAGTGGTATTTGACGCGGCAGCTATAGAAGCTATTCGGGGGATCGTTATGCAAGAGGTCATCGATATAATATGGCCAATTGCACCACAGGCACAAGGTGTGCTGGTTATTCAGGTGGTCCCTGAATTCAAGGAGCCAGTTATTCATGTGCCTCAGAATGATGCCGTCAGGAACAGAGGGAATTATGGTCGAGCGTTGAAAGCCATTAGTTCTATGAGGCCTGACAGTTATGATGGCAAGGGGGAACCAGTCAAAGTGGCGTATTGGTTCTCGCACATGGAGAGGTTGTTTAGAAACGTCGAGTGCACTGAGGCTGAAAAAGTGCATATTGCTTCCCTTCAACTGAAGGAGGTGGCTAGCGAATGGTGGGAAAGCACTGGTCTAGCTAATCATCCTGGTTTGAACTGGGGAATGTTTAAGACAAAGATGACCGACCGTTTCTTTTCCCGTGCTATGAGGGAGGAGAAACATAAGGAGTTCCTTTATCCGAAGACGGATGGGTTGAAGGTGACTGAGCTTGCGGCCAAGTTTAATCACCTGTTGCAGTATGTTGGGCCGGAAGTGTCCAGTGAAGAGCAGAAGATCTGGCATTTCCACGAGTGGATGAACCCAGAAATCAAGCCACTGATGGTGCGCCACGGATGCTCTACTCTGGAGCAGTATGTGGACGCTGCTTATAAGTTGGAGGTGACTCTGGAGGAGTCGACGAGGAAGCACAATCGCCAGAGACCGGCGCAGAGCCAGCCTCAGGCAAGTGGCTTCAAGCGACCCGCGCCACCGTCGAACTTTGCCAAGTCTGGCCGGGCTAGAACGAAGGCAACACAGGCAGGTTCCACACAACGCTCGGGTCAGGGCAAGAATCCGATCCAGTGTTATAATTGTGGCACGCCGGGGCACAAGAGCAACGAATGTCCGAAGGACAAGAGAACGTGTTTTGCCTGCGGAAAGGAGGGGCACTTGCAGACATTTTGTCCGCAAAGGAGACAGAAGGGAGCTGAGTCACAACAAGGGTCTGTTAGTCACAACAACCGACCCCGATTCAAGCCGGTGGAGACTCCTAGCCCTTCGACGCAGACAACTGCTTAGAATAGGGGGAAATCCCCAGCTGCTTCTGGAGGTCAGGGTCAGCGACTTTACGAGATACGTGAGGCTGACGGACCGAATGCTCTGATTGCTCAAGGTACTTTATACCTCCATTCTACTTCTTTGTGTATATTGTTTGATTCGGGTGCTACACATTCTTTCATTTCGGAGAACTGTGTGAATAAGCTAGGCTTAGTATGCAATGAGGCTTGTGAGCCATTTGTGGTAAATCTTCCAAATAGTGAACAACTGATAGGAACCAAGCGTCTATCAGAATTTCCGATTACTATTCAAGGTCGGAAGTTCAAAGCAGATTTGATCTGTATAGCCATGGCTCCATACGACATTATTCTCGGGATGGATTGGCTGATGCGTCATGGGGCGGTAATCGATTTTAGCTCAAGGACTATGATAGTTTCATCTGGGGGCCAGTTTGTATGTAAGTTCAAGGGTCGTAATGACGCTGATAACGGGAAGCTCATAAATGCGATGGTTGCGGATAAGCTACTTCGACAAGGTTGTGTCGGGTACCTGTGCTATCTGGATAAGCCCAAGAGGGATGAGGCTTCAGTTCTTGATATTCCTGTAATTTGCGAGTATCCGGATATTTTTCTGGAGGAGATTCCCGGTTTACCCCCAAATCGTGACGTGGAGTTCACTATTGATCTCGAGCCTGGTACTGCGCCGATTTCTAAAGCACCGTACCGGATGGCTCCTGCGGAAATGCAAGAGTTGAAGAAGCAACTCGAGGACCTTCTTGAGAAAGGGTATATAAGGCCGAGTGCATCGCCTTGGGGCACTCCGGTCTTGTTTGTCAAGAAGAAGGATGGTTCGTTCTGACTTTGTATCGACTACCGAGAGTTGAACAAGGTCACGATCAAGAATAAGTATTCGTTACCTAGGATTGATGATCTGTTGGATCAACTGTAGGGAGCAAAAGTCTTTTCCAAGATCGATCTGAGATCTGGTTACCATCAGCTCAGGATTCGTGAGGAAGATATTCCGAGGACTGCATTCCGGACGAGGTATGGACACTACGAGTTCGTAGTCATGCCATTTGGGCTTACTAATGCTCCGGCAGTCTTCGTGGATCTGATGCATAGATGTTTCCACCAGTACATGGATAAGTTTGTGGTGGTATTCATCGACGATATTCTGATATTTTCCCCGAGCGAGGAGGCTCACGAGAAGCATCTTCGAATCACCTTGTCTGTCCTTAGACAAAATCAGTTGTATGCGAAGTTGTCTAAGTGTGATTTCTGGATCAAGGAAGTGGATTTCTTAGGCCATGTGATCAATGAGGATGGGGTTATGGTCGACCCTCAGAAGATTGAAGCGGTAGCCAACTGGAAGCGACCTCAGAATGTAAAGGAGGTGCACAGTTTCTTGGGACTTGCAGGTTATTACAGACGGTTCATGGAGGGATTTTCGAAGATCGCTCTACCAATGACCGGTTTGCTCCGCAAGGTCCATAAGAAGTTTGTGTGGGACGACAAGTGCGAGGCAAGTTTTCAGAAATTGAAGAAGTGTCTGACGTCCGCACCAGTTTTAGCGCTACCGGAAGGAACTGATGGTTATGTGGTCTATAGTGACGCTTCAAAGCATGGGTTAGGATGTGTACTGATGCAGAAGGGAAAGGTTATTGTATACGCATCTCGGCAGTTGAAGACCTATGAAGCAAACTATCTGACGCATGATCTGGAGTTAGCGGCTGTGGTCTTCGTGTTGAAGATTTGGAGGCACTACCTCTATGGTGTTAGGTGCCAGGTCTTTACCGACCATAAGAGTCTCAAGTATGTGTTCACTCAGAAGGAGTTGAATATGAGACAACGTCACTGGTTGGAGCTACTCAAAGACTACGACATCGAGTTGTTGTATCATCCGGGCAATGCTAACGTGGTAGCCGATGCATTGAGCCAGAAGACGCCGCACGAGATCGTAGTAGCTCTACTCACTGCTCAGACCAAACTGAACCAATGATTGTGCGAGATTGACGTCTTGTACGATCAGCGTCGAGGATGCCTGAGTATATTGGAGATTCAGGCTACGCTACTTGATCAGATCAAGGAGAAGCAGGTTGATGATGCAATTCTGGTGAAGCTAAGTAGTGAAGTGATGGATGGGAAAGCTCTCGGATTCGTGATTCAGGATGAATGATCACTCTGGTTCCAGGACCGGATTTGTGTGCCTGACGTGGATGGCCTTCGCCAGTTGGTGATGAAGGAGGCCCATTCGTCAGCGTATTCTGTACATCCAGGATCCAGTAAGATGTACAAAGACCTCAGAAAGAAATTCTGGTGGCCCAATATGAAGTGGGACGTAGCAGAATTTGTGGCGAAATGCTTGACTTGTCAGAAGGTCAAGATAGAACACCGTAGACCAAGTGGTGAATTGCTACCTCTCCCAGTATCAGAATGGAAATGGGAGGATATTGCTATGGACTTCGTCACGGGGTTGTCAAAGACTCAGAGTCAGAAGGATGCTATATGGGTAATCATTGACAGGCTCACGAAGAGTGCTCATTTCGTGGCTATCAAGTCAACATGGGGAACCCAGAAGCTATCAGAAGTGTTCCTACACGAGATTGTCCGTTTGCATGGTACACCAAAAACCATTGTATCGGATCGTGACGGCCGGTTCATGTTGAGATTCTGGAAGGAACTCCACAAGGCCATGAGAACTGAGTTGAGGTTTAGTACTGCGTTTCATCCTCAGACGGATGGACAGTCTGAGAGGACCATCCAGACACTGGAAGATATGCTAAGAGCTTGCATACTAGATCGTCCAACCAGCTGGAAGAACAGCTTAAGTCTGATTGAGTTCACGTACAACAATAGCTGGCATTTACCATTAAGATGGCTCCATTCGAGGCTTTGTATGGTCGGAAGTGTAGATCTCTAATTTGTTGGGATGAGAATGCCGACAAGGTTCTGCTCGGACCAGAGTTAGTCGAACGGACTGCCTCGGACATTGCTTTGATCAGACAGAGGATGTTGACAGCTCAGAGTTGACAGAACTCTTACGCAGATCTGAAGCGCAGGAATGTGGAGTTTGGGTTTGGTGACAAGGTATTTGTCAGGGTTTCGCCATCCAAGGGAGTGTTCAGGTTCGGCAAGCGTGGGAAGCTTAACCCTCGCTACGTGGGACCGTTTGAGATCCTTGACAGAGTGGGGTCTCTAGCGTATCGTTTAGCATTGCCGCCGTCGGCACATCTAGTGCATAACGTGTTCCACGTGTCTCTGCTAAGGAAGTACGTGCCAGATGTGTCTCATGTGCTGAGTTATGAGGACATCGAGATTCAGGCAAAGGGTACCTACGAGGAGATACATGTGCGTATTCTCGAACGCCGCTAGAAGCACTTGAGGAACAAGGTGGTACCATTAGTGTGGATTCTTTGGTCCAAGTCTGGATCTGAAGAGGTTACTTGGGCAACCTGGGAGACTGAGGCTGATATGCTTAGTCATTTTCCCGAGCTGTTTTCGGCCTAGTTTCGGGGTCGAAACTTTTTTTTTAAGGGGGAGGTAATGTAATAACCCTAAAACTCCTGACCTATCGTTTTGTACGAAAGACGTGTTGGGCAATTCTGTAACCTCTATAATGATCTTTTTGAACGTAATAATATGCGTTGGTATGTTTGGGTCTTAGAATATTTTTTAAGTGTTAAAAATAAGATTCTAACAAGGACCGCGAGAGGACAACCGCGACCAAGACCCAAAGGCGCGACCGCGGATACGCCGCGACCGCGGTTTTGAAACCGCAGGCGCGGTTTTGTCTATTGACAACCGCAATCGCGGGTCTCTAAGGTTCGGCGTCTCCTTCGTTCTTATCCGAGAATGTCGTTTCGCTTTTCCTTCGAATTCGTAACTCCGCCGTTGAGGGGGGATGAAGCGGTTCGTATGGCCGGCGTTGGGCTCCTTCCAGCTCTATATAAGGTGGGTCTTCTGCTTCGGAATCCATCATCCACAGCTTCAATCGTCTCCTTCTCTCTTTCGTGTTATGTTCGTCGGAGTTTCTCGAGTTCGCCGGAGGTTTCGAGTTCGCCGGAGTGTCGCCAGAAGTGCATTTGTGGTGTCGTGGTGGTGGAAGTCGTAACGAGCCCTAGTCCGAAGCAAGCGTCACCGTCCCCGTCGTCGGTGAGTCTTCGAGGCCAGTTTAGTGTCGCGTCGGGAGGGGGACCGCGACCACGGCTATGAACACCGCGACCGCGGCCCTGCCCAGGAAACCGCGACCGCGTTTGTATATACCGCGACCGTGGCTTTTCCCAGTAAAGCCCCGATCGCGGCCATACCCGTCGTGGCCGCGGCTTAGTCCGTTTCCCTCATTTTTGTTTAGGTTGTTGTGCCATATCTAATTTAGATATTTGTGCCTCGTTTTGCATGCACCGTCGGAATGGACCTCGGAACGTCGGTGGGCTTCGACGGGATTTCCAATAGGTTGTTGAGCTTGTGTCCAGTATTCTCGACCCGCAAATCTTCGTTCGTCTAATTAAGGCAAGTGGCGGTTTGCTCTTGCTTAATCATTCCATATTTCCTTTAGTTATCAATTATTTTGATTGTTAATTAAATTGGAATTAAATGTTGTTTTCGTTTGAGAATAGATTTTATAAATAATGTGATTAAAATATGATATTATAATAGGTTGTATATATTGCTAGGAATAACGCTATTATACTTGTTAATTACCGTGATGGTATTGGTGTGGATTTATGTGTGAACTTAAATGTGTAGTTAGAACGAGTATTCGTAGGAACGCTATGTACCTTGCGAGGTCTAGTCGTTTCTTTATAACTTGGTGCTTAGGATGATTTTGCCCTAACACTTTCCTGGTCATGACCTACCCTTATCCGAGTATAGGTGGTGGTGCGCACAGCTGGTGCCGATAATCGGGATTATTCCCCAGATATCTCTCGTGATGAGATGATATACCTTAAAAGCTTTAACGTAAATGTACGTTTTGGAATTAAATAAGATAAGTGTGATTATGCACATAATTAATGAACCTTCGGGAGAGAAGTACAACTTGGAACCCGCCCGGACTTCGATTAGAGTAAGTCTTCTTTCCAATATGGATTCGCATTGTGCGGTGAGATTGGTCGTGGACCCAAATGATCAAGTCGTGTTTTAAACGCTTGTGTGAAAAACATAACGTTCCCAAACACTTGTCATACTTTTCGAAAGACTCAATCTTTTGGAGTCTTATCTTCATACATTTCCCTAAGACTCGATCTTTTGGAGTCTTATCTTGTTCATACCTCTTCGTATATTTCTGTAGGAGTGTTGAGGTTCACTATCGTCATCGGTTTTTATTCGAGAAGCGATGGGTGTAACCTAACACGACTACTTAGAACCTTTTCTAGTTTACCCTTGCATAGTCTTTCATTAGACTAACCAACCGGTTATTTTCCTTTACATGGTTGGCTGGTGTCATCTGTCTCATACGGCATATCAGGTAAACGTCCCTTTCCTTGAAGGCCATATACGATGATGAAGGCAGATGATGTTTTTAAGAGTTTTCCAAGGTTGAAGATCCTAGGCGTGAGATCGCTCAGATCAAGACCCTTCGTGGCATTTATTAACTTTTAAGACTTCCGCTGTATTAAGACAATTTTATATTTGGTTGTATTTGGTATTAACAGATGTAAAACCGTGACTTTGGTTTAAATAATATTTGGAAATTTTTATAATATTTTATATAGTTTGTGTTATTATATGGTTGTTATACATTGATTTAGCCTTCGGTGACTCCAGACGTGTATTCTGAGGTCACTGATGGTAATACTTTCAAGAGATTATTTGGGGGTGTTATAAAATGAACCAATGATATCGAACTACTTAATTTTGCATCAAATGCCTACAAAATAAACAGTAACATCTAACTTAATGAAGGTTATATATGACTTAAATTATTATTTTTGGTGTAATGTATGAATTAAATTAAACTGTTGATTTGCATTCAAATGACTTAGCATCTAACACTACAAAGCTTTAGAGTATGTGTCACAAAGACTTAGCATCTAACAGTACGAAAAGAAAGCGAATTGTAGAATATGCATACTGCTAATTGTGGCTTTTCCAAGGAGATGACCTTCTTAACTAAACTAATTAATCACTTGCACTTAGCCCTAACAATAATATCGAAATGAACTATAACAATTGATCCGAATACAATAAGTCTGTGTATGACATAGATTCAAAAACATATTACTCTCAATATCTAAACCAATATGTCTACAATTTCATATGATAAAACAAAAAAAACATGTAGATACAGTACATAACCTTATAGATCAATTGGTTCCGGAAGATTGAAGATAAGAATAGACATGTAACTCTTCCTCTCTAAGTTGTAGCAATGTCTGGTGTTCTTTTTCATATGAGTGAAAAGGTAAGATAGGTCAAACTACCTAATTTAAATCATATATCAATAAATTGTAATAATTAAACATGATAAAAAACAACCATATATATTACTTAACACTAAAACAATTTGAAAGAGATGTACGTATATGTACATCTATATAAAACGAAATCCACATCCATATTATAAATATACACATGATAAAAAAATTAGAGTAAGTACACATTAATAAGTTTATAATATATCTTTTTCCTTATATATATAACATTAACCTATATACTAAGGGTATATTAAAATAATTTTGATAACTACATACTAATTCGATGTGGTATCTATATACATATAATAAATTAATTTTGATTAAAAAAATATCAAGCATGATCTAACTTGTTTAATACGTAGATCCAAATTAAATAGTTTATAGTACACCACCCCAACCATGATCTAGCATATTATTTATTTATTTTTACGGACCATCTATTTATATACATATCTTTATAATGGAGTTTACAGACCATTAACGTACATATTATATTATGGACACTAATTAAGTATGATAATAATGTTTTTGGTAAGTGCAGTATTATCATGTACAATGGGAAATATTTTGGGATGGTAATTTAGTAAATTTGTATAAATAAATTATAAATAGAATAAGGATGAATAGGTAAATGTACATAATTATTTGATGACGTGACATACTTAGATGAACGACACGTAGGAGAGATAATTGTGACTTTAGTAGTAGTATATAGAATAGAATATAGATATAGATAGAGAGGCTTGATCAAGTGAGAATGGGGCTTATGGTGTAAAATGAGAATGAACATCCACTCTTGGATAGACTTCCATCCAAGGATGGAGATAAAAGCTTCATTTAAGTGGTCATGTGCATGGCACATGACTACTTAAGTGGGTCAACTCCGGCATTGACCGCCGGTCAACTCCGGTCACCGGTGGTCAACGCCGACGTTGACCGGATTTTTTATTTTTATTTTTCGGGCCCAAAATTTATTTTTTTAGGGCGGAATTTTCATTTTTCTGGGCCAAAATTTTCTATGCACATTCCAACATGATTTCATACACTTTTGACCGACGTAAAACCGGTCAACTTTTTTTTTTACGGTGTCAACTTTTTTTCTCTTTGGGCGATTTTTTTGTATCAGGCCCAAAATTTTCTATGCACATTCACGCAAGATTTCATGCACTTCTAACCGTTCAAGCTTTTTTTCTCCTAAAATGTTTATTTTCGGGGTCTAGATTTTTCTCGCACATCCAGTGCAAACATTATGCACATTCAAGCCATTTTGCACGCACATTCAAGCCATTTTGCACGCACATTCAAGCCATTACGTGTGAAGTGCATACGTCTATGCATGTATGTGCATGGATAATGGCTTGTATGTGCACATGATTTGTACTAGCATATACAATGCAAACATTATGCACATTCAAGCCAATTTGCATACACATCCAGTACAATACGTGTGAAGTACATATATCTATGCGTGTATGTGCATGAATAATGGCTTGTTTGTGCACCTAATTTGCACTATGAGTGCATATATCGAGTTTGTGTTGAAAATGTGCATGAGTTTTAGACCGTGTGTGGATGAATATTGAAGTGCATGAGTTTTTGCATGTATGTGCACATAGAATAGTATACTTGTGCATTTATTTTTGTACTAGATGTGAAATTCATTTAATTTTTAACATGCATTGCTCTTTTTTTCAAAAGTATATGAAATTCTGAAGAAATGTGTATAATTTTAGCAAGGAATGTTCATAGAAAATTTTGGCCTAAAAAATGAACATTTCGTCCCAAAAAAACAAATTTTGGACCCGGTAAAAAAAAATTTTGGCCGGTCAACGCCGGCGTTGACTGCCAGTAATCGGAGTTGACCGCCGGAGTCCAGCGTTGACCGGCAAGGGAAGTTTGACCAAGGGGTCATGTACATGACATATGTCCCTTTTAATAAAAGTTTGATCCAAACCCTTAAATTTGTCTTTTTCCAAGGGTTATAAAATCATTCTCATTTTACATTATAATGTCTCACATGATCAAATTGACCTTCTCTTTACTTTGCGATGTTTACCAAGCTATGAATTTTGAATTTTGTAGGTAATAGATGTCGTAGAGATGAATCTAACCAGAATAAAACATATTGTCGTAGCCAGGATTCGAACCTGGAATAGTGTCCTTTAAGGACGGATACCCTTTTCTATAAGGTGTTTATTGACTTTCACCAGTTACCAGAATGTTCAATGTGATACCATCTAACTGATACCGATTCATCGCCCTTTTTTATAACTTTTTCAAATTTCATGGAGTAATTAGATTGACCTTCTATCTAGTTTATGATAGCTATGAAATTTTGATGAGTAGCTACTAGTTGAAGGTGAAAAAGTTCGGTTTGGACACATGAAGAGCTTCGTAGAAGTGTCTCAACAGCGGGACTACCAGTTTAGGGCACATGAGGGAGAATAAGCCCTCAAAGCGCCCAAATTGATGAGATTTACAAGAAACCCAAGTCTGAAGAATTAGTCAGCCTAAACCATCAAAGAATCCATCTGTCGTGACATTTACAAGCTATTCTAACTAGTAGGTAGCAATCAAGGGTCCAAAAAAGCTATACAAGAATCGGTTTGTTCAAGGAGACAGCAACAGTAAACTTGTACCATGTGGTGTTGGTTGAATATGGACAGCAGGGCAGGATCTTGTTCCTTAGTTTCAGGGTTTCTCTTCATCACCAAGACTTGGTTCACTCTGAATCAAAGTTATGGGTGCATTAAGTTGCAGAGGAAGTTGTTTTTCTGAAATATATCTCCTATATTAAACTCAAAATGAAACTTAGAAACACACATGCAAAGATTGGGTTCAGACAAGTACCATGTCTAAGTTGCTCAAGTATTTCTGCACAAGATTTGGAGAATCGATATCTGGGTAGGAAGGTAGAAAGGCTGATCTAGGAAAGTTCCTCAGAGGTCCAGGATCTGCACCCAAGTATACAGAAATCATAAGAATCTCTGAGTTGCAAGGCAGATAAAAAAACTTATGAGATTTCAAAACAGAAATTTGAGTCCACATACTGACCTGCTAAGTTTGCTGGATCAATGAGATCGGAAAAGCCCCAGTTCGGAGGAATGTCGGTCAAAGATCCAGAAGCTTCATCAGAGGGAAGTTGTAATCCAAATGAACTAGCCGAACCAGCGCTATGAGGAATAAGTGGTGCAGAGCTAGTCTCCACCACCGTACTAAGCTTGGCAGAAGAATGCAAGAATGTAAGATGGATGAAGCATGAAATGTTTTCATTCATTAAAACCATCTAAAAGTCACATGGTAAATAAAAAGGCTTAGAGAAGGGAATGCATACACATACCCGGAGTTTGTTCCCGTAGGCTGAGGGGGATGATCTGCTGCTGCAGTTGGATGTGGTACACAGATAGCATGCGACATTGGCACGATGTTGGCTGCACAGTAAATGAGCGCTCCAAGTAAACATACACACAATCACAAAAGCCTAAAAGAAGTTAAGGTCTCTATGGTAGTAGCAGTTTGATAAGATGTATATACAATTTCACTGCACCACCTTTAAAATTAATATCACAGACAAGAACTTACCAGGCACGGGGTTCATTCTGTTCTGTATAGGTATCACTTGAGCTTTAGGAGGGGCGAGATTTTGCATCATATCGTATTGACACTCAAGCAACTGGTTGAATACACCGATCTGCTTTATCAATTCCAGCCTTGTGTAATATGCCTTGAAGAATTCAGCATTTTGTTCCTCCAACTTCTGCCATACTAGTCATAGAGCAGAAGAAATCAGAACTATCAAGCTAGCTTTATAAGATCAGAAGAGAGTTCACATGAACTAATATATTCATGCAAAAACAGGATATATAGATAAGAACTAGTAGTTATAGGACCACCTTTGTATCCCAATTAGATAACAAAGAAGAAACCCAGCATAAAAGTCACAAGTATCCTTCCTCTTGGATATGTTTCTGTAGGAGGGAGCGTATCATATAACCATCATAGAACATACTATTTCATTATGTTCCCATTCCACTGAAGGCCCTGCCTAAATAATAGAAGATTATAAATAGTTGAATGGTTATTCCAATCAATACATCTTTCTGATGAATTCACTTATATAGCTTGAAGTGACTACGAAACTGAACCTACCAAGTGTTGTAAACACAGGATCAATGCATTCCCGGTTCCACAGGGTCTTAATCACCTCATTTCGGTTCATATATTTCAGCAAACATCCTTTTATGAGATTCTGAACCTGCAACGGCCACATGGCTGTAATACTGGATTTGTTGACAGTTGATGAAAAGAAAAACCAAAAGAATCAAAAGATATTGTGTCACACAAAGATCTTACAATTTGTATATCCTCTTTCGTGACCCTCTTTTCATTGCTGGAAGCAGAAGCTGGGCCTATATCTTCATCAGGAGGCACTTCACTGGCATTGCTATTCTGTTGCTTAGTTTGAGAATCATCGGACACTTGCATTGTTGACTGATTTTCAGAGGTCTGCTGGGACTCCTGCACAGCATCAGCATCATTTCAGACAAAAAGAAATAGTTCCAAGGATAAGCCAATGTTGCAGGCAAGTTGACAGGAAGTCAGCGACATAAATGCAGAGAAAACACTAAAAACCAATCCATGATTATATCAAGTAATAGGCAATTTAAAACTAGGGTTCAAAATTACAATTTAATATATTCGTAACATATATGTCTCAAAACATTCTCTTGAACTAAAAAACAGCAATATCTCAAACAATGTTGATGCGTGAAAAATGTAACTGAATATCAAAACAATCTACTGTGTATATCAATTGAAAAAACTAGGTATGCTTATATGCATACACATTCAATTCATGTCTTTAAGAGACAAAAAGAAAAACGCAATAAAGAAATTTCAAGCCCAGATGCAAGAACCTGCGGCTTTTGCAAGGGCTTCATCTTTTGTTCCTTTTCTTTTGATGAATGCAAGGGCTTCATTTCATATGGCATAGGTAGACCACGCAATTCTGCAATTCAAAGGCAGAGAATTAGTTAGATACGAATCTTCAGTTCCAAAAGGTAAATGACAATAAGATCAGGAAGAACAAACAAGATGACAAGTTTCTAAATCCCAAATAACTACATAGAAAACAAATCTTCGAATTTTATTACCTCAACATCGAAATTAGAGCAATAACAAAAAATTAAATCAACGTAACCTCAAGATTGACAGAAAAGGGACAAGATGAGAATGAAAATCAAATCATTTTAACCACAATCTGAAGACACAACAAGAAAAGCTTCAAAATGCAAGATCAAGAGAGCAGTTAATCGCACTGACCGGATTACAACAGCGGAAATTCGTCCCCTATCTTCAATAATTCTTCTCGAACTGTGAATTAGAAGAAATCGGAAACGAAGGATGCGAATTCTGAAGCTCTTCAGTTTCTACACTGCTACAAGCCTACAAGTCTACAATAGAGTGAGAGAGAGAAAAGGAGGGAAAGAGGGAGGGAGGTGAATGTGGGCCATTATACAAAAACGTGAGAATAAAGTTTTTTTTTCCATGGTTCAAAAACATAATATTTTCCCTGAATGAAAACTTTTCTCAATTCAGACACACGAATTTGAACCCGAGTTTAAATTTAATTTTATCATATCAACTAGTGTAGTATCCGTGCCTTATACGGGATTTATTTATTATTTTTTACATTTGTCAAAGTAGTATATTTTAATTATTTGTTTTATTGATATATAAATATATAGTTAATGTCTGTTATAAAAATAGATAAATTCTTATATAAAAAATCACTAATCGACTAAGAATATTCAAAAAAAAAAAAAAAAAAATTATATAAAGAGAGGCGGAACTCTCCATAACTTTATTAATAATACAAATTGGCTAAGTAGTCTTTGAAATATGGATAGTCACACCCCTAACATCAATACTACTAAAACGATAAAGCATAATAAAAATGTTAATGTAATACATGAAAATGAAATACTAAACATAAAATTTGTCACGATGTTCAAAATTGCTATAAATTATCAAAAACTTCATTGTATACGACATTAGTTGTTGTATTATATCTCTTCTTGTTTTTGTCATAAATCAATATATTCAAACTTTTCTTGCTAGTCACCCTTGATGATGCAACATATAATTGACTATGACTAAAAACAGGGCGTGGAAGATACAAACTGAGATTTGCAAGAGATTGGCCCTGGCTCTTGTTTATGGTCATAGCAAAACAGACACTCAAGGAAAATTGTCTTCGTTGAAACTTGAAAGGGAATGAAGTGTCTGATGGTGACATGATTGTTAAGACGTGCGTTCTGTAACTGAGCTACAAATATATATATATATATCATACTACACATAGTGATGTAAGACAAAATATATTATAATACTTAAGAACATCGCTTTATAAAACATAAATTTTGTACCATGGTTTTCCTTATCATTGAGGCTTATAGGTAGAATTGAGTTATTAGCGGTTTGATCCACTATTGGTAAATCCGCCGGCGTCACATTGGCGCATATTGCATAAATACATGTATATTAATATTTTCTTATAAAATTACATATAATCCAAGACTATAAAATAACCATTATGTTTAGTATAGTTATAAATACAATTGAATAATACCATCACTTATATGTCGTATAATAGATGAACCACCTGGCAATGTAGATGAATTTCTTGTACCTGAACATTAAAGTATTAAATAATGATAGATTATTAATAACCTCGAACTTAAGACCATGTATGTATAAAAGTATATTACATAATAAATTTCATTAATGACTGACCATTAACCGTAATAGATAATGTTGTAGCTTGGGTAAGTAAAGAGTTGCTAATATTTCCAAGTACGTTCCCTACACAAATTTTTGTTAAGCAAAATCTACATTAATTCTTAATGTTGATTAAATACGATATATTTTTTGCTAACCTGATTCGATTAGTGGTGTTTCATGCCGCTTATGCCTTATCACATTCATTCTCAACTTCCTCCTATGTCGAGCTAATTTGTGCATGAATTTATTTCCAATATTATAAATAAATAAATCACTCATTTCATATCACTTTGAGGATACAATACCTTGTTCAACATTTTACAGATCAATTCGTTTTGTAAGTATGGCATTGTGCAATTGACTTGCAAATAAATAGTTATATCATAATCTACATATTAATGATAGTAAGACAACATTAATTTTTATACTTAAGAAAATGGATAGTAAGAATAAATAAGTTGTACCATAGTTTTCTTTGTCTGTGACACTAACAGGTAAAAGTGATTGATGAGCGTTTTGATCACTTATGGGTAAATGCAAAGCCGTCGGTGTAACATTCTGATTAACTGTATATACAAATGGATATAATGAAAAAAAAATCATAAACCAAGAAATAACAAACCACTATTATGTTTATAGTTATTAACATACGTAAATTCATTTTGAACATAATTATTTTATTAAGCATCATGAACATAAAAATATATTTTATTATCGAATATCGAAGACTGATTGCAATATAAGATTTTATAGTACAAAGTATTAAAATATCAAAGTAAAGAGAGACTTCCTAGCATAACCATTACTAACAATTTGAAATGTCGGACTATATGTTTTAGTATATTTATAGATATAAACTAAAATTCATTAATTTGAAACCCTTTGTCTTTCCAGTTTAATCTTTCAGATCCAAAAAAGGCCTTAGAACATACAGATGTATTTAGAAAACCGGGGCTCGTTTTTCTTAAAATTCCTCTGAGTTTTTTCACAAAACAAACTATGATGATGATATCTACATCAAACTTGCTTCCAGAAGGAGATCTAGAGACATAGAGAAACAAAAAAACAAATCTGAATTTTTTTTTCCCAATCTTTCGGATCTCTTTCTTTCCTACGGCTTTTCTCTCTCAAATTCAAAAAAAAAGGAAAAGTTTGGGATCTACCTATTCTCTTTATCATGCAAAGGAAACCACCGACTTTATGACGACATCTGGAGCTTGATACCGGAGGGTTCCCGAAACCCTAATTTTCTGGTGAAGGAAGTTAAGGCTCGCAAGATCCCAAAGCGATGTGGAGTTTTTATCTAAAGTGGAAGCCTAGAGTTCTCCGCAACAACCATGAGTCGTGAGTCTCTCTCTCTCTCTCTCTCTCTCTCTCTCTCTCTCTCTCTCTCTCTCTCTCTCTCTCTCTCTCTCTCTATGCTTTTCTATAACTCTGGCGATACGGAATAATTTATTTTCATTTTATTTTCCTGCTTAATTGCTCTCTAATAACATTTTTTTTTATTTTATATGAGGAAATTTGGAGCTTGCTGAGGACTGCACCTTCACGAAGGATGTTCTGTCGATTTCCCTTATTAATTATAATGTAAGCTCTCTTTCTCTATCTCTATTTCTCTCCATCTCTAGAGACCAATTTCTTTTTGAAATGCTTGATTGCCTTGTGTTAAATAAAACTGCAAGTAACAATTTGCAGGTGGGATTTTGGATTCGGTGTTAATGATTTTTTGATGTTCATTGTTTTAATTTTTTTTCACAAAAAATCCTATATGTCGAATATTATTATTTTGCTTGATTATGTTTAACGGGCTTCTAGGCCCAATTAAATTATTAGCAAACACATAAATTTTCGGCCCGCAATTTCCGGCCCAATCTATATGCATAAAATTTAATTCAACCGAGCACATTTTTAAATTATTTTCATCGAAAAAAAAATATATACAATAATTGGCTTATTGGACCATTACATCTAAATTTGTATAGGCTTTCATATGATGTTTAGTACTCACATAGTCACATTGAGTCAATGGGCTTCAAGGCCCAGTTACAACATTATGCATATTAAATTAATACTCAAAAATAATATAAATTTTTTTAACTTGATAATGTATATAGTCTGTATAGATTATGAACCATGTAAATTACAGAAAATAAGCCTCTAGAAAACTGTAGATATTTATTGACGCTACTACAATATTATGGGCTTCTAGGTCCATTAAATTTGAATACAACCGATTATAGTATGGCCCAATAGTATAGTACGATATAATACAACCGAGTTCAATAATTTTACTATATGTATATTTATAAACACATCATTCAATTAATTACTGGGCGGCAGCCAATTTATTTTTAATTTCGGTTTAACTGAACCGAACCGAAAACCGAACCCCCAAAATACATAAACCAAACCGAATTATTTCGGTTTCGGTTTGGATCGGTTTTTTCGATCCGGTTCGGTTAAAAAATTCGGTTAAACCGAACTGTGCTCAGCCATACAACTTTTAATAGTAATTAGATTTTTTGTAAATTCAAAATCTTATAAATTAACATAATATAAATTAAAAATAAAATATAATTTTGTAAATTCATTATAAATATTTATTAAAATTAATATTTTAATACATTTTATTAAATAATAATATTTTATTATTAAATTTCTACAACAATCATAACAAATAAACACCTTGAACTTGTTGGGTTGACCAGAGTTGATTAGTTGAACCCATAACGGCCCAATATGTCGAATAATGTTAATTTGTCGGATTATGTTTAACAGGCTTCTAGGCCCAATGACAATATTAGAAAAAATATAAATTGTCGGCTCACTATTTTCGGCCCAATCTGTATACATAAACTCTACCCTAAACCTATCTGTTTTCGTTTTTCACTTTTGCCGACAACAACCTCTCTCTCTCTCTCTCTCTCTCTCTCTCTCTCTCTCTCTCTCTCTCTCTCTCTCTCTCTCTCTCTCTCTCTCTCTCTCTCTCTCTCTCTCTCTCTCTCTCTCTCTCTCTCTCTCTCTCCCCTTATCTGGGACGTTTCAAATTACTCAACATTTTCCAGATTCATCTTAAACCTTCGGCTTTGCCGAATGTCTTTAAATGAGTTCACAGATCTAATTTTTTGTACAACTTCTTTGTCTTCGAGGGTTAAACCAAAATCAATTAAGTCCACGGCAAGAAGATCTAGATCTAACCACATGCAAAGGAATACATACAACTGTGACCATGTGTAAGTTCCTTAATATCTCTCGATCTATGTCTGTTTCTCTCTCTGTCTTTATATAGATGAGTTTACAATCCTAATTTATGTACTTATTTTTCTCGAGTGTTAAACAAAAAGAGATTCACACCACGGACAGAAGATCTAGATCTCGCTAACAGCAAAAGAAGTTCTTTGGAAAGACAATATTTAATAATGAGGTTCGTGTATCTCTCTCTATCACACCTCTCTCTCTCTCTATTTGACTTTACAAATTTATTTTTTCTGAACTATGTCTTACTACAAAGATACTTTTTTGTCTTTGAGGGTTAAACCAAAATCGATTAAGTACACCGCAAGAGGTGGTTTATAATCTACAACTGCGACTCTACGTCTTCATTTGACATGCAAATCGAGAGGCGGTTTATAAGAAGTTCTGGCACGGTAGACTGAAGAGTAACCTAAACCCTAACACAACAATGTGTAAGTTGTTTAATCTCTCTCAATATCTCTATGTTTCTCTCTATACACGAGTTTGCAGTTCTAATACAATATTCTGCAAGGTAGCACATCTTATAGAGCTTAGATATGTTCGAATACAATTTTCAGTACAAATAAATTTGCAATTGCTATCCTATGTCAGATTGCATGTGAGCTCTTGAGGAAGTTCAATCTGTTAATATTCGTCAAGGTAGCACGTCTTAAATTACAAATTATACTATTTGTTTATTCTTCTTAATTCATATACAAATTACTGGTTGTTCTACTTGTGCAAGTATAAACAACTGAACCCAGAATATGAAGTGTACTGGAAATCAGATAGCTATCTGGGTGTTACATTTTACTAATATTGCAAGGTACTATTATTTACACTACAATTTATACATTTCTTTCAGCTTTTTATTGATCATGACCATAAAAAATATTTACTGTATGATCGTATCCCTTGAAAATACAGGTTTTAGCATTAGTCTCCAATCTACATCTATTACTGGGATTGAAGATACACAATAAGGTCATACTTCTTTTTCTCTATTACTGGTATTTGTATACATCCTACAGGATCTTTAGAAAAAATCTGCAATCACATTAACAACTATTTACATCATATAAATTGCAGTTTTATAAGTTAATATAACTTTTTTCCCTTTTAGATTTAGTATACAATCATAAATGTTTTATATACAAAAAGGAAATAACTTTTGCCATCATAGGTATCAAGATATAACTGGAAATTAGATATCTAAAATGTAAAGTTTAGTTTGATAATATTCTGAAAGGTTTGCCTTCTGACTTTTTTACTTGGCTTATATTTATATATTCATTCACTTATAACTAATTACTGACTATAAAACTTTTTCCATCATAGGTTTAAAATTAAAACATCCAAGGTAGATGGTTCTGATTTGAGGAAATCATATATCCACAATTAAATGTTACTATGTTCAACCTATATAATCAGGTCATGGTTCTCACTCTTGAAATTACATCAACATATCTTAAATTACTTTATATATATTATGGATCTAACTTATGTATTCTTATCACAGTAAGCCATGTTGAACCTCAGAATGGACTCATTGAACAAATTTTAAGGATAAACATAAACTTGAAAGAGATGTTAAGGTATGTTTACTATTGATAAGCACTACTTTGTAGGGCTTAAGTAAGAGTCATTAGAGGTTTTATTGGTGCCATTCGGGTAGATTTGGACACATTCATGTGCATGGCGTGTGGGGGCGAAGTTTGGTGATTAACAAGCCACGTGATTCTGCTTTTAAATGCTGGGCCAAGTTGGAAGAAAGGCCGTGGAAGCTCGGCCCAAAAAGGAGAAATTAGGCCCATGAAGTCTGGAGCCCACGTGAAGCCTCCGCGTGAAATTGAAGCTGGAAAGCAAATTGGAGGATGACGTCGCCACGACGTCAGCGAGGGTGAATATTGGAGATGGGCCGCGCAAAGCTGCTGGTTGGAGTGGGCCGATGCTGAAGCCAATTGAAGAGGCCGAGACCGAGCAGCTGCTGAACGAGAATTCAAGGCCGAGAACATGATTAATTTCCTTGTTTTAGTTTGTTTAATTATTATTGTTTTATTAATTCATTTTAGGTTAATTTAGATTTTATTTCCTTTAGTATATTAGGGTAGAGAAAAGGCTTGTTTGCCTATCATCTATTATCAACTCTCTCGAACCCTAATTTTCTCTCTACGTATAAACCTATGAAGAACTAAGCCTCCTTGGCTTAGTCAGACGCTGAAGCTTTCGTTTTGATTCAGTTGTGAGATTCTTGTTCTTAATCTATTGCATGGTTTTTATCTTTCTCTTGCTTAAGTTGCTTATGATTGATATTGATATTCTTTAGTCTGATCAACTAGGGTTTGTCGTTATTGATTGATTGCTAGATCTAGATTGTTGCTGGTTGAGCATATCTATTTCAGAGTAGCAACTGCATCGTACTAGTATCTGGTTATGCAGAAGAGAATTGATTTACATTCTAGGATAAAAGCTGGTTGTTTTATGCTAGAATTGTATCCAACTATATTTCTATCCGTAAGGCTGCTGTTAAACTGAATCTTGATAGTTTCAGGGTTGTTTAATTAGTTAGTGCTAATAGTATCTGGTTGTGCTATTAGTTATATCTGAAAAGGAATTGGAATTTCCATTGCATGAGATTTTGAATGATTATCTATGATCAACTTGTCATACGAATAGTGGATGTTGTTTGACTAAGTGCTTTTCCCATCACTGATTTCACAACTCTTTCGCTTGTTTACTTTTGCATGCTTAGATTACTTAAACTCACAAAACCCCCCTTTGGTTACTTTAGTTTGACATACGAATTGCATATTAAGATAGATCCGTCTCCCTGTGGATTTGACCCGTACTTACCTAGGACTACGGTTTAGGGTTTGTTTGGATATTTTGCATAGCAGTTTTTAGAACGACGAAAACCTGTTATTAAATTGGCGCCGTTGCCGGGGAGGCAATAATCTATTTTGTGTGCGATTTGTGTGTCAACTTTTGTGTGGACCTATCTTACGGTCCACACCCGTGCTACTGATTTTTGTTTTCCCTTTTTGATTTTGTTACAGAGATGGATAGATTTCCCCACTCCTATCAGGAGCTGCAATATGATCCCTACTCCAATACATACAATCCAGGTTGGAGGGATCATCCCAACTTCAGGTGGAAAGACCCAGAACAGAATCAAGGTCAAGTGCAACAACAAGGTAATCCTCAACAACCTAGGCAGCCGTTTGTGCTAAGACCTCAAGGGCAGAGCTCAAACCCATCACCTTCCATGGAAGATATGATGAAGATGCTGATGTAGAGAAATGTCAATCTCAATGAGAGTATTGCCAAGCTGACTAAAAGCTCATTGTAATTCCAAGAAACTACACAAGCTAGCATTCAGAACTTGGAAAGGCAAGTGGGTCAGATGTCTCAAGCGGTAAGTAAACTTGAAGCGGAGGATTCTGGTAAACTTCCGTCTCAAGCAGAAGAGAACCCAAGACCGCGGGAGGTATACCTCGACCTCGATTTACCCACTGAGGAGATGGGTATTCCAGACGATATTTTGGACCGCGTTGTGCTTTCTAAAGAAGAGTATTTTATGGGACTGGAGGAATTCAGCGACCAGGAGGAGGAGAGTCGCGATCGCGAAAACGATCCTGCGACGCTCGTTCCTCTCGAAAATGCCCCGGCAGCCCCCGACCCTCTCGAGGCTGCCTATGATGAGTATGTGCGTCTAAACTCCTCCCCGCTCATTGCGCTGCACCCCGTCACGCCCTTCCCTGAGGCAGTACAAGATACTCGAAGGCTGAAGAACGACAAAGAGTTATATGAAACCTTCAGTATCTGCGAGGCAACCATTCCCTTGATCGAACTGGCAAATTGCATCCCTCGCTACACAGAGTTTTTAAGGGCGCTGGGCAATATAAAGAAGAAACCAAAGGGGAAGCACAAGAAGGAGGCCTTAATTCAGGTGGTGAATTTTTACATGCTGGATGCGGGGCAGAACAAACATGCAGGCCCTGAGATGTTGGGTAGGCCATTTCTGAAGATGTCAAGTGCATTCATAGATATGAACAGCGGTCCAACCATCATGAAGGGCACAAGCATGGGGGAAAGGCTCAACATGGAGCACATAAAGCGGCATCCCCCTGATATAGACCTCAGGAGTTCAAGTGATAGGAGCAACCCGAGTTGAAGAGGTTGAGCACTATGTTGAGCCAAGGACAGTAAACAAGGCGCTTCTCGGGAGGCAACTCGATGTTAGGTAATTTCTTTCCCCTTCCCTTAGTTTATTTTCTTTTGATTTTTTTTTAGTTTTGTAGTTTTTGTAGTTCTGTGTCGAACTAACCTGCAGGAAGCGCGAAAAAGTGAAGAAGGAGTTCATGGCGCCCGCCGCTAACCTTACGGCGCCCGCCATAAATGCCTCGCCAAGAAAGTTGGCCACGACTTGAGAACGGCGACCGCCGTTTAATTACGGCACCCGCCGTAATTACGGCGACCGCCGCACCCCTTACGGCGACCGCCGCAATTTCTCAGGTAAAAAAAAAAAAACTTCCCGAAAAAATCTTAAGCGGGAAACAAAAAAAAAGTTTTACCATGCTATCCAGAGTTCCCCACGGAGAGGTGCGCATCATGTTGCTAAACGGAGGAATACATTCACCCTACATTCATTTGGCAACGATGATGGCCCTACAGTCGACAGCTGGAGAGGAGGTACATCAGGGCCCAACCACGATGACATCTGGGCCAATTTTTTAAGGCCATGCAACCCCGTCCCCCTGTCTGACCACTACTTCACCAGAGTGGTTCATCTTGGTTGCGTGGTAGGAGTTGATAGAGTTGAAGGCCGTGCAGCCCCGCATTGTTTGATTACCACTACTCACCAAGTGGTCACCTTATGGTTGCACGGTAGAAGACGACTATGGAGTAATTAAGACGCACGCTCAACACCTGGATATGCGCTTTTATGACTACACCGCCAACAACAAGGAAGTGTCCAAGCCAACTCGGCAACGTTGTGAGTTATTTTTTGCTTTTCCCTGTGCTTTATTCTTTTTTCTTTCATTACATTGAGGACAATGCAATGTTTAAGCATGGGGTGGGGTTTTATACTTGCTACACTGTTGAGGAGAAAAATAAAAAAATGAAAAGAGCCAAAATTTTGAACAAAGGCTATCATAAAAATCCTGGGATAGGTCGAAAACCCGAAAGGGCGGCCTAGGTAAAAAGCAGGTGGCTTGGACCGGCATTAGGCTGGAGTAATATGAGGTCAAGAGTGACGTGAGCTTATGTGAGTACATCTATTGAAAAATGAAATGAGTGGCTTGGTGAAAACCTGAAAGGGCGCCTTGGCAAAACGAGTGGAAAAGAAGAAGAGTGATTCTATTCTTGGCGAGGCGTCATAAGAAGAGGAGTCAAAGAAGGATTGTCGGGTAGGTCACTATGGGAGACATAAGGAGCAATAGATGGAGGCTAGGATTAGAGGTTACTCACACTATTGGATGTCCGAGTTTAGCTTGGGGGAAGTACTCTGCTTGCCCCTTAAGCTATTGAGTTGTTGATGTGTTGTAAATGAGATTGGTGCCAGGAGCTTGGCATGGGTTAGGTGACTCTTAGTTGGAGGATATGCTTCCTGAGACATTGGATGCTAAATTGGAGGAGTAGATTCTTTCTTAGTTTACTCGAGGACGAGCAAAGATCTAAGCATGGGGTGGTTTGATAAGCACTACTTTGTAGGGCTTAAGTAAGAGTCATTAGAGGTTTTATTGGTGTCATTCGGGTAGATTTAGACACATTCATGTGCATGGCGTGTGAGGGCGAAGTTTGGTGATTAACAAGCCACGTGATTCTGCTTTTAAATGCTGGGCCAAGTTGGAAGAAAGGCCGTGGAAGCTCGGCCCAAAAAGGAGAAATTAGGCCCATGAAGTCTGGAGCCCACGTGAAGCCTCCGCGTGAAATTGAAGCTGGAAAGCAAATTGGAGGATGACGTCGCCACGAAGTCAGCGAGGGTGAATATTGGAGATGGGCCGCGCGAAGCTGCTGGTTGGAGTGGGCCGATGCTGAAGCCAATTGAAGAGGCCGAGACCGAGCAGCTGTTGAACGAGAATTCAAGGCCGAGAACATGATTAATTTCCATGTTTTAGTTTGTTTAATTATTATTGTTTTATTAATTCGTTTTAGGTTAATTTAGATTTTATTTCCTTTAGTATATTAGGGTAGAGAAAAGGCTTGTTTGCCTATCATCTATTATCAACTCTCTCGAACCCTAATTTTCTCTCTACGTATAAACCTATGAAGAACTAAGCCTCCTTGTCTTAGTCAGACGCTGAAGCTTTCGTTTTGATTCAGTTGTGAGATTCTCGTTCTTAATCTATTGCATGGTTTTTATCTTTCTCTTGCTTAAGTTGCTTATGATTGATATTGATATTCTTTAGTCTGATCAACTAGGGTTTGTCGTTATTGATTGATTTCTAGATCTAGATTGTTACTGGTTGAGCATATCTATTTCAGAGTAGCAACTGCATCGTACTAGTATCTGGTTGTGCTATTCTTATGCGGAAGAGAATTGATTTACATTCTAGGATAAAAGCTGGTTGTTTTATGCTAGAATTTTATCCAACTATATTCCTATCCGTAAGGCTGCTGTTAAACTGAATCTTGATAGTTTCAGGGTTGTTTAATTAGTTAGTGCTAATATTATCTGGTTGTGCTATTAGTTATATCTGAAAAGGAATTGGAATTTCCATTGCATGAGATTTTGAATGATTATCTATGATCAACTTGTCATACGAATAGTGGATGTTGTTTGACTAAGTGCTTTTCCCATCACTGATTTCACAACTCTTTCGCTTGTTTACTTTTGCATGCTTAGATTACTTAAACTCACAAAACCCCCCTTTAGTTACTTTAGTTTGACATACGAATTGCATATTAAGATAGATCCGTCTCCCTGTGGATTTGACCCGTACTTACCTAGGACTACGGTTTAGGGTTTGTTTGGATATTTTACATAGCAGTTTTTAGAACGACGAAAACCTGTTATCAACTATACTAAGATTTATATTTGCATAGAGTTGTGCAAGTAGTTGATCTACTTTCTTTAGCTTAGAAGTAAACAATAGAAAATAACTTAAAAGTGCATATGATTTACAAGTAATTCATAGAAGAAGAAAAAAACAGAATTTATTTAGTTATAAGTAATTGCTTTAGTTGTAAACTAAATCATACAAGAGAACATAAAATTTATTAGTTGTAAATAATTGTTTTCTTGTACACATAATTTCTATATCAATAATGTTTATACTATGTAATTATTCTAGGAATAGTGCCTTCTCGGGAAAGACATTAAACAACAAGATATAATTACGCAGGAGACGAACAAAATGTAAGTATGTATAATCAATATCAATACATGTAATTTCTGGGTGAATGACAAAAAAATTGGGTAAAATTGTAATGAAAGACATATATTTATGCAGATCAATGAAAGACAAACAAAAAGGTTTGCAGAATAAATTACCTCGTCAATAGCTCAAAACGGTATGTTGTTTGTACTAAAATGTCTAGTTGATTGGACTGAAATTGAATGAGCGCCTGTAAATATATAGCCGCACAAACCGTGTCATTGATTCTGTCATATTCTGCCAAATATTTTCAGTACCAGATCATTTTTAATTTTTGGAAACATAGATTTTCAGTGCCATATATTTTGCCATATATATTCTGTTATATTCTGTCGTTTATTTTGCACATATTTTTTATTCTGTAATATTTTGCCACGTTTTCATTTGGAAAATGTAGATTCTCAGTGTCATATATACTGCAATATATTTTCTGTGATATCCTTTGATATTATGCCATTTATTGTGCAAATATTTTATATTCTAAAATATTATGTCATGGCTGTTTATGGACAGGTTCATACCAGCTTGATTTGCAGAATTTGTGCGTCGAGGCAGCAATTGCATAATTTGTGTATTTTTGTGGCATAATTTGTATTATTGTCAGTTTTATGGTGATTTGTTTCTGGTTCGGGTTTAGCCTTTCAGGTTTTAATATTGCACAGGTTCAGTCTTTGTGCAATGTGTTGTCATATATATGCATGTTTAGAGTTTGCAAGTTTTCTGCAGGTGTATTTTAAGTTTTTGCAGGTGTGTTGCAAGTTTTTGCAGGTGTGGTGTTAGTTTAGGGTGATTTATTTGTGCCAGTTTTTTTGCATGTTGAGTTATTGATAGGTTAATTTTTTACAATATTTTTTGCACGCAATTTTGATTCTATTAAAGTTTGTATGAAGAATTTTCATGTAATCTTCTATTATTACAGGTTGTATAAATCTTTTGAGTATATTAATTGGATAATATAAAATACAGTTAATGTATTTTTGGGTTAAAAAGTTAATGTATTTTTGGGTTAAAAATACAGTTAATGTATTCTTAATCTCGGGTTAAATTCAGAGAAGTACGGACATTCTATGAGATGTTTGGTCTCTGTAATATTTTTCTGAGTAATATAAAATAGAGTTAATGTATTTTTGGGTTAAAAAGTTATTCGTGTACGAATATATCTAACCCGGGGTTAAGAATATTTAACCTCTTAGCAAGAAAGGACAAAACGGGTGAAAAGGGGGCAAAACTGGCCTTGACCGTACCCTGGCCGCACCCTGCCGCACCCGCGGCGAAGGCCAATGCCAGTGGAGGTCACGAGTCGGCCACCGCACCCCCACCGCACCCTGCCACACCCCGCGGTCGTCGTCAGCGTTGTCGTCATCGCGATAGAGTTTCTGCAGCTCTATCCCTTGGCCGATGCTTGCTCCTCACGTCTTTCCATCTGGTTGGGACACCTCATGGCATACGTGTCTAGATCCTAAGCAACCTTGTGGGACTTTAAATGAGAGAGGAGGAGGAGAGGAAGCTCACAACTCCAGCTGCAACTTCATCTTCCTCCAAGAAAACTCCATTGTTGTCCAAAGCTTTGAGCTTTGTTTGTGAGAGAGATCGAATCCCTTTTGAGTACTAGAAAGGTGCTTCTAAGAGTTATTCAAAGGTTTAAGAAGGTTGGAGATCAAACCAAGAACAAATCAAAGTCGAACGAATTGATTTGGGTGAGTTCTCCATCGAAAATCTGTCGAAATCCCCGCTTCTGTCTTCTCGCCGCACCCACGGCAAGGCGCCACCGCACCCCACCGCACCCCGCGGTGAGAGCCGACCGTACCCGCGACGGGCTGGGTTCGTGTGTGTGTTCTTGGGTGTTTGGTTTCGCGCGAGGCTTGGTTTCTTCGATTCCTTTTGTACTCTTTTAGATTCATATATGTAGATATTGGATCTAACTTAGGGTCTCGTTATGGGTTGTTCCTTAGGGATTTGTTATCCAGGATTTGTCCCAGTTTCGGACCCAGAAAACCGTCGTCTCTAAGCTTGTTCAAGCTTTCGTCTGATCTAAGGCAAGTGACGGTTCGCTCTTGCTCATCATTCCATATTTCCATTAATTATCAATGGTTTGATTGTTAATTAATTTGGAATGATTTACTGTTTTGTTGGGAACAGTTTTGATAAATAATATGGATTAAAATATGATATTATAATAGGTTATATATCTGTTAGAACAACGCTATTATAGATATATATTTTATGAGGATTGCCGGGAGGGCAACAATATGAAAAGAATATGATATTATAATAGGTTGTATATTTGTTAGAACAACGCTATTATGAATATCTATATTATTATGATGATAGCCTGGAGGGCTTTGATATGATTATTACTGTGTTGAACTATTTAGTTAGCACGAGTATTCGTAGGAGCGATGGACTATTCGAGGTCCAGTCGTTTCTTAATAATGATTAATGGTGCAAAGGGTGATAAACCCAAAAACCATTTGGTGGGTCATGACCGGTCTCTATACTCGGGTATAGAGATGGTGGCACTTAACTGATGCTACAAATCTTGGGATTCGTCACATTCAGGAGTATGTCCCTCATGGCGAAACATATGTCATATATGTCCCTCATGGCGAAACATATATTCAATATATGTCCCTCATGGCGATACATATATTTAAAAGCCTATAACGTGATGCGCGTTTTGGAATTAAATAAGATAAGTGCCGTCGTAGCACATGATTAATATACCTTGGGCGAGTAGTGCAGCTAAGTGTAGTGCAGCTAGGAAAGCTCGTCTTGACTTTGATCAGAGTAAAGTTCTCTTTCCAATCTGGATTCGCATTGTGCGATGAGGTTGGTCGTGAACCGAAACATCAAGTCGTTTTTGAACGCTTGTATGATTAATTAATGTTTCCCTACATTTGTCATGCTTTCCGATAAGACTCAATTCATTGTAGTCTTCTTTTGGGTTGATTGTTGTAAGACTCGGTCTTTCAGAATCTTCTCTTGATCATGTTGCTTGATATATTCCAGTAGGAGTATGGTGGTTGACTATCGTCATCGGTTATAATTCGAGAAACAATGAGTCTAACCTAATACGACTACTTCGAACCACTCTGCTTTGTACCCTTGCGTAGTCTTTCATTAGACTAACCAACCGTAATTGTTCTCTGCATGGTTGGCTGGTGTCATCCGTTCGATTCGGCACATCAGATAAGAATCTGAGAAACAAAGGCTAGAACGACTATAAAAGCAAACGGTGTTTTAATGGATTTATCAGGTTGCGATCCTTGGCGGGTGATCATTACGATCAAGACCCTTGTATTTATACTTTGCAAAGACTTCCGTTAATTACTCTGTTTTGTCCTATGGGGATTGGGATGTAATCCCCAGACATATGTTTTAACCAAAGATTTTGGTGTTTACATCATGATTGTTATTTATGATTTGTATTTAAACCGGTAAAGTCTGGGGTGGCTTCGGTGTGGAAACCGAGGTCATTGGCGATAATACCTTTCCAAATGGGTTACGATTTGGGGGTGTTACATTAACATAGATTTAAGACTAGCTATCAGTCTTATCAATTTTTATACATCTCTCATGTTCTATTAATTTATTTTGTATCATTGACTCTTGATAATAAAGCAATATTTGTATTCTTTATTGTAATGGCTTGTACACTAGAGTAAATAATTATAATTTTATACATCTGCAAAAGCATTTTATAGTTATTTGCTAAGCAGCTGGTCAGTCATTGATACGAAAAAAAATTATAAACTTGGAATATCTGATTTTGGTTCTGCCAATATTTTGAAATTACTTTCCACATGTGCTACAAGCTATACTTGTGCAGTCAGATCTTCTATGTGAAGTCTTATGTATCTTCTTCTATGGCTAAATGAATTTCTTCAAGAGTAAAAA
Source organism: Rheum nobile (assembly GCA_027886185.1). Taxonomy (NCBI): domain Eukaryota; kingdom Viridiplantae; phylum Streptophyta; class Magnoliopsida; order Caryophyllales; family Polygonaceae; genus Rheum; species Rheum nobile. The sequence goes on along the minus strand of WOAB01000652.1, from coordinate 1,416,961 downwards.
GTGCCTTGGAAATATCTGGTTAGTTTGTTTGAATTTCAAATTGAAGAATTGGCTGATCACTTTGACGGCTTTCAGACTAAAAAGGAAAATTGGACAACCAATTGTATGTGCATAGTGGTCGATACAGATCTCACAATAGAGGCTAATCTGAATGGATCCTACAACCATTCATGTGCCGCAACCCAAAAGCTTCCCATGATTTTGAAGTGATTTTTCGGATGCTTCACTTGAATCATTGTTGTTATTAACATGCTAATCTAAAACAAGGATTGGGTAAAAACTAAAAATCAAAATTTTTGTCAAAGACTCTTGTGACATTGCACATGTATTAAGGTCCATAGCAAATAGATATGATATAATTCCTGTTTTTTATAGTTTTTTCCTTTTTTTTTCTATTTTTTAACCTTGATGGGTACCCATGGTAAAATTCTAGTCCTCGTTGATTTCTGCTATATCTTTTTAATATTGTAAATATACTGAATGGCTAATTATTGGATTTTTTACATTAGAAAATTCTTGATAGTAGTGGCATCGCTTTCTTTCAAACACATTGAAACTGGAGAAAAGTTTAACATCTAGTGAGTACTAATGTATGCCTGTGGGAATTAGGTTAAAACTGTTAAAGTGATAGAAGATCATCTAATTAAGTTCCATTGCAAACTCCTTATTTAGGAAGGAGTGAAATAAGGCAATCACAGGAAGAATTGGTATTCTTTGAATAGTGTTTTGGTTCTGTGTGTATAGATGCTGTTTAATTCTTTTAATGTATGCCTCTTGATAAATATGTCCGAAGAGAATGTAAAATCTAATCTATATGTGTATGATAAACACAGTAAAATTGTATGCTCTCTATCAGCACCTAAAAATTCCTACTTATATATAAAGCTACAGTACTTAATTTGTGTACTTTTTTGTTTGGTCGAAAGCTTAATCTTTGTACTTGATGAACTTGTCAAACATTTTTATGTAAATTGATTTCATCATTTCTTGTAATCCTTGTGGCTTGTACTATGATGCCTCGATATTTGTCCATTGAAGTGATACCTTTGGCCCTAGGGCCACATGTATGTTGATAATTCAAAGTCTTTGCTCTTTGTACATATCCTAATCAAGTCATATTATTTGTTGATAATTCAAAGTCTTGGTTTAGAAGATATGCAAGAGGAGGACGACCGACCACGTCTAGGAATTCGTACAAAGACAAGGGTGCCAAGACCTCAAAGATTCAAAAACAGCTATCCAGCTGGTAAAAGAACAATCCTCAAAATCCCGTGCTATTAGCTATTTTCACCATTCATCTTCTTTGGTGGTTTTTGTAGCATCCAGTGAAAACTGAAAAGTTAATACAAACATAAGTTATATAGGGTCCTTGGTCTTCCAAGATTTGGACTCGTAAGTCAAATTGTGAATCTTCTTGAAATTATGGGCTTCGATTTCAACAAGCATGAATGCTCTCTTGATTAGCACCAACACAATGACAAGTTGCATTGGTACGGAATAACTTGCACCCGGCGAGTTCTTTTTGGCAAATAACATCTTCTTGGAGCTTGTTTGCCCGTAGGATGCAAATTAAGCATCATTGCTAGAAGCACTTGCCATAACTTATGTTTCAAAAAGAATCTGCATTAGAATTTGCACGTCCTCACTAAATAATTATATATCACGTCAATTTAGATGCTTTCACCGACCTCTAATATGCAACTCTCAAATATGATTGACTGCCAAGATTGATTAATACATGCTTTGCGATTCTCTTTCGAAAATAATAATAATTAATAAAGCAAACCAAACTCCTACCTTAAGTTCATTCACTTGAACAACTAATATACCACTACAAAAATAAATGTAATTTAAGCATAGATTGACATAACTAGGACTTGAAATGATGTTCAGTTATTGCAGATAAATTATAAAGCTTAATACACAAAGAATCATACAATAATAGTCAATAAACAAATGCTAGCACTTTCCGTTCTCCTCCTACCAAACCACAAACAATCTGCAAATTTGGACAATATATATCGTCTTCTGACATCACTTTTTATTTATGAGTTCCCACTTCAAGAAGATACCATGGAACAAATATTTTATCATAAAAAACTATAGCAACCTATAGTTGCCAGGAATTCACCAATCACCAGAAACAACAACTAATATACCAGGTTTTAACTTTTATAGTTATTATGTTGAATGGTGTTGAAGGAAATATACTGGAAGTGGCATCGACAACTGGTTCAACTGTTGATACATTGTAGGTATTCACAATGTTTATTTTTAGATTAAAGCTTTTGTTTTTCTAGTGTATGTTTGTTGGTGTATTGTTGATATTCATGTGTTGTGTATTGCAACAGGTTATAACCAACCCAATCGATGTTGTCAATGATGTCTTGAATGACATTGTTGTTGCACATCCAACCCGTGACGACGATTCGGATCCTGAACGTACACCGGATGCGCTACCGGTTCAGCCAGTTGCTGTTAGGAAATCACATGTACATGCCAATCAGCGCAAAGTCGACAAAAAATTGGCTCCAGTAAAGAGAAGTATTAGGTTGGAGGAGAAGAGAGGATGTTGAATATCATAAATGTTTATATTGTCTGTAATTTTGTTGTTCCAAATATGACTGAACATTATGTACATGTCTTAAGATAAGGTCGTCAATGGTGCATCACTTTTGCCTATGTGTTGTTTGTTGTCCAAGGGGAACATTATAAATGGCTTATATGCAATAATTTTGTAATGAGATAATGTGTAACCTTATGTTAACAGCAATAATATTGTAGTACCCTGATCAACTTGTTACTATTCCATGTTCAGACTCGTGATTATTGTGGTCAATTTATGTATGTGTGAATTTTATTTGGTAGCATACATCTCCTTTATTTTTCAGTTATTCATGTTTGATTAGGGATTATTCGTGGTAGCGTAATTTTAATATTCGGTTGACTATTATCAATTCAAGCTTTGGAGGTCTTTCAAGAAGAAGGATATGATTTTGTAACACCAAAAAATCATCCCAAACAAAATCCGAAAAGGGACAAAGATTTTGATGCCTAGCAGGAGCCCATGGTATACAAGGATCATAAACCCAACAACAAGGAGCGCAAAGGAGCAACAAGATCTATATAGTTATGTGACTAACCACGCTGAGAATGGGCAAATATTAAGCAATATTGAATACAATATTTTTTCAAAATTTGTTTTACCCGTTTATATATTATAGAGAAGTTCTATTCGACTACAATGGTAGAACAATTGGAGCAGTCAAATTCAAATCACTTGAGGAGTCCACTCTTGTCACAATTACCGTTGTTGACATATGGTGTATATATCTGAACGAATTAGAAGAGGTTCGATCTAACACCAGTGTGAAGCGGATTTTTATCACGCCAACAAACATGGTACATATTACAATGCAGTAAAACATTAAATACAACCAGAATTCATCCTTATTTATTTTCGTTTATAATCATAGATTGGTCTGCTTGCCCATGAGAGCTCGCGGACCTACGAGGCAAATCTATCCATCTTCAAATCTTGAATGGATGAATTGGTAGCGAACGTAAAAAATGCATCACTAGTGGACGTCGACTTGGTATGCATTACTAAATAAACTGTTGTTTGCATGTTTTATGTTATTCAATATATGAATTGTCGGTATTCATATTTTATTAGTTGATATTCAGTAAAGCTTACACATGTGCGAATATAGGTTTTCTTCCCTATATTAAAGCATTCACATTTTTATGTGGTGTGTTACAACTTCGTCCGCTCCATTATAGAGATTATTGACAATACGATGTTCGGTGATGCAGACCCCGATGGAAAATATGGCAACACTATCACATCATTGGTAATTAATGATAATTTTTATTTTTTTATCCAATTTTGCAATTAATCATTATAAATTACTCAATTTTTTTCCACAGACAAAGATGTTCGTTGACTACATGGGATTAATGAGACTGGGCAAAAGGTGCACTTGTTTTGCCAACAAATAACCCAAAATCCTGAACATGAAATGACGGAACGCGAAAAACAAGATTGGTTGCAGAGTATACGCCATGCACCATATTGAGACATATATGAGTCAAGATGTAAAGCATTGGGAGTCTGAATTCAAGCCTAACTCCTCAAAGCACATTATCTCCTTGCGGATGAAGTATCTTCACAAAATCATTTCACATAAGATGAACATATTCAATAAGCTCATACCGGCAAAGGCAACAAGGTTCATTGCTACGTGGAGAAGGCGTGATGCATGAGTCCAGAATTTCATTTATGTTTTTTGGCATTGGATTTTGTTTTGGTTTTTGGTTTGTTCGAAATTAGGGTTTTAATGCGAACTTCAGATGGTAGGTTTGATAGGTAAGGACATAATATGTTGGATTTCCTCTTTTCGCAACGTAGTTCAGTTTGAAGCTTTAAAATTATACTACAACAATTGATGTAATACTTCAATTTATGTTATAGTTATTGTGATATTATTGAATATTAATGCGAAGTCTATGAATATCTTTGATAAATATATGAATATTGATTACAATAATGGTCAACATTATAGGATATACATGTTATTTTACAGGTTATTCATGGAAACGAGCAAGTAATAATGTTTAACACGATAGTGTACATTAATGTAGAAGAAAATAGAGTTGACTAGTTAATGTTTTTTTTTAACACGAATCGTTAATCAAAATATCTTGAAAATATGTCTAGCATATGACTCATGTATATCCTCTAAAGAATATCACGAATCCGATATAATTTTGATACATAACGCATATATATCCATACATGGAATACGAATATGACGTATATGGCCACCTTATTTACCAAACAAAATCACATAACATTATATTGTTTTGCAAAACACATGAATATCATTAACCAAGAAACATCACAATAGTTAATCAAAATCTAAATAGTGCGAATATCCATGCATATCGTTAATCAAAACTTGAATATCATAAAAAAACATGAATATATAGGAAAATAGTATGAATATCCAAATTACAATTGTTCTTTGCAATTCCTGCTGTCATGTCCTGCATACTTGTTGCACCTTTTGCATTTTTTCTTACCCTTCTTCATTTCTTTTATATTCTTCTCATTCCCATCCGTAAGCCTCTTGCCGCTACCCTTATTCTTCGCCTGACCGAGAGGTCTTATGACGACATCATTGGGTGCATTAATTCCAGCAAAACTCTCAACCACTGTATATCATTTCTCTTCAACTCTTTGTGCACTATCATCCTTAGCGGCATAATTTTCCTTCTTAGTTTTCAAGGTCTTCAACAACTCATTTATCTTGTCTTTATCATCTTCCACAAGTCCAACACAAGAGTATATAACTGACCACAGTTCAGTCATCATACACTACTTCTCTTCTATAAGCACACTTTGTTCCCAACGTCATTAGCCATTCCACTCTTCACATTTTTTGCTGCACCGTACCTTTCCTACACATATCCAATATTAGGCATTCCGGAATCCTGTCTAAGCCAATGCATTTCAAAGCGGTGAAAACATGCCTACAAGGCAGCCCAATTCGGTTGAACATCCTGCAACGACGTATGGTGAACTTGCCACAAACTGTGCGTTCTACTTCGAAGTAATCATCACGCCCCTCCTTTACTTTGTATGCCACACGACCTTCACATGCATGTGTTAAACTATTTATTCACTAACGATGTTCCAGTATTCAAGGTAGAGTAAATTCATATTCACGACATATATCATACATGGGTTCTCACTAGTAACAGAACATAAAAAAACAAGTTGCGGATATCTCTTCTTGTACAAGAGCAAACATTTTAAGGGTATATACTTTCGATGCATGTTTCTCAATCAATAACGGTGTTTTCAACACGTGCACCCTTGTATCAGAATCAATATCATTCCTCAACTAATGGTGTCGTTGGGTGTTCATAGCACTCTCAAATTGCATTAATAACTCCACCAAGCTAAAGTTCCTGTTTGAATAAGCCCCAAAACAACTGTTTTGAGATTCAGAAATTGATATCACGTGAACCAGTCCGCCGAGCACGATATCCATAAAATATATTGGGATCCAATTATTTCGGAGATCATACATAAACCATCAATTTTTTCCAAGATCTTCTTCAACCACAAATGATTTCCAACCCTCATCAAATTCAGATATAGATTGTTTATCATCCCAAACCAATCTACCTAATTTCTTCCTAAAATCCTTTGAATGAATTTTCTACACACCAACCGTTTTTGACACATTTTCCATGATACATAACTGATGTTTGGATTGGAGCAACACATTTTCTTTCACAATCTTCATTGTCACATCTTGATCTTTCACCATAATCATTAATGCGTGCATGGCCCATAGCTTTCATAAAGTTTTTGAATAGTCACTCATAAGAAGCAACATCCTCCTTCATCACCAAACCGGCAAGTAAGACTCTTTTTATGGTTGTCAATTCTAGTAAAGGTGTGAATATCATACAGTACCTGCATGAATATCGTAGCTTTGAATGATGAATATCATCACCTTGGTGTAATGAATTCACCAAATTTATATAAATCAAAGTACTTGTTATTGTACGTTAAGTAAAAAGAAATCACATCCCCAAAAGCAGCATAGTTCCTACGTGATATAGGATCAACCTAGAATAACCTTGTCAATTGTTGTTCTTTACATCATACTCAAAGTAGAAAGCATTGAACTGTTCCTTCTTCTTCAAGAACATATTGATCACTATTTGTGCATCAACAGTTGTGATGTTAGACATCAAATCCCTCTTGAAATTCTTGATGTCAATTGGCATTGCTCTCATGTTCATGTATCCACCAATCATCTCCTCCAACAACTTGTAAGACCTTATTGGACCCAAATTTGCCTTTGTAAAACTCAACATGATTTTTTTTGTGGCCAATGTCCAACTTCCTACTACTCTTAAGAAAATGCTTTGTTATGTTGGTCATCATATCGTGGTTGTGTTTCTTAATAAACTTGTCAATCACATAATCACTTACATTACTGGATTTTAGTATTAGCTTTGCTTCACATCCTATTCTATTAGAAGTTGTTTTACGCTTACCTGTACGATTAACAGAGTTCTTGAAACCTTCCCTTGTGCAAATGAAGTACTTCAATTTCACAACATCTGATCGGGTGAACTTGTGAGTTGTGCTTGATCGGACATCAAAATCAACAATGGTTGCATATTCACGGTAGAACGATTCCCCTTTAACCGTGGATTTAAACTTCTTATCATCTGCTGGTTTTCAAGCCTCAGGACATAGCGAAATCTAGTACTTTGAGTTTTTAAATATAATTTTAAATTTCTCCTAACAACACATAACAATGGTCAACAACACAATCTAGCTTTTGGGTAAAAAAATTCAGAGGCTAGGATTAGTCATTCTTTTAATTGGTCATGTGCATGACACATGATCACTCATGTCACCATATGACCGGTCAAGCAAGTTACCATGACCGGTCAAACCGGTCGTTGAATGGTCAAGTTTTTTTTTTCGGGCCAATTTATTTTTCTACCGGGGTCTTTTTTTTATAATACGTGTTCATAAATTTTGTACTATGTGTTCATATATATTGTATTATGTGTTCATATATTTTGTACTACATGTGCATATGTTTTATGAACACATAGTAAGTGTTTTATGAACACACAATAAGTGTTTTATGAACACACATCTACAAAGTGTTAATGAACACGCATCTACAAGTTTTATAAACACAATGAACAAGTTTTATTAACATGTAAGATACGTACATATGTGTTCATATAATCCAAGTGACCATATTTACATTGTACAAGTTTCATGAACACAAAGTATAAGTTTTATGAACACGTAGTAATATGCGTTTTCAATACGTTGAAGAACATACGATACAAGTTTTTTGAACACACTATACAAGTTTGATGAACACATACAAAATACAAGTTTGATGAAAACACGGTACACGTTTTATGAACACATAAGTGGTAATAAATGTAATAACCCTTATTTTTAATAAGGGTATTTGTGTAATTTTCCAATTCTATTTCTAAATAAAGGAATTTTGGTGATTATTTCATTATTCCAAAAATAGAGTTCGTGTTCCAAGTTGTTACAAATTGTAAGTTATAAATTTATTTAAATTATTCTAAACATTATGTTAAGTTCTAATTTAAGTAAAATTTATTAAAATTTGACCTAGAATATTTAAATCAAGTTTAACAAATTTTTTTTGTTAAAGATTTAAGTTTGGTTAAATTTACAAGAAAAATAAGGCTTATTTTAACCTAAGTTAAATTTTATATAATTTAATTTTAGGTTAAAATAAATATTACAAATTTAATATATTAATTTGGACAACTTTTGTAATTTGTTAAAAGTGGAAGAGGGCATTTTTGCCACGAATCAAAAACTTGTGGGGCGCGAGTGTAATTTCCTCAAAACTCCTTCAACCTCCCGCCCGACCCCTGTGCTGTGTGCGAGCTCATCCGCGGCCTTCAATGGCGATTTTGCAACTCCATTGGATTCGTTCGACCGAATTAACTTTTGGGAATTGAAGAGGGGGTTAATCCGCATCTAATGGGTGGATTTTGCCCCAAAATCTTATCCGCGCCATTAAGGTCGAATTGAAGATTCGACGAATTAGATAAGCTCGTCTTCAATGGGGACGAACTGATTGAGGGATTATGCTGGGGATATTCTCCTCCACCATAACCCTATAAAGAGTCCCCCAAATCCAACCCCAAATCATCCAATTTTGAGCTTCAACCGAAGAACCCTAGAAAGAAATTCCGAGCTGTTCTTGAGCGAAATTGGGGTTTGTTTGAGTTTTGTTCGAGTCGATAGCGGTACAAGTTTTCGCCACCGGAGATCCACCGGAGCCGCCCCAAGTTCAGCAATTTCCGGCGAGGTGCAACCGAAGTCGTGGGTATTGTTAAACCGATTCGGGTTTTGTTCTTTTTTTTTTTTTCGATTTTTAATTTATTTTTGACTTAAATTGGTTTAATTTAATTAATCCAGTTTAAGGTAAATATTTTGAGATTATTTTGAATTTATAAAAAATTAAAATTTAATTAATTAAATTTGTTATAATATTATCTTATATTATGAATGGATAAAGTTTGGCTATTCATTTAGATAATATTTTGACTTAAAAAATTCTAGGATTAAAAATAAATTATTTTACTAATTTATTTATTCATGATTATTTAGAATATACGATTAATTAATTTTAGTCGCATAGATAATCGTTTATTGAAAAAACCTTGAAATTGATTTGTTTATGAATAAATAAATCTAAATAAAAACCGAGACATTGACTATCTCAAATTTGGTTATTAAATGAATTATCTAATAAAATTCGTTTATTGTGATTTGGGTACGTCTCGGATTGACTTTTGAAACGGAATCAAACAGGATGTTAGGTTCTACTTGTAAGTGATCGCTCCCGTTTACCGTCCATTTCACTCTTCAATTCAAGGCAAGTGGTGGTTCGCTCTTGCATTTTATTTCATTTTTCCTTAATTGACAATGAATTGGTTGTCCTAATTAAGTTGGGATAAAAAATTTAAAAGTTGATGTTTGGGGACCTTTAGTGTATGAAATGTGTGAAAATGAACCTTATTATTAAGTTGTATGCTAGCTATAACCTTATATTTCAGGCTCCGGTGAAACGGAGCCTTCCGGTGAAAAATGAGGAGCGTTGGGGAACGTCGGATCAAAGCAATCAATGGCTAGGGAGGCGCGCGTCTGATAGGGATGAAATAATACATTTAACGCCGTTAGTAACACCGTCAAGCTTTTAAATTCAATAAAAAAACAAAAAATCGAACCGTCTCCAGCACGCTTCGTTCGTACTCTCTCTGCCTCGCCCGCGCGCTCTCACACACTCTCTCTCTCCCTCTCTCCTCCCTCTATCGCTCTGCAACTCTCTCTCTCTCTCTCTCTCTCTCTCTCTCTCTCTCTCTCTCTCTCTCTCTCTCTCTCTCTCTCTCTCCATAGCGCCATCGAAAAGCATTACAAGCTCCACGAGGCTAAAAGCACAGTTGTTATAATTTCCAAAAAAACGGTTTTGTGACTCAGACATTGATGTGGTGCGAGAGTACCAAGATAGAAGCACATCGCGGAAAAAGGCCGGGATCCAATTGCTGCGAATTTCAAAGATTTGTCTAAACCAACTGTGATCTTGCATATTGAATTCCAACATTAATGCACTCCACCTCTCCTCAAACACTTCAGGTTCAATCGTATGGCTCCATACTAGACCATTCAACTTTGTTAAAAAATCACCTGACTTCTTCATTGAAGGGCCAATCTTCTCAGACGCTTTGCTCATGATATGCCACATACAGAACCTAAGGCGAGTCTGATTAAACACCGTTTGAATCACAACTTTCATTGTCGGGTCTTGATCAATTACCAAAATTCTCGGTTCTTTGCCACCCATAGCTTTCAAAAATGTATCAAACAACCAAGTGTAAGAAGGAATATCTTCTTTCAATAACAATGCAGCACCGAAAGTCACACACTTTTGGTGACTATCCAACCCAGTAAACGGTGCAAACACCATGTTATACCTGTAATAAGTTCAATTGCAAGAAGAAAGTAAACACATAAAACATTTGTTCAAAACTTGTCACACATTGTTCAAAAACATTCATGGTTTGTTCAAAAGTTAAAGAAACATGCTATGTCAATCAAGATCACATAACTTTCAACTATACAAGGACGTTATTTTACAAAAAAAATTACCTGTTTGTTCTATACGTTGAGTCGAATGAAACGACGTCTCCAAATATAGAATAATTCTTAATAGACACTGGGTCGGCCCAAAACAAACATGTCAACTGATCTGCGCTGTCAACATCATAGTCAAAGTAGAATGCTGAACATATCTCTTTTTTCTGGAAGAATTTGTCAATAACCATCTGAGTATCAGCACCTCCAATAAAAGCCAACAAGTCCCTCTTCACGTTTTTGAAGTCTGACGACAGAGCACCAATATTTGGATAGCCTCCGACCAACTGTTTGTAAAGTCGGTAACTCTTAACAGAACCCATATTTGCCTTGGCACAGCTCATCATAAATTTTTGATGCGCAGCATTCACAACCCGGTTCGATCTCATAAAGTGCCTATAAATCTTCTTCACAAATGTATGTGTGTGACGATCAACAAACGTTTTAACAACATACCGACCATTATCAATAAACTTCAATATTATTTTCGCAGTACAACCAACACGATTAGTAACACGCCTACGCTTACCAGTGTTGTTCTTACCAACTTTGTACCCAGCCCTACTGCATAACATGTACTTTAAAACTACAACACCATCCCGTGACTTGTGGATGGTGCTGTGACGAACCTCAAAGCCACATGAGTCAGCATAACTTTTGTAAAAACAAACCGCATCATCTAAAGACCCAAACTGTTGGCCAACAAAAGGCTTCGATTCAGCAGAACAGTTTGGGATCCAATATACAGTACTGTTATTAGGAGAGTACTGTACACCGTAGAGCTTGAAGCATTATCACTTGAAACACCGTTACCACCTAAAAACAAATTACGCGTAATAAAAATATAGTAAAACTTCAATCACCTTAACGACATGTCACTTAACAACTTATCTGTTAAAATTGTTCAACTGTATAGACGAATTGTTCAAAAACAAGAATTAATTGTCTAGTGACGGAAATTGTGCAACAATATTAATATATAGTTCAACTATAACTAGATATTGTTCAATCGTGTTAGGATTCAAACAACTTCAAAAGAAACATATGCAACGCGTCAAATTCAAAAGAAAAACAGAAATAGTTCAAATACGTATGCTCATTGTACACCAATAAGACACGACTAAGCAAAGCACAAAAGCAAACAACTTCAAACACATCAACGAACACAGATCCAACCTCCGAACACTAACATAATCAACAAAAGCATATAAAAACTAACGAGAAATGAAAGAACTATAGCCAAACCAATTTCCATTGCAATTTCGCAGCGGTATGAGTCTTCACAGACCAAAATCTACGACAAAACAAAGACCTTCAAACACCTAAATCGAGAATGAAGAGAAGAATATCAGAACAGTATATGAAGTGCGAAATAGTAGAAACAATGCATCAGATAAGCGAAAACTTACACAATAACAGCAAATCGATTGAGCGAGATTCTTCAAAATCAAACATCGAAGCACCGAATTACAATCAAAGGGAGCGAATCGCGAAATCCATTCAGAGAGCGAAGATAACAAGAACAAGATCTCTGAACGGAAGGCGCGTTACCAAAAAAACAACCCCATCCTTCAAACAATTACAAGAATGCCATTAATGAAACGGTGCAACGATATTACAATATTGCCATTAATGAAAACGTCGTCAACAACCTCCAGCGTGTCGCCTCTCCATCGTCCGATCCGGCTCATCCAATGCTCCACACTCCTCCTCATTTCTCACCCTAAGCTAGCTTCTCACATGAAGCTCTCCCTATATATATATATATATATATATATATAATATGAGTAGGGTTCAAGTGCATAATGATCTTAGGTTGTAAAGTGAGAAGTAATTAGGGCCATAAGATCTAAAAGATGAATGGATAAGATTAGAGTGACAAAATTGTAAATATTATTATTTTCATAATATTTTTTTATTAAAACAGAATTTTTCGAAATTAATATTTTTCAAATATTATTTTTTCGAAAATTAAAAATTTTCAAACATTTTTTTCCCAAACATTTTTTTTTCAATTTTTTTTTTCGTTTTTTTTCACAAAAGTATTTTATTTAATTGTATTATATATCAAGTGCATAAATAAGCACAAAAAATGCATCAATAATGAATTCAAAGTATATATATAAGCACATTTTTAATGCTCACATAGAGTGCATATTTAATATGATAAAGTGCATGCTGTAATATGTAAATGTGCATGTTTAACATGTATATTAAAAATGCACATTTTTGCTAGTGTATGTTTATTATATTAAAAGTGCATATGTTAGTATGTTAAAGTGCATATTTATCATGTTAAAGTGCATACTTAATATGTTAAAAACTGCATATGTAATTATGTTAAAGTGGATGCTCAATATTCCAAGTTAAGTGCATGCATGTGTAAGTATATTAAAGTGCATGTTTAGTAATCTAAAATTAAGTACATATGTAAATATGTTAGAGTACATGAGTAGTATGTTAAAGTGCATGATTAAAATGCTAAAGTGCATGGTACTAATTTTTTTCAGGAAAATGTTCATGAAAAAATAAAAATAATTTTGGGAAAAATACTTAATTTTCGGAAAAAAATATTTTCGGGGAAACAAATTCAATTTTTTTTTTGGAAAAAATAATTTCAAAAATAATTTAAAAAAAATAATAATTAAAAAAGTTGGTTATATTTACAAGTTTGTCACTCCATGTGTTTTAATCCTAACTCTCCATTTCTACAATCTAATGGCTAAGATTAATCCTCATTTTACACCATAAACACTCTCTTCATATGATCTATATATTATCTGTTGCTAGGTAACATTGGTGTGGTTGTTGTGAATTGGTGTGAAATGTAATTGCTAGATAGCATGAGTATTCGTACGAACGCTGTTTCCTTGCAAGGTTTAGTCGTTTTTTTATAACTTGGTGTTAGGATGATTATTGCCCTAATGCCTTTGGTCATGACCCACCCTTATATTGTATAAGTGGTGGTGCACTTAGCTAGTGCCAAATCTTCAGGATTTATCCAATCCTTCATCTCTTTACGAGACTGGTTGTGGAAATAAAAGTCTTAACGTGAATGTACGTTTTTGAACTAAATAAGATAAGTGCCTTGTGCATATAATTAATATACCCTCGGGCTAGAAGTATAACGTGAAACCCGCCCAGACTCTTGTTTTAGAGTTAGTCCTCTTTCCAATCTGAATTCGCATTACGCGGTGAGGTTGGTCGGGGACCCAAATAATCAAGGTCGATTTTTAAACTTTGCGTGATAAACTTAAATGTTCCCAGACAGTTGTTCATACTTCCTAAAGACTCAATTCTTTTGGAGTCTTCTTTTGATTCATACATCTTTCTCTCATTCCGTGAAAGTTTTCGGGTTATATATCGTCCTTCGGTTATTATTCGAGAGACAATGTGATGTGACTATGTCCAATCAAGAGCTAGACACCTCAAGCCACCAAGATCCCCAAGTGCAAGCAAGTGACACCGGTCAAGTTGATCAAGGCCAAGCGTTGGCGCCACACAAGGAGGACTTCATTCCACCGGTCGCTCCACCACTTGTCCCGCACACCAAGGCTTCCATTGGCTCAAGTGACAAAGAAGAGTCCATTCAGCCAAGAGTGCCGAGGGAAGTGTGCCCAAGACTCCCAAACATCGCACTCCACACACGTCGTCGTGCCAGGATGACATAGTTGCGTTGAGCATGGGCCCAATTTTGTTTCACTCGTGCAAACTGGCCCATTTTTGGAGGAGGCCCACTTAACTCAACCAGCTACCAAGTTCTAGAGGGGAAAGCTCAAAAGACTTCCGGTTTAAGAGTTATTAGATCTAGAAGACACTAATTAGAGGAAGCTTTTACTAGGCTAGTTCAAGAGTTGTAAACTCCAGTTTTGTATGCCTATTTAAGCAAACCTTGTGAGCCTTTTGTAATCATCATATGCTTAATAAAAAACCAGCAGCTTCAAGCTTCTTTCTTTCAAAGAAAAGTTCTTAGCTCGTGTGTTATATCGAGTTCATCTTGTTCTTCTCCTTTGGGTGAGTCACATCCCATCGAAGAGGTTCAACCTTGTTCTTCCTTGGGGGTGCGTCATATCCTCCTTTTAAGTCCACCTATCCAGCCACTCAACTTCACCATTCACTCATCTAAACACTCATCTCCACCCTCCTCAAACTCCTCCTTCGCAGAACCAACATCATCAACATCTCCTTCGCTGAACTGCCTGCGACCCCTCAATATATTCCGCACAACTTTTGATTCCTTGATCTGTTCATGCTCTAAGTTAGACGCAATCATCTAGACTTCCAGATCTAACTCTGGGTTTTGGAATCACCCGATTCGGAGTCCGGTCCAGAGAGAACAAGCAAGTTGAAGACCGGACAGATTTCGTGGAATTCAGGATCCTTCCTTTGAAGCCAGGACGTGTACTCTCCTCCACTTGGACCTCAGTTGGAGCATCTCCCTTGCACCGTGGATGAAAGAAGGCAGATCCTATCATGTGGTATCAGATCCACGCAAGGTAACGCTCGAAATTTTGTTTTAAAAGTCTATCTTAGTTCGTCTTGCAAGCAATCTTGTTTTCGTGCCATTGTTGAGTTGTGTTGGCTGCAGTTTTGGATGAAACGTGGGATTTGCAAGGTTGGAGACAACCTTTGAGTTGATTTTAAATTGTCCTTGAATTACTACTTGCAATAACTTAAGTCTCTTCATTCAATTCAGCCGAGTTCTCTTGAGTTTCCTGCATTGATTGACGATTTGCTGATTTTCTTTTTTCTTCTTTTTGCTGCCTTAAACCTTGGTTGAATTTGTGTGAATTATTAACCAAATTGGACCAATCAAGGAGCTAAAGATATGAGAAACGCCTTGAGATAACTCAAACCAACTAAACACAATCAAAATTGAAATTCCTTCACCAATTAGTTGTGTGCTCAACTCAGTCAAGATATTTGATCTCAATTTTGTCCTCTCAAGTGTAATCAAAAGGGTATAGCCTAAGAAAACTCGAGAAATAAAGGATTAATACCCATAAAAAGTCGATTAAGAAGCAAAGGTTCGAGAAAGAGTGGCGAAGCCAGAAAAAAGCGAACAAAGTTGAGTTTGAGGACCTTGTCTTAGTACCTTTTTTGGTAGCTTGTTTTGGTTCGTTTTTGGCTGCATAAAACACCGAGTTTGATCAAAGTTTTTTGTGGTTTAATTGGTTTGCAAAACGACCCCAGTTAGCCTTGTTTTGAGAGCATGCAAATCTGAACTTTGTGACAACTTTTATTTCAAAATTTTGGCAATTGCTAGGCTCAAGGTTCCATTGATATGGTTGCTATTCTTTTGCCTTGTTTGCTTCGTATTTGCCTTGGATACTAACTTTGCAAGGAGACCGAATGGAGATGTCTAGCTTGGGCGTATGTCACAAAGGGATTTCCTTTCCTTTCGGGCTTATGGTGCTTTATATAGGTGTAACACCCCCAAATTTAAACCCTTTTGAAAGCATTACTGCCGATGACCCCGGACGAAAACCCCGAAGTCACCCCAGACTTTTCCAAACGATATAACAATCAAACCACAGTTATAATACCAAATATCATAACTTTTATTAAACCACAGTCTCGGAATTACACATGATTCCAGACAAAACGAAATACATCATCAGAATTTAACACAGCGGAAGACTTACAACAAAATCACCTTTTTAACACAGCGGAAGACTTTTAAACAAGGTGACAAAGTAACTTGTCAAAACACCGTTCATTTTCATAGTCGTTCTAGCCTTCTCGGATCTTCAACACACCTGATGTGCCGAATCGAACGGAGGACACCAGCCAACCATGCAAGGAATAATTACGGTTGGTTAGTCTAATGAAAGACTACGCAAGGGTACAAAACAGAGTGGTTCGAAGCAGTCGTATTAGGTTAGACTCATCGTCTCTCAAATAAAAGTCGATCACGATAGTCAATCATTATACTCCTACTGGAATACATGAAAAGGCATGATCAAGAGAAGATTCTGGAGACCGAGTCTCACAGTAATCAATCCCAAAAGAAGACTCCAACGAAAGTGAGTCTTAACAGAAATATGACAAATGTTGGGAAACTTAATTAATAATATTCATACAAGTGTTCAAAAATGACTTGATGTTTCGGCTCACGACCAACCTCACCACCCCAGGGCGAATCCAGATTGGAAAGAGAACTTTACTATGATCACAGTCAAGACGAGATTTCCTAGCTGCACTATTACCTAGCTGCACTACTCGCCTGAGGTATATTAATTTTGTGCACTAAAGGCACTTATCTGATTTAATTCCAAAACCAAACCACACACCACATTATAAACTTTTATTATGATCTGCTCGTCCCGAGACGAGAGATTTCCTGGGAGCATATCCCGAGATTTGCTCCCGAGGTAAGTGTGACACTAGCTAAGTGCACCACCTCTATACTAAAGTATAGAGGCTAGTCATGACCCACCAAGGTATTAGGGACTAAAGCCCTTTATTCATTAATTAACAAGAAACGACTGGACCTCCTGGGCCCCAGTAAACGTTCCTACGAATACTCGTGTTAACTAACAGTTCAACACAGTCATATATCACATCAAAACAAAGCCATCAAGGCCAACATCATAGATCTAACAATCTATATATATATATATATATCAAAATAGCGTTGCTACTAACAGTATATGCAACCTATTATAATATTTCATATGAAATTCACCTTTAAAATCCATAACAAAACCATTATGAACATAATAGCGCTGTATCTAGCAATATACAACCTATTATAACAGCACTTCTTTTATCAAATAATTTATCAAAACTGTTCCCAACGAAAACAGATGAATCATCCCAAATTAATTAACAACAAACAATTGATAATTAATGAAAGTATGGAATGATGAGCAAGAGCGAACCGCCACTTGCCTAGATCCGCAGAAGCTTAAGCAAAGCTTAGAGACAACGGGCTCCTGGATCTGAAACTGGAACAGATCTGGAATAATAAATCCCTAAGAAATGCCCCATAACGAGACCCTAACTTAGATCCAATATCCTCATAATTGAATCTAAAAGAATCAAAGGAAACGAGCCTCGCCCAAGGCCAAACACCCAAGAACACACACTCGGACAAGGCTCGCCGCGGGTGCGGTGAAGCGCTTGCCGCGGGTGCGGTGGATGCACAGAGGCGAGAACTTGACAGCAGCCATGGAGAAAACTTACCCAAATCGATTCGTTCGACTTTGATTTGTTCTTGGTTTGATCTCCAACCTTCTTAAGCTTAACAACGCCTCTAAGGATCACCCTTCTCTTGCTCGAAAAGAGGTTCGAATCCTTCACCAACACAAGCTCAAAGTTCAGCCCAACAATGGAGAAAAACAGAGAGAACAAGGAGGAAGATGAAGATGGAGCTGCACTTGCTTCTCCTCCACGAATTCTCTTCCTTTTATAGCCCAAGACAAGCCTCCTCCAAGGGGACAAGCAAGGGGACAAGGGAACAACAACCCACGAAGTCAAGGGAACAAGAGACAACAAGTGGATCAAGTGGCCAAAGAGATAAGACTGTCAAAAATCTTATCGAAAAGACGAAGCTGCCAGCGCTCGCCGCGGGTGCGGTCATGCTCTCACCGCGGGTGCGGTCGTGACCATCAGGAAATCGTCCTGACTTCGACGGGGCTGTTCTCTCAGCTCCGAACTCCAAATGAGGTGATTCCAAATCGAGAAGTTAGATCTAGAAGTCTATTTTAATCCTTCCAAATTTCACATTGTATGGATTATGGAATCAAGAGTTATGACGATTTTGCTAAAAGGTCGCACTTGTATGGCCGAGGAAAGTATGGGTACGAGTTCTTTTAACCCCGGGTTAAATATATTTGTACCCGAACATCCTTTTAGCCATACGGGCATAAGAAAAATTCCAAAATACCATTATAAAATGCGGGATATTACAATAGGGAGGCTCAACAACGTATCTACCCTGACTATGGCGATAGAGAGGAAGAAAGATGGCACACCCCAACAAGGTATCAAACCATCCATCATTTTGAACCTTGTTACCATTCTTCGTCTAACCCTTCCGTGTAGGACAAGGGAGTCTATGACTCACCAAACTCATCTTTTAGCACGTCCAATGATGGATTTCGCCCTCGAAGGATCGCGTTTGGGAATGTAAAACGCCACGAACCGCTCGCTAATTCTTGAAGGAACGCACGACTGACGTGTGGGCTCCACAAATGACCGAAAGTGATGGCACGTGGAGTGGATGATCGGATCTGGATGGCGAGAATTAACTCGAACTGGGATAAGCGAACAACGCCGTCTTGGAGTCCACCGAGACGACTTGAACGACTTGCTCTTCTCTTGGGAGTCCACCAGGAGTCGAACAAGGTTTGAATCCTTGAATGAAGGAGTCCACCAACACTCTTGAATTCGGGTGAGATTTGCTAGATCCAGAGTCCACCAAAACAAGCAAAACTCGCAATTGAAATAAGTCCAATCCTCAAAACTTGCAACAAATCAAATCTGCCCAAATAAAACCCTAAACAAGCATATAAATAGTCTCCAAATGTCAATCTCGAAATACTTGCTTCCCAAGAAAGAAAAACCCTAGAAAAACCCTAAATCCCGAAACTTGTAACGAGAAGGCTGCTGATGTCCGATCTCCAACGGGCTTCAAATTTGGACACATGAAATATAATCCCAATATGTGAAACATATCCAAACATGAGCCCAATCCGATAAAATAACAGCGCAAACGAACAGTTTTAACTTCGGACCTGTCAACAACCATTTCTCTCTCCTCCGACCTCTGTTGGGCCTCAATTTTGGACACGGCTAGGATATGTCCAAGAAGCATAAAATGTCCAAATTTCACCCCAGTTGGATTAACGAGCTGCACATTCTTCTCTGTTCTAATTCGTCCCCGACGCCGGCGTCGTCCTTGAGCTTCTTGCACAACTCCACCAAGCAATTCTCCTCCATTGTTCCTCATCTTTGGCAATCTTCCAATGCATGAGGTTGCTTGTATATGGGGCCCATGAGAGCTCACCCAAGTCCTTGTAATGACTCCCGGCACCCCTGTTGGCGTCTCATCTCCTTAAGCGTGGCGATGGGCACATGTCATGGGCGGGGCCGGAGGCCGTCTTGGCTGGTCCGATTCAGATCCTTGATGAAGCACAAGCGTGCTTACATCATCCTCCCTCTCTTGAAGAGGATTCGACCCCGAATCTTTTCGAAACTCCTCGTCCTTGTCATCTACAAGAAATGGAGAAAGATCAGACACATTAAACACATTATGGACTCCATACTCACCTGGAAGATCAATTTTGCAGGCATTGTCGTTGATCTTTTGCATCACTTGAAACGGCCCATCTTCCCTTGGCTTCAACTTGGAGTCCCTCAAGTTTGGAAACCGGTCCTTGCGAAAGTGGACCCAGACTAGATCTTCGGGTTCTAAGAGCAACTTCCTCCGCCCCTTGTTAGCCAGCTTGCAATATTGGGCGGTCCTCACCTCCAAACGCGCCTTGGTAGACTCATGGAGTGACTTGATATGCTCAGCCTAGTCCACACCCTCGGGGCTTTCCCGTTCCTTGATAGCATAAGGAATCATATCAAGCGGAGTAATGGGGTTCCGCCCATAGACTACCTCAAACAGGGTCTTGTTAGTGGCCGAATGAATGGTCCTGCTGTAAGCAAACTCTATGAAAGGAAGACATTCCTCCCACCTGCGCAAGTTAGTACTCAACAAGGAACGCAATAAAGCACCAAGAGTCATGTTAACCACTTCAGTTTGTCCATCCGTTTGTAGGTGGCACGAGGTAGAAAATAGTAATTTAGTGCCCATCTTTGACCAAAGCGTTTTCCAAAAGTAGCTCAAAAATTTGGCATCCCTATCAGACACTATAGTCTTTGGCACCCCATGTAGGCGAACAATTCCTTCAAAGAAAAGGTCAGCCACATGAGATGCGTCATATGTCTTATGACAAGGAATAAAATGAGCCAGTTTGGAGAACCGGTCTACCACCACAAAAATGGAGTCCCTCCCTCTCTTAGACCGAGGTAACCCTAAAACAAATTCCATAGAGATATCCTCCCAAGGGTTAGTTGGTATAGGAAGAGGAGTATACAGCCCATGAGGGTTGAGCTTTGACTTAAGATACACTATGCAGGATGCACAAAACTTAGCCACTTCCCTATGCATGTATGGCCAATAGAAATGTTCCCGGAGTGTACTGAGGGTTTTATCGACCCCAAAGTGACCCTTGAGTCCCCTGCCGTGGGCCTCTTTTATGAAGAGCCTACGTAGGGAACCCTTAGGTATGCACAACTTCGATCCCCGGAACATATAACCGTCATGCATATAGAGGTTATCTACCTCTCCCCGAACCTGGCATGCAAGGAACTTTTCCTTAAGGTCATCATCTAAAGCATACAATTCCCACATGAATGAAAACCCTAGTGATTGGCACTATTTTATAGTGCATATCTAGGAGTTATTACCAGGTTTGAGGTGCCATTTGGATGAGTTTAGAGCACAATTGTGGAGTTGAGAGTTAGAGACTAGAAGTAAAGAAATCATGGGATTTACAGAGGTTTGAAGTGCATTGAAGAGTAGAAGAACAGTGGGTTGAATTCAAATTGTTCGTTCTCTTTACTCAGATGTCCAAATGGAGTGATTCTAATTCGAGGAGTTAGATCTTGAAGTCTACTGCAAGTCCTCACAATATGAGCGCAATCTGAGTTGGGAATCAAAAGTTATGGCATTTTTACTAAAGTATCGCAGAAGCTGAAGAAGACACCGTCACCGCACCCCGCGGTGGGATGACCGCACCCCGCGGCGAACCTTACAGAGAAGAGGCCGTGATTCTGGAGTACCACCGCACCCAGCGGTGGCGATGCGCTGAAGATATTTCTGAGTTTTTATTTCCCGTTTTATTTTATTTCCGAGACTTTGTTTCCAAGTTTGTTTATTTCTTTTCTTTATTTTTGAATTATTTCCTTAGTATTTAAGTTAAGTTTAAGACTCTTTTAGAGGATCCATTCTCTAACCCTAGTTGCCACATTTCTACGTTTTTGCTCTCACAAACCCTATGGAGAACTAAACCTCCATTGTTGCACTTGACAGTTTGAAGCTAGCCAGCAATTGATTGGTTGTGAGTTTTCTACTCTTGTTCGTTTTCCTATCTAGTTGGATTAATTCTCTTACGCTTGATTGTTTATTGGTCTATGTTGATTTATCTAGATTGATCACCTAGGTTTATTGATATCTTCCTGATTGCTAGGACTTGTGATTCCGGGTTCGGGTTGCATATCTAGTAGCGAGCACGATTTACATAAGCGGGTTGCGAGTGTTCATCGTGAGAGAGAGTTAATTGCATGCTTATAGTAACGGGTTGTTTCTATTGCATGTATCTTGTTAAATCATTGGTTGAATGCTATTGCTTTATTGAGTCTTGAAGGTTTTCAGATTTGATTTAGTAATAAGAACTATTAGGACTGGTAGAACTAATAGTTACCTATGATCGGGATAAGAACAACTATAGGAATGATAAGAACTTGAGATTGATAGAATTCAGTGATCAACCATATCTCTTGTTGTGTGGATCTTTGTCAGGTGTGACGCTTTTCCCCATTATATTCACAACCTTTATTTGCAAACTTGTTTATTTGCTTACTTGTTACTTGATTTCCAAGAAAACACTACAAAACCCCCCTAGTTCCTAGTTGGTGATTGCGAATTACAGAGATAGATAACCTGACTCCCTGTGGAATCGACCCTGACTTGCTTGCTATACTCTTTAGTAGGTATTTTAGGATTTATTTGATAGGCATAAGACTTTGGCCCTGTCAAATTTGGCGCCGTTGCCGAAGAGTCAAAATTTCTGTTTTTGTGTTTTTGTTTGTTACCAACTTTGGTGTGGACCTCTCTTACGGTCCACACCCGTGCTACTGATTTTTGTATTTTCTTTTTTGATTTTGATACAGATATGGATTTCTGGGGAGAGCTGCGATATGACCCATACTCCTACGCATACACTCCAGGGTGGAGAGATCACCCCAATTCGAGTTATGGGTACCAACAATACCCTCCATATGGTCATAACAACCAGGAGTTCTACCCGGAGCCATAATCGTTCTACCAGTAGGGTACTCCACGGCAGTACAATCCGGCCTATGAGCATAGCTCGCCAGTGTCCAATCCTAGTTCCTCCATGTCAACTGAAGATATGCTCCAAGCTCTGAATAAACATTTCAGCACTAGTGTTGAAACTAGGGAGTCAAGCATCAAGAATCTAGAAAAGCAGATGAGACAAATGGTTGAAGCTATCACAAAGACCGATGCAAAGATTTCGGGACTTCTACCGTCTCAAACGGTAGTTAAACCGAGAGAAAATGTTAGTGCCGTGACGCTTAGAAGTGGTAAGCAGCCGAACGTCGCTCCTAGTGCTGAAGAGGACGACACAGAAGGCGAGAACTCTCTGTCGAGTTCACCGCACCTGCGGCAGGCGGACCACACCCGCGGTGGGACTCTAGAAGACCGACCGCACCCCGCGCCACTCTCACCGCACCCAGCGGCAGAACAAACTGAGAGTCCTGCATCTTCACCGCACTCGCGGTCATCTGACCGCACCCGCGGAGGCGTTGTGGGATTTTCCGAGAATTCCTCTGCGAACATGACCGCACCCGTGGTGGAATCTGACCACGCCAGCGGTTTGGGTTGCATATCTATTAGCGAGCACGATTTACATAAGCGGGTTGCGAGTGTTCATCGTGAGAGAGAGTTAATTGCATGCTTAGTAACGGGTTGTTTCTATTGCATGTATCTTGTTAAATCCTTGGTTGAATGCTATTGCTTTATTGAGTCTTGAAGGTTTTCGGATTTGATTTAGTAGTAAGAATTATTAGGACTGGTAGAACTAATAGTTACCTATGATCGGGATAAGAACAACTATAGGAATGATAAGAACTTGAGATTGATAGAATTCAGTGATCAACCATATCTCTTGTTGTGTGGATCTTTGTCAGGTGTGACGATTTTCCCCATTATATTCACAACCTTTATTTGCAAACTTGTTTATTTGCTTACTTGTTACTTGATTTCCAAGAAAACACTACAAAACCCCCCCTAGTTCCTAGTTGGTGATTGCAAATTACAGAGATAGATAACCTGACTCCCTGTGGGATCGACCCTGACTTGCTTGCTATACTCTTTAGTAGGTATTTTAGGATTTATTTGATAAGCATACGACTTTAGCCCTGTCACCTAGCATCCTAGCATCAAGAGAAGTAAGTAGGATATACCTGCATGTCAAGGCGTCTGCCACAACGTTGCCCTTCCCCTGGATTGCCGTCTCCACTTCCTTGGCGGTAGCAAGGAGTAGTTGGTTGCTCGTCCCCGCAACCTTCCCTATGGCCATCTTCTTCTTATTCTTGGCATTTTGGTCCGCCTCCTTGGCTCGTCGCCGTTGTTCATTGGCCGCATGATCAACCATGATTTCTTGAGGCATCATAGGTAAGAGAGTGTACTGCTTACCTTCCAAGAAGAAGGAATACTCATTGGTGGCGCCATTGTGCATCACCATGCGGTCGTATTGCCAAGGACGTCCGAGCAACAAGTGACAAGCCGAGATGGGCAACACGTCACACAACACTTCGTCCTTGTAGCCACCAATCGAGAAGCTCACCTTTGCCTGATCGGTTACCTTCAAAGGTGCGGTAGAGTTAAGCCAATTGAGGGTGTATGGTTGATGATGTGGAGTAGTAGCAAGCCCGAATCGTTCGACCACAGCCCGGTCGATGATGTTGCAACATGAGCCACCATCAATGATAACGCTGCACACCTTGCCTTGGATGGAACATCGAGAGTGAAAGATGGTCTCTCGCTGTGAGGGAGAAGTCGTCGGCTCATTGGACACCAACGTCCTTTTGACAACACATGTCCGTGGCGTAGCCATCTTGTCGGCGTCCCTACGATCAAAGCAACAACAAAAGCCAGCAGAGGCAACAACAAGGCAAAACGATTCTAACTTGACTACACAATTACAATGTAGATTCAAGGAAGAAATCTAAAGGTTAAGCAGGAAATAAGCAAGAAAGACACAAAAAAGGGAAAACAATATAGGAGTTGTTAGACAAATAAAGCAAGATCCCAACGTTTCTTGTTACCGATGGGGAAGCCACCGGCCTGACCTGCCTCGATGAGACCGTTCCAAGTGTACCTTGCCGAGCGGGGTCTTCTCAAGCCCTTTGGGCTGGGACCACTTCACGTACGCCCTTGGACTTCTCAAGGCTTTGCCCGGGTCCGCCTCGCCTTAATTTCTAGGCTACGAGCCAACTCTCCTTTCTTTTTCTCTTCTCGTTTTTTTTTATAAAATATTTGGTGGGACCACGAGATCACACCAGAATATTCGAATATCTCACTCTTTTTTTTTTTTAAACAAAAGCTAGAAAAAGGGGCAAACAAGATACACAAGATCTTATCCTATCCAAACAAATCATGCAAATATATTCACCCACCAAAGATCACAAAAGATATCAGAATCTTGCCAAACCTGACCTAATAAGATCTTATCCAAAAAAGAAAGATTGACATAATCAAATAAAATAAAATAAAATCTCTTGGAGGACAAGAAAGGGAAAGAGGAGGGATAGGGTTGGTTTCGACCCCCTTCCACCCGCCGCGGACAACCACGCCCATGGGCCCGCCGGAGCCG
The DNA here is from genome assembly GCA_027886185.1 of Rheum nobile. Classification (NCBI taxonomy): domain Eukaryota; kingdom Viridiplantae; phylum Streptophyta; class Magnoliopsida; order Caryophyllales; family Polygonaceae; genus Rheum; species Rheum nobile. The sequence goes on along the minus strand of WOAB01000652.1, from coordinate 1,391,545 downwards.
CGCCTCGGTTGCGCCGGTTCTCTCTCACTCGCGCACTAGGCCGTGGGTTTTAGCTCTATGGCCCTATGGGTCTCTCTCTCTTGGTTTGGCTCTCACTTGCCCAACCCCGGGTTCGCCTTGAACCTACAAATCGTATTGAGCGTAAAATCAAGCAAGAAGAGCGTTTTTACCTTGCTGAGGCTCTGATACCAAATGGTGGCTTTTGCCCTCGAAGGATCGCGTCTGGGAAGGTAAAATGCCACGAACCGCTCGCTAATTCTTGAAGGAACGCACAGCTGACGTGTGGGCTCCAAAAATGACCAAAAGTGATGGCACATGGAGTGGATGATCGGATCTGGATGGCGGGAATGAACTCGAACCGGGATAAGCGAACAACGCCGTCTTGGAGTCCACCGAGACGACTTGAATGACTTGCTCTTCTCTTAGAGTCCACTAGGAGTCGAACAAGGTTTGAATCCTTGAATGAAGGAGTACACCAACACTCTTGAATTTGGGTGAGATTTGCTAGATCCGGAGTCCACCAAAACAAGCAAAACTCGCAATTGAAACAAGTCGAATCCTCAAAACTTGCAACAACCCAATTTCAATCCAGGAATCAAGAAACAATGTGTTTTCTTTCAATAAAATGTCTAAATGTCACCCCAGTTGGATTAATGAGCTGCACATTCTTCTATGTTCTAATTTGTCCCCGACGTCGGCGTCGTCCTTGGGCTTCTCGCACAACTCCACCAAGCAATTCTCCTCCATTGTTCCTCATCTTTGGCAATCTTCCAATGCATGAGGTTGCTTGTATATGGGGCCCATGAGAGCTCACCCAACTCCTTGTAATGACTCTCGGCACCCTTGTTGGCATCTCATCTCCTTGAGCGTGGCGACGGGCAGGCATCATAGGCTGGGCCGGAGGCCGTCTTGGCTGGTCCGATTCAGATCCTTGATGAAGCACAAGCGTGCTTACATCATCCAAGGGCAGAGATAGAATGCCTCCACCGCCTCGGGTTATGACACGCGACATTGTATGTGTCATGTGTGATGGGCGAGGTCACTTGGCTGAAATTTGTCCAAACCAATACTACACTTACAAGGATGAAGGATCCTTTGAGAGTGAAGCTTTGGTTGATGCTTGTGTGGGAGAGGAGGTCAAGAGTGAACCGAATGCTAGTCAACTTTCCCAAGTTTTAGGCAGCAAAGAAGAGCCGCTTAAGGGTCATGATGTCGAGGAAGACAATTTGGTGGTTCAAAAAGAGGCTAAAGATGAGGATGATCTTGCTACTGAATCACCATCGTCTATGACCAACGGAAAAGAGCTTGAACCAATGGAAAAAGAGGAGGAAATCTTGGAGCCATCTCCAACTCCTCCAAGACGCAAGTGTTGGCCTACAATCAAACGTAGCTCCTTAGCATCATTAGCTACTCCATGGTCCGACTTGACACACATGGTACCTTCAAACTTCCCATTTCTTCTACAAGACGAGGTTGATGCAAAAGATGTCAAACTGGCTGAAGATTCTGATTCTGACCTTGCAAAGAAGAAAGTCCAATCTATGACTCATTATAGGGAAGTATCATATGCCCTTACTTTGTTTTCTACTCTATTATTCCCTTCGCTTGATAATAAATATCTTTCAAGGAGTAGAGAATTCCAAGTGCTTAATTCAGTTTTTGAATGTAGAACTAGGTACTCATGCATGCATCCAAGTTCTCTTGCTCAATACATGCCATGTGGGATGCATCTAGTTCATACTATTATTCTGTACAAGCACGTGTGTTATGTTGTTAGTTGGTTTCCTAAACTTGAACGTATGACTAGGAAGAAGAGTGGAATAGTTTGTGCATGTAGCTTCGCATTTCATATAGAACTTGGAATTTTCGTGACTACATTCTCAAATTTTCTTGGTGGAGTTCAAGAGCCTCATTTTTCTGATTTTCATGTAGGGGACTTGGATTTAAGGTCGAATCCTTTCCATGGAGGGGAGGATGATGTGACTACGTCCCATCAAGAGGTAGACACCTCAAGCCACCAAGAGCCCCAAGTGCAAGCAAGTGACACCGGCCAAGTTGATCAAGGCCAAGCGTCGGCGCCACACAAGGAGGACTTCATTCCACTGGTCGCTCCACCACTTGTCCCGCACACCAAGGCTTCCATTGGCTCAAGTGACAAAGAAGAGTCCGTTCAGCCCATGAGTGCCGAGGGAAGTGTGCCCAAGACTCCCAAACATCGCACTCCACACACGTCGTCACGCCAGGATGACATAGTTGCGTTGAGCATGGGCCCAATTTTGTTTCACTCGTGCCAACTGGCCCATTTTTGGAGGAGGCCCACTTAACTCAACCAGCTACCATGTTCTAGAAGGGAAAGCTCAAAAGACTTCCGGTTTAAGAGTTATTATATCTAGAAGACACTAATTAGAGGAAGCTTTTACTAGGCTAGTTCAAGAGTTTTAAACTCCAATTTTGTATGCCTATTTAAGCAAGCCTCGTGAGCCTTTTGTAATCATCATATTCTTGATAAAAAATCATCAGCTTCAAGCTTCTTTCTTTCAAAGAAAAGTCCTTAGCTCGTGTGTTATATCGAGTTCATCTTGTTCTTCTCCTTTGGGTGAGTCACATCCCATCGAAGAGGTTCAACCTTGTTCTTCCTTGGAGGTGCGTCATATCCTCCTTTTAAGTCCACCTATCCAGCCACTCAACTTCACCATTCGCTCATCTAAACACTCATCTCCACCCTCCTCAAACTCCTCCTTCGCAGAACCAACATCATCAACATCTCCTTCGCTGAACTGCCTGCGACCCCTCAGTATATTCCGCACAACTTCTGATTCCTTGATCCGTTTATGCTCTAAGTTTGAGGCAATCCTATAGACTTCCGGATCTAACTCTGGGCCTTGGAATCACCCGATTCGGAGTCCGGACCAGAGAGAACAAGCAAGTTGAAGACTGGACAGATTTCCTGGAATTCAGGATCCTTCCTTTGAAGCCAGGACGTGTACTCTCCTCCACTTGGACCTCAGTTGGAGCATCTCCCTTGCACCGTGGACGAAAGAAGGCAGATCCTATCACAATGATAGTAACGAGTTACAATCACAAGAATCACTCTGCTTGAACCCTTGTCTAGTCTTTCATTAGACTAACCAACCTTTTCTCTTCTTTGCATGGTTGGCTGGTGTCATCCGTCCCTTACGACACATCAGGAATAGATTCCCAAGTCGAGAACGTGGGAAGACGGCGTTGAAGTCGGTTGTGTTTGCTTCAAGATTATTGTTATCTGTTTTTACAACAAAGGTTAAGGATCTCGTGTTAGTTTAAATAAAGTATTCCGCTGTACTTTTGATATACTGTAAGGTTGCCTTGTTTTGCAACGTTGTTTTATTTGTAAGACATTGTTTATCTTAAATGTTATTATTATTGTCCTACTTTGACTTTTGCGATCAATACTGTAATGCCTTGGGTGATTTCGGATATGCGTTTCGGAGTCACTGGCGGTAATACTCCTAAGGTCATTTTGGGGTGTTACAATAAATGGATACATAGTATTCATTTTCTTAAATAGTAAATGAACACATACATAGTATATAACGTATGCACACACAAGTGACAATGGAATGCACACACAAAGCAAATATTCATGCACACATGGTATAAACACAAGAACACATAAATGAATACAAGAGAGGAAATTTTTGAACACGCATTTTCAATAAGTTAAAAAACACATAGTATAAGTTTTATGAATACACAATACAAATTTTATGAGCACGTTAATGTTTGTCAATCAATGTGTTTATATGTTTATACATGTTTACCAATTTGTATATGTGTTCATACATATAAAAACATGTTTTTCAATTTGTTCATACATGTTTGTGTGTGTGTCAATCACATGTTTGTGTGTGTCATGAATGTGCGTTACAAAACTATAACACATCAAATATTTGTCCATGTGTGCATATATGTTTGTCTACGTATTCATCTCAGTTTGTCTATGTGTTCATATTAGTATACATGTGTGTTCATATGTTTGACATGGGTGCTTTACTTATGTGATGTTCATATATAACTAACTTATGTGTGCATATGTTTCATCTATGTGTTTATGGTCTTTTCATCTATGTGGTCATATATATATATTATTAGTTAATATGTGTGCATATGTTTCATCTATGTGTTCATACGTTTGCAACTATGTGTTTATAGTAATATCTATGTATTTTCCATCACGTGTTCGCACATTTTCTATTGTGTGTTCATGAGATTACAACTATGTGTTCATAAGTTTTGTAACAAACCAAAGGACGAATTTCTAATAATATGAAGAACATACTGTTGAAGTTTTATGAACACGCAATACAAGTTTTGTGAACACACGATACAAGTTTCATGAACACGGCGATAAAAAATTGGCCAAAAAAAGTAAAGAAAAAAAATTGGCCGGGAAAAAAATCGACTAGTCAACAGTCGAAGTTGCCGGTTAACAGCCGCTCAACACTGGGATCCGACGTTGACCTACAGAGACTAGTTTGACCGGTCATAAATGAGGTCATGTGCATGCCACATAATCTTTAAATGATTTTGTACTTTTAGCCTTTGATTTAAAACCCATTCAAGATTTCAATAATTCAAGAATATCCTCATTCCTCGTGGAAGCACCCCATGTTCATAAAATTGATGTTCTCAACTATAAATTGGAAAAAATGATCTTCCAAAAAAGTTAGTAGCGAGATGTGCAATTTCTTGACATATAGCTAAAGAGTGTGGTTCCGGTGCGGAGCACTCTTCCCGTGCGGACGTGCGGACATGCACTATAGGGCCTTATTTGTGCACTTTAGAGCCTTATTTGTGCACTTTTGCAAAAAAATTGAAAAATGCTTGAAAAACAATTTGTAAAAGAATATTTTTTTTTGAAAAAGTGCACAAATAAGACATTAAAGTGCACAAATAAGGCCCTAAAGTGCATGCTCCGCACGTCCGCACGGGAAGAGTGCTCCGCACGTCCGCACATACCCCATCTTCTTGATTATAAACGACCTTTGTATTTTCTATGGGATTTTTAATTTGTATGCAAGTGTTTTTTTGGGTCAAACTAATTATTGCATTTAATTGTACAAAATCTTAACTTTATAGCAAGTACAATGCAGGTTGAATTGTCTTTAGACTCCATTGTGCCCAGAAATGATCTCTTTCCAGATATTTTGTATGAGCTTGCCTATATATTTCAATGATACAATCAATCTTTATTAACATGATTTTCTATTTATGAGTTTTCTTTTCTAAGTAGCCATTCTTGAACATTGATCTACCAACAGTCATTGCAAGAGCACTTCCCTTGCCTAAAATGATGAAACCGAACCCCATCTTTCAAAAGAATCTCACAGTTTCTTACTGATGAAATGTACTTTGCTGCCGTGTGACAATCAGGGCAAACTCTTGTGTTCTTGATCACCCTAACGAGTGAGCTCCTCTTCTTCTTGATCAAGCCAAAGGCGATGGCTAATTTCTCAGGATGACTCATCAGGACCTTCTCCTTCTCCTTGTCATCCATCTTCTGATACACACATTTGACATCAGGCACATACCCCATCTTCTTGATTTCACTGATGAGCTGATGTAGCTCAAAGTACACCTCTGCTTCATCCGGATGAGGCTCGTCTTCTCTGAAAACGTGAGCTTTGTCGTCGATTTGTATCCAACACGTGCTATTCTGGCCTTTTATTCCTCGAGCAATCATCTCTTCCTTTAAATGGTTGACTTCTTCCCATCTATTGGCCATCGAGTACAGGTTCATCAAGAGAATGTAGTTAGCAGAGTTAAGTGGCTCCAAATTGAAGAGATGCTCAGCAGCAATCTTTCCCAGCTTCAAGTTGTTTTGGACCCGGCAAGACCGAAGAAGAGCGCCCCATATGGATGCGTCTGGCTCGATTGGCATTGTTTGGATGAAGTCCCAAGCTTCATCAAGATGGCCAGATCTTCCAAGAAGGTCTACCATGCACGAGTAATGCTCTATCGTCGGGGTTATGTTATAATCCGCTTTCATGATATCAAAGTACTTCCAACCCTCGTCAAGTAAACCCGAGTTCTTACATCCAGAGAGAAGAGCTGTGAAGGTTACAGCACCCGGTTCCACGCCCATTTCACACATTACGTCAAAAAGTGTGATAGCCTCCTTCCCACGACTATGAATCGCGTACCCAGTGATCATGCAATTCCAAGTGCCGATCGTTTTATCTTTCATCCTCCAGAAAATGTCGGAAGCACTCTCTACACTCCCGGATTTGGTGTACATGTCAATAAGAGCTGTTGCTACTATTGCATTTTCAATGAAGCCATTTCTTGTACATAGACAGTGTATCTCCTTACCCGTCTTCAACATTGACAAGGCCGCACAAGATTGGAGCGTGCTGGATATAGTGGCTGGATCAGGCCTGATATCATTCAGGATCATTTCACTTAAGAACTTGATCGCGTCAATATAGTTTCCGCTCCTTGAACATCCTGATATGACCGCAGTCCATGAAACTGAAGTAGGTTTCAAGCCAGATACCTCCATTTGGCGCAGCATTTCAGAAGCGTCTTTCACTCGTCCGTGCAACGAGTACCCAGAGAGAAGACCGGTCCATGTAAAAATATCTGGTTTGATTCCTTCCTCCTCCATCTGATTCAACAGCCTTAGAGCATCTTCAAAGAAACCTTTGGAGGAATATCCAAACATCAACGAGTTCCAGGTAACAATATTCCTAGTCTTCATTTGGTTAAACATGAATTGTGCTTTAACCAAGCTATCATTCTTTATGTACATGTCTAGCAAGATGGTTCCCACATAAACATCATAGTCGAGACAATTTCGTATAACGTAGCAGTGCAATTCCTTCCCTGCCCTTGGCAAATTCAGTTCACTCGCCGCTTGAATTGCAGGGTTGATTGCTCTCGTCTTTGGCTTGATTTTCGCGGTGGTCATCCTTTGTAGGATGGTCAATACTTGTTCATATAGCCCATGTTGAAAATGGCTAGACAAAAGGCAATTCCATGTCACCTCATCAGGTTCCACATTGCCAGTCTCCATCTCACCAAAGAGCTTCCATACTTCAGTAAAGTATCCAAGTGTAGCATAGCCTGAGATCATCGAGTTCCATGAAGATAGATCGCGTACTCTTACCGAATCAAACACCTTCCTAGCTAATCCAATTTCTCCATTCTTCTTGTAATAGTTAATCAAGAAATTACATACTTGTAAGTTCCTCTCCAATGCATTTCGAAGAGCATACCCATGAATCTGCTTTCCCTCATTCAAGGCTCCAACTTCTGCACAAGCTTGCAGAACTTTAGCAACTATGAAAGCGTCAGGCTTGAGGGAGGAAAATTGCATTTGTTGAAACAAGAGTAGTGCTTTATACGGGTCTGATTTCTGCACATTTGCCACAATCATCTCCCTCCAAAATGGAGTTGTTCTTTTTGGCATTTCGTCAAACACTTTATCAGCAAACTCTGCACCATAACACCTCCCATAAACGTCCAGCAATTCACGCTTCAAATTAACATCTAATTCAAAACCTTTTTTAATCAAGCAAGCATGAACCTCCATCCCTAGCCACACGTTCACCATAAGAGCGCAGATTTTTAATACAAAACAGAGAATCCATCTATCAAATTCCACTCCTTTCCCATGTAACTCCCCGAAAACCTGCAAAATCTCATATGGGTCTCCCCCAAAACTCTCATATTCCTTTAAGAATCTCTTCCACAACGTGTAATTCCTTGCAAACTCCAGAAAGAAAACAGTCACAGAGGACCTAAAATCACAAATTTTCAAATAAGCTCTGATCAAATCCCAATCCAATTTCCCCTTTCCTGGCAATTTAATCACATGGGCATGCAATTGTTTCACTGAACCCAACGATTTTAGCTTCCCAACATCATGGAAGGAGCCCAAGTTGGAGAAACACAGTGATAGTGGCGTTGAAGAGGAGTGATAAGTCACAGGGATAGATTCAACAGGACTGGGGCCTGCAACTCCATGAGCACAAGTTATAGTGGCGGGCATGTTGTAACAATTCTGAAAGGGAACGAGAAATTGATAATGGTGTGGATGATAGATGAGCTTGTCCATGGAGGAGGATCAGTATCCGTTAATTTTTTGAGCTTTTGGATTTGATGTTTGATGGGAGTGAGCAGTGAAGCGCAAACGCCGTTGAGTTTCATTTCGCAAAAGCCTGGTCTTTGTTACCTTTATTAACATTTTTGCCTATATTTTTTGATAGTTGAAATGAGTAAATTTCCATCATGGAACGACGTCGTATCGCCACTATCTCTGCTTGGCAAGGCAACGTGGTTATGCAAAGCTCTGTTCCTGGTTTCATGGTCAGCATCACTGCAACTATTCGTAGTTACGGCAACAAATGGGAAAGAAGAATCGGGACCGCCGAACCACCACCGAGTCAACTGGCCGTCGGAATCGAGGCGATCTCTCCGAAAAACCAGATTCCGAAGATGAAATCACTTCCACCGCCGCCAGAGAGCGCCGGAGCATAACGATCTTCGTCTTCTTCTTCATCATCTTGCCCGCCGTTTCAATTATCGTCTACGCTCTATACTTTCAGAGTCCTACAAACCCTATCACTCGCATTTCGACTAGTGATAGCTACGTCTTCCGACAAGGTCTCGTCAAATCCGATTTGAGATTCCAAGATATCTTGAATGTAACCCTCACACATGCCAATTTTTTTATTTCCCTTTTAAGATTCCATTTTTGTTTGAATTTCCTGGAGTGGAAATCATTTTGATTGTTTGAAAATTGCAGGAGCACAATAAGGTGTCGGAGAATACTAGTAGTCGGAATTTCGGAAATCCTGTGCTGGCATACATTACTCCGTGGTTTGTAGTAGTATTTCATCCTTCATATAATTACATTAGTTTCTGTTTTCAATTATAGTTTTGCGAAAATTGGGGATTTGATGGGATTGATTTGTGTGCAACAGGAACTCGGTAGGATGTGATTTGGCCAAGAGGTTCAATTCCAAATTTACGCATCTATCTCCCGTGTGGTATGATTTGAAAAGGTAGTGGATTTGGAGATTTAGTTTCCTTGTTATTGAATTCTTTTTCCGGATCTTAGGACACTTGAAGCAGGACTGACTTTTTACTAAGAAAATGTAGCTAGATATAAACAATAGTTATTGTGGATTCTGTATTCTGTTAAAGAAAGCAGTGAGGTTTGTATGAGATAGTGTTGATGGTTTTGTTTAGTGGGTTTGGGGAATGAGGACCTAAATTGATGTTTGATTAATGATTGCTCATGAAGTTTTCTCCAAACCCATTCCTCTAGGGGTGTGGTTAATGTATGGTCAAACCCAATTATTTGGTAAACCTAACAATTCTTGAAATTAACCAAACAAAAGCCTTGTCCATGGATTTTTTCTTCCAATCTGATTCCTGGTTTTGTATCGAAACACAAAGTAGAACCAATTGCCAGAGGGCCTCACAAGAGATAGTATTTTGTTAAATTATTCTCCTAATCCTTCTCGGTAGTTGATACTAGGCCATTTTGGTTTTCTGAGGTGAATCCATATTCCATCATTTGTTTCAGTATCTTGACTTTCAATTGTGATCTCACCACTATTGCTGTATTGCAAGTTGGTTTTAGTAATAGCATTTTTCTTGGTGAGTTTTATGAAATACATGTTCTCGAGTAAGACAAACATATACCTTTTTGGAAATTTGGTTCAAGCTCACAATGGAGGCCTTAGTTGGATTAGGGAAGGCAGCAGTTTTGATATGTATATTTATCTGTTTATCAACATCCAGAAACTGTTCCTTCTTAAGAGCTTTTTAATCTTATAGCTATTTTTGCATCCTTATTTACATTTCCAGTCAGGGGAAGGAATTGGTCTTGGAAGGGAGACATAATGCAGATATAGGATGGATTTCTGAGCTCAGAAAGAAAGGTGATGCCAAGGTTAGAACTCAGGAGCTATATAAACTGGTTTCTGATGTGGATTGTCATCTCATGTTCAGGACAAGTTACCTTTTTTCTATTGTTATTGGTGACATTTTTCTGGACATGTTTGTGAACTAGCTAATGATTTGCTGTTTGTTGTGACTGTAGTTTCCCATGTATGGGATTTCCTTGACTCTTTTGTAGTGATGTCATTGTTGTATCTGTCCCTCTCATGTAGGTTTTGCCAAGATTTGTCATTGAAGTTCATCCTAATGATCTGCTCAGGAAGAAGAAGCAGAGAGACAAAGCTATTGATCTCATTATTACAGAGTGCAAGTAAGCATCTAATCAAATTCTACTCCGATTGAAAAGTGGTAGGTAAGATATGTCATAGTAGAAAACAAATATAAAAAAAAACAGTAACTGAGATGAGTCTACAAATATCTCAAGGTGATGTTATCTATCAATCACTCTTGACCAATTTCACAAAATGTTTGAGAATAGCAAGTTTCTCTCTTCTTCGTGATTCCTATTGGCACAGTTGATTAAATATTACTAGAAAAGGCTTATTTCAAATAAAATACAGTGATGTACCATATCACTTATTGTTTATGACTTTTAACTCAGGGCTTCTCACAGACTTCCTACATTTTTTTCTGAAACTAGTAATCGCAGGAAATAAATTACGAATTAACTAGTCAGTGGTGTGGCGGTTTTCTTTTGTAAGTTTAAAGTGGATTAACTCTTATTGGCTATCAATCTGCAGAGAAATGGGCTATGACGGAGTGGTAATAGAATCTTGGTCGAGATGGACAGCTATCCTACACGATGCTTCCATGAGAAAAATGGTACTGCAGAAACTCAAATGAACCTCATTTGTTTTTATCTTTCACGTGAGTTACCTTGTTAACACCTCTAATTTTCTGTAGCAGTTGCTTCCAGTGGTTTGTTAACTAACACGATAGTGATGAACTTTTATCCAAACCAAGAGTTATTAGGAAATGTTACCTTTTTTGGAGTAGAGTAGTGCCTTTACCTCTGTAACTTCCAATTCATATATGACAGTTATACATTTATAAATACTTAAATGGGTTATTGACTTTGTGTCTATGGACTAAACAGATCTACTGTAATTAGCTCACTTTGTTTTATGAGGTTTTCTCTCTTTTAAGGTTCACATTTACGAGTGTGATCTCAATTTATTTATAGGCACTGGATTTTATCAGGCAACTTGGGGAAACCCTGCACACAGTGAGCTCAAATGAGAAGGACAAGCAACCTCTGGAGCTAATATATGTTATAGGCCCTCCAAATCTGGAGAAGCTCCAAAACCATGATTTTGGACCTGATGATTTGAAAAGCTTGAGTGGAGCTGTTGATGGGTTTTCTCTCATGACATATGACTTCTCAAATCCATACAACCCCGGGCCTAATGCGCCTCTGAAGTGGATTCACTCTACATTGCAACTTGTGCTTCGTAATGCTGATAAGAGCCTAGCCCGTAAAGTATTTCTTGGGCTCAATTTTTATGGATATGATTTTCTTCTAGCTGGAGGTATATCCGTATATGTCTTTTCCTTTTTACCCTTCTTTTTTGGGGCTTCAGCTCCTTCCACTAATGAGAATTCCTGGTGTTTAACACACATTGAGAGACAAATAATTGTGGATAGCAAAGTGGAAGCATGTGGATAGCAAAGTGGAAGCATTTCACATTTTCACTTGTGTTGTTCTTTTCCCTTATTGTATCAGTGGACATTGCCAAACTCCAATGGATGTATGAAATTGCAGGTGGTGGTGTTCAAGCTCTTACTGGCAGGGACTACATGAACTTATTAAAGCAACATAAGCCAGGAATAGTGTGGGAGAAGAACAGTGCAGAACATTACTTTATGTATTACGACGATCAGAATCGCCATCACGCAGTGTTTTACCCGTCTCTACTGTCAATATCCACCCGACTGGAAGAAGCTCGTTCATGGGGTGCTAGCATTTCGATATGGGAAATTGGACAAGGGTTTGATTATTTCTTTGATCTTCTATAACTGTAAGCATAACCTACACCTATTGTCACCTTACAATGTTTTTGCGGACTCCGAGAGTCCAATGAGTTAACTCTTGGTTTGTTTGCAGTGAGAAGCACAGGAAACATGTAAATCTGCTAAGTTTGTATTACGGCTTTGGGGAGACTGAGCTAAAACAGATGGTCAGATGTATGCTTGCCTTGACAGAAATCAGGTAATTTTTATACCAACTGTAAGGTATTTTGGGCGAAGTGGCTCTACATAATATTGAGTACAATATTTACCTTCAGTTGAAGAAAAGAAACGATGAGTTCTCATATGATCTAAGCTCTTAATTTACCCATTACATACGTGTTGTTATGTGTAAATTAGGTGCCGTACTATTACTCAAAATTTTGTTTGACACTAAAATCGAAGTACTAGTGTCGCACCTAATTTACCCGTTAAACACGGGGGTTGTGACAATGTGACGTGAGTATTAGGTGTGTCATTAGGCCTTGGAAATTCGGAGACTTTAACGTTAAAACTTGCATGTGTTAAGGTGTATGCAGTATCTATGTATGGTACAAGATCTTTAGGGTGTGTTTGATAGATATCGAGTTTTGGACTATTGGGTAGGGATTAGAAATCGGTTTGATTAGGAATATGGTTGGGAGTTTGAAAACCCCATACCTGTACTATTTGGTCACTGCAAATTGGAAGGATTACTTTAATAAATCAAGTAATGGTGCATAAAAACTCATTCCACTATCTTAAATGTGATAGTACAGCAGCAAACAACTACCCAAAACAAATGCTGCATCAAGTTGGATTTCTCTGTGGCAAATTGTATAGGTTGAGTTAAGGGGAAACGAAAAACACTCAGTGACTGGTCTGAGTCTTCTTGGAGGCCTGATCACGCTTGAATGTAGCAAACGCATTATCAAATACGTTACTCACGTGTTCGCACATACTCTTGAAATTCCGGCACGCATCTTTCAAAACCTCTGTTGCCGGATCACCTTCGAATCAAATCAAACACACACAATTTGCCTGTATTTTAGTATTGCACAAGCCACCAGTGAGGAATTATAAAACATATAGAGAGAGGAGTGGAAAAAGCATGTTACCAGTGGTTTGGACTCTGACATTAACCCTGGCCTCTGAAGGATGAGGAATCTTCAAGCCACAAAGTGATACCCTTGGACTGCAACAAATTATGAATACAGTACTACTTCATGACATGACATGACATATGAATGGATATTGATAGAATTGTTTAAAACTCCAGATGATGGTAACAACTACACAAAGTAGCATCCTCAATTCATCATCAATTATGCTGTGCAAGAACATAATGAATTAATGGCAATGCTAACTACTTACTCCTGATTGAGGATAATCCATAGAGGATTAGCCAAAGTATAATCCTCATCCGCTATCGAAAATGTTGCATTTTGTGCATCCTCTACTGTACCGTCTTCCATTCTCTGAAAAAATCAGCAAAGATTTGACTTTCAACCAATGCATACTCTTAATATCAGCCACTAGAAAAATTCCAATTGTACTTGCTAATTTCATACTTCCAAGAGCAAAAACAGCAGAAGAAATCTATGAAACAAATTAACATTACAAGTTAATTTCACGCAAATACCACAACACTAACTAAAATTCTTATAAAAAAGACATGAATCAAACCGGATATAATAGATCTAAACCAAACTAAATATAGGCAACATTCAAAACCAAAAGAATAGCAATTAAACCCAACAAATCACATCATCAGAAGAGCTTACATATATCCCCAAATTTTAAAAATAATAGACACGTAAAGTGGAGATGGTGAGAGCGGTGACGGCGATCGGCGATTTTTGGGAGGGAGAGTAAAGATTGTAGTTCCTGTTGGGAAAAGATAACCGTGTATATATAAAACATTATAGGAGGAATTAAAAATCAGTAAAACAACCTTGAAACTAAAAGATATGATTTCCTAAAAGAGAAAGAAAGATACTCCTGTCCCTTTTTGTTTGTCCCATGGGGGAGGGGTACAATTGTCGAGACGAGTTTTGTATCGTTAATATTTCTAATTACATAATCCTAAAAATTATAATTTTTTGATATTATCAAAGTACTCGTTGAGACGAATTAAACAAGATCCCATATGACTATGCTTTTTCTTATATATTGGAAGAAATCTTAAAGATTCTCTTCAACTGTAAATAGTGTTAAAATTGGTCATGGGACAAACATTTAGGGACGGAGGGAATATAATCTAATTATAAAGAAGGTAATCAGATTCTAACAAAAAAGTGTTAGTCGGAGTCGTTCGATGAGTCAGAGATTAGTATTGTAAAGATCATGATAGGGACGGCCTTTCAATCCAAATGTTTTACGAAGATTCAATTATAGTTAACGATTATGTATAATTTTTTGGATAAGTATCATGTGAGAATATATATTAGGGTGAGAAATGAGAATAAATTCTTGGATTATAAATAAACCAAAGGCTAGGATTAAACTTTTATTAAAAGATAATGTGCATGACACATGATCTCATTTTTTAGAGTTTGATCGGTCAACATGACTGGTCAAACCAGAACTCCGGCGTTGACCGGTCAAAGTTTTTTTTTTTTTCAGGCACAATTTTTGACTTGCGACTGTATGTGCATTGATATTGCATAAAATATGTATAGGATTTTTTACTATATGTGTGACTTTGTGTATGTGAAAACTCATGCACTTCTCAGCATGTGCATATGTTTTAGCTTGTGTGTGCATAGATTTTGACATATATTTGCATCTAAATTCTACTTGTGTGTATTATTTTCTTAGGTTAAAATATTGTACATGAGTTTTGGCTTGTATGTGCACCTAAATTACATAAATTTTGTATAGGATTTTGATTATATGTGTGACTTTGTGTATGTGAAAACTCATGCACATACATGTAAAAACTTATGCATGTATTTCAGAGAATGTGCATATGTTTTGGCATGTGTGCATAAATTTTGACCTGTATGTGCATCTAAATTCTACTTGTGTGTGTTGTTTTCTTGGGTTAAAATATGCATGAGTTTTGGCTTGTATGTGTATACCTATTGAAGTGCATGTCTTTTTGCTTGTATGTGCATATAAATTGAACTAGATGTGCATAGAGTTTGACTATATGTGACTTTTTGTAAGTGAAAACTTATGCACACACATGTAAAATCTTAAATACTTTACAGAATGTGTATAGATTTTGTCTTGTAAGTGCATGAATTTTGAATTGTCTGTGCATCTAAATTTTACTTGTATGCATCGTTTTCTTGGCTTGATATGTGCATGAGTTTTTGACTTGTATGTGCATACCATTTGAAACACACGTCTTTTTGCTTGAATGTGTACATGTCAAAACTTATGCACATACAATGTATAACTCATGCACATTTTCTCTAGAAAACAATGCATATTTTTTACAATCTTGAGATGCACATACATGTAGTGGCGGATCTAGAACATTTTATTTTATTTTTGGTGAGAAATCTAGAACATTTTATAGGGGGGGGGGGGGGGCTCGAAGTCTTTTAGAAAATTTAAACATAATTAGTTGAGATTTACAAAACTAGCGACACAAGAAATTCATTACAAAAAATTGTCGTTTTCAACTCTTCAAACTACAAAAGGGGTAAATACATCCTGTGGGTTCTCATAGTCTGGAGAGGTTAAATATTCAACCAATGGTCCGTTCAACATTTCAAATAACTTAATCAATTCCTAAAAAATTAACTATAAACAAACATTCCAACTAATATCAATATAATTAAAGATTCCTTAACTTATGAATGTATTGTAGACTTTAAGCAAATATAAATTAATAGATATAATTCATACAAATTTTCACTTTTAATCAAACCCTAAGACAACTAAAACTTACAAATTTTGGACTAAATCTGAGGCGGTGGGCGCAGGCCGCTCGGCGAACTAGTTGTTGGTGGCCGGTGGCGTCAGAAGGCGGCCGGAAATTCGCCGGGAGAGTTGGAGATCGCCGGTGCGAGTGTGCGATTGGGCGCTTACTGATATGCTTGACTGCTTCTATTTTTTTGTTTGAAAAGGATGTGTCTTTGGTAGTGTGCTCAAGAAAAAGAGTTTTGACCTTTTCTTATTAAAAAAACATTTTTTTAATAAAGAAAAAGGGGCAGAGGGACTGATTAGTTTTTTTTAACAAAACGGCCCAAAACGACGTCGTACTCTATAATTATTATTTTTCGTGAGTCGTCTTCTCCGCTGGACCGCTATGCTGGTTTACAGAATTCCAGATCTGCTACACTGTTGTTGCTCGCCTTCAATGGCGTCGGGGGAGCTCAGCGCCGGTCCGAATAGGCATCTCGTCGGAGGTAAGAGGGGGCGGCCGCCCCCCTAGCCCCCCTAGATCCGCCTCTGCATACATGTCAATATTGATGCACATACAAGCCAAATTTATGCACATACAAGCCAAATTTATGCACATGTCATCTCAAGCAAAAAATTATTCTTGGAAAAAGTCGGGCTGCGAAAAATTCAATGGAAAAAATGACCGGACAACACCTTATAAAATTTTAATGCACATACAAGTCAATATTGATGCACACACAAGTAACAAATGGTGCACATGCCAGCGTAAGCAAACAATGAACCCGAAAAAAAATGGGCCGGAAAGAAAAAAAAACTTAGGCCGGACAACGCCTTATAAAATTTTGATGAACATATAGGACAATATAGATGCATACACAAGCCAAAATGTATGCACATGCCATCTTTAGTAAAAAAATTGACCCGAAAAAAAAAACTGGTCCCGAAAAAAAAATAAAAAATAAAAAATTGACCGGTCAACGCCGAAGCTCCGGCGTTGACCGGCTAGTAACCGGTTTGACCAGTTAATTAAATGAGTCTAATCCTAGTCTTTGGATTTTTTCAAATCCAAAGACTAGGAGCTATTCTCATTTCTCACCATAATGTTCATTCTCACCGGATTCACATCCTAATTTTTTTTACAATTATTGAAACTAATAATCTATCTATGGAATTTGATCATGTGAGAATGATCATTATGGTGTAAAATGAGAATGATCCTATAGCCTTTGGATGAAGACAAATTCAAGGGCTTGAATCAAACTTTCATTAAAGGGGGCATGTGCCATGCACATGACCCCTTGGTCAAACTTCACTTGTCGGTCAACGTCGGACTCCGGCGGTCAATGCCGATCACCGGCGGTCAACGTCGGCGTTGACCATTTTTTTTTTCGGGTCTAAAATTTGTTTTTTTGGGACGAAAATTTTATTTTATGGGCCAAAATTTTCTATGCACATTCCTTATTAAAGTTATGCACATTTCTTCAGAATTTCATGCACTTTTGAAAAAAAGAGCAATGCATGTTAAAAACTAAATGAATTTCACATCTAGTACAAAAATAAATACACAAGTATACTATTCTATGTGCACGTACATGCAAAAACTCACGCACTTCAATAATCATCCACACACGGTCTAAAACGCATGCACATTTTTAACACAAACCCGATATATGGTGTACAAATAAGCCATTATTCATGCACATACACGCATAGATGTATGCACTTCACACGTATTGCACTGGATGTGCATGTAAATTGGTTTGAATGTGCATAATGTTTGCATTGTATATGTTAGTACAAATCATGTGCACATACAAGCCATTATCCATGCACATACATGCATAGACGTATGCACTTCACACGTAATGGCTTGAATGTGCGTGCAAAATGGCTTGAATGTGCATAATGTTTGCACTGGATGTGCGGAAAAAATCTAAACCCCGAAAATAAACATTTTAGGAGAAAAAAAGCTTGAACGGTTAGAAGTGCATGAAATATTGCGTGAATGTGCATATAAAATTTTGGGTCGGATACAAAAAAATCGTCCAAAGAAAAAAAAAATGTTGGCTCCGTAAAAAAAAGTTAACCGGTTTTACGTCGGTCAAAAGTGCATGAAATTATGTTGAAATGTGCATAGAAAATTTTGGCCCAGAAAATGAAAATTCCGCCCCAAAAAAATAAATTTGGGGCAAAAAAAAAAAAAACCGGTCAACGCCGGCGTTGACCGCCAATGCCGGAGTTGATCCACTTAAGTGGTCATGTCCATGGCACATGACCACTTAAATGAATCTTTTATCTCCACCCTTGGATGGAAGTCCATCCAAGAGTGGAGGTTCATTCTCATTTTACACCATAAGCCCTATTCTCACTTGATCAAACCCCATGTATTAATCCAATATATGATACCCTGATCTTATGAGAAAAAGGGTACAGAAAAGCACTCGATATCGTAAATAGTTTGGTCGTCAAGTAGATGCATTGTCACCTATAAATGTTACCTGGAAACTCCAAAGAGTAGCGCTTCCCCTTTTTGGTCATCCTTGCTTAAAACTAGGGAAAAACTATATGCACACGAAAAATCGCCTAAATGCACACTATTTGGTACGGTTAATGTAGCAGTACAACTTGGCGCGTTAACAATAGCAGCACAAGGGGCAAAAGTGAAAAAAAAACGGAAACAATACCAGCCTTGTGCATTAATAGTAGCAGTACAGCTACTGTAGCTGTGTGCTAACATTAGCAGCACAACTACTGTAGCTTTACTAGAACTGGGCCTGTATGCCCAATTATAGTACATGCCATGTGTTAACATTAGCAGTACACCTGTACTGCTAATGTTAACGCACCAAAAAATAAAATAAAATTGGGTTAACATTAACAGTACAACTATATGATATAACCAAATTGGATATAACTATAAGGATATAACCAAATTGGATATAACTATTGATGCGCCCCTGCCCACCATGACTGCTACAGAGGAAGAGGAAGCTATGAGCATTCGCTCAGAAGGGCCAATAACACGAGCGTGTGCCAAAGCAATTGCCGACGCGACACAATCAATGGTTGCCCGCGTCGTCGCAAGCCAAGGAACGCAAGAGACCGCGTTCTCCCTCAGAAGCCTTCAACACAGTCTAGAGAACGCGTTATCTGTTATCATTCTCTCAACCATTAGTTGAACGCGATCTTTGTATTGTTTGCAATTTCAGAACATTATTATTTTAGTTATTTTTTTTAGGGCGTGTGTTCCACGCGGGCCGGCCCATTAAGCGAGACTCAGCCCATCCGAGTCCCGCTATCTCTTATAAAAGGTCAACTCGACCTTCTGTATTAGGTTACGCATTATTTTAATCTAAGATTACTTGTCGAGAGATTTTGCCTCCATTCTCTTAGATCTGCGTCACCCCAAACTCTGTCTTCTCATCTCTTTCACTCCGCCGCCGACGCTATGGCCACCACTCGATCTTCTTCGAGTCTATCCCCTCCGCTGCCGACGCTACGACCCTCACTCGATCTTTCGAGTCTATCTCCTCCGCTACCGACGCTACGGCTTCTCTCTCCATCTCGAGCCACCATTCCAACAACACGTTCCACCTCCTCAAACCCCACTTTCGACGCGTGTGACTTCCCACCAAGATCATAGATCCGACATCCGAAGCAGGAACGCATCAACTGGCATCAGAGTCTTTGATCTTGTAAGTCGCTTGTCAAGTTTCATTTGTTCATGAATTTTTTTTCTCCCACATCATCCTTGCTTCCGCCATAATCACTCAATTTTTTTTCTCTCTCTCATACACATGCTAGTCCTTTCGGTTTCTACAAGAGAATCTCTTGGCCGAATAGTTGTTTGATCCACGCGCGAAACTGGTGTGATTTGTTTTGCATGAAATCTGTGTAATTAATTGATTGATTCTCTTAATTAATTGCTTAAATCTCGCTTGCATATCTTGCCATATTTGCTCGTGTTGACCGTTACGAATCTGAATCAAATCTTCTCTCTCTCCTATCGCGCAAATCTCGCGATTTCTTTTCTTAAGTTACTTAGCCGTTTATTTTTATTTTATTTAATTCTTATCCGATCTTCAATCAAAAGTCAAAGATTAAGATCTCGGATTTGAATTTCAAATTCAAAAGTCAAAGTCGCATTAAAAAAAAAAAGACGCGACAAATTAAAAAGAAAAGAAAAGGAAAGCCAAAATAAGGCAACCTTCTTCCCTCAACGGCTAGACTCATCTTCTTCATCTCTCCACCGTCTAGTGTCACGCTTGGAAGTGTGTCTTGTGTGTGCGCGTTGTTTACGCAAGAGGTTAAGACTTCTTTCTTTTGGTTTCGTTTGCTTTTGTGCTTGCATATCACACTTGCATTGCTTGCCTTTAGCCGCCCTCACGGCCAAAAGAATGCGCCCTCCTACGTGAATACTTGTTTCTTGTTCAGTGCTTACTTGTTCTTTGGTTTTGTATTGTCTTTTGTTCGTTTTACTCGCGATGTCTGGTCATATTGTGATAGGTAGCCTTACGGCACCCACATGTGGAAATATCCAAGGAGATGGCAACAACCACCCACCACCACAAAACATCGCGCAACATGAAGTGGCACCACTCGCCAACCCTCCCCAACAAGATCCCATTCTGGAGCTCTCCGAGGAATAACGCGATATCCAAGAACTTAGGTGCCAAGTTGTCGAATTTCAAGCCATGCAACACGCTTCGACGACCCAACCCACACCAACTTTGATGGTCCCAATGGACACTCTGGGCGCGCCGCGTCAAACTGCAGCCGGGCCAAGTAAACAACGCGTTGACAAGGGCAAAAGAGTGATGCCCTCCACCTCCAACTTGCAACCGCGTCTTCAAAGGATCCAATCAGTGATCGAAAGCCGACAAGGCTATGTGTCGCATCGCGACCGCAATACACCGAGGGCAACAGCAGCCGGCTACGACAGCGACTCCGACCGCGACGAGGATTCCCATGGTGAGTACTCTGAACCCTTTGACTTCAATGACAGGTATGAACCACGAGGGACAAGACACCACCGCGAGATTGCCTCAACTCCGCTTGTTGGCCGAGCCAAACGAGAAGAACGCGACTCAGGTCTGCCGCGTCGATCCAATCGCACCCCAGACGCTGTGCAGCGTCAGCGTCGCCATGATCCCACCCCAGTACCATTCGACGTCAATGACCACCTTGGCCATCAAAGCGCGCGTACTCCACGTTATGGCTCCGATGGCTATGGATCGACGACGCCGACAATACATGATGATTTCAATGAGTTCGACGAGGAGGAGATGGAAGACGCAGGGCTCATCAATCCAGGTTCCTTCCATCCTCCCCTCGGTGATCCCATTGAACTCCAAGATAGGCCAGCGGATTGGATTCCATCTCCACTCTATCCAGTAGGACCACCGCATCGCGTTCCAGGCGAGAACAGACGTGACTCTCGTGGCCACCACCACGGAGACATGCCGCATGACGCTCGTCACCAACACGATGTCCCTGTTCCTAGAAGAAGACATGGACGCGCTGACTACAACGCGCCTCCTAGGGACTTTGCACTGACGACATCCCGGGTCGCCACGCTCGCGGTCAACAACATCGCGCTCATGATCCTGCACAACGCGCTTATGCGCCTAAACTTGCTCAACATCCACCAAGGCTAAGCCGCCATGAGGTAAAAATCAAAATTGAGCATTTCTTTGGTGAATATGATCCCGCTGTGTTTCTTGAGTGGTTGCAGGCTACAGAGTATACTTTGCGATACTGCAAAGTCCCCCAGAAGAGCATGTTGACGCGGCAACGCTGCATTTCAGAGGTGCTGCACGCGTTTGGTACCACAGGTTCGTGGACGATCGCGTTCGTCGACACCTTTTTCCCATCACGAATTGGCACCAGCTCGTGTATGTCATGACACAGAAGTACGTGCCAGCGGACTACAGAAATCAAATGCGAATGGAGATCGCCATGGCGCGTCAAGGCTCCAAAACACCTCTGGAGTTCTTCTCTCAATTGGAGGACATGTACTACAAAGCCATCATCAGTGTCGACCCGTCCACACTGCAAACGAAATTTCTCAGTGGCTTGAATGTCTCCATCCGTGACCAACTCGAGATATTGCCAATCAAGGATCTGAATACCTTGACTCACACCGCGATGCAACTCCAGAAACAACAAACGCGTCGTCGGCAATCCACTTGGCAAACTCCTGGTCAAAGAAGGTATGATTCTAACTCTGGTCAATCCCCTTCTACTAATGTGCGCGGCCCACCCACAGGAACCACCGCGTCAAATCAAAACAGACAGGGGAAGATCAGGACAACACCCAACAATGCTCCTCGCGCGCCGCCACCAAAGGGCACATCACCAACTCCAGAACGCGCGCGAGACTTGGAATTTTATAAGTGTGGAGGACGAGGCCACTACCAGAGAACTTGCCCAAACAACAAGAAAGTCCTCTTCTCCAGCCTCTCCACAGGATATGAGTCTTATGAGGAGGAGGACACAATCCTTGAGACCATCGAAGAAGGGTTCGAAGATGACGAGGAGGCTTACATTTGTGAAGCCACCGCGCTACATGAAGGCACACCTCTGAGCCTTGTCACGCGACGTCTCCTCATTGTCAAGGAAGCAACACTTGGCGACCAACGCGAGAATCTATTCCACACGCGTTGCTTGGTCAAGACCGCATCCTTGAGCGTCATCATCGTTGGAGGCAGCTGTTGCAACATCATCAATGAAAAGGTGGTCACTCATTTCAACCTTCCCACCACTCCTCACCCACAACCATATGGGCTCCAATGGATTTCTTCGAATTCTGGTAACACTATAACTCGTCAATGTCTGATTTCTTTCTCCATGGGTCAATATACAAATTTTGTCCTTTGTGATGTCATTGCAATGGACGCCACACATCTTTTGTTGGGGCGTCCATGACAATTTGACAGGCGCGTTCTTCACGATGGCTATTTAAACACTTATGTGTTTACTTACCATGGGAAACACGTCACGCTCTTACCTATGTCTCCTCATGAGATTTTACAAGACTAGGTTGAGCGTGATCGACAGAAGGCACTGGAAGCATCCAAGAACCAGAGTCCAAGTAGTACGCGTTCTTCCACTGGGCACGAAGTTGCTACAAACGACAACGCGTCCACTGATCCAACGCGTACCAATGAAGGGTGAAAGACCACGCACAAAAGCAACAGGTTGAAAGGCACCTGTGAGCACAGACTGCTGCTGGCGCAGCCAAGCGACCTCACTGCCCCCTTGAGTGGCAAGGCACCCTGTTTCCTTTTAGTGCCCACGCGTTGCAACCAAGAGACCCCCATCATGGAAGCTTTGCCGAGCGCGATCTCTGAGCTGCTTGAAGAGTTCAACGACTTATTCCCAGAAGAGCTTCCCCAAGGCCTTCCACCTTTGCGAGGCATTGAGCACCAAATTGACTTGATGCCTGGTGCCTCCCTCCCAAATCGCGTTGCCTATCGCGCTGGCCCAGATGAAACCAAGGAGCTACAGCGCCAAGTGCAAGAACTTCTGGATCGCGGCTACGTAAGGGAATCACTAAGCCCTTGCACGGTCACCGTGATCCTGGTGCCTAAGAAAGATGGCTCATGGCGCATGTGTGTCGACTGCCGCGCCATCAATCAGATCACAGTCAAGTACAGACATCCAATACCACGCCTCGACGACATGCTCGATGAGTTGCATGGCACCACCCACTTCACCAAGATTGACTTGAAGAGCGACTATCACCAGATTCGCATGAACGAGGGTAATGAATGGAAGACCGTGTTCAAGACCAAATATGGGCTTTATGAATGGCTAGTCATGCCATTTGGTCTCACCAACGTGCCAAGCACGTTCATGAGGCTCATGAACCATGTGTTGAGGGAATTTCTGGGGAAATTTGTTGTAGTGTACTTTGACGACATTCTGGTGTATTCGCGTAGTCTTGAAAATCATGTAAAGAACCTTAGGCTTGTGTTAGAGTGCTTGAGACGCGAACAATTGTATGCCAACCTTGGCAAGTGTCGTTTTGCAGCCGACACCACGAACTTTCTGGGCTACGTGGTCTCCAAAGATGGACTCCGCGTAGATGAAGACAAAGTGAAGGCAATTCGAGATTGGCCAACACCCACAACACCCACAATGGTTAGAAGCTTCCTTGGATTGGCATGCTTCTACAAGAGATTTGTTCGCAATTTCAGTTCCATCGCCGCGCCTCTCCATGAGCTCACAAAGAAAGGCGCCGCGGTGAATTGGAAGGAGACCCACAATCAGGCGTTTAACGCGCTGAAAGAGGCCTTGTGCAACGCGCCACTGCTCCAACTCCCAGACTTCAACAAGCACTTTGAAGTGGAATGTGACGCGTCAAATGTGGGGATTGGTGGGGTGCTCCACCAAGAGAAGAGGCCCATCGCGTTCTTTAGCGGGAAACTCACAGGGGCAACTTTGAACTACCCCACCTACGACAAGGAGCTCCATGCGCTTGTTCGCGTCCTCAAGACATGACAACATTACCTATGGCCACGCGAGTTCGTGATCCACTCGGACCACGCGGCCATCAGCTATCTCAAGAGTCAAGCACACCTCAGCCGTCGCCATGCTCGTTGGATAGAATTTATGGAGACGTTTCCTTACGTCGTTGTGCATAAAAAAGGTAAGGAGAATGTGGTCGCCGATGCCCTTTCTCGCAGGTATGTCCTCCTTACTCATCTTCAATCTAAACTTCTTGGCTTCGCGTTGATTAAAGATTTATATCCGATTGATCCATTCTTTAAGCCAATTGTAGAACACTGCCTTAGGGACCGCGAGTTTCAGACCTATTTCTTTCATGAGGGGTACCTTTACAAAGCAGGGCGCTTGTGCATTCCTAGTTCACCTATTAGGAAACTCCTCATCCAAGAAGCCCATGAAGGACGCGGTCATTTTGGGGTTACCAAGACTCTAGCGCTCTTCGCGAGCATTTCTTTTGGCCGCGCATGACCACTCAGGTGACGCGATATTGCACAAGTTGCGTCACGTGTCAACGCACTAAGTCTACTTCCCATCCTTAGTGTCTCTACACGCCTCTACACAATCCATTAAGCCCTTGGAAAGATTTGTCCATGGACTTCATCACAGGTTTGCCCCTCTCTCGTAAGAGTAAAGATTCAATCTTTGTAGTTGTAGATAGGTTTTTAAAAATGGCCCATTTTATCGCGTGTAAGACCACACACACTACTAGTGAAATTGCCACGTTGTTCTTTGACAACGTGGTCCGTTTACATGGGATACCAAGGACTGTCGTGAGTGATCGCGATACCAAAATTGTAGGCCTTTTCTGGAGAACACTTTGGTGGAAGCTGGGTACCAACCTTTTGTATTCCACTAGCTACCACCCACAAACTGATGGTCAAACTGAGGTGACCAATCGAACCCTAGGAGCCCTCCTTAGGACCATGCTCAAATCCAACCCAAAACGTTGGGAGGACTTACTTGCAATTGTTGAGTTTTCTTACAACAGGTCCAGGCACTCCGCGACAAAGCTCACTCCGTTCGAGGTGGTCTATGACAGAAACCCACTGACTCCGCTGGACATACTATCGCGTCCTCTGAAGGATAATGAGCACCCTAGCGCGGCCAACCGCGCCGTGATGATCCAGGATCTGCATCAGCGAACGCGAGAGCAGTTGGAACGCCGCGCTGATCAATATGCCAAACAGCACAACCGTGGGCGCTGCCGCGTTATATTTGCCCCAGGGGACTTGGTATGGGTGCACCTTCGCAAAGGCCGTTTTCCAGCTAAACGCAAATCCAAGCTGGCCCCACGTGGTGATGACCCTTTCTGTGTTGTGAAGGCAATTGAAGACAACGCATACGAGATCGCGCTTCCACCAGACTACGATGTCCACGCGACCTTCAACGTCGCCGACTTGGAACTATATGTGGAGCCCGATTTCGATGATGGTGAAGCGGGGACGCTTCACAGCCAAGTGGGGGAGGGTGATACGCCCCTGCCCACCATGACTGCTACAGAGGAAGAGGAAGCTATGAGTATTCGTTCAGAAGGGCCAATAACACGAGCGCGTGCCAAAGCAATTGCCGACGCGACAAATCAGTGGTTGCCCGCGTCGTCGCAAGCCAAGGAACGCAAGAGACCGCATTCTCCCTCAGAAGCCTTCAACACAGTCTAGAGAACGCGTTCTCTGTTATCATTCTCTCAACCATTAGTTGAACGCGATCTTTGTATTGTTTGCAATTTCAGAACATTATTATTTTAGTTATTTATTTTACGGCGTGTGTTCCACGCGTGTCGCGTGGGCCGGCCCATTAAGCGAGACTTGGCCCATCCGAGTCCCGCTATCTCTTATAAAAGGTTAACTCGACCTTCTGTATTAGGTTATGCATCATTTAATCTAAGATTACTTGTCGAGAGCTTTTGCCTCCATTCTCTTAGATCTGCGTCACCCCAAACTCTGTCTTCTCATCTCTTTCACTCTGCCGCCGACGCTACGGCCACCACTCGATCTTCTTCGAGTCTATCCCCTCCACTGTCGACGCTACGGCCCTCACTCGATCTTTCGAGTCTATCTCCTCCGCTGCCGACGCTACGGCTTCGCTCTCCATCTCGAGCCACCATTCCAACAACGCGTTCTACCTCCTCAAACCCCACTTTCGACGCGTGCGACTTCCCACCAAGATCATAGATCCGGCATCCCAAGCAGGAATGCATCAACTATACTATATAATCATAGTATATAACTATAAGATATAATCATAGTATATAACTATATAATATAATATAAAATAGTATATAATCATATTATATAACTATAGGATATAACGATATGATATAACCAAATTGGATATAATCAGAGTATAAAACTATAGAATATAATACATGATATAACCATAGTATATATAACCAAATTGGATATAACTATAAGGATATAACCATAGTATATAACTATAGGATATAACGATATGATGTAACCAAATTGGATATAGCCATAGTATATAACTATAGGATATAATATAACCATAGTATATAACAATAAAATGTAACCATAAAATATAATTAGACCTGTGCAAACAAGGGCCGGCCCGCCCGCCCGTCAGGAATTACGGGCCCGGATAAGGATTCCGGCCCGTTCGGGCTGGCGGGCCGGGCCCGATAACAGGGTCAAGCCCGTACGGGCCGCTCGGCCCGTATAAAATTTTAATTATATAAAAATATATTAAAAAATACATTAAAAAATAAATATAGCCTAAAAAATATATTAAACAAATAATTTAACGGGCCGGTCTGTCCCGTTAAATACCAAATTTTTTTAAAAAATATAGTAAAAAATAATTTTAAAATAGGTTATATGACATGCGGGCACGGTTAGCATGTTGGGCCCGACAAACGGGCTCAGCCCGGCCCGGGCCCGCAAAAACGGGCTCAAAATTTGGCTCATGCCCGGCCCGGGCCCGACCCGCATTTATACAGGTCTAAATATAATCATAGGATATAACGATATGATATAACCAAATTTGATATAACCAAATTGGATATAACTATAAGATATAATCATAGTATATAACTATATAATATAACCATAGTATATAACTATAGAATATATACTATGATTATATCTTATAGTTATATCCAATTTGGTTATATTCTATAGTTATATACTATGATTATATCATATATCTTATAGTTATATAACTATATGATATAACCAAATTGGATATAACTATAAGGATATATATAACCAAATTGAATATAACTATAAGATATAATCATAATATATAACTATATGATATAATCATAGTATATAACTATAGGATGTAATATAAGATATAACTATAGGATATAACGATATGATGTAACCAAATTGGATATAACCATAGTCTATAACTATAGGATATAACCCAAGTATATAACAATAGAATATAACCATAAGATATAATCATAATATATAACTATAAGATATAACGATATGATATAACCAAATTGGATAAAACTATAAGATATAATCATAGCATATAACTATATAATATAACAAAATTGGATATAACTATAATATATAATCATAGTATATAACTATATGATATAACCATATTATAATTTTATAGTTATATATTATGGTTATAATTTTATAGTTATAATCGTTATATCCTATAGTTATATACTATGGGTATATCCTATATTATATTCTATAGTTATATACTATGATTATATCATATAGTTATATACTATGATTATATCTTATAGTTATATCCAATTTGGTTATATCATATCGTTATATCCTATAGTTATATACTATGATTATATCTTATGGTTATATTCTATTGTTTTATGCTATGGTTATATCCTATATTATATTCTATAGTTATATACTATGATTATATCATATAGTTATATATTATAATTATATCCAATTTGGTTATATCCTTATAGTTATATCAAATTTGGTCATATCCTTATAGTTACATCCAATTTGGTTATATATTATGGTTATATTCTATATTTATATACTATGGTTATATCTTGTATTATATTCTATAGTTATATACTATGGTTACATCCAATTTGGTTATATCATGTCGTTATATCCTATAGTTATATACTATGGTTATATACTATATTATATTATATAGTTATATACTATGATTATATCTTATAGTTATATCCAATTTGGTTATATAGACCTGAGCAAACGCGGGTTGGCCCGCCCGGCCCGGCCGGCCCGCCCGGCAAATAATACGGAGATGGACAAGGATTCTAGCCCGAACGGGCCGCTCGGCCCGACCCGCATATTATTTTTAATTAATATAAAAATATATAACAAATATATATAATAAAAAAACCTAACTTAAAATTACTTACCCTTTTCTTATTAATAGTATTAAATAATTAATTTGGAAAATAAAAAATATTAAAAAAAAATACTTGAGAATGACCAACCGGGCCGCTTGGGGGCCGGTCCGACCCGGAATTACGGGCGGGTCCGGTTAAGGTTTTCGGCCCGAATAACGGACTGGGCCCGAACCCGGTCTGCTGAAACGGGCCGCGAAAATGGGTCTGACCCGGCCCGTACTCGTGTTTGATCGGGTCTAGTTATATCCTATAGTTATATACTATGATTATATCTTATGGTTATATTCTATTGTTATATACTATGGTTATATCATATACCCGTGTTTGATCGGGCCGTACATTTTTTTTTTCAACAATTTTTTTTTCGTTTTCGTCCCCTAATCATTCTGGAGTAGCCTATATAGAAGGTTCACAAATAAGCACTAAATGTTCATTTATTTGTCCATTCACGTTCACAAATAAGCACTGAATGTTCAAAGACATGTGTTGGAACATGATCATGTTATATGTGAACTTTTACGACACATAAAATGAACATGTAGTACTTATATGTGAACGTCAATAAATCAATAATTGTCTATTCCAGAACGATCAGAGACAATAAATAAATACAAAAAAAAATGTTGATCGAAAAAAGAAGAAAAGTTCACTGTATTTACGGTTATGCCACCGCGTCACTATTCACTCTCCCCCCCCCCTTTTTTAACAGTACCGTCCCTTGAATATTACCCCCCAGATAATGAACATTACCGCCCAGATAATGAACATGTGGTGTCAATTTATGAACGCGACCGTTTCGCACTTCGCACGGTAAGCATATTTCGCATCCGAAACGGACTCTATAGCCTTATAGTTATATCCAATTTGGTTATATATATTATGGTTATATCATGTATTATATTCTATAGTTTTATACTATGGTTATATCTAATTTGATTATATCATATCGTTATATCCCATAGTTATATATACTATGGTTATATATTATATTATATTATATAGTTATATACTATGGTTATATTATATAGTTATATACTATGATTATATAGTATAGTCATATCAAATTTGGTTATATCCTTATAATTATATCCAATTTGGTTATATCATATAGTTATACTGTTAATGTTAACATTTTTTTGTGTGCGTTAACATTAGCAGTACAGGTGTACTGCTAATGTTAACGCACGACATGTACTGTAATTGGGCCGCGTTACAGGCCCAACTGCTAATTTTGTGTTACAAACCTTAACGCACAGCTACAGTGCCCGGACTGCTAATTTAAACGCATAGCTGCTACTCCTGCTAGGATTTTTCTATTTTTTACCGCTTTTGCCCCTTGTGCGGCTAAACTAAACGCACTAATTTGTACTGCTACATTTAACGCACCAAATAGTGTTTATTTAGACATTATTCCGTGTGCATATAGGGAGACCCTACAACTATACACTTTCTTGCACGCTGTCCATACGAGTAACCAAGGCCAGCCTTCAGGGTTGTTGACTTAGGGCGGCTGCCTAGGGCCAAGATTAGGAGGAGTCCATATCAAATATCAAGTAGTATTAATATATTTATTAATTAAGAAAGAAAACATAAAAAAAGTTAATCTAGTGAGTGAAAGTACAATTTGCTTTCAAAATGTCTTAGGTTCAAATCTCAATAGCTTCACCTTTTTCATTTAATATATAGGTCCTATTTCTCGTTTAATTGATTATTTTTTTTACTGTGCTAGTTTTTTTATTCGTGAAGCCCTTGTTATTCTTTTTTTGGCAAAATAAAAAACTCAAACTTTTTAATTTTATCTTATATAATGTATATAACATTTTTCCTTTAATATGTAATCCATTTCTCTTTTAGTTAATTTTAACTTCTAATTTTCTTTATTGTACTAGTTTTTCCATATGTAAAGCCCTTTCTATTTTTGTTTTGAAAAATAAGAAATTCAAATGGTTTCGTTTTTATCTTATATTTGTATATAACATTTTTCTTTTAACATATGGGCCCTATTTCTCTATTAGTTAATTTTCACACTTAATTTTATTTATTGTACTAGTTTTCAATATGTGATGCCCTCTTTATTTATTTTTTTGCAAAATAAGAAACTCAATTTTTTTTTGTTTTTATCTTGTATTATGTATATAACATTTATCATTCAATATGTGAATCCATTTCTCTTTTATTTATTTTTAATTTTTAATTTTCTTCATTGTTACTAGTTTTTTTATATGTAAAGCTCTTTTTATTATTTTCTGCAAAATAAGAAACTCAAACTTTTTAATTTTTATATTATATGTATATATTATTTTTCATTTAATATGTGGCCCTCTATTCTATTTTAGTTAGTTTTAATTTTTTTTTGTTGTACTGTTTTTTAATATGTTAAACCCTCTATTTCTTTTTTGCTACATAAGAAACTAAAAAAAAGTTAATTTTTTCTTCTATTTGTCTTTTTTTGTGAAAAAAGAAACTCAAGATTTTTTTTAATATTATGTAAATAATGTTTCTCAATTTTATTTCATTTGATATGTGAGACAATTCCTTTTCAATTTGGATTTGGTTTTATATTTTATTTCTTCCTTATATTCTTTGTGTGGTTTATTTTTCATTTTAAATATAAATAATTTTTTTATATAAATGTTATTAATTAATACATTTTTCTTATATTAGTTGGTTATCATAAAAGCTCATTCTTCTACAAAAATCAAACTTGTAAAATTTGGACATAAAAAGTGGTTTGATTGTATCTTTATTTACTTTATGTAATCAACATTTATTATTTAATATTTATTTCTTACATTTTAAATTTAAAAATTATTCAAGCATTACTTTTATACTTACAAGGACCATAATTTTTATTTTGCCCTAGGGCCCACTAAACGTTTAGACCGACCCTGCGAGTAACCTAGCTAGATTGTCGCTACAAGTAGGGGTGGGCAGTTAACCGTGTTTCGTTTATCCCGAATGCGGTTAACCGATATTTTAGTTACTTAATTTTCAATACCATAACCGTACCGTAATATCTGATTAACCAGGCAGCGGTTAACCAATATTTCAACATAGTTAATTGGTTAACCAAGATTTTAAAAATTGATGAAATACTTATTTTTTTAACAAAAATATATAATATTATTTATTGATTCTTAACTACTAATTCATAAGGAAATACTTATCTTCATTCCAATTTTATTACTCCTCTGTTTTGGGTTGATTAAAACATGAACTATTAATATAAGTGAGATATTTAAACTACAATGTTAATTTGTTAGGCGAATCAACTTTGATTAGAATAAAAATATCCTTCACATAGTCAATATGATATTTAAAGTATAGATAATAGTTTTAATCTATTAGTTTCCATATGTAATACGATCGTAGCCTAAGACCCTCTTTGCCAATAAATTTATAATAAATTGTTTTATTATACTTGTAGAAAATATGACAAGTACACTCGTTTATATATCACAAGTCACTACACAATACCTCAAGATTAGATTGGTATTGTTATAAAGTTCATTTATTGGTTATTTTATATATTCTAAATCATTATTAATTCAACTAAAGACAAAGAGATTATTCAAAGCATAGAAGAATAGTCAAATACAACAATAGAAATTAGAAAGAGGGAAGACTAAGGAAATTCAAACCATGAGCCAAACACTAAGAGAATTATTGAAATGTATCCATAGTCACTAAATTAACTTATTCTCTTTATAAATACATATTATTTATATATTCAGTTAATCGGTTAACCAAAATAAAAATTATCACTAATCGTAACTGTACCAAATAACCATGTTTTCTTTCGGTCGGTTAACCATACCGTAGTTAAAAAAATATAGATATAGTTAACCTAGAAATATGACGGTTTTTCGAAACGATTATTCGATTTCGGTTTTTTTATGCCCACCCCTAGCTACAAGGTCGAAGCACTTGCCCACTCGGACATATGATATAAGCCACAAACTTCAAACTCCCCAATCTAAACCAATCAACAAAACTAAACGTTCTTCTCTTCTTTTTAAAGTCTTGAAAGCAAACAAACTACAATTCATTGATCCGATATATCAAGATTGGCATAGCTGCCAATTTACGGAGAAGGTATTATATTGCATCATTTAGATTTTCGCCTTAATTTACTTCATGTTTTAACATGTCTCACTTTCCATTGTTGACAGTAAATCCGAAATCTATTCACCCCATAGACGAGTCAAGGGAGATCACCAAAAGAATCCTTGCTATTTCTATGTAGGAGCGAACCTTCGTTGAGATTCCTTTTGAAGAACCCCTATCCCTATTACAAGAGATCAACTTGTCGCCTCCTCCATAAATGTGTAAGTTCTCTCGCTTTGAATCACTTTAACTACTTCTGACTTCTCATCGCGTCGCTGTTTTACATGTTCTCAGCGACATGATCCGGAAGATCACTATCCACAGTCGACAAGATCACAACAAAGAAGAGGAAGGCTCTGATCAATGGTCCATCTGCTAAAACCCAGTCGTCAGTCCAAAGGATATGCCAAATGTTACGAAGACAATCCTTGCTCCGGAGAAGTGCGAAGAAATCACCATGAAGAAGGCGCGTCATCCTCCACTCTGTCCGATCTACCGGGAATGTTAGCCTCTACCACCATATATCCCTCAAGAACAAGCGTTGCATGTCGTGCACACTCTATGGTCTCCATCGACAACAGAGAACTACACGGGGGTGAACACGTTGGAGATGTTCGGGGAATCGCTCGCAATGCAGTGGCAGGTAACGAGTCTTGACTCGTTTTCATTTCACCCCTAATGTGGGATAACATGCACTGACAACTTCACTACTAGGGCCTTTGTAAAACTAAATTCCCGATTCAAGCAAATTCAAGCTAAAAACAGAAACGAACGAAAATAGAATAAACGCCAAGACTTGGTAACGCGGTTCGGTTACCCTACATCCGCGGGATCTCAGAAGGGGATCCACCCAATCCACTAAGCATTCAAAGCTTTAATCGTTCGATTACAAGAGCACACTCAAGAGAGCAAAACACCCTACAGAAATCTGAAGCACACAACAACAAGGAAGCACAAGAACAAGGATCGAAAGAAAAACGCCCCTGTGAAGCACCGCAGAAACGCTCCGTTTCTGCTCTTCAACAGTCCGCGCCACCGCAAGGGACACCACGACGAACACGGCTCCGACGAACACCACCGAGTTGCCACCGGACTTGGAATCGTCACCGCCCTTCGTCTTCCCGAGCTTCTCTTTCCGATCGAACCCTTCGAGCACTCTCCCAGCCCAGCCTTCTCTTTTCTCTCTCTCTCTGCTGCGGCACAAACCCTAGCTTTTGTTGATTTCTTGTTCTCTGATTTCTGATGCTTGCTTTTGGGAACATAAAGCAATATATATGCCTTCTACAACACGTGGCCACCACTTGACACAAGAGAGGAGAAGGCTTTCATTTGTTGTTGTTGCCAGCCCACTTCAGACAACTAGATGGGCCCATTTCAGCCCACTTTAGGCAAGCCCAAAAATAGGTCCAAACAAATAGCGAGCCCTGCAAAATCCCTGCCATCTCGTATGCTTAAATTTCCCTAAGTGTTCTGCTCAAATCTTAAAGTGCCCTACAATTGTAAACAAAAACAATTAAGTTGTACAAACTTTGATTATAGCATAACAAATGCCCTCCTAATCTAAGTTCTGTACAGCCTTGATCACCAGTAGTGGACTAGGTAGATTGCCTCCCGTTCGTCATCAACCCAATGTTGTGTTACTCCTTCAGAAGAATGCCCCATCACAAGGGGAGTTCCTGCAACTCAGTGCTACATCAGTTTCATCACTGGGAGCAGTAGCAGAAACAGTACATTCAGGAATTTTACACAACCGAGCTGTCATCACATTCATAGACCTAGAATCATGCCCTCCTAAGCGACAAAATTCAGATATGAACTCAGCATGATGGCACTTCACCTTCTCAAGGTTCCAACACATGAAACCAATGAGACCAAGCAGTACAAAGGCAACAATAATAACTCTAAGTGCATATATCCACATATGAACATTCCACAGCTCAATACCATGCATATAAGAGTCAATACTAGCCAAAGCAATGCCACCAAAAATCAGACAAGCAAATACACCAATTATCCACAAGTATTTCTGAATGTTTCTCACATAGAAACTCTTACTAAAATCATGCTCAAATTTTTCACACACAAGTGAAGAGTCACCTAGACCACATAACCTAGCATGCAATTCAGTTTTCAGTTCAGAAACACTTACTTCAGCTCCCAGAGCTTGAATTTCAGGTTTAGAGATACTCATTCTCCCACCTAATTGGTGTGTTTTGCTTTCTGACTTGGTATCCAGGTGCCCTTCCATCTCTGCAGCAGCTTTTTCACCATTTACAACCACTATATGCTGGTTTTGAGAGCCTTTTTCTGACTCTAAGCACTGCAGGGGTTGGCACCTTGCTGTTTCACCCATTTCCTTCTTCAGTCCCAGCTGGACTGAAGTGTTCTGTTTACTTCCAACCTTTTTCCTTCGCCTTTTCTTGCATTTTGCAGCCTCTTTAGATTGCCCAAGTGATGTTACCTGCACTACATTCTCATTCAAAGCAGTTAGTTCATTTTCAAAAGGCATTTTGGATTGAGTTGAGCTCTTTTTACCTTCACCTTTTGAGGTGCTTAAGCAAGGGGTGACCATAGCATAATATAGCCCTCCCTTCTTTATACCTCGTATAAGGGAATTGCCATTTTTAGTGACATTCCTTACACTTCCTTGTGAAGTAATTTT
This sequence comes from Rheum nobile, assembly GCA_027886185.1. Taxonomy (NCBI): domain Eukaryota; kingdom Viridiplantae; phylum Streptophyta; class Magnoliopsida; order Caryophyllales; family Polygonaceae; genus Rheum; species Rheum nobile. Next base: position 1,356,134 of record WOAB01000652.1, on the reverse strand, counting down.
ACAGCCCAACTCATCAAGCATACTTTCAGAAATAAGGTTCCTTCTCAAGTTTGGAACCTGATGTGACCTCGCCTACCATGACAGCTGCAGACGAGGAGGAGGCTATGAGTCTTAGGTCCTTAGGTCCCATTACTAGAGCACGAGCCAAAGCTATTCAAGCTGCGACTCAATCACTGGTGACCAGACTCGTAGCAGGTCATGGACGTACAACTACAAATGAGGGATCCATTCTGAGTTTAGTGACAGTTGGGATGTCTACACAGTCTGTAGAGATCCCGGAGCTTACAGATTAGAAATATTGATCGCTATTCGCCTAGTTATCGATATTTCTGATTTATGACATTTTTAGTTTTTAGTCCGGATATTATTAATATTATTTTCAGCATTTTTAAGGGAGTTTAGGAGGTCATTTTTATACTTAGAATGACCAGCCCCCTTAGAGTAATTTTTAGTGTTTTAATTGTTTTATTTTAAAACTTTTTGGTTAAGGAAAAGGAAGAGTCTTCCTTTTACTTAACCTAGCTTTATAGCCTCCTTTCTGGTTACGTTGATAATTATAACTTTTATGTTGAGAGAAAACCTCCATTGAAGCTCCTTCAACGTCACCTTGAATCACCTAGTCGAGCTTGCTCCTTCGTCATTCGCACATCAAATCCTTTAGATCTAGGTCGAGCGTGCTCCCTTCATCTATCCCGCTTCCAAATCTCCATCTTTTCCAGCCCTATACTGGCCGTGAATAACCTTCACCCTTACGGTCATCCACTCACATTTCTATCGCTCCCGAAATCGCTTCCGCCTCGCCGTCGTCTTGCAATCTCCATCAAACGCAGACGCCTATTCAAGGAGTTGCTTCGCCCCACTACGGATTCATCACGATCTCATCCGGGACTTGAGACCTTCTTCATAGCAAGGTCACATCAATTGGCATCAGAGCCATCTGTAAGTCGAATCGATTTCTTGCTTATCACAACCTTATTTTCGTGTCAAAAAATTCCAATTTTTTTTTTCCTGCCTTTTTCTTGATAATTCTGATTGTTATTATTCAGTTCAGTTTTTAGAGTCAAAAAAAATTTGAAATTTTTTTTCCCCTTAAAGACCGAATTGTTTTTCAAAAAAAAAAATTGGGTGATTTTCTCTAGTTCTTCACGGCTCTAGTGAATTTCTTCCTCAAAAATTTTGTTTGCTTGATTTTTAGAGTTCTTACCTTGTCCCCTACGCACAACAATTGCTTCTTGTGTTGATAAATTGGTGATTGAATTATAGATCTAGATTTGCATGCATATACGTTGAATTGCTGTACTTGACCTTTTTGCCATTAATCTGCATCTTCTTTGATCTCTTCTTGCCCACTTGAATCAATTGAGTGTGTTGGTGTCTAGAATATTTTTTTAAAAATTTTTTTGAGTCCGAACTGCGCAACGGAGGCTTCCTTGAAGAATTTTGCCCTTGAAGATTAGGGTTCTTGAGTTCTTGTTGCAATTTCTCTAATTCAAAAAAAAAAAGGGCTGAGATCTTTCCTTGTAGAAAAAGCCAGATCTGAAGAATTGCCAAAAAAATTATCAATAAAAAAAAATCAAGGCAATCAAATCCTTGTAAGTAGGGAAAGTGGTTAGGGCACCATTGCCTTCGGCGCCACACAAGACCGAAGCCAGCAGCATCGGCGCCCAGCAAGCCGCGCCCGCGCGCACGCGCCCATCACACACCCCCTTATATCCCGGGTGCCTCTGAACCGGGTTAAAAGACCCCCTCCCAGCGCAACGAGCACGGACTTCCCTGATCCGGGTTCTTTTCGTGGGTTCCGAAACTTGCACCCTACGGAAGATCTTTGGTATTTTTATTTTTTATTTTTTATTTCGTTCTTTTTGTGTCGATTTCTGCATTCGCTTTTTACAGTTATCCTTCTGACTTTGGTGTGAGTTATCCTCTTTTGTTAGTTTACAGCTGCTTAGCCGGGATGCCTAGGTTCACGCCAGATTAATTTCTGTGCCTACCGTTATATCCTGGCAATAGCAGTTGAGGTTACTGTAGGGGTATTGGACTGCAGGGATCTGAGTCCTTTTATTTTTATTTTTCCTTTTTGTGTCGGTTTCTGCATTCGCTTTTTACAGTTATCCTTCTGACTTTGGCGTGAGTTATCCGCTTTTGTTAGTTTGCAGCTGCTTAGCCGGGACGCCTAGGTTCACGCCGGATTAAGTTCTGTGCCTAGCGTTATATCCTGGCAACATCAATTGAGGTTTCTGTAGGGGTATTAGAGTGTATGAGCTTTTTGTGAGAAAAGCCGAACTTAGGTGGCAACGGTGAAGAGATATAGGGTGCGCAAAGCCAAAATAAGGTAATCATTGCCCTATCGTTATTGATTCATTTACCATTTCCTCTCTCTCTCACTGTCTTGGCTATTATAGTCTTGTTGGCAAATCTAGGCTTATATTTCTGCAATTTATATCTACAATTTGTTTGCTGAGTTATCGCTGCATTTTGTGATTGTTGTGTGATTATCCTTAGCCTTCCCGCCCTCACGGCCATATCAGCCTTGCTTTCAGTTGTGATATCTTGGTAGTTCGACTTCTCTTTCGTTTCTGTTGCTTTGTTTTTGTTTTTCCTTTGCTCTATTGGGGTTTCTGTTGTCTTTTCAGGATAATGGTGAACTCCAATGACGGACAGGATACGGGTCGGGTCGATCAACTGGCTAATGCCATTGAGCTTTTGGTGGCTAATCAGCAACGTTCCGACGCCGCCATTCAGAGCAACGCGGCTGCCATCGCACGTTCCGATGAACGTTCCGAAGCCAATTTTGCAGCCATGCGTGACATGCTCAGTAGAGTGATGCCGTCTCCGTCACCGAACCAGTGTGACGACCAGAGTACCCTAGCCCAGAAGCAGAAAAAGGGCAAGGGCGTTCTGATATCCGATCCTCCTACGCAGCCTCCGCGGAAAGGATCACAGAAAGAAAGCAGCGCGTCGAAGAAGAAGGTGCGCTCCAAATCAGCCCAGTTGACAATTCCTGAACACAACTCTCAGGACGAGGACGAGCAGGACGATGATGAGTCATCTTCAGAGGAGGATGAACAGGTCGATGACAGTGCCGTCAGACGCCAAAGCAGACGCACAGACCCACATGCTTCCACCAGCAAGCAAGGGAAACCCTCCACAGCTCGTCCAAGTCACACCAGGTAAATTCTGAAACCTTCAATGTCCATTCTTTTGCTGACCATCAGAGTACTGTTTCTCCTATTGAGTCAGATTCAGATGAAGGGTTCAAGGAATTTGACCTTGAGGATGAGGAAGAAGGGGCCTATGGGTTTTCTGCAGGTTATCACCCACCCCTACAGGACCCACCAGAGCAGCAGTTTCATCGTACAGGTTGGGTTCCTCCTCCACAGCAGCCACAGAATCAGGCTGCTTATTACGCTGCACAAGGTCATCCACAACAATATCAGCAGCAGCGTGTTGCCGGTCCTCCTCGAGCACAGCGATGGCGACAACTACCAGTTGGACAGCAGCGGCATGGGCTTCCATCGCAGAATTTCTATGCTCCAGCTGTAGGCCAACAACGATACCCACCCCCAGCTACGTATCGCCAAGAAATTAAGGTGAAAATCGAACCCTTCCTTGGTACTTATGATCCTTCTACTTTCATAGATTGGTTGCAGAGTACCTGCCATGTTCTTCAACACTATCAATATGAGGAGCATGCGAAGGTGGAGATCGTCACCTTGCATTTCCAAGGAGTAGCGCGCACCTGGTGGAACCGACTGGTCCAACAGCAGGCATGCATGGGGTGGCCATCTGTGACAGAGTGGCAACAGCTAGTGGCGCTCATGACGCGCAAGTACGTGCCGACGACATACCGAGAGGATATGAAGACAGCCATTGCACTTGCTACTCAGGGTCGTGATACGCCACAGGAGTTCTTTGCTCGCTTAGAAGACATGTACTTCAAGGCCGGGGTAAGTGTTACTCCCTCTACTCTACGTACACGTTTTGTAATGGGTTTGTCACAGCCGTACAAGGATCAGGTTGACGTTCTGCCAATCCGAGACCTCAACAACGTAGTACATACTGCGCAGAAGCTCTATCTTCAAGCGCAGAGACGTCGACAGCAGCCTTGGCAGTCTTCGTCTTCTCCCGCACCAAGGTATACCTCGAATCCTGTCAATTCTTATCGCACTAACTCTTCTTCTAGTTCTGTGCCTAGACAGGATCGCACAGGTATTGCGTCTTCTACGATGCCGCGGCCGGCGCCCCCTTCTTCTGTGCGCCGACAGCCATCGGCCTCTGTTGAGATAGGCCGTACAAATCGTTCTAGCGATATAGAGTGTTACAGATGTGGTGGACGAGGACACTATCGGAAGGACTACCCTAATCAGAAGCGTGTCCTCTACTCCGCCCAAACTGTAGACTACGAGAGCCTTTCGGATGAAGAGGAGAACGTCCCAGAGGAGTCTGCAGAGCTGACTGATGAGGTGATCAGGCCGGGCAACCATGATACAGACGTCATGCATTATGCCTTGGTCACCAGACGTCTCCTCAACGTCAAGGAAGAAGGTCCACTTGACCAAAGGGAGAATCTGTTTCATTCCCGGTGTCGTATGAAGAATGCATCGCTGAGTCTGATAATTGATGGAGGGTCGTGCTGCAACATTATAAATGAGAGAGTCGTCCGCGACTTCAATCTTCAGACGCAACCACATCCTCAGCCCTACGGTCTGCATTGGATTTCAGACCAACCCGGTAACAATGTCTCTTTACAGTGTCCCGTTACTTTTTCCATAGGACCATTTACAGACACTGTTTTGTGCGATGTTACCGCCATGGATGCCACCCATATTCTGTTAGGGCGTCCTTGGCTATTTGACCGTCGCGTCTTCCATGATGGGTTTTTGAACAGTTACATATTCACTCACCATGGAAAGCGCGTGACGCTCTTATCTATGACTCCGAATGAGATTTTACAGGACCATGCTATTAGACAGAGGAACAAGGCTATACAGGCTGCAAAGGACAACGGAAAACCCCCTCCAGAGTCCCCTACAACTTTCCAGCAGAGTTCCCTACAACTTCCTGCAACATCTTCTTCGGGTACCCAGGGCACTTCAGAACATGGCGCTGTAAAGGGTTCTGATCATCAGAAGGGTGGCAAAGGTAGTTCTGCGCTGAAAGGCACTTGTGAGCAGCGACTTCTCTTGGCGCGACGCCGGAAGGTTTCCGACATCATCCAAGGCAAGTCTCCCTGTTTCCTACTCATTGCTCTTCCTACTGCCCTACCTGTTTCAGAGTCCGCACTCCCCTCTTGTATTTTGTCTGTTTTGCAGGAGTTTCAGGATGTGCTGCCGGACGAGTTGCCAGATGGTCTTCCACCACTTCATGGCATTGAGCACCATATCGATTTTGTCCCGGGAGCTTCTTTTCCCAACCGAGCTGCCTACAGAACTTCTCCAGAGGAAACAAAGGAGTTGCAAAAGCAGGTGCAGGAACTGTTGGAGAAGGGGTATGTGCACGAGTCTCTTAGCCCGTGCGCTGTTCCCGTCATATTGGTGCCTAAGAAGGACGGTTCTTGGAGGATGTGCGTGGATTACCATGCCATCAACTAGATCACTGTCAAATACAGACATCCCATTCCTCACCTCGACGACATGCTTGACGAGCTACATGGAGCGCAGTTCTTCAGCAAGATTGATCTGAAGAGCGGCTATCATCAGATTCGCATGAAGGAGGGGGACGAGTGGAAGACTGCTTTCAAGACGAAGTATGGTCTGTATGAGTGGCTAGTCATGCCATTTGGACTGACCAATGCTCCTTCTACGTTCATGAGACTGATGAACCATGTCTTGAGAGCTTTTCTGGGTAAGTTTGTAGTTGTCTATTTTGATGATATTCTTATTTACTCCAGGGCTTTAGATGACCATGCTGAGCATCTTCGCATTGTTTTAGAGTGTTTGAGAGTAGAGAGCTTATACGCCAATCTTGGCAAGTGTGTATTTTGTTCTCCTTCTACAAACTTCCTAGGTTTCATCGTCAGCAAGGACGGCCTGCAGGTGGATGCAGAAAAGATCCGCGCTATCCAGGAGTGGCCGACGCCAGCTACTCCTACTCAGGTACGTTCGTTTTTGGGTTTGGCTGGTTTTTATCGACGGTTTGTTCGTGATTTCAGCACTATAGCCGCCCCATTACACGAGCTGACCAAGAAGGCCGCGTCTATCACTTGGCTTCCACGGCATGATGCTGCTTTTGCCGCCCTGAAGGATGCCTTGTGCCGCGCACCACTACTGCAGCTTCCTGACTTCACCCGTCGGTTCGAGGTGGAATGTGACGCTTCTGATTTCGGCATCGGAGGTGTCTTGCTGCAGGAGAAGAGGCCGATTGCCTACTTTTCAGAGAAGCTGTCAGGTGCACAGCTGAACTACCCGACGTATGACAAGGAGTTGTACGTGCTGATTCGGGTTCTAAAGACGTGGCAACACTATCCGTGGCCTGCAGAGTTCGTGATTCACTCAGATCATGCAACTCTTAGTTATCTGCATAGCCAGACAACTCTTAGCAGACGCCACGCTCGCTGGGTTGAGTTCATGGAGACGTTCCCCTATCTCATTGTTCACAAGAAAGGTAAGGAGAATGTGGTAGCCGACGCCCTTTCTCGCAGGTACGTCCTCATTACTCAGCTACAGTCTCAGTTATTTGGGTTTGCATTGCTCAAGGATCTTTATGCTGTTGATCCTTTCTTTTCTACATTCTTTGAGCAATGTAAATCCACTGGTCGTGAACATGCTACGTATTTCCTTGATGACGGCTTTCTGTACAAAGGTGGGAAGCTTTGCATTCCTTCATCCTCTGTCAGAAATTTGCTGATTGAGGAAGCACATAGTCGTGGTCACTTTGGCGTGTCTAAGACGCTGGCATCACTTCGCGAGCACTTCTTCTGGCCTAAGATGGCCAACAGTGTTACGAAGTATTGTCAGAGTTGTGTGACATGCCATAAGGCTAAGGCCAGGTCTAGTCCGCATGGTCTCTACACGCCTCTGCCGATTCCAGCTGGCCCGTGGGAAGATCTTTCCATGGATTTTATCACTGGGTTGCCTATGTCTCGGCGTGGTAGAGATTCTATATTTGTGGTCGTAGACAGGTTCTCTAAGATGGCACACTTCATTGCCTGTAAGAACACTAGTAACGCCACTGACGTTGCTACTCTGTTCTTCGACAATGTCGTGAGACTGCACGGTATTCCGCGCACTATTGTTAGTGATCGGGACACCAAGTTCGTCGGCCATTTCTGGAGAACCTTGTGGGGTAAGCTCGGTACTAAACTCCTATTTTCTACGAGCTACCACCCACAGACGGATGGTCAGACAGAGGTGACCAACCGCACTCTTGGAGCCCTCCTTCGGACGGTTCTGAAGAGTAACCCACACAGGTGGGAGGACTTACTGTCTACTGTGGAGTTTTGTTATAACAGGTGCAGGCACAACGCGACTAAACTGACCCCGTTCGAAGTTGTCTATGGACGGAACCCGCTGACGCCGCTGGACTTGACTCTCTATCCTAGGAAGGATACAGACAGCACCACAGCTGACAGATTGGCCGATCACATCAAGGACCTGCACACTCGGACGCGCAACCAGCTGGAGCACAGAGCAGCACAGTATGCGGCCCAGAAGAACAAAGGACGACACAGGATTGTCTTTGCTCCTGGCGACTTGGTTTGGCTTCACTTGCGGAATGAGCGTTTTCCTTCCAACCGCAAGTCTAATCTCGACCAAAGGGGTGATGGACCATTCCGTGTCGTCAAGGCCATCAATGACAACGCCTACCAGCTAGAGCTCCCAGACAAGTATGGTGTTCACCCAACCTTCAATGTTGCTGATCTATCACCGTACGTGGAGCCAGAGTATGATGCGGGTGAAGCGGGGACGCTTCACACTCAAGTGGGGGAGGATGATGTGACCTCGCCTACCATGACAGCTGCAGACGAGGAGGAGGCTATGAGTCTTAGGTCCTCAGGTCCCATTACTAGAGCACGAGCCAAAGCTATTCAAACTGCGACTCAATCACTGATGACCAGACTCGTAGCAGGTCATGGACGTACAACTACAGATGAGGGATCCATTCTAAGTTTAGTGACAGTTGGGACGTCTACACAGTCTGCAGAGATCCCGGAGCTTACAGATTAGAAATATTGATCGCTATTTGCCTAGTTATCGATATTTCTGATTTATGACATTTTTAGTTTTTAGTCCGGATATTATTTATTATTATTTTCAGCATTTTTAAGGGAGTTTAGGAGGTCATTTTTATACTTAGAATGACCATCCCCCTTAGAGTAATTTTTAGTGTTTTAATTGTTTTATTTTAAAACTTTTTGGTTAAGGAAAAGGAAGAGTCTTTCTTTTACTTAACCTAGCTTTGTAGCCTCCTTTCTGGTTACGTTGATAATTATAACTTTTATGTTGAGAGAAAACCTCCATTGAAGCTCCTTCAACGCCACCTTGAATCACCTAGTCGAGCTTGCTCCTTCGTCATTCGCACATCAAATCCTTTAGATCTAGGTCGAGCGTGCTCCCTTCATCTATCCCGCTTCCAAATCTCCATCTTTTCCAGCCCTATACTGGCCGTGAACAACCTTCACCCTTACGGTCATCCACTCACATTTCTATCGCTTCCGCCTCGCCGTCGTCTTGCAATCTCCATCAAACGCAGACGACTATTCAAGGAGTTGCTTCGCCCCACTACGGATTCATCACGATCTCATCCGGGACTTGAGACCTTCTTCATAGCAAGGTCACATCAGAACCCATCTCACCTTTTGAAGCACTCTAACTTTGCCATCATGCATTTTAAAGGGAACATTACCAATCCCTTTGGTTTCTAAACATGTATGGTCACCCAACATAACATCACCGCAATCAAATTCATGTAAATCATCAAACATGTATTTATGCGGGGTAGCATGCATAGAGCAACCAGAATCTAAAATCCAGCAATTAGAATCATGTCCAGAATCAAGCATGAGCAGCTCACATGAATAAGAAGCACCAGATTCACACACATTAGTAACATCAGATTTCTGCTCATCATTAGATTTCTTTTTCTTGCAATCTTTAATAAAATGGCCAGACTTACCACAATAGAAACACTTTCTATCCTTAGCATCAGTTTTAGCCTTTTTTCCTGTTTTGGGTTTCCCCTCAGCATGCAAGACAAAATTCTCAGGTTTAACATCAACTTTGCTTTCAGTTTTAGTCTTAAACACCTTTAACACTTCATTTTTCTGAGTTATAGCCTCAGCAATTTTAACAACAATGATATTGTCATTACTAAACTGAATCACATCTTTCAGAATGTCAAACTGAGCAGGCAAGGAATTCAATAACAGAACAGCTTGGTGAGTTTCAGCAATCTTATCATTACACCTTTCTAAATCTTGGGTCATTCTCAGAAATTTATCAAAATTATCATTCAAAGTCAGATTCACATCCATTTTAAATGTAAACAATCTACACAGTAATGATATTCTAGAAGGCAAGGACTTAGTCAAGTATAATGCTTCTAAGGCATTCCATATAGATTTAGTAGTAGTAAACTTTACCACTTGACGAGCCACATCATCCGCAAGCCTTATTATAATTTCTGAGTGGGCTTGCTCATCAAGTTCCATCTTTCTAGCTGTTGAGGTCTCCGAGAGGTAGTCATCTTTTACAGCTCTATAGCACTTCTCCTTGATGAGTATAGCCTTCATCTTGACTTGCCACATTGCAAAGTCAGTCGTACCATCGAATGGTGTAATTTTCATCATGTTTTCAGTCATCACCTACCAAACACACAAGTCAGTAAATGAATATGAAAATTGAAAAACTACAGATTAGGACACACGAGTCCAATAATCCCACACACACAGCAAATCAGTTCTCAAGAACACAATATCAAGAACCAATCAAGTACAACACCAGAGGTTGCACTTCAACACACTTCAGGTTCAAAGAATCAAAATTCAAGAACTCAAGAAACACAACTCCAAGTTCAGAGAAACACAATTCCAGAACTCAGACCACACAAGATACTACAGTTCAGTCCATATCTGAAGACAGATGCAAGAACACATGAAAAGCAAGATTTCCAGGTTCACAAGATCTAAAAACAAAATCAAGTAAAGAACTCAGTATCACAGTTTTCAGCAGTGAATAAGCAAGAATCAGTCACATGTACAGGGGCAGCGGAAGCACAACAGGATCGAGCAAGAACAAACCCTAGAAAACTCTTCTAACCACAGAAAACACAATTTCCAGATTAGAAAAACACAAGGAATGCAGTCAAAGCTCTGATACCACTTTGTAAAACTAAATTCCCGATTCAAGCAAATTCAAGCTAAAAACAGAAACGAACGAAAACAGAATAAACGCCAAGACTTGGTAACGCGGTTCGGTTACCCTACATCCGCGGGATCTCAGAAGGGGATCCACCCAATCCACTAAGCATTCAAAGCTTTAATCGTTCGGATACAAGAGCACACTCAAGAGAGCAAAACACCCTAAAGAAATCTGAAGCACACAACAACAAGGAAGCACAAGAACAAGGATCGAAAGAAAAATGCCCCCTGTGAAGCACCGCAGAAATGCTCCGTTTCTGCTCTTCAACAGTCCGCGCCACTGCAAGGGACACCACGACGAACACGGCTCCGACGAACACCACCGAGTCACCACCGGACTTGGAATCGTCACCGCCCTTCGTCTTCCCGAGCTTCTCTTTCCGATCGAACCCTTCGAGCACTCTCCCATCCCAGCCTTCTCTTTTCTCTCTCTCTCTGCAGCGGCACAAATCCTAGCTTTTGTTGATTTCTTGTTCTCTGATTTCTGATGCTTGCTTTTGGGAACATAAAGCAATATATATGCCTTCTACAGCACGTGGCCACCACTTGACACAAGAGAGGAGAAGGCTTTCATTTGTTGTTGTTGCCAGCCCACTTCAGCCAACTAGATGGGCCCATTTCAGCCCACTTTAGGCAAGCCCAAAAATAGGTCCAAACAAATACCGAGCCCTGCAAAATCCCTGCCATCTCGTATGCTTAAATTTCCCTAAGTGTTCTGCTCAAATCTTAAAGTGCGCTACAATTGTAAACAAAAACAATTAAGTTATACAAACTTTGATTATATCATAACAGCCTTCAATCGATGTTGTGCGCCTGGCAACGTGTTAGGGACATCTTCTTGCAAATGGTGGGGTTAGAGAACAAGGCCGAGCTTAACAAACAAATGATGGAATCCCTCCCCAAGAAGAACTTCGAGCTCTCACAAAGTGTCAAGGCCCAGTAAGGGAAGATTAGGATGTTTGTATTATTCTAATTGTAAGGAAGGACAACAATGTCGTAGTAGCACAATGTAAAAGAAATTTGTCCTTATAGGACAAAACTTCAGGTTTGGATCTTGGATACGGCACACATCCTTGAATAAAACTACAGTAACTATATACTTTTGCGTTGTCCGTACGTGTAACGTAGATTGTCGCTACAAGTTCGACCCTTGTAAAAGAGGTGGGAGTTGAGTTCTCATCTAATATTTAGGTTTACAAGCTTAAAAGTAATTACGGAGTAACAAACAATATTTCATTTATTCCGAGATATCAAGATTGGAGAAGAATCCTCCAAACAAACAACAAAGTCTTCAATGTGGTCCATTAGTTGGTTATAAACCATGAGCCAGCCCTATTGCCTATCATCATCTGATATTTAGGTTTTACCCTAGTAGGATTTCAAATGTTTGCTTTTATTATTAATCAAATTGTACAATCTCACAAGTCATATCTCCACCTAGTCTCGCACAGATCCTAGACTTCAAGTGTAATCAACCTAGTAACACAAGAACTCAAGAAACCCCAAACAAAGTACTTTACACAAAATTTGTACCTTGAATGTCTATCTCAATCACATGGAATACTCGTAGTTTTGTTGTACCTTTCTCTAAGTTATACACACGAATATATATATAGTCATAGGAAAGACGGCCCATCAATTAACCTAGTAGCCCACTAAGTGTTAACTAAGGTAACTAATAATATCTTACTTAATCTTATGCACACAATCAAATATTCACTTTTTTCTTTTATAAAATTTCCAAAGATTTGCTAAAATCTTTCTCTTTCTTCACGGCTTTCTCTTTCTAAATTGCAAGGCGTGAAACGCATCACTCTGTTATATATGCTCATCGTCACTGTTACATATGTTGTTGAGTCACTCCTTCACTCCTCTGTTTTGCTTCTTCTTTTGCTTTCCATTGCTCCCTAATTCTTTCACTTATCCTGAAACTCATAGAAATAATATAAACCATAAAATGTAATGATATTTATCATCATCAAAACTAGAGGGAATGCCGTTGTTCCAACAGATCTATATATATACTAAAAGATATGCCTAAATCCTATGTGTCGTCACCACGTTCAATTCGCTTACGTGTCATATCCATCCAATCATAATCCGTCACATTACTAATATAACAATGGGTAAGATATAATTATATATAAAACTTATTTTAATTATAAAAAACCATCCCCGAAAAGATATTATAAAAAATAATTATTTTGATAGATTTATTAGTTAAGATTTGAGATCATTAGATTAGTTAATATATTTTGCAATATTTTGATAAAAATTATCCGATTTTGATAAAAATTATGCCCTCTTTTTAGATAAGATTGATTGTGCAGTATTTTTTACAAATATCTAATAAATCAATCCTAAATTAACCTTATTTTATCTTAACCGAAATTATGCATCTAGCTATAAGTAATATCTTTTAACTACTTATTTTATACAAATTAACAATGTTTTGCCACACATATATAAAAATTAACAAAATATATATCGAAATTTATTATTTTCTATCTATTTAATGAGAATGTAATTATATATATATATATACTTATTTCACTGCAAAATAATATTTGTTTTTGGGTTCTTTTATGCTTAATATATATATATATATATATTGTTTGTAATTTAATTCAATTACCATAACAGTTAAGATATTATATATTAACTAAATTACTATAAGTTAACATATACAATTTGTAATTTTTATTTTCTATAATCTATAACTTAATGTTGTTTTAAAAAAAAATTACATACAATATTTATGAGAGTTATATTTGTAATTTTATTTGAAAAGGAAAATAATAAATATATTAAGATACTAGAAGAAAGATGTAGGAATATAATTTCCTATATGCATACAAAAGATTTAAACTGCAAATATACGAACATGAATTAAGGAAATCTGAAGTTTAGAAATACCGAACGAAGAACGGATGCAGAGTCGAGACCGAAATCTCTTTCCTTAATTCTAAAAACGCCCCGTAGTGTGACAGTTGTTGACGTTCCGAATCCCAGGATACAACTGCGACGATCTCTTGAACCGCACAACCCAGTAACAAGAGCTAACGAACCCACAGATCTATGTGTACTCTAAGACACGAAAAAAAGAAGGAGAAGGAAAAACCGAAAGAGCTCTGTGGGAGGATTCAAAAGCAAAACCGAGAGGTTCTTCTCTTAGAGATTACTTCGTGATTAACGAAAGATCACCTCTTAAATGAGACGCAAATCACATTACCGTTGTAATACGTAACTTGCTGGAGTTACACATTTGTCAAGTGTAACTTCTGGAGTTAACAGAGAGAATTCATTGAGGGAGTTAAAGCTGGGTCAAAGCCCACTAATGGGCCTTTTGGATCGGCCCAAAAGGATAGGGCGTTGGCTGGCCAGCCCGATCCGATCCGATCCAACCCAACCCAACCCAACCCAACCCAACCCCGGCACGGCACGGCACGGCTCGCTCGCCCGACCCGACCCGACTCGGCTCGGCTCGACGCGCATGTGGGCTTGATGAGCTAGGTCCTCTCCCCATTGAAAATGGGTAATGACCCAAGGCCACAACCTTAGGTCCATTTTCCCTCTATATATACTAGGAGATTTATCTCCAAACTTCCAATGTGGGATACACTTTTATCCCAACATTTTACCCAAGTCTTGCACTTCATGCAAGCTACTTTGGGCCTCCATTTCTCATTCAAACGGAAATCATTTTTGTCGTATGAGTACACTACGAGAATGTACTCATGTAGACGAAGCCAATGCTTCCATTTTCCGGTGTTGACAATGGCCGGAGCCCACCGGAATTGTGCCCGGAAAAGTGACCGGCGCCACATTCAAATAATGAGTTCCAACAATCCGCCACATGAATAGAAATGATTCTAAACATTGGTTTTAAAAACAGAAAGACTTTTGAGAGTATAGTCGAAAAATCACTACATCTGGGCTGGTAGCGTGTTTCAGCCTTGAACCACCCATAGTGAGTAGCTATCGGATTTACTCGACCAGGTAGTGAACATGATGTCTTGAACCACCCGGCCTTTGATGTAAACCGAGATAATAACTATCACACAGTTTCATCTTCTCACAGAACTAGGTTCTTTGTTGTGTTCATTTTGGCCTTGAACATCCCTGGTTATTCATGAGTGAACTTGGAGAATTCAGCCTCTCTTAATTCTCCTAGAAACGGCCCCATTTCACACTCATAAGGTGATTGCCATGAAGAGTATCCTGTCATACCCCACTTTTATTTTAAAGCTATGGAATCATTAAAAGCCAAGCTTAACCTTAACTCATACAAGTAGTACTGTTCATCATCCTAGGAACTGGGATGAGACTTAAGTCTCCCAGTGCTCATCTTGATTTAGTTTTCCCTTTGAACCTACTTCTTGGGATCTCCAGTCAGGTAGGTAGGGTTAGCCATCAAGCATCCTCTTTAATCATAGGCTTTAAACCCATTCCTCTTGATGATTTAACAACTTGATCTCGTGACAAACCTTTATTAAACGAATCCGCTAGGTTGTCAGCCGACTTTGATATAATATATTGATATTATACCATGCGAGAGTAGTTGTGTAATGGTTTTATGTCATCTTCATGACTTACCATTGTACAGACGACTCAGTGCCTGAGCTATAGCCGATTGACTATCACAGTGTACACTTACTGCTGGCACTGGTTTTGTCCCATATCGGGATATCTTCCAACAAATTCTGAAGCCATTCAGCTTCCTCAGCTGCTTTGTCTGAAGCAATGAACTCAGATTCCATATTGGATCTGGCCAATAGTGTTTGTGTGGAAGATTTACATGATACTGCTGCACCACCAAGTGTAAATACATATCCACTTGTGGATTTTGAGTTTCTGGAATCGGATATCCAGTTGGCATCACTGTATCCATCCAAAACTGCTGGGTATTTCCCATAATGCAGCCCATAACTTTGAGTATAGCGCAAGTAGTTCTATACTCTAGCTATCCCTTTCCAGTGTTTATGTATTGGATTACTTGTGTAGCGACTTAGTACATTTACTGAGTGCGCCAAGTCTGGTCTTGTGCAATTGGTCAAGTGCATGAGACTTCCAATCACACGTGCATACTCCAATTGTGACACTGCATCCCCCGAGTTCTTAGTCAAATGAAGATGAGGGTCTATGGGACTCTTTGCAATCCCGCTTGAATAGTTCTTGAATCTCTCAAGTACTTTTTCAGTATAATGAGCTTGAGACAGGATTACTCCTTCAGAATGTCTAGTGATTTTAATCCCTAGTATGACATCTGCTAATCCCAAGTCTTTCATGTCAAACTTCCCACTAAGCATGTTCTTAGTTCGGTTGATCATGTCCTTATTGCTTCCAATAATGAGCATGTCATCTACATACAAACACAACAAGATGTAACCATTTGGTGTGTCTTTGAAATAGATGCATGTGTCACATTCATTGATGCTGAAGCCATTTGACATCATGACATTGTCAAATTTTTCATGTCACTGCTTTGGAGCTTGTTTGAGTCCATATAGAGACTTCGCGAGTCTGCACACTTTGTGTTCCTGTCCAGGAACCACATAACCCTCAGGTTGTTTCATGTATATCCCCTCTTCTAATTCTCCGTTTAGAAATGCAGTTTTCACATCCATTTGATGGATTTCGAGGTTTCGTAATGCTGTTATTGCTATTAGCATTCTGATTGAAGTTATTCTCGTAATTGGAGAATAAGTGTCAAAGAAATCATGGCCTTCTTTTTGCCGAAATCCTTGCACCACAAGCCTCGCCTTGTGCTTATCTATTGAGCCATCGGTTTTCAATTTGGTTTTGAAAATCCATTTGCACCCAAGTGCTTTACACCCTTGTGGCAAATCAACTAACTCCCATGTATGGTTCTGCATAATGGAGTCGATTTCGCTTTTTACTGCTTCCTTCCATGAAGGTGCATCAGGTGTAGACATGGCTTCTTTGAAAGTTCTAGGCTCATTCTCTAAGAGAAAGGCCGTTATGAACTCTTACCCATAGGTTTTTTCCTTTCGAGCTCTTTTGCTTCGTCTAGGTTCAACCTCTGGTTCATTTCAAGCACTCTTGCTCTGTCTAGGTTCATCTTCTGTTTCATTTACAGAAGTGGCTGTGTCACTTTGTTCACGAGTTCGCTCGGATTTTCTTTATCCTTGTACGGAAACACGTTTCCAAAGACAGACGCATTCCTTGATTCCATTATTGTATTGACATGTATATCTGGTATATCAGATTTATGTACCGGAAACCGATAAGCACTACTGTTATGTGCATATCCTATGAAAATACAATCAACGGCTTTAGGTCCAATTGTGACCTTTTTAGGAGGTGGTACTGCCACTTTTGCTAGGCACCCCCACACCTTGAGGTATTTGTACGAAGGTACGTTACCTTTCCAAAGTTCGTATGGCGTTTTGCCAGTAACTTTATGCGGTATCTTGTTGAGGATATAGTTGGTGGTAAGCAGCGCTTCCCCCCACATGTTCTGGGGTAACCCAGATTCCTGCAACATTGCATTCATCATCTCTTTCAGAGTTCGGTTCTTGCGTTCCGCAACTCCATTAGATTCTGGTGAGTAGGGAGCAGTTGTTTGATGAATAATCCCGTGTTCTCTACAGAACGCGTTGAAAGGTTCATCATACTCGCCTCCTCTATCACTTCGGATAATCTTTGTGGTTTTACTAAGTTGGTTTTCAACTTCCAACTTGTATTCCTTGAACTTTTCCAAGGCCTCATACTTGCTTCTTAGCTAGTATAACTAACAATATTTTGTGCAATCGTCGATAAAAATCACGAAATACTTTTTACCGCCTCTAGTTTGCACTTTAAATCACACAAATCTGTGTGTATTAAGCCTAGAGGTGCGGTTGTTCTCTCTATACGTGGGGATGGTGTTTTTGTGAGTTTGGCCTGTACGCATACTTCACATTTGTCTTTACTTGATTTGCATTTTGGAATCAGGTTCATGTTCATTAGTCTTTGAATAGACTTTTTATTCACATGCCCTAACCGTTCATGCCAAATATTAAAAGACTCAACGACATAAGCAATAAGATTATTCTTATTCATTGAAACATTGGATACAACAGAGTTTGGATGACTGTCATTACATTCAGTTTGACCAGTCTAACCCTTACATAACCCTTGCCCAAATACACCACATTCTTAGAAAGAACTAGTTTGTCAGACACGAACTTCACAGCGAAGCCGTTCTTGCTCAGGAAAGTGCCGGAGATCAGATTCTTCCGTATATCTGGCACATACATGACATTGGTGAGAGTCTGTTCCTTCTCGGAAGTCAGCTTCAACACCACTTTGTCGTGACCATCGACCTTGGATGTGAACGAGTTCCCCATAAATAGATGCTCGTCACTCTTGCTCTTCAGATAAGTGGTAAACATTCCCTTATCAGAGCAGATATGTCTGGTAACACCTGTATCGTACCACCATTTCATTGGATTGCTTCCAATCATATTGACTTCAGACGTCAAAGCACACAGATCTGCATCCGTGAGCCTGCCTTCAATCATGTTGACTTGGGATTTCCCCTTGTCCTTACGTGGATCAGCCTTGCTACGACATGCGGCATCCATGTGACCCATTTTAACCACACTTGTGGCATTTTCCACTGAACTTCTTAGCTCGTTGCTTATTGAAGTTGTTGGAGCCTTGGGGTTGAAAATTTCTTTTCTTCCCCTTGTCCTTGTGTTTGGCCAAGTTGACCTTCGGGTTCAATACCGGACCACCCTGTGTTTTGTGGTAGGTTGACTCAATCCGTAGCCTGACAATCAAGTCTTCAACAGTCATAGCTTTTTGCGTGTGCTTTAGATAGCTCTTGAAATCCTTCCAACCTGGAGGGAGTTTCTCTATGAAAGAAGCTACCTGGAACGTCTCATAGATCGACATTCCTTCCGCACTAATCTTATGCGTAAGCAATGGTAACTCTTCAACTTGTTCCATGATGGGCTTGAAGTCCACCATTTTGAAGTCCAGAAATTTTGCCACTGCGAACTTCTTAGAGCCTGCGTCCTCAGACTTGTATTTCTTTCCTAGGCAATTCAGTATTCGTTAGAAGTCTTGATCTCACTGTACCATTGTACAGTGGATCTATCAGACGGCTTTGAACCCAACCTTTGCACAGACAATCCCCATTAGTCCAGGTCTCAACGCTGGCTAGGGAGAAAAGATATGAAATCTGAGGCAAAAGCACATGCTTATCCTCTTTCATGAACTTTTCTAGTCTGATATGCTATCGGTTTGGACAATCTGATTTAACAGCGTTTCCGAACCTCCTGACTGACAAATTCACTGCTGGCAGACCACTCCCAGACTGAACCCGGGGTGTCGACTCAACACGATTTCCAATATCGGCTCCGACACGAGCACCAGAACCAGAATTAACATTCTCAGTTTGGTTAATCATACATCTCATAAATGTACAAAACTTGTACGATTGCAACGGCAAGTTCAATGAGCAAATTCTCAAACGAAACAATAAATTGCAGTTTCATACGCGTATATGATATATATTGTTGTTTTTGTTTGATTTTTTTTTGTACAACAGTACAGATGGCCAAAAAGATTCAGATCTAGAAGACCAAAATCAACAAGCAGAGAAAATAGATTCATACACTAATCATGCTCGAACATCAAATTAATTAGCAAACACCGAAGTCATATAGGCAAACCAAATGACGAAACAAATCAAATGATGAACTGCACGAACAAATCATCATGCAAATTAATTTAAACAAACAACAATTAAATATTACCCGAACAGCAAAACAATGCATCATGCAGCATATTAAATTAAAATGCATATTTAATTTATGAACAAAAAAAATGAAATTTACCGAACAGCAAATAAAATGACGAACATCGAAAAGTCAGAAAATACTTCAGACAATCAAATCGGTTAGTCCGTATAAGCAGTCAAACGAAGCAAAGTTTTCAGAATTAAGATTGTAGGAATATAATTTCCTATATGCATACGAAAGATTTAAACTGCAAATATACGAACATGAATTAAGGAAATCTGAAGTTTAGAAATACCGAACGAAGAACGGATGCAGAGTCGAGACCGAAATCTCTTTCCTTAATTCTGAAAACGCCCCGTAGTGTGACGGTTGTTGACGTTCCGAATCCCAGGATACAACTGCGACGATCTCTTGAACCGCACAACCTAGTAACAAGAGCTAACGAACCCACAGATCTATGTGTACTCTCAGA
The DNA here is from genome assembly GCA_027886185.1 of Rheum nobile. NCBI lineage: Eukaryota > Viridiplantae > Streptophyta > Magnoliopsida > Caryophyllales > Polygonaceae > Rheum > Rheum nobile. The sequence goes on along the minus strand of WOAB01000652.1, from coordinate 1,336,552 downwards.
CACGAAAAAAAGAAGGAGAAGGAAAAACCGAAAGAGCTCTGTGGGAGGATTCGAAAGAAAAACCGAGAGGTTCTTCTCTTAGAGATTACTTCGTGATTAACGAAAGATCACCTCTTAAATGAGACGCAAATCACATTACCGTTGTAATACGTAACTTGCTGGAGTTACACATTTGTCAAGTATAACTTCTGGAGTTAACAGAGAGAATTCATTGAGGGAGTTAAAGCTGGGTCAAAGCCCACTAATCGCTCGCTCGCTCGCTCGCTTGCCCGACCCGACTCGGCTCGGCGCGCGTGTGGGCTTGATGAGCTAGGTCCTCTCCCCATTGAAAATGGGTAATGACCCAAGGCCACAACCTTAGGTCCATTTTCCCTCTATATATACTAGGAGATTTATCTCCAAACTTCCAATGTGGGATACACTTTTATCCCAACATTTTACCCAAGTCTTGCACTTCATGCAAGCTACTTTAGGCCTCCATTTCTCATTCAAACGGAAATCATTTTTGTCGTATGAGTACACTACGAGAATGTACTCATGTAGACGAAGCCAATGCTTCTATTTTCCGGTGTTGACAATGGCCGGAGCCCACCGGAATTGTGCCCGGAAAAGTGACCGGCGCCACAAAAGATACATTAATAAAATGTTGAAAGTTAATGTGAGATCTTGGATAACGTGGTAGAGAGAACTTGAAAAAGAGGTTAAAGATTCGATCAGCTTTCGAATCAACTTATCTACGTCAATATTATGATTAGATTTTATCTTTTTTCACAAGAAAATACTAATAGTTTATTCTTTTATCTACACAAATCTTATTTCTTTTTTAAATTTAATAAATAATTTTAAATAATAAACATATTCATGACATGATCATAGATATGAATTTGTAGTTACTACTTATCACGAGAGTTGTTAATTATAATTGGATTTTGTCTTTTCCACAAGAAAATATTAACAATTTATTTTTTTTATCTAGAAAGGATAATAAGTTAATAACCGTAAAATGGAGAAAAATATATGTACTCTTTCATTATATATATGAATTTAACAATCGTATAATTGTCTGACAATTGACATAATACTTTTTATCTAAAATAGATGAAAAACAATAAAATTTAAATTAACACATATATAACCTAAAGTCACGAGTTTTAGTATTATATTATTAAAAAACAGTTAATAAACCCAATCTCGTGCTTGCACGGACACTATGCTAGTTAAGTCCTAAGATCCCAGTTGGTTTTAATCTTGTCTATGACAATACTAGTAATATTTTCTCTAGACTATCTTTGATATTTGATGAAAAATTAGAGTAATTTTCGGATAGGTTGTAAGTCGAACAAACACCTTATAAATAGAGTGTGAAAAACTAGAATTGATATGAAGAGTTTGGATCATATGAGGAGGGGGTTTGGGGTGAAAAATGGGGAACAATAATAACCATTAGATTCACTTAATCTAATGACTCAAATTGTCACAAGAATTTTACATAGCCGGTGGCATTTTTGTAAATACCATCACTTTTTGTTTATTTTTTCATTTTTACCCCTATGTACAATTTGGGCACTTCTTCTTTCCATCGTTGTTCTTCTCGCGAAATCCACCAATGTTACTTTCTTTAGTTTCTCTTCGATAATATAGTTTTGCACATCATCCCTCTTCCTTTATCAAACTTGTGATGGATAAAGGTATTTTAGTTTCACCTATCTTCCTCAATCTATTGTTTTTCCTGATTTAGGGTTTGCACATTGAATTTTGTTTCTAATCTTTTATTGTGAATCGATTGTTTTGCTCACGAATTTGGCATGAACCAGTGATTATCATATCAAATTTATCATCTATTGTAATTTCTAATGTGTGAATTCGTTTTTCATACATTTCATGTAATGTTTTTCACGTTGGGACTTGGGTGTTATTAGTCATGCACTTTTAAATAAGCACAATTGTTACTTGTGCACTTTCTTTCTTCCTCTTTGTGTTTCGTATTATCACTACCCTAACTCATGCCTTTTATATTGTATTTTGTCATATTTGTGCATCCCTCCAAAAACTTTTACTTCTACACCATTGTATATTATTTGTGCATTTATTACCATTGTTTTTATTTGCAGTTGGTGCTTCTTGTTCATCTGTAGTTGATTCTACTATGTCGAATGCATTGGGTGGCGCATGATGGTGTTGATTGTTCTTCATTTGGAGTTGGATAATTGTGGTAACTTTGTGATTCAAGTTTTTCAACTTGTGAAGGAGCAAAAAGCAACTTTAATGGAGTGCAATGAGAGTATGAGAGTTTTGGGTTAAACAATGCACATATAGCTAGAGTATTTGCTTGCACTAGCATCTCTACACTATAATGTGCTACCACCAGACCAAGCAAAGAACAAGGATAGCGGGAAACGAAACAAGAGTTCAAAAGAGATAGTGATACGAATTGAGAGGTTGACTCGTCTCGCACATGGATCTAGATCAGGAAAGCTTTCGACTTGACTCGAACGGATCTCTCGAACTCTTAATGGCAGCCAAAGTGATGCCTTGATTGAACGAACAAGTAACCGGTTTGGTGACGCCTGTATGGTTAAAGAAGGAGTTTCTCTCAACTTGACAATTTAACCATTAATTTAGACGTGGTTACAAGCGAAGCCAAAGTTGGCTTTAAATAGAGCTAGGGCATCTCGGATGGGCCGAGACGCTTATTGGGCTAGCCCACTAGCATAAGTGGAGCACACGCCCAAAATAGTAAATACTAAACTTGGCAAAATAAACATAGTAATGTCTAATAATAGAAAGCATCTCAAAATAACATAAATACTATAAGTAGAAAGGCGTTGAGAGGCCAAGAGGGCTGCTACGAGTGCGGCCTTGTAGGGCGCGTAGTACACCCGTTGTTGGACGGGTAGGCTTGCATCATAATGTAGTTGTGCAAAGTGGAATGACATGAGGTGGTGTGGTAAATGCAAAAAAAAAAACTTGCATTCCACAATAGTCGCACATGTGATGAGCAAACAAAGTTACCATAGTGGTAATCTTTGTGGATAGCATATGGTTTGAGTAGCTAGTAGTTTATTTAACAACAATAACAACATATAAAGTGTTTATCTCACTATTGTCTCTTTCAATTTTTGGAGCATTTACACGTCATTTTATATTATTGAAATTCACTAGGCATCCAATTTGTTACATGTTTGTTGAGTTTCTTTCATTTTTTTGTATGTGCATTTTTTATTATATGTGCACACCGACTAGTTAAATTTAGCATATTTATCTGTTATATATGCACTACGTTTATGTATGCTTGCACTTATTGGTGTTTGAACAAGTGCAACCATTTGAGAAATTAACAAGGTCGTGGAGCGATCTTGAATGCACTCACTTAAAAATATGTTCGAGAATTACTTGATTCCAACATCTATGATGTGTGACTATGATCGGTGTGTACTCATTGGCAAACCTCTCTCGCATATCCTTGTTGGTATCCTTCACATACTTTTCCTATCAATTTGCCTATGACACTCCAAATTAAAGATGTTCTTACCACAAATCATGTGATGCCCAACTACAGTAGTATCTATTGTATCTCGTCGATCAATGACCCTTCCTATGGTTTGTTGACAAATATGCTGGATACCACGCCGAACACATTCACCCTTGTCGACCCACTTAGTAAAACATACTAAATCGAGGGCTAAGTTTTTTAGCCAAACCCTGCCCATAGTCATATCAACATGCAAATTCATCACTATGATGAAATAAAATATGCACTTTCATGATTAAGACATGCACCTTCATACAAATAATATCCAAAATCTAGGCAAACTTGTATGTAATCAAAGTGTCGATCATAATAACTGCATGCATGACTAATAGTAGTAAAAATCTGGCCAGTTTGTTTAGATCACATTCATACAAATAAGACTTTGTGATCACATAATTAATACTCTAAATGCACACGTGTTTTCATGTATCTCATTGCATACACTCCAGGTGTCACTCTTTGAACTTAGTCCATGATGTCATTCATGGATGTTCCCCCACGTGTTTTCATGTATCTCATTGCATACACTCCAGAATGTGGCTTGTTTGTAGAGGTTCTCCCCAGAATGTCAAGTATTGCAGAATAAAGGTCATCACTTTGTAGTGCATTCATCTTCTTGTGTAGCCTGGCCTTTTTCAAATAGATGTACATCATGTCCCTCTGAAAATTAGGATGAACGTCATCCAAACAAATCACAACATGTGAAAAATATTTTACATGTCTAGAATAATTAATTTTTGCAAACAACAACGCATGACATCCAAAATCTCATTTTTTCCTAAATTCAAAGTACTTACACAAACAAGACTTTGTGATCACAGAATTAATACTCTAAATGCAATTAAGCTTTATAAGACACATTAAATATGTTATCTAGCCGATGTTAATTACCTAAGAATAGAGATGGTTACATGTTTGGAAATACTTGTACAAAAATATGCAATTATCTGATCTTTCAACTAGCCCACATCCAAATCAAACCCTACTCATCTACACTTTCTATTAATATACCTTCGGTAGGATTCTCATTCCCTTAAAAGCAACAATTTAACTAAAAAATATCCACTTTCAATAGAAGTACAAAAGAGGAAGCAATTGCAACCCTTTACATTCAATGAAGTGCAAATATATAAACTTAGTGCCTTAAATTTTAGAGCATCAATGTCAATCAAAAGCATCTACATCCAAAAATGCAATCATAAACTTAATATATTTATACAAACATATGATATGAAAAAATGGACTTTGGGAGCATACTAATGCACTTAATATATTTAATCATGCACTTTTACAAACAACCCCGTTGCCTTTTTAAGTGTACTATAAAAATCCACATATCACATTCACAAAGAAATGCGTAAAGAAGTTGCATTAAATTACACGAATTATGCAGTTTTATGAAGATTGATCATGCACTTGTAAACATCAATTCACTCATTTATAAGGCATATAATTTATGCACTTTAGGAGCATACTAATGCGCTTTATTACATATAATCACGCACTTTTACCAATAACACGTAATCTTACACACCAAATCATGTTAAACGTTTATAAAGTTTTCATGAGCTCAATAATGCACATTGAATGATTATTTTTGCACATTTACCTACAATACATGTAAGTGTCGTTTCTTTGGTTTTAGTTTATGCAATTTGAGTTTGTTCTGCAATTTGTTTTTCAGCTAAGAGCAACTTATTTGAATGAATATATGAACTTGTTAAAGAGTTCAAATACAAAGTGATCCCATATACGCAATTGGCTCGAATCTAGAACATTTACAAACTCTAGAAGTACATAGTTACAAAAAATACATGTAATTATACTAGCTTGAAAGTAGAATCCCAAACAACCAGCGCTAGTTCGAACATGTTAAGCCTAATTTGGAACACATTATTTCTAAATATGAACATGGAACATAAATCCGAACACATGAACCCTAACACATCATTGAACAGACACTAAAATCTAGGAGTGTAATAGAGATTCTTTATCTTGATTTTACTTTCCTTTCCCATTTGAAGTTTTGTCACCGCTTGCCATTTCGATTGTTCACGTTCTGGAGTCTTCAACAACTCTTGAGAAGAAAGATGGAAGGAATGTAGATGGATGATGATTTGAAATCAAGATTTAATAACTTCAAGGGAGATTTCGAGCGAAAGAGATTGGAGAAGAGTTGAGATTTGAGAGTGAATTTGAGATCTAGGTTTTTTTTGGGTTGGGAGTGTTCGAAGACCCGAGAAGAAAGTGGGTTTTAAGTTGTTTTATTTGGGTTTGAAAGGGTATTGCTTTTGAGTATATTTACGGGATGGTGCCACTGAAAATGAATGAAAATGGAAGCGCGTTTTTTTATATCTTTCTTAACATCCCCATGTGTCCTCGTCTGAGCTGTTAATCCGGTTGATCTGACGGCTCTAAAAAAATCATACTTTACACCTGTCATGCTATATGCACCAAAACCGGACTCTTGATATGAATATGATTATAGATGGATCGAATAGTTCTCTATAATATATTGAGTTATTTCCTTAAAAGTGTACTTAAATACAACAATTATTTAAATTATTAATAAAACAATTGTAGAAAGAATTAGCAATGTCGTAGTAGCACAACTTCATTTGGCTTAGTCCTAAAGGACACAATTCCAGGTTTGAATCCTGGCTACTAGGGGTGAGCAAAAATATTCGATCTGGTCGACCAGATTCGATAACCCGCCAATCCGAACCCTAAAAGTCCGTATCCGAAAACATCCGTTTAATTTTTAACCGAATCCGATCCGATCCAAGTGATTTTTTCAGATACTTGGACCGGATATGGATCGTGATATTTTGCTTACCGGATATCCGGGAATCCGATACTATTAATATATAATATATATGTTTTTTTAACTACTATACAATGTTTAATTAGTTTAGATGATCTCAAAATGGTGCTTGTACATTTTTAAGTAAATAAATCCACTTCAATTCTCCAATACAACATTCCTTATTTTATTCCTTTTAATAAAAAAAATAACCTTGATTATTATTCTTATAAAATTAAGGGGAAGTGTCATGTAAGAATACATAATAGGGTGAAAAATGAGAATAAATCCTAGTTTTTGGATGACAAATAAACCAAAGGCTAGGAATAAACTTTCATTAAAAGGTCATGTGCATTAGAGTTTGACCGGTCAATATGATTGGTCAAACTAGTCACCGATAGTCAACGCCGGAGCTTCGACGTTCACCGGTCAAAGGTTTTTTTTTTCGGTCAGTTTTTTTTTCACGCACAATTTTTGGCTTGCGACTGCATGTGCATTGATTTTTGCTTGTAGGTGCATCGATATTGACTTGTATGTGCATTGATATTGAATAAAATCTGTATAGGATTTTTTACTATATGTGTGACTTTGTGTATGTGAAAACTCACGCACTTCGCAGCATGTTCATATTTTTTAGTTTGTGTGTGCATAGATTTTGACATATATTTGCATCTAAATTCTACGTGTGTGTATTATTTTCTTGGGTTGAAATGTGCATAGTTTTGGCTTGTATGTGCATACCTTTTGAAGTGCATGTCTTTTTTGTTGTATGTGCATTTAAATTCCATAAATTCTGCATAGGGTTTTGATTATATGTGTGACTTTGTGTATGTGGAAACTCATGCACATACATACAAAAACTTATGCATGCATTTCACAGAATGTACATATGTTTTGGCATGTGTGTGCATAAATTTTGACATGTATGTGCATTTAAATTCTACTTGTGTGAGTTGTTTTCTTTGGTTGAAATGTGCATGAGTTTTGGCTTGTATGTGCATACCCTTGGAAGTGCATGTCTTTTTGCTTGCATGTGCATGTAAATTAAACTAGGCGTGCATAAGGTTTGACTATATGTGTGACTTTTTGTAAGTGGAAACTTATGCACACATGTAAAAGCTTATACACTTTACAGAATGTGTATAGGTTTTGTCTTGTAAGTGCATGAATTTTGAATTGGCTGTGCATCTAAATTTTACTTGTATGCATCGTTTTCTTGGTTTGATATGTGCATGAGTTTTTGACTTGTATGTGCATACCATTTGAAACACATGTCTTTTTGCTTGAATGTGCCTTATGCACATACATTGTACAACTCGTGCACATTTTCTCTAGAAAATAATGCATAGTTTTTTACAATCATTAGATGCACATACATGTCAATATTGATGCACATACAAGCCAAAATGTATGCATATGCCATCTCAAGCAAAAAAATAGTTTTGGAAAAGAAGTTGGGCTGCGAAAAATTGAATGGAAAAAATGGCCCCTTATAAAATTTTAATGCACATAAAAGTCAATATTGATGCACACACAAGTAAAAAATGGTGCACATGCCAGCGCAAGCAAAAAGTGGACCTAAATAAAAAGTGGGCCGAAAAAAAAAAACTTAGGCCGGACAACGCCTTATAAAATTTTGATGCACATATAGGACAATATAGATGCACACACAAACCAAAATGTATGCACATGCCATCTTAAGTGGAAAAGTGGCCCCGAAAAAAAAAATTTGGTCCGAAAAAAAAACTTCGATGTTGACCGCCGTCGTTGACTGGCTAGTGACCGGTTTGACCGGTTAATTATCAACTTAAGTGGTCATATGCCATGCACATGACCACTTAAATGATAATCTAATCCTAGCCTTTGGTTTAAAGGCTAAGAGCTATTCTCATTTTTCATCCTAATGTTCATTCTCACCTGATTCGCACTCTAAAATTAAAACCCTAAATTAATAATTCATGTACTAATTGTCGCCTAATTCATGTACTAATTGTCGTCTCACTAAACAGAGCATATATTTTTTTTTTCAAGGCTGAGTGTTCGTCTTTGAACTGAATTTTGATTATATTAGTTAAAGTTACAACTTTATATATACTTGCCAATTTCTCTTGTTATATAATATATACGTTTATATTTATCAATTTGAAAAGGTTGACAAGTTTAATTGTTAGAAAAAAGTATCGGGACTTGCAAATGGTGTTGATGTTTGACATTTAGTTTGCACTTTGCGGATTGTTAGTTTTGATTGAATTAGAAAAAGTAACATTTTGATTTATTTTTTAATAGGTTTTCTAGTAACCGGATAATTTAGATATCTGAGTCGAATATCCGATCCGATCCGGATAAGATTTATCGGATACGGATAAGAGTTTTGTGAATATTTTTTACTGGATATCTGACATACCGAACCAGACCAAATCGGATATATCCGTTTGCTCACCCGTACTGGCTACGACAATATCTTTTTCCTTATAAGGAGTTTTCTTGTTTTGAAACTCAAAAGTTTATTATCTGCCTTGGGCACAGATCTTGGACCTCTGAGGAACTATCCTAGATCACCCTTTCTACCAAATTCCTACCCACACATCGATTCTCCAAATCTTATGCAGAAATACTTGAGAAACTTATAAGTTTCGTGTTGGATATCTATCTATATTTAAAAGTTAGCATTCTAGGTCACTGAATGCTAACTCATAAATTTGTCATAGAAATTAGAATGAAGATTTTGATAATTCTATAAGCATGTAAAGTAAAATTTTTGAGCAATGTTCATACATTTAGCAATATATATTATTTAAATAAATAAAAAGCCAATTGAGATTTTGAGAAAACTTTGACCTAAAATTAAAGAAACTCAATTAAATTATGACTATTTAAAATAAATAAATAAAAACCAATTGAGATTTTGAGAAAAGTTAGCATTCTAGGTCATTGAATGCTAACTCATAAATTTTTCATAGAAATTAGAATGAAGATTTTGATAATTCTATAAACATATAAAGTAAAATTATTGAGCAATGTTCATACATTTAGCAATATATATTTTTTAAATAAATAAAAATCCAATTGAGATTTTGAGAAAACTTTGACCTAAAATTAAAGAATCTCAATTAAATTTTGACTTTTTAAAATAAAATAAAAAACAATTGAGATTTTGAGAAAATTCTAACTTACAATTATAGAAACTCAATTAAGATTTTGAGAAAAATATTAAACATCAAGTAGGCGTGTTTTTCCTTTATAAATCATAATATCTATTGATATACATTAAAACTTACTAATTAATGACTATATTTGAAATACCCCAAATAAGTGGATAATGGCATAAGGGTAAATTAATTAAGGATTTTACTAAAAAAGGGGAAATGGGAAATTGGGGATAAAAATCCCTAAGTGTTCGGTTGTCTTCCTCGTGTGAACTCCCGCTGAGCACCCACGTTTTCTCTTCTCCTCCGGTCTCTCTTCGTGCCCAACTTCTTCCTCCCGAGCAGCTCCTTCCTCCGGCGAGCCCAGCCGCTCCCATCATCGTCCTCCTCCTCCCTTGGCTGCGTGTTGTCTTCGTGGTGGCTGTGCTGTCCGGTTTGAGCTGCGGTCTTCGTTGTTGCTGCTGTCTGTGCTGGTGTTGTTGAGCTGCAGCTGCAGTACGTCGTCGTGGTGGTCGTCTCCGACGTCAGAAGCTTTCCGACGAGGACTAACGAAGAGGTAAGGTGATGTTTGATTTGGGTTTGCTTGGGGTTCATTTGGCTGAAGCTTTGCTGATTTTTTTTTATGTTCGAATTGATATTGGTATATGTTCGAATTGATGTTGTATGGAGGTCCGAATTGATGTTGAATTATTCTTCATGGGCAGTTGAAGAAGAATTTCGTGAGCATCGGCTTGATTTTGTGGGTGTGTGGTTGCTGAAATTTTGGAAGGTATTATTAGGGTTGAATTTGGGGATTTTTCTCTAGTTGTGGTTTGGTATGACTTAACGCCAGGGTTTTTGCTCGGATTGATTTCACAGGACCGATCGAGTTGAAATTGAGTTTCTGAAGTCGTTGTGGTTCGACTTGAGGCAAGATGATCCTTGCTAACTTATATATTTTATAAATTGATTTATGCCTAGTTTATTTCATAATCTATTTTACCATTGCTTGAGCTATTTTATTGGTTTGATTGACTATATAATTGCTTGGGTGATGATGTGGGATGATATGTGATATTATGTGATGATGTGTGTGTGAGGATATGTGATAATGTATGATGATGTGTGTGTGATGATATGTGATAATGTGTGATGATGTGTGATAAGGTGTGGTTATGTGATTTTGATTGTCGTTGTGTTGTTTGATTGGTGTTGGTATGGTGATGGATAGTTGGTTTGGATGTTGTGAATCGTCTGACCCGGTGATGTGGGGGTGGAGACGGAGATGTTGTGAATTGTCTCACCTGGTGATGTGGGGGTGGAGACGGAGATGTTGTGAATTGTCTCACCTGGTGATGTGGGGGTGGAGACGGAGATGTTGTGAATTGTCTCACCTGGTGATGTGGGGGTGGAGACGGAGATGTTGTGAATTGTCTCACCTTGGTGATGTGGGGGTGGAGACGGAGATGTTGTGAATTGTCTCACCTAGGTGATGTGGGGGTGGAGACGGAGATGTTGTGAAGTGGTAATTGTGTGAAAGGGTTGCTTGCGTACCTGATTAAGTGGTTGTTTGAAGTGATATATATGTATATTTTAATTATTTGTGATTGGTTGAATATGAGTTGAGTTATCTTTCTTGGTTGCTTTGGTCGGATATGGTGATGACTAGTATATATTGATTATTGTTTGTATTGATTGAATGTTATGATGATGAAATGGGTATGTGCGTGTGATATGAATTGTCTTGTAGCGTATCTGATTAAATGTTGACGTGGTAGTCAAATATGACTAAATGTGATTAGTGTCTGTTGACACGTGTGTGTGTGTGTGTTGGGTCATGTGTGTGTGTTGGATCGTGTGTGTGTGTTGGATCGAATGTGTATGTGTGTGTGTTGGATCGTGTGTGTGTGTGTTGGATTGAGTGTGTGTATATTGGTTGTGTGTTGAATAGTGGTTGTGATTGTGAGTTTCGTGTGTTATAGTTGTTGGTTGTAACTGGTCAAGGTGGTAAATTCTGTTGGTATGGTTGTTGTTGGTAACTGGTGGATTATGAAGGTTGGTTGCGTTGTTTGACTGTATAGATTGGTTTCCCATCTTGAGGGTGTGTGCCAATGCGAGTTGAGTTTGAGGTATGAGTTGCAGTCGAGGTTGACGAATCGGCGGCACCAGAAGGGTGGCTGGCCTGGATCGTTATTTTGGTTGATTGTATTATGTAATGATTATATCGTTGATGCTTATGTGTTTGTTGTGGTGAAGGTTAATTGAATTTGTTGTGTAGTGCAGTAGTGAGTTCAGTCTAATTGATTAGCTGTGGTTGTAAGTCAGTCGTAAGATGTGTATGTGCATAGAGTTGTTGTTTGAGGTATTAGTAATGGAGAGGAAGTTGGATTGGATCGTTCTTTTCATTTATGCTTGTGATGAGTTTGAGGTTGGATGGAAGAGATTAGTATCGTGTAGAATTGGATAAGAATGGGTAATTGATCGGTTGTGATAGTGTGTGTTTATGTTTGCGTTTTGACGTATGGTTGGTTAATTGGTTGGTGTGATGATAGTCAAGTGTATTTATGATATATAAGTATATATATATATATATATGATGATCGGTTGTTGTTTGGTATTGTTACTTGCCGTGATAATTCTATGGTTTTGAAACTGTTTTGGCTCGGCTAGTCTTGCCATAGTCTTCTTTGGAGACTGACCAACCTTGGTTTACGTGCCGCGGTTGGCTGGGGTATCGGGTCCCCCAGTCAATCAGGCTTTGCAGATTTAGCGCCAGCAATGAAGATTCTGATCACCGTCGGTTTTGGAGTCGAGAACTCTACTCTTTTGGTTTGGACTTGACTTGTTGCACGTGTCGTTTTGGTTTCGGACTTTGAATGGGTTGTATTTGTTGTATTGGTTTTGGTTTTTGGTTGTTGGTTTTTGGTTTGTAAATGGTTGTATTTCAGTATGTTAAGTTGTTGGTGGTTTCAAACTCTGGACAGGTTTTACAGGTTTTCCGCTGTGTTGCTTTTGATATTATATATATGGGTTATGTTTTGCATTTTTTCTTTTCACCGCCTTATAATCCTTTCGGATTATGGCAGTGTTGCACCACTGGCGTGGGGGTATTACAGAAGTTGGTATCAGAGCTCTTTTCAAAAAAATGTGTTCTTTCCGAGTTTTCAACTTGAGAATTTTTATACGTTGTTGTTATGAACGATCGGGTGATCAGGAATCCTTGTTGTCAACCGTAGTGAGTTGTGTTGGTAAGTAAGTATTGGTTGTTTGTGATGTTTTGTGCTAATGTTTGATATATTTATATGTGATGTTTAGAGTTGTTAAATTATATGTATGATGTGTTCCCTGGTAAGTGGGATGTGTTGGAGATTATTAAGGTATGGGTGTGATAGAGGATGAGGCCGTTGGGCTTATCGTCAAGAGGTTGAGTCTGGTAACTGATGATTCGGTATGAGGTTATTGTATGCTATTGGTATTGTTAGGGTTGAGCAGGACAGATTAAGCGCATTCCGATATGGTTGTGTTCTGAGATGAACTTTGATGGTAAGGCATAACTGTACAATCCTTGGGTATTGATGAGTGATTGATTATGGAGACTGCTATGATGATTTTGATCAGACTTTGATGTTGGAAGTAGTAAGGAACAGATGACTCAGTCTGCATCTGGAAAAGTGGAATTTCGCAACTATGGATTCGGCTGAGCTGAGAAGTAGAATGTGCAGGTTGCTATAGACAGATTGTGGCAGGTTACGTAAGGCTAAGAATTTTGAATGGGACGGGAAATGTCCGGAGAGAGTTTCGAAGAACTCAGGAAGTGTTTGATTAGTGCGCCAGTGTTAGTTTTACCGCAAGGAACAGAAAGGTTTGTCATCTATAGAGATGTGTCTGAACAAGGTTTGGGTTACGTTCTAATGCAGAATGGGAGGTCATTGCATATGCTTCTCGTCAGCTCAAATTGTATAAGAGAGAGTTGAACATGAGATACAGATGGCTGCTAGAATCGATTGAGGATTATGGGAAAGATATTGTGTATTAATCAGAAGGGGCTAATGTGGTAGTTGATGTTTTGAGTAGGAAGTTGACTCTCGAGTATACGGTTGCTTGCTTATCAGTTCTGCTAGAGTTGCAACAAGAGTTGTGCGGGGTGAGATTGAGATTGGTCTGAGAAGGAAATGATGCTGAATGTACTAGAAATCCAATCGACATTAGTAGAGTTGATCGGGAGAAACAATCTCGGGACCCTGTGTTGAGTAAGCTATGCAGTGAAGTTGCTCAAGGAAAGGCACCCGTAATTTTCATTCATAAGGATGGAGTTTTGTGACTTCATAATCGGTTATGTGTGATAGCTGATAAGAGATTAGATAATTGATTCTCAAGGAAAGTCATTCTTCGACAACAGTAGTTAATATGCATTGATTCAGATGTCACCTCATGAGGCATTGTATGATAGTCGCTGTAAATCGCCATTGTGTTGGGATAATTTGACTAATGCTGTGTTAGTTGCTCCTGGGCTTCTGTAGAAAACAAAGGATGACATTGAGGCGATTCGTCAGAGGATGTTGTCAGCTCAGAGCAGACAGAAATCGTATGCGGATGTCCGTAGACGTCCTTTGGAATTCAGTGTGGGAGATCATGTGTTTATTAAAGTTTCGCCGACTAAAGGAGTATTCAGATTTGGGAAACGAGGTAAGTTGAGTCCTAGATATGTTGGTCCCTTTGAGATTCTGAAGAGAGTTGGTGTCGTGGCTTACCAAGTTGCATTGCCGCCAAAGATGAGTGGAATGCATGACGTATTTCATGTGTCTCAGATGAGGAGGTATGTGTATCATCCGACTCATGTTCTGAACTTTGAGGAGATAGAATTTCAATCTGATGGCACGTTTGAGGAATTACCTGTAAGAATCCTAGCGACTGATCAGAAGAAATTGAGGAACAAGGTTATTCCTTTGGTAAAAGTGTTATGGGCTAGGCATGGAACTGAAGAAGAGACGTGGGAATTAGAGTCGGTTATGCGAGGCAGTTATCCTCACCTGTTTGATCTGAGTTTCGAGGACAAAACTGTTGTAAGGGGGGGAGAATGAAATACCCCAAATAAGTGGATAATGGCATAAGGGTAAATTAATTAAGGATTTTACTAAAAAAGGGGAAATGGGAAATTGGGGATAAAAATCCCTAAGTGTTCGGTTGTCTTCCTCGTGTGAACTCCCGCTGAGCACCCACGTTTTCTCTTCTCCTCCGGTCTCTCTTCGTGCCCAACTTCTTCCTCCCGAGCAGCTCCTTCCTCCGGCGAGCCCAGCCTCTCCCATCGTCGTCCTCCTCCTCCCTTGGCTGTATGCTGTCTTCGTGGTGGCTGTGCTGTCCGGTTTGAGCTGCGGTCTTCGTTGTTGCTGCTGTTGTTGAGCTGCAACTGCAGTCTGTCGTGGTGGTGGTCGTCTCCGGCGTCAGAAGCTTTCCGGAGAGGACTAACGAAGAGGTAAGGTGATGTTTGATTTGGGTTTGCTTGGGGTTCATTTGGCTGAAGCTTTGCTGATTTTTTTTTTATGTTCGAATTGATATTGGTATATGTTCGAATTGATGTTGTATGGAGGTCCGAATTGATGTTGAATTATTCTTCATGGGCAGTTGAAGAAGAATTTCGTGAGCATCGGCTTGATTTTGTGGGTGTGTGGTTGCTGAAATTTTGGAAGGTATTATTAGGGTTGAATTTGGGGATTTTTCTCTAGTTGTGGTTTGGTATGACTTAACGCCAGGGTTTTGCTCGGATTGATTTCGCAAGACCGATCGAGTTGAAATTGAGTTTCTGAAGTCGTTGTGGTTCGACTTGAGGCAAGAGGATCCTTGCTAACTTATATATTTTATAAATTGATTTATGCCTAGTTTATTTCATAATCTGTTTTACCATTGCTTGAGCTATTTTATTGGTTTGATTGACTATATAATTGCTTGGGTGATGATGTGGGATGATATGTGATATTATGTGATGATGTGTGTGTGAGGATATGTGATAACGTGTGATGATGTGTGTGTGATGATATGTGATAATGTGTGATAAGGTGTGGTTATGTGATTTTGATTGTCGTTGTGTTGTTTGATTGGTGTTGGTATGGTGATGGATAGTTGGTTTGGATGTTGTGAATCGTCTGACCCGGTGATGTGGGGGTGGAGACGGAGATGTTGTGAATTGTCTCACCTGGTGATGTGGGGGTGGAGACGGAGATGTTGTGAATTGTCTCACTTGGTGATGTGGGGGTGAAGACGGAGATGTTGTGAATTGTCTCACCTTGGTGATGTGGGGGTGGAGACGGAGATGTTGTGAATTGTCTCACCTAGGTGATGTGGGGGTGGAGACGGAGATGTTGTGAAGTGGTAATTGTGTGAAAGGGTTGCTTGCGTACCTGATTAAGTGGTTGTTTGAAGTGATATATATGTATATTTTAATTATTTGTGATTGGTTGAATATGAGTTGAGTTATCTTTCTTGGTTGCTTTGGTCGGATATGGTGATGACTAGTATATATTGATTATTGTTTGTATTGATTGAATGTTATGATGATGAAATGGGTATGTGCGTGTGATATGAATTGTCTTGTAACGTATCTGATTAAATGTTGACGTGGTAGTCAAATATGACTAAATGTGATTAGTGTCTGTTGACACGTGTGTGTGTGTTAGGTCGTGTGTGTGTGTTGGATCGTGTGTGTGTGTTGGCTTGAATGTGTATGTGTGTGTTGGATTGAGTGTGTGTGAGTGTGTGTATATTGGTTGTGTGTTGAATAGTGGTTGTGATTGTGAGTTTCGTGTGTTATAGTTGTTGGTTGTAACTGGTCAAGGTGGTAAATTCTGTTGGTATGGTTGTTGTTGGTAACTGGTGGATTATGAAGGTTGGTTGCGTTGTTTGACTGTATAGATTGGTTTCCCATCTTGAGGGTGTGTGCCAATGCGAGTTGAGTTTGAGGTATGAGTTGCAGTCGAGGTTGACGAATCGGCGGCAACAGAAGGGTGGCTGGCCTGGATCGTTATTTTGGTTGATTGTATTATGTAATGATTATATCGTTGATGCTTATGTGTTTGTTGTGGTGAAGGTTAATTGAATTTGTTGTGTAGTGCAGTAGTGAGTTCAGTCTAATTGATTAGCTATAGTTATAAGTCAGTCGTAAGATGTGTATGTGCATAGAGTTGTTGTTTGAGGTATTAGTAATGGAGAGGAAGTTGGATTGGATCGTTCTTTTCATTTATGCTTGTGATGAGTTTGAGGTTGGATGGAAGAGATTAGTATCGTGTAGAATTGGATAAGAATGGGTAATTGATCGGTTGTGATAGTGTGTGTTTATGTTTGCGTTTTGACGTATGGTTGGTTAATTGGTTGGTGTGATGATAGTCAAGTGTATTTATGATATATAAGTATATATATATGATGATCGGTTGTTGTTTGGTATTGTTACTTGCCGTGATAATTCTATGGTTTTGAAACTGTTTTGGCTCGGCTAGTCTTGCCATAGTCTTCTTTGGAGACTGACCAACCTCAGTTTACGTGCCGTGGTTGGCTGGGGTATCGGGTCCCCCAGTCAATCAGGCTTTGCAGATTTAGCGCCAGCAAGGAGTATTCTGATCACCGTCGGTTTTGGAGTCGAGAACTCTACTCTTTTGGTTTGGACTTGACTTGTTGCACGTGTCGTTTTGGTTTCGGACTTTGAATGGGTTGTATTTGTTGTATTGGTTTTGGTTTTTGGTTGTTGGTTTTTGGTTTGTAAATGGTTGTATTTCAGTATGTTAAGTTGTTGGTGGTTTCAAACTCTAGACATGTTTTACAGGTTTTCCGCTGTGCTGCTTTTGATATTATATATATGGGTTATGTTTTACATTTTTTCTTTTCACCGCTTTATAATCCTTCCGGATTATGGCACTGTAGCACCACTGGCCTGGGGGTGTTACAATATTTATACTAATTTTTCCTTGTCTGCAATTCACATTTAATAGCAAGCAATATGAAATTGAAAAAAAAACACCAAGGCCTCTTGAATTTTGGTTGTTGTTTTCTCTTACAAATAACGCGCAATAAATAGCCATGAAATGAAAAAAAGGAAGAATTGGCATTAAAGTCCATGGAATAAAAGTAGCTAAAACACACATTCACAATTTTGACTATTCAGTTATATGAGCGAACGACGGTTCATTGTATGAGTCAGTGGCCATTTATTTTATATTTTTTGAGCGACAATGTCCATTTATGAGACTTCTAAATTAGTGTCAACATTATCAAGATATCAAACAATGAAGTATGACATTCACAATAATTGAAACGTCCTCTCAACTTTTAACTTATCTAGATTAGACTAGAAAATAAACAATACGAACTATTGCATAATAAAAGCATTAACATGAAAATTATATAGCATAGTTAAAGGCATGAACATGTACATCATATCTATAAGAATTGTAACAAAGGATGTATTCTTTTCGTAGAAAGGAAGGGTCAATTTGTATTAATGATCAATTTTAAGAACTCTAATGGGAATATTAGCTGCTGAATATATGATGATAATGATTTTAGTCGTTTCGTTTAAACTACTTGGAAATGAATCAACATAAGCATTTAAATAGAATTGTAACCGTGAAACCATTAATCGATGAGTAATTGAATTGAATTGGATGTTCCTACGTATACATATGAGCTTCCTATAAACGAGGCATTGTTGTAAAGTACAAAATAGAGACGTTTGTATGAAAGAAAAGACGGGGGAGAAAGCTTAAAAAAGTTTATATGTAAAGCTAGATGGTTGGGTGTATTCAAGTAGCTAGAATATTATGGCGTATTACCTTTGTCTTTTAAACAGTTTGAAGAGGTATATATTTTACACCCTATCATATTATACTTTACATTTGGTGTTTTGTAGTTTTTTATTTCTATACTATTATCATCATTGTATACTATGAATTCAATTTTGTGATGAATAAAATGCATGTAACATGTATATACAACTCAACCTAGATTATAGAAATTATGTTATTACCAATTCTCAGCCATTTTACGCCAAAAACTAATTATTTGATAAGTATAAAATACATTACAATTTAATCATTATATGGAGTATAAAATTTACTACACTCCATCACAGAAAATAATATTATCCGCATATTTAATAAATGTAGAAGATTGGAAAATTAGCTTTGTGCAACACGTAGTATATATATTATGGAATAGGTACTTCATAATTAATGTTCATTCTATATGAAAGGTTTTTAGATAATTAATATCCCATCTAATATATCTAAGAACGAAAATGGTAATTACAATTGTTATTTAAACAAATAAAATATTATAATGCATACTTTACAATAAAATACCTACATTTGATCTATATATATATCATGTTAAACCATATGATACGCTTAAAAATTAATGATAATTATAATTGTTGGTAAATCACTTCAAAATACTACAATGCATGTTAATCGGATGTATATTTACACAAATATGAATCTTACAATTGCAATAATCATGTTACTTCGCCTACATTATACATATGTAGTTTGCTAATGTAAATAAAAAAGTAAATTTAAAATGATGTAACTCAAAGTTATGTATAATAAACACCATAAACATGTACAAAACAAACATTAGAAGAAAAAACTTGAAACCCATTACTTATGGAGTAGATTATTAATGAGATTTTTAGGTTGTATTGTCAATTTTCATATAAGCTCGCCATTGTATAATACAAATAGAGACTTGAATCGGGAATGAATATTTGCTTTTATAAAATGAAGAATTGTCAATTAATAACTTTCATACTCTTTTTCTTAGTATAGATCTTGAGTTTTGTGAAAATAATTGTTAATTACTATAACATATAGTTAACTTTAGGAAGAGTTACAAATATTATAGTTTAATTACGTCATATTAACCATATTTTTTTTACAAAATGAAGAAGACAATTAACATGATTATTTGCCTCTCCTTTAACGTTGGAAGCATGTAAGCTACTCCTACATTGATAAAGAGTACTTCGTATAAGAAAATTTTCTATTGCGTTGACAAATTTAATATGTTGTTTTTTCGATCTATGCACACCCTTCAAAGATGAACAATTGCATACAAATCTTTTTATAAAAAATGAGTATTCTATTGTATTTTTACTTCATTAATTTTTATTTTCTTCTAGCATTTAATTAATACAAAACTGAAGAAGAGTTATTTTGGACATCATTGAAAAATATAGATAATTTTATTTGATGTTCATATACTATACAGTTGATATTAAACTTCTTGCACAAAACAATACATTTATTCACTTATATCTACATTTTGGTATTGTTAGAGAAATTCAATGTAACTTTTCACATGTAATATAATATTAAATGTATGTAACCTAATTTCTATTTATAAATAAGAAATAGATATAATATCTATTAATCACCTAACACCTAAATCCTGAATGTTGATGTATCATTTTTGCATGTAAAATTGGTGAGGTGGTGTATTGTAAAGGTGCCAACAAAGCCTTGCTTCATGGTGTTGTTCATTGATTGGCTTGAGTTTTTCCCTATTTTATCTTTTCTTCCTCCATAGAAAAGTTCAAGTTTTCGCCTTCGTAAGTACACCAGGAGTTTCATAGCAATTACAAGATTGCCATCGAAAGGGGTGCATGTGTTAGTGTGTGGTTAAGCCACATGTTTGTAGGTGAATTAGGTGTCACCTTATAGTTGCATTAGGTGTGTGCTAATGTAGTGTTTACAATTATTAGATATTTGTGTGCTAGGTGTCAGCTTATAAATGTAGTTGGTGCTAGGTGTTAACTTATTGGTGTAGTTGATGTAACCTTGCCCGATGGAAAGACTACAAATCGTTGTCAAGGATCCGGTGAATGCATAGTGGGGCGTTATAACTCGTCGGAAAGAGGGAGTGAAGATGGCGGAAGCAGGAGATAAGGGGCGACAGTGGACTGCTGACGGTGGCGCTAGGGTTCCAGCGACAGTGGTGGTGGTGAGACGGTGACGCGAGGCGACTGATGGGTGACTGGCGGTGTTCGGCGGCTGCACACGGTGGTGGAGATGGGGGCAGCCGTGAAGATGATGGGGATTAGGGTTTGTGTTTGGGTGCGGATAGATGATGGGTAACCGAATCGATGCGCCAGGATAGTTCGACTAGAAACACAAAGATAGATAATTAACGCGCCAGGATAATTCGACTTGGAAACACGTTAATTGATGACGTCAGGGCCCGGGGTTAAGGAGTTTAACTCGACTTGAACTTAGGCTTAAAATTGACGTAAACTGAAATGAAATACAATAGTTCCTATTTATACTAGAGAGTTGACCTAATGGGTCAAACTCTCTAGTTACTAAATCTGATTGCCCATTTAACATAAATGGAAACCACCCAGAACTAGCAGCTACTAAAAATAGAAATACTGTAAATAGAAAGTACTAAGGAAGTAATGTCTAGCAATCGTAAGAACTAGAAATAGAAAGTCTCCTAAATCTAGCTCGGGGGTATGTGTAGCTGTAGAGGAGTCTCAAGGCGGATGTCTCATGGCGTCTTCCTCCTTTGTAGCTGACATGGAGGGCAGGGTCACATCAGTGTAGTATTTACAATTGTTACATTTTGTGTGGCTAAATTAGTATAGTGTTTACATTTGTTAGACTTTTATGTGCTAGGTGTCAACTTCTAAATGTAGTGGGTGTTAGGTGTCAAAAAATATAAACATCTAGTTGTTAGATTAAATTGTTAAATATTGTGTGGCTAAGATCATGACTATCTAAGGTGCCAAATGCATCACTTCTTCTCATCTCTGCTCACGACTTCAAATTTGAAAGAAGGTTTGTGTTTATGATGATTATGAATTATGATTATGATATGATTATGATATTACGTTTTGTTATATATATGTTGTTATTGTTATATTAGAGAAGTAACAAAGCGATTAAGGTGGGCTTTGTCTCGTGGTTGTGCTAAAGTTTGTGTATGATGTTGTTGTTTTAGTGTTTGTGTTTGGCAATGTGTGTTGGTTGTGTATTTCATGCTTGCGTATTCGATGCTTTTGTTGTATAATTGTTTGTTTTGGATTATTTTAGTGTGTCTTAATTGTGATTGAATGTGATAAATGTTCCGAATATGTATTTAGCGATGTCCAACATATCATTTTATGCAACATAAGGGTTAATCCTTGATTTTGTTCCTCACAATTGAAGATATTTTTGTCCAACATAATGTGTTACACATGATAAATCATTTAATGGAAAATAACACGTATTGTAAGTGCATCTGTAAAATTATGATTATATTTATTAATTAAACTTAAATTCACGGTCTTATTGAAGGGTGGAGAAATAGGAATTAATTAAGATGACCAAAGTATCAATTTTATTGCAAGAATAACACAACAACAATTGTGGTAAAATACAAGAATAACACGTAGGGTTTTTCATGCAAAAGTGTCGGATATAGATGAGTTAATGTCACATGTGGAGGACATGCATAATGACATTATGCAAAAGTGTTGGATACAGATGAGTTAATTTCACATGTGGAGGACATGCATAATGACATTTGGATACTTATAAAAAAACAAAGCTTGAAAATGTTGAAAATTACACATATTAACACTTTCTATACGAATTATCTTCATTTATTGATTAAAAATGATGTGAGTAATTATTAAATTGTAGATTTTAGAAGGAGTTTGTAATATTTTATTTTAGTTATTATATCTTATATTTTTGTGTTAAAAACTAAAATGATAAATATTATTTAACAAAGGAAGCTTAATTAATTAAATCGGATAAAATTATTGAAAGATATTAATGGATCCCACTGTCCTTTCAAAATTTTAAGATTTCATTAGAAAGAGTATTGATATGATACATGGTGACATATCGACAAGGTTAGTTATGTGTACTCTTCAATATTGGTGGGTATAACACCCATATGTATGCTTTGCTGGTATACTACTTATTATTATATTTGGTCCAAGGTGATGGTACGATTAAAAAAAATTATAATCCATGGAAAGTGATTTGATGTTTAAACAGATCAGAATATCAGATTAAAAATGGGTAAATGGATGAACCACTAAGAAAATAGCCACTATAACAAGTTGTTGACCTGAAAGACATACAACAAACTAACGCAAATGAAACGATAATTGATTTAGTCTTGTATTTTCTTTTAACAAACTATCTCAAAAACATTTTTTGTTATTTTGATACATTATAAAACCACACCCTACAAAGTTGAAAATTATTCATAAATGAAATTTATTTTCAAAGAATCACATATTTTTAAATGTCACAAAACCAGAGATGAGATCCGGTGCGGACGGTTCTTACGGTGCGGAAGTGCGGACATGCACTTTAGGGTCTTAAATGTGCACTTTAACGTCTTAAATGTGCACTTTTGATGAAAAAATTAGAAAAATGCTTGGGAAAAAAATCGATTTTTTTTGTTTTCTTTTTTTTTTTGTAAAAGTGCACATTTAAGACGTTAAAGTGCACATTTAAGACCCTAAAGTGGATGTCCGCACGTCCGCACCGTAAGAACCGTCCGCACCGGAACCTTACTCAATAAAACCATACCCAAGTTATCATTTTTATATCACCTATAAATAAATAAAAAGTTACAAAATTATCCATAATGATTTTTCATTTTTTAGAAAACACCCACTTTTAAAATTTGTACAATATTGATTATAAAAAGAAATCTTATTTTACTAATATTGCATCAACTTTTATAGTTGTGATATCAAATTGAGCATAGGCCCCCAAAATCAATTGAAAGGCCCTGCTTCAACATAGTAGAATTGGTTAAAGAATACGATTCTTTTTATTGTCACAAAAGGTATACAACTCATAATTGAAGATAACCCATCAACATCATCTCTCTCTTTCACAAACATGCATATATAGCCGCCGTTTTACATGCTGATATGGGAGATATGGTAGATTTGGTTAATATTTGATGGTAGAGAGACATGCAACTTAACTATATAAGGGTTCTGGAAATGTAAATAATGCATATAATGTTGTATGATTTTAGAACAAGTGGCGAGTTTACTTTACAATTGGCAACAATATTACTTCTTTAATGACACTTTTTTTTAAAATGTTTAAAGTGTTTTACAATCTTTACTAAAATATAAAACTATGGAGTAATGTATATGTAGACATGCAAATTCGCATTGTATGTTAAAATGATACAAACTTTTGCTGTCATTTCTTCCTTTTCGTTTCCATTTTGTCCATGTTCCATTTTCACCTTTTAAGGGCCACCATATCTTCTTCAATATGCACATGTAACTAATTTATATTCCCTTCCCATTATATTAGATATACATGCGGTTAGGATACTTGATAAAGATATAAACAACTCTAATTTTTAAAAATTGTTTATGTACTTTTGTATATTAAGAATTATATTCATTCATGCACAACCAAAGAGATTGTACGTATTTATTAATATGAATGGAAATATAACCTTAGTTTTGCATGCAACAATATGCCAAAGTCGACATCATTACTATATCAAATGTTATGACATCATATCTTCTTCAACATGCACATGCAATTAATTTCTTACTCACACATGAATGATGAGAAGAGAACCGACATCATAGATAATATACACATGCAGCCAAATTATATTACATGGTATCATAATTGAAAATAGCCCATCAGCATCATCTCCTTCTTTCACCAACATGCACATGCAACAACTTTTTTGCATGCAAATATGTGTTGTATGTTAAAGTGATGCAAATGACATCATTACTTCTGCCGTCATTTCTTCCTTCCATTTTCACTTTGTTCACGTGCCATAGATGAAAGTGGTACCAACATCATATCCTTCAACATGTGACAGGTGGACTTCTTTGTAGCTAGCTTAATTGAAGATAGCTCATCAACACTGTCTCAATCTTTCACCAACATGCACGTGCAACCACAATTTTGCATGTTGATATGATAAGGAGGATAGATTTGGTTGATATTCAATGGAAGAGAAGCATGCACATGCAACTAAAAAAGCATTCCCTTTTATATTATTTTGGTTATACGCTTGATTATCGAACTTTAATAAATATATAAACAACTTTAACTTTAATTTTTAAGTGTATATGTAGACATATAAATGCATAATGTAGTCGTATTGTAATAATTGCTCCTCCACTTTTATATGTGGTTTGAATGGACAAAGAAAAAAACAATTGCTATTATAGTAGCCATGTGACATGGTAGTTCCTTGGTGAATGCATATGTATGTTATTTCAATATAAGAGTTAATGGTTTGATGTGGCGTGTCACTTCCATGGTATGTGTACGTAAATAATATTGCTTTAATGTATGTACATATAACATCTTGTGCTCATTATGTTAGATATGTAAATTTCTTGTACCTTTCATATTTTTTTCTCTTGCTATTTTAAATCTTT
Source organism: Rheum nobile (assembly GCA_027886185.1). Lineage (NCBI taxonomy): Eukaryota > Viridiplantae > Streptophyta > Magnoliopsida > Caryophyllales > Polygonaceae > Rheum > Rheum nobile. The sequence goes on along the minus strand of WOAB01000652.1, from coordinate 1,311,668 downwards.
CAAAACGCATGAATGACATTCAATACTAAATTGGTAAAATCTAAATCATGTGCAAGGCTCGTGCCTTTTGCTTGATATTTTTATGAAGACTTTATTATTATGTTATTTATCACGTGTCAAAAATTCAATAAAATACGCAAATTATGCCAACACCCTCACCGACGCTCCTGCCAACCCCGACGTTGCTCGCCGCAGGCCCTCCACGACGCCCAAGTCCAGCTAAGACCATAGACCACCTGAGCCACATTGCACCGGAAAACCCGACGACTATGGACCTCCATGGTCCTATGCCAACACCTCAAGGTGGGAACGCCGAGGAAAGATCCTGTTTGCCTGGTCGATGCCTCACCCGTTATCAACTCCCAGACTCTACTAGAGTTCCTACATCAAATTGAGGCCAAGACCCACACCACGGCGTGATCACCCAAGCCCGATCATGTAGACTCCAATCTAGACTCATGGATGGACAAATGGCTCAAGAAGCGCCGAGAGAAGTTCAAGTTGGCTCGGTGACTTTGCTCGTGGTCCAATCGCTTGAATAATGAAAGATATCTTCCAATTGGCTTGTGCCTTTTGCCTGATATTTTTATGAGGACTTTATTATTATGTTATATATCATGTGTCAAAAATTCAAGTCATTACGAGTTTTAATTGCTTGGTTTAATATGTATGACTCTTCAAAGACACGAGGCATGTCGATGGTCTAGCTTGGGATTACATTTTCCCCGTGCAAAGCATGGAGCCGTAAAATCAAAATAGAACACAAAGTAGAGATTACAAAGCCAAAAGCATCAAAGGAGAATCGTAAAACCAAAAATAGAGAAGAACTCAGCCCGACTCTCCTAGGGTTCATACATCAAATGAAGTCCATGACCCACCCCACAGAGTGATCACCCAAGCCCGGTCATGTAGACTCCAATCTAGACTCATGGAGGGACTAATGGCTTGATAAGCGCCGATAGAAGTTCAAGTTGGCTTTGTGACTTTGCTCGTGGTCAACCCGTTTGAAGAATGAAGGCTATCTTTCAATTAGCTAGTGCATTTTGCCTGATATTTTAATGAGGACTTTTATATTGTGGTATTTATCATGTGTCAAAAATTCAAGTCATTAAGAGTTTAACTGCTCAGTTTAATATGTAGGACTCTTCAAAGACCCGAGGCATGTCGAAGGTCTAGCTTGGGATAACATTTTCCCCATGTGAAGCACGGTGAAGTAAAATCAAAATAGAATACAAAGTAGATATTATCAAGCCATAAATATTAAGGGAGAATCATAAAACCAAAAATAGAGAAGAACTCAGCCCGACTCTACTAGGGTTCCTACATCAAACAGAGGCCATAACCCACCCCACGGCGTGATCACCCGAGCCCGATCATATAGACTCAAATCTAGACTCATGGAGGGACTAATGGCTCAAGAAGCGCCGATAGAAGTTCAAGTTGGCTCGGTGACTTTGCTCATAGTCCAACCGTTTGAAGAATGAAGGCTATCTTCCAAATAGCTCGTGCCTTTTACCTGATATTTTAATGAGGACTTTATTATTGTGTTAGTTATCTTGTTTCAAAAATTCAAGTCATTACAAGTTTAATTTCTTGGTTTAATATGTAAGACACTTCAAAGACCCGAGGCACGTTGAAGGTCTAGCTTGGGATTACATTTTCTCCATGCAAAGCACTGCCGTAAAATCAAATTAGAACACAAAGTAGAGATTATCAAACCATAAACATCAAGGTAAAGTTGTAAAACCAAAAATAGGGAAGAACTCAACCCGACTCTACTAGGGTTCCTACATCAAATGAAGGCCATGACCACACCACAGCGTGATCACCCGAGCCCAATCATGTAAACTCCAATCTAGACTCGTGGAGGGACTAATGGCTTGAGAAGTTCTAATAGAAGTTCAAGTTGGCTCGGTCACTTTGCTCGTGGTCCAACCATTTGAAGAATGAAAGCTATCTTCCAATTGTGGTATTTATCACGTGTCAAAAATTCAAGTCATCACGAGTTTAATTACTTGGTTTAATATGTATGCTTCTTCAAAGACCCGAGGCATGTCGAAGGTCTAGCTTGAGATTACATTTTCCCCGTGCGAAGCACGGCGCCGTAAAATCAAAATAGAACACAAAATAGAGATTATTAAGCCATAACGACTTTCCTAGGGTTTCTACATCAAATGGATGCCATGACCCACCTCACGGCGTGATCACCCGAGCTTGATCATGTAGACTTGAATCTAGACTCATGGAGGGACTACTGGCTTGATAAGCGCCGATATAAGTTCAAGTTGGCTCGGTCACTTTGCTCGTGGTCCAACCGTTTGAAGAATGAAGGCTATTTTCCAATTTGATTGTGCCTTTTGCCTGATATTTTTATGGGGACTTTATTATAGTGCTATTTATCATGTGTCAAAAATTTAAGTCATTACGAGTTTAATTGCTTGGTTTAATATGTATGACTCTTCAAAGACTTGAGGCATGTTGAAGGTCTAGCTTGGGATTACATTTTCCCCGTGCAAAGCACGGTGCCTTAAAATCAAAATAGAACACAAAGTAGAGATTATCAAACCATAAATATCAAGGTAGAGTCGTAAAACCAAAAATAGAGAAGAACTCAACCCGACTCTGCTAGGGTTCCAACATCAAACGGAGGCCATGATCCACCCCACGGCGTGATCACCCAAACCCGATCATGTAGACCCCAATCTAGTCTCATGGAGGGACTAATGGCTTAAGAAGCGCCGATAGAAGTTCATGTTGGCTCGATGAATTTTCTCGTGGTCCAACCGTTTAAATAATAAAGGGTATCTGCAAATTGGCTCGTGCCTTTTGCTTGAGATTGTATGAGGACTTTATTATTGCATTATTTATCATATATCAAAAATTCATGTCATTACGAGTTTAATTTCTTGGTTTAATATGGATGGCTCTTCAAAGACCCGAGGCATATTGAAGGTCTAGCTTGGGATTACATTTTCGCCGTGCAAAGCACTGCCGTAAAATCAAAGTAGAACACAAAGTAGAGATTATCAAATCATAAATATCAAGAGAAAGTCGTAAAACCAAAAATAGAGAAGAACTCAGCCCGACTCTACTAGGGTACCTATATCAAATGGAGGCCATGACCCACCCCATGTTGTGATCACCCAAGCTTGATCATTTAGACTCCAATTTAGACTCATGGAGGGACTAATGGCTTGAGAAGCGCCGATAGAAGTTCAAGTTGGCTCGGTGACTTTGCTCGTGGTCCAACCATTAGATGAATGAAGACTATCTTCCAAATAGCTCGTGCCTTTTTCCTGATATTTTTATGAGGACTTTATTATTGTGTTATTTATCATGTGTAAAAAATTCAAGTCATTACAAGTTTAATTGCTTGGTTTAATATGTATGACACTTCAAAGACACGAGGCATGTTGAAGGTCTAGCTTAGGATTACATTTTCTCTGTGCAAAATGCCATAAAATCAATGTAGAACACAAAGTAGAGATTATCAAACCATAAACATCAAGGGAGAGTCGTAACACCAGAAATAGGGAAGAACTCAGCCCGACTCTACTAGGGTTCCTACATCAAATGGAGGCCATGAGCACACCACGGCGTGATCACCCGAGCCCGATCATGTAGACTCCAATCTAGACTCATGGAGGGACTAATGGCTCGAGAAGCGCCGATAGAAGTTCTAGTTGGCTTGGTCACTTTGCTCGTGGTCCAACCGTTTGAAGAATGAAGGTTGTCTTCCAAATAACTCGTGCCTTTTGCCTGATATCTTTATGAGGACTTTATTATTGTGTTATTTATCATGTGTGAAAAATTCAAGTCATTAGGTGTTTAATTGCTTGGTTCAATATGTATGACTCTTCAAAGACCCAAGGCATGTTGAAGGTTTAGCTTGGGATTACATTTTCCCCGTGCGAAGCAGGGCGCCGTAAAATCAAAATAGAACACAAAGTTGTGAGTGTTTAGCCTTAACAGTTTTGATAGGGTTCCAAGATCAAATGGAGGCCATGACCCACCCCACGGCGTGCCTTTTTCCTGATATTATTATGAGGTCTTTATTATTATGGTATTTATCATGTGTCAAAAAATCAAGTCATTAGGAGTTTAATTGCTTGGTTTAATATGTATAACACTTCAAAGACCCGAGGCATGTCGAACGTCTAGCTTTGGATTACATTTTCCCCGTGCGAAGCAAGGCGCTGTAAAATCAAAATAGAATACAAAGTAGATATTATCAAGCCATAAACATTAAAGGAGAATCGTAAAACCAAAAATAGGGAAGAGCTCGGCCCGAATCTGCGAGGGTTCCTACATCAAATGGAGGCCATGACCCACCGCACGGCGTGATTACATTTTCCCCGTGCGAAGCACGACGCCGTAAAATCAAAATAGAATACAAAGTAGATATTAAGGAAGAACTCAGCCCGACTCTACTAGGGTTCCTACATCAAATGGAGGCCATGACCACACCACAACGTGATCACTTGAGCTCGATCATGTAGACTCCAATCTAGACTCATGGAGGGACTAATGGCTCGAGAAGTGCCGATAGAAGTTCAAGTTGGCTCGGTGACTTTGCTCGTGGTCCAACCGTTTGTAGAATGAAGGCTATCTGCCAATTGACTTGTGCCTTTTGCCTGATATATTTTTATGAGGACTTTATTATTATTGTATCTTATCAAGTATAAAAAATGCAAGTTATTACGAGTTTAATTGCTTGGTTTAAAATGTATGACTCTTCAAAGACCTATGGCATGTCGAAGGTCTAGCCTGGGATTACATTTTCCCCATGCGAAGCACGGCGCCATAAAATCAAAATAGGATACAAAGTAGAGATTATCAAGCCATAAACATCAAGGGAGAATCGTAAAACCAAAAATAGAGAAGAACCTAGCCTCACTCTTTTAGGGTTCCTACATCAAATGGAGGCCATAACCCACAACACGGCGTGATCCCCCAACCCTGATCATGAAGATTTCAATCTAGACTCATGGAGGGACAAATGGCTCAATAAGTGTCGATAGAAGTTCAAGTTGGCTCGGTGACTTTGCTCGTGGTCCAACCGTTTGAAGAATGAAGGCTATCTTCCAATTGCGTCGTGCCTTTTGCCTGATATTTTTATGAGGAATTTATCATTGTGTTATTTATCATGTGTAAAAAAAATCAAGTCATTAGGAGTTTAATTTCTTGGTTTAATATGTATGACTTTTCAAAGACCCGAGGCATCTTGAAGGTTTATCTTGGGATTACATTTTCCCCGTGCGAAGCACGACGCCGTAAAATCAAAATAAAACACAAAGTAGAGATTATTTAGCCATAACAACTTTGCCAGGGTTCCTACATCAAATGGAGGCCATGACCCATCCCTTGGTGTGATCACCCGAGCCCGATCATGTAGACTCCAATCTAGACTCATGGAGGGACTAATGGCTCGAGAAGCGGCGATAAAAGTTCAAGTTGGCTCGCTGACTTTGTTCGTGGTCCAACCGTTTGTAGAATGAAGGCTATCTGCCAATTGGCTTATGCCTTTTTCCTGATATTTTTATGAGGACTTTATTATTATTGTATCTTATCAAGTATAAAAAATGCAAGTTATTACGAGTTTAATTGCTTGGTTTAAAATGTATGACTCTTCAAAGACCTATGGCATGTCGAAGGTCTAGCTTGGGATTACATTTTCCCCATGCGAAGCACGGAGCCATAAAATCAAAATAGGATACAAAGTAGAGATTATCAAGCCATAAACATCAAGGGAGAATCGTAAAACCAAAAATAGAGAAGAACTCAACCTCACTCTTTTAGGGTTCCTACATCAAATGGAGGCCATAACCCACAACACGGCGTGATCCCCCAACCCTGATCATGAAGATTTCAATCTAGACTCATGGAGGGACAAATGGCTCAATAAGTGCCAATAGAAGTTCAAGTTCGCTCGGTGACTTTGCTCGTGGTCCAACTGTTTGAAGAATGAAGGCTATCTTCCAATTGCGTCATGCCTTTTGCCTGATATTTTTATGAAGACTTTCATTGTGTTATTTATCATGTGTAAAAAATTCAAGTCATTAGGAGTTTAATTTCTTGGTTTAATATGTATGACTTTTCAAAGACCCGAGGCATGTTGAAGGTTTATCTTGGGATTACATTTTCCCCGTGCGAAGCACGACGCCGTAAAATCAAAATAGAACACAAAGTAGAGATTATTTAGCCATAACAACTTTGACAGGGTTCCCACATCAAATGGAGGCCATGACCCATCCCATGGTGTGATCACCCGAGCCCGATCATGTAGACTCCAATCTAGACTCATGGAGGGACTAATGGCTCGAGAAGCGCCGATAGAAGTTCAAGTTGGCTCGGTGACTTTGCTCATGGTCCAATCATTTTAAGAATGAAGGCTATCTTCCAAATGGCTCGTGCGTTTTGCGTGATATTTGTATGAGGACTTTATTATTGTGGTATTTATCATATGTCAAAAATTCAAGTCATCACGAGTTTAATTGCTTGGTTTAATATGTATGCTTCTTCAAAGACCCGAGGCATGTCGAAGGTCTAGCTTGAGATTACTTCGTCCCTGTAATACCAGAGATTTTTCTACATATATTTATATCTCAAAATGTATTCCCTATTTAAATTATAATTTTTAGATATCTATAATTCTAATTTCTAGATTTTTTTTTACCCCTTAAAAATATATACCCTTTTTATTTTCCTTTCTTTTCTTTATTTTTCCCCTCTACCCTCTCTCCTCTCTCCTCTCTCCCTCCTCCTTTCCCCTGACATCAGTTCTCATCCTTTCCCCCTTGTCCACCTCCTTCACGCAGCACCTCCTCCTTCTCTTAGCTTACCCGTCATCGCCGAAGGGCCACCGCACGCCGGAAATTCATCGACGTCGCTCACTGTTGTCACCGCAGCCCGCACGACCCAGCGATGCTCCTGCGAACCAGCTGCGAGCCAGCTGATAGGCGTTTTGTTGCATGCACCTAACAAAGTAAACCTCAAAAACTTAACTAATGTAGTCTGGTAAGTAAGGGTCGAATCCCACAGAGAATCAAGTTATATATCCTGTTTGCAAAATCATTCACCAATTGATAACAAAGACAAAGGGGGGGTTTTGTATGAATCTAACTAAGAAAACGATAACTAAAACATAGAAAGCTTTGCTAGACAAATATCCACCTTTAGTTTGGTTGATCAATCATTGATTATCCCTAGTCCTCAATCCTCATGAATGTCCTAATCCTTGTTCTAAATTAATTACTAGTCCAACCAGTCCTGATAATCCTAACTATTAAACAATCAAGAAAACATCAAGATTTAATCTAACATCAGCAGTAAGTTCAGGAATAGATAGGCTCATGCAATATTTAACAACCCGTCAGTACTCGACATGCAATCATTTCTCTTCACAATAAACATTCACAACCTGTTCCTGTAAATTGTGTTTGCTACTCTGAATTAGGGATGAACAATATTAATCTCAACAAGTTGACCAGATTATGGGAACTAGCACTATAGATAATACCAATCTCAACTAGTTTGTCAGGCTAGGGAAACTAATATTAATAATACTAATCACAACAATTGATGAACTAGATCAACCAATAGAATTCAAAATCCTAATCCTGCAGTATGAATAATACCAATAAAACTAGGTGATTAGGCTAGAAGAATCAATAAAACTCAATGGGATGAAGCACACGAGAATCATAACATTCAAGGATAAAGCAATAAATAATCTCAATATCAAATTCAAACCAAGGCTTCAATTGTCTAGCCAAAAACAAAACAAAGAACTAAACTAAGAAAAGGGAAAAGAGAAAGAAAGGTAAAACCCAACATGGGATAGAACCCAACTTACAAAATTGATGTTCTAAAGAAAGAATATAAAGACTTTGCAAAACCTAATTTCCTATATGATAACAATAACCATCTCTAAAAGAAAATAAAATAAATGAACTAAAAGGAAATAAAATAAAAGAAATAAAATAAGCTAAAGCTCTCAGACCAAAATCGCGTCTCCGCACCGTTCCAGGAAAGGATCCGCGACCGCGGAAAAGTCTCTGTAGTCCCGTGCTACTGTCGAGTCTCTGCACTCGTGGCCAGGAATCCGCGCCCGCGGCCAACAACTTCCGCACCCGCAACCATCTCCTCCGCGCCCGCGGCTAACCTTCTGCGATGCCTTCTTCGTTCTGTTGCAGCTCTCTCCTTTGGTGCTTCGTCTTCAACTCCTTAAGTCCTCATTTAAGCACTTGAAACCACCAAAACAACACTTTTTATCCACAACTCCATTCTCCTACATTGTGCCCTAAACCCATACAAATGGTACCTAAACGCCGATAACAACTCCTAGTTACGCACTACAAAGTAGAGCATATCAAATTCCCCCATGCTTAAACCTTGCTCGTCCTCGAGTAAGCTAATAGAAACCTACTCCTCCAATGAAATACCCAAGGTCTCAGGAAGCACATCAAAACTATCTCCACTAAGAACTGCACCTAATCATGAATCTCCAAGGCACCAACACACCAACACATCAACACAACACAACACAACACAACACAACACAACACAACACAACACAACACAACACAACACAACACAACACAACACAACACAACACAACACAACACAACACAACACAACACAACACAACACAACACAACACAACACAACACAACACAACACAACACAACACAACACAACACAACACAACACAACACAACACAACACAACACAACACAACACAACACAACATAACACAACACAACACAACACAACACAACACAACACAACACAACACAACACAACACAACACAACACAACACACACAAGCTTAAAGGAAAGCAGAGTACTTCCCCCAAGCTTATCCCGATCACCATAGAGTGAATAAAAATATATAATCCTAGCCTCCATATATCTTCTTATACCTCCCAGAGTGACCTACCCGAATCCTCCTTATATCACCTCTTCTTATGTCACCACGCCAGGAAAAATGAGGAATCCTAATAATCACTCTTCTTCTTTTCACTCATTTTGCCAAGGCGCCCTTTCGGGTTTTTACCAAGCCACTCATTTCATTTTTCAATAGATGGGCTCACAAAAACTCACATCACTCTTGACCTCTTATTACCCCAGCCTAATGCTGGTCCAAGCCACCTGCTTATTGCCTAAGCCGCCCTTTTAGGTTTTTTTGACTTAGCCCAGGATTTTTCTTGTCTTTTTTTTCTTCATATTTTTGACTTTTTCAAAATAATCTTTTATTCAGACGACTAGTAAGTATAAATCACTCCCCCATGCTTAAACATTGCATTGTCCTCAATGTAATGAAAGACAAAAAGATGAAGCACATGGAAAAGCAGAAAAGTACTCACGAACGTCGCCGAGGTAGCCTGGACTTGGAAGTTGGGGCTAGTGGTAAAGCATTGAAAACACATGTCGCTAGTGTTGCGGCGGTCCTCCTCAACCAAAACTCCACGTACAACCAAATAGATCCACTGTAAGGTGAAGTGGCACATCAAAGAAACGGGGTTGCACGGGCCTTCAACGATCACAGAATGTGAGCCCAAATGTAATCGTGTAGCGGGCTCTGTCGTTCCTCCTCGCCAGCTGTCGAATTTCGGGCCATCATCGGTGCCAAATAAAACGCCGGGCTAATGTCTCCTCCTTGGCAGCATGATGCGCACCGTCTCACAAAGTGAAACTCGGATAGTTGGGCCGCGATCGCGGTTGTAAGGCCGCGGTCGCGGAAAATCGCCGATTTCTTCTTCTTTTTTGAAAAACAGTAACCGTAGTCATGAAAATATTTCCGCGGTCGCGTTCCCCCCCCCCCCCCCTTTTTTCCAACTAAACCCTAAAATCGCCGCGGCGGCCGCGATCACGGAAAATTCTCCGTAGTCGCGGCTTCTTCTCTGATTGTTTGCCGCGGTCCCGGTTTTTAGGCCGCAGTCGCAGATTTCTTTCTGTTCTTCTACTCCTGCGGGTTAGTCAAAAAATGAAACAAAAATACGGAAACACAACAAAGAGGAAAAAGAAAAGAAAAAGATAGTGTCTTGTTGATCAAATCGGTAAACAAACACAAACAAGAAAATACAAACCTTAGATTCCCCGGCAATGACGCCAATTTGGTAGGCGTTTTGTCGCATGCACCTAACAAAGTAAACCTAAAAAACCTAACTAATATAGTCTGGTAAGTAAGGGTCGAATCCCACATAGAATCAAGTTATATATCCTGTTTGCAAAATCATTCACCAATTGATAACAAAGACAAAGGGGGGGGTTTATATGAATCTAACTAAGAAAACAATAACTAAAACATAGAAAGCTTTGCTAGACAAATATCCACCTTTATTATGGTTGATCAATCATTGATTATCCCTAGTTCTCAATCCTCATGAATGTCCTAATCCCTATTCTAAATTAATTACCAGTCCTGATAATCCTAACTATTAAACAATCAAGAAAACATCAAGATTCAATCTAACAACAACAGTAAGTTCAGGAATAGATAGGCTCATGCAATACTTAACAACCAGTCAGTAGTCGACATGCAATCAATTCTCTTCACAACAAACATTCATAACCCGTTCCTGTAAATTGTGTTTGCTACTCTGAATTAGGGATGAACATTATTAATCTCAACAAGTTGACCAGATTATGGGAACTAGCACTATAGATAATACCAATCTCAACTAGTTTGTCAGGCTAGGGAAACTAATATTAATAATACTAATCACAACAATTGATGAACTAGATCAACCAATAGAATTCAAAACCCTAATACTGTAGTATGAATAATACCAATAAAACTAAGTGATCAGGCTAGAGAAATCAATAAAACTCAATGGGATGAAGAACAAGAGAATCATAACATTCAAGGATAAAGCAAAAAAATAATCTCAATATCAAATTCAAACCAAGGCTTCAATTGTCTAGCCAAAAACAAAACAAAGAACTAAACTAAGAAAAGGGAAAAGAGGAAGAAAGGTAAAACCCAACTTCGGGTAGAACCCAACTTACAAAACTGATGTTCTAAAGAAACAATATAAAGACTTTGCAAAACCTAATTTCCTAAAAGATAACAATAACCATCTCTAAAAGAAAAGAAAATAAATGAACTAAAAGGAAATAAAATTAAAGAAATAAAATAAGCTAAAGCTCTCGGACGAAAATCGCGTCTCCGCACCGTGCCAGGAAAGGATCCGCGACCGCGGAAAGATATCCGCGACCGCGGAAAAGTCTCTGAAGTCCGCTTCTACTGACGAGTCTCCACGCCCGCGGCCAACAACTTCCGCGCCCGCAACCATCTTATCCACGCCCGTGGATAAGCTTCTGCGCTGCCTTGTTCGTTCTGCTGCAGCTCTCTCCTTTGGTGCTTCATCTTCAACTCCTTAAGTCCTCATTTAAGCACTTGAAACCACCAAAACAACACTTTTTATCCACAACTCCATTCTCCTACATTGTGTCCTAAACCCATACAAATGGTACCTAAACGCCGATAACAACTCCTAGTTACGCACTACAAAGTAGAGCATATCAAATTCCCCCATGCTTAAACCTTGCTCGTCGTCGAGTAAGCTAATAGAAACCTACTCCTCCAATGAAATACCCAAGGTCTCAGGAAGCACATCAAAACTATCTCCACTAAGAACTGCACCTAATCATGAATCTCCAAGGCACCAACACACCAACACATCAACACAACACAACACAACACAACACAACACAACACAACACAACACAACACAACACAACACAACACAACACAACACAACACAACACAACACAACACAACACAACACAACACAACACAACACAACACAACACAACACAACACAACACAACACAACACAACACAACACAACACAACACAACACAACACAACACAACACAACACAACACAACACAACACAACACAACACAACACAACACAACACAACACAACACAACACAACACACACAAGCTTAAAGGAAAGCAGAGTACTTCCCCCAAGCTTATCCCGATCACCATAGAGTGAATAAAAATATATAATCCTAGCCTCCATATATCTTCTTATACCTCCCAGAGTGACCTACCCGAATCCTCCTTATATCACCTCTTCTTATGTCACCACGCTAGGAAAAATGAGGAATCCTAATAATCACTCTTCTTCTTTTCACTCATTTTGCCAAGGCGCCTTTTCGGGTTTTTACCAAGCCACTCATTTCATTTTTCAATAGATGGGCTCACAAAAACTCACATCACTCTTGACCTCTTATTACCCCAGCCTAATGCTGGTCCAAGCCACCTGCTTATTGCCTAAGCCTCCCTTTTAGGTTTTTTTGACTTAGCCCAGGATTTTTCTTTTGTCTTTTTTTTCTTCATATTTTTGACTTTTTCAAAATAATCTTTTATTCAGACGACTAGTAAGTATAAATCACTCCCCCATGCTTAAACATTGCATTGTCCTCAATGTAATGAAAGACAAAAAGATGAAGCACATGGAAAAGCAGAAAAGTACTCACGAACGTCGCCGAGGTAGCCTGGACTTGGAAGTTGGGGCTAGTGGTAAAGCATTGAAAACACATGTCGCTAGTGTTGCGGCGGTCCTCCTCAACCAAAACTCCACGTACAACCAAATAGATCCACTGTAAGGTGAAGTGGCACATCAAAGAAACGGGGTTGCACGGGCCTTCAACGAACACAGAATGTGAGCCCAAATGTAATCGTGTAGCGGGCTCTGTCGTTCCTCCTCGCCAGCTGTCGAATTTCGGGCCATCATCGGTGCCAAATAAAACGCCGGGCTAATGTCTCCTCCTTGGCAGCATGATGCGCACCGTCTCACAAAGTGAAACTCGGATAGTTGGGCCGCGATCGCGGTTGTAAGGCCGCGGTCGCGGAAAATCGCCGATTTCTTCTTCTTTTTTGAAAAACAGTAACCGTAGTCATGAAAATATTTCCGCGGTCGCGTTTCCCCCCCCCCCCCCCCCTTTTTCCAACTAAACCCTAAAATCGCCGCGGCGGCCGCGATCACGGAAAATTCTCCGTAGTCGCGGCTTCTTCTCTGATTGTTTGCCGCGGTCCCGGTTTTTAGGCCGCAGTCGCAGATTTCTTTCTGTTCTTCTACTCCTGCGGGTTAGTCAAAAAACGAAACAAAAATACGGAAACACAACAAAGAGGAAAAAGAAAAGAAAAAGATAGTGTCTTGTTGATCAAATCGGTAAACAAACACAAACAAGAAAATACAAACCTTAGATTCCCCGGCAATGACGCCAATTTGGTAGGCGTTTTGTCGCATGCACCTAACAAAGTAAACCTCAAAAACCTAACTAATATAGTCTGGTAAGTAAGGGTCGAATCCCACATAGAATCAAGTTATATATCCTGTTTGCAAAATCATTCACCAATTGATAACAAAGACAAAGGGGGGGGTTTATATGAATCTAACTAAGAAAACAATAACTAAAACATAGAAAGCTTTGCTAGACAAATATCCACCTTTATTATGGTTGATCAATCATTGATTATCCCTAGTTCTCAATCCTCATGAATGTCCTAATCCCTATTCTAAATTAATTACCAGTCCTGATAATCCTAACTATTAAACAATCAAGAAAACATCAAGATTCAATCTAACAACAACAGTAAGTTCAGGAATAGATAGGCTCATGCAATACTTAACAACCAGTCAGTAGTCGACATGCAATCAATTCTCTTCACAACAAACATTCATAACCCGTTCCTGTAAATTGTGTTTGCTACTCTGAATTAGGGATGAACATTATTAATCTCAACAAGTTGACCAGATTATGGGAACTAGCACTATAGATAATACCAATCTCAACTAGTTTGTCAGGCTAGGAAAACTAATATTAATAATACTAATCACAACAATTGATGAACTAGATCAACCAATAGAATTCAAAACCCTAATACTGTAGTATGAATAATACCAATAAAACTAAGTGATCAGGCTAGAGAAATCAATAAAACTCAATGGGATGAAGAACAAGAGAATCATAACATTCAAGGATAAAGCAAAAAAATAATCTCAATATCAAATTCAAACCAAGGCTTCAATTGTCTAGCCAAAAACAAAACAAAGAACTAAACTAAGAAAAGGGAAAAGAGGAAGAAAGGTAAAACCCAACTTCGGGTAGAACCCAACTTACAAAACTGATGTTCTAAAGAAACAATATAAAGACTTTGCAAAACCTAATTTCCTAAAAGATAACAATAACCATCTCTAAAAGAAAAGAAAATAAATGAACTAAAAGGAAATAAAATTAAAGAAATAAAATAAGCTAAAGCTCTCGGACGAAAATCGCGTCTCCGCACCGTGCCAGGAAAGGATCCGCGACCGCGGAAAGATATCCGCGACCGCGGAAAAGTCTCTGAAGTCCGCTTCTACTGACGAGTCTCCACGCCCGCGGCCAACAACTTCCGCGCCCGCAACCATCTTATCCACGCCCGTGGATAAGCTTCTGCGCTGCCTTGTTCGTTCTGCTGCAGCTCTCTCCTTTGGTGCTTCATCTTCAACTCCTTAAGTCCTCATTTAAGCACTTGAAACCACCAAAACAACACTTCTTCTCCACAACTCCATTCTCCTACATTGTGTCCTAAACCCATACAAATGGTACCTAAAACGCCTGTAATAACTCCTAGTTACGCACTACAAAGTAGAGCGGATCAAATTCCCCCATGCTTAAACCTTGCTCGTCCTCGATTAAGCTAATAGAAACCTACTCTTCCAATGAAATACCCAAGGTCTCAGGAAGCACATCAAAACTATCTCCACTAAGAACTGCACCTAATAATGAATCTCCAAGCACCAAAACATCAACACAACACAACACAACACAACACAACACAACACAACACAACACAACACAACACAACACAACACAACACAACACAACACAACACAACACAACACAACACAACACAACACAACACAACACAACACAACACAACACAACACAACACAACACAACACAACACAACACAACACAACACAACACAACACAACACACAAGCTTAAAGGAAAGCAGAGTACTTCCCTCAAGTTTATCCCGAACACCATAGAGTGAATAAAAATATCTAATCCTAGCCTCCATCTATCTTCTTATACCTCCCAGAGTGACCTACCCGAATCCTCCTTATATCACCTCTTCTTATGTCACTACGCCAGGAAAAATGAGGAATCCTAATAATCACTCTTCTTCTTTTCACTCATTTTGCCAAGGCGCCTTTTCGGGTTTTCACCAAGCCACTCATTTCATTTTTCAATAGATGGGCTCACAAAAACTCACATCACTCTTGACCTCTTATTACCCCAGCCTAATGTTGGTCCAAGCCACCTGCTTATTGCCTAAGCCGTCCTTTCAGGTTTTCGACTTAGCCCGGGATTTTTCTTTTGTCTTTTTTTTTCTTCATATTTTTGACTTTTTCAATTTTTTCTTTTTTCTTTTATTTAGACGACTAGCAAGTATAGATCACTCCCCCATGCTTAAACATTGCATTGTCCTCAATGTAATGAAAGACAAAAAGATGATGCACAGGGAAAAACAAAAAAGTATTCACGAACGTCGCCGAGGTAGCCTGGACTTGGAAGTTGGGGCTGGCGGTAAAGCATTGAAAACACATGTCACTGGTGTTGCGGCGGTCCTCCTCAACCAAAACTCCACGTGCAACCAAATAGATCCACTGTAAGGTGAAGTGGCACATCAAAGAAACGGGGTTGCACGGGCCTTCAATGAACACAGAATGGGAGCCCAAATGTAATCGTGTAGCGGGCTCTGTCGTTCCTCCTCGCCAGCTGTCGAATGTCGGGCCATCATCGGTACCAAATAAAATGTCAGGCTAATGTCTCCTTCTTGGCAGCATGATGCGCACCGTCTCGCAAAGTGAAACTCGGACAGGTGGGCCGCGATCACGGTTGTAAGGCCGCGGTTGCGGAAAATCGCCGATTTCTTTTTTTTTGAAAAACAGTAACCGCAGTCACGAAAATATTTCCGCGGTCGCATTCCCCCCCCCCCTTTTTTTTCCAACCAAACCCTAAAATAGCCGCAGCGGCCGCGATTGCGGAAAATTCTCCGCGGTCGCGGCTTCTTCTCTGATTGTTTGTCGCGGTCGCAGTTTTTAGGCCGTGGTCGCAGATTTCTTTATGTTCTTCTACTCCTGCGGGTTAGTCAAAAAACGAAACGAAAATACGGAAACACAACAAAGAGGAAAAATAAAAGAAAAAGATAGCGTCTTGTTGATCAAATCGGTAAACAAACACAAACAAGAAAATACAAACCTTAGATTCCCCGGCAATGACGCCAATTTGGTAGGCGTTTGGTCGCATGCACCTAACAAAGTAAACCTCAAAAATCTAACTAATATAGTCTGGTAAGTAAGGGTCGAATCCCATAGAGAATCAAGTTATATATCATGTTTGCAAAATCATTCACCAATTGATAACAAAGACAAAGGTGGGGTTTTATATGAATCTAACTAAGAAAACGATAACTACAACATAGAAAGCTTTGCTAGACAAATATCCACCTTTATTTTGGTTGATCAATCATTGATTATCCCTAGTTCTCAATCCTCATGAATGTCCTAATCCCTGTTCTAAATTAATTACCAGTCCAACCAGTCCTGATAATCCTAACTATTAAACAATCAAGAAAACATCAAGATTCAATCTAACAACAACAGTAATTTCAAGAATAGATAGGCTCATGCAATACTTAACAACCCATCAGTACTCGACATGCAATCAATTCTCTTCACAATAAACATTCACAACCCGTTCTTGTAAATTGTGTTTGCTACTCTGAATTAGGGATGAACAACATTAATCTCAACAAGTTGACCAGATTATGAGAACTAGCACTATAGATAATACCAATCTCAACTAGTTTGTCAGGCTAGGGAAACTAATATTAATAATACTAATCACAACAATTGATGAACTAGATCAACCAATAGAATTCAAAACCCTAATCCTGCAGTATGAATAATACCAATAAAACTAGGTGATCAGGCTAGAGAAATCAATAAAACTCAATGGGATGAAGCACAAGAGAATCATAACATTCAAGGATAAAGCAAGAAATAATCTCAATATCAAATTCAAACCAAGGCTTCAATTGTCTAGCCAAAAACAAAACAAAGAACTAAACTAAGAAAAGGGAAAAGATGAAGAAAGGTAAAACCCAACTTCGAGTAGAACCCAACTTACAAAACTGATGTTCTAAAGAAAGAATATAAAGACTTTGCAAAACCTAATTTTCTAAAAGATAACAATAACCATCTCTTAAAGAAAATAAAATAAACGAACTAAAAGTAAATAAAAATAAAATAAGTTAAAGCTCTCAGACGAAAATCGCGTCTCTGCACCGTGCCAGGAAAGGATCTGCGACCGCGGAAAAGTCTCTGAAGTCCGCTGCTACTGTCGAGTCTCCGCGCCCACGGCCAGGAATCCGTGCCCACGGCCAACAACTTCCGCACCGGTGGCCATCTCCTCCGCGCCCGTGGCTAAGCTTCTGCGCTGCCTTCTTCGTTCTGCTGCAGCTCTCTCCTTTGGTACTTCGTCCTCAACTCCTTAAGTCCTCATTTAAGCACTTGAAACCACCAAAACAACACTTCTTCTCCACAACTCCATTCTCCTACATTGTGTCCTAAACCCATACAAATGGTACCTAAAATGCCGATAACAACTCCTAGTTACGCACTACAAAGTAGAGCGGATCACCAGCCCTCTACGCCTCAGCTGACCTCCGGTCGTCTCCCACCATTGTACATCGCCAGAGAAGCTCCTTCTAACCTCCAACAAGCCTCTTGTACCACCATCTCCTTCCAATTACTCTTGTGTGAGTTTTCCCCCAAGTTCTTAAACCCTAGCATAGTAGATTTGGGTGTTTTGTTCAATTGAGGAATTTAGGTGCCATTGGTTCTTAATTAGATGTTCATTGATGCTTTGGATGTATTAGGTGGATTAAATTTGGAGCTTGGAGTGGTTATATTGAAATTTGGGGCATTTCACGCGCTTGCTGAAAATTCTTGGCACTTTTCGTAATTACTGGAAATTTGTGGCTGAGATTATAAGGTGAGGAATCCTCTCACGAGTATGGGGAATTTTACGGATTTCAATTTGGATGCATATGTGAAAAGTTATGCGCGTTTTTGTGTTTTGTGAAGGTTTAGGAAGTTCGATTGTTTCCGTAGACGCTTGAACGAGTTGCTTGATGTTGAACGTCACTAAGGCAAGTTATTTGTGAGCATTTATGTGTGATAGTCTAAGTTTATGGGTCTTGATGTCTTATGAATATCGAATTGTTTGATTGTGTTTCAAGCATGAGTTTATCTATATTAAATTACTCGTATTTATTATATAGTCATGATGTGTTGATAAATGAATGATGAATGTTGGTGCGTATAATAGTTTGTTATAAAAGAGTGACGAAACTATGAATCTTGTTGGATGTTTTGGACTTTCATGTTATAGTTTAAGTTTAGAGTCATGGACTATGCATGAGTTTTATATCTTAGTTTATGCACGAGTATTAAATATGAAATTATGTATGAATATATATAACCTTGGATTGTGCAAATTTATCGAGTCTTAGATCGTACTTGAGTATTTGAGTTTCAAATTATGGATGAATGATTAGATAGTTGGTCGTGTCTTAAAATGTGCATGTATACGTGTATCGAGTATTACATGGTTTTGATATTGTGTGATGTGTCAATAAATGAATGTTGGTTGTGTTGCCTTAAGATGTTGGTGAGGATATGATGATCATATAGATGAATATTTTTGTACGGTTGATTTGGAGCAAAATGATATGTTGATTAAAATGTGGTATGATATATATATGGGTAAGGATTGTTCCGATCCCCAAATGGTTTTAAACTGTTTTTCTACTGATATGCTTCTCGACAGAGGGATCCATCCGGGTGGAGTGGTTCGAGAGAGTGCTCTACCATTTTAGGGGAGGTCGGGTCACCTAGCTAGTGACGCCGTTTCTGATCCGTTGGTAGAGGTGATAATACCGGTTATGCGGGTTCAGAAGGTACCTTCGTTTCCAAGACAAGCTTGTGCATGTTTTCGAAATGTTTTCGTACTTGGATTTGCAAATGAGTTTTCTTTAAAAGAAAAATATACTCGAGTATATAGATTATGAATGATTTTTTAAAAGTTTGGAACTTGTGGTTTGATTAGAAATTGAGTGAAGTTCATGTGATATAATGTTGTATTCTCTGTGAGTATGATATGTATGCTTGGAAGATCTGGTATTGTGACTATTCTAGCTGTAACTTTTCCTGCATATCTGTGTGTATGTGAAGTAACACTCTCTTGTATGTCATGATTGTTTGTAACTTTCTTATCATGTTTCACTGTCATTAATATCGCATATCCGCATATATGTAGAGAATACTTTAGCAATGTATCATGTCTAGCTGTACTATTTCATGCATGTTTGTATGCGTGTATATTATATATTCTTGTTGTAACATGTACATCTATATCTTTGCATGTGTATCTGTGATCCCTTGCTTGCACTATTACACGTATTAAGTTGCTTATAAAACTTGATAGTCTGGTTGGATACTAACCCCCATTGTCGTGGGGGCTGGCTATGTCTTGTACATGGTCAGGTATTCTCTCATTCAGGATCAGCATGGACATCAAGCAGGGTGGACACGATACTAGGGCTAACTATGTGGGTGATCTGGGGTCAACTCTATTTCAAACGTTTTGGAATTTTTTTGATTATATAATTTCCCTTGCGATAAATGTCATCCTTGTTAAACTGTTTTATACTCGAGATCTAAATTATCAGTTGTAGTGCCTTAACCACTGTAGAGTTTTAATCTTTTAAACTTGTATTTATATGACCAAAACTAGGTTTATGATGGATTTAGAAATGGTGTTTTATGCATGACTATCACATCTATGTTTTATATATCTGATTTACCTTCTATTGGATACTGTTTCAATATTTTATTCCCTAACGCCTTGTAGAACCCTTTGGGATTCACGTCATTGTAAAACCTCGATTTGGGGTTGTTACAGTCCTCGTGCGAAGCACAACACCATAAAATCAAAATAGAACACAGAGTAGATATTATCAAGCCTTAAACATCAAGGGAGAATCGTAAAACAAAAAAATAGAGAAGAACTCAGCCCGAATCTTCTAGGGTTCCTACATTAAATGTAGGCCATAACCCACCACACGGCGTGATCCCCCAAGCCCGATCATGTAGATTTCAATCTAGACTCATGCAAGGACAAATGGCTCGAGAAGTGTCAATATAAGTTCAAGTTTGCTCGGTGACTTTGCTGGTGGTCCAACCGTTTGAAGAATGAAGGCTATCTTCCAATTGGCTCGTGCCTTTTGCCTGATATTTCTATGAGGACTTTATTATTGTGGTATTTATCATATGTCAAAATTCAAGTCATTAAGAGTTTAAATGCTTTGTTTAAAATGTATAACTTTCAAAGATCCGAGGCATGTCGAAGTTCTAGCTTGGGATTACATTATTCCAGTGCGAAGCACAGCACCGTAAAATCAAAATTGAATACAAAGTAGATATTATCAAGCCATAAACATTAATAGAGAATTGTAAAACCAAAAATAGGGAAGAACTCGGCCCGAATCTACTAGGGTTCCTACATCAAATGGAGGCCATGACCCACCCCACGGTGTGATTACATTTTTCCCGTGCGAAGCACGGCGCCGTAAAATCAAAATAGAATACAAAGTAGATATTATCAAGCCATAAACATTAATGGAGAATCGTAAAACCAAAAATTGGGAAGAACTCAACATGACTCTACTAGGGTTCCTACATCAAATGGAGGATATGACCCACCCCACGGCGTGATCACCCGAGCTCGATCATGTAGACTCCAATCTAGACTCATTGAGGGACTAATGGCTCGAGAAGCGCCGATAGAAGTTCAAGTTGTCTTAGTGACTTTGCTCGTGGTCCAACCGTTTGAAGAATGAAGGCTATCTGCCAATTGGCTCGTGCCTTTTGCCTGATATTTTTATGAGGACTTTATTATTATTGTATTTTATCATGTATAAAAAATTCAAGTCATTATGAGTTTAATTGCTTGGTTTAATATGTATGACTCTTCCAAGACCTATGGCATGTCGAAGGTCTAGCTTGGGATTATATTTTCCCCGTGCCAAGCACGGCGCCATAAAATCAAATGGAGGCCATAAACATCAAGGGAGAATCGTAAAACCAAAAATAGAGAAGAACTCAGCCCGAATCTTCTAGGGTTTCTACATCAAATGGAGGCCATAACCCGCCACACGGCGTGATCCCCCAAGCCCGATCATGTAGATTTCAATCTAGACTCATGCAGGGACAAATGGCTCGAGAAGTGTCAATAGAAGTTCAAGTTTGCTCGATGACTTTGCTAGTGGTCCAACCGTTTGAAGAATGAAGGCTATCTTCCAATTGACTCGTGCCTTTTGCCTGATATTATTATGAGGACTTTATTATTGTGGTATTTATCATATGTCAAAATTCAAGTCATTAAGAGTTTAATTGCTTTGTTTAAAATGTATAACTTTTCAAAGACCCGAGGCATGTCGAAGGTCTAGCTTGGGATTACATTATCCCAGTGCAAAGCACGGTGCCGTAAAATCAAAATAGAATACAAAGTAGATATTATCAAGCCATAAACATTAATGGAGAATCATAAAACCAAAAATAGGGAAGAACTCGACCCGAATCTGCTAGGGTTCCTACATCAAATGGAGGCCATGACCCACCCCATAGTGTGATTACATTTTCCCCGTGCGAAGCACGACGCTGTAAAATCAAAATATTATACAAATTAGATGATGTGACCATGCCACATCAAGGTCAAGACACCGAGGACAACCTAGGCGCTGCCGAGGACATGGACACCGAGGAGCACTCCATGGGCACTTTGGAGGACCAAGAGCTGGATCAAGGCACAGAGCTTATGGATGCAACACTTGGAGCTGGAGATGACCAAGACATGCATGGGAGAGATAAAGCCAAGCCCAATGAAGACATTGGCCAAGTCAAGGCCAAGGCGCTGGCCGCGCTGGGCACAAGTGTCTCCAAGGCCAGCACTCAAGATGACAAGGCAATTCCCGGCGCCATCACAAGGTCTAGGGCTAGGGAGCTTCTCCAAGATCTCCACAAGGGTCTCACATGCCAAGCCACCCTAAGCCACGCCGGGCCTGCCCTGGTTCTTTGCCTATAACAAGGCGTCGACGAGAACGGCGCTAGTGGCAAGTAGACTTCAAAGAGGGGCGCCGAGCCACCTGGCCCACTTTGATCGGCGCTCCAACCACCATGGGCTGGCCCACTTACCCCACCATCATGGGCCCAAGCCTTGGCCGAGAGGATCTTAAACGTGCTTGAAGACTTTTGCATTTGAAGTTAATAAGTTACCTTATTTGGACAATTTCGGCATTAAAATTAGGGTTTAATTTTGTGCATGAATTTTGACATTTCCTTAGGCGTTCTTGCCTTTTTGTAAGCCTATATAGGGTCTCTTTGAGAGCTGAAAAGGACACGTAAGAATAACAAAAATTGCTTGAGCAAATCTCTCTCTTTCGTCTCTTTCTCTCTTGCGTCAAATTCCCTAAGTGTGTTGAGTGAGTCTATCTCTCACACTTCATCTTTCCTTTCCTTTCTGCATGCAAATCTTCTTCCCTCTATAAGAAGACATTGTGTGCCTACTATCCACCACAACTCCGCCGACGAACCACCTTCGAGCCTCCGCTATGCCTCCGTCCACCCGAGAAACCCTAATTGGCGATTCCACCTCCGACGATGAGCAAAGCTTGCACCGCGGCTTCACGATCCTTTGAATCTAACATTTGGTATCAGAGCAAGTAAATTTTGCTCAAAATTCCTCATTTAAATTCAAGGTCCGAAGTCCTACAAGTTCTTTGTTTTCGTGCCTTTGCATTTTGTAGTTGTGAGTCTTTGTCCGAGAAGTGTTCTTGCTTTGTTCTTGATTTTTGTTTTCTATTTGTGGCGTGCATCTAGAGTAGATCTAGAAGTCAGTTGGACCGATAGGAAGTGGACGTTTTAGGAGTTGAAGATCTACTATCTTCAAATTAGGAAATATTGTGTGCTTTGAATGCATTTAATACTTGTTTGCATTTGAAAAGTGTAACCTTCAACCCTCTTAAAACCCATTTAGTCGTGCATTTAGTATAGGATCTTTGAGTCATTTGCTTTCCTTATTTGGCACATATACAATCCAAGTTGAATTGCCTACGTTAATTGCAAATCGAGCCTTCTTGTGGAGGAACGAATCCGAGGTGCGTACGCTTTTGTTACTCGAGTTGCATTGCAAATTTTCTTGTTATCTTTTATGCATTCCTTACGTCAAAAAAGAAGAAGAAGAATCTTAGAAAAACTCGGCTTGATATTGTACAAAAGAGCAAGCCAAAACAAATCAAAAAAAAGAAAGAGAAGAAGATGTACACCTTATTTTCTTTGTGAAGCATTTGTAAGTGAAGTTGTAATTCCTTTTGCTCGAGCTAACATTAGTAAGTGGTAATAGGAAACAAGTACTTACAAGTATTGCTTGAGTTGTGAATTAACTTAAGCTTTTGACAAGGATTGTGGTGCACTTTATTTTCAATTTTTGTGAGTCTTTTGCATATAGGAGCCACCCTAACCCAATAACTTGTTGGATTCCGAGTCCTAATTTAAATTAGGCAAATTTGGCAATCTTACTTGTGACGTATCTTTGTTGGAGTTTCTTTGGTTTTTGTTGGCTGTCGTGTGCTTGTTTTGTGAAGGTTGGAGATGGTGAATCCCAAAGACAAGCAAGCAATTAGTGAGGACCCCAAGGAGGTCTCGGCAACCACCATGGAGACACTTCTCCAAGCTTTTCAAGCCTCTAAAGAGGAAGCCGACGAGCGCGCCCGACAACACTTGAGCGCCATGAGGGAGGAGCAAGCTGCCTTCATGCGCGCCATGGAGGAGAAATGGAGCACCATGCAGGGCGTCTCATCCGTCCAAGGCCAAGGAGGGTCTTTGCCGCAAGCAAGCGCCGGCACCTCTTCCTTACTAGGCCTTGCGCCGCCGGGTGATCAACTCTCGGTGCCCATGACTACTTGGCCATTGCCAACTCCGGGAGTGACCAATCATGCCTTGACCGAGGGCTTCCAAGGGCATGCACATCACATGAGCACTACAAGGGAAGAATATGCTTCTTCTAATTTTTCATTGCCTTTTGCTCCTACTACTATGCCTTTTAGATCTAACCATGCAGATTCCGGATTAAGGCTTGGAGAGCAATCAAGAATGCAGCCCCATGATGTCCCTAGGTCTCAAGGACCCTTGTTGCATCCCCTAAGGAATGCACCAAGCCGAGGCGGAGCGTCCCAAGGGCAAGGACAAGGCGGCTATGTGGCCTACGAACCGCGCGGCACCGGCGGCAATGGCAACCAATACCCGCCCAATTTGGAGCAACCTCGACCACATGGAATAAAATTGGAGGTACAATGTTTTGGTTTAAATTGTGAGCCTGAGGTATATCTTGATTGGGTGCAAAAGACCGATCAAATATTCCAGTACTATAGCTACTCGTTGAGCTACAATGATGTCCCTAGGTCAACGAGTAGCTATAGCTACAATCAAGTTTGAGGGATTTGCCTATCAATGGTGGCTTGGGGACAAAGAGGAACGAGAGTTCCTTGGGCACCCCCAAGTGACCACATGGCAAGAGCTCAAACGAGCTCTTAGAGATAGGTTTGTTCCGGATGACTATGCAGAGCGAGTTCATGAGAGATTGGAACAACTTGAGCAAGCGAATAAAACCCCGGATGAGTTCTATACAGAGCTAAGGACCTTGGTCTTTAGGTCCGGGCTTAGAGTTCCCGAAGGGTATCTTATTTCCAAGTTCATTAACCATCTCAACAATGAACTCAAAGCGGTCGTGGGTAAGCAACATTTTCCTCGTGGGACGCCTATGGAGGAAGTGCTTCATTATACTAATCGTAAAGCATTATCTTCTAGACGCCCCCAAGGGAATAGCTCACGCCCTTGGCAAAGTCCCAAAGGAGCACCACCTCCACTTAGACGCTTGGAACCGACTAGGGGTGATAATCCTAGTCACCCTAGACGAGAGTTCCCTAGTAAAGTCCAACCCCAACGAAAGGAGGGCGAGGACCGAGCAAGGGACATCAAGTGCTACAAGTGTCTAGGAAGAGAGCACTATGCCCGGGATTGCCCCTCAAAAAGGCAAGTTCTACTTAACACTCAAGGAGAGTACGAATCCGAAGATGAGTGTGAAGTAGAGGTTGTTGAGGCCGAGGAGGCCGAGGAGGAGGAGATGCATGTTGTTGTAGCCCATGTGGACTGTTTTGTGGCTAAAAAGGTTCTTATAGCCTCGGAGGGATCAAGTGTGCCTAGCCAACGGGAGACAATCTTCCATACTAGGTGCACTATCAATGGCAAAGTATGTAGTATGATAATTGATGGGGGGTCATGTTGCAATATCATTGACCAAGAAGTAGTGTCTAGGTTCAACCTAAGCACTACTCCTCACCCACAACCCTACACACTTTGTTGGTTGAATTCCGACACCCCTCTAAAGGTTAAGGAGCAAGCCACAATCAAGTTCTCAATTGGTGGCTATGAGGATGAGGTTTTGTGTGACGTATTGCCTATGACTGCGTGCCACCTTCTCTTGGGAAGGCCATGGCAGTTTGATAGAGGCGTCATACATCAAGGGGTGAGCAATGAGTATTCCTTCCATTTACATGGGAAAAGGATTACTCTCCATCCCTTAGCTCCTCATGAAATCATGGCTGACCATGTGGCTAGGGAGCAATGTAAGACCCAAGCTAAGGAGCATGCCAAAGGTAAGAAAATGGTGATTGGGGGCAAGGGAAGTGCCTCTAGTCATATGCTCTTAGCTAGGTCTAAGGAAGTCGTTCAAGCGTTCAAGAGTGGGGAGTCATGTCTTTTGTTCATTCGTAAGGACATACTCCTCAACGTGAATGATCTTGAGGGACTCCCGCGGCCCATCACTCGCCTTTTGTTAGAGTTCGACGATCTCTTTCAAGAGGAAGTTCCAAAGGGGTTGACTCCGATAAGAGGTATTGAACATCAAATTGACTTCATACAGGGGGCAACACTACCTAATAGGGCTGCGTACCGCGCTAATCCCGCGGAAACAAAAGAGTTGCAACGTCAAGTCCAAGAGTTGCTTGACAAGGGCTATGTGAAGGAGAGCCTTAGCCCTTGTGCAGTTTCGGTCATCTTGGTACCAAAGAAGGACGGTACTTGGCGGATGTGTGTTGATTGTCGAGCGATCAATAACATAACCATTAAGTACCGCCATCCCATACCAAGATTGGACGACATGCTTGATGAGTTACATGGAGCGAGTGTGTTTTCCAAGGTTGATCTTAAGAGTGGTTATCACCAAATTCGCATGAAAGAAGGCGATGAATGGAAAACTGCTTTTAAGACCAAGCAAGGATTATATGAGTGGTTGGTGATGCCTTTTGGGCTCACCAACGCTCCTAGCACATTCATGAGGCTCATGAACCATGTTCTAAGGCGCTTCATTGGCAAGTTTGTGGTTGTGTACTTTGATGACATCTTAGTATATAGCCATAATCTTGATGAGCACGTGGATCACCTTAGGCAAGTTCTTGAGGTCCTTAGGAAGGAGAAGTTATATGCCAACTTCAAGAAGTGCCACTTTTTCTCGGATCATGTGGTATTTCTTGGATTTGTGGTATGTAAGGAGGGCTTTAGAGTTGATGAGGAGAAGGTGAAAGCTATTCATGAATGGCCAACACCTACTACTATGACTCAAGTCCGAAGCTTCTTAGGCTTGGCTGGCTTTTACCGCCGCTTTATGAGGGACTTTAGCACTTTGGCTGCGCCCCTCACGGAGCTTACCAAGAAAGGTGTGGCATTCTCATGGGACGTCGCACAAGAGGCGGCCTTTGCTAGCCTCAAAGCCAAGCTCACCCAAGCACCACTCCTATCATTGCCTAACTTTGATAAAATCTTTGAGATAGAGTGTGATGCTTCAGGAATAGGCCTTGGAGATGTCCTCATGTAAGATGACAAACCCATTGCCTATTTTAGTGAGAAACTTGGGGGTGCCGAGCTCAAATACCCCACCTATGACAAAGAACTTCTCGCTTTAGTACGTGTGCTAAGAGTTTGGCAACACTACTTATTGCCTAAAGAATTTTTCATACACTCCGACCATGAGGCACTGGAATACTTGAAGGGCCAAAGCAAGCTCAACAAGAGGCATGCTAAGTGGGTGGAGTTCATTGAGTCTTTCCCCTACGTGATAAAACACAAGAAGGGAAAGGACAATGTGGTGGCGGATGCCCTATCAAGGCGGTACACTCTATTGACCATATTAGATGCAAAGTTGCTTGGTTTCACTTTCATGAAAGACTTATATGCTCTTGATTCTGATTTTTGTGCTATAGTAGCTGCATGTAAGTCTAAGGGAAGTGAGGGTCAATTCTACTTGCATGATGGATTTTTGTTCAAAGGTCATAGGTTGTGCATTCCTAAGGGCTCCATTCGAGCTATACTTGTGCAAGAAGCACATGGGGGTGGGTTGATGGGGCACTTTGGTGTCCTTAAGACCTTACATGTGCTTAGAGAGCACTTCTTTTGGCCTAAGATGCTAAGAGCGGTTGAGAAGCTTTGTGCTTCTTGTACTACTTGTATGCGTGCTAAGGCCAAAATGCAACCCCATGGTCTCTACTATCCATTGACAATCCCTAAACTACCTTGGGAAGACATTTCCATGGACTTTGTTTTGGGGTTGCCACGGTCTAAGAGAGGGAGAGACTCCATTTTTGTAGTAGTAGATAGGTTCTCCAAAATGGCACATTTCATTGCATGCCATAAGACCGATGATGCATCTCATGTTGCTAACCTTTTCTTTGATCATGTTGTGAGATTGCATGGAGTTCCTAGGTCCATTGTGTCAGACTGAGATGTTAAGTTCCTAAGCTACTTTTGGAAAACTCTTTGGGCTAAGCTTGGAACTAAGCTTCTTTTCTCTACTACTTGCCACCCTCAAACGGATGGCCAAACCGAGGTGGTCAACCGTACTCTTGGTGTTTTTCTTAGAACTATCTTAAGGACTAACTTGCGTAGGTGGGAGGATAGCTTGTCCTTCATTGAGTTCGCCTACAATAGGATGGTCCAATCAGCAACAAGGAAGACACCCTTTGAAGTGGTCTATGGGCACAATCCCACAACACCACTAGAGCTCCTACCCTATGCTATCAAGGAGCGAGAAAGTAAAGAAGGTGCGGATCAAGCTGCAAGGATTAAGAAGTTGCACGAGGACACAAGGTTGCAACTTGAGAGGAGGAACGGCCAATACAAGAAGCATGTAGACAAGGGGCGAAAGGAAGTAATTTTTGAACCGGGTGATCTAGTGTGGTTGCACCTAAGAAAGGAGCGCTTCCCATTGCTCCGCAACTCCAAACTCAAGCCAAGAGGCGACGGACCCTTTCAAGTGCTTGAGAGGATCAATGACAATGCCTACAAGCTTGATCTTCCTCCTAACTTTGGTGTACATGATGTTTTCAATGTTTCTGATTTGATGCCTTATTGTGTGCAGGATGAAGACGACCAAGAAGAGCTGGATTCGGGGTCGAATCCCTTTCAAGAGAGGGAGGATGATGTGACCATGCCACATCAAGGTCAAGACACCAAGGACAACCTAGGCGCCGCCAAGGACATGGGCGCCGAGGAGCACTCCGTGGGCACTTTGGAGGACCAAGAGTTGGATCAAGGCACGGAGCTTATGGATGCAACACTTGGAGCTGGAGATGACCAAGACATGCATGGGAGAGCCAAAGCCAAGCCCAATGAAGACATTGGCCAAGTCAAGGCCAAGGCGCCGGCCGCGCCGGGCACAAGTGTCTCCAAGGCCAGCACTCAAGATGACAAGGCAATTCCCGACGCCATCACAAGGTCTAGGGCTAGGGATCTTCTCCAAGATCTCCACAAGGGTCTCGCATGCCAAGCCACCCTAAGCCACGCCGGGCCTGCCCTGGTTCTTTGCCTACAACAAGGCACCGGCGAGAACGGCGCTAGCGGCAAGTAGACTTCAAAGAGGGGCGCCGAGCCACCTAGCCCACTTTGATCGACGCTCCAACCACCATGGGCTGGCCCACTTACCCCATCATCATGGGCCCAAGCCTTGGCCGAGAGGATCTTAAACGTGCTTGAAGACTTTTGCATTTGAAGTTAATAAGTTACCTTATTTTGACAATTTCGGCATTAAAATTAGGGTTTAATTTTGTGCATGACTTTTGACATTTCCTTAGGCGTTCTTGCATTTTTTGTAAGCCTATATAGGGTCTCTTTGAGAGCTGAAAAGGACACGTAAGAATAACAAAAATTGCTTGAGTAAATCTCTCTCTTTCGTCTCTTTCTCTCTTGCGTCAAATTCCCTAAGTGTGTTGAGTGAGTCTATCTCTCACACTTCCTCTTTCCTTTCCTTTCTGCGTGCAAATATTCTTCCCTCTATAAGAAGACATTGTGTGCCTACTATCCACCACAACTCCGCCGATGAACCACCTTCGAGCCTCCGCTACGCCTCCGTCCACCCGAGAAACCCTAATTGGCGATTCCACCTCCGACGACGAGCAAAGCTTGCACCGCGGCTTCACTATCCTTTGAATCTAACAGTAGATATTATCAAGCCATAAACATTAAGGGAGAATCGTAAAACCAAAAATTGGGAATAACTCGGCCGGACTCTACTAGGGTTCCTACATCAAATGGAGGCTATGACCCACCCCATGACGTGATCACCCGAGCTCGATCATGTAGACCTCGATCTAGAATCATGGAGGGACTAATGGCTCGAGAAGCGCCGATAGAAGTTCAAGTTGGCTCGGTGACTTTGCTCGTGGTCCAACCGTTTGAAGAATGAAGCCTATCTGCCAATTGGCTCGTGCCTTTTGCCTGATATTTTTATGAGGACTTTATTTTTATTGTATTTTATCATGTATCAAAAATTCAAGTCATTACAAGTCTAATTTCTTGGTTTAATATGTATGACTCTTCGAAGACCTATGGCATGTCGAAGGTCTAGCTTGGGATTACTTTTCCCCGTGCAAAGCATGGCGCCGTAAAATCAAAATAGAACACAAAGTAGAGATTATCAAACCATAAACCCACCACACAGCGTGATCCCCCAAGTCCGATCATGTAGATTTCAATCTAGACTCATGTAGGGAAAAATGGCTCAAGAAGTGCCGATAGAGGTTCAAGTTGTGATAGACCCTTGATCGGATTGGGAGCGGTGCAAGGTTTGATCCACAATTTGGAGGCAACGACAACCGGAGAAGGTAAAGAAGTGGACCGGCGTTCTCCTTGAGGGCGGCGACTTCTGCGGCGGTTCTGGGGAAATATGTTGGCACAATGGGAGTGGAAGAGAGTGGTGGTGGTGGTCGGAGCAGGTTGTGATGGTGATAGGAGAATTGGCTTGCCCTAGCGGAAGGTGTCGCCAAAGGGAGCAAGCGGCAAGAAGGAAGGCGGCCTTCTTGAGGGTGATTCTTTCTGTGGCGGAGATGGCGGCTTTGGAGGGCCCAATGGGGGTGTTACTGAGTGGTGGTGGTGGCTGGAATGAGGCGTGGTGGTGGAGGAGGATATCGGATGCCCTAGGTGGATATGACGCACCACCAAGAGAGAACCGTGGGGCTCAACCAAGGATATGACTCACCAAGGTTGAAGAGGGATCGATAAGGGTTCAATATGACTCATGAACCAAGGGTGAACTTCTGGATCAAATTCTCTCAAAGGAGTGAATTGGATTGATCAAAAGTTGAGTTTTACATCAAGGATTACAAGGCTTTATATAGCCAAAACCGAAAGCAAAAGCAAGGCAATTAAAGCCAACTCTCCACGTCCCAAGAGGGATATCAAGGGTTGGAATGCATGTACTAGATGCATTGGAAAAGACTAAGATTAAATGCAAAATGAAAGCAAGTGTTTAAGACAACTAGGTGAATGCACCAAATGCATAACTCTTCAAATTTCCACACGGCTTTCACACCATTTCCACACGGCTTCACATGGCTGAAATTGCTTCTTCATGGGCTTGGTTTGGGCTGGTTTCCTTCAGCCTTCAAGATGACAAAAGGGCCTTTGTCATGCTCGGCCCCAAGTCGTGTGGAGAGGAGGCCCACGTCGAGAAGTTGTTATAGTTCTTTGGCCTTAGACCGAGTGATGCGTTTTGGTGCCGGATCTTGAGTTAGCATTGGCTTGGCTTCCATGCTTGGTTCAAGATGTGAGGGATTCACATCAAGTTGGCTTGGTGACTTTGCTTGTGGTCCAACCGTTTGAAGAATGAAGGCTATCTTCCAATTACGTCGTGCCTTTTGCCTAATATTACAATGAGGACTTTATAATTGTGTTTTTTATCATGCTTAAAAAATTCAAGTCATTAGGAGTTTAATTGCTTGGTTTAATATGTATGACTCTTCAAAGACTCAAGGCATATTGAAGGTTTAGCTTGGGATTACATTTTCCCCGTGCGAAGCACGGTGCTGTAAAATCAAAATAGAACACAAAGTAAAGATTAGTTAGCCATAATAACTTTGCCAGGGTTCCTACATAAAATAGAGGCCATGACCCACCCCACGGCGTGAGCACACGAGCCCGATCATGTAGACTCGAATCTAGACTCATGGAGCGACTAATGGCTTGATAAGCGCCGATAGAAGTTCAAGTTGGCTCGGTGACATTGCTCGTGGTCCAACCGTTTGATGAATGAAGGCTATTTTCCAATTTACTCGTGCCTTTTGCCTGATATTTTTATGAGGAATTTATTATTATGCTATTTATCATTTGTCAAAAATTTAAGTCATTACGAGTTTAATTTTGGTTTAATATGTATGACTCTTCAAAGACCCCATGCATATCGAAGGTCTAGCTTGGGATTACTTTTCCCCGTGCAAAGCATGGCACTGTAAAATCAAAATAGAACACAAAGTAGATATTATCAAACCATAAACATCAAGGGAGAACCGTATAACAAAAAATATAGAAGAACTATGCACGACTCTACTAGGGTTCCTACATCAAATGGAGGCCATGACCCACCCCACGGCGTGATCACCTGAGCCCGATCATGTAGACTCCAATCTAGACTCATGGAGGGACTAATTGCTTAAGAAGCTCCGATATAAGTTCCAATTGGCTTTGTGACTTTCCTCGTGGTCCAACCATTTGAAGAATGAAGGCTATCTTCCAAATGGCTCTTGCCTTTTGCCTGATATTTTTATGAGGACTTTATTATTTTGTTATTTATCATGTGTCAAAAATTCAAGTCATTACGAGTTTAATTGCTTGGTTTAATATGTATGACTCTTCAAAGACCCGAGGCATGTCGAAGGTCTAGCTTGGGATTACATTTTCCCCATGCGAAGCACGACACCGTAAAATCAAAATAGAACACAAAAGTAGAGATTATGAAGTCATAAACATTAAGGGAGAATCGTAAAACCAAAAATAAAGAAGAACTCACCCCGACTCTACTAGGGTTCCTACATCAAATGGAGGCCATGACCCACCTCACGGCGTGATCACTTGAGCTGGATCATGTAGACTCCAATCTAGACTCATGGAGGGACTAATGGCTCGAGAAGTGCAAATAGAATTTCAAGTTGGCTCGGTGACTTTGCTTGGGGTCCAATTTTTTGAAGAATGAAGGCTATCTGCCAATTGGCTCGTGCCTTTTGCCTAATATTTTTATGAGGACTTTATTATTGTGTTATTTATCATGTGTCAAGAATTCAAGTCATTACAAATTTAATTTCCCGGTTTAATATGTATGACTCACCAAAGACCCGAGGCATGTCGAAGGTCTATCTTGAGATTACATTGTCCTCGTGCAAAGCACGGTGCCGTAAAATCAAAATAGAACACATAGTAGAGATTATCAAGCCATAAACATCAAGGGAGAATCATAAAACCCAAAAAAAAACTCAGCCCGACTCTGCTTGGGTTCCTACATCAAATGGAGGCCATATCCAACCCCACAGCGTGATCACTCGAGCCCGATCATGTAGACTCGAATCTAGACTCATGGAGCGACTAATGGCTTGATAAGCTCCGATAGAAGTTCATGTTGGCTCGGTGACATTGCTCCTGGTCCAACCGTTTGATGAATGAAGGCTATTTTCCAATTTGCTCGTGCCTTGTACCTGATATTTTTATGAGGACTTTATTATTATGTTATTTATTATTTGTCAAAAATTTAAGTCATTACGAGTTTAATTGCTTGGTTTAATATGTATGACTCTTCAAAGACCCAAGGCATATCAAAGGTCTAGCTTGGGATTACTTTTCCCCGTGCAAAGCATGGCGCCGTAAAATCAAAATAAAACACAAAGTAGAGATTATCAAACCATAAACATGAAGGGAGAGTCGTAAAACCAAAAATAGAGAAGAACTCAACCCGACTTTGGTAGGGTTCCTACTTCAAATGGAGGCCATGACCCACCCCACAGCGTGATCACCCGAGCCCGATCCTGTAGACTCCAATCTAGACTCATGGAGGGACTAATTGCTTGAGAAGCGCCGATAGAAGTTCCAGTTGGCTCTGTGACTTTGCTCGTGGTCCAATCGTTTGAAGAATAAAGGCTATCTTCCAAATGGCTCATCCCTTTTGCCTGATATTTTTATGAGGGATTTATTATTTTGTTATTTATCATGTGTCAAAAGTTCAAGTCATTACGAGTTTAATTGGTTGGTTTAATATGTATGACTCTTCAAAGACTCGAGGCATGTGAAGGTCTAGCTTGAGATTACATTGCCCCGTGCAAAGCTCTGCGTCGTATAATAAAATTAGAACACAGAGTAGAGATTATGAAGCCATAAACATCAAAGAAGAATCGTAAAACCAAAAATAAAGAAGAACTCAGCCCGACTCTGCTAGGGTTCCTACATCAAATGGAGGCCATGACCCACCTCACGGCGTGATCACTTGAGCTGGATCATGTAGACTCCAATCTAGACTCATGGAGGGACTAATGGCTCGAGAAGTGCAAATAGAATTTCAAGTTGGCTCGGTGACTTTGCTTGTGGTCCAATTGTTTGAAGAATGAAGGCTATCTGCCAATTGGCTCGTGTCTTTTGCCTGATATTTTTATGAGGACTTTATTACTGTGTTATTTATCATTTGTCAAGAATTCAAGTCATTACGACTTTAATTGTCTGGTTTAATATGTATGACTCTCCAAAGACCCAAGGCATGTCGAAGGTCTAGCTTGAGATTACATTGTCCTCGTGCAAAGCACAGTGCCATAAAATCAAAATAGAACACATAGTAGAGATTATCAATCCATAAACATCAAGGGAGAATCATAAAACCAAAAAAAAAACTCAGTCTGAGTCTGCTTGGGTTCCTACATCAAATGGAGGCCATATCCAACCCCACGGCGTGATCACTCGAGCCTGATCACTCAGACTCCAATATAGACTCATGGAGGGACTAATCGCTCGGGAAGTGCAGATAGAATTTCAAGTTGGCTGAGTGACTTTGCTTAAGGTCCAACTGTTTGAAGAATGAATGTTATCTGCCAATTGGCTCGTGGCTTTTGCCTAATATTATTATGAGGACTTTATTATTGTGTTATTTATCATGTTTCAAAAATTCAAGTCATTACGATTTTAATTGCTTTGTTTGATATGTATGACTTTTCAAAGACCCGAGGCATGTCGAAGGTCTAGCTTGGGATTATATTATTCCTGTGTGAAGCACGGTGCCGTAAATCAAAATAGAACACAATAGAGATTATCAAGCCATAAACATCAAGGGAGAATCATATTCCAAAAATAGAGAAGAACTCAGCCCGACTCTTCTAGGGTTCCTACATCAAATGGAGGCCATGACATGCCCCATGGCGTGATCACCCGAGCCTGATCATATAGACTCCAATCTAGACTCATGGAGGGACTAATGGCTCAAGAAGTGCCGATAGAAGTTCAAGTTGGCTTGGTGACTTTGCTCGTGGTCCAACCGTTTGAAGAATGAAGGCTATAATCCAAATGGCTCGTGCCTTTTTCCTGATATTTTTATGAGGACTTTATTATTGTGTTATTTATCATATGTCAAAAATTCAAGTCATTAAGAGTTTAATTGCTTGGATTAATATGTATGACTCTTCAAAGACACGAGGCATGTTGATGGTCTAGCTTGGGATTACATTTTCCCCTTGCAAAGCATGGCGCCGTAAAATCAAAATAGAACATAAATTAGAGATTATCAAGCAATAAACATCAAGGGAGAACCGTATAACAAAAAATATAGAAGAACTATGCACGACTCTACTAGGGTTCCTACATCAAATGGAGGCCATGACCCACCCCACGGCGTGATCACCCGAGCCTAATCATGTAGACTCAAATTTAGACTTATGGATGGACTAATGGCTCGAGAAGTGCAGATAGAAGTTCAAGTTGGCTCGGTGATTTTGCTCGTGGTCCAACTGTTTGAATAATGAAGGCTATCCGCCAATTGACTCGTGCCTTTTGCCTGATATTTTTATGAGGACTTTATTATTGTGCTATTTATCATGTATCAACAATTCAAGTCATTACGAGTGTAATTTCTTGGTTTAATATGTATGACTCTTCAAAGACCCAAGGCATATCGAAGGTCTAGCTTGGGATTACATTTTCCTCGTGCGAAGCACGGCGCCGTAAATCAAAATAGAACACAAAGTAGAGATT
Source organism: Rheum nobile (assembly GCA_027886185.1). Lineage (NCBI taxonomy): Eukaryota > Viridiplantae > Streptophyta > Magnoliopsida > Caryophyllales > Polygonaceae > Rheum > Rheum nobile. The sequence goes on along the minus strand of WOAB01000652.1, from coordinate 1,275,931 downwards.
ATCAAGCCATAAACATCAAGGGAGAATCGTAAAACAAAAAATAGAGAAGAACTCAGTTTTATCTTCGACTGCAAAATGAAAGGGTCGGGGGTTGTCCATAGCATAACAATCCTTAGATAACCACCCGCAAAATCAAAGTAGAGTAATTATCCTTACGTGTGACATATACAAACTAAAACACTAGAACCAAAAGCAAAGATTATCAAGCCATAAACATCAAGGGAGGGTCGCCCTCCTAAAAGATGTCCATAACATAGCAATCCTTACATAACCACCAGTAAAACCAAAATAGAGTAATTATCCTTACATACGACAACCATAAACTAATACACTAAAACAGAGGATACGGATTATCAAGCCATAAACATCAAGGGAGAGTCGTCATCCTAATCGCATACCTCACGAGCACTGTAAAATCAATTTCACCCACCGTCAGGGACTCATTCGTTATGGAATCCCTTTCGATATGGAAATCATATAACATACGGTAAGATACAACTTGATGATATAGACATAACTCAATGAAAAAATGAAAATTACCTGGTGGAGATCCGACCGCTTGGCCCAAATCTCATCAAGAGTATGAGGAATCCACTTATTCAACTCAGCTAACCTTTTCATCAAATTCTTGTGTTCTTCCAAATTCTTGATCATACTACAGTCACCCTCTATTATAAATCGCATATAAGACATCCAAGTCCCGGTGTCAATTCTCCATCCTGAATCAAAATTCATTTTTGTCAACACACTACAATACATAATATGAAATCCATTGTTATTTAAAAATTAAACAAAATAAATTCATTACTACCGTCCAGATGGTCAACCCTCCTTGCACATTTGAGTATCTCCCACAGCTCCTGGTACATTGGAGTTTTGAGTTTGTACTCATCGCTGCTACCACTTGCCATCGAGTATCAAGCTACAATAGGACATTGTATATTTTAGAAATGTAAGCATCATAATGCTTTGCACATGATACAACATATTACATAGAGGCAATGAAGTAGAAATATGTATGGAAACGTATATCATGCAAAGACATTATCACAAAGCAACAAAATGAAGTATATCATGCAAAGAAACGTATATCATGCAAAGACAATGAAGTAGAAACAAGTAAATGAAGTATAGAGGCACATCATAACGAAATGAAGTAGAAATCTTCAACGTACTTGAGGAATTACTTACCTATGTATAAATCTTGGCTAGGGTAGAAAAAATGTTTATACAAGTAAATAGCTTGAATGGTTGAGGTATATATAAGGGTTGTGTAAATGTAAGTGATGCATGGTGTTGTATGATTTAGAATACTTACACATATACTTATGCATCCACTATACAAATATCGGGCCATCACACGTAGCAAAATTATATTGCTTTGACAAATTTAACTATTATATATTTAAATTAGATCATGTCAGAATTATTAAGATAATGAAAGTTATATTGCTTCGACAACGTCTATCTTTTGTGTATAGAACATTGACATATCTAACCTAATCTACATGTCCTCAAGATAAAATAACATCGACATAAATCCCATGCAAAGCACGTGCAAGACAACCTATACGTTGTTACATCTTATTGGTCCCAAAAATTAACTTTGGCCCAATACCTAACTTCAAAAAAACATGTTGGATGGAGAAAGATAGATGTATAAAATCACAAATAAGTACATCAAAAAACATACTATAAAAAAATAAAAGACCATATTATAAAGTATCCACAAAAATATTATAATAGAACTCATATACATCTTTCTTATTTTTTTTCTTATAAAACATATATATGAAAGCAATAACGCCAACAAGACAAAAAAAAGTATTAAATGAAAACAATAACGACATTAAAACAATTACCCTAATACATAAACACATACACAACATTCAGACATGCGTTCTAAATATGAGCCGATCCTTCATAATTTACTTGTAAAACTTGAAGGATTCAGGTCATATTTGGAACAAATGCGTGACGTTGCACTCATGGTGGGACTAATGGATCAAGAAGCACCGATAGAAGTTCAAGTTGGCTAGGTGACTTTGCTCATGGTCCAACCGTTTGAAGAATGAAGGTTATCTGCCAATTGGCTCGTGCCTTTTGCCTGATACTTTTATGAGGACTTTATTACTGTGTTATTTATCATGTATCAAGAATTAAAGTCATTACGACTTTAATTGCCCGGTTTAATATATATGACTCTCCAAAGACCCGAGGCATGTCGAAGGTCTAGTTTGAGATTACATTGTCCTCGTGCAAAGCACGGAGCCGTAAAATCAAAATAGAACACATAGTAGAGATTATCAAGCCATAAACATCAATGGAGAATCATAAAACTATAAAACAAACTCAGCCCGACTCTGCTTGGATTCCTACATCAAATGAAGGCCATATCCAACCCCACGGCGTGATCACTCGAGCCTGATCATTCAGACTCCAATATAGACTCATGGAGGGACTAATCGCTCGGGAAGTGCAAATAGAATTTCAAGTTGGCTCGATGACTTTGCTTAAGGTCGAACTGTTTGAAGAATGAATGTTTCTGCCAATTGGCTCGTGCCTTTTGCTTGATATTATTATGAGGACTTTATTATTGTGTTATTTATCATGTGTCAAAAATTCAAGTCATTATGATTTTAATTGCTTTGTTTGATATGTATGACTTTTCAAAGACCCGAGGCATGTCGAAGGTCTAGCTTGGGATTATATTATTCCCGTGTGAAGCACGGTACCGTAAAATCAAAATAGAACACATAGTAGAGATTATGAAGCCATAAACATCAAGGGAGAATCGTATACCAAAAATAGAGAAGAACTCAGCCCGACTCTTCTAGGGTTCCTACATCAAATGGAGGCCATGACCTGCCCCACGGCGTGATCACCCGAACCTGATCATATAGACTCTAATCTAGACTCATAGAGGGACTAATGACTCAAGAAGTGCCGATAGAAGTTCAAGTTGGCTTGGTGACTTTGCTCATGGTCCAACCGTTTGAAGAATGAAGGCTATCATCCAAATGGCTCGTGCCTTTTTCCTGATATTTTTATGAGGACTTTATTATTGTGTTATTTATCATATGTTAAAAATTCAAGTCATTAAGAGTTTAATTGCTTGGTTTAATATGTATGACTCTTCAAAGACACGAGGCATGTCGATGGTCTAGCTTGGGATTACATTTTCCCCGTGCAAAGAATGGCGCCGTAAAATCAAAATAGAACACAAATTAGAGATTATCAAGCAATAAACATCAATGGAGAACCATATAACCAAAAATAGAGAAGAACTATGCCCGACTCTGCTAGGGTTCCTACATCAAATGGAGGCCATGACCCACCCCACGGCGTGATCACCCGAGCCTGATCATGTAGACTCAAATATAGACTCATGGATGGACTAATGGCTCAAGAAGTGCAGATAGAAGTTCAAGTTGGCTCGGTGATTTTGCTCGCGGTCCAAATGTTTGAAGAATGAAGGCTATCTGGAAACTGACTCGTGCCTTTTGCCTGATATTTTTATGAGGACTTTATTATTGTGTTATTTATCATGTGTCAAAAATTCAAGTCATTACGAGTGTAATTTCTTGGTTTAATATGTATGACTCTTCAAATACCCGAGGCATATCGAAGGTCTAGCTTAAGATTACATTTTCCTCGTACGAAGCACGGCGCCGTAAATCAAAATAGAACACAAAGTAGAGATTATCAAGCCATAAACATCAAGGGAGAATCGTAAAACCAAAAATAGAGAAGAACTCGGTTTTATCTTCGACTGCAAAATGAAAGGGTCGGGGGTTGTCCATAGCATAACAATCCTTAGATAACCACCCGCAAAACCAAAGTAGAGTAATTATCCTTACGTTTGACATATATAAACTAAAACACTAGAACCAAAAGCAAAGATTATCAAGCCATAAACATCAAGGGAGGGTCGCCCTCCTAAAAGATGTATATAACATAACAATCCTTATAAAACCACCAGTAAAACAAAAATAGAGTAATTATCCTTACATACGACAACCATAAACTAATACACTAAAACAGAGGGTATGGATTATCAAGCCATAAACATCAAAGGAGAGGCGTCATCCTAATCGCATACCTCACGAGCACTACAAAAACAATTTCACCCACCGTCAGTGACTCATTCGTTATGGAATCCCTTTCGATCTGGAAATCATATAACATACGATAAGATACAATTTGATGATATAGACATAACTCAATGAAAAACTGAAAATTACCTGGTGGAGATCCGACCGCTTGGCCCGAACCTCATCAAGAGTATGAGGAATCCACTTATTCAACTCAGCTAACCTTTTCATCAAATTCTTGTGTTCTTCCAAATGCTTGATCATACTACAGTCACCCTCTATTATAAATCGCATATAAGACATCCAAGTCTCGATGTCAATTCTCCGTCCTAAATCCAAATTCATTTTTGTCAACACACTACAATACATAATATGAAATGCAGTGTTATTTAAAAATTAAACAAAATAAATTCATTACTACCGTCCAAATGGTCAACCCTCCTTGCACTTTCGAGTATCTCCCACAACTCCTGGTACATTGGAGTTTTGAGTTTGTACTCATCACTTCTACCACTTGCCATCGGGTATCAAGCTACAATAGGACATTGTATATTTTAGAAATTTAAGCATCATAATGCTTTGCACATGATACAACATATTACAAAGAGGCAATGAAGTAGAAATATGTATGGAAACGTATATCATGCAAAGACATTATCACAAAGCAACAAAATGAAGTATATCATGCAAAGAAACGTATATCATGCAAAGACAATGAAGTAGAAACAAGTAAATGAAGTATAGTGGCACATCGTAACGAAATGAAGTAGAAATATTTAACGCACTTGAGGAATTACTTACCTATGTATAAATCTTGGCCAGGGTAGAAAAAATGTTAAGCTTGAATGGTTGAGGTATATATAAGGATTGTGTAAATGTAAGTGATGCATGGTGTTGTATGATTTAGAATACTTACACATATACTTATGCATCCACTATACAAATATCGGGCCATCACACGTAGCAAAATTATATTGCTTTGACAAATTTAACTATTATATATTTAAATTAGATCATGTCAGAATTATTAAGATAATGAAAGTTATATTGCTTCGACAACGTCTATCTTTTGTGTATAGAACATTGACATAGCTAACCCAATCTACATGTCCTCAAGATAAAAGAACATCGACATAAATCTCGTGCAAAGCACGTGCAAGACGACCTATACATTGTTACATCTTATTGGTCCCAAAAATTAACTTTGGCCCAATACCTAACTTCAAAAAAACTTGTTAGATGGAGCAAGATAGATTTATAAAATCACAAATAAGTAAATCAAAAAACATACTATAAAAAATAAAAGACCATATTATAAAGTACCCACAAATTTTTTTATAATAGAACTCATATATATCTTTCTTATTTTTTTCTTATAAAACCTATATGAAAGCAATAACGCCAACAAGACAAAACAAAAGTATTAAATGAAAAGAATAACTAAATTAAAACAATTACCCTAATACATAAGCACATACACAACATTCAGACATGCGTTCTAAATATGACCCGATCCTTCATAATTTACTTGTAAAACTTGAAGGATTCAGGTCATATTTGGAACAAATGCCTGATGTTGCACTCATGGAGGGACTAATGGATCAATAAGCGCCGATAGAAGTTCAAGTTGGCTCGGTGACTTTGCTCATGGTCCAACCGTTTGAATAATGAAGGATATCTGCCAATTGGCTCGTGCCTTTTGCCTGATATTTTTATGAGGACTTTATTATTTTGTTATTTATCATGTGTCAAAAATTCAAGTCATTACGAGTTTAATTGCTTGGTTTAATATGTATGACTCTTCAAAGACCCGAGGCATGTCGAAGGTCTAGCTTGGGATTACATTTTCCCCATGCGAAGCACGACGCCGTAAAATCAAAATAGAACACAAAAGTAGAGATTATCAAGCCATAAACATTAAGGGAGAATCGTATAACTAAAATGTAATATTCATAATGTTGTATGATTTAGAACAAGTGGCGAGTTTACTTTACAAGTGGCAATAATATTACTTATTTAATGACACGTTATTTTAAAAAAATCATGTCCTACAACATACCTTTCCCTCAAAATCTGACTAATACAAACTTAAGAGCAATGCGCGATATCAGTGATTGATACACACGATTATGTTGTGTGTATAGACAGGGTTTTAGCATTGATTTAGTGATGTTTTAGGATACTTTAGAGAAGTTGTGGAATATTGGCGAGGAGGTGCTGAAGACACACTTTTGGAGGCTTTGGGAGCATTCGGAGCTGAAGAGACGAAGACACTGAAGGAATGGCTTCACGGCGACCGCTGCCCACATTGCGGCGACCGCCGCTAAAGCCCTCCCATCAACCTTGGCTACGACTTGAGAACGGCGACCGCCGTATAAAGACGGCGACCGCCGCAATTACGGCGACCGCCGCAGAGGAGGCATCGACCGCCGCCACTGTCAGAAGCCCACCGAGCCCGTTTTCCTTATTTGTTTTATTTGGACTACTTTTATTACGTTTTAGTATTTCGTTTAATGTGAATTTTGGAGATTTTCCTTTTAGTATTTAAGGGTAGAGGAAAGGCTTGTTTTCCTCTCTCGAACCCTAATTTCATTTTTTCCCTTTCTACGTACTTTGCTATGAAGAACTAAGCCACTCTTGCTTAGTCAGACGCTGAAGCTTTCGTTTTGATTAAGTTGTGAGATTTTCGTTCCTTATCTATTGCATGGATTTTATCTATTCTCTTGCTTGATTGCTTATGATTAATATTGATAATCTCTAGCCTGTGCAACTAGGGTGTGTTTCTATTGATTGATTGCTAGATCTAGATTGTTATCGGTTGAGCATATCTATTTCAGAGTAGCAACGGTATCGTACTAGTATCTGGTTAGGCTAGTCTTATGCAGAAGAGAACTGATTTACATTCTAGGATAAAAGCTGGTTGTTTTATGCTAGAATTGTATCCAACTATATTCCTATCCGTAACGCTGCTGTTAAACTGAATTTTGATAGTTTCAGGGTTGTTTAATTAGTTAGTGCTAATAGTATCTGGTTGTGCTATTAGTTATATCTGAAAAGGAATTGGAATTTCCATTGCATGAGATATTGAATGATTATCTAGGATCAACTTGTCATACGAATAGTAGATGTTTGTTTGACTAAGTGCTTTTCCCATCAATGATTTCACAACTTTTAGTTTGTTTACCTTTTGCATGCTTAGATTTACTGAAACATACAAAACCCCCCTTTTGGTTACTTTGGATTGACATATAAATTGCATATAAAGATAGAATATGTCTCCCTGTGGATTCGACCCTTACTTAATTAGGACTACGGTTTAAGGTTTGTTTGGACTACTTGCATAGCAGTAATTAGCACGACAAATTCATGTTATCAGTGATGCACTTAATGCTCTGGTTTATTTTAAAAAAGACTAATTAGTTCGAATTTATCATATCTCTAGACAAATAATAGAATGGTTGCTTGATTTAAACTTCAATAAATTCATAACTTGGTCGCGGGGAACAACATCGACATAAAACATGTGTGAAACACGGGCAGAACGACCTATGCGGTGTTACATCTTATTGGGCCCAAAATATAACTTTGGCCCAATACCTAACTTTAAGCCCCAGCAACCTAGTATTGTTACAAATAACTAAAATACATAAGTTCAACACTATAAGATATATTTTAAGAATCTAAATCATTTATAAAAATATAAATTCTTAAACAAATTGTAAAAATTAACCCATATGTAACACGGGCATAATTACTAGTATATTTCAAAAAACTAACTTCCTCTGAAACTTAATGCAACCATAACTTGATTTAGAGTGAACCAAGTCTTGGTGAAGTTTACTGTCGGTTCTCCTTGAACAAACTGATTCCTATATAGCAACTTTTTGGCCCTTGAGGGGTTTGATTGTTGCCTACTAGTTAGAACTTGGAACAACTTGTAGATGTCACAACAGTTGGATTCTTTGAATTTTCTAGTCTAACTAATTCTTCAGACTTGGGTTCAATAACTCTTTCTTGTAAATCTCATAAAATTGGACACTTAGGGCATATTCTCTCTCTTGTGCCCTACATTGATAGCCCCATTGTTGAGACACTTTGAAGAAGCTCTTCAATCTTCATGTGGTTGAACTGTGTCCAATTAACCGGACTTTTTCTCCCTCAACTAGAGTGACTACTCATCAAAGTTTCATAGCTAAATAGGCAATATCACAAACTAGAGAGAAGCTCAATCTAATTAGCTAGCCTATGAAATTCGAAAAGGTTATTGTTGAGTAGTTGCGGAAGATTCGACTAATAGGGAATAGTAAAAGTAGTATGAACACACAAGAATTTAACGAGGTTCGGCAAATTGCCTACGTCCTCGGGGTGATACACTTGTTACTATATGAAGGAAGAATCCGACAACTTGTACAAACCACAAGCTTGTCGTAGAAGAGTGTATACCCTTACAAAGAAATATAAACCTCTCTTTGTGTTTTACTCTTCTCTCGCAGATGAAACCTTTTTTCTCTCCTTTGTGTTTTTGTGTTTCTGAAGATGATTTTTCCTTCTTCTCTTTTCTCTCTTATATAGGAAAGTTGGTAGCTTTAATCACCGTTAACTAAAATAGAAATTTCCTATTGTTAAGGTTTTGTTTTCACCGATAACAAATTACATCGTCCTATTTACTTGCTGTTGTTTTTCAACCACAAACAAAATAGCATGCTCACAATTCTCCACCTCGTACATAATTTGAAAACCTCAAATTTTGGACGAATACGAGAATAACCCGCATGCGTAATAGACTTCATCATCTGGGCTGCATCATTGTAACCATGACTGCCTATGTACCCTTTGACCGAGATCAAGCCAACCGTAGTTCTACCTGTCCTCCACATAGTCTCCACCTCACCCGTAACCGTCCCGAAGGACTATGTCCCTCTTGGGCAATTTAACAAGGGCCAATCTGAAGCAATTCCAAGCTATGTTGGAACTTACTTCCTGTCACAACTTTGGTTAACATGTCTGCGGGATTATCGTTTATATGTACCTTCATAAGAGAAATATCACCATCCTCTATGACATCTCGAACAAAATGATACCTGACATCGATATGCTTGGTACGAGCATGATGGACCTGGTTTTTAGCCAAGTGAATCGCACTCTGACTGTCACACCATAGATCCACACTATCCTACGTTATTCCCAAGTCATACAAAAGACCTTTTAACCACAATGCTTCCTTCACTCCCTCTGTCATAGCCATATATTCAGACTCTGTAGTTGAGAGTGCAACTGTAGCTTGTAGCATTGATCTCCAACTTATCGGAGCACCATATATCTTGAAAACATAACCAGTGGTAGATCATCGTTTGTCTATATCACTTGCATAGTCTGAGTCCACAAACCCGCTAACTTGACATGTATTTCCTCCAAAACATAATCCGGTATTAGTAGTACCCTTCAAGTACCTCAATAACCATTTTACTGCTTCCCAATGTGCCTTACCAGGATTCGCCATGAACCTACTGACAACACTGACTGCTTGTGAAATATCTGGACGTGTACACACCATTGCGTACATCAAACTTCCAACTGCACTAGCATAAGGTACACCATTCATGTGTGCCTTTTCTTGTGTTGTAACAGGAGATTGCTTACCAGAGAGTTTGAAATGTTGTGCCAATGGAGTCACCACTGAATTAGCATTTTGCATTCCAAACCGATCAATAACCTTCTCAATGTAACTTTTCTGACTCAAGAATAATTGACAAGTTTTCCGCTCTCTTCTGATCTCCATACCCAGTATCTTTCTAGCAGCGCCCATGTCCTTCATGTCAAACTCTTTACCAAGTTCGACCTTCAGCTTATCTATCTCCACCATGCTTCTTGAAGCAATAAGCATGTCATCCACATACAATAAGAGATAAATAAGATCACCTCCATGAAGCTTTTGAATGTAGACATAACAATCATAATCACTTCTGGATAACCCATTCGTTAGCATGAAAGAGTCAAATCGCTTGTACCACTGTCGAGGCGACTATTTCAATCCATATAAGGACTTCCTCAAGCGACATACCCGACCCTCCTTTCCCTCAACCTTGTATCCCTCAGGTTGATCCATGTAGATTTCCTCATCCAAGTCTCCATGCAAGAAGGCTGTTTTGACATCGAGTTGTTCCAACTCAAGATCACCATGAGCAACAATTCTCAAAAGCACCCGAATAGAAGTATGTTTTACCACAGGAGAAAATATCTCATTGTAATCCACACCTTCTTTCTGTGCAAAACCCTTGGCCACTAATCTTGCCTTGTATCTTGTACCACCGAGCTCAGATGAATCTGCTTTTCTTTTATACACCCACTTACAACCAATAGCAGTCTTTCCCACAGGCAATGGGACTACCTCCCATGTCTTGTTCTTATGGAGAGATTCCATCTCTTCCTCCATAGCAACCAACCATCTCTCTCTATCAACATCTTTGATAGCTTGTTTGAAGGTGAGCGGCTCATCATCCCCACCGAGAGAGCATATTCTAACAAGTTTACTTGCCCGTAATGTTATAGAGGCTCATCGGATCCATACCTCTGAACTGGTTTATAATTCCGCCTTGGCCTAGTGGTAGCCAAGGTCTCCTGCTGTTGTTGTTGTAGTACTTGTGCATTTTCTTGCTGAACCTCCTCATGTTCAAGCTCATCATTTTCTTGACAATATGTGTCACCATGAGATACCTCTTGATCATGACTAGAATCTGGTTGGTCTTCAGATTCTTCTATCTCAACTACTTGAGATTTTAACGTTGCAACATCACCACCTTTGGTCACATCCGCTTTTGATAAAGCTGCCATGGAGTTCTCATCAAAAGTAACATCCCTACTGATTACAAACTTAGAATCCTCTAAACACCAAAGACGATATCCCTTGACTCCTCTTGCATATCCCAAGAAAATTGCCTTCTTGGCCCTATTATCAAGCTTGTTATCCTTGACATGATAATAAGTGATGCATCCAAACACTCTAAGTCTTCCATAATCTACATGTTCTTCTGACCACACCTTAAAAGGAGTGTCTCCATCCAATGTCGAATGTGGAGACCGGTTCATAATATAAGCAGCTGTAGCAACCGACTCCGCCCACCATTCTCGACCCAACCCAGAATTGGAGCGCATACATCTAGCCTTCTCAAGTAGTGTACGGTTCAGTCTTTCAACGACTCCATTCTGTTGTGGGGTGTCTCTAACTGTCCAATGTCGAACAATGCCTTCTTCATCACAAAACTTCTTGAAAGTGCCATCTGTGTACTCTGTACCATTATCAGACCTCCGAGTTTTCAGCTTCCTATCCGTTCTGTTCTCGACCATTGCTCTCCACTGTTTGAATGTCTCGAATATCTCATTCTTATGCTTAAGGAAATACACCCAAGCATACCTTGAGTAGTCATCTACAAACGAGACAAAGTACCTGGAACCACGTTTGGAAGCAACTTTAGCCGGACCCCAAACATATGTATGCACATAGTCTAATATCCCTCTGCTTTTATGGTTGCTTGTTGAGAATGAAACCCTGTGTGCTTTTCCATACACGCAATGCTCACAAAACTCCATGCAAGGCTTCTTCATGTACTTCAACAAGCCCTTCCTACCAAGAAAATTTAGACCCTTTTCTGACATATGTCCAAGGCGCATATGCCAAATCCTAGTATACTCTGTTGGGTTTCTCTTACTTAAACTAGTTCCAACTGCTACATCACCTCTAACTGTATTACTAACAAGATGATACAAGTTCCTATGACGAATTCCCTTCATTACTATCAAAGAACCACTAACAACTTTTAGAACCCCGTTCTCACTAATTAGCTTACAACCTCTTGATTCTAATACACCCAGAGAAATCAATTTTTTTCTTAAATCAGGGACGTGTCTTACATCCATTAATGTCCTGACAATGCCATCATGCATCTTGATTCTAATTGTACCAATGCCCACCGTCTTACAAGCATGGTCGTTACCCATCAAAACGGTTCCACCATCTATGGCCTTATAGGAAGTGAACCACTTCCTGTTTGGGCACATATGATACGAGCATCCAGTATCCAGAATCCAGTTGCTTGTATTTTCATATATAACGGAATAACATTCTGCTCCCCACTCATCCGAAGCTACACTAGCTTCGTTCTTCACATCTTGATCTCCCTTATTCTTGTTGTTCTTGTTCTTCCATTGTACCCTCTTATTAGGACAATCTTTCTTCCAATGCCCAAGCTCACCACACTTGTAACAATGAGTTTTTGCCAGAGATCTAGATTTTGATCTAGACTTTCCCCTCTTGCTATTTCCTCTGTCATTACCCCTTCCCCTCGCAAACAAACCTTGTGATTGTTCATTGCTCGCACCAACACTCATACCGCTAGTTGCCACTTTCCGTAGATCATCTGCCAGAAGCGCCGTTCTAGTCTCGTCCATGGTTAGTGTATCACCCATAAGCATCAATGTTTGCACAAGATTCTCATATGATTTCGGCAAAGAAAGCAAAAGCATAAGAGCTTGATCTTCATCTTCAACCTTCACATCAATATCCTTCAAATTTGAAATTATCCTATCAAATTTGTTGATGTAATCACGGAGTGAAATCCCTTCCTCCATCTTGCAAGTATACAACTTAGACTTGAGATAAATTCGATTTGTTAGAGTCTTCATCATGAAGTTTCCCTCTAACTTTGCCCAAACACCTGACGCGGTTTTCTCGTCATCCACCATGAATGCGACATCTCTTTCGAGACATAAGATTATAGCAGCGCGTGCTTCTATATCGAGCTCATCCCAGTCAACATCCTTCATATCTTCAGGTTTCTTGTCTTTACCCAACAATGCCTTGTGCAATTTTTGAGAAATTAGCAAATTTTTCATTTGCATCCTCCAATAAGAGAAATCATTTTTCCCATTGAATTTCTCGATCTCATACTTTCCAACTTTCACAATTCTACTGCTAGAAGCCATTGATCTCAAAATCAGACGTTCACCACCTTAGATCTTGTTTTGGCTCTGATACCAATTGTTGAGTAGTTGTGGAAGATTCGACTAATAGGGAATAGTAAAAGTAGTATGAACACACAAGAATTTAACGAGGTTCGGCAAATTGCCTACGTCCTTGGGGTGATACGCTTGTTACTATATGAAGGAAGAATCCGACAACTTGTACAAACCACAAGCTTGTCGTAGAAGAGTGTATACCCTTACAAAGAAATATAAACCTCTCTTTGTGTTTTACTCTTCTCTCGCAGATAAAACTTTTTTTCTCTCCTTTGTGTTTTTGTGTTTCTGAAGATGATTTTTCCTTCTTCTCTTTTCTCTCTTATATAGGAAAGTTGATAGCTTTAATCACCGTTAACTAAAATAGAAATCTCCTATTGTTAAGGTTTTGTTTTCACCGATAACAAATTACATCTTCCTATTTACTTTCTGTTGTTTTTCAACCACAAATAAAATAGCATGTTCACAGTTATAAAAATGGGTGATGAGTTCGGTATCAGTTAGATGGTATCATATTGAACATTCGGGTAACTGGTGAAAGTCAATAAACAAGCACTTGCTCACGTGGACATATGATATAAGCCACAAACTTCAAACTCCCCAATCTAAACCAATCAACAAAACTAAATTAACGTTTTTCTTTTCTTCTTAAAGTCTTGAAAGCACAGTTCATTGATTCGGAGATATCAAGATTGGAATATATATGGAAAATGTTCAAGTGAGAAAGATTATTAGAGTGAGAATGAGAATAAAAAACGATCGTGCCGTTTTTTTATAAAAATAATGCATATTTTTCAAAAAAATTCAATAGGACGCGCACGCGCACATGATATGAGATGTGCACAGATTTTGAGTTGTGTGTGCATAAATTTAGACTTGTATGTGCATCTAAATTCTACTTATGTACATTGTTTTTTTGGGTTAAAATGTACATGAGTTTTGAACTATATGTGCATTTTTTTTGAAGTGCATGCCTTTATATTTGTATGTGCATGTAATTTGTATTAGGTGTCCATGAGTTCCACTTACATATTTTTAAGAAATAAAAATGTATGTGACTTTGTGTAAATAAAAACTTATATACTTTTCAGAATGTGCACAAGTTTGTGCTTGTATGTGCCTAAGTTTTGATTGTATGTGTGATTTTGTTTAAGTGGAAACTCATGCACATATATGTAAAAACTTATGCACTTCTTGGAATATGCACAAGTTTGTGCATGTATGTGCATATATTTCGACTGTATGTGTGGCTTTGTATAAGTGAAAACACACGCACATACATGCAAAAACTAATGCACTTTTCTAGAATGTGCGCGAATTTGTGCTTATATGTGCATGAATATATGTTTGTCTTTGTTTAGTGAAAACTCATGCACATACATGCAAAAATCTTACCCATGAAATGTGCACAAGTTTGTATTTCATTTGACTTTATGTGGACGAGTTAAAAAATGCATATATTTTTGCCTGTATGTGCATGAAAATAAGTCTATGTGTGCATGATTTTTGTGTTGTATGTGCTAGAGAATAAAAAAAAACGCATGTGCATGCACCCGCCCGTATTTCTCCCAAAAAATACGTGTTTTCTTCAAATAAAATTCAGCCGTGCCGAATTATTGCGTTTATTTGGCTTTTTTAATCCAGACCTTTAGTTTCCTTGGATCAAATGGCCCATATTTATTCTTATTTCTCACATAAGCATCCTTTCTCACCGGATCCGCATCCTATATAAATCCGCATCCTATATATATATATACTTGCCGATTTACGTAGAAGGATCATCCAAACAAACACCAAAGCCTTCAATGTTGTCCACGTTGGTTGGAAACAAACCATATATGAGCAGCCCTATTGCAAATAATCTAATCCTTAATTGATTGGTTGTAGAAAGGAACAACCACGTCGTAACAAAACAATTACAAAATGATTTAAGTCCTAAGATTCCAGGTTTCAATCCTGACTATGACAACAATTTCTGTAATCTATCTTAAGTTTTTGGTTAAAAAAGTAGAGTAACTTTCGGATAGTTTTGGAAGTTAAACAAACACCTTATGAAGTAAAAAAAGTAAGAAAAAGATAGAATTAATATATGTTAGATAGATAGAATAGCTTCTATATAATACTATGAAATATTTCCGTAAAAGTTTACTTAGGTCTATACTCAAATATGGCAATTATTTGCATCTAACAACAAACTAGTTGTAAAAGGAATCAACAATGTCGTAGTAGCACAACAATATTTGGCTTCATCCTAATGGATACGAATCCTGGCTATGACAATATCTTTTTTCCTTTTAACAAGATTTTTCTCCTAATTAAAGTTTTACTATATTACGTTACTTTTCAAGTAAACTGTAAACATGATCTCTTTCTTGTAAATCTCATCTAATTGGACGCTTTGAGCCTTTGAGGGCCTCATGTGCCCTAAATTGATAGTCCCGTTGTTGAGACACCACTTTGAAGAAGCTCGATCTCTTCATCTTCATGTACGTGCTTGATTTGTGTCCAAACTCCAAACCGAACTTTTTCTCCCTCAACTAGTAACTACTCATCAGAATATTATAGCTAAACCAGTGAGAAAGGTCAATCTAATTACTTTATGAAAATTGAAAAAGTTATTAAAATGGGTGCTGATTCGGTATCCTATCGGGTAACTAGATTAAATTGGGTGAAAGTCAATAAACACCTTAAAGGAAGAGTGTGAACTATGCAAAAGCTAATGTTTTGAAATACTTTGTATCATTCTAATTGTAAGGAAGGTCAACAATGTCGTAGTAGCACAATCGAAAAGGAAATCGTCCTTGTACGACACGATTCGAGGTTCGAATCCTGGCTACGACAATATCTTTTCACCTTTTAACAAGATTTTTCTCCTAATTAAAGTAATACTATATTACGTTACTTTCCCATTGCTTATCATATGGGCATTTGGTCTAGTGGTATGATTCTTGCTTTGGGTGCAAGAGGTCCCGAGTTCGATTCTCGGAATGCCCCTTTAATTCATTTTTTTCTTGGTCAAATATATGATTAGTGGAGAATATCCCTATATAGGAAGGAAACCTGCTTGCTAACATGACAGAAATAAAAACAGATTTTCTGCTCATTACCACTTCCAACATTTCAAACCCTTGTAAACACATACAAATAAATTACCCAACATACGAACAAGGACTAACACACTGTAAATACATTAATATAGCTTCTGAAGAAACCTGCACATGAAACATTTATAATATAAGATTATATGGCAGACATTAATATAATAGAGGATGAATTAAGAAAAAAATGTACCAACTTTTTATTTTAATTGCAGTAGCCTGTGTACGTGCCCTTTTCCTTAATTTAATCTTCCACTAAGCCATCAAATCCTTCAGTGGAATACTGTGTAAGAAAGAACAAGAGCGTTAGTACATAATAATATATGTTGCTTAACTACAAGAAATTCAGACCCATTTCAGCAGAATTAAAGGAGGAATTGCATGATAATCTTAACGACGTTAGTACATGAAACATGTGTGTGTGTGTTTTAATTTAATTAATATATATATGAATAGGTACCTTTTGCAGTTGGTGTCCTTGTTGATGGGAGGCAAGGAGATTTTGACGCCACATATCTTAGGAATCTGGGGAATCCGGTGGTAGTCGACCTTGTTCAAGCCGCCAGTGGTTTTCTTGATGCACTCGCACACCGCCTGCCTGTCGTCCTTGGATTTGGCCATGTCAGCCATCTGCTTGGCCCCGCTGCAGCACCGGCTGGAGGGCTTATCCACGTTGTCCATGATGAACCCCAAGCAAGGCGCCAGCTGTCCGCTCACCGTGGAGCAGCTGATTCCTGTGGAGGCTGCCAGCGCTAAGCTCGTCAGCATGAGGACCAAAGTCGATAGGACGAGTCCGGCTTTGGCCATTAGCTAGCTACACAAGTAGAGCTCAAGGAGAAGAGTGCAACTTATATGGATTTTGTTTGCTTGATATTGTATGGTGATACTTGACGGGAAAGTGGACGTCTATATTTATAGTCATTTTGAGGGGCTTTTGGTTAGAAGGGTACGTACGTAGAGGTGGCTGATAATCGGGTAGGTCAAGTTGGATTCAAGTCCCCTTTTAAGTTGTAACCAACTGGATCAATCATTTCGGATTTATACTAATAACTAGGTTCAGTTATTTCAGATTTCTAGTGCATATATCATTCACATAGCCTTTATAGCACATATTCGGGATTAGGTGAGAAGCGTGAATCCCTTGCGAAATACGAAATCTCTTTGGTCGTTGATCTACGCGCGTCCCCTCTCCCTAATGCCTTTGATGTTATTTTCTTTTCTTTTTTGCTTAAAAAAATATACGGATTTTTCACCTAGTATGTCTGAGATATGGCAAAATTCGTGAAGTGTCCCAATTTGATGGATCTCCTCCAATGGAAATCTGCATTGAGAGAGGGAGAGAGAAGTGGTGGGAGGCCGAGCTACTTAAATGGCGGTGGGAAGCCAGAGAGTGGAAGACGATAGGGTTGTCTTCTTCTGTTGTGTCGTGGTGCTTCTTCTACTTAAATGCCCTTTGAAGTTATTTTCTTTTTTTTCCTTAATAAATGAAAAAGCCCAATGGCTCAGCTGATAGTGGAGTGTGGTTGGGGAGGACAATGAGTTCTTAGGTTCAAGTCCCCCAACAACACTCCATTGTTATTTTTATTTTACATTTTTTTTACTTTTTTCTTAATTTCGTGAACCACGAATATTTTTAAATTGTTTTAAATTAAATACGGGAGATAGAAGACGTTATTAATTATATATGAACATTAAGTGACAATATATGAACATTAGATGGCAATATATGAGTATCAACACACAACATATAAACCTCTAGTTTATGAACCTCATAGAATTAATATATGAACATGTGCATTTTACATATGAAATTTGACGTTATTATATATTAACATCGACACACAACGACCAAATAAAAAGAATTTCACACATACGAACATCTACATGTTATATATGAACCATACATAATATATATATGAATGTGTGCATGTTACATATGAACCTCAAAGACCAAATACAAAGAATTTAAAACATGAACATGTGCATGTTACAAATGCATTTACAATACAAATATATGAACATGTGCTTGTTACATATGAATCTCAAAGACCAAGTAACAAAAAATAAGCGTAAAGGGTGATAGTTAATAACTGTACACTATGCTTAGGTTTTAGGGGTTTAAGGTTTTGGGTTTAGGGATTTAGGATTTAAGGGTTTAGGGTTAGAGATTTAGGAATTTAGGGGTTTAGAATTTGGGGATTTAGAGTTTAGGATTTAGGGCTTAACACAACATAACTCCATACTTGATATATAGTTAATGAATTTCTAGTATAAAGTGGTTTGTACATCTCTAATTTACTTTAGTTTGTAAACTTTCAGTACAAACTGTATGACATTTCGTATTAATATATGAACCTTACGGTACAAATAAATGCACATCTAGTGTTTATATGTGAACATAAAGATAACAGTTTAAAACGATCAACGAAATTTTTTTTGACAATAAATAAATTTGCCGATCAAAGAAAAAGGACTGTGATATTTACGAAAATATCACCGTCTCACTTTTAATCTCACTCATTCATTCCCCATTCATTCCCCTTGATTCAAAATTTCACAATGCTTCTTACTTCTTCCTATAAAAGACAAATTTATGAGAATCCCCTCATGAAGTAAAATAAGAGTATATAACAAATTTTATTTTAATTAGTTCAAATATGTACGGTATATTGCGTGTCAAGTTGTTTCGGGTTACTCAGTTGGTTATATTAACTTGGGTGGGGTGAGTCGGGTTGTATTTTTTTTTTGTTTTTTTGCCGGGGTCGGGTATCGGGCCATCGAAGTGAATCCACTAATCCCGGGCCATGACCGCTAGTCCTTCACGCCATGATCCTTGGTTAAATCGCGAGAGTTTCATCCTCAAAGTGATGCTGGCACGTTTCGAACCCGGGGGGATTTGCACCCCAGGATCTACTCCCCCCAACATCACCGCTGGACTACGCTCCCGGGGACTGTGAGTCGGGTTGTTTGCTATTGAGTTGAATTCGAGAAATTTTCAGATTCGGGTCGGATTCAAAATCCGGCTTCTCATTCTAAACCAAAAAGCTGGGTTCAAGTAAACGACAGTTTGAGGAGTTTGTTCCGTGTGGAACAGAAGAAAAGGGTCATGTCCAATCTTTAATTAGCTCTATTAATTGAGTTGTGTTTTGGTGGTCAAATGCATAACCTTTTTCAAGTGCTAGCACCAAATTTTTGTTTGCACTGCAGATTTTCAGTGTATTGGATGCGATTTCTGCAACCAAATCACAAAAATATATATTGAAGTATCCATCAATTCCAGCAATGTGAAACCGGACGTTGCACATGCTTTTTGACTTATGCACAACAAACTCTTATTAATTGGTATCTCTAACAACAAACTTCATTACCAGCCACGCATGTACGTAATACCTAAAAGGAATTTTTTTTTTTTATATTTCCCCAAATTTATTCATAATAATCAGGGATGGACACAGTGTAGCTCCCATTGGGCCCCACTGAATTTAAAAATATATATATATAAATAAATACTTAAGAAAAATGTAATAAATGAAGAATTAGAATAATAAAATTTGGGATAAGTTTGTTATTGGGCATATTATATCACTCAAAAGATAATAAGAAAGCATACAATAATGATTTGGATTATGAATTATGACTTATAAAATGAGAAATAAAAAAATTGTTTGAAATAAAACATGTCTTTAACATATTTTTTCTTAAATAGTTTCAAAGACTATATTTAATTTATAATACACTACAAATAACTTGCTAAAAAGTTTTATACCATTATAGTTTAGTTCGTGTTCATCTTAATTATTTATGTGTTTTGCTTATTAGGACGATCTAATCAAGTTGTTAGTATGGAAAATACCTCGAAAAATGTTACTATCATAAATAAACTATTACGACATTTAGTATTTTCTATTTTATATATATTGTAATATATACTAATTTATTTTTTGCCCCCACTGAACTAAAATCATGCGTCTGTCCCTGGTAATAATACATATAATTTAAGTGAGTGAGGATCATATAAGTGTTTAGGGTGTAAAATGATGATTAATCTTAGCCACTAGATTATGAAGAGTTTATATTAAAACACATGATGTGACAACTTGTAAATATAACCAATTTTTTTAATTTTATATTTTTCAAAATTATTTTTCAAAAAAATATTATTTTTTGAAATTTTATTTTCCAAAATTATTTTTTTCCCAAAAATTCATAAAAAATATTTTTCGGGGAAAACTTTTTTGGAATTTTTTTCAAAAAATACTATTTTGAAAAAAATATTTCCTCGAAAATGAAGTTTTTCCAAAAAAAATTCCCCAATTTTTATTTTTTTTCACATATATTTTCCTAAAACAATTAGTACCATATACTTTAGCATTTTAATCATGCACTTTAACATACTATTTATGCACTTTAATATGTATATTTAATTTTAGATTACTAAACATGTATTTTAATATACTTACACATGCATGTACTTAACTTGGAATATTGAGCATCCACTTTAACATAATTACATATGCACTTTTTAACATACTAGGGGAGCCCGCGTGCATACCACGGGGGGCTGCATGTTCAAAATGTTTTATATTTTAAAGTAATTATTGGTTTTAGGTACTAAATGAGTAATTAATTATTACGTGTAATACCATGTTGTATTTTACAGGAAGTGTGAAGTCCCCTTGCTTCAAATCCTGTTACCACATTCTACATTTAAACAAACACATACAATTGAGAAGTTTGTGAGAAAATATGTTCATTAGTAACTCGAATCAGCTAGCTTCATATTTTTAATGCTTCATTTCATATTTTTAATGCTCCAAGTAGGGTTTGCAGTAAAAGGAAAAAGTTAAATTAATTATCCTTTATTGTTGACAAGCTCAGCCCATAATCCACCAACTCCAGCATGATTGATTTCCTACAAAATGCATTTTAAACAACTCTAAATACGACAAATTGCACAAGCCCCATGACACAATTGAACAACAAAGCATATATCCAATCAAATTAGAGTTCAGAAACTGAAAATTTATTAGGGTATTGAAACTTCACCTCAAAAAATATACCAAAGGGTATCGGGAATCGTCATTGAAGAAGATTCAGAAGCATTGACAAGGAGCTTTGTAGTCTGATTTTGCCTAAGATGGTGATCATGGGCCTCATGACACTGGAAAAAACTGCTTGGGGGCAATTAAGAAGCAAGCCATAAGAAGAAAAGAATAATTGCATATAGCCATACAACACTCCGTTTGCTTTTTCTCTTCACTTAACACAACATCAAAGTTTTGATTGTAGGCAGTTTTTATGAACAAGAGTGGGTATTTGCTGATAAGAGTGATACAATTGCAACTACTTCAACTAAATCAAAGCTTTACCAATTATATGCTTGCAAGTAACAATTAGCTCGGGAAGAGAATTGTATGAGAAAGGCACAGAGAGGGACAATGACTCACATGTTTGAGGTCGCTCACGTGTGTGTGAATGCAGGTGAGACTCATGAGCGGTTTATAGAGACCCACAAATTAAATAATTAGATTAAGTTTAGGCCAATGAATCTTACGTTATTATACTTATTAATTAATACCCAACTGTCAAGATTGGAAACATTCATACAAAACACTACCGCAATTATTCAAAATTTGGAAACCTCAATTGAAGAAAGATAATCAACATCCTTATCCTTTTCAAGGAAACTGTTTAGAAACTATTACATACTAAAGTTTTCCAGAACAAAATATCATGTCAAATAATCATCAAAGAATGAATACTAAAGTTGTATAATGACAATGTATACGCTTACAGTGATCAAACCAAGGGGGAAGCAACAAGAAGGTTTGAAGTATAAAAATCACGTACAACTTTATGCTCTTCCTGCAATGAAAAGTTTGATTTGTTCAAAAGTTAGCTCAAGCACAAAAAACTCTTTGAGAAGTTTACTTTGTGCACCTTACAAGCACAAAAAAACTCAATCACCATTAAAGGTTGGCTCTGGTGATCCTCCTCGTCAGCTGTCGAATGTCGGGCCATCATCGGTGCCAACTAAAAATGTGGGGCGAATGTCTCCTCCTTTGCAGCATGATGCACACCGGTCTCGAAGTAAATGTCGGACAGTTGGCCTTCGGTAAAACTTTTTTTTTTCCAGGTAAATGAGACTTACAGTGGTATTTCCGCGGTCACGGAAAATTATCCGTGCCCGCAGAAAAGTTTCTAGTGCGAAAACACCGTCTTCAATTTGGCTTCGGGTCTCCTACCTGCAGGTTAGTCTAAAAACAAAACAAAAACGAAACGAAACAAAACAAAACAATAACAATAAAAACATGAAAACGAAAAGACATGAAAAATAAATACATACCTCGGGTTGCCTCCCGAGCAACGCCTTAGTTATTGTCGTGGCTCGACTCATCTAAGGTGATCAATTGTTAACTTCGGGTTCTGTAAGGAAGGTCTCTTCTATGACGCCGGTGTCAAAACCTTCATGGTAAGGTTTCAACCTTTGACCATTCACCTTGAACACTGATTGCGCGTCAGTATCATACAGCTCTACCGCGACGTGGGGGAAAACGCGAGCAACAACATAGGGCCCGGTCCAACGGGATCGAAGTTTACCCAGGAAGAGACGAAGGCGAGACAGAAATAATAGGACTTTGTCCCCCGGCTTAAAATCCTTTCTCAAAATATTTTTGTCGTGCCAAGCCTTGGTCTTCTCCTTGTAAGTGACTGCGTTATCATAAGCTTCAAGTCGTAGTTCCTCTAATTCTTGCAGTTGTAACTTGCAAAATTCTCCAACTTCATCAATTCGCATGTTGAGGTTCTTCATAACCCAAAATGCCTTGTGCTCGAGCTCCACTGGAAGGTGACAAGCTTTCTCGAACACCAATCTGTAGGGTGACATCCTGATGGGTGTCTTGTAAGTAGTACGATAAGCCCAGAGTGCATCATCCAGTCTCAAACTTTAATCCTTCCTATTCGGGGCCACCGTCTTCTCAAGGATTGTTTTGATCTCTCTATTGGACACTTCAGCTTGACCATTAGTCTGTGGGTGGTAAGCAATGGACACTTTCTGCGTGACATGGTATTTCTTCAGTAGAGTGCTCACGGTCCTATTGCAGAAGTGAGTTCCCCTGTCACTTATCAAAGCCTTGGGGATTCCAAATCTAGAGAAAATGCATTTCTTCAGAAAATCTGCCACCACTTTAGAATCATCAGTCTTGGTGGCCTTCGCTTCCACCCACTTGGAAACGTAGTCCACCGCAAGCAAAATATAGAAGTTCCCGAAGGAATTAGGAAATGGTCCCATAAAGTCAATGCCCCAAACATCAAAAATCTCGCGAAAGATTAATGATGATTGTGGCATATCATTCCTTCGAGATATATTCCCAACTCTCTGGCATTGATCACAGGACTTACAAAAGGCATATGCATCCCGAAAGATGTGTGGCCAATAAAATCCTGCGTCCAACACCTTTCTAGCAGTTTTATTTCCCCAAAGTGGCCCCCACATGCATGAGAATGACAAAAAGCTAAAACAGATTGTACCTCATTATCCGGAAGACATCGAAAGATTACATGGTCAACACAATGCCTCCAAATATAGGGGTCATCCCACACATAGAATCGAGACTCACACCGTATCTTGTCCTTTTATGCTTTAGAGAAATTAGGCGGGAACTCTTCTCGAACAAGAAAGTTTACCAGGTTAGCATACCATGGCTTGAGTGTGTGGAGCCCATAAACCAAATTTTCAGAAACAAACTCGGAGCGCGAGTCAAAAGCATTTTCGCGGTCGCGGCTGTGGGTCCGCGATCGCGGTGATTCTTCGAGAAAATTGACGAGACAAACAGATGCTCCAGGGACTTTTCCGAGGTCGCGGAAAAGTTTCTATAGAAGGGCCTAAAACTGGTGATATTACAGTGGGTTTTCCGCGGTCGGTCCACGAGCGCGGAAATTTGTCCGCGATCGCGGAAAACCTTCTGTAGTGATTCCGCACAGTGTGTCATCGGGGAAATCACCCTGTATCTGTGTCTCCTTCTCGGATCTATCTTCTTCATGTATGAGCCTGCTTAAGTGATCCACCACCAAGTTCTCGACTCCCTTTTTATCCCTGATCTCCACATCAAACTCACGCAGCAACAATATCCATCGAATCAATCTTGGTTTGACCTCTTTCTTCACCAATAAGTAGCGAAGAGCTGCATGATCCGTATAGATAATCACTTTGGTGCCAAGTAAGTATTGCCTAAATTTCTCCAAGGCAAACACAACAGCTAGCAATTCTTTTTCGGTGGTTGAGTAGTTCCGATGCGCTCCATTCAGAGTCATGGAAGCATAGTGAATCACATGAGAAGCTCTTGTTTCTTTTCGTCCAAGGACTGCTCCCACATCATAGTCGTTAGCATCGCACATTATCTCGATAGGGCGGGACCAATTCGATGCTTGAATAATTGGTGCACTAGTGAGGCGAGCTTTCAATTCATCAAATGCCTTTTTGCACGCATCATTAAGCTCAAAGTTTACCTCCTTCTTCAGCAGCTCGCATAGGGGTGATGAGATCTTTGAAAAATCTTTAATAAACCGGCGGTAGAAACCTGCATGGCCTAAGAAAGAACGCACTTCACGCACATTAGTAGGATAAGGTAAAGAATGAATTACTTCAATCTTTGCCTTATCGACCTCAATACCTCTAGCCGACACTGTATTTCCTAACACAATGCCTTGTTCAACCATAAATGACACTTTTCAGAATTAAGAACCAAGTTGGTTTCCACACATCTTTGAAGCACGAGTGATAAATGGTCTAAACATGCATCAAAACTATCACCATGAACTGTGAAATCATCCATAAAAACCTCAATAAATTACTCCACATACTCAGAAAAAATGCTTACCATACACCGTTGAAATGTCCCGGGTGCGTTACACAACCCGAATGGCATCATGCGATATGCAAAAGTACCAAAAGGGCATGTAAATGTCATCTTCTCTTGATCCTCTGGTGCTATGGCAACTGCATTCAGCTTACGGTAGTCAATGCATACTCTTCATCCAGTTTGCACTCGGGTGGGGACCAACTCTCTATGTTGGTTCTCCACAACTGTGATGCCTCCCTTCTTTGGAACAACTTGTGTCGGACTCACCCATTTACTGTCAGAGATAGGAAATATCATCCCTGCTTGTAAGAGCTTCAACACCTCCTTTTTCACCACCTTCATCATTGGTGGGTTAAGTCTTCTCTATGGCTGCCTGGATGGTTTGGCTTCTTCCTCCAACAGAATCCGATGCATACATGTAGTGGGACTAATCCCCTTGATGTCGGCAATGGTCCATCCCAAAGTTGTCTTGTGTTCCTTGAGCACTACCACCAATTTCTCCTCTTGGTCCTTGGAAAGCTTGTTAGAGATGATGACCGGTAATGTGTCGTCCTTTCCCAGAAAGGCATACTTGAGGTGGTCTGGTAGCGGCTTGAGTTCAATCTCTGGTCCCTGCACAATGGAAGGTAAAAGCCTCTCGCTTGGCACTATTAGTGGGATGGGGCCAACGCCCAAATGATTTAGATGAGGCTTACCATAGGTGTCCAAGTGAGCCACAGTTTCCTACAGGTTAGTAGATAAAGCAAAAGCTGCCTGTGGATCTACTATTTCATTCTCTAAAATAGATTGTAACTCATCCGAGCCAGTAGTATCAAAGACATCTTGCACAATATGATCAATCACATCAATAGAACACAGAGAATGATCATCAATGAGGTGTTGCATATCATCATATATGTTGTACTCCACTTTCTCCCCATCAAATTCCATAGTAAGGGTTCCACTACTTACATCAATCTTTATCTGGGATATTTTAAAAAATGGCCTACCTAACAGTATATGGGCTGTATGTTTATCGTGATCCATATCCAGCACAAAGAAGTCAACAGGAAAAATCAAATTATCAACCATTACGAGGACATCTTCAACTACCCCTCTCGGGTATACATTAGATCTATCAACCAATTGAACGACTATCCCTGTTTCATGCAATGGTCCTAATCTTAATGATTCATATAGAGTAAGGCAAAACATTTATAGATGCACCAAGATCTAGCATAGCTTTCTCAAATTTAGTGTCACCTATTAGACATGGAATACTAAACATGCCTGGATCACCACACTTTTTAGGCATACGACTTTGGAAAACAGCAGAGACTTGTTCACTTACCTGAACTTTTTGCTTCCCTTTTAGTTTCTGATTCCTCTTGATTGTGCATAGCTCCTTAAGAAATTTTGCGTATCGAGGAATACTTTTGACAAGTTTAAGTAAAGGGATGTTCACCTCACACCTACTAAAGGTCTCGAAGAGCTCTTTATCGTTCTCTGGTCGTCTGGTGTCCATCAGTGCTTCAGGGAATGGTGCAGGTGCCTTCAGCGAGCTGAGTGGTGGAAAATCTGGACGAACGTAATTATCCTGGACCTCAGATTGTGATCCGCGGTCGCGGTATTTCTTCACTGTGTACCTCATTTCCAGAGGCTCTTCCGCGGTTGCGGAAATTTGGCCGCGATCGCTGAAGTTCGTCGATTTCTTTGTCGCGGTCGCAGATCTCATTCCACGTTTGCGGAATTTCTTCGAGTTTTTCTTCGCATCCAGGAACATTTCCGCGGTCGAGGAAATCCATCCGCGGTCGCGGAAAAGTTTCTAGGAGAGTTTCTTCTGCGGTTTCAGCTCTGTGTTCAGCCATCTTTTCTTCAACAAAATTGTTCCCTTTAGGTATGGAATTGACCTCCAACTCTTTACCATTCCGTAGTGTCATCGCACTGACATTCTCTCTCGGATGCACTTCCGTTTGAGATGACCATCTTTCTGATTCTCTGGCCTCCAATTTACTCACCCTTTTAGCGACTTGTCCAAACTGATAATCCAAGGTCTGCAGGCTAGACTTCGTCTCTTGCTGATGTTGGATCGTGCTCTAAGTGAGAGATCGAATCATGTCCTCTAATGACATGGAGGAACTCGGATTTGGTACTGGTGGACTATGCACGTAAGGCTGCCAGTACTGTTGCTGATTGCCATACAAATGGCATTGTTGTTGGCTTGGATTGAACTCTTGGTTATAATGGACTTGGGGAGGGTAATGCTGATTTCCGTAACTCAGATTGGGGTGATTCCTCCACCCTGGATTGATGGTGTTAGGGTACGGGTCATATCTCGGTCTCTGCGGACCAAAACCTCATACAACATTTACTTCAGCCGTAGGTTCAAGAAGTGTTGGACACTCATTAGTGGGATGTAGCGGATCATGACAGATTCTGCAGGACTTAACTGCCCTTGCTACATATGGGCTCGCCCTTTTGTTGAATTGTCTTGAGCTCTCAGATAGCTCAAAGAATACCTCGAATGCTGCAGCTGGCGTCTTGTTTAGAATGCTACCGCCACAGGTTGCATTCACCATTCGATGCTCATCCTCAAGAAGCCCGCCATATAGATATAGAACGAGATCTTGGTTAGAATACCCATGGTATGGGCAGCTAGATATCAACCTCCTGAATCTCTCATAATATTCATACAATGTTTCAGTAGCATGTTGTTCAAGGTTGCTGATGCTTCGCTTCAGGCTATTGAGTTTCGTTGCAGGGAAGTACTTCTCAAGAAAGTCTTTCTTCATCTTCGCCCATGTATCTATGCTTCCCGGAGCCAAATAATAGAACTAATCATTGGCCGCATCCTTCAGACAGAAAGGAAAGGCCCTCAGCTTGATTTGTTCCTCAATGACGTTCCTCGGCTTCATGTTGGCACAGACAGCGTGGAATTCAAAAAGATGCTTGTTGGGGTCTTCTCCATTCAGCCCATGGAAATGGGGTAATAAATGAATCAACCTAGATTTTAGCTCAAAATTCACGCCTTCCGCAAGCTCTGGAAACTGCACAGCCAGCGATTGCTGTTCTAAATTCGGGGCAGTCAACTGCCTCAAAGTTGGTGCTTCCGCAGCCATCTCTATATCAAAATCAACAAAGGAAGAGTCAGTAGCACGGGTATGGACCATAAGATAGGTCCACACAAAAGTTGGCACACAAACAAACACAAAGAAAAATTAAAACTTGCCTCCCCGGCAACGGCGCCAATTTGATAGGCGTTGTCGTGACACCTAAACAAAATAATCCTTAAAAACCTAACTAAGTATAGTAGGCAAGCAAGGGTCGAATCCCACAGGGAGGAGGTAATCTTTCTAAGTGCACAAGTGTATGTCAAAGGTAACAGAGAGAGGTTTGTTGGCTAAGTACTTGCTAGTCGTTTTCTTCCCAAACGACTAGCAAGTATAAAACACTCCCCCATTCTTAAACATTGCATTGTCCTCAATGTAATGAAAGACAAAAAGATGAAGCACATGGAAAAGTCAAAAAGTACTCATAACCGTCGCCGAGTTGGCCTAGACTTGGAAGTTGTTGATGGCGGTAAATCAATGAAAGCACGTGTCGTTGGTGTTGCGGCGGACGTCAAACCCAATCAAACTCTAACGTGCAACCAAATAAATCCACTGTAAGGTGTAGTGGTAATCAATGAATCGGGGCTGCACGACCTTCAATGAACACAGAAAATAGCCATGATGTAATCGTGTTGTGGGCTCTGGTGATCCTCCTCGTCAGCTGTCGAATGTCAGGCCATCATCGATGCCAACTAAAAATGTGGGGCGAATGTCTCCTCCTTGGCAGCATGATACGCACCAGTCTCGAAGTAAATGTCGGACAGCTGGCCTTCGTTAAAACCTTTTTCTTTTCCTTTTCTTTTTTTTCAGTTTTTTTTTTCAGGTAAAGGAGACTTACATTGGTATATCCGCGGTCGCGGAAAATTATCCACGCCCGCGGAAAAGTTTCTGGTGTGAAAACACCATCTTCAATTTGGCTTCGGGTCTCCTACCTGTAGATAAGTCTACAAACAAAACAAAAACGAAACGAAACAAAACAATAACAATAAAAACATGAAAACGAAAAGACATGAAAAATAAATACATACCTCGGGTTGCCTCCCGAGCAGCGCCTTAGTTATTGTCGTGGCTCGACTCATCTAAGGTGATCAATTGTTAACTTCGGGTTCTGTAAGGAAGGTCTCTTCTATGACGCCGGTGTCAAAACCTTCATGGTAAGGTTTCAACCTTTGACCATTCACCTTGAACACTGATTGTGCGTCAGTATCATACAGCTCCACCGCGCCGTGGGGGAAAACGCGAGCAACAACATAGGGCCCGATCCAACGGGATCAAAGTTTATCCGTGAAGAGACGAAGGCGAGACAGAAATAATAGGAATTTGTCCCCCGGCTTAAAATCCTTTCTCAAAATATTTTTATCGTGCCAGGCCTTGGTCTTCTCCTTGTAAGTGATTGCGTTATCATAAGCTTCAAGTTGCAGTTCCTCTAATTCTTGTAGCTGTAACTTGCGAAATTCTCCAACTTCATCAATCCGCATGTTGCAGTTCTTCACAACCCAAAATGCCTTGTGCTCGAGGTCCACTGGAAGGTGACAAACTTTCCCGAACACCAATCTGTAGGCTGACATCCCGATGGGTGTCTTGTAAGCAGTACGATAAGCCCAGAGTGCATCATCCAGTCTCAAACTCTAATCCTTCCTATTTAGGGTCACCCTGTTCTCAAAGATTGTTTTGATCTCTCTATTGGACACTTCAGCTTGAACATTAGTCTGTGGGTGGTAAGCAGTGGAAACTTTCTGCGTGACATGGTATTTCTTCAGTAGAGCGCTCACGGTCCTATTGCAGAAGTGAGTTCCCCTGTCACTTATCAAAGCCTTGGGGATTCCAAATCTAGATAAAATGCGTTTCTTCAGAAAATCTGCCACCACTTTAGAATCATCAGTCTTGGTGGCCTTCGCTTCCACCCACTTGGAAACATAGTCCACCGCAAGCAAAATATAGAAGTTCCCGAAGGAATTAGGAAATGGTAACATAAAGTCAATGCCCCAAACATCAAAAATCTCACAGAAGATTAATGATGATTGTGGCATCTAATTCCTTCGAGATATATTCCCAACTCTCTGACATCGATCACAGGACTTACAAAAGGCATATGCATCCCGAAAGATGTGTGGCCAATAAAATCTTGCGTCCAACACCTTTCTAGCAGTTTTATTTGCCCCAAAGTGGTCCCCACATGCATGAGAATGACAAAAAGCTAAAACAGATTGTACCTCATTATCCGGAAGACATCGACGGATTACCTGGTCAACACAGTGCCTCCAAAGATAGGGGTCATCCCACACATAGAATGGAGACTCACACCGTATCTTGTCCTTTTGTGCTTTAGAAAAATTAGGTGGGAACACTTCTCGAACAAGAAAGTTTACCAGGTTAGCATACCATGGCTTGAGTGTGCGGATCCCAAGAACCAAATTTTTAGAAACAAACTCGGAGTGCGAGTCAAAAGCATTTCCGCGGTCGCGGCTGTGGGTCCGCGATCGCGGTGATTCTTCGAGAAAATTGACGAGACAAACAGATGCTCCAGCGACTTTTCCGCGGTCGCGGAAATTATTCCCCGATCGCGGAAAAGTTTTTGTAGAAGGGCCTGAAACTGGTGATGTTACAGTGGGTTTTCCGCGGTCGCGGAAATTTGTCCGCGATCGCGGAAAACCTTCTGTAGTGATTCCACACAGTGTGTCATCGGGGAAATCGCCCTGTATATGCGCCTCCTTCTCGGATCTGTCCTCTTCATGTACGAGCCTGCTTAAGTGATCCGCCACCAAGTTCTCGGCTCCCTTTGTATCCCTGATCTCCACATCAAACTCACTCAGCAGTAATATCCATCGAATCAATCTTGGTTTGGCCTCTTTCTTCACCAATAAGTAGTGAAGAGCTACATGATCCGTATAGATAATCACTTTGGTGCCAAGTAAGTATTGCCTAAATTTCTCCAAGGCAAACACAACAGCTAGCAATTCTTTTTCAGTGGTTGAGTAGTTCCGTTGCGCTCCATTCAGAGTCATGGAAGCATAGTGAATCACATGAGAAGTTCTTGCTTCTTTTTTCTCCAAGGACTGCTCCCACAGCATAGTCGCTAGCATCGCACATTATCTCGAAAGGGCGGGACCAATCTGGTGCTTGAATAATTGGTGCACTAGTGAGGCGAGCTTTCAATTCATGAAATGCCTTCTTGCAAGCATCATCAATCTCAAAGTTTACCTCCTTCTTCAGCAGATCGCATAGGGGTGATGAGATCTTTGAAAAATCTTTAATAAACCGGCGGTAGAAACCTACATGGCCTAAGAAATAACGCACTTCACGCACATTAGTAGGATAATGTAAAGACTGAATTACGTCAATCTTTGCCTTATCGACCTCAATACCTCTAGCCGACACTATATGTCCTAACACAATGCCTTTTAGAATTAAGAACCAAGTTGGTTTCTACACATCTTTGAAGCACAAGTGATAAGTGGTCTAAACATGCATCAAAACTATCACCATGGACTGTGAAATCATCCATAAAAACCTCAATGTCCCGGGTGCGTTACATAACCCGAATGGCATCCTGCGATATGCAAAAGTACCAAAAGGGCATGTAAATGTCATCTTCTCTTGACCCTCTGTTGCTATGGCAACCTAAAAATAACCTGAGTATCCATCCAAGAAGCAGTAGTAGGGGCGACCAGCAAGTCCCTCGAGCATTTGATCAATAAAGGGTAAAGGAAAGTGATCTTTTCTAGTTACCGCATTCAGCTTACGGTAGTCAATGCATACTCTCCATCCAGTTTGCACTCGGGTGGGGACCAACTCTCCTTGTTGGTTCTCCACAATTGTGATGCCTCCCTTCTTTGGAACAACTTGTGTCGGACTCACCCATTTACTGTCAGAGATAGGAAAAATCATCCCTGCTTGTAAGAGCTTCAGCACCTCCTTTTTCACCACCTCCATCATTGGTGGGTTAAGTCTTCTCTGTGGCTGACTGGATGGTTTGGCTTTTTCCTCCAACAGAATCCGATACATACATGTAGTGGGAATAATCCCCTTGATGTCGGCAATGGTCCATCCCTAGGCTATCTTGTGTTCCTTGAGCACTACCACCAATTTCTCCTCTTGGTCCTTGGAAAGCTTGTTAGAGATGATGACCGGTAATGTGTCGTCCTTTCCCAGAAAGGCATACTTGAGGTGGTCTGGCAGCGGCTTGAGTTCAATCTATGGTACATGTATAATGGAAGGTAAAAGCCTCTCGCTTGGCACTGTTAGTGGGATAGGGCCAACACCCAAATGATTTAGATGAGGCTTACCGTAGGTATCCAAGTGAGCCACAGTTTCCTGCAGGTTAGTAGATAAAGCAAAATCTACCTGTGGATCTACTATTTCATTCTCTAAAACAGATTGTAACTCATCCGAGCTAGTAGTATCAAAGACATCTTGCACAATAGGATCAGTCGCATCAATTGAACACATAGAATGATCATCAACGGGGTGTTTCATAGCATCATATATGTTGTACTCCACCTTCTCCCCATCAAATTCCATAGTAAGGGTTCCACTACTTATATCAATCTTTGCCTGTGATGTTTTCAAAGATGGCCTACATAACAGTATAGGTGATGTGACCTTGCCTCCCATGACGGCCCAAGACGAGGAAGAAGCCATGAGCCTACGCTCAGAGGGCCCAGTGACAAGGTCTAGGTCCAAGGCCATCGCTGCCGCTGTCGCATCACTTGTCGCACGCGCCGTCACCAACCAAGGAAGCCTAGACGCCAACCCAAGACTCATCGTCCTCGCCACCATCGAGAGTGAAACAACGCGTTCTTCAGAGCTAACATCGCGTGCACCCACTCGCGAGGCCACCGACTTTTAGTCGCTGTTCCTCACGGTGTTTGTACCCATTTAATGCGTTCTTTTAAGACAATTTCTATATTTGGTATTTCCAGCTTTGTTTTAGATAGTTTCCTTTTATTGTCTTTCTATCTTTTAGGGTTTGTGCCTTTTGCATGCTTGCATGGGCTAGCCCTTAGGTTCGTTTCGGCCCAAGCCCACTAGGTCTTGGTCGAGATACATTGGCTATTTAAAGCCTCCTATGTTCTTGTTATTTCTTCACGTTCAATTTAATTCAAGGTTTAAAGTCGAGTGTTTATCCACCTTCCCTTGATCGGACGTCAAACCCCTCTATCTTCGCATCCCCCTTCCTCCGCCGTCGACGCTACGGCAACGCTTGATCTTACAAAAGGCATATGCATCCCGACATATGTGTGGCCAATAAAATCCTGCGTCCAACACCTTTCTAGCAGTTTTATTTCCCCAAAGTGGCCCCCACATGCATGAGAATGACAAAAAGCTAAAACAGATTTTACCTCATTATCCGGAAGACATCGACAGATTACCTGGTCAACACAATGCCTCCAAAGATAGGGGTCATCCCACACATAGAATCGAGACTCACACCGTATCTTGTCCTTTTGTGCTTTAGAGAAATTAGGCGGGAACTCTTCTCGAACAAGAAAGTTGACCAGGTTATCATACCATGGCTTGAGTGTGCGGAGCCCAAGAACCAAATTTTTAGAAACAAACTCGAAGCGCGAGTCAAAAGCATTTTCGCGGTCGCGGCTGTGTGTCCGCAATCGCGGTGATTCTTCGAGAAAATTTACGAGACAAACAGATGCTCCAGGGACTTTTCCGCGGTCGCGGAAAGGTTTCTGTAGAAGGGCCTGGAACTGGTGATATTACAGTGGGTTTTCCACGGTCGCGGAAATTTGTCCGCGATCGCGGAAATTTGTCAGCGATCGCGAAAAACCTTCTGTAGTGATTCCGCACAGTTTGTCATCGGGGAAATCGCTTTGTATCTGCGCCTCCTTCTCGGATCTGTCCTCTTCATGTACGAGCCTGCTTAAGTGATCCACCACCAAGTTCTCGACTCCCTTTTTATCCCTGATCTCCACATCAAACTCACGCAGCAACAATATCCATCGAATCAATCTTGGTTTGACCTCTTTCTTCACCAATAAGTAGCGAAGAGTTGCATCATCCGTATAG
Source organism: Rheum nobile (assembly GCA_027886185.1). NCBI lineage: Eukaryota > Viridiplantae > Streptophyta > Magnoliopsida > Caryophyllales > Polygonaceae > Rheum > Rheum nobile. The sequence continues at coordinate 1,241,756 of WOAB01000652.1, read as the reverse complement.
ATAATCACTTTGGTGCCAAATAAGTATTGCCTAAATTTCTCCAAGGCAAACACAACAACTAGCAATTCTTTTTCGGTGGTTGAGTAGTTCCGCTGCGCTCCATTCAGAGTCATGGAAGCATAGTGAATCACATGAGAAGCTCTTGTTTCTTTTTGTCCAAGGACTGCTCCCACATCATAGTCGTTAGCATCGCACATTATCTCGAAAGGGCGGGACCAATCCGATGCTTGAATAATTGGTGCACTAGTGAGGCGAGCTTTCAATTCATCAAATGCCTTTTTGCACGCATCATTAAGCTCAAAGTTTACCTCCTTCTTCAGCAGCTCGCATAGGGGTGATGAGATCTTTGAAAAATCTTTAATAAACCGGCGGTAGAAACCTGTATAGCCTAAGAAAGAACGCACTTCATGCACATTAGTAGGATAAGGTAAAGACTGAATTACGTCAATCTTTGCCTTATCGACCTCAATACCTCTAGCTGACACTATATTTCCTAACACAATGCCTTGTTCAACCATAAAATGACACTTTTCAGAATTAAGAACCAAGTTGGTTTCCACAGATCTTTGAAGCACGAGTGATAAGTGGTCTAAACATGCATCAAAACTATCACCATGGACTGTGAAATCATCCATAAAAACCTCAATAAATGCCTCCACATACTGAGAAAAAATGCTTATCATACACCGTTGAAATGTCCCGGGTGCGTTACACAACCCGAATGGCATCCTACGATATGCAAAAGTACCAAAAGGGCATGTAAATGTCGTCTTCTCTTGATCCTCTAGTGCTATGGCAACCGCATTCAGCTTACGATAGTCAATGCATACTCTCCATCCAGTTTACACTCGGGTGGGGACCAACTCTCTATGTTGGTTCTCCACAACTGTGATGCCTTCCTTCTTTGGAACAACTTGTGTCGAACTCACCCATTTACTGTCAGAGATAGGAAAAATCATCCCTGCTTGTAAGAGCTTCAGCACCTCCTTTTTCACCACCTCCATCATTGGTGGGTTAAGTCTTCTCTATGGCTGCCTGGATGGTTTGGCTTCTTCCTCCAGTAGAATCCGATGCATACATGTAGTGGGACTAATCCCCTTGATGTCGGCAATGGTCCATCCCAAAGTTGTCTTGTGTTCCTTGAGCACTACCACCAATTTCTCCTCTTGGTCCTTGGAAAGCTTGTTAGAGATGATGACCGGTAATGTGTCATCCTTTCCCAGAAAGGCATACTTGAGGTGGTCTGGCAGCGGCTTGAGTTCAATCTCTGGTCCCTGCACAATGGAAGGTAAAAGCCTCTCGCTTGGCACTGTTAGTGGGATGGGGCCAACGCCCAAATGATTTAGATGAGGCTTACCATAGGTATCCAAGTGAGCCACAGTTTCCTGCAGGTTAGTAGATAAAGCAAAATCTACCTGTGGATCTACTATTTCATTCTCTAAAACAGATTGTAACTCATCCGAGCCAGTAGTATCAAAGACATCTTGCACAATAGGATCAATCACATCAATAGAACGCAAAGAATGATCATCAACGAGGTGTTTCATAGCATCATATATGTTGTACTCCACCTTCTCCCCATCAAATTCCATAGTAAGGGTTCCACTACTTACATCAATCTTTATCTGGGATGTTTAAAAAATGGGCTACCTAACAGTATATGGGCTGTATGTTTATCATGATCCATATCCAGCACAAAGAAGTCAACAGGAAAAATCAAATTATCAACCATTACGAGGACATCTTCAACTACCCCTCTCGGGTATACATTAGATCTATCAGCCAATTGAACGACTATCCCTGTTTCATGCAATGGTCCTAATCCTAATGATTCATATAAAGAGTAAGGCAAAACATTTATAGATGCACCAAGATCTAGCATAACTTTCTCAAATTTAGTGTCACCTATTAGACATGGAATACTAAACATGCCTGGATCACCACACTTTTTAGGCATACGCCTTTTGAAAACAGCAGAGACTTGTTCACTTACCTGAAATTTTTGCTTCCCTTTTAGTTTCTGATTCCTCTTGATTGTGCATAGCTCCTTAAGAAATTTTGCGTATCGAGGAATACTTTTGACAAGTTTAAGTAAAGGGATGTTCACCTCACACCTACTAAAGGTCTTGAAGAGCTCTTTATCATTCTCTGGTCGTCTAGTGTACATCAGTGCCTCAGGGAATGGTGCAGGTGCCTTTAGCGAGCTGAGTGGTGGATAATCTGGACGAACGTAATTATCCTGGACCACTACTAGAAAACGCCAAAATAGCGATGGCCATTAGCAACGATTGCCATCCGTCGCTAATTTAGCAACGGCAGGCAGCATTCGTTGCAAAATCAGCGACCAAAAAAATAGGATGTTGGTATATCCGTAACTGATAGTAACGTATGTAGGTAAGTCGCCCGTGTCGTCGCAAAACTTTGCAACGGAACAAACGTCGATGCCCTCATCGTCTCTATTTGCGACGGACATAGCGACATATGTTCCCGTTGTTGCAATGGTCATACCAAACATGTCGTGGATTATACTACACGTCGCTACGGTGGTCCCTAATTTGCGATGGCTTTAGCAACGACATAGACTGTGTTTCTATAATAATGACATCTATTAATTACTTGAGTGCCATCGCGACAGCCGTCGCTAAAGCATCCGTCTCTACATCCATCGCTACAGTCGTCGCTGAATCCGTCGCTACAGTCGTCGCTGAATCCGTCGCTACAATCGTCACTGAATCCGTCGCTACCGCCGTGGGTAAGTCCGTTGCTAAATCCGGATAAAACCCTAACTTTAATTATCGCTCCGCCTTTTTGCATAATCATTATCTACGACGACGGCAAATTAATGTCTAATTTCAAGATTTCTCAGACCTATATTATTAAGTGTTGTCAACTCAAAATTCAATCTCCTTACGTCTAGATTCAAGATTATTCAAGTTGCGAGGTTAGTGATTGAAATTCAAGTATCTAAACTTCATGTTGTATTGTAGATTCAAAGATTATTTATCTCTATGTATGCTTGGGTGTTTTTGTACACATGTGCATGCAGAAGGCTAGAAATGGATAAAAATCGTGCTTGGATGTATGATATGTATGACTGTGGAGAAATTAAAGCTGAATTTTTCAATGGAGTGGACGTTTTTTTGAAGTTTGCAACTTCCCAAGTTCGTTTCATGGATGGGGACAAAATAAAATGCCTATGTACCAAATGTCGTAATTGCAATTTTTTCCCAAAGGATGATGTTGAAGAACATTTATATCGGCGTGGGTTTATGCCTAACTATTATTGGTGGACGGCACATGGTGAGCCATCCGAACCATTTGTACCTCCTTTGAGTAGGGAGCATTTATCAGGGGATAATCGATGAGATCTCTATGGACAATTAAACGCAGAGCAAAGAATGGTATTTGATATTGCAGGTCCTAGTTTTGTTCCTCCGACATGGTTTAATGTTGATCATAATGATGCTTCTGGTCCACCCGACGATATTCCAGATGAGGGAATAGAGAATTTTGATCCAGATAATGAGATGATGACGGATGCAGTTCCAACCGCAGAGGAGGCTAGGTGGTCCCAACGCTTTTATAATGTGTTAAAAGCGGCTGACGAACCAGTGTATCCAGGGTGTGAAACACATACACAGTTGTCTTTTGTGTCAAGGCTTCTGAGTTTGAAAAGTGAACATAACATATCTAAAGGCCTCTTTAATGGTTTTGTTCAGTTGTATGATGAGGTGTTGCCTTCAGGTCATAAGATTCCGAAAGATTACTACCAGACAAAGAAAGTATTTCAGAGTTTAGAATTGCCTGTGGTGAAAATTCACATGTGTCCTAATGGTTGTATGCTATACTGGAAGGATGATGTTGATGCAGAATCTTGCAAGTTTTGTGGTCATGACAGGTATGAGCGTAAAGGTGGTCGAAATTCAGGAATTCCGCATCAAGTTTTACGATACTTGCCTCTAACTCTGCGATTGCAAATACTATATGCAGCTGAGGCTACTGCTGAGGCTATGACTTGGCATGCACGTTATGTACCAGATGAGGGAATAATGAGTCATCCGTCACATGGTGAGGCAAGGAAAAAGTTGGATGCAACATATCCAGATTTTGCTTCAGAGCCCCGTAACGTCCGCTTAGGTTTATGCACTGATGGCTTTGCACCTTTTAGCACAACAGGAAAGACATATTCTTGTTGGCCAGTGATTGTGACTCCTTACAACCTTCCACCAGATATGTGCATGAATAGACAATATCTGTTTCTATCATTGATAGTGCCTGGTCCTCGAAATCCAAAACAATTAATAGATGTGTGCTTGTAGCCTCTAGTTGATGAGTTACATCAGTTGTGGGAGTTTGGTGTAACCTCAGCATTAAGACCATGAAGCAAATAACTTGTCTAAACAAATCTTGCAGTAGTAGTAGCCATACTTCTATATCTTGCCTCAACAATTGATCGGCTAATAGTGGCATGTTTCTTAGTCTTCCAAGAGACAAAAGAATGTCTAAGAAAAACACAAAATCCTGTCAAGGATGTCCTTGTCCTAAGACAAGCTCCCCAATTTGAATCGATAAAGCCAGTGACTTTCAAACCTTGTTGAACTGGATAAAATAAACCAGTAGTAACAATACCTTTCAAGTAATTGAGAACATGAATGACAGCCTATAAACGAGGTTGCCTTGGTTGACTGACAAAGTGTGATAGATGTTGAACAACATAGGAAATATCTGGCCGAGTGAGAGAAAGATATAACAATCTTCCAACCAATATTCTATATTGCTCACAATCTACTAACATAGTGCCTTCTTCCAATCTCAACTTGAGACTAGTAGGAAAAGGAAAAGAAATTGTCTTAGCCTCTCCTATCCCAGCAGCTTATAGAGTGTCATTTATATATTTGACTGACTCAGATAAGTACCATGTGTATCTCAAAATATCTCCATCTCCAAAAAGTATTGGCAATCCCTAGATCTTTGATGGTGATTTTTTTATGCAAAGCTGTCTTAATTGCAATAATAGCCTGAATATAATCTTTTATAATTAGGATATCATATACATAGCCCAATAATGCAATGAATTCAATTGATTAAGATTTCACAAAGAGAGAATAGTCATTAGTAGACTGTACAAAGCCTAATGAAAGCAAAAACTATGACATTTCCAAGTTCCATTGCCTTGAGGCCTGCTTTAAACCATAAAGTGACCTATGCAATTTACACACCACATTAGCATCTCCTTTAGCATACCCTTCAGGTATTTTCATGTAGATATCCTCTTCTAGGTATCCATGAAAAAAAACATTGTTCACAATCTTCACATCAAGCTAAAATATAGGCCAACCCGTAGTCGTAGCCAATGCAATACTAGTCCTAAATGTAAGAAGTTTTGCAATAGGTTGAATGTGTGTTTGAAATACTTTCCAAGATTCTGGTTGAAGCCTTTAACAACCAATCGAGCTTTATGTCTCTCAAGTGTCCCATATGGCCTGAACATAACTTTGAAAACCTAATTGGACCCAATGGCCTTGTGACCTGGTGGCAATACAGTCAATTGCCATGTGCCATTATGTTCCAAAGTTACTAGCTCTTTAGCCATAACACCTTCCCATTCAACATGTCCCTTAGCCTCAGTATAAGTAGTTGTTTAAACATAATCATGGTTTGAGAAAAGGGAAGCAAAGAATGCTACCTTATCTTTCAAGACTCCAGTTGAATCTACTGATTTCATGACATAATCTGAATTCCAATCTGGTGCTCTCCTAGCTTGAGTAGACTTTCTTTTATCCTCTTGCTCAAGAGACAAGTCTAGTGGTTATGGAGAAGGAGAAGTTGGCAAAACAGATCCTGCAACAACATGCCCATCAAACTGCATTGTGTCCAATTAATCTGACTCTGGCAAAACTATGTCATCTATCAGTACATCAGCTGAAGGACTAGCTACAAAATCATCACCTCTGGCATATTGTAGAAAAATAAAATCCTCCTCCTTAGTAGTAGGAAAGGAAACATGTACAGGACAGGTTGACTGAACCTGTGAGATTCCCTTTTTGTAAGGAAATACATCCTCATAAAATGTAACATCTATATAGTGAAATATATTTCCTTTATCATGACCATTCAGCTTATACCTTTTCTGTTTCACTGAATACTCCTAGAGTATACATCTCTTCCCTCTGGCATCAAACTTATCTCTTCCCCTTTACAATGTAGCTGCAGAACATAAGCAGCCCACAACCCTCAAATTATCATATACTAGCTCCTTATGAAACAAAACTTGATAAGGTGACTTCCAGTCAGTGCTCACCCAATGGCATTTTGTTTATCAAGTAAGTAGCTGACAAGATACATTCACCCCAAAATCTTGTACGCAAATTAGAATGAAGACTAAGTGCCCTAGCAATATCCAAAAATACCCCTATGTTTCCTTTCTACCACTCCATTATGTTGGGGTGTATAAACCATGCTCTTTTATGAATAATACCAAGACTAGCAAAATATTGCTTACAAGACTGATTCATAAATTCAGTCCCATTATCTGATCGTATTGCCTTTGGTGTTTTGCCAAATTGACTTTGTACTAACAAGACAAAATTCTTAATGATCCATGGTACTTGTTGTATATAATGCAACAAATAAATCCAAGTAACTCGACTCTTATCATCCACAGTTGTAAGGAAAAACTTTTCTCCATTAATACTGGATACAAGAAATGGACCCCAAAGATCCATATGCAAACAAGTCAAAGCACTCAATAGACTTGGTTTCACTGTGCTTAAAAGAAAGCCTGTGAAACTTGGCTATCTCACATGTATCAGAAAAAACATCTCCTGGTTTACTACCCTTGCAATGTGTCAAATGTGACATCTTAGAATGGGATATATGCCCTGATCAGCACTATTTTGTAGTGCTTATCTAGGAGTTGTTACCGGTGTTTAAGGTGCCATTTGTAGGGATTTAGAGCACAACTATAGAGTAGGGAGTTAGAGATGAGAAGTGTGGATATGGTGGTCTGGAGGAGCTAATTGAAGACATCCAGATGAAGAGGAGTAGACCACATGAGGAGACGAAATATTAGAGGAAGAAATCCACACAAATGGGCAAGGATGGAGGCTGCCGCGAGCAACCGCTAGCAAGAAGGCGAGCCAAGAGCGTCCGCGGCGAGAGGCGAACAGCGGAGCAGAAATGGCATTTTCCGCGACCGCGGAAAATTAGCCGCGACCACGGAAAATTCCACCAACAGATTACATCGAGAGCTCACATCTAATTTCCGCGACCGCGGATTTGGTGCCGCGGCTGCGGAAGCACACGGAGCAAAGTCCGAAGGAATTTCCGAAGTTTTGTTCTTTTATTCTTTTCCGTTATTTTTTCTTTTATATTTTCGAACTTTATAGTATTATTTACTTTTAGATGAGGTTTGTGATCTTGGGCTTTAGGTTAAGTCTATTTAACCTAAATTCCACAGCCTCCATCTACGATCTACATACACTATCATCGTTTTTCCATTCAGTATTGATTTTCTTTCGAAGACTATGAGGAGCTAAGCACCTTTGCTTAGTCCGACAATTGAAGCCTAAGTTTGAATTTGATTGTGAGGTTATTCCTTTCCTTAACCCTTGAATGTTATTAATTCTGTTATGCTTCATCACATTGATGAGGTTTGTGATCTTGGGCTTTAGGTTAAGTCTATTTAACCTAAATTCCACAACCTCCATCTACGATCTACATACACTATCATCGTTTTTCCATTCAGTATTGATTTTCTTTCGAAGACTATGAGGAGCTAAGCACCTTTGCTTAGTCCGACAATTGAAGCCTAAGTTTGAATTTGATTGTGAGGTTATTCCTTTCCTTTATCCTTGAATGTTATTAATTCTTTTATGCTTCATCACATTGAGTTATATTGATTTCTCTAGATTAGCTACCTAGTTTTATTGATATTATTCATACTACAGGATTAGGATCTTGAATAGTACTGGTTGGATCTAACTCATCAGTTGTGGTGATTATCATTATTAATATTAGTTTCCCTAGCCTGACAACCTAGTTGAGATTAGTATTATCTATAGTGTTAGTTATCTCTTTCTGGTCAACTTGTTGAGATCAATATTATTCATCCCTAATTCAGAAGTAGCAACCACGATTTACTGGAATGAGTTGTGAACGTTTATTGTGAAGAGAATTAATTGCATGTCAAGTACTGACGAGTTATTAAGTATTGCATGAGCCTATTTATTCCTGAGCTTATTCTGCTGTTAGATTTATCTTGATAGTTTCTTGATAGGTTTAGTAGTTAGGGTTATCAAGCCGAGTTGGACTGATAACTATTTCAGAACAGGGATTAGGACATTCATGAGGATTAGGAATAATCAATGATCGATCAACCAAACTAAAGGTGGATATTTGTTTGGCTAAGTGTTTTCCCTAATTGATTTCATCTTTGCTTTTATTTATTTCACTTTATTTTGTTATTTGCAAACCAACCAACCTAAACCCCCCATTGTTACTATTGCGTGTAATCTACATAAAGAAAACAACTCCTCCCTGTGGGATTCGACCCTTGCTTACCCAGACTACTAGTTTAGATTTGTTAGGATTTATTTTGACCAGGTAACACGACTAAAACCTGCTTGTCATGCCCCAACCTAGTGTGTAACATATGCAGAGATGTCTTGCTATTGGCTAAGCAACATGCCTTTTGTGGTTTCTACCCATTATTCTACTTTCTTCTCAATCTGTAAAGCCCTTTCACTCTCTTGTCCTACTACCACAACCCTGTCACTCACCTGATCTTGTAGAGAACAACAATTTGCATCAAAATAAGCAATTAACTTCATCTATTTGATTCTCTTACTAATAGACAACATATTGAATCTGAATTCTGGCACATATAGGACTTTTGTGAAGACAAACCTTGGACCAAGCAGCACACTACCTGTCTTCTCAACTTTCTTAACAAAACCATCATGCATTTTTACCAAGATAGAAGTAACTACAACTTTGATATCAAACAAGGAATGCAGATCGGCACATATATGATTTGTTACCCCAATGTCTAATTTCCATTCACTCTTATCTGTCATAGAACTAACAAGATTGATACAAGACATAGCTGCATAGTTCACTGATGATTATGGCATCATTGATTTCCCTTTGAACATCTTCATCATTTGAGTCCATATGGCTTCCATGAACTCAGGATCAAGATTGAAGTATTTGGTATATGCTTCTCCATCCTCTGGTTCCAGTGGAGTTGATCTCTTCCATACCTCTTGACTCACATTGGTAGCCACCTTTTGTGCACGTTTCTTCTTGCCTTTGAACTAGTCTAGATAGCCAATAACCTCAAAACATCTATTTGATTTATGGCCATCCATGTTGTACACCTTAAAGTGCTTCTTCTCACCATTGAAACTCTTCTTGGTGTCCTTTTTTCCTGAATTTCCACCCTGTGACCCAGCCATAAAATTAACCAATAGGATCCACTACAACACTGTTGAGTTATTTCTGCCTCTTAACTTGCAAGACTAAGTAATAAGCCTTGTTCAAGTTTGGTAAAGGCTCCATTAAGAGAATATTTGCCTTCACAAAATCAAACTCGACATTTAAATTGATCAAAAAATGCATCGTTTGATCTTGAACTTCCAATTCAGCTACTCTAGCCAACACTTCGCAAACACACATAGCACGATTTTCCACACATACAAGTCGGTATCAACTTCATACAATTCATATCATCCCAACACATCTTAAGTTTTGTGTAATATTGAGTAATAGCTAAACTTCCATGTGTTACCTTCATAAGGGCTTGCTTCACCTGATAAATCACAGTTGCATTGCAATTGTATCACTCCAATATCACTAGCCAAAGATCCCTTGCAATAGTCGAATAGATGAAGGAATTTGAGAGAGAGAGAGAGAGAGAGAAAGAGAGAGAGAGAGAGAGAGAGAGAGAGAGAGAGAGAGAGAGAATTTGCATTATATTATTCACACAACTAAGAAATACAGAAGGAGAACCTAACTATATGTAGAGGACAACCTTACCTGCTAACGGAGGTGACAACTACTGCCTATAGCCTGTCAAAATAATAGAAAGAAAAGGTTCACTAACAACCTAATGAACATGCTAACTAACTCAACGAAAGCTAACAAACTAAGCTTCCACATCAGTGACAATAAGCTTAAACCTCCTCTACCACATCAGTGACACATAAGTCAACAGTTTCTCTCTGTGCAAACCTCTCTCTCATCTTCTGTCTTAATCTATTCCAAGATGTTTTCATGGTAAGCTCCTATTACTACTTGATGCTCATTATCGTTTAGATAATTAAATTCCATGATTTGAAGAAATTTAGGTTTAAACCAATCGTACAAGTTGTGCAGTTCGTGTGATGTTTCACTCTTGCAATCGTTTGTTTGTTTTCTTCCTAATTCTTTTAACTTCTGGTGATGATTGTGTGTAACCGCCTATGTTTATCTTGATTGTCACCTATTTTTTTCTTTTACGGATGCCTCTTTTTGATTCGTGCTATTTGATGTTTGTCATTGTTGAATCCTTGTCATTATTTTGGTGTGATAGAGCAGCGGTTTCCCAGTGTTGTCTGTAAAATGAGTGAATTTTGTTTAAGTTTGTAACACTGCATTATCTTGGTTATTTTTTTGGTACCACTTGTAATAATGAAATAGCTCCATTTTACTTCCTTTTAGCATTGAGTGACTATCAAGTATTGGTACTTGCAGAACATTAGCGTTTGAGGTAGCAGTCATTGTAGAATTCTACAATTCCATTGAAATTGTGCTCGTCAGTTATCTTGACGCTAATGTTTGGCCGTACATAGCTCGGATTGACCCATTGCCTCATTTCAGGGTTAAAGAGCAAAATGCAGATCCTTGAAAATACCCTCATGGGCAAACCTATCACACTTGAGGCGTCAAGTTCCGAAACAATTGGAGAATTGAATACCAAAATTGAGAACAAAAAGGCATTCCACCTCAAGAAAGGCTAATCTTTGATAGTACCAAGTTAAAAGATGGCAGGACTCTAGCTGACTATAAAATCCAAGAGGGCTCCACCGTCGTCCTATTGCTCCATCTCAGGGATGTATGTAGATCTTTGTCAAGATCGTCACTAGAAACGTCATCTCCCTCAAGGTAGAGGGTTCAGACGTTGTTGGTAATGTCAAGACCATGATCTGGGACAAGGAATCAACCCCACTTGATGAGAAGTGTCTAGTTTCTTGTAATACGGCGTTAAACGATGATGAGACCCTTGCTACGTATAACATCCAGACGGATTCGACCATCCACCTATTGCTCCATCAAAGGAACTTGTGCATACGTCGCTCAAGACTGTCAGGTTCAATACCATCATACTTGAGGTGAAAATCTCGGACACGATTAAGAAGGTGAATACCAAAGTTGAGAACAAAGAGGGGATTCCACCAGACCACTAGAGGCTGATTTATTGTTGTAGAGTGTTAGAAGATGACAAGACCTTGACTGACTATGACACCCATAATGATTTCACCATCCTCCTAGTTGTATGTCCTAGGAGCGTTATGCAAGTCTTCTTAAAGATCCTCAAAGTCAATACCATCATACTTGAGGTGAAAATACCATCATACTTGAGGTGAAAATCTCGGACACGATTAAGAAGGTGAATACCAAAGTTGAGAACAAAGAGGGGATTCCACCAGACCACTAGAGGCTGATTTATTATTGTAGAGTGTTAGAAGATGACAAGACCTTGACTGACTATGACACCCATAATGATTTCACCATCCTCCTAGTTGTATGTCCTAGGAGCGTTATGCTAGTCTTCTTAAAGATGCTCAAAGTCAATACCATTTTCTTTGAGGTGCCAAGCTCTGACACGATTGAAAACATGAAGACCAAGATTCAAGAGAAGTATGGCATTCCATTTCTCGAGTAAAGGATACTTTTTGATAGTAAGAAGTTGTGGAAAGATGACTGGACCCTGGTTGACTATGACATCCAGAATGAATCAACTGTCCACCTAGTCATCCGTCTTAGGGGCTGACAGGTATTTGGATACTGAAAGGTCAATAAAGAGGTAGGAATTGCTAAACTATAGTAACTAGGGGAAAACGGGTCATTTTGTAATCGGTTAGTAGGAGTAATATCATAGATTGGGAGGAGATGGTATGGGGAATTTGTCATAAATGGGTCTTGCTTTTGCATTTTGTGGTAGTCGTGTAGTGGGCAAAGCTTGTGAATGGATGAAGAGATGTACAAGTCAAGACAACTTAGTCCATTTTCTTATGTTGAAGATGCTACATGTAAGGAATTATTAAGGTGGGAAGGATGTGATTTGAAATTGTATGGATGTTAATAAAGAAGTTGATTTCCTTGCAAATATGAGCTTAAGGAAGCTCTAACTGTGTGATGTGAGAATCTTTTTAAGCTCTTCATGGAGTAATTGTGAATTGTGATCACACTTCAAAAAATACGAACAAGAGCCTAGAGTGATAGAATAAAGCCACTTAAGGAATTTGTTGAGTTTCTTGTGTTTTGATTATAACAAACATCCATATGACATATGTGTTGTGTGTTTCATGAAATAAAGATATGTTATAGGGAACAGAAGGTTTAGACGTTTTGTGCCCAGAAGAGGTATCAGTACCTTGGAGGGTACGAACGTCTTGAATATGAGTGAATGATCAATCCAATTACTATAGAATGATGAGTCCTTGAGAGAAGCGAAGAGATGTAAGGAGAAGCACCGGGGTGATTGAAATCATGGGAAACAGGTGAGGGAACGAAGACAGCTTCATGCGTTCGTAAAACCAAAGTGGAGATCTTGGTCAAAGTCTTGGAAAATAAGAGAGACAAGATCTTGCATGATATGTGAAATAGATATATTGCAGAATCATTGAAAATATGAGAGAGAATATTTTATCTTATACTGGGTTTTTATTTATGGTAAGTGTACCTTAGGTAATTATCTTTTGTATAAAATAAAATTTTGAGATTTGTTGTATGGAAAGATATTATCTTTCTTGCTGGAAAAAAGCAAGGAAATATTATCCTATTCATACTAGGGTTTTAGGATGACTATGTTTATGGATGAAATTTCCATTATGTGGTGAACTATCGTTGAAGAAGAAAAAGAGAAAAAGCTATGCAGGAAAGAGAAGAGGAGATGAAGCTTACAAGTCTTAGAGGGTTGAGTTTGTGAGTTACAATGGTAGAAGATTTTCAAGATTATGTGGGAAATCTAGGGTTTGGATCCATGCTACACTAACAAGAACTTAATAATATAATACTTCTTCTAAATCCTATCAAGCGAGAAGCTTGAATGTAGTGGTTTTTCCTTGGTTAGCTAGTTGGCTAATTGGGGTTTCCACTCTAAATCGTGTGTTTAATTTTTGATATCTTTCTTGTGTTTATTCTGCTTCACGTTCTGAGGAAACAAAGCCTTTTTTCGTCATAGGTAACACTACGATCCAACAATTGGTATTAGATCTCGGTCTCTAGATTGTGTTCGTTAAGTTTGCACGAAATATGTCTTCAAGCACGACAATCAACCACTCATTTTGGAAGCCACATGTTCTAAAGGCAAGAGAGTATGACAGGTGGGTGGAACAGAGTTAATCTCACATCTGCTCACTCGATGGTCAGAACTGGAGTATCATTGAAATTGGACCAATCTGTATTCCTGATATGAAGGATCCAACCAAAGCTAAGGCAAGGGTTGACTATGATGATGCTGACTGGAAGAAGATGGAGAAAAAAAGCAAAGCTAAAAAGATTGTTCATATGGCTTTGCTCCATGCTGATCTCAAGAAAGTCATCTAGTATAAGAGTGTAAACGAAATATGGGATGCCTTGAAGCGCTTACATGAAGGAAATGAAGATGTCAAGAATATTCAAATTCTTTCCATGATGAAGGAGTATGATCACATTGCTCAAGAGAAGAGTGAATTCATTCAAGACTTCTACTCTTAGTTCAAGGGAACAGTAGGCCAATTGGAGTTTCTTGGTGAAAAGATCCATGACTGGAATCTCACTCGTCATTTCATGCAAAGATTAGGCCCAGAGTGGGATGCAATTGCTCTAGCACTCCATGCTCAAATTGATATCAAGTCTCTTACTATGGAGGAACTTGTGGCTCGTCTTGAAATTAATGTTGTCGTTCATCAATGCAAGATGGATGGAAGAGGCTTTGAGAAGGGTTACCAAATTCATCAAAAGGTAGAAAAAGGTTTTAATCTAGCCCAGGAGGATCGTGAAGCAGAAGATGATGATGAGGATGTTCTCGTAATCACAAGATCCATGAAGAAGATTTGGTCCGACAGTAAAGGACTGAACAGTTCCCATGAAGGGAACAAAGGCATGAAGGACATCGTATGCTATAATTGTCAAGGGAAAGGGCACTTTACGAACAATTTCATCAAAAAGAAGGATGATGAACCACCTTCCCTTGAGGAAAAGAGAGCAACAGTGGTTGCTTTGGGTGACTCAGATTCAGATGGGGAGTTCGAATCCCTCTCAAGGGACACATGTCTCATGGCTGAATGTGGTGCAACAAATTCTAGGGTAATCGATTCTGATCTCTTTACTAAGTTGAAAAATAAGTCCATTGATCAATTACTCTCTCTTGATGAGATGATCACTAACTTAGTTGACGACAACAGGGTTTGGGCTGAAAAGTTTACTAAGTTAGAGAACATATCACCCTCGTCTTCAAAAGAATGCGATACTTGCCACGATCTGAAAATTAACAGTAGTTCTCTAGGAAATGAAGTAATTACTCTTGAATATGAAGTTCTTATGCTAAAGTTGAGTAATGCTAAAATGGCTAAAGACGTAGATGAACTTTAGGCTAATGAAGAGCAAAAGGCTTGGATAGAGGAGTATGTTTCTTCTAAGGTTGAAAGGGAGAAAGAAGACTTCTCCAAACGATTCGTGCCACATATTTGTCTTGGATATGTTTGTGAAAATTATGGAAAGTGTACTGCAAATCGTTCCTCCAAAGTGGAAGGAAGATTTTAAGTCAAAGAATATTGTGAAAGTTCCTCCAAAGGGAACAAACACAATTCTCCCAAAATTGGAGGGAATGGTTCCGCCAAATGGAATAATCCATGGTATACTGGTCAGATGGCTCACTCAATATGGATGAAACAAGTGCAAAATCTCAAATCGACACGAATCGACTTTCAATCAGGGATTGTCAACAAACCCATTTGGCCAAATCAGAGTAAGTATGTGAACTTGAAGTGTCATAGAGTGTTTTAGTACTACGGTAAAGCTAGTCACTACAAGCAGGATTGTTCCCTCAGAAGGCAAACTGAGGAAAAGGCATGTACTTCTCGTTTAAATGATGCTAGGAGTTTTGTTAAAATCAGATATGTTACTCCTAAACCCAATAAGCGTAAGCTTATATGGGTGCATAAATACTAATCTCTTGACTACTAGTAGAAGTGAGACAAAACAGTTCTCGATACATGTCGTTTATAGGGAACAAAAGGAGGTTTGTATAACTTTACAAGCACATTCGAGGTCTCATTACCTTCGGGAAAAGAGTAAGGAAAAGTTTTTTGGGCATGGATAAGGTAAATCTCTGTTCCATTATTTGTGAAAATTCAAGTGCTATTAATATCTCTAAGAATCTTGTGCAACACTCTAGGCTAAGCATATGTAGATAAGATATCACTTCTTACATGATTGTGTGGAGAAAGGGTTGGTGACTTGGTGTCTATGATTTTTTGCAGAACTAATGATCAAATCACTGAAATCTTCACCAAAGCACTAAATAGAGAACACTTTGAGAAATTTGGAATGGAATTAGGTATGATCTCCCTCAAGTAATTAACTATCCTATATTGTTCCCTCAATGACTGACTAAAACTACATGCTTAATTTAGGAGTTGTTGAGTCGCATCTAGTTTGGCAACCACTTTTAAGTTCATTGGATTCTTGTGTCTTATTCACTTGTGCTTACTTCTAAATATGTTCAATTACAACATTCTACTCTCTGCTTGTATGCTTTAATATGGAACAATACTTCTTTCGGCCCAAAAGAGTCAACTTGATGATTTTATGATGCCAAAAGGGAGAATATGATGGGATGGTCATTCTAAGGGGAAACACACTGAGTTCTTATTCATGTTCTAAGGGGGAACTATTCATGCTTTAGGGGGGAATCTTGCTCCATTACTTGGTCTTTATCTATTATTTGTTATGTGTTTGAAATGATGTTTTTCACCATCAAAAAAGGGAAATTTGTTGAATTCCTTGAGTTTTGATTGTAACAAACATCCATATGACATGTGTTGTGTTTAAAAAAATAAAGATATGTTACATGGAAAAGAAGGTTTAGACGCTTTGTGCCGAAAAGAGGTATGATTACCTTGGAGGGAACGAACGTCTTGAAGATGAGCGAATGATCAATCCAATTACAATAGAATGATAAGTCGCTTGAGAGAAGCGATGAGATGTGAGGAGAAGCGTCAGAGTGATGAAAATCGTGGGAAATGGGTGAGGAAACGAAGACATCTTCATGCGTTTGTAAAAGGAAAGTGAAGATCTTGGTTAAAGTCTTGAAAAAGAAGAAGGACAAAATCTTGCACGAAATATGGAAGAGATATATTACAGAATCATGAAAAAATGATATAGAAGATTCTATCTTATCTTGGGTTTTTATTATCATAAGTGTACCTTAGGTAATTATCTTTTGCATAAGATAGAATTTGGAGATTTCTGTATGGAAAGATATTATCTTTCTTGTTGGAAAAAAAATGAAATATTATCCTTTTCGTGCTAGAGTTTTGGGTTGACTATTTTTATGGATGAGATTTCCATTATGTATCAATGATCGTTTAGAAAAGAGAAGAGGAGAAGAAGCCTATGAGTCTTAGAGAGTTGAGTTCGTGAGTTACAATGTTAGAAGAGTTTAAAGACTAGGTGAGAAGTCTAGAGTTTGGATCTAGGCTACACCTGTACACAAATAAGAAGTTAGCTAGTTGGATAATTATGGTTTCCACTCTAAGCTGTGTGTTTAATTTTCTTTATCTTTCTTGTGTTTATTCCGCTTCACGTCTTGTGGGAACAATGCTTTGTTTCGCCATATCTATCTATATATATATATATATATATATATATATATATACTAAAGGAAAGGAATTTGAAGCCACCCTATTGATTATGGCCCCATAAATCTTAGGTGTCAATTTGTGGTTAATCCGATTTATTTTTATATTAATAATTTTATTTAATTTAAATAATAATATCTAATCACAACTAACTTCAAATATATAAAAATTGTATACAACTTTTTTTAAAATTGAATTTCTACAAATTACACATACAATAAACTTTTAATATATGATAGATTTCATACTATACTTATATATAAAATACATCTTATATTCATTTATGTAATTAGTAATATTATTTTCATGCGTTTGCATATATAAGTTGACCTATATAAATTTATGGGCCAAAATCATACAATATGTACAATTTTCAACTCATAGTACATGTGTTATTATAATCAAGCTCACTATATTATATTATTACACATACAAAAATATAGCCCATTTAGACTAAAATGACCCGAATAATTTGTATGGCCCATCTATATATATATATTAAAGCTATTGAATTTCGAGCCACCATAATGCTTTTGGCCCCACAAATCCTACATGTCATTTTGTTATTAATGCACTTTTTTTTCTTAACATTATATTTCAATTTAAATCACAATATCTAATCACACATAGTTTCAAATTTATCAAAACTATATATAACTTTGTTGAATGCTTATACATTTTTTTAAAATTTAGATTTTTTTCAAATTCCAAAAAATAAGCTTATATATGTCAAACTAATATATGATAGAATTCCTACTAAACTTATATATAAAATACATCATATATTCATTTATGTAATTAGTAATATTATTTTTATGACTTTGCATATATAATATGACATGCATAAATTTATGGGCCAAAATCATACAATATATACAATTTTCAACTCACAATACATGTGCTTTTATAATTCAACCTATTATATTATATTATTACACATACATATTTTATTAACAATTTAGTGAAATTTTAGACTAATGTATCTTAACAAACTTAATTTATATAATCTTGAGATTTTCTTCTAAACTTTTCAATTTTAACAACTCATCTTAACAACAATTATATCGTATCATATTTTTAACGAATTTTGTAGATTGTACGTTCCCATTTAACAATTTTTATTTGATTATAATTTTCTATAAAAAATACATGGTCTCCATTTTTCGATTTTACAATGTTTCTATGGGCTTATTAATTATCATTTTGCTCAATGTAATTTAAAAAAAAATTAAATCGGGTTTATTAATCACCAAGAAAATATTCACTAACAAACCGTGAAATATCAATTATAAATTACCAAGAAAATTGTGTTAACTAAAAAAAAAAGTTTCAATTTCTCGAACCAGCCTATCACAATTGGGGTTCCCGCTCTCGGACCTTTGGCGATTTCTTGCCGCTGAAGTCAACCAACTGCCTGGTTGTTTCGCCGAAAATCTGATCGCCGATGAGCTCTCTGGCGGGCGTGACAACGCGATTTGGTAAGAAGCATGGACGAGGAGGCGCAATGAAGACTATTCCAGGTTCGAAATCCCTATCTCAAGGCCCTAATATCTTCGATAAGACCTCGTTGCCGAGTTTAGAAACTCCGATGGTGATTGTGAATCCGGCTGATCTTGTTGCTTCTCTTACTAATTCAAAGCTTCAAAAGGATAATCTGAATGTTTCTGTGACTGATCTGTCCAATTCCGTGGACCTAGGGCTTGATGGAGTACAAAAATCCTCTGTTGATATGGAGAAAGTGCTAGATCTTGAACCTAGGAATTCTGATCATGTGAATAATGAGACTGCGAGGAATAGAAAGCGATATCTTGCTCATAAACTTGACAAAATTGAGATTGTGGTTAAAAGATACCTATGTCTTCTCTGATGAGGAAGTGAAAAAGGAGGTTGATCTTTGGAAATTTACTCTACTTGGAGGTGTCCTGGGAAAACAACTTTCCTTAGAGGAAATGTCTAACTTCATGAAGCAGAATTGGGGAGAGATTTTGCCTGAGGTTCAGATGAAGAGGAATGACATCTGGATTTTCAGATTTAAGTGTGGTGAGCACTTGGACTGGGTTAAGAGGAATCGACCATGGTTGGTGGATGGAATTAAGCCTCTAGCATTGAAGCATTGGTACCCTGGGCTAGCTGTTGCTTGGTCCAGCTTTGAGGAGGTTCCAGCTTGGATCCAAATTAGAGATTTGGACCCTATCTTCTTCTCTCGACACATGTTGAGTGTCATTGGAAGTATTATTGGACAGCCTGTGTGTATGGATGATTTTACTGCGAGAGGTAGAAAGCTTTCTTATGCTTGGCTCTTGAACATTGTAAATGTGCAGGATATTCAAAGAGAGGTAGTGATCTTAAAGGGCCCTGATGGCAAGGTGTATAAGTATAAAATATGGTTTGAATGGGTGCCTTGGTGCTGTGCTAAATGTAATGTTTTTGGACATAATGATAGTGTTTGTTGGCACCAAAAGAATAAGACTACTGCCAATAAGATTGACAAGAAGCAAGGGGTGGCTCAAGGGGCCAGAATATGGGTGCAAAAAGGTGACAAAGTGTTGGATAATGGCCAAGACGATATAGCTAATCTGAAAACTGGATCTACTACTGCCACTGTTGAGATTGGAAGTGTGTTGAGTCCATAGAGGATGGAGACTGAAAAAGGAAGCCCTAGCAAGGACTTAGTGAAACAAAGGGGTGGTGTTGATGTTACTCACAAGGTGTCACAGGCCCTAGTTCATAAAGGCAAAGCTAAGAATAAGCAACATAACTCTGGACCTGCCTTAATGAGTACTTATTTCAGTTCTTCACCTCTTACTGAAGGAGTTGGGAGTGGTAGTAGCTCCAAAACTATTCCTCATGGCTGAAGTGTTCTTTGGTGCTTGGAATACTAGGGGATGCTGTTCTCCCCCTAGAATAAAAATGATTAGAGAGCTTGTAAGGAAGAATAGGTTGTGTGTTATAGCTTTCCTGGAGACTAAGATTCCAAAGAATAAAGAACTGGATGTGGCTAGCAGAATGATGTTTAAATGGACTTTTGTGACTAATAGCTCTCCCACTAAGAGAGGAAGAATTTGGCTGACCTGGGACACTGCTATAGTACATGTATTTGTGCTCTACTCTTCTAGGCAATTGATTCACTGCCTTGTGGTCAGTAAGGATGGACAGATTTCTTTCTCATCTTCTTTTGTATATGCTTCTAATGCTTTTGCTGGTAGAATGGAACTCTGGAAAGAATTGGAAAGCATTGCATTGACTGTTAAGGGGCCTTGGACAATTGTTGGTGATTTTAATTGCATACTTTGTCCTGTTGAGAAGATCTCTTATAGACACAGTGTGAGGGTTAGTAGTGAACTTGTTGATGTGCTGGATAAGTTGGAGATGCAGGATCATGTTTTCTCTGGTGCTAAATACACCTGGAGCAACCAACAGGAGGGTGTAGACAGGGTTGCTTGCAAGTTAGATAGAATGCTTGTCAACAAGGATTGGGACAATTCCTTTCCTGCATCAAGGGTCTTCTTTTCTGATCCTAATATTTCTGACCATTCTCCTTGTGTGGTGCAGCTGAATCCTACTAAAGGGATTAAGAGAATTCCCTTCAAATTTAGGAATTATTGGACTGAAGAAGATGATTATGAGGAGCTGGTAAAGAATGCTTGGCAAGGCATAATTCAAGGAACAACTCAGTTTGCGTTGGCAGAAAAACTGAAAAGAGTGAAGGCTGCTTTGAAGAGCTGGAAAAAAGGAAGATTTAGGAAGTTGGAGGTCATGGTTGAGGATTGTGTTGAGAAGCTGAAAGTTGCTCATGTTTCTCTTCAAAATGATTTGTCCTGCCTCATTAAACAACAAGCTGTCTCTAATGCTAAGTGTGAGCTTAATCTAAGGCTGGAACGGTTGCAAAGTTACACTGCTCAGAGAGAAAAAATTGACTGAATTAAATTAGGTGAAGAAACCTCTCCTATGTTCTATAATGGTATTAAATCTAGGAAAGCTAGATGTACTATTTTTACCTTGAAAGATATTATTGGCAGGGCTCTTGAAAGGCAAGAAGATGTTGAGAAGGAAATCCTGGATTTTTATACAGGATTATTTGGTACTGTTGGTCCATATGTAGCTCTTAATTTTGACAGATATGGGGGTGCCAAGATCAGAAGTGAATGCCATGGTAGTTTGTGTGAACAGCCTAGTCAACAAAGTGTTAGAGATGTAGTTTTTGGTTTAGGTAACCTCAAATCTCCAGGGCCAGACGGATTTGGGAGTTGGTTCTATAAGAAGGGCTGGGAAGTCATCCATAAAGATGTTTTGGCGGCTATCTTTGAATTCTTTAGTAGAGGTAGGCTTTTCAGGCAAACAAATGCTACCTTTGTTTGCCTTATTCCTAAAGTTGATCAGCCTTTTTCCATTAAAGAGTTTAGGCCCATCTCTTGCTGTAATACCATGCTGAAGATCATCTCTAAGGTTCTGGTGCAGAAACTTAGGCCTTTACTTGATGAGATAATCTCCATTAATCAGGGTGCCTTTGTACTTGAGAGATCAATTACTCACAATATGATGGTGGCTTAGGATCTGGTGAAGGGGTATGACAGCACTAGGATTTCCCCTAGGTGCATGATCTAGACAGATTTGCAGAAAGCTTATGACTGTGTATCATGGAATTACTTAGAGGAAAGCCTGATTTTTCTCAACTTCCCTAGGCAGCTCATCATGTGGATTATGGAGTGTGTTAGAACTCCTTGTTTTTCTGTGATCATCAATGGTGAAGCAAGAGGTTTCTTTGAAGGGAAGAGAGGGCTTAGGCAGGGAGATCCTCTCTCTCCTTTCTTCTTTGTCATTGTTATGGAATTATTTGCTAGAAAGATGAAAAAGATGAGTGCTGATAGGGATTTCAGATTCCATCCCAAGTGCAAGCAGCTGGAGTTGACCAATATTGCCTTTGCAGATGATCTCCTGCTCTTTTGCAAGCCTACTACTCCATCCCTCAAGTTGATTAAGCAGTGTTTGACTGAGTTTGGTCAGGAATATGGATTAGTTGCTAATGCAGCCAAGAGAAAAGTCTTTTATGGTAGACTGAGTGATGACAGAAAGACAGCTTGCTCTTCTGTTTTAGGATTCAGCCAAGGACCATTCCCTGTGAGATACCTTGGGACCCCTTTTCATTCTAGAAAATTGAAGGTGAGTGAACTTACTCCTTTGCTTAATATAATTAGGAGTGTGATTCAAGATAGGAGTGCTAGGAAGCTGTCTTATGCAGGTAGGGCTCAAGTTATAGGAGCTGTCATAGAGGGTGTTGTTTCTTTTTGGATGCAAGTGATCTTTATTCCTAAGAAAGCCATAATGAAGATTGAAGCCCTTTGTAGAGCTTATCTTTGGTCAGGAGAAGTTGAGAGTAAAAGATGTTTGGTTGCTTGGGAGGCAGTGTGCAGGCCTATCAAGGAGGATGGCTTGAACTTTAAAGAGTTGCTCTCTTGGAATAAAACCCTCATGTTTAGACTACTTTATGACTTGCATAAAGGTAAAGAGAACTTTTGGACTTTATGGGCTAGAAAACATCTCACCAATGGGCAATCTGTATGGTTGGTGGATGCTCTTCCTTATAATTATGTGGTCTGGAAACAACTTCTTATGGTTAGAGATAAAGTTCTGGTGCAGAGGAATGGTCAAGCTATTGATGAGCAGTTTCTGTCCAAATGCAATGGGAGAATGTATAGTCAATACCTCTATGAATTGCTTAGGACCCCTTCCCTTGAGCTTCCCTGGTGTACTGTCTTATAGGATGGCATTCATCCTCGAAGATGGAGTTTCATGTGTTGGTTGGCTACTCTTGGAAGACTTCCTACTGCAAGCAAGCTTCACAAGTGGGGTGTGCTTCCTTCTGCCACTTGTTTCCTTTGCCATGATGCTGATGAAGAACATTTATGGTTTGGCTGTCCTGTTACTAGTAAGGTTGCTCACCTTGTTCTGCAGTGGCAAGGGATAAGTACTAAGAAGAGAAGGCTGACAGATTGGTGGACTTGGTTTGCTCAATGTGATAAGAGAAGTAATAATATCTATAGAAGCAAGTTGTTGTCTGTCATGGGGATTGTCTACCACTCCTGGAGGATGAGAAATGAGATCATTTTTAGAGCTGGCAAGGTCTCTCCTGAGCAATGTGCAGCTAACATTATGGAGGAATGTAAGTTCAGAATTCTTAAAAAATTGAAGCTTACAGGAAGAAGAGGGAGAGCCATAAGGAGAAGAATTAGGATTTGATTTTCTTAGCATGGTTTAGTTTTGCTTGTATTTTGCCTTTTGTTTTAGGCTTGTAAGGCTTGCTTTGTTTTGTTTCTGTTTTTGTTGTGTTTGGTTTGTTGTTGATTTGGTTTGTTGTTGTTTTGTTTTTGCTTGTTTCTTCATGCATTGGTGTGTGTATATAGGACGTTGGGCCTTATTACCAACTATCAATACAATTTACCATTTGGCTAAAAATCAAACTTTCAATTTCATAGATGTCAAACTAATATATGATAGAATTTCTACTAAACTTATATATAAAATACATCTTATATTCATTTTTGTAATTAGTATATTATTTTTATGACTTTGCATATATAATATGACATATAAAAATTTATGGCCCAAAACCATACAATATATACAATTTTCAACTCACAATACATGTGCTTTAATAATTCAACCCACTATATTATATTATTACACATACATATTTTATTAACAATTTAGTGAAATTTCAGACTAATGTATCTTAACAAACTTAATTTATATAAACTTGAGATTTTCTTCTAAACTTTTCAATTTTAACAACTCATCTTAACAACAGTTATATCATATCAAATTTTTAACGAATTTTGTATATTGTACGTTCCCATTTAACAATTTTTATTTGATTATAATTTTCTATAAAAAAATAAATGGTCTCCATTCGATTTTACAATGTTTCTATGGGCTTATTAATTATCATTTTGCTAAATGTAATTTTCAATTTTAAAAAATTAAATTGAGTTTGTTAATCACAAAGAAAATATTCACTAATAAACCGTGAAATATCAATTATAAATTACCAAGAAAATTTTGTTAAATCAAACAAAAAGTTTAACTAAAAAATCCAATTAAATCTTTGTTGTAACAAACTTTCAATTTCATATGATTATACACATTATCAAAAGTAAATTAAATGTAGTACATATACAAATTTTAAAAGTATTTGAATTTGAGATAACTTTACACCTACATAAATAAGCCACTACTGATTAATTAATTATTCAAATAACTTTTCAGTTATCGTTTTCTAGAAGTAAGGATATAAATTAAAATTAAAATTTTACAGCTTTAGACGAGTCCATTATGTAATTAGAAAAAACAAAATAAAATGTGATTTATCAAGCTGATTTGTAATGATTTTTTTATATATAATTTGCTGAATTATTTCATATAATTATTTTAACAAAAAGTTAAAATATCAAAATTATTTTTCTCCCTTCGTTTGATCTCATATCCCCTTTCTGGACACCAAAACAATCATGGACCAACTTTGCTTACGTGTTATTTTGCGATTAATCCTATTTTTAGTTTACTTTTTTCATTAAACTAACTAAATTTGTATTATAAAAATCTTCAAAATTTCATCAAATAACTCAATTTTTTTTTATGAACAGTACCTTTGATCTAATATAATTTTTTTATTTGGATATTAATTTTCACATTTATATTCTACGATAAAATTGTTTTATAAATATTGTATCTTAATATTAGGGTCAAATATATTATACATTGTGAATCGGTCGAGTGTGTGAAAACACTTCCTGATGTCGAATTCCAAAAACAGATGCATGGAACTTTAAATTGAGCTTGCCTTTTATTTTATCTTTTTTGAGTAATTAAATTGAAAATAACTTTTTTAATAATCATTGAACTAAATATATATATAAATATTGAGTTCAACCTTATTTTTCAATAACTTTTTTTAACATTTATTATAATAAAGACATATGAGATAATATCATGTTTATTAGGTTGATGTCACTTCTTTAGTTCTTTTTCATATGCAAATGAAATATCTAAAACATAATATTTTATATCATAAAGTAGCTTGATATGATAAATATTGGTTTTGTAACCTTACATATATTATTATTTTCGTAAATATTAAGAAATCATTGTTTTATTTTGTGATTTTTACAAGTATCGTTGAGGGTGTAACAACAATTTCGGATCTCCATTGTTTATCTACATATATTTTCTTGAAAAAAATAAATCTTATTTTGATATAATATTTTTTTTAATTTACATTGTCCTTATTCATTAATTATACATATATAATTTTAATTTTTATAATTTTAAAATCTTCACCTCACTTTATTTTATCCATGTTTAACCAAAACTTGATTTGAAGGTATAATATAGTAACTAAGATTTGAAATTTTGATTATGAGTTGTTCAAATATAAAACTAATAATAAAAAAAAAATTTGTTATAATACTTAATATTGATCATGTTCACGATTTTGTCAATTTTATTTTTAATTTTTTTTCCTATTATAATCCAAACACGAGTTATACATATTATTAGGGGTGTTCATCTGGTCCAGACCGAACCGGATTTTTTCAAAAGTGTGGACCGGAGACTAGACTGGTTTAGACCGGATATTATTTTTTAAAAATTAAATCAAATTCTTATTTAATATCTAAAAAAATATCTAAAAAACATTTATACTCCTAACTTATTAACTTAAGGAAACAATCTATAAAAAAATAACATTTAAACTCCTAACTTATTATTTGTTTTAAAAAAAAAATGGTACAATCGGTCCAGACCGATTTTTTTCCGGGTTTGGACCGGACCGGAACCGGATTAAGGGAAAAATCTGGACCGGAGACCGGATGCCACGTATAAATAATTTTGTAAATCGGGAATAATTTTATCGAGATTCTTAGATTATTAATCATTATAATATATCTATATTAACTATATTCTAAATGAGTCTACATAAATTCCTACATATCATAGCATATCATTTCCAATGATCGAACGATAACTATATTTTTATAAAAAAAAAACTTCGATATAACATTAATTTAATTCATTCATAAATACTTTTTTTAATTTTCCCAAATTACATTTACCCGTACTAGGTACAGGTTCTACAGTACTTTATCACTAACAATCCAATAGAAATCTTCTCAAGGTGAAACTTGTTTAGGGCGAAAAAGATCAAACCGACCTGAATCGCTTAAAGAAGGGCAACTAGACAACAGTTAGATCGAATATATCTAGATAATCCAAATCAAATAAAAGAGAGAATGTGACAAGTCGGGAGTATCGTGTGAGCTGGCCTGGCCCCTCCGTGTAGAGGGTCGATCGAATCAAAGATGAGAGATGTCGGACGCTTCAAATGTTAGAACAACGACTCCGAACCGATGAACTTAGATCAATATAGAGAGGGAGATGTAGTTGATTGTATTATTTCTGAGAGTACCTATTTTTTACAATGATCTTTAGAAACCCTTTATATACATTCAATCCTTAGGAAAATTTGGGCATTTACTCATCCGTGATCTTTGCTGGTCGACTTTAGTTGTCGGATTTGCCATAATCTTATGGAATTTATGAATCGATCTTGCAGGCTCGTAGCCGTTGTATGGGATCTGGACTTTTTTGTAATGCTCCCGATCACGGTGTTGTCTTGTCTTTGGCTCCTATCGTCTGATTTTGGTCTATTCGTCGTCTGGTTGTTTCATCGACTGGTCGCTTTGACAAAAATAGATATCTTCGTGTTTTGGGCCATTTCTTCTGAAGGCCCACTAAAATCATGGCCCAACAATTTCCCCAAGGAATCGAGCTGGGCCGAAGATGGCAGTTTGAGGGACGGTTGGATTCCTTCATCTCTGGGACGTGATCTTCTCTTGGGAGATTTGTTGCAGGGGATCGATGATGTGTCGCCTCCTTATTGGTTTGCCAGGCTTGACTGCGGTTTTAAAGAGTTTCCCATAAATGGCCATCACTTCCCTTTCTTTTCGTCATCATCTCTTTTGGACTCTCGAAAGGTCTTTTCGATCGAAGGTAAATGATCTCTTTCCCAATTTGTTTTCCTTTGCGTTTATACTATGTCGTCTTTGAAGTCGAGGACGTCCAAGGCCTTGCCTTCCGGCGTCGTCGAAAAGAGTAGCGATCTCTCCCCCTCAAACCTCCTCAGTGCAGAAGATTCTTTGGCCGGAACACAAACCCAATCGGAGTTAGAGGTGATTCTGGAAGTGGGTCAATTTCCCTCTGAGACGGTGGCTCGTCTTCCTCTGCCCCAGGAGCGGGCCAATGGGTATCGTGATGGGTGGATTTGCTTCTTTGAGTACCCTTTCAGGATTGGTCACTCTTTTCCTTTCTCGAATCTGGTGAGAAATTTCTTGTCTGTTCTCAACTTTGCTCCGTGTCAGGTGATGCCCCATGCATGGCGCCTTCTTAGGGTAGTTGATCTTTTGGTGTCTAGTGTCGAAGTTGACTTTGATTTTGATATTCTCTGGTATTCTTACTACTTGAGTAGTCGAGGCTCTTCTCGTTTTCAACTGTGCCTTATACCGGATAGGCAACCAATTGCTTTAAACCTCAATGTCAATGACCGTGGATGGAGGTCACGTTTCTTCTTTGTTGAAAAAAAATCGCTTGAGGGGGGTTTCGACTGCTCTTTCTTGCGTGACGTTTGGAGGACGACAGGTATTTAGTCTTTGTTTTTCGTGTGCTTCGACACCTTTGTTAACCGGCGCTTACATGTTTTCTTTTTCAGTACCTGGTCCAGAGGAGGAGACAGATTCTGATTTTGCCGTTGTCATTGGGGTTTTGCTTGCTTTCTCTAAGGCCGATCGATCGTTCAAGAATGTGAACTACTTAGCCCTTTCTCCGAATATGGCGACTCCATCTACTTTCGTTACCAAAGGCACGTGTTTGTTCTTTAAGGTATGCATGTGTGTGGTCTTTGTAGAAACCATATGCTTATTCGTTTGCACTTGCCTGACAGTATCTCGGGGGGCGAGGTGGAGTGCTTGCTTGTCTGGGAAGAGTCTCTTGGATCAAAATTTGGCAATGAAGGCATCTTCGTCGATTAAGTTAGATGCTAAGGTCCCCTCGTCGGCTAAGATCGTGGCTTTGGACTCGCCATCGTCTAAAAACTCAGGGGCAAAGAGGAAGGCGACAGACATTCCAGAGCTTTCTGTGGGCATGGTGAAGAAGAGAGATCTGGGAGATTTGCTTCATACTCTGGATTCCGAGGCTAAGAAGGAGATTGGTGACTTGCACCCTGTCGATTGTATTGACGAGGCTGGGGCTGCCGTCTGGCGGGTAAGAAAAGAAGACAACTTTGTCTTTGAAGTGTCTTCATAATGTGTATGTGTTTGAACATATGTCTTGTTGCTTTCGTAGGCTCTTCAGTATTCGCTTGTCGATTTTTCTACTATGCAAGAGCTGAGCGATGGTGCTGAGAAGCGTATTGCCGAGGTCGAGAGCCGGATTGCCGAGGTCAAGATCCGGCTAGAGGTGGCTAATGGACGTGTCAAGGCGGCCGAGATCAAGCGGGCCTCGGCTGAGAAGAAGCTAGTGGAGACCGAGAAGAGTTTGGTCGAGTCGCAGGCCCGTTTTGGGGAGCTAGAGCGCAGTGCCGATGATGCTCGTATGAAGGATGCCCAGGTCGCTACCGACGTTGGGACGTATTTCTACCTTAAGTCCTGTATTGAGATGATGGAGGAGTATGCCTCAGGGGGTCAGTCGTTTTGGAACATCGAGGATGCGAGGGCAAATATGGATCTTCTGTACCCTAGCGGTAATCCCGGCAACGAGTTGTTCAAGGTTATGGGACTTGGTGAAGACGAGCATGGAGAGGAAGCTGGTCCCGTGGTGGTCGAGGAAGTTGTCGAAGAGGCGACGAAGGAGCTCCCTGAAGCGGCCGAGGGCAAGGATGCCGCTCCTGTTGAAGTTTGTGAAAGGTCAGGCGAGTCTTGATCTTTGTTTTAGGCGAAAGACATCGTTTCCCTTTGCTGTTTTGTGTATGTTGTGCCCCATTGTAGAGATGGGATGGACAATATTGTGGCGACCCGTCTACCATCGCGGGTCACGGGTTTTGTAAAACGTTTTAGTCGTTTTTCGAAGTACCTTGTGTTTGTTTCGCGTTCGTCTCTGCGTGTTCTGTTTTATGGGTAGACTTTGTTGTTTTGTGCACTAAGGTCGTAGATTTGTCTAGTGTAGACATAGAAAACATTAGACTTCGTTTCATTATCGCGGCATGCTTTACAGGGGATCGTCCTTGCATTTGTGTCTATGTGTTTTGTTGGATCGTTTCTAATGAAAGCAGTCGTGACGCCTTTGATCTGTGTCGAATTTACCCGTGTGCTCCATCTAGTAGGGCTTTCCGCGTTTGTGTAGAAAAGGGAGGCCTGCAAATGTTTACGTTTATGTTTAGTCATGACTTAGTGTTATGCCGAGGAGGAAAGCAATATGTTTTATTGCGTGGATGTAACAAGGTGTTACGACCTTATGTATTGTGTAAGGTTGGCGGTGTGCTGACGTGCCTTTGTTGTTCATCTCCTCGTGTTCCGATCGATCGTGTAAGTGTAATGTAAGCGCTTTTTGTGTGACTGGATCCAGCTTGTATGTCTATTGCTTCGTCTTGGAGGCCTCTTATTCATGTTCAGTATTTCCAAATGGATCGTGTTCCAGCTTCTTGAGATTGGTTGTCCGTCCTTTGTTTTTAATCGATAAGCCCCTTGTCCGACGACCTCTTTGATGAGGTAAGGTCCTTCCCATTGGGGTGCCAACTTTCCGTCGGTTGGGTCTTTAGTTTTTTGGAATGTTTTCCTTAGGACCTAGTCCCTTAGCTTGAAGACTCTGACTCGGACGTTCCTGTTGTAACTCCGGGCGACTTGTTGTTGGTATCAGACCATTCTGATCCTTGATTTTTCCCTGGTCTCGTCGATGGTGTCGAGGTTGTGGGCCAACTCGACATCGTTTTGCTCCAGGGTCTGGAGTCCGTACCTGGCAGTCGGGACGAGTAGCTCGGTGGGGATGACTGCTTCACTTCCGTAGACTAGCAAAAAATGGCTTTGCCCCGTTGCATTTTTAGGTGTCGTCTTGTCTGACCATAGTATCAAGGAGAGCTCGTCAGCCCATTTGCCTTTTGCCCCTATGAGACATTTTTTGAGATTGTTGATAATGATCTTGTTGCTGGATTCTGCTTGCCCATTGAATTGCGGGTATCTTGGTGTGGATGTAACTAGCGTAATGTTCCATTGTTAACAGAAGGATCAAGTTTGGCTACCGATGAATTGGGAGCCATTGTCGCATACGATCTCTGAAGGGACGTCAAATCTGCATAGGATATTACATTTTATGAATGAGATGACGTGTTTTTCTTTTACCTCTCGATATGCTTCGGTCTCTATCCATTTAGAGAAATAGTCAGTCATAGCTAAGAAGTATACGCGCTGTCCTGACGCTGGTGGTAATTTCCCGACGATGTCCATCCCCCATCGCATGAAAGGGCCATGGGGCCAGGGTTGGATGCAGCATTTCCGACGGTTGGCGTATGACGGGCACATGCCGTTGGCAGGCGTCGCATCTTCGGACATATTCCGTCGCGTCTTTGTTCATTGTGGGCCAGTAGTATCCTGTTCTGAGAGCTTTATCGGATAGGATTTGTCCTCCGGTGTGGTTCCCACACTCTCCGTCGTGCAAGGATTGCAAGACGCATTGTACTTCGGATGTTTCGAGGCAGCATAGGTACAAACCTGTGATAGATCGTTTGAACAGTATGTTATCTTTAAGTCTTTTAGCTTGTACCTTGAGTCTTTTAGCTTATGCTTTGTCGGTTGGGAGAGTTCCATCTCTGAGCTACTTGATGTAGGGGGCGGTCCAATCGTCTTGGTTGCCTACCAAGTTTTCTTCTGTATGGTCGCCTACCTCTGCTGAGACGACTTCTTCTAAGGGTAGTTCACTCGCTGTTTGGATGTCATCGGGGCCAGGTGTCTTGAGGATTTTGGGGACGGCTGGTGTGGTGACATGTGCCAGCGGAATGGAAGAGAAGTCGTTAGGATGCAAGGTGGAGCCAAGGTTCGCTAGGGCGTCGGCTTACGTGTTGAGGTCGCGTGGGACTTATCGTATAGTGAATCTTTGAAATTTGCTTGCCAACTTTTTGACGACATCGAGGTATGCCATCATTCTGTCGTCTTTGGCGGCGTATGAACCTTGTACCTGGTTGACGATTAAGAGGGAGTCGCATGTTACTTCTAGGTCTAGAATCGCCAGGTCATGTGCGAGTGATAATCCGAACACGAGGGCTTCGTATTCTGCTTCGTTGTTGGTCGCGTCCCATTCACATCTCACAGCTTGGGCTATATGATCCCCCTGTGGAGATTTTAGCACGACGCCTAAGCCGACTCCCCTTACGTTTGACGCTCTATCTGTATGGAGTTGCCACGTGCCCCTGTTTTCTTCGACCTTTAGCTTTTCGACTTCTTTCGTGGCTTCTTGTTCCAATGTTGGGCTGAAATCGGCCACAAATTCGGCTAGATCTTGAGATTTGATCGCCGTCCTTGGTTCGTAGTCGATGTCGAACCCGCTGAGATGTATGGCCCATTTGGCCATTCGTCCTGTAAATTCGGGTTACCTCATGACTGTCTTCATTGGATGGTTAGTTCTCACAATAATAGTATGTGATTCGAAGTAGGGTCGAAGTTTATTCGAGGCCATGACCAATGCTAAGACCAGCTTTTCAAGTGGTGTGTACCTGGTTTTTGCGGGGAGTAAGGAGCGACTCACATAGTAGACCGGTGATTGCTTACCATCTTCTTCCCTCGTCAGTACTGCGTTGACCGATGATTCTGATACGGCCAGATAGAGTGGTAACGACTCGTCGTCTTTTGGTTTGGCCAATAGGAGTGGACTCGCTAAATATGCCTTTAGGTCCTGAGAAGTCTGCTCGTGTGTAGCTGTCTAGTCGAATGATTTGTTCTTCTTCAGGGCCTCGTAGAAGAGCTTGCACTTATCCGGTGACTTGGATATGAACCTATTCAATGCCACTACTTATCCCGTTAGCTTCTGGACGTCCTTAACGCACCGAGGGGACCTGAGGTTGACGATTGCCCTGACTTGGTCGGGACTTGCTTCGATCCCTCTTTGTGTGACCATGTAGCCTAAGAATTTCCCTGAGGATACTCCGAAAGAGCATTTAGTCGGATTTAACTTCATGTTGTACCTTTTTAGTACCTCGAAGGCTTCCTTAAGGTGTTCGATGTGGTCCCCCGCTGCTTTGGATTTGACGAGCATGTCATCGATGTAGACTTCCACGGTGTCGCCGATCTGTTCTTTGAACATCTTGTTCACCAACCTGTGGTACGTGGCCCCTGCATTTTTTAGTCCGAAGGGCATTACTTTGTAGCAGTTCGTACCTTGGCTTGTTATAAAGGTTGTCTTCTTTTGATCATCGGGATCCATGAGGATTTGATTGTATCCACTGAACGCGTCCATGAATGTCAGCATTTCGTGCCCAGAGGTCGCGTCAACCATTGCGTCGATGTGTGGTAGTGGAAAAGAGTCCTTTGAACAGGCTTTGTTTAGATCTGTGAAGTCGATGCATACTCTCCACTTCCCGTTATTCTTTTGGACCACGACAACGTTAGCTAACCAGTCGGGATATTTCACCTCCCTTATTTTACCTGTCTCAAGTAGGTTTTTTACTTCATCGTCCACGACTTTGTTACGCTCGGGTGCAAACTTCCTCCTTTTTTGCTTGACTGAAGGGTACGTGGGATCTACATTTAACTTGTGAGTAATAATATTTGGGGAAATCCCCACCATGTCTTCGTGTGACCAAGCAAAATAGTCAGTGTTGGATCGCAAACAGGAAATTAAACTTGCTCTAGTCGAATCGTTTAGATTTGATCCGACCCTTACTGTTTGTGTTGGCTTTGAGGGGTCCAACGCGATCTCATCGAGTTGTTCCATTTCTGGTTCGATGTATCGCGGGGTCCCTTTGCCATATTATGATTGCTACGCGGACGATTTGTTGACTGCCCCTTTCATTGAAGTGACGTAACATTCCTTGGCGGGTCTCTAGTCGCCTTTTATTTCCTATACCCCCCATTTGGTAGGAAATTTTATCGTCTGGTGGTAAGTGGAAGGTACAACTTTCATGGCATGGATCCAGGGTCTGCCAAGGATTGCGTTGTATGGAGATGGGCAATCGAGTATTAAGAATTTTACCTGTTGGTTGACTCCACCGGCGTACGTTGTTAACACGATTTCGCCCTAGGTGTACTTCTCCACTGAATCCGACTAATGGGGTGGAGTTTCTGGTTAAGTCATCCTCACTTAAACCCATTCCTTTTAAGGCGTCTAGTGTCAACAAGTTGGTGGAGCTGCCTGTGTCAATGAGAACGCGACGGATAAGGCAATTGCTAATTGAGAGTGAGATTACCAAACCGTCGTGGTGGTCGCCCGGTTCTTGAGCCTCCGAATCATCGAAGGGGATGGTCGGAGCGTCGGAAATTTGTAACTGTCTTGTCTCTACCAGGGCTGGTTTGTTGCCTCTGCTTTCTCGAGCATATCTTTTGGCGGCTGAGTACGTGTTTCCACATACGTCCGACCCTCTTGAAATGGTGTTAACAATTTTTACAGGAATCGGAGAGGACGGTTTGTCGGATGTTACCTGGTCCCTTCGATCGAGGGTCACTTTGGCTTTATCCGAGATGACGTCGCGCAGTAACCCTTGCGCGAGGAGTCTCGCAACTTCTTTGCGAAGGGCTATGCATTCGTCCGTCGAGTGCCCATGATCTCCGTGAAACTCGCACCATCGGTTCATGTCTTACCGGACGTCTGGCTTGTCGCTCTTCCGAGGCCATCTTACTTCTTTTCCGTACTTGTCGAAGCTTTTTACGAGCTCCGATATGGATATGTTTGTAACACCCCCAACTTATTGTCGGAAATGCCACACGCCAGTGACCTCAGACGTTACTGTCCGATGTCACCCTAGGGTTTAATTGGAACAATTAAACTTAAAGGAACATATTAATTAACGAAAGATTAAACAGCGGAAGACATTTAAATTTGAAACTCAACCCTTTTATTAAAAGATCTCTCATCAAACGAGAGTAGCGTTTTTACAACAAAGTTAAATCTTAGCGGAAGACGTATAAATTACACAGCGGAAGACTCTAAGAATAAACCTATTACATGACTAGGTTATAAAAATACATATTAAAGTAATACTTAACGACCTCGAAATACCGACACTTAAATCTGCAACTGCAAGCCTCTTCTTCAATTGCTTACTTCGAGTCTTCGGGGACCAACCACTGATGTGCCGTATAGGACGGATGACACCAGCCAACCATGCAAGGAATAAAACCCGATTGGTTAGTCTAATGAAAGACTATGCAAGGGTGAAAACGTAATGGTTCTAGTGATCGTAACCGTTTACTATCATTGTCCCTCGAATAATAACCGAAGGAACGATACATAACCTGAAACTTTCACGAAATGATTAGAATTTAGGCATGCACTGAAAAAGAAGACTCCAAAGGAATTGAGTCTTATGGGAAACGTATGAAGAGAAGACTCCATTAGATTGAGTCTTATGGGAAAGTATGACAAATGTTTGGGAATATTATAGTTTTCATACAAGCGTTTAAAAATGACTTGATCATTTGGGTCAACGACTAACCTCACCGCACAATGCGAATCCAGATTGGAAAGAAGACTTACTCTAACCGAAGTCCGGGCGGTTTCCACGTTGTACTCCTCACCCGAGGGTATATTAATTATGTGCATAATCACACTTATCTTGTTTAATTCCAAAATGCATATTTACGTTAAAGCTTTTATCATATAGATATATCATCTCGATACGAGAGATATCTTGGGAATAAATCCTGATTGTTGGCACCAGCTGTGTGCACCTCCCCTATACTCGGATAGGGGATAGTCATGACCAGGAAAGGGTGTTAGGGCTTGGACATCCTATCCACCACGGTTATAAAGAAACGGCTAGACCTCGCAAGGTACATAGCGTTCCTACGAATACTCGTTCTAACTATGTATGTATAAGTTCACACATAAAATCCACACCAATACCATCATGGTAATAACAGATACAATAGCATTGTTTCTAGCAATATATACAACCTATCATAATATCACATTTTATATCATATCATTTATAAAATATGTTTCCAAACGAAAACAATAATTCATCCCAATTTAATTAACAATCCGAAATAATTGATAATTAACGGAAACATGGAATGATAAGCAAGAGCGAACCGCCACTTGCCTTGATCGAGATGAACGAATGACGACGGGTTTCTGGGTCCGAAAGCTGGGAACGGAAATCGGGTTACATATTCCTATGACGACAACGAACCCACAACGAAACCCTAGGTTAGATTCGATAAATAATAATACGAATCTAAGGAAACGAACGGAAACGAAAGAAACGAGGGTCCCATCTGTGACCGGATCGTCCAAGGCCATGATCGTGTTTGCTAAGGCAAACCGCGGTCGCGGCTTGGATTCCGCGGTCGCGGATGTCTGGACACGATCTACGGTCGCGGATGTTCATGTCCGCAGTCGCGGACATGAATCCGACGAACCCTAACGAATCAAATCTCACCGGCGATGACGATGACAATGGCTCCGACTAGAGGGCTTCTACCACCACCACCACGACGCTTCCAAAGCACCACTAATCGGCCACGAAGAACTCCGGCGAAGGCTGCAAATTTTGGCGACAAGCTCACGAACTCCGGCGAAAGAAAACGAGAAAACGGGAGAGATTTGAGATCGAATCGGATGAGATTTCCGAGGCCTTGGCCTGCCCCTTTTATAGGGCAATCGGAGCTCAACCCCCGGCCAGACGAAACGCATGCAATTAATTCTCTCTACAATAAACTAGTCCCAAACAGTTCTTAGAGTATTGAAGTTGCTACACATGAATTAGGTAACTCAAACAGTAATTACCAAACCCTAGCAATAGACAGTTACCAATAACAACTAGTTGCGTCCAACAAGCGAAATCAGTAAGAATCAATGGGATGAAGCACAAGAGAATCAATACATTCAAAGGAAAAGAAATAGAATTAGAATCTCACAACCATTATTCAAACCAAGGCTTCAATTGTCGGACTAAGCATAAGTGCTTAGTTCTTCATAGTTAAAAGGAAAAACAATACTCAATGGAAACAACGATAATCATAAAATGGCTAGGGAAAACTAGGTTAAGAACCCTAGAAAACAAAGTAAAGATAACCCAAAATAAACCAAAAAGAAATAAAATATAAAGTATGAAATAATAAAAGAAAATCAAAATTGAAAATAATAGAAATAAGAAACTCGGAAATCTTCTCGCAGACCGCCTCCGTGTCCTTCCGCGGTCACGGCACCAAATCCGCGGTCGCGGATAATGGATCTTTGCTCTCGACATTTGCACAGGTGGGATTTTCCGCGGGCGCGGATGACTTCGCCGCGATCGCGGAAGTGGCATTCGCTGGTCCGCGCCTCACCTTTCGCCGCGGCCTCTTCGTGCACTCCTTCTTGGTCGCGGTAGCCTGCGGATGTTGTCTTCTCCTCCTTCGTGTGGATTCTTCTTTGTCTTCCTTGGTCTCCTCAAGTGGTCGACTCCTCTGGTTTCTATAAATCTTCGTTTAAGCTTCTCTAAACCACCATATCCACACTTCTTCTCTCCAACTCCATCTCATTATGGCTGGCATTCAACCTTCATCTTCTACCTTTCCACACTCAGAAATATGCTTAAACGAACCCAGAAAATTGTAGCAAGTTTCCAAGCTCACGACACAAATCGCAAGGAAACACAAGGCACAAGACAACAATCGGCTAGAACTCACTTGCAACGGTTGTAACTTGAAATTCTAAGCCAGATTTAGGATGTACCTCACGTAGCTCTGATACCACATGATGCGTGAGGATCGGGATGCATTCTTCGGTGCGAGGGAGTCTAGAAGAGCCAAAGGAAATGGTGAGACAACACCAAACCGGCAAGGAATCTTGGCGTCGGCGAGAGAGATTTTGAGGGTAACTTTGGGCGCTCCTTAGGTCGATTATTTGGGTGATCTTGAAGTGAACCACGAGAGGAATGAAGGGAGACTGAGAGGGCGGAGAGATCGGTCTCAAGTCGAAAGGATATGGACTTGCAAGAGTCGGATATGACACACCTCTTCTTGCAAGAACTAGTGAAGGATTTGCCTTGGACATTACGCACCAAAGGAGATCCTTGCACGAAGGTTGATACCACTCACAACCTGTATTTTGTAGCTACTAAAAGAGAGAATCAAACACAGAAATTCTGCAGAAAAACCATGGATAAAAACGAGAAGGAAACAAGGGTTATGTTCAAGTTTTAGCATGCCAAAAACAAGGACCGGCTACAACCTATTTATACCTGAACCTTTAATTCTGGAATTCAACCATAATATAGTCAAGACTAAGGTAGAAAATGCCATGAAGACCAACACAAAAATCGGCAATAAATGCCCCTTCAATACAAGCCCCACACGGCTAAGGAATCCTTGCGCCTAGCCCGGTTGTTGCACCAAGGCACACATGGCCTTCTCTTCCATGTGGCTCGGTTCTCCCATGGTCATTAGGCCAGCCTAGAGTCCCTCTTGCAATGCTCGAGCCCGAGCTCGAGTGATCCGTCCCGGAAAGACCCGAGCGTCGGCCTCCCTTGCGCCAACAATAGGTGTGCGGCACTTCCTTGCTTCAAATCCAGTTTCGTAGGCGTTCTTGTGCTCAATATCTCTTAGAGGACCAGTGGAGTCATCCCCCAAAAGATGGATCAGAGAGTTGTGAGAATTGCCGGACCAATTTCCATGCCCTAGCTCGGATGCACTAGACACGGCGGGGATGGTGCTTGAGTCTCCATGGCTTGAATGGCTTGAGTCTTGCTCGAGATGCGACATAGTCACATCATCCTCCCATTCTTGAAAAGGATTCGCCCACGAATCTTGATCCTGAAATTCATCATCATTGTCAAGAAAGAAAGGTGCAAGATCGGATACGTTGAATACCTCATGAACGACATAGCTTGGTGGTAACTCGATCTTGTATGCATTATCATTGATTCGCTCCAAAACCTGAAAAGGACCATCACCCCTTGGTTTGAGTTTGGAGTTCCGAAGTGACGGAAAACCCTCCTTCCTCAAGTGCACCCATACGAGGTTGTCGGACTCAAAAATGACCTCCTTACGCCCCTTGTTGGCTTGGCGCACATATTGCATTGTGCGCCTCTCCAATTGAAGGCGTATATCCTCGTGAATCTTCTTGATCCTAACAGCATGATCAAGTCCTTCACAGCTCTCTCGGTCCTTAGTTGCATAAAGCATCAAGTCAAGTGGTGTAATGGGGTTGTGCCCATAAACCACCTCAAAAGGAGTCTTCTTGGTGGCTGAATGCACTGAGCGGTTGTATGCAAATTCTATGAATGCTAGGCACTCTTCCCACCTACGCATGTTAGTAGACAAAAGAGAGCGCAAAAGAGAACCAAGGGTACGATTCACTACCTCGGTTTGTCCATCCATTTGTGGATGACAAGTGGTGGAGAAGAGAAACTTTGTTCCCAACTTAGCCCAAAGTGTCTTCCAAAAATAGCTCAGGAATTTGACATCACGATCTGAAACAATTGACCTAGGGACTCCATGCAATCTCACAAGAATTACCGGAACCCCGCAAGGACTGAGGCTCTCACGCACATAGCCCTTGTCGAGGAGCTCTTGCACTTGACGTTGAAGCTCCTTGGCCTCCTCGGGGTTGGACCTATAGGCTGGACGGTTCGGTAGTGTAGCCCCCGGGACAAAGTCGATCTGATGTTCTATCCCACGAATTGGTGGTAAACCACTTGGCACCTCGTCTTGAAAGAGATCCTCATAATCCTGCAAAAGACGAGAGATAGGTGAGGGAAGATTATCCAACTCCTGAGAAGACAAATATACATCATGATACAAGAGTAGGAGACAAGTGTTACTTCCCCGGATGGCGTGGACAACTTCCTTAGGCTTGGCCAAAAGGATTTGGTTGGAAGTGCCCACGCTACCACCAATGGCCAGCTTCTTATTCTTCTTCTCCTCACGACCTTGGTGCTTTTTCCGCTACTCCTTGGCCACATGATCAAGCATGATCTCATGAGGAGACAAGGGGTGCAAGGTGACCTTCTTGCCATTCTTGTGGAAGGAGTACTCGTTCGAGATGCCATCATGAATAACGCCCCTATCATATTGCCAGGGTCTTCCAAGAAAATGGTGACATGCGGTCATCGGGACCACATCACACTCAACCTCATCCATATAAGGACCTATGGCAAAAGAAATAACACAACTTTCCCTAACTTGAATAGGAGAGTTAGAATTGAGCCAACACAAAGGGTAAGGCATAGGATGGGGAGAAGTAGGAATCGAGAATCGCTTAACTACCTCCTCATCGATGATGTTACAACAAGATCCCCCATCGATGATTACACTACATACCTTATCCTTGATGGCGCAACGGGTATGGAAGATGGTTTCCCGCTGACTTGGAGTGGTGAAGCTCTCCGTCATGAACAAGGTTCTTTGGATGACGAAGCACTCACCCACGGCTGCCACTACATGGAGCTCTTCTTCCTCCTTTTGCTCCTCGGGCTCTTCTTCTACTTGCTCAGCCGGTTCCTCTTCAAATTCTTAATCACCTTGAGAATTGAGGAGCACCTTCCTTTGATTAGGGCAGTCCCGGGCATAGTGGCCTCGCCCAAGACACTTGAAGCATTTGAAGTCGCCCGCTCGGTCCCCATATTCTTGCTTTGGCCGAGGTGGTGGAGCATCTTTCCTAGGCTGCGAGGGTGGCAACTCACGCCTATACTTTTGCTTCCTTGGTAGGTTGGAGGTGGCATTAGGTGTAGAGGAAAGCCACGGCCGAGAGGTGGAGCTCGGTTGCCTCCTTTGAGGTTGGTTCTTGTTGACATGATTCATGTAGTGTAGAACCTCCTCAATACTTGTACCCCAGACGAAATTTTGCATGTTAACAATAGCACGAAGATCAGAATTCAAGCCATTGACAAACTTAGAATTAACATACCCGTCGGGAAAGCGGAGGCCAGATCGGAAGATGAGAGTCCGAAGCTCCTTGAAGTACTCATCGGGAGTACGAATTCCTTGGCGCACTTGCTCCAGCTTGGCGTGCACTCTCTCGGTATAGTCCCTTGGCACAAAACGCTCCGAAAGAGCATCCTTGAGCTCTTGCCAAGTCCTGATGGGATCATATCCCATGCGACGCCGCTCCGCCTGGTCCTCTTGCCACCAATGATAGGCAAAGTCGGTGAAGTGAATTGCGGCAATGGAGATCTTCCTAGCATCATCATATCCATAGAACTCGAAGATGGATTCAGTTTTGGCCATCCAATCCAGGCATTCATCCCCGTTGGAATATCCCGCAAATGTTTGCACATGGAGCTTAACACCGTGGTGTTGATCCCTCCCTTGTGGCCTTTCTTCATGGTAGGCCGGGGGAACATAACGTTGGGGAGGCATGGGAGGGCGCAAAGCTGCGCGGACTTGAGGTCCCCTCATCGCCATTTGTGGAGGGAAAAGGTTGGCGGTGGGCATAGGGGTAGCTTGAGATCGCCCATAAGAGTCATAGCCTCCAACTCCATAACCTGGAAGGTTGGTGGTACCAATAACAATATTATTAGGAAATGTAGCAAAATCATTAACCATACCTACCCCCGAGGTCGCTACAAATGGTGGCGCTTCGTACGCCGCATATGCCCCTTGTGACGCCAACGACACCCTCGGTTCATGAGAAGAGGACGCTTCCTCCCGGAATTGCACATGGTCCACATTATTAAGAGCGGACCCAATGACTTCCCTTTGAACTTGTGGTACCACATGGGCGTGGCTTGGAGGGCGGTTAACACTCAATTGTTGCAATTGCTCGGCGGTATCCTCATGGTTGCGCTCCAAAGTTTCCAGCCGTGCATTGATCGATAGCAAGGTTTGTTGAATGTCTTGCAAAGTTACATTCCCTCGTGGAGACATGGCTAACTCCTTCCCGAGTTGGTTTTCATCCACCATCCCTAGGTCAATTGCAAACAACCAAACACCAAAGCAACAACACAAAACCAAACAAGATGTAGTATACCAAGCCAAACAAAGATAGCCCCAAAACTGTCCTAGGACTCAAATCACAACAAGATGCAAGTGAATATAGGTCAAGGCTAGGAAAAGGTTTGGCTAGGCGAACAAGGACTAGCTAGCTTGCCCGGGCCTATGTCTAGGAAGCTACTAAGTACGCACTTGATTTGGAAAACTCTTTCTCACTCATACAAACTGAATTGAGCTCTTATGTTGACTCACTTTTTTCTATGACCTCTCCTTTTTAGACCGGGTTTTTCTTGAGCACTTTTTCATGAGCAAACAACAAACTGAATTGAGCTCACTTTTTCTATGGCCTCTCCTTTTCAGACCGGGTTTTTCTGAGCACTTATCAATAGCTTCGACTTATGATTTTTTTTTTATCAAGTCGAGACAAGCAATAGCAAAGTCACAATGAGCATGCAACAAAAATCAACCAAGGCAACCGTTCCCGTATCCTAAACACAAGACTAGGCAAGCATGCTAGTGAAGATTGCATAAAATGCAAGGTCGGTCCAGTGGATACAAGGTTCGGTTTCTTGACTCAAAATGTTCTATTTTAATGTGTTTAAGGCAGCCAAAAATCAGGCACAAGTGGTACTAAAGTCAGATCAACAAGAGTCTTAAACATTCATACGCATTTAATGATCAAATCCTTTCAACAAACCACAACTCCCATCTCATTATGGCTGGCATTCAACCTTCATCTTCTACCTTTCCACACTCAGAAATATGCTTAAACGAACCCAGAAAATTGCAGCAAGTTTCCAAGCTCACGACACAAATCGCAAGGAAACACAAGGCACAAGACAACAATCGGCTAGAACTCACTTGCAACGGTTGTAACTTGAAATTCTAAGCCAGATTTAGGATGTACCTCGCGTAGCTCTGATACCACATGATGTGTGAGGATCGGGATGCATTCTTCGGTGCGAGGGAGTCTAGAAGAGCCAAAGGAAATGGTGAGACAACACCAAACCGGCAAGGAATCTTGGCGTCGGCGAGAGAGATTTTAAGGGTAACTTTGGGCGCTCCTTAGGTCGATTCTTTGGGTGATCTTGAAGTGAACCAAGAGAGGAATGAAGGGAGAATGAGAGGGCAGAGAGATCGGTCTCAAGTCGAAAGGATATGGACTTGCAAGAGTCGGATATGACACACCTCTTCTTGCAAGAACTAGTGAAGGATTTGCCTTGGATATTACGCACCAAAGGAGATCCTTGCACGGAGGTTGATACCACTCCCAACCTGTATTTTGTAGCTACTAAAGAGAGAATCAAACACAGAAATTCTGCAGAAAAACCATGGATAAAAACGAGAGAGAAACAAGGGTTTTGTTCAAGTTTTAGCATGCCAAAAACAAGGGCCGGCTACAACCTATTTATACCCAAACCTTTAATGCTGGAATTCAACCATAATATAGTAAGACTAAGGTAGAAAATGTCATGAAGACCAACACAAAAATCGGCAATAAATGCCACTTCAAAACAAGCCCCACAAGGCTAAGGAATCCTTGCGCCTAGCCCGATTGTTGCACCAAGGCACACATGGCCTTCTGTTCCATGTGGCTCAGTGCTCACATGGTCAGCAGGCCAGCCTGGAGTCCCTCTTGATATGCTCAAGCCCGAGCTCGAGTGATCCGTCCCGGAAAGACCCGAGCGCCGGCCTCCCTTGCGCCAACAATAGGTGTGCGGCACTTCCTTGCTTCAACTCCAGTTTCGCAGGCGTTCTTGTGCTCAATATCTCCTAGAGGACCAGTGGAGTCATCCCCCAAAAGATGGCTGGGAGGGTTGTGAGAATTGCCGGACCAATTTCCATGCCCTAGCTCGGATGCACTAGGCGCGGCGGGGACGGTGCTTGAGTCTCCATGGCTTGAATGGCTTGAGTCTTGCTCGAGATGCGACGTAGTCACATCAATAGTTGTGCTCTAAATCCCTATAGATGACACCCTAAACACCGGTAACAACTCCTAGATAAGCACTAAAAAGTAGAGCTGATCAAACTCCCCCATGCTTAAACATTGCTCGTCCTCGAGTAAGCTAAAAGAAACCTACTCCTCCAATCAAATCCCCAAGGTCTCAGGAAGCATAGAAAAATCATCTCCTCTTAGAACTGCACCTAACCATAAACTCCAAGGTACCAACACAATATGCACAACACAACACAAATCTCAACACCAAAACAACACCACACACAACCAAGCTTAAAGGAAAGCAGAGTACTTCCCCTAAGCTTATCCCGAACACCATAGAGTGAATAAAAATCTAATCCTAACCTCCATCTATCTTCTTATGCCTCCCAGAGTGACCTACCCGAATCCTCCTTATATCACCTCTTCTTATGTCCCAAAACAATGATTCAATAATGCATGGCTCGATAAAGTAGAGTTGATCAGCGGTATTTATTGTCGCCGAAGCATCGTCTTCCCCGTTCAACCCAAAAAACACGGGGACTTAAAATGGCGGATTCCAGCGAGATTCCGACTGAAATGGCGGCGGTGGATGAGCTACCGGAGACCTTGTTGGAGCAGATCTGGGCAGAGCACTAGTACAAAAAGGGACATACACCTCGCTATTTTAACCTCGCTTTTATTAAACCGGGGTAACTGATACGCTCTACCTTGTATTGCATAACTAGGAATTGTTACTAGTATTTGGGGTGCCATTTATGTGTTGTTAGGACACCATATAGGAGAATGGAGTTTTGGAGAAGAAGTGTTGATTTGGTGGTTTTGAGTGCTTAATTGAAGACTTAAGGAGATGAAGGCGAAGCCACAAGAGAAGACCACAAGCGAAAAGATGAAGATCACAACTTCGAGCAAATCCGCGGGCGCAGAAGCTCTTCCGCGGTCGCGGAAGTACACCAGAAGCATACAAAGAATCAGAGACCAAACCGCGGGCGCGGTTTTATTTCTGCGGTCGCGGTTACTGTTCACACGCGGCGTCGAGACTTATTTCATCCGAGCTTTGTTTTAGTTTTATTCTTTTATTTTATTTTTATTTTTTTTTGTTTTATTTCCTTTTAGAAAGATCTTATTTCTTATCTTAGGGATTAAGTTTTGCTAGGGTCATACCTTTCATTGGTTAGCAGCCTTTTCATTATTCATTCATCACTTTTATCGTTCAGTTTTTCCCTTAGAGTTTTTATGCTTTGAAGACTATGAAGAACTAAGAAACCATTGCTTAGTTCGACGATTGAAGCCTTTATGTGTATTTGGTTGTGAGATTATAACTCTATTTCCTTTCCTTTGATTATATTGATTCTCTTTGTGCTTTATCACATTGATTCTTGCTGATTTGACTAGTCTGATCATCTAGTTGATGTTAGTGATTGTTTATTATTAGGGTTTGGATATTTCGGGTTGAAATCCCTTATCTTGTATAGCAACCGCAATTTACAGGAACTGGTTGTGAATGTTTATTGTGAAGAGAATTGATTACATGTCGAGTACTGACTGGTTGTTAAGTATTGCATATATCCTGGTTAATTCCTATGCTTACTGCTGCCGTTAGATTAAATCTTGATAGTTTCTTGATTGTTTAATGGTAAGTATTTTCAGGGCTAGTTGACCTGTCTATATACATAAGATCGGGACAGACATATTCATTGGTAGGAATTGGAGATAATCTAAGATTAACCAATCAAACTGAAATG
Source organism: Rheum nobile (assembly GCA_027886185.1). Lineage (NCBI taxonomy): Eukaryota > Viridiplantae > Streptophyta > Magnoliopsida > Caryophyllales > Polygonaceae > Rheum > Rheum nobile. The sequence continues at coordinate 1,196,863 of WOAB01000652.1, read as the reverse complement.
TGGATATTTATCTGGCTAAGTTACTTCTCACCCACTGATTACATATTTTGCTTTGATTTACTTTGTTGCTTGATAGAAATCAAATCCCCCCTTTTGTTACTATTGGCATACAACCTTTGCACTTAGGAATATTGCTTACCTCCCTGTGGGATCGATCCTTATTTACCCTACTACATTAGTTAGGTTTTTGAGGTTTACCTTGATAGGCATCACGACTTTAGCCTCATCAAATTTGGCGCCATTTTCGGGGAGGCAAAGTTTCAATTTTTCTTTGTTTTTGTTTGTGTGCCAATTATTGTGTGGACCTATCTTATGGTCCACACCCGTGCTACTGACTCTCCTACTTTAAATCTTGATCCAGAAATCGAGAGGACACTTTTAAGAAACCGTAAAGGAGTTCGTAAGCAACTCGAGATGGCTGAGGAACAGACTTTGAGGTAGTTGACTGCACCGAATCTAGGGCAGCAGCCCATTGATGTGTATTTTCCAGAGTTGGTGGATGGCGTGAACTTTGAGTTTAAATCTGGGTTGATTCACTTATTACCCCACTTCCATGGGATGAGTGGAGAAGACTCCAACAAGCATCTCTCTGAATTCCACATTGTCTGCAGCAGCATGAAGCCAAGGAACATTACAGAGGACCATATCAAGGTGAGGGCCTTTCCTTTCTCTCTGAAGGATTAGGCCAATTATTGGTTCTATTATTTGGCCCCAGGAAGCATAGATACATGGGCAAAGATGAAGAAAGCCTTCCTGGAGAAGTACTTCCCTGCAACGAAGCTCAATAGCCTGAAGAGGAATATTAGCAACATAGATTAGCATTATGCTGAGACGTTGTATGAGTACTATGAGTGGTTTAAGAGGTTGATATCAAGATGTCCATACCATGGTTATTCTGACCAAGACCTCGTGCTATATTTGTATGGTGGACTTCTTGATGATGAGCGTCAGATGGTGAACGTAGCCTGGGGCAGTAACATTCTGACCAAGACCTTTGAGCTATCTGAGGGCTCAAGACAGTTTAGCAAGAGAGCGAGTGCTCAAGCAGTTAAGGCCGCAGATTCTCAGCCATCGTCCTCACTACTTTCTGATATGACTGAGATGAAGGAGATGATGAGGAGGTTTATGATGAAGGGCAACCAGCAGCAAGTCAAGTCTTATGGAATCTTCTATGACACGATGCACCCTACTGATGCGTGTCCCACACTGTAGGAGCCCACTGCTGAAGTAAACGCTATAGGAGGTTTCGGCCCTCCTAGACCATGATATGATCCTTACTCCAACACTTACAATCCAGGGTGGAGAGATCACCTTAATTTGAGGTACGGGAACCAGCAGAATCCTTCTCAGGGTCGTGATGATCAGGAGTTTCACCAGAGGCCGCCACAGTTTTTACAACAACAACAGCAGTTTCAGCGGCCTGGAGGTCAACAACAATTTAGTGCACAATATGACCCTAGACCTCAAGGCCAAAGCGCAAGTTCATCTATGTCCGGTGATGACATGATTAAGTCTCTCGATCATAGTGTATCGACGTTGGCAAACGCTATGGTCCAACAAAATCAAGAGATGAAGTCTAGTATTCAAAACCTAGAGAAGCAGGTGGGGTAGATTTCTCTAGTAGTGAGCAAACTGGAGGCCCGAGATTCAGGGAAACTACCATCTGAAACGGTAGCAAACCCAAGGGAGAATGTATGTGCGATGACGCTAAGGAGTGGAACTCAAATGAAGGAAGTAACGGAAGCTGCAGAGGAGAATTCGCGACCGCAGAAACTTTTCCGCGATCGCGGATTGCTCACTGATGAGGAAGTTATAGAGCAACATAATGAAAACCACAACCGCGGAATGCAAAGCCGCGACCGCGGAAACATCTCTGAAGGCGGAGCAATTTCCAAAGAATTTCCATGACTGCGGCCTGATTTCCGCGACCGCGGAAATGTCTCTGGAGGAGGGGAACATTCTGAACCGAATCCCCGACCGCGGATTCTCCACTGGCGTCCCAGAAATTTTCGAAGAAATTCCGCAACCGCGGGCCCCAAGCCGCGACCGCGGATTACCTGTTGATGTCCATGACGATTATGTTCATCCATATTTTCCTCCGCTCGGTTCGCTGAAGCCACCCGCTCCCTTCCCTAAGGCACTGAATGATACTAGAAGGCCGGAGAACAACAAGGAGATCTTTGAGACCTTCAGCAATTGCGAGGTAAACATTCATTTGATCAAGATGGTTAAGAGCATTCCTCGCTGTGCGAAATTTTTGAAGGAATTATGCAAGATTAAGAAGAAGACAAAAGAGAACGCGAAGAAGAAGGTCTAGGTGAATGAGAATGCCTCCGCTATGTTGCAAAAGCGGATGCCCAAGAAATGCAGCGACCCTGGCATGTTTATCATTCCTTGCAAGATAGGTGACACCACGTTCGAAAAAGTCATGCTGGATTTGGGTGCATCTATAAATGTGTTGCCTCTCTCGCTGTATGAATCTTTGGAACTTGGACCATTGCATAAGACAGGGATGGTGATTCAATTAGCAGATATGTCTAATGTGTATCCCAAAGGAGTCGTGTAGGATGTTCTGGTAGAGGTCGATAAGCTGATTTTCCCTGCCGACTTATTTGTGATGGATATGGGACAAGACAAGCATGCAACCCATGTGATATTGGGTAGACCGTTTATGAAAACGGCGAACACAAAGATCGATTTGAATAGTGGTTCACTTACCATGGAGTTTGATGGGGTAAGGGTCGAACACAACATTGATGATTCAAAGAGACACCCTCCTGATTGTGACCCCAAGTGTTTGATTGATGTGAGCAACCCAAGTTGATCCGAAGGGCACCATGTCGAGCCACGACAATAACCAAGGCGCTGCTCGGGAGGCAACCCGAGGTATGTAATTCCTTTCATATCTTTTCATTTCAAGTTTTTATTTGTGTTGTTTCGTGTTTAGACTAACATGAAGGTAGGAGACTCGAAGACAAAATTCGATGACGGTGTTCAACTCGCACCAGACACGAAACCGCGACCGCGGAAAGATTTCAGCGACCGAGGTTTCACCACTGTAAGTCTCCCTTCCCTGAAGAAGAAATAAATCGGAAAAAAAATGAAGATATCGCGACCGTGGCCTTAAAACCGCGATCGCGGCCCAGCTGTTCGAGTTTTACTTTGAGAGATGGTGTGCATCGTGCTGCCAAGGAGGAGACATTAGCCCGACATTTTTATTTGGCACCGATGATGGCCCGACATTAGACAGCTGATGAGGAGGAGCTCCAGAGCCAATTGCATATACAATGATTGATATGGAGCGATAGAAGGCCCGTGCAACCCCGTTTCTTTGATGTGTCACTTCACCTTATTGTGGATCTATTTGGTTGCACGTGGATTTTGCTTGAGTAGGACCGCCGAATCACCAGACTTGTGTTTTCAATGAGTTACCGCCAACATCAACGTCCAAGTCCAGGACACCTCGGCCACGTTGTGAGTACTTTTCTGCCTTCCTCTGTGCTTCTTCTTTTATTCTTTCATTAAATTGAGGACAGTGCAATATTTAAGCATGGGAGAGTGATCTATACTTGCTAGTCGTCTGAATAAAAATAAATTGAAAAAGTCAAAAACATGAAAAAAAGACAAAAAGAAAATCCTGGGATAAGTCGAAAACCCGAAAGGGAGGCTGAGGCAATAAGCATATGGCTTGGACCAGCATTAGGCTGGGGTAATAAGAGGTCAAGAGTGATGTGAGTTTTGTGAGCCCATCTATAGAAAAATGAAATGAGTGGCTTGGTGAAAACCCGAAAGGGCGCCTTGGCAAAATGAGTGAAAAGAAGAAGAGTGATTATTAGGATTCCTCATTTTTCTTGGCGTGGTGACATAAGAAGAGGTGATATAAGGAGGATTCGGGTAGGTCACTCTGGGAGTTATAAGAAGATAGACTGGAGCTAGGATTAGATGATCACATTACTCTATATGTTGTTCGGGTTAAGCTTGGGGGAAGTACTCTGCTTTCCTTTAAGCTTGTGTGTTGTGTTGATTGTTGGTGCCTTGGAGATTCATGATTAGGTGCAGTTCTTAGTGGAGATAGTTTTGATGTGCTTCCTGAGACCTTGGGTATTTCATTAGAGGAGTAGGTTTCTGTTAGCTTAATCGAGGACGAGCAAGGTTTAAGCATGGGGGAATTTGATACGCTATACTTTGTAGTGTGTAAGTAGGAGTTGTTACTAGTATTTGGGGTGCCATTTATGTGTGTTTAGGACATAATATAGGAGAATGGAGTTTTGGAGAAGAAGTGTTGATTTGGTGGTTTTGAGTGCTTAAATGAAGACTTAAGGAGATGAAGGCGAAGCCACAAGAGAAGACCGCAAGTGAGAAGTTGAAGCTCACAACAGAGGCAAAACCGTGGGTGCGGAAGAGATGCCGCGGGCGCAGAACGAGGCGAGAGCGAGAAGAGCAACAATGAGCAAATCCGCGGGCGCGGAAGCTCCGCCGCGGTCGCGGAAGTACACCAGAAGCATACGAAGAATCAGAGACCAAACCGCGGGCGCGGTTTTATTTCCGCGGTCGCGGTTACTATTTACACGCGGCGCCGAGACTTATTTCGTCCGAGATTTGTTTTAGTTTATTTATTTTATTTTATTTCCTTTTAGAAAGATTTTATTTCTTATCTTAGACATTAGGTTTTGCTAGGGTTATACCTTTCATTGGTTAGCAGCCTTTTCATTATTCATTCATCACTTTTATCGTTCAGTTTTTCCCTTAGAGTTTTTATGCTTTGAAGACTATGAAGAACTAAGAAACCATTGCTTAGTCCGACGATTGAAGCCTTCGTGTGTATTTGGTTGTGAAATTATAACTCTATTTCATTTCCTTTGATTATATTGATTCTCTTTGTGCTTCATCACATTGATTCTTGCCGATTTGACTAGTCTAATCATCTAGTTGATGTTAGCGTCTATTGCTAGGGTTTGTATATTTCTAGTTGAAATCCCTTATCTTGTGTAGCAATCGCAATTTACTGGAACTGGTTGTGAATGTTTATTGTGAAAAGAATTGATTACATGTCGAGTACTGACTGGTTGTTAAGTATTGCATGTAACCTGGTGACGGGCTAGAAATGCACAATGCAAATATCATTGACTATCCTAGTCAAAGTAAATATCCTAATAGACCTACTAAATGGATGTATAGTAAGCAAGTAAGGGTCGAACCCATAGGGAATATCTAATGCAGTATGCAAATATGAATGACAAGTAACAAGCAAGGGGTTTTTAGTTATCACGAGAGAACAAAGCAAACAAGTTTGGTTGAGTTGAGAAAATATGATGGGGAAAATAGTCCTACTAGAGCGAGATCCACAATACAGAGATGCAATTTGATCACAGAAATCTATTCAATCCAAATTCTTTTACTATCCTTATAGTTGTTCCCACCCTGATCTTAAGTACTATCGATTCTCACAGTTGTCGATAGACTTATTACTTTGTCAATGGGAAAATACCACCGATTCTCATAGTTGTCGGTATACTTTACCACTAACACAACAATAGCAATGCACATAAGGATATAGGATACACGCAAATAGAAGGTGCTACCTTACTATTTAAATGAAAATGATTCTCACTCACGATTGCGCGCTCGTATTCCACTATACGCAACAATCGTGTATGCCACTAGATATGCACTCGGAACCCCTATATGCAAATCCTAGCAATTGATAAAAAATATTCAACCTAGTTGATCAGGCTATGAAGAACAACAACAAATCAATAATCAATATAACCAAGAGAATCAAAACAACACTTATAAGGATAAGAATAAGGAATAGAAATCTCACAAACACATCAACTGTATTGCTTCAAACGTCTAGTAGAACAAAGGGGAAGTTAGTTCTCCATTAAGATGAGAATGAAAACCTAATAGAAAAGTAACGATGATAACAATAGTAGAAGTAGTAGCAGTCCCTGCCTCTTAACCTAGAAAGAGGTCTTAAATATGCTTAGGAAAACTAGGTTAAAACTAACGAAAATAATAAAGGAAACAAAATAATAAAATAACAAAGTCTGAAAGCAATAAAAGGAAATAATTGTCTTCAGACGCGCGGCGTTAAACACGGCCACCGCAGGGCAGTGGCTTCCTCTGGCGCGAGGCGGTGAAGCCGCCCACTCCTCTTCAGCTTTTCTTCTCGTCTGCTGCTCTTCATTACTACCAAGTGTTGGTAGTCTTCTCCATATATGCTTCAGCAGCTCCATCTCCATCCTCATGTCTCCATCTAAGCTGTAAATCCTAGGATATCTTCACTTCTCTCCATAACTTCTGGATCACAGACTTAGCCTAAAAACTACTCATAAACTCCTCTCAATCATGCTAATAACTGCTAGTAAAGGTGTATGAAATAACACCTATCAAATTCCCCCATACTTAGACCTTTACTCGTCCCGAGTAAGCTAAAGAAAAACCTACTCTCTCAATCAAACACCAAGGTCTCAGGAAGTATAAGAAAATATGACACCAGCAATTACAACATATCAACAATAAGCTCCAAACAACCAAAACAAGTGATGCAAAGATAATTCTAATCCTAACTCCAATCTAGCTCCTTATCGCTCCAGAGTGGCCTACCCGAACTCCTTATACCACCTCTTCTTATGACGCCTCGCCAAGAATAATGAGAAATCCTAGAATCACTCTTCTTCTTTTACGCTCATCTTGCCTAGGCGCCCTCTCGGGTTTTCACCTAGCCACTCATTTCATTTTGCTAGATATCTCACATATACTCGTATCACTCCAGTCCATTTTTGTACCGATCTATACCAGTCGGACTACCTGCTTTTTACCTGAACCGCCCTTTCGGGTTTTCAGCTCATCCCAGGATTTTGGTTTCCTTTTTACATCTTTTTGGCTTTTTCCATTATTATTTTTTTTATTTTACAAACTCAAATGCAAATTACAGAACATAATGCAAAAACAAAGCAGTAAACACTAGCTAGATAGATAGCAAGTCTAAATCTCTCCCCCATACTTAAACCGTACATTGTCCTCAATGTAGAAAAGAGAACATCAAATGAAATAGGGGAAGAAGAAATAAACTCATTGCGGGCCTGATGGTGGTGGTGGTGGGAACCTCCCGAAGTAGTCCCTCATATGAGCGTCCATACCGTCCAGACGCTCATCTACATCAGCACGGAACTGGGTCTGCCAAGTCTGCAAACCGGTCTCTACTCGGGTGTTCCAGTGAGTTTGCTGCACTGAGAATGCATCAAATCTTGCATACAACTCCTGCCAAGGCGTGGCAGGACCATAAGAAGACGAGGGCGCATCGAACTGAGTCGGCAAAGGAGTATCCTCACCCACAAACTCAACAGCAGCAGGAGCAACACCAGCACTAAGGCCCTCTCCATACGGACCTGAAGGAGCAGCAGCAGGGGTATCATCAGTCGTCATTCTGCTATCACTGGAAATCCACGCAAATGAAGGGGAATAGGCAAACGTCCGGGGAAGAATCAGAATATGGCCATCATAGGAGGACCAGACTAAATCACCATCCTTTCCCAATAGCTTCAGCATCGAGCACACTTTCATGTGCGCTATATCATACACCTCGTGAGCAACCGGTCGAGGAATTCGATCGGTAGCTATAATGTCAGCACAAAGAAGGGTGATCAAACCACCCCCACAAATATCACGTGGCTCACCATCACGAATCCTCTTCAGGGAACCTAGAAAGAGGGTAGCCCAACACGGTGTGTACGAAACAATCTCCAAGATGCTCATAAACCACTGGAAGTCCTTCAGAGGAACCTTACCATCATCAACATGGCCAAAGAAATCTCTCATCATCACCTTGTGGATCAACCTAAGACAAGGGTTCACCAGCTTTGAGTTCACCTCCTGACCCTTCTTGAACGTCCTATGCGTGGCAGCCTCCCAAAACTCCATCATATATGTCTCAATGATGCCACCAGACCACCCATCAGATGGCTCCTTTGTAATGCCCAGGGCACCACGAATCTCCTCAGCAGACAAAGCATAATCATAACCATTGTAGGTGAACGTGACCTTCATCAACCTCTTGTTGTCTGAACCATCAGAATACCTCTTGAAAGAGGCGATGAACTGGTAATAAAGCTCGGGATATGCATGGGCAGCCTTGTTCAGGAAAGTCCCTAAACCACACTCTGCTAAACACAGGGACACACACTCCAACATACCAAACTCAGCCAATGTCGGCTTGTCAAAGAATTTAGTAAACAACACCTTCATCTCCTTCACAACATTGTAGACCTCATTCGCATCCCTCGTAGACACTTGCTTCCTACCTCTAGGTGCCATAAGTAATGAATTGAAGTGCTCAAAACAAAGGGCAACCAAGAGGACTTACAAACGAGCAAACACACGAAGCCTGGAAGTCTCGATGTGGGGCGGTAGAGTAGTCGCTGGGTCGCGGTGAGAACAACTGGGAATTCTGGCCGGGTCGTGGTGAGCCCACCGCGGGGCGGTGAGGTCTCGGTAGGATTACTAAGATCTGCCGTCGGGTTGCGGTGATGGTTGCCGCGGGGCGGTGGTAACAGCTCTTCTTTCCTGGCCGCCTCTTCAATTTTTCGTCGGGTCGGGGTGGTGTCTACCGCGGGGCGGTGTGTGATTTCTACCTTCTCGACTTCGTTCTCCTCTTCAGCAATAGGGGCAACGACTAGCTTCTTACCACTTCTGAGAGTAATGGCACTCACATTCTCTTTTGGGTTCACAGTAGTCTGAGAGGGCAGGGAGTTGGATGTCCTCTGGTCAATCTTGGTCACAACATCAGCAAGCTGACCAATCTGTCTCTCCAAGTTCTTAATACTTGACTCAGTAGCCTGCACATGCGTGGCGAAATGCTGAGTCAAAGTCTTGAGCATATCTTCAGTAGAGGCACCAGAGGTCTGGCCTTGAGGCCTCTGTTGGTACGGGACTCTCTGCTGGTACTGCTGTTGTGTCGGCTGTTGACCTCCTTGAGGGTCACTCCATCGGAAACCTGGGTGGTCCCGCCCTCTCTGATTGTAGTTGGGCTGTCCACCAAACTGCGGTCTAGGGGGTCCGTAACCTCCTACAACATTTACTTCAGCAGTACCTTCCTCCTGCAGCTGAGGACAAATATCGGTAGGGTGGAACTGATCAGAGCAAAGTCCACATGCTTTGACTTGTTGAGGAGTGTTTTGATTTGCCATTCTCTTCACCATCTCCTTCAACTCAGCTAGCTCATTCAGCACTGGGCTAGGTCCTGCAGGGGTCACAGCATTGACCGTCTTCCTCTGGTATGTCTTTCCAAAGCTCCTGGTACTCTCACTCATCTCTTGGAACCTCTCCATGGCTGCGTCCGGTGTCAGATTCAGAATGCTTCCACCGCATGCAGCGTCAACCATCCTCCTCTCTTGATCTAGCAGACCATTGTGTATGTAGAGAACAAGGTCCTGCTTGGCGTATCCATGGAACGGGCAGCTGGAGCAAAGTCTCTTGTACCGCTCAAGATAGTCATACAGCGTCTCATCACCAGCCTGCTCAATGTTAGCAATTGCCTTTTTCAAAGCATTCGCCTTCTTCGTTGGAAAGTACTTGTCCAGAAACGCCTTGTGCAGTTTATTCCAAGTATCTATGGTTCCTGGCGGCAAGTGATAATACCAGTCGCTAGCAGAGTCTAGCAAGGAGAAACCAAAAGCTCTCATCTTGATTTGATCCTCCGTCACATTCCTGGGCTTCATAGTCATGCAGACATTGTGGAACTTGCCCAGGTGAGAGATCGGGTCCTCTCCACTCAAACCATGGAATTTAGGGAGATAGGCAACAACTCCAGACTTCAGCTCAAAGTTCACCCCTTCGCCAAGCGCAGGGATGATGATAGTCAGGGGTTGTGCTCCAATATTCGGTTCAGTCAGCTCTCTCAGAGTTCCAGCCATTGCAAAAGCAGGGATGTCAACTGGATCAGTCGGCTCAACGATCTCAACCTCTACTTCTTCTTCTCCTTGATCGCGTAGGTTCGCACGAAACGATCTGTCGACTTCTGGATCAAAAGCAGCTAGAGGGGAGTCAGTACTACGGGTGTCGACCATAAGATAGGTCTCCACCAAAAATCAATCACAAAAACACACAACAAAAACAGAAAACTTCCCCGGCAACGGCGCCAAATTTGATAAGGCGTTGTCGTGACACCTAAACAAAATAATCCTAACAAACCTAAACAAGTAGTCTGGGCAAGTAAGGGTCGAACCCACAGGGAGGAAGTAATCAATCTATATGTTTCTAAGCATGTAAAGTAACAAGGGGGGTTTTTGGTTATCAAACACGGAGTAACAAGGATGCAAGCTTTTGAGAAAGAATAAGTATGATGGGTGGAAGTATTCCACTAGACAAATATCCACACTACCGATGAAATAGGTCGATCACTGATAACTATTGTTTCAAGTTCTTTACACAATCTTATAGTTGTTCCCATCCTGGTCTTAAGTACTACCAATTCTCACAGTTGTTGATAGACTTATCACAATATCAATGGAAGAGTACTACCAATTCCCACAGTTGTTGATAGACTTACCACTAACAAAGCAATAGCAAAGCACACAAGGATATAGGATACATGCAAATAGAAGAAAACCTTACTACTTAACATGCAAATAATTCTCTTTCACAATTGCACACTCGTATTCCACTATATGTAACAATTGTGTTTGCCACTAGGTATGCACTCGTATTCCACTATATGCAAACCCTAGCACTATGATAGATGTCGAAAAACCTAGTTAGCTACGCTAGAAGAATCAACATAAACCAATAGACAATATGCTCGAGAGAATTCAACCAACTTAATAAGATATAGAACAAGGAATAGAAATCTCACAACCAATCCATTGCAATGCTTCAATCGTCTAGTAGAACAAAGGTGTTTAGCTCTCCATGGGTTAAAACCCTAGAGGCAGAAAGAAAATGAGTCCCTCTATCTAAGACTTGGAAAAGATCTTAAATAGGCTTTGGAAAATAAAGTTAACCTAATGCAAAATAACAAAGGAAATAAAATAATAGAAAATAAGGAAATCCGAAATAGCAAAAATAAGGAAATAAAGTCTTCTGGCCGCGAGGCGCTACGTGCCCACCGCGGGGCGTCAGTCTTCTCTGAGATCCACCGCCGGGTCGCGGTGGCTTCTGGCGCGGGGCGTCAAGTTACACCGCGGGGCGGTGAGTTCCACCGCGGGGCGGCGGTGCCTTTTTCAGCTTCTGCGACACTTTAGTAAAAACGCCATAACTTTTGATTCCCAACTCGGATTGCGCTCATATTTTGAGGACTTGCAGTAGACTTCAAGATCGAACTCCGCGAATTAGAATCACTTCATTTGGACATCTGAGTAGATAGAACGAACCATTTTAATTCAGAACATTGTTCTTCTACTCTTCAATACACTTCAAACCTCTATAAATCCCATGATTTCTTCACTTCTCCACTCTAACTCCATAATCCACGATTGTGCTCTAAATCCATCCAAATGGTGCCTCAAACCTGGTAATAACCCTCAGATATGCACTACAAAATAGCACTTATCAAATCCCTCATGCTTAAACCTTACTCGTCCTCAAGTAAGCTAAAGTCAACCTACTCCTCCAATCAAATCTCAAGGTTTAAGGAAGCATAGAAAACTCAACCTCCAAGAATCATACCAAACAATAAACTTCAGGCAACCATACAAAATAAGTCCAGCACAATAAACTACAACATCCAATCAAAAATCTCAACACCCCACACAATCAAGCTAAAAGGAAAGTAGAGTACTTCCCCCAAGCTTATCCCAAACACCATAGAGTGAATATAATCTAATCCTACCTCCCATCTATCTTCTTATACCTCCCAGAGTGCCCTACCCGAATCCTCCTTATATCACCTCTTCTTATGTCCCCACGCCAGGAAAAATGAGGATTCCTAAAATTCACTCTTCTTCTTTTCACTCATTTTGCCAAGGCGCCCTTTCGGGTTTTCACCAAGCCACTCATTTTATTTTTCAATATATGGGCTCACAATATGCTCACGTCACTCTTGACCAATTATTACCCTAGCCTAATGCTGGTCCAAGCCACCTGCTTATTACCTAGGCCGCCCTTTCGGGTTTTTGACCTATCCCAGGATTTCAATTTTAGCCTTTTTTCAAAATTTTGGCTCTTTTTATTTTTTTCATCTCCTCAACGACGTAGCAAGTATAAAACCCTCCCCCATGCTTAAACATTGTATTGTCCTCAATGTAATGAAAGACAAAAGAATAAAGCACAGGGAAAAACAAAAAATAACTCACAAACGTCGCCAAGCTGCTTGGACACTGTAGGTGTCGCTGGCGGTCTTCTCAATAAATGCCCAAGTCTCTGGTGTTGGGCGGGTGTCTTCATCACGTCATCATCGTCTTCTACCGTGCAATCAAAGGGAACCACTTTGGTGAGTAGTGGTAAAACAATGATAGTAGGATTGCACGGCCTTCTAGGAACACATGGTGGAGCCCAAATGTAATCGTGGTGGGGGCTCTAGTGTTCCTTCTCCTCAGCTGTCAATTGTAGGGCCATCATCGTTGCCAAATAATGTATAGGGAAATGTATCCTCCTTGACAACATGATGCACACCATCTCTATGGGGAACTCTGGACAGCTAGCCTTCGGTACCACTTTTTTTTTTTGAATTCTTTTTTTTTTTGCCCCCGTTTAAGGTTTTTTCCGGGGGTGACTTAGTGCAGGGAAGGAAGAGACTTACATTGGTGTGGGAAACACCTTCTTCAATAAGCATGGGTCTTCTCCCTGTAGGTTAGTCGGAAACAAACAAAAAAAAACAAGAACAAAAAACAAAGCACAAAAACACACTAAAGAAAATGCAAAAACAAAGAAAGAAAAACATACCTCGGGTTGCCTCCCGGATAGCGCCTTAGTTATTTCCATGGCTTGACATCCTGCTCAATCTTCTCAACTTGGGTTGCTTACAACAACCAAACTCCTGTGGCCTGGATCAGGGGGGTGCCTCTTTGTGTACTCCCTGTTGAGCGTGACCCCCAAAACTCCTGCACTTCTTTGTGGGTGGACCGTTGTGCATACCCATGAACGCACTTGCCATCTTCAGAAATGGTCTACCCAACATCTCAAGGCATATATGCCTATCTTGCCCCGTATCCAGCATATAAAAATTCACCACTTGAATCAAGGCCTCCTTCTTGTGCTTCCCTTTCGGTTTCTTCTTGATCATGCCCAACACCTTTAACATTTCCTTGCAGCGAGGGGTGATGTCTTCCAATGTGACCAAGGGAACGGTTTTTGTGCAGTCACTGAAGGCCTCATAGATGTTCTCGTTGTTCTTTAGCCTTTGAGTAACTCGGGAAGCCTCAAGGAAAGGTGCGACGGGTTGCAGCGCGACGAGCAGGAAGGAGTTGAGACGCACAAACTCATCATAGGCAGCCTCCAGAGGGTCGGGGACTGCCGGGGCATTTTCGAGAGAAACGGTTGTCTCTGGAGTATTTTCGCGATCATGACACTCCTCCTCATCGTCGCTCCACTCCTCCAGTCCCAAAAAGTACTCCTCCTCAGTCAGCACCTTGCGAAAATAGGTATCCACCCAAACCTCATTAGTAGACCTAGGATTTTGGATGCAGGGTCGCGGTGGTCTCACCGCGGGGCGGTGGCTATGAGGGAAGATTACTGAGGCTCACCGCCGGGTCGGGGTTAGTGTTGCCGCGGGGTGGTGAAATAACTGGGGCTTCATGCTGGGTCGCGGTGAGAGGTGACGCGGGGCACTCGGCAATTTTCTCCATCTCATATTCGTCCTCCTCTTCAGCACTAGGAGGAACGTTTTCCCTCGGGTTTACTACCGTTTGAGATGGTAGATTCCCCGAAATCCTTGCATCGATCCGTATAATTGATTCCACCATCTGGTCCACCTGCCTTTTTATATTCTTGATGCTTGACTCCGTAGTTTGAGTATGAGTGGCGAAGTGCTGAGTCAAGGTCTTGAGCATCTCTTCAGTTGACATGGCAGAACTTGGATTGAACACTGGTGGGCTATGCTCGTATGCCGGATAGTACTGGTGCGGAGTACCCTGCTGATAGAATGACTGTGGCTCTGGGTAGAACTCCTGGCAGCCAGGGCCATATGGAGGGTATTGATGGCTCCCATAACTCGGATTGGGGTGATTCCTCCACCCTGAGTTGTATGTTTAGGAGTATGGGTCATATCGCGGCCTCTGCGGATCAAAACCTCTTGCAGCGTTTACTGCAGTTGCATATTCAGGAAGTCTTGGGCAATAGTCAGTGGAATGCCGTGGATCATGACAGAGTCTGCAAGCTCTAACTGATCTTTCTGCACTGGAAGTTGGGTAGTTTCCCCTCTCTGGCGAAAGTGAGTAGGGGTGTGGGTTATCGCGCGGTTCTCCCCAGAAATCCATCTCTGTATCAAAAGCAAACAGAAAAGCACACGGAAATCAGTAGAACTGGTGTGGACCGTAAGATAGGTCCACACCAAAGTAACACACACACAAACAAACACACAGAAAAATCAAATCTTGCCTCCCCGGCAACGACGCCAAATTTGACGGGCTAGAAATACGCAATGCAAATATCGTTGATTAGCCTAGTCAAAGTAAATATCCTAACAGGCCTACTAAATGGATGTATAGTAAGCAAGTAAGGGTCGAACCCACAGGGAAGATCTGATGCAGTATGCAAATATGAATGACAAGTAACAAGCAAGGGGGTTTTAGTCATCACGAGAGAACAAAGCAAACAAGTTTGGTTGAGTTGAGAAAATATGATGGGGAAAATAGTCCTACTAGAGCGAGATCCACAATACAGAGATGCAATTTGATCACAGAAATCTATTCAATCCAAATTCTTTTACTATCCTTATAGTTGTTCCCACCCTGATCTTAAGTACTATCGATTCTCACAGTTGTCGATAGACTTATTACTTTGTCAATGGGAAAATACTACCGATTCTCACAATTGTCGGTATACTTTACCACTAACACAGCAATAGCAATGCACATAAGGATATAGGATACACGCAAATAGAAGGTGCTACCTTACTATTTAAATGCAAATGATTCTCACTCACGATTGCATGCTCGTATTCCACTATACGCAACAATCGTGTATGCCACTAGATATGCACTCGGAACCCCTATATGCAAATCCTAGCAATTGATAAAAAGTATTCAACCTAGTTGATCAGGCTATGAAGAACAACAACAAATCAATAATCAATATAACCAAGAGAATCAAAACAACACTTATAAGGATAAGAACAAGGAATAGAAATCTCACAAACACATCAACTGTATTGCTTCAAACGTCTAGTAGAACAAAGAGGAAGTTAGTTCTCCATTCAAATGAGAATGAAAACCTAATAGAAAAGTAACGATGATAACAATAGTAGAAGTAGTAGCAGTCCCTGCCTCTTAACCTAGAAAGAGGTCTTAAATATGCTTAGGAAAACTAGGTTAAAACTAACGAAAATAATAAAGGAAACAAAATAATAAAATAACAAAGTCCGAAAGCAATAAAAGGAAATAATTGTCTTCAGACGCGCGGCGTTAAACACGGCCACCGCGGGGCGGTGAGATCCACCGCGGGGCGTCAGGCTCCCACCGCGGGGCGGTGGCTTCCTCTGGCGCGAGGCGGTGAAGTCGCCCACTCCTCTTCAGCTCTTCTTCTCGTCTGCTGCTCTTCATTACTACCAAGTGTTGGTAGTCTTCTCCATGTATGCTTCAGCAGCTCCATCTCCATCCTCATGTCTCCATCTAAGCTGTAAATCCTGGGATATCTTCACTTCTCTCCATAACTTCTGGATCACAGACTTAGCCTAAAAACTACTCATAAACTCCTCTCAATCATGCTAATAACTGCTAGTAAAGGTGTATGAAATAACACCTATCACCTGGTTAATTCCTATGCTTACTGTTGCCGTTGATTGAATCTTAATAGTTTCTTGATTGTTTAATGGTAAGTATTTTCAGGGCTAGTTGACCTGTCTATATACATAAGATCGGGACAGGAATATTCATTGGTAGGAATTGGAGATAATCTAGGATCAACCAATCAAACTGAAGTGTGGATATTTGTCTGGCTAAGTTACTTCTCACCCAATGATTACATCTTTTTCTTTGATTTACTTTGTTGCTTGATACAAATCAAATCCCCCCTTTTGTTACTATTGGCATACAACCTTTGCACTTAGGAAGATTGCTTACCTCCCTGTGGGATCGATCCTTATTTACCCTACTACATTAGTTAGGTTTTTGAAGTTTACTTTGGTAGGCATCACGACTTTAGCCTCATCAGTAACAAAAAATTTCGGTCCACGTTTATTAGCAAAAGCGGGGAAAGTGATCAGTTTTCTAATAATTACATATTTTCGGACCGCGGTTTATAACAAATAACCGCGGTCCGACTAAAATTTTTTTATGTTTTTGATTTATTTAAACATCTCGGACCCCGCTTTATAAACATAACCGGGGTGCCGTTTTTATTTTATTTTTTCACAAAAAATAGCGGACCACGTTTACACACAAAACCGCGGCCCCGTTTATTTTTATTTTGCCAAAGAAAATTCCCAGCTCATTCACTCGTATCTTCTTCTCTAGCACATGTCCGCTCGCAGTTCTGTAGAACCCTTTGCCGCGCCATTTTCGTTCTTGTGTTATTGGAAAAACTTATCACGCCGTTCTCACTCGTCGCGCCGTTCTCACTCGTCGTCCGCCGGTCCAACCACTAGGAGCTCCGACCATAGGTCAGTCCCCCTATCTCCTCTTCCAACTCCTTAAATTAGGGTTTCTACTTTATCGTCCTTGATTCAGTTCTGTGAATCCGAGAATTAAATGGGTTGGAATTTCCATTGATAGATTGGAATCAAAGACTTCGTCGCTGGAAGGCTTGTTTGGGTCTAGAGAAGAAAAGGGTCGTGGTAGCCGGGTCAGATTACGAATGTGAATGAGAGCTGCTTCGATGTGGGTAAATGAAGTGGAGTCCCCATCAAGCTTCTGGGTAAAAATGATGCAAATGTGTGAGTCCCCCTCTTTTGCAAATTAGATTTGATCTTTGTTAAACCCTAATTCTTCTTATGGGGTTGTAGAAAGTCATTTTTCAATTTTCTCTTTTGCTGCTTAATTTTAGGGCAAGAAATTTAGGTTCTGTTTTATGTGTATATGCATAAGAAACATCATGCTTTGAGATTTCTGTTGTTTTCAGGAAATGCCCTTAGTAAAGTATCCTTATAAGATATATATATATATATAGGGTATTCCTTGTTCATATTTTGATAACAAGGATTAGCAAGGGTTTAAACTGTAAAAGGAAGAATTATCAATTATATTCATATCTAAACTGTTATCAAGAAATGGGGCCGTAGTTTATATTTCTTAGCTAATTCTTGCAACTTGTTTATTGGTATCATGTTTCGTAGAGACTTTAGAATGAAAATGGTGAAGCTTTATCTCTAGTGTTTATAAGTCTTGATTATATTCTTGAACTTGATAATGTTGCTTGGCATTTGGCATGTTTTTTCCCTCCTAGTAGTATATATAGCAGTAATTACTACATAGTGATGACACACAAATTAATACAATGAATTGTGGTAGCAAATTAAAGTACTCCGCATTAATCTTGCCAAATCATCTGAGTATTTTTGCTTCTGTGCAGGTGACATGGAATTCAAGCGGAACAAGTACCTACATGTGGACAAGCAAATTGTGACAGCAAATCCAGATATAAATATTGTGTGTACCTTCCTTCATATGCATGTAATAACAACTAATGATTTATGAAAACAACTCTTAAGGCTGTAATGAACTGTCTAAAAAATCACGTGCATCAGTCAAGCATTCCTCTTGACTTGTTCATCATTCTTACTGTTTTGGGCAAAAAAGATCAAACCGACCCGAATCGCTTAAAAAAGGGCAACTAGACAACAATTAGATCGATAATATCTAGATAATCCGAATCAAATAGAAATTGGAATGTAATGAGTTAGAAATAACGTGGAAACTGGCTTATCCCCTCCGAGTAGGGGGTCGATCGAACCAAAGGTGAAGGTTATCGGACGTTTAAATACTAGAACAATGATTCTGAGCCGATGAACTTGGGCGAATATAGAGAGGAAGATGTCGTTGATTGTATTTTGTCTGAGAGTACTTGTCTCTTACAATGATTCATAGAAACCCTTTATATACATTCAATCTTCAGAAAGATTCGACCATTTCCTCATCCGTGATCTTCATTGGTCGACTTTAATTGCTGGATTTGCCATAATCTTATGGCATTTATGTCTTGATCTCGCAGGCTAGTAGCCATTGCATAGGATTTGGATTTTTTGTAACGCTTCCGATCGTGGTGTTTTCTTGACCTTGGCTTCCGTCGTCTGATTTTGGTTGCTTTGTCGCCTGGTCGCTTCCCTGGTGGGTCGCTTCAAAGGAAAAGAAAAATGGCTTTGCATACTGGGCCGCCTCTTCTGAAGGTCCACTAAGATCATGGCCCAACAATTGCCCCAAGGAATCGAGCTGGGCCGGAGATGGCAGTTTGAGGGACGGTTGGATTCCTTCTTTTCCTAGACGTGATCTTTTCCTGGCAGATTTGTTGCAGTGGATCGATGACGTGTCGCCTCCTTATTGGTTGTCAGGCTTGACTGCGGTTTTAAACAGTTCCCATAAATGGACATCACTTCCCTATCTTTTCATCATCATCTCTTTTGGACTCTCAAAAGGTTTCTCTGATCGAAGGTAAAGATCTCTTTCCCAGTTTGTTTTTCTGTGTGCTTGTACTATGTCATCTTCGAAGTCGAGGAAGTCCAGGGCCTTGTCTTCTGGCGTTGTCGGAAAGAGTAGCGATTTCTCCCCCTCAAACCTTCTTAGTTTAGAGGATTCTTTGGCCGAAACCCTAACCCAATCGGAGTTGGAGACGATTCTGGAAGTGGGTCAATTTCCCTCTAAGATGGTGGCTCGTCTTCCTCTGCCCCAGGAGCGGGCCGACTGGTGTCGCGATGGGTGGATTTGTTTCTTCGAGTACCCCTCCAGGATCGGTCACTCTTTTCCTTTCTCGAATATGGTGAGAAATAAGAGTCTCCTGGATAAAAAGTTGGCGATGAAGGCGTCTTCGTTTGCTAAGTTGGGCGCCAAGGCCCTCTCGTCGGCTAAGATCGTTGCTTTGGACTCGCCATCGTCTAAAGCCTCAGGGGCAAAGAGGAAGGCGACGGACGTTCCAGAGCTTTCTGTGGGTATGGTGAAGAAGAGAGATTTAGGAGACCTGCTTCATACTCTGGATTCTGAGGCTAGGAGGGAGATTGACTTGCACCCTGTTGATTGTATCGACGAGGCTGGGGCGGCTGCCTGGCGAGTAAGTAAAAGAGACGACTCCTTTTTTTTCTTTTTTTCTTTTGAAGTGTCTCTTACAATGCGCATGTGTTCAATATTTTTTCATGTGTTTTTCTTGTTTTCATAGGCTCTTCAGTATTCTCTTGTCGCCTTTTCCACTGTGCAAGAGTTGAGCGATGGTGCTGAGAAGCGGACAGCCGAGGCCGAGAGCCGGTTGAAGGAGGCTAATGAACGTGTCAAGGTAGCCGAGAGCAAGTGGGCATCGGCTGAGAAGAAGTTGGTGGAGACAGAGAAGGGTTTGGTCTAGTCGCAAGCCCGTTTTGGAGAGCTGGAGTGCAGTGTCGATGATGCTCGTCTGAAGGATGCCCATATCGCCACTAACGTTGGGACGTATTTCTACCTCAAGTACCGTATTGAGATGATGGAGGAGTATGCCTTAGGGGGTCAGTCATCTTGGAACATCGAGGATGCGAGGGCGAATATGGACCTTTTGTACCCTGGCGGCAATCCTGGCAACGAGTTGTTCAAGCTGATGGGACTTGGTGAAGACGAGCATGGAGAGGAGACTGATCCTATGGCGGTCGAGAAAGTTGTCAGGGAGGTGTTGAAGGAGCTCCCTGAAGCGGCCGAGGGCCAAGATGTCGCTCCTGTAGAAGTTTGTGAAAGGTCAGGCGAGTCTTGATCTTTGTTTTAGACAAAAGACATCATTTCCCTTTGGTGTTTTGTGTATGTTTCAATCCAAGCGTTTTAGGTAGTATGTTGTGCCCCATCGTGGATATGGGATGGACAATGTTTTGGCGACCCGTCTATCATCGCGGGTGGCGTGTTTTGTAAAACATTTTAGTTGTTTGCGAAGTACCTTGTGTTTGTTTCACGTTTGTCTCTGCGCGTTCTGTCTTATAGGTGGACTTTGTCGTTTTGCGCACCTAGGCCATAGTATGTGGTCGTGGCAACCTATAGTCGTAACCGTGATGCCTTTGATCTATGTTGGATTTACCCGTGTGCTCCGTCGAGTAGGGCTTTCTGCGTCGTGTAAAAAAGGGGAGGCCTGCAAATGTATACGTTTATGTTTAGTCATGACTTATTGTTATGCCGAGGAGGAAAGCAATATGTATTTATTGCGTGGATGTAGTAAGGTGTTACAACCTTATGTATTGTATAAGGCAGGCAGTGTGCCGACGTGCCTTTGTTGTTCATCTCCTCGTGTTTCGATCGATCGTGTAAGTGTAATGTAATCGATTTTGTGTGCCTGGATCCAGTTTGTATGTCTATTGTTTCGTCTTGGAGGCCTCTCGTTCCTGTTTAGATTTTTCATTTGGAAAGTATACATAAGAAAAGTCTAGCGTGACCATTGGGGGGTAGCCCAACGACCCTCCGATGCTTAAGTCAATGATCGGGATCCGAATGAATGCAATGGAATAGATGCTCAAAAGTGTGGAAGAGAGTTTAGAAATGATACAACTTTAAATGGATCGCGTTCTAACTTCTTGGGATTGGTTGTCCATCCTTTGTTTCTAATCGATAGGCTCCTTGTCCGACGATCTCTTTGATGAGGTAAGGTCCTTCCCATTGGGGTGCTAGCTTTCCATCGGTTGGGTCTCTAGTATTTTGGAATGTTTTCCTTAGGACCCAGTCCCCTAGCTTGAAGATTCTGACTCGGACGTTCCTGTTGTAACTTTGGGCGACTTGTTGTTGGTATCGGACCATTATGATCCTTGCTTTTTCCCTGGTCTCGTTGATGGTGTCGAGGTTGTGAGCCAATTCGACATCGTTTTGTTCTAGGGTCTAGAGTCTGTACCTGGCAGTTGGGACGAGTAGCTCGGTGGGGATGACTGCTTCACTTTTGTAGACTAGCGAAAAAGGGCTTTGCCCCGTTACATTTTTAGGTGTTGTCCTGTCTGACCATTTCCCTTTTTCCCCTGTGAGGCATTTTTTGAGATTGTTGATAATGATCTTGTTGCTGGATTCTGCTTGTCCATTGTATTGTGGGTATCTTGGTGTGGATGTAACTAGCGTAATGTTCCAATGTTTACAGAAGGATCGAGTTTGGCTACCGATGAATTGGGAGCCATTGTCGTATACGATCTCTGAAGGGACGCCAAATCTTGAGTCTTTTATCTTCTGCTTTGTCTGTTGGGAGAGTTACATCTCTGAGCCACTTGATGTAGGGGGTGGTCCAATCATCTTGGTCGCCTACCAAGTATTCTTCTATAGGGTCGCCTACCCTTGCTGAGACGACTTCTTCTAGGGGTAGGTCGTCCGCTGTTTGGATGTCATCGGGACCAGGTGTTTTGAGGATTTTAGGGACGGCTGGTGTGGTGACATGTGCCAACGGAATGGTAGAGAAGTCGTTAGGATGCAAGGTGGAGCCAAGGTTTGCTAGAGCGTCGGCTTGCGTGTTGAGGTCACGTGGGACTTGTCGTATGGTGAATCTTTGGAATTTGCTTGCCAACTTTTTGACGACATCAAGGTATGCCATCATTATGTCTTCTTTGGCGGCGTACAAACCTTGTACCCGGTTGATGATTAAGAGGGAGTCGCATGTTACTTCTAGGTCCAGAATTGCGAGGTCGTGTGCGAGCGTTAATCCGAACACGAGAGCTTCGTATTAAGCTTCATTGTTGGTCGCGTCTCATTCACATCTCACAGCTTGAGCTATATGATCCCCCTGTGGCATATTTAGCACGACGCGTAAGCCGACTCCCCTTACATTTGACGCTCCGTCTGTATGGAGTTGCCATGTGTCCCTGTTTTCTTTGACTTTCAGCTTTTCAACTTCCTTCGTAGCTTCTTGTTCCAGTGTTGGGCTGAAATCGGCCATAAAGTCGTCTAGAGCTTGAGATTTGACCGCCGTCCTTGGCTCGTAGTCGATGTCGAATCCGCTGAGATGTATGGCCCATTTGGCCATCTGTCCTATAAATTCTGGTTTCCTCATGACTGTCTTCATGGGATGGTTAGTTCTCACAAAAATAGCATGTGATTCGAAGTAGGGTTGTAGTTTATTCGAGGCCATGACCAATGCTAAGACCAGCTTTTCAAGTGGTGTGTACCTGGTTTCGGCGGGGAGTATGGAGCGACTCATATAGTAGACCGGCGATTGTTTACCATCTTCTTCCCTTGCCAGTACTGCGCTGACCGCTGATTCTGATACGGCCAGATAGAGTGGTAATGGCTCGTCGTCTTTTGGTTTGGCTAGTAGGAGTGGACTCGCTAAATATACCTTTGGGTCCTGGAAAGCCTGTTCGTGTATAGTTGTCCAGTCGAACGATTTGTTCTTCTTCAAGGCCTCATAGAAGAGCTTGCACTTATCCGATGACTTGGATATGAATCTATTCAATGCTGATATCCGCCCCGTTAGCTTTTGGACGTCCTTAACGCTCCGAGGGGGCCTGAGGTTGACGATTGCCCTGATCTGGTCGGGACTAGCTTCGATCCCTCTTTGAGTGACCATGTAGCCCTAGAATTTCCCTGAGGACACTCTGAAAGAGCATTTAGTCGGATTTAACTTCATGTTGTACCTTTTTAGTACCTCGAAGGCCTCCTTAAGGTGTTCGATGTGGTCCCCCGCTGCTTTGGATTTGACGAGCATGTCATCGATGTAGACTTCCATGGTGTCGCCGATCTGTTCTTTGAACATCTTGTTCACCAACCTTTGGTACGTGGCCCCTGCATTTTTTAGTCCGAAGGGCATTACTTTGTAGCAGTACGTACCTTGGCTTGTTATGAAGGTTGTCTTCTCTTGATCGTCGGGGTCCATGAGGATTTGATTGTATCCACTGAACGCGTCCATGAATGTCAGCATTTCGTGCTCGGCAGTCGGGTCGACCATTGCGTCGATGTGTGGTAGTGGAAAAGAGTCCTTTGGACAGGCTTTGTTTAGATCTGTGAAGTCGATGCATACTCTCCACTTCCCATTCTTCTTTTGGACCACGACGACGTTTGCTAACCAGTCGGGGTATTTTACCTCCCTTATTTTACTTGTCTCAAGTAGGTTCTTTACTTCATCGTCCACGACTTTGTTGCGCTCGGGCGCGAACTTCCTCCTTTTTTGCTTGACTGGAGGGTACGTGGGATGTACATTTAATTTGTGAGTAATAATATCTGGGGAAATTCCTACCATGTCTTCGTGTGACCAAGCAAAACAGTCAGTGTTGGATCGCAAAAAGGAAATTAAACCTGCTCTAGTCGAATCGTTTAGATTTGATCCGACCTTTACTGTTTGTGTTGGCTTTGAGGGATCCAACGCGATCTCATCGAGTTATTCCATTTCTGGTTTGACGTATCGCGGGGTCCCTTTGCCATACTGTGATTGCTATACGGACGATTTATCGACTGCCCCTTTCATTGAAGTGATGTAGCACTCCTTGGCAACTCTCTGGTCGCCTTTTATTTCTTGTACCCCCCACTTGGTAGGAAATTATATTTTCTGGTGGTAAATGGAAGGTACAGCTTTCATGACGTGGATCCAGGGTCTGCCAAGGATTGCATTGTATGTGGATGGGCAGTCGAGTATTAAGAATTTTACCTGCTGGTTTACTCCACCGGCGTACGTTGTTAACACGATTTCGCCCTGGGTATACTTAACTTCTCCACTGAATTCGACCAATGGGGTGGAGTTTATGGTTAAGTCGTCCTCGCTTAAACCCATACCTTTTAAGGCGTCCAGTGTCAACAAGTTGGTAGAGCTACCTGTGTCAATTAGAACGCGACGGATAAGGCAATTGCTAATTGAGAGTGAGATTACCAAACCGTCGTGATGATCGCCCAGCTCTTGAGCCTCCGAGTCGTCGAAGGCGATGGTAGGAGCGTCGGAGATTCGCAATTGTCTCGTCTCTATCTGAGCTGGTTTGTTGCCTCTACTTTCTCGAGCATGTCTTTTGGTGGTTGAGTACGTGTTTCCACATACGTTCGACCCTCTTGAAATGGTGTTAACAATTTTTGCAGGAATCGGAGAGGACGATTTGACAGATGTTACTTGGTCTCTTCGATCGAGGGTCGCTTTGGCCTTATCTGAGATGATGTCGCGTAGTAGCCCTTGTGCGAGGAGTCTTGCGACTTCTTTGCGAAGGGCTATGCATTCGTCCGTCGAGTGTCCATGATCTCCGTGAAACTCGCACCATCGGTTCAGGTCTTTTCTTGCGTCTGGCTTGTCGCTCTTCCGATATGTTGAAGTTGTAAGAGTGAAGCTTTGGGGGAATAGCAGGGTTGTTTCACCAATCCTGGGTCATGTCGTAAAAGTTATTTACCTGACTGTGGTCGTTTTGACCTTTTGGGTATGGTTGGTATCTCCGATCACGCCGACTGTCCGAAGATGCCTTTCGGTCAGCTCGATCGAGACTATTGTTCGTCTTCGAGGGTTCCTCGTCTTCTTCGAGTCTAACTTGTGCCATGGTCTTAGCTTGTACGTCTTCAAAACTTCGGCATGGGTACTTGGTCAGCTTGCGGTAGAGTTCGCTACCTCTGACCAGTCCTCGACGAAATGCTTCGATCGACGTTGGGTCGTCGTAGTCTGGGATCGCGACTTTCTCCTTATTGTACCTATTAAGATAGTCCCTCAGGGGTTTGTTGCATCTCTGCACGATCCTATACAGGTCGCTTGACTGCTTTTCTAATCGACGACTGCTGACAAACTGAATTTTGAATGAATTGACAAGGTCGGCAAAGGAAGCGATGGAACCCTGTGGTAAATGCATAAGCCAGGTTAGTGCGGGTCCTGCGAGGGTCGTGCTAAAGCTTTTGCATATGACTGCTTCGCGGTTCCCTCTAGGGATCGAAATAGTCATTAATTTTTGCTTGTAAATTGAAACGTGATCATCTGGGTCCCCGGTCCCATCGTAGTTGGAAATGTTGGGGACATGGAACTTTTTCGGAATTTCGACATGTGCAATCGCCTCTGTCGATTGCCTCTCACTCGATCGACTGGGGAACTCATGGGATCCGTGCGATACGGTCG
Source organism: Rheum nobile (assembly GCA_027886185.1). Taxonomy (NCBI): domain Eukaryota; kingdom Viridiplantae; phylum Streptophyta; class Magnoliopsida; order Caryophyllales; family Polygonaceae; genus Rheum; species Rheum nobile. The sequence goes on along the minus strand of WOAB01000652.1, from coordinate 1,171,579 downwards.
TCTAGAGTCTTCATGTGCTCGTTGACGGCTTGCTGTATGAGGGCCTGGAGATCGACCGGTCCCGTTGCCTGTGGATGGGTCACTCGAGTCCTGAAGGGCTCGACTGCAGAGTTTGGCATGTTAGTCGTAACAAGGGTGACCGGAGGGGTCTGAAACATACCAGTGTGTTGGGAAGCATTGGTCTCCACTACGGGTTCTACGTCTGCTCCGTCCAGATCGAGTCGCATGGACAGTCCTTCTATGTTGACTATACGTCTTGATCCTCTGGGAATTGATAAGGATGTTTGTACCTGTGATCTTACAAATTCGTTTTCACGAGTTAGTCGAGAAATCTCTTATTCAGATTGAGTACTTAGCGTTTCGGTTCTGGTCCGTTGTTGGGCCAGTTCTTGTTAAAGGATGCTCATGGCTTTTGTAAGCTCTTGTATCCGCGATTCCGTGACAGGTCCGGCGTTGACGTTCTTTTCCTGATTCTCGATTTGAATGTTGCTCTCGGTCGGATCTTCGTTGGAGATCACGGCGTTCTCTGAGCCAGTCATGGTGGGATGAGCTTTGGTTTTGAGGATTGGATCGTTGATTGGCTAGATGCCCCCATGTTGGGCGCCAAATTGTTTTGGGCAAAAAAGATCAAACCGACCTGAATCGCTTAAAGAAGGGCAACTAGACAACAATTAGATCGATAATATCTAGATAATTCGAATCAAATAGAAATTGGACTGTAATGAGTTAGAAATAATGTGGAAATTGGCTTATCCCCTCCGAGTAGAGGGTCGATCAAACCAAAGGTGAAGGTTGTCGAACGTTTAAATACTAGAACAATGATTCTGAGCCGATGAACTTGGATGAATATAGAGAGGAAGATGTTGTTGATTGTATTATGTCTGAGAGTACTTGTCTCTTATAATGATTTATAGAAACCCTTTATATACATTCAATCTTCAGAAAGATTCTGCCATTTCCTCATCTGTGATCTTCGTTGGTCGACTTTAATTGCTGGATTTGCCATAATCTTATGGCATTTATGTCTTGACCTCACAGGTTGGTAGCCGTTGCATAGGATCTGGATTTTTCGTAACGCTTCCGATCGTGGTGTTTTCTTGACCTTGGCTTCCGTCGTCTGATTTTGGTTGCTTTGTCGCCTGGTCACTTCCCTGGTGGGTCGCTTCAAAGGAAAAAAAAATTGGCTTCGCGTACTGGGCCGCCTCTTTTGAAGGTCCACTAAGATCATGGCCCAACACTTACTCTATGCAATGCTTTTAATTTGATATCATCTCTTTATTTTCCTAAACAGGTTGAACTTTGTGATAATGACGACTTTCTCGTACTTGTATGTGATGACATATGGTTTGTAATCTGCTCCTTGTCATTTCTTTTAGCAATTAGAGTACTTTGTGATATTCCATTTTTTTCCCTGAAGGGAGATTATCTGCATACTTATATGAGAATGGTCTTTTTCCTTGGAATTTTGGGTTGTTGGGGGAGACAACTTATTATGTATTTTGTGAAGCTTGTATATGTTTTAACACATACTTGAATGATTTTGTTATAGGGACTGCATGTCGAACCAACAATTAATACATCCTTATTACCGGGCTGCCCACTGATAGGCAGCCTAATGCATTTGGTGTAACACCCCCAAAACTTAACCCTTTTGGAAAGGTATTACCGCCAGTGACCCTAGTGTTTCTTACCGAGATCACCCAAGGCTTTACCATTTAAATACAATTTATGAAATACAAATGATACATAATGATCAAAGCATTCAATCCCAAACATAACATTGTCAAGGAAACAGAGTTACGGGATTACAACCCAATCCCGAATAGGCCAACACAGAGTTTAAACCAAAAATAGCGGAAGTCTTATAAAGTACATTACAACCAAAGCCATTGTCCAAAAGATCTCAACATGATTAAAGAAATAATTAAAACGTTCAAAAACCACCGCCGACTCCATAGTCCTTCTAATCTTCTGAGCTACTTTCTATCTGATGTGCCGAATCGAACGGATGACACCAGCCCACATGCAGAGAACAAAGTTCTTGGGTTAGTCTACTTGAATAGACTAGCAAGGGTACAAAGCAGAATAGTTCGAAGCAGTCGTATTAGGTTAGACTCATCTCTTCTCGAATAATAATCGATGACGATAGTCAACCATCATACTCCTACTGGAATAAACAAGAGGTATGCACAAGAGAAGATTCTGGAAGACTGAATCTTCACAGACATCGACTCGAAAGAAGACTCCAACGGAAATGAGTCTTTAAGGAAATATGACAAATCTGGAATGTTTACAGAATCAAACAACAATGATTTAAAAGTTGACTGGGATGCTTCGGTTCACGACCAACCTCATCGCATACAGCGAATCCAGATTGGAAAGAGAACGTACTATGATCAAAGTCGAGACGAGTTTTCCTAGCTGCACTACAACTTAGCTGCACTACTCGCCCAAGGCTTATTAATTATGTGCGTCGAGTAGCACTTATCTGATTTATGTTTCAAAAACACACATCACGTTATTAGACTTTTACATGTGTACCCCACCAATGGGATGACACATCTTAGTATACGTTTCGTCGAGAGTGACGTATATCGGAAGGTTTATGACACCAGCTAAGTGTCCTGTCTCTACACACTTGTGAAAGAGACCTATCATGATCTTAGAATAGTACCAGATGGAGACGAGCCACCCCGATACCAGATTATAAAGAAACGACTGGACAGAGTCCGAGTAACGTTCCTATCTAACAGTGCTAACTAAACAGTTATAGCACAACAACAGTTACAGGATAAATCCACATAAAGGCCCGAAAGGCGATCACAGATAATAGTGTTGTTCTAACAGATATACAACCTATTATATGATTTTCAAAACAGTTTATCAAAACCGTTTCCAGACAAACAGAGTATTCATTCCAAATTAATTACTCAGATAAACTACTGATAATTAATGTAAATATGGAATGAACGAGCAAGAGCGAACCGCCACTTGCCTTAATCCGCAGAATAGCCTAACGACGACAACTGGATTCCGGGCTCGACACAGGTATAGCTCCGACAGCACAACAACCTTCGAGTTGACCCATAAAAGGAACCCTAAGTTAGATCCGACATAACCGCAGTACGAATCTAAAAACGACGAAAGAGAACGAAAGGAAAGACGCCACGACCACAACCAACCAAGTCAAAGCCACAAAGGCATTCTGGGCACTGGCGGCGGTCGTTGTTCTTGGCGGCGGTCGCCGCAGTTCATCACGGCGGTCGCCGTGAAGAACTCAGACGACAGAAATGGCGAGAAAACTCACCCAAAACACGATCGACTCGGCCTCCTTCGACTTGTTTGGGTTCTGACCTCCAAAGGCAACCACAAGCTTCTCGAAGGGCTACTGGAACAACACCAAAGGCCACCGGCAAAAGCTTCAGAATTCCGGCAAGAGGCACAAACTCCGGCGAGAGAAAGATTTGAGGATTTCATCTTGATTTGTGCATGAATCTGATCCCAATCCTCTTCCTTTTATAGCCACAGATCATGTGGACACCGCGATGGTCTAAACGAGACGTGGCGAGGCTAAATCGGCGCCTTGTCAGACGTCTCTGGTGACCAACGGATAATGACCCCTGGGTAATCACAGCGGGCGCCGCAATTTTGCCTACGGCGGACACGCGGCGGTCGCCGTTTTTCGGGTCTTCGCGCCCATCTGGAAGGCGAGGGCACTGTTGCCTCGAGCCTTTCGCGGTGGTCGCCGCCTTACCTACGGCGGTCGCCGCCACTGTGGCGTTGTCCTTCTCAGCTTTTGGATGACAACAACTTTAACCCGGGATAAAAATTATCGTACGCGAACGAATATTAAAATCCAAGGCATGCTGTTTGTATATTATTTCACTGAGAAAAATATTACAGATACAGAGCACATTACAGAATGTCTCAAGCTACCTGAATTAAATCCGACGTACACAACGGGTACTCGGGAAAATTCCAAAATTCCCAAAATAACCTTACAAAAATACGGGGTATCACATCTCCTCCCCCTTAAAAGAAGTTTCGACCCCGAAACTTAGGTCGAAAATAACTCAGGAAAATGCCTGAGCATATCTGACTCGGTTTCCCACGTTTCCCAAGTAACTTATTCGGTCCCTGACTTGGACCACAACACTCGTACCAACGGCACGATCTTGTTGCGCAAACGCTTCTCCCGACGCTCCAAAATGCACACGGGCAACTCTTCATAAGTACCATTAGCTTGAATCTCGATGTCCTCATAACTAAGCACATGAGACTTATCTGGCACATACTTTCTGAGCAAAGATACGTGGAACACGTTATGCACCGGGTGAGCCGATGGCGGCAATGCCAAGCGGTACGCTAGAGATCCTACTCTATCCAGAATCTCGAATGGTCCCACATAGCGAGGGTTAAGCTTCCCACGCTTACCAAATCTGAAAACTCCTTTGGATGGCGATACCTTGACAAAAACCTTGTCACCGACCTCGAACTCGACAGTCCTGCGCTTCCGATCTGCGTAGGACTTCTGTCGACTCTGAGCGGTCAACATCCTTTGTCTGATCAAAGCAATGTCTGAAGCCGTCCTTTCGACCAACTCTGGTCCAAGCAGAATTTTGTCGGCATTATCATCCCAACAAATCAGAGATCTACATCTACGACCATACAAAGCTTCAAACGGAGCCATCTTGATTGTAGCATGCCAGCTATTGTTGTACGTGAACTCAATCAGACTCAAGCTGTCCTCCCAGCTAGTCGGACGATCTAGTACACAAGCTCTAAGCATATCCTCCAGGGTCTGGATGGTCCTTTTAGACTGGCCATCTGTCTGAGGATGAAATGCGGTGTTGAACCTCAACTCGGTTCCCATAGCCTTATGAAGTTCATGCCAGAACCTTGACATGAAACGGCCATCTCGGTCTGATACAATGGTCTTAGGAATGCCATGTAAGCGGACAATCTCCTTCTGGTAGACTTCTGCTAACTTCTGGGTTTCCCATGTGGTCTTGATGGCTATGAAATGAGCACTCTTCGTAAGCCTATCCACAATTACCCAGATAGCATCCCTCTGACTTCGAGTCTTTGGTAGCCCAGTGACGAAGTCCATGGCAATGTCCTCCCATTTCCATTCTGGCACTGGGAGAGGTAGCAACTCACCACCTGGCCTACGGTGTTCGATCTTGACCTTCTGGCAAGTTAAACACTTTGTCACAAAGTCTGCTACGTCCCACTTCATGTTTGGCCACCAAAACTTCTTCCTGAGGTCCTTGTACATCTTGCTAGAGCCAGGATGCACAGAATAAGCAGATGAATGAGCTTCTCTCATTACCAACTGACGAAGACCTTCTGTGTCAGGCACACAGATCCGGTCCTGAAACCAAAGTGATCCATCATCCTGAACCACAAAACTGGGAGCTTTCCCATCCATCACTTCACTGCTTAACTTCACCAAGATGATGTCATCGACTTGCTTTTCTTTGATCTGATCCAGCAGTGTAGCCTGAATTTCCATCATACTCAGGTACCCTCTACGCTGGTCATACAAGACTTCAATGTCGCATGACTCTTGGTTTAGCTTGGTCTGAGCAGTAAGTAGAGCAACTACAGTCTCATGCGTTGTCTTCCGGCTTAGTGCATCAGCTACTACATTAGCCTTGCCCGGATGATACAGCAACTCCATGTCGTAGTCTTTGAGCAACTCTAGCCAGCGGCGTTGTCTCATATTTAATCCTTTTGAGTAAATATATACTTGAGACTTTTGTGGTCAGTGAAGACTTGGCATCTTATACCGTAGAGGTAATGCCTCCAAATCTTTAGCGCAAAGACAACCGCTGCTAACTCAAGATCATGGGTCGGATAGTTTTCTTCGTAAGTCTTGAGTTGTCTAGATGCGTAAGCAATAACTCTGCCTTTCTGCATCAGTACACAACCCAAACCACACTTTGAAGCATCACTATAGACCACATAATCGTCATTCCCTTCTAGGAGTGCTAACACGGGTGCTGAGGTCAGCTGTCGCTTCAACTCCTGGAAACTGGCCTCGCACTTGTCATTCCAGACAAACTTCTTGTGGACCTTGTGGAGTAGATTGGTCATAGATAGAGCGATCTTTGAAAATCCTTCTACGAACCTTCTATAATACCCGGCAAGTCCAAGAAAACTGCGCACCTCCTTCACGTTCTAGGGCTGTGTCCATTTAGCCACCGCTTCAATCTTTTGGGGATCAACCATAACCCCATTTTTATTGATTACGTGGCCTAAGAAATCCACTTCCTTCATCCAGAATTCACATTTAGACAATTTAGCAAAAAGCTGATGTTGTCTAAGGATTGACAAGGCAATCCGCAGATGTTCCTCGTGGACTTCTTCATTCGGAGAATAGATCAGAATGTCGTCGATGAAGACCACCACGAACTTATCCAAGTACTGGTGAAAACATCGGTTCATCAAATCCATAAAGACAGTTGGAGCATTTGTAAGCCCAAAAGGCATCACTACAAACTCGTAATGACCATATCTGGTCCTAAACGCAGTTCTAGGAATGTCATGTTCACGAATTCTGAGCTGGTGATATCCAGATCTCAAGTCGATCTTGGAGAAAACCTTTGCTCCCTGCAACTGGTCCAACAAGTCATCAATCCTAGGCAAAGGATACTTGTTCTTGATCATCACCTTGTTCAACTCTCGGTAGTCGATACAAAGTCGGAACGATCCGTCCTTCTTTTTGACGAATAATACCGGAGCACCCCACGGCGATGCACTCGGCCTGACATAACCTTTGTCAAGGAGATCTTCAAGTTGATTCTTCAACTCTTGCATCTCAGCTGGAGCCATCCGATATGGTGATTTGGAAATCGGCACCGTACCAGGCTCAAGATCAATTGAAAACTCTACGTCACGGTTCGGGGGTAATCCAGGAATTTCTTCCGGAAAGACATCCGAAAACTCCCTGACTACAAGAATATCAAGAACCTCAGGTCCATCCTTCGCAGGCGAATCCAAGTAGCAAAGGTACCTGACACATCCTTGTCGTAGTAGCTTAAACGCAGCCATCGCATTGATCAGCTTGCCGTTATCAGCGTCATTTCGACCTTTGAATTTGCACACGAACTGGCCCCCAGATGACACCGTCACCGTTCTTGAACTGAAGTCGATCACCGCCTTGTGACGCGTCAGCCAATCCATACCGAGAATAATGTCGTATGGAGCCATGGCTATGCAGATTAAATCTGCCTCGAATTCCTTACCCTGAATGGTAATCGGAAAGTCGGACAAATGCTTGGTTCCCACCAAACGTTCTCCATTAGGAAGATTAACGACAAAAGGGTCGCACGAATCGTTACACACTAAGTCTAACTTGCTAACACAGCTATCCGAAATAAAGGAATGCGTAGCACCAGAATCAAACAGAATGCACACTAAAGTAGAGTGAAGGTATAGAGTACCTTGAGCAATTGGAGCGTTGGGTCCATCTGCTTCACGCATCTCGTACAAGCGTTGGCCCTGACTTCCAGAAACAGCTGGGGCATTTCCCCTGTTCTGAGCAGTCGTCTGCACTGAAGGGCTAGGAGTCTCGGCAGGCTTAAACCTAGGTCGGTTGCTCTAATGAATTGACCCTTGCTGCGACTCTACTCCCTTCTGCTTCCCCTGCTTGCGGAACTTTTATAGATGACCATCACGTCCACACCCAAAGCACGACCTCTTATCCTTCTGACACTCATTGCTCTTGTGCCCTGCAGTACCACAGTTATAACACTGAACTGAACTCCGGGTCTGCCCTGACTGCTGAGTCGATCCTCCTTGCGTCATCTCCGTCCTAGCTCGGCCGGACTTGGCAAAGTTAGACGGTGGCGCAGGGCGCTTAAAACCACCTCCCTGGTTCTGGTTTTGCATCGACTTCTGTCGGTTGCGCCTCTTGGTCGACTCCTCAAGAGTTACCTCCAGCTTATAGGCACAATCCACATACTGCTCCAAGGTAGAGCATGTGTGGTGCACCATTAACGGCTTGATATCCGGGCTTATCCACTCGTGGAAGTACCAGATCTTTTGGGCCTCGCTGGTGATCTCGGCAGTGGCGTACTGTAAAAGGTGATTCAACTTAGACGCCAACTCGGTCACTCTCAGACCATCCGTCTTTGGGTACAAGAACTCTTTATGCTTCTCCTCTCTCATAGCACGAGAGAAAAAGTGATCAACCATCTTGGTCTTGAACATAGACCAAGTCAACACTGGGCTCTCAGCCAAACTTGTGTTTTCCCACCACTCGCTAGCCTCCTCCTTCAGCTGAAGAGAAGCGATATGGACCTTCTCGGCATCAGTACACTCCATGTTCCGAAACAACCTCTCCATATGGGAGAACCAATGAGTCACTGCGACTGGCTCCCCTTTCCCGTTATAACAATCGGGCCTCATGGAAGTGATGGTCTTAAGAGCGCGACCATAGCTGTCTCTAGCCCTAACGGCATTCTCCTGAACCACAGGGTTTCTGGGCTCCACAACATCAGGAACCGCTGGGTGAGTAGGCACTTCTTGCGCTTGAGGCGCACTGGGTCTCAATACGTCTGCAATTGTCTGCATCACAATCCCGCGAATCGCCTCAACAGCTGCGGCATCAAACAGCGCCGGCGCTTGGGTCTGATCTTGACCTTCACGCCTCTGCTGGACGCGAGACTCTGACTCGTGTTCATCCTGAATACCTCTTCCTGTTGGCCTGGGATCTTGGCTAGTCCCAGCACCGGCTCGAATCGAGTTTCTCGTGCTTCTTGGGTTCACCATCTGTTTACCGATCCAATTCCAAGCATTCAATACATCAATATTATGCAATCTACTTATGCAATATACCAACGTAAAGAAATTACTCAGAATTGATCAACTTGGCATTTTATAGATGAACCTTCGAATTGCTACACAAGCTACACATAAGTCTATCATCCGAGCGCTAGGACAACATTGCTCGAAGATATAAGTGTTTCTCAGAGTACTTGCCGCAATACTGAAATATTACACATAGTACAAACTTGGAATACTAAGAAATGAAACTATTGTGATAGGCAACGCCAATCCTCCTCAAGGCGTTCCAACACGTCTTCCATAAGAATGGCTACCCGTGCATGGTCTCTTCGGGCTAGGCTCACCGTCGAGCTCTGGCGATGGGTTTCGCACCCGACTTGACCCTGAAGCACATGGTCCTATCTCAGTCATGGTAAGGTATGGGTCATCCATGACTGGTCTTCCTATCCCAGCCCTTCTCTGAGTACTGGCGATCAGCTCATCCCATTGACGCTCCTGTTCTGCAGAGATTACCTCGCTCTGGCGGAGGATCTCCTGCAGCTCGGATTCTGACCTCCTTCTTCTTAGAGTAGGGATAGGCTGAGATTCCCTGTCACTTCTCCTAATACCGTACTCGGTATATAGTGCCTCCCAATCAGCTTCTGACATGGGTGCATACTCTGACACTGGTGGCAACTCTTGTATAGGTGGTAGCTCTGTACTGGGGTGAATAAATTGTGTCCCCATTTCCTGACTATCCACCAGCAAGTGCCTCAAGTCATCGAACTCCTGGTTTTGTCCGCTGAGGTCCATCTCGGTATCCTCCTCGGGATCATCCTCGATGGGGTCCTCTTCCTCTTCTTCCTCTTCAGGGTCATCCTCTATGGGGTCCTCTTCTTCATCTTCCTCCTCGCTCCCTTCAATAATCATATCCATCAGGTAATCGTCATGGTAGTACCCTCTCGCGTACCTCGACGATTCATCTCCTTGCATTGCTTCCTCCCTTGGTGGTTCCACTGGCGCTGTCACAAGAACTACAGCATTCCTTGACACCAGAACTACCGACTCAGGAAGCACATGCTTGATCTCCTCAGATGGGCTGCTCGGGCCTCCAACCTCGAAGCATCTCTGGGGTATAGGGAAGTCTAGCCTCTCGGTAGACGGTGAATCCATCTCGGCATCTTCCGACCCCTTCTTAATAGATATACATGCACCCATCTCGTATAGGATAACGATGAAGGAATTAGTCTTTCTAGACATAGAAGCAAGCTTACTATATCAGACTATCCAGAAGACATGACTATGAACAGTGTTTTTAAATTCTTTTTACTTTGAAAATTCAGAGCCCCTTTTTAAAGCATTTTCGAAAACGGATAAATGATTTATAAAATCCCAAACCCGTTTTAAAACCTTTGGCTCTGATACCACAATTGTAACACCCCCAAAACTTAACCCTTTTGGAAAGGTATTAACGCCAGTGACCCCAGTGTTCCTTATCGAGATCACCCAAGGCTTTACAATTTAAATACAATTTATGAAATACAAATGATACATAATGATCAAAGCATTCAATCCCAAACATAACATTGTCAAGGAAACAGAGTTACGGGATTACAACCCAATCCCGAATAGGCCAACACAGAGTTTAAACCAAAAATAGCGGAAGTCTTATAAAGTACATTACAACCAAAGCCAATGTCCAAAAGATCTCAACCTGATTAAATAAATAATTAAAACGTTCAAAAACCACCGCCGACTCCATAGTCCTTCTAATCTTCTGAGCTACTTTCTATCTGATGTGCCGAATCGAACGGATGACACCAGCCCACATGTAGAGAACAAAGTTCGTGGGTTAGTCTACTTGAATAGACTAGCAAGGGTACAAAGCAGAATGGTTCGAAGCAGTCGTATTAGGTTAGACTCATCGCTTCTCGAATAATAATCGATGACGATAGTCAACCATCATACTCCTACTGGAATAAACAAGAGGTATGCACAAGAGAAGATTCTGGAAGACTGAATCTTCACAGACATCGAATCGAAAGAAGACTCCAACGGAAATGAGTCTTTAAGGAAATATGACAAATCTGGAATGTTTACAGAATCAAACAACAATGATTTAAAAGTTGACTGAGATGCTTCGGTTCACGACCAACCTCATCGCATACAGCGAATCCAGATTGGAAAGAGAACGTACTATGATCAAAGTCGAGACGAGTTTTCCTAGCTGCACTACAACTTAGCTGCACTACTCGCCCAAGGCTTATTAATTATGTGCGTCGAGTAGCACTTATCTGATTTATGTTTCAAAAACACACATCACGTTATTAGACTTTTACATGTGTACCCCACCAATGGGACGACACATCTTAGTATACGTTTCGTCGAGAGTGACGTATACCGGAAGGTTTGTGACACCAGCTAAGTGTCCTGTCTCTACACACTTGTGAAAGAGACCGATCATGATCTTAGAATAGTACCAGATGGAGACGAGCCACCCCGATACCAGATTATAAAGAAACGACTGGACAGAGTCCGAGTAACGTACCTATCTAACAGTGCTAACTAAATAGTTACAGCACAACAACAGTTATAGGATAAATCCACATAAAGGCCCGAAAGGCAATCACATATAATAGCGTTGTTCTAACAGATATATAACCTATTATATGATTTTCAAAACAGTTTATCAAAACCGTTTCCAGAAAAACAGAGTATTTATTCCAAATTAATTACTCAGATAAACTACTGATAATTAATGTAAATATGGAACGAACGAGCAAGAGCGAACCGCCACTTGCCTTAATCCGCAGAATAGCCTAACGACGACAACTGGATTCCGGGCTCGACACGGGTATAGCTCCGACAGCACAACAACCTTCGAGTCGACCCATAAAAGGAACCCTAAGTTAGATCCGACATAAATGCAGTACGGATCCAAAAACGACGAAAGAGAACGAAAGGAAAGACGCCACGACCACAACCAACCAAGCCAAAGCCACGAAGGCATTCTGGGCACTGGCGGCGGTCGCTGTTCTTGGCGGCGGTCGCCGCAGTTCATCACGGCGGGCGTCGTGAAGAACACGGCGGTCGCCGTGAAGAACTCAGACGACAGAAACGGCGAGAAAACTCACCCAAAACACGATCGACTCGGCCTCCTTCGACTTGTTTGGGTTCTGACCTCCAAAGGCAACCACAAGCTTCTCGAAGGGCTACTGGAACAACACCAAAGGCCACCGGCGAAAGCTTCAGAATTCCGGCGAGAGGCACAAACTCCGGCGAGAGGAAGATTTGAGGATTTCAGCTTGATTTGTGCATGAATCTGATCCCAATCCTCTTCCTTTTATAGCCACAGATCATGTGGACACCGCGATGGTCTAAACAAGACGTGGCGAGGCTAAATCGGCGCCTTGTCAGACGTCTCCGGCGACCAACGGATAATGACCCCTGGGTAATCACGGCGGGCGCCGCAATTTTGCCTACGGCGGGCACGCGGCGGGCGCCGTAATTACGACGGTCACCATTTTTCGGGTCTTCGCGCCCAGCTGGAAGGCAAGGGCACTGTTGCCTCGAGCCTTTCGCGGCGGTCGCCGCCACTGTGGTGTTGTCCTTCTCAGCTTTTGGATGACAACAACTTTAACCCGGGATAAAAATTATCGTACGCGAACGAATATTAAAATCCAAGGCATGCTGTCTTTATATTATTTCACTGAGAAAAATATTACAGATACAGAGCACATTATAGAATGTCTCAAGCTACCTGAATTAAATCCGACGTACACAACGGGTACTCGGGAAAATTCCAAAATTCTCAAAATAACCTTACAAAAATACGGGGTATCACATTTGGGAGTTGCTAAAATTGGTTTCTGTCAACAATGTAATTGTTAGAAGTAAACCAAAAAAAATCAGATGAAATGAATGTAAAAAGCATCAGCTTAGATTCAACATATGATTCATTCATAGTATAGGAGTCGGACTTGGGATTTGGGTTTGTATATGATAGGTCTTTGGTGTTTTCTTTTATTCATACAGGTAAACAAGTATGCTAAATGCGTTCTAGGTCTCATTTGTGCATAAATATGAGATGAATTTCATGACACTTTATGTGTTTCATTCTATCTGAATCCTCATCTTTCTATGTTTCATTTTAAGCAGTTGTTATGGAAATCATGTACTTAGAGAGCTGGACTTTGTATGAATTAACGCATGCCGAAATATTAGTAGAAAGAAGGTAATTTTCTTGTGTGTACTTTTGGAGATGACATTAACTAGAGGGACTTGACAGGGGGCTTGTCACCTGATGTGATAAAGAAGGCATTCAGCACAACAGAGGAGGAGTTTTTACACTTAGTAAAGAGAACTATGCTAGTTCAGCCACAGATTGCGTCAGTTGGATCATGTTGCCTTGTAGGTGCCATTGCTAATGATGTGTTGTATGTTGCTAATCTTGGAGATTCAAGAGCAGCTTAGGGACGCTGGGCTTCTGATACGCGGGAGGAGTTTGTGGTGGCGGAAAGGTTGTCAACCGATCATAATGTATCAGCTGAAGAGGTTAGGAAGGAAGTTGAAGCACTTCACCCTGATGATTCTCAAGTTGTTGTGTATTGATCAGTGCTACTTTGTAGTGTTTAACTAAGAGTTGTTACCAGTGTTTTGGGTACCATTTGGATGAGTTTAGAGCACAATTGTGGATAATGGAGTTGAGTAGTAGAAGTGTAGATATGGTGGTTTGGAGGAGCTTAAAAGAAGACATTAAGAAGATGAGAAGACAGTCACAAGAGAAGACGAAGGAAGACCGAAGAGGCGGAGAAGAGACGGAGCAATGAAGAGAGCAACAACGTGAGAATCCGTAGTCGCGGAATTCTGTAGCCGCGGTCGCGGAAAAGTCGAGAGCAGCGAAGATCAAAATTGTAATTTCCGCGGTCGCGGAAATCCCATCGTCAGCGCGCCGAAGATTTCGTCCGAGTTTATCTTTATTTTATTTTTATTTTTATTTATTTCTTTATTCCGGTAGGATTATTTTATTTCCTTTTAGACCATGTTTGTTATCTTTTTAGCTTTAGGTTTTGGAGTTAGGTTATTTAAACCTAGTACTCCAACACGTACAATCCAGGGTGGAGAGATCACCCAAATTTGAGATACGGGAATCAACAGAGCACTCCTCAAGGCCAGGAAAATCAAGAGTATCAACAGAGGCCTCCATAATTCCTACCCCGCCCACAACAATATCAGCAGCCTGGGGGTCAACAACAACAATTTCGAGCTCCATATGACCAAAGACCTCAAGGCCAAAGCTCAAGTTCACCCATGTCCGTTGATGACATGATCCGGACCGTCACCCAGAGCGTATCAACGTTGACAAGAAATACAGCCCAACAAATTCAGTCCATCGCACAGAGCATATCAACGTTGGGAAATACCATGGTCCAACAAAATCAAGAGATGCAGTCAAGTATTTAGAACTTGGAGAAGCAAGTGGGGCAAATCTCTATCGCAGTGAGTAAACTGGAAGTCCAGGACTCGGGAAAACTACCATCTCAAACGGTAGTAAACCCGAGGGAGAACGTATGCACCATGACGCTAAGGAGTGGAACACAAGTGGAAGACAGTCGAGCTCAACATAAGGTTTTCCGCGACCGCGGAGAAGAGAGCCGCGATCGCGGATTTGTTTTTGGGGACGAAAAAAAAAATCGTCGCTTTTCCGCGACCACGGACAGATTTCCGTGATCGCGGAAAAGTCTCTGCTGAAGAGGACATGATCGAAGATTTCCGCGACCGCGGAAAATCTCCTAGAGCCCCAGATCCTCTTGAAGTCATCCATGATGCTTATGTGTGCCCCAGCTTCCCTCCACTCAGTACATTGAATCCTCTCGCTCCATTTCCCGAGGCGTTGAAGGACACCAGAAGGGTGGAGAACGACAAAGATTTATTTGAAATCTTCAGCAACTGCGAGGTAAATATTCCTTTGCTAAAACTTGTTCAAAGTATTCCTCGCTATGCCAAATTCTTGAAGGAGCTGTGCACAATAAAGAGGAAGAAAGCGGTGAAGGAGAAAAAGAAGGTCCAAGTCAGTGAGAACGTTTCTGCTATGCTGCAAAAGCGGTTGCCCAAGAACTGCAGTGACCCGGGCATGTTCACTATTCCCTGCAAGATAGGTGGCACCATATTTGAAAACGCTATGCTAGATTTGGGTGCTTCTATCAACGTTTTACCTCTCTCGTTGTACGAGTCTTTAGAGGTCGGAACATTAGAGAAGACAGGGATTGTGATCCAGCTGGCGGACAATTCCTATGTGTATCCCAAAGGAGTGGTGCAGGATGTGCTGGTAGAAGTTGACAAGTTAATTTTCCCTGCGGACTTCTTTGTGATGGATACGGGGCAAGATAGAAATGCAACCCCTGTGATGCTAGGTAGGACGTTTATGAACACGGCAAGTACCAAGATTGATGTGAGCAATGGTTCTCTCACAATGGAATTTGATGGGATGAGGGTCGGATTCAACATAGATGATGCAAAGAGACATCCTCCTGATGGAGACCCCAAATGTTCAATTGATGTGAGCAACCCAAGTTGATGGGAGAGCACCAAGTCGAGCCACAACAATAACTAAGGTGTTGCTCGGGAGGCAACCCGAGGTATGAAATTCTTTTCCTTTCCTTTCTAGTCTTTATTATTGTTTTTGTTCTGTTTTGCTTTGTTTGTTTTGTTTTGTTTTGTTTTGTTTCGTTTCGTTTTTGCTTTAGACTAACATGCAGGTAAGAGATCCGAGCCAAATTGAAGACGGTGTTAATGTCGCACCAGTAACTTTTCCGCGATCGCAGAAATTCTTCCGCGGTCGCGGAAATATCACTGTAAGTTCCCTGACCTGAAAAAAAAATAAAAAAATAAAAACGTTCTACCGAAGCCTACTGTCCGATTTTACATGGAGAGATGGTGCGCATCATGCTGCCAAGGAGGAGACATTCACCCCACTTTTATATTTGGCAACGATGATGGCCCAACATTCGACAGCTGAGGAGAAGGAACACCAGAGCCCACACCACAATTACATCTGGGCTCTATTTTTGTGTTCATTGAAGGCCGTGCAACCCCGATTTCTTTGATATACCACCACACCTCACAATGGTTCCACTTGGTTGCACGGTAGAGTTTTGATTGATTTTGAAGATCGGCGCGACACCAGCGACATGTGCTTATATTGCTATACCGCCAGCAACAACTTCCACGTCCAAGCCAACTCGGCAACGTTTGTGAGTTATTTTTTTTCCTTTCCATGTGCTTCATTCTTTTTGTCTTTCATTACATTGAGGACAATGCAATGTTTAAGCATGGGAGAGTGTTCTATACTTGCTAGTCATTTGAGGAGAAAAGAAAAAATAATGAAAAAGAAAAAAGTCAAATAAAATTGAAAAAGCCAAAAATAGAAATCCTGGGATAAGTCAAAAACATGAAAGGGCGGCTTAGGTAATAAGCAAGTGGCTTGGACCAGCATTAGGCTGGGGTAATAATTGGTCAAGAGTGGTGTGAGTTTTATGTGAGCCCATCTATTGAAAAATGAAATGAGTGGTTTGGTGAAAATCCGGAAGGGCGCCTTGGCAAAATGAGCGAAAAGAAGAAGAGTGATTATTAGGATTCCTCATTTTTCCTGGCGTGGTGACATAAGAAGAGGTGATATAAGGAGGATTCGGGTAGGTCACTCTGGGAGGCATAAGAAGATAGATGGAGGCTAGGATTAGATATTTATTCACTCTATGGTGTTCGGGTTAAGCTTGGGGGAAGTACTCTGCTTTCCTTTAAGCTTGTATGTTGTGTTGTGAATATTGTGTTGGTGCCTTGGAGATTCTTGTTTAGGTGCAATTCTTAGTGGAGATGATTTTTCTGTGCTTCTTGAGACCTTGGGGATTTGATTGGAGGAGTAGGTTTACATTAGCTTACTCGAGGACGAGCAAGGTTTAAGCATGGGGGAATTTGATCAGTGCTACTTTGTAGTGTTTAACTAGGAGTTGTTACCGGTATTTTGGGTACCATTTGGATGAGTTTAGAGCACAATTGTGGAGAATTGAGTTGAGTAGTAGAAGTGTAGATATGGTGGTTTGGAGGAGCTTAAAAAAAAGGCATTAAGAAGATGAGAAGAAAGCCACAAGAGAAGACGAAGGAAGACCGAAGAGGCGGAGAAGAGACGGAGCAATGAAGAGAGCAACAACGCGAAAATCCGCAGTCGCGGAATTTTGTAGCCGCGGTCGCGGAAAAGTCGAGAGCAGCGAAGATCAAAATTGTAATTTCCGCGGTCGCGGAAATTTCTCCGCGGTCCCGGAAATCCCATCGTCAGCGCGCCGAAGATTTCGTCCGAGTTTATCTTTATTTTGTTTATATTTTATTTCTTTATTCCGGTAGGATTATTTTATTTCCTTTTAGACCATGTTTGTTATCTTTTTAGCTTTAGGTTTTGGAGTTAGGTTATTTAAACCTAGTTTCTAGAGCCTTTTTTATTTCATTCATCGTTTATCTTAGATCTAAGTTTTACATCAGTTTTTCCCTTTGAGTTTTCGTTTCAAGACTATGAGGAACTAAGCAACCTTTGCTTAGTCCGACGATTGAAGCATTCATTTGATATATGATTGTGAGATTATAATTCTATTCCTATTCCTTTGGATTATATCTTTTCTCTTGAGCTTATTCCTATTGATTCTTATTGATTTGACTGGATTGATCACCTAGTTGATATTAGTAATTGTCTATTGCTAGGGTTTGGATATTTCGAGTTGAAATCCCTTATCTTGTGTAGCAACCATGATATTCTAGGACTAGTTGGACTAGTTCATTATGAAAGAGAATGGATTATGTGTTAAATGCTGCGAGTTGTGGTGTTGCATGTATCCTGGTTAATTCCTATGCTTCCTGCTGCTATTGTTCTAAATCTTAATAGTTTCTCGTGCGTTCGATAGTAAGGGTTGCCAGGACTAGCTGGACTGGTAACTAATTCAGAATAGGGACAGGAATAATCATAGGAAGGATTAGAGATAATCTAGGACCAATCAATCAAATGAAAGGTGGATATTTGTCTGGCTAAGTACTTTTCCCCAATTGATTACAACCTTTGTTTTGATTTACTTAGTTTACTTGAAAACAACCAACAAACCCCCCTTTGTTACTTTGACATACTAAATTGCATTAACAAAGATAACTCCTCCATGTGGGATTCGACTCTTGCTTGTCTATTCTACTGAGTTAGGTTTTTAAGGATTTACTTTGATTGGGCATCACGACTTTAGCCCCTGTCATGTATACCCCTGTTGTTTGGAGAATTAAGGGCATTATACAGGTAATGATCAAGCTGCCATTTTTTAATTGTATATTTTTTAGGTTACCTTATTTTTATTTTCTATTCTATTGTATTCACAACAGACTTTGTTCTCTCTATGTTCTCGGTTTCCTTGGAGAACACATGAGATTCACCTTCTTTTATCAGTTCATCACTTTGCTTCTAACCACTCGAAATGACAGATCCTAATTGTGTAAGTCACTCAGGAAGCTCATTTATTACATATTCTGTGTGATTGATTTATTTCTCTTGTTGATGTTATTATTCTCTTAGATGTCACAGGATGCTTCACTAATGTTTTCTGGTGACTGATCTATCTCAGGTGTCTATATCAATTGGAGACGTCTATCTGAAGAAACCCTCGTTCAATAAAGACCCTATCTTTCAACATTTTGGGAATCCTATTCCTCTTAGAAGACCGGTTCTTACAACAGAACCATCCATTCTCAAATAAAAGATCAAACCACAAGACTTGTTTCTAATATTTACAACAGATGGCTTATGGGAACAATTGAGTGATCAAGCTGTTGTTGAGATTGTCTCTAAGAACCCTAAAACTGTATGTTTCATGCACTCTGCCTTGGCTTCAGTTTACTATAATGTACTATTTCTATTCAGCAGCCCCCACGTTATGCATTGTAACAGAGGCATATGGGTGGGAACTCTATCTGTGTTATTTTCTTTCCTTTGGCAATATGGAATATCTTCTTATCGAATTATGTTGGAAGTTATGATAAATACATAATTCACATAGATATGTCGATTACTCGTTAACTAGAGGGACTTGATAGCTAAAGATGTTATCTGCATGGTGTGGTTTGTGTGCAATTAACTGACAAAACAAGTAATGCCCTAAAAATCAACTGTCATCGTATTTTCTATGTGGAAAAACACAAACCTTTGAGGTGGAATCTTCTTTTGAGATGGAATCTTAAGTGCCTGACATGTACAATGATGCTTATGTCTGGCTTTATGTCATTGTAAGGGGTTACATCTAAAAACATCTTATAATGAATAAATTTTGCAGGGCATTGCAAAGAGGCTGGTTAGAGCCGCTGCACAGGAAGCTGCAAAGAAGAGGGAGATGAGATATGATGACATCAAGAGGATTGAGAAGGGGATAAGATTGCATTTCCATGACAACATCTCGGTAGTAATCATTCATCTTCACCAGAGTTGTTATATGCTTAGATTAGTTTATTTGAGATAAAATATGCTAAGGTATAACCAAACAAATATGGTCACATAGCATTTCATGCTGCATTAGATAAAGTGGTTTTCCTGCCAATATTAAATTCATTCTTACAAGTTGGTAACAATGTTAACATACTTTTTCTTATTTAGTGTGAGCATGGGAAATGTGGTGAAGAGGTTGGAGGAAGGCGGTATCCAGTCGATCAAATCTTCTTTCACGACCTAGATGGGATAATGATCGAGGTTTGCAATTGTGACATCCTCCCGATTATCCCTATTGGATGAGGATCATCAGCCATCCGATCATTCTCTGACAAGGCCGGAAACCGATGCCGTTTTCCTGTGAAAGAAATCCTAATTCACCTACTACAGAGTATAGCAAGCAAGCCAGGGTCGATCCACAGGGAGTCAGTTATCTGTATGCAATAACGTGTGAGTAACAAGTAACAGGGGGGTTTTATAGTAATGGCAAAGTAACAAAGACGCAAGATTTAACAGGAGAAGGAATATGATGAGGAAAGGTATTCCACTAGACAAATATCAACACAGCAGATGAAATAGGTTGATCACTGAAAACTATCGTTCCAAGTTCTTTTTACAATCTTATAGTTGTTCCCACCCTGATCTTAAGTACTATCGATTCTCACAGTTGTCGATAGACTTATTATTATGTCATTGGTAAAGTACCACCGATTCTCACAGTTGTCGACAAACTTTACCACTAACACAGCAATAGCAATTCACACAAGGATATAGGATACATGCAAATAGAAGGACACCCTACTACTTAGCATGCAAATAATTCTCACTCACGATTGCGCGCTCGAAACCCCTATACGCAACAATCATGTTTGCCACTAGATAAGCACTCGGAAGCCCTATATGCAAATCCTAGCAATTGATAGATGTCGAAAAACCTAGTTAGCTACGCTAGAAGAATCAACATAAACCAATAGACAATATGCTCAAGAGAATTAATCCAACTTTATAAGATATAGAACGAGGAATAGAAATCTCACAACCAATTCATTGCAGTGCTTCAATTGTCTAGCGAAACAAAGGTGTTTAGCTCTCCATTCGTTCAAACCCTGGAATTGGAATGAATAATAGAGAGGACCGAACTCTTCCAAAAACTAAAAAAAAAAGGTTCTTAAATAGGTTTTAGAAAACTAACCTAGCAAATAAGGAAAGTAAATAATAACAATTATAAAGTCGAAAATACTAAAACGGAAATAATTCAACGCTGGCCGTGAGGCGTCGTTCTCCACCGCGGGGCGGTGTGTTCCACCGCGGGGCGGCGGCTAGGCTTGTGCTGTCTTCTATGAGATCCATCGCCGGGTCGCGGTGGCTTGTGGCGCGGGGCGGCAAGACCAGCTTCTTCAAGTCTTCATCTTCTGCTCTCCTGTACTACCAAGTAATGGTAGCCTTCCTCCATGAATTCTGAGCATATCTTCTCCTCCATCTTCCATCATCTCTCCACTAAGCTGTAAATCCTATGATATCTTCACTTTTCAACTATTCTTCTGTATTACAGACTTAGCCTAAATCTATACCAAAACTCCGTCTAAAACATGTCAATAATCACTAGTTAGGGTGCCTGAAATGGCACCTATCAAATATCCCCACACTTAGACCTTTACTCGTCCCGAGTAAATCAAAACTGACACTACTCCGGTCATCCAATACCAAGGCCTCAGGAAGTGCGAGCAAACATGATACCAATGACTACAACAACTCAACAATCCGCTCCAGACAACCAAAATAAGTGATGCGAGATAAATCTATTCCTAACTCATGTCTAGCTCCTTATTGCTCTAGAGTGACCTACCCGAACTCCTTATATCACCTCTGCTTATGACGCCAACCTCCAGAATGATCCTAAAATCACTCCTTTTTCTTTACGCTCATCTTGCCTAGGCGCCCTCTCGGGTTTTCACCTAGCCACTCATTTCATTTTACTAGACATCTCACATGTACTCACATCGCTCCAGTCCACTTTTGCACCGGTCTATACCAGTCGGACTACCTGTTTTTTACCTGAACCGCCCTTTCAGGTTTTCGGCCCATCCCAGGATTTTGATTGCCTTTTTCAAATATTTTTGGCTTTTTTTTTTTGAATTGAATTGAAAATGCAAATATGAAATGCATATACAGACTATGTACACTAACTGTGATAAGCAGCAAGTCTAAATCCCTCCCCACACTTGAAACACACAGTGTCCTCAATGAAGAGACGAAGACAAAACGAATTAGGGGAGGAAGAACATAAACTCACTGGAAAGGTGGATACGGTGGATAGCCTGGCGGAGGTGGATGCCTCCCGAAGTACTGCTCCTGCATGAATGCCTCAGTTGAACTCAACTGTCTCATGATATCTCGTGCAATGTCGGCCTGTAAAGTCTACAGGCGAGTCAGCATCTCCTCGTTCACAGCGTGTTGACGCAGTGTGAAAGCATCAAAACGAGCAAAAATCTCATCCCAAGGAATCTCAGAAGTCGATGTAGAGGCAAAAGCAACAGCAGACGCAGGGGGGGCAAAATCCATAATAGCAGGAATAGCGGCCTGAGGCTCATCTTCAGTGTCGGAAGGGATAACCTCAGCGTCAGATGGAATGAACCATCCCGTGAAGTCCTGCGGGTAGGCCAAGGGGCGAGGGAGTCGCAGCATGTGACCTCCATAAGAACACCATAGAAACTGCCCCTGAGAGATGTTCAGCATACCATGCCATCGCAGACATGGGATGTCATAGCGAACAGGCATGATCGGCTGAGGGATAGTGTCTGTCTGAATCCTGGCTGCAGCAACTAAGGTGATCAGACCTCCCTGAACAATGTCTCGCGCAGCACCCTCGCGAATCCGTCGCAGCTCGTGGAGCCATATCATATCCCACC
Source organism: Rheum nobile (assembly GCA_027886185.1). Taxonomy (NCBI): domain Eukaryota; kingdom Viridiplantae; phylum Streptophyta; class Magnoliopsida; order Caryophyllales; family Polygonaceae; genus Rheum; species Rheum nobile. Next base: position 1,149,397 of record WOAB01000652.1, on the reverse strand, counting down.
CGGGCGTCTCCTCATCCAACGGGTCAATCATCGGGGAGAATAAACCAAGGCGCTTCAGGGAGATTTTCCTCTCCTCCACACTTCCGCAAAATGACCGGATCAACACTGTAAAAACTAGGCGGAGACAAGGGTGTACGATCTTGTTACTGGTCTCCTTCCCCTTTTTAAACTCAGACATCCATGTAGCGGAGATCCAGAAGTCTCTAATGTCAGCCTCATTGGGACCCTGCTTCCACCCAGCAGTAGGTGGTTTCGACACACCCAACAACTCCCGGATTTCTTCCAGTGGCATTTCATAAGCCCTGCCTTCATACTTGAATTTAATACCCGCCATGTATTTATGCTCTTCTCCATTGATAATGCGTCGGGTAAGGTATTTTGACAAAGTGGCGATAAATTGGTAGCAAAGCTCGGGGAAAGCAGGTGCACATTTGTCCAGGAAGCCACCCAATCCCATCTTATCCAAGCACCGTTGGACCATCTCTAACAAACCCAACTCAGCCAAAGCTCCTCTATCAAAGAAGCGAGGCGGGTGCACAGGTCTCGCCGCAACCACATCATACGCCTCATTCTCCTCTATAGTCATGCCAACCTTCCTAGCCCTCGGCATAATGACAGTAATTGAATACGTTGGTGAAAGAGCTAGGCAAAGAGGACTTACAAACCAAAGGCGGGGTTCACCAAGGGGTCACCGCGGGGCGGCGAAGAGGACCAGGAACTTCTACTGAAAAGCAACGCCGGGTCGCGGTAGGGCTGCCGCGGGGTGGTACTGTTCACCGCCTTCTCCAAATCAAAATCACGATTCGTGCGAGGCGGTACTGTTGCAGCGCGAGGCGGCCATTGTGCTATTACTCCTCTTTCACCCTCCGATGAGTCTAGACAACACGCAACTTCCTCCAATCACACCCCCAAAACTTCAAAACACCACCCTTCTCTAACAAACACCACAGGGTGGTCGGATGGGTGCAATGTGGTGGTATGGGAAAAGGGAAACTAATTTGACATTGGCAGTAAGGATCTTCCACAACCAAGGCTTAGAACAAGGGAAATTTGGGGATTTGAGGTGTTAGGTTGAGGGTTTGAGAGGGGGAAGGAGGCGCGGCAAAGAGAGAGAGAAGGGAAAAAAAGAATGAGGGGATTAGGGTATTGGCGGGAGTATTTAATGAGTGTGATGAAGGTAAATACCAGGTACCGGACCGCGGGGCGATCCAACTGAAACCGTCAAATCCTTTGTATCCAACTTGGAAAATTAAATTTTTTTTTTAAATCGAGATTGAGTGAAATTACCCAGGCTTCACCGCAGGGCGGTGGGACTCACCGCGGGGCGGTCTTGAGGTTTCTGGGGAGTTGAACTCGCCTCCATTTACTTTCGTACCTGAAATGTTAGTAGCAGGCGAACGAAACAAGGAAAAAGAAACTACGAAAAAGTCTAAGAAAAGAAAAAATCAAAAGAAGAGAAAAGGAAAAAGGAAAATACATCGGGTTGCCTCCCGAGCAGCGCCTTGGTTAACGTCGTTGGCTCGACGTAGGTTGTGGCCTATCAGATTTCAGCTTCAGGGGACTCAAAACTTACCGCATCAACATGGTTCGAGTCAAAGCCTTCATAATAAGGTTTCAACATGTGGCCATTCACTTTGAAAATGTTGCCTGTCTTGGGGTTAATCAATCCAATGGCGCCATGGGGGTGTACTTCAGCAATTTCATAAGGGCCTGTCCACTTGGATCTCAGTTTCCCAGCAAAGAGCTTAAGCCGAGATTGAAAAAGGAGGACCTTATCCCCTGGCGTAAAATCCTTTCTCAGAATTTGCTTGTCATGTCACTGCTTGGTCTTTGCCTTATAGCTGACCGAGTTCTCATACGCCTCAAGGCGCAACTCCTCAAGCTCTTGCAGTTGTAGCTTCCGGAAATCTCCCACTTCATCCAGTTGCATGTTGCATTTCTTTATTGCCCACCATGCTTTATGCTCAAGCTCTACAGGGAGGTGGCAGGCTTTTCCGAATACCAACCGGAAAGGAGACATTCCTATCGGAGTCTTGAAGGCTGTGCGATATGCCCACAGTGCATCACTGAGTTTGGTACTCCAATCCCTACGATTAGCTGCAACTGTTTTCTCCAGGATAGATTTAATTACTCTGTTGGAGTTCTCGGCATGCCCATTAGTTTGAGGGTGATAGGCTATCGAGATTCTCTGGGTGACGTGATACTTCCTCAGTAGGGCAGTCACTGTCTTGTGGCAGAAATGGGTTCCCCTGTCACTAATTAAAGCTTTGGGTATCCCAAATCTTGAGAAAATGTTCTCCTTAAGAAAACCTGCCACGACTTTTGAATCATCAGTCCTGGTGGCCTTCGCTTCCACCCACTTGGAAACGTAGTCCACCGCAAGCAATATATAAAGATTTCCATTAGAGCTAGGAAAGGGTCCCATAAAGTCCATTCCCCAAACATCAAAGACCTCACAAAAGATTAATGACGATTGCGGCATCTCATTCCTCCTGGTGATATTTCCAACCCTTTGGCATCGGTCACAGGATTTGCAAAAGGCGTAAGCATCCCGAAAGATGTGTGGCCAATAAAATCCCGCCTCCAATACTTTCCTAGCAGTCCTATTTGCTCCAAAATGACCCCTACATGCTTCAGAATGACAGAAGGTAAGGACATATTGTACCTCATTGTCCGAAAGACACCGGCGCACTACCTGATCGATACAATGCTTCCAAAGGTAGGGATCATCCCAAATATAATGACGGGCCTCTCTACGTACCTTCGCCTTTTGAGCTCTGGTGTAATCCGGGGGTAGTTCCTCTCGGACCAAATAGTTCACGATATCTGCGTACCACGGCCTGAAAGAACGGATTCTGAAGACGTCCTTGGCTATGTCAGGAGAGGGGTCATAAGTGTCTATAGAGTAAAGTGGAACACCGGAGATGTTGCCGCAGGGAGGTACTGTCACCGCGGGCCGCGGTGAGCTTACCTGGTTCTCAAGTAAATATGCCGCCGGGTCGCGGTGAACGTTACCGCGGGGCGGTGGATCCTCCAGCTTCATATTGGATACAAGTCGCCGGGTCGCGGTAATGGGGGCCGCGGGGCGGTGAGCACTTCCTGAACTCTCTTCTATCATAAAGAGTGTGTCGTCTGCGAAGGTTCTGTGAATGGGGTTCTGTTTTCCGGGCTGATCTTCCTCATGTACGAGTCTACTCAGGTGATCAGCTACTAGGTTCTCCGCTCCCTTCTTATCACGGATCTCCATATCAAATTCAGTGAGAAGGAGAACCCATCGGATTAATCTTGGCTTTGCTTCTTTCTTCGTCATGAGGTAACGAAGAGCAGCATGATCTGTATAGATAATCACCTTGACTCCCAAAAGATATTGCCTAAACTTCTCCAAGGCAAAGATAACTGCCAGCATCTCCTTCTCAGTAGTGGAGTAGTTCCTCTGGGCTCCATTCAGAGTCATGGAAGCATAATGAATCACATGGGAGGCACGTCCCACTTTCTGTCCTAGAACTGCTCCAACTACATAGTCACTAGCGTCGCATATGATCTCAAACGGGCGAGACCAGTCAGGTGCATGAATGATGGGTGCACTTGTCAGGTGTTCTCTCAAGCAATCAAACGCCTTCTTACACTCATCAGTAAATGCATAGGTCACCTCCTTCTTCAGTAGCTCGCATAGGGGTGAAGAGATCTTAGAGAAGTCCTTGATAAATCTTCGGTAAACACCTGCATGACCTAAAAAGAAACGCACTTCATGCACATTAGTAGGATAGGGCAAAGACTGAATCACATCAATCTTCGCCTTATCGACCTCAATACCCCTAGCGGAGACGATATGACCAAGTACTATCCCCTGTTCTACCATAAAATGACACTTTTCATAATTCAAAACCAAATTGGTTTCAACACATCTTTTAAGTACAAGTGCCAAATGGTTCAAACATGAGTCAAAGCTAGTCCCATGCACTGTAAAGTCATCCATGAATACCTCAATAAATTTCTCAACATATTCAGAGAAAATACTAACCATACATCGTTGAAAGGTACCGGGTGCGTTACACAATCCAAATGGCATTCTGCGGTATGCAAAGGTGCCAAAGGGACATGTAAAAGTGGTTTTCTCCTGGTCTTCTGGCGCAATGGCCACCTGAAAATATCCTGAATACCCATCGAGAAAGCAGTAATAGGGGCGCCCAGCAAGGCGTTCTAGCATTTGATCAATAAAGGGCAGGGGAAAATGGTCTTTCCGAGTTACCGCATTCATCTTACGGTAGTCAATGCACACCCTCCATCATGTGGTGCTCCTTGTAGGAACTAAATCCCCTTGTTGATTTTCCACTATAGTGATACCTCCTTTCTTAGGAACAACCTGGGTTGGGCTTACCCATTGGCTATCTGAAATGGGGAAGATCATATCAGCTTTGAGGAGTTTCAGCACTTCCTTCTTGACCACTTCCATCATTGGAGGATTGAGCCTTCTCTGCGGCTGCCTGGATGGTTTGGCTCCATCTTCAAGTAGAATCCTATGCATACAAGTTGAGGGACTTATTCCTTTTATGTCTGCAATGGTCCATCCTATCGCAGTCTTGTACTCCCTGAGCACGCCTAATGGCTTCATTTCCTGGTCTGCAGATAGCTTACTAGACACAATGACTGGCAGAGTATCGTTGGATCCAAGAAAGGCGTACTTGAGATGATCTGGCAACGGTTTCAATTCAATCTCGGGGGCCTGTTCGACAGAGGGAAAAAGCTTCTCGCTCGGATTTAGTAAAGTGGGGCCAACGCCCAAAGGATCTAAAGGATACTTACCATATGCATCCAGCTGAGCTATGACTTCCTGCATGTTAGATGGTAAAGAATATTCCTCATGGGAAAAATCCAAATTGTTCTCAACAATGGATTGCAACTCATCAGGACCAGAAATATCAAATACATCTTGTGCAATAGAGTCAATCACGTCAATTGAGCATAAAGAATGGTCTTCATTAGGGTGTTTCATAGCTTCATATATGTTATATTCCATCTTCTCCCCATCAAATTCCATGGAAAGTGTTCCACTTTGCAAATCAAGTTTAGTCTTAGCAGTTTTCAAAAATGGCCTACCTAACAGTATAGGGGTTGCCTTTGTATCTGTTTCCATATCTAAGACATAAAAATCTGTAGGGAATATCAATTTATCCACCATAACAAGAACGTCCTCTACTACTCCTCTAGGGTAGACACTAGACCTATCAGCTAATTGAATTACAATTCCTGTTTCTTGCAGAGGTCCAAGTCCAAGAGATTCATAGAGAGAATAGGGCAAAACATTAATGGAGGCACCAAGATCAAGCATAGCTCTTTCAAACTTAGTGCCACCAATAATGCAAGGAATGCTCCACATACCTGGATCGCCGCACTTCTTTGGCAGACGCCTCTATAATACAGCGGATACGCGTTTGCTAACCTTGACTTTTTCCTTGCCCTTCAGCTTCTTGTTTCGTTTGATGGTGCATAGCTCCTTTAGAAACTTAGCATACCTTGGTATACTCTTGACAAGCTTGAGGAGTGGGATATTCACTTCACATTTACTGAAAGTGTCGAAGAGATCCTTGTCCTCAATCACTCTCCTTTCCTTTAATGCCTCCGGAAAGGGGGCGGGGGGCTTTTCAGATCCAAGAGGAGGGAAATATGGACGAACATAGGGGTCATCTTCTTCATCATGATCGATCTCTGGGCTTTCACCGCGGGGCGGTGCTCTTGGTCGCGGGGCGGCAGTATTGACTCAGAATAACTGGGAGCTGCCACCGGGTCGCGGTGGTGATCGCCGCGGGGCGGTGGAATTTGCCCATCTTCAATTTCGGTTTTGTCTTCCTTTTCAGCAGTAGGAGCGACTTGCAATTCTTTGCCACTTCGAAGGGTCACAGCATTTACACTTTCTTGCGCATCCCTTTTATTCAACCTAGCAACCGTATCTGATAAATTAACCACGGTCTCCTTCATGCTCTTGATGCTGGCCTCAGTAGTGTGTACATGTGTTGTGAAGTGCACTGTTAAGGTCTTGAGCATATCTTCAGTTGAAGGGGAGTTACTAGCTTGGGGGGCTGCTGGTGGCTCATCAAAGTGAAGTTTTGGTGGTGGTTGTAGCTGATGTTGATCTTGTCTAGGTCTAATCGGCATGTAACCTCCAGCGGCGTATACTTCAGCAGTAGTGGCATCCTGAAGTTGGGGACAAGCGTTGGTGTTGTGAAATGGGTCAACGCAAATTCCACAAGCGTTGTGTTGTTGGGGTGCTTCTTTTGAACTCATCTTCACAAAAACCTGTTTCAATGAAGTAATCTCTTGAATCAGATGTGCATCATTGGAATTGATAGCATTAACGCCTCTGATTTTTGGGACTTCATCAAAATCCCTTGTGCCCTCAGCCATATCATGAAGTTTAATCATAGCTGCATCAGGGGTCATATTCAAGATACTACCGCCACAAGTAGCATCTATGATTCTTCTTTCATCATCTAGCAGTCCATTGTAAACATAGAGTACTAGAGCTTTCTTGTCAAAACCATGGAACGGGCAACTAGAACAAAGTCGTTTGAACCGCTCACAATAGTCATAAAGGATCTCCTCCTCTCCTTGTTCAATACTGGCAATTTCCCTTTTTAAGGCGTTCACCATCTTGGTTGGGAAATATTGTGTGAGGAATGCCTTATGTAGCTCAGCCCATGAATCTATGCTTCCGCCGGGCAGATGATAGTACTAGTCCTTAGCATCGTCCTTAAGAGTGAACCCGAAGGCTCTCATTTTAATCTGATCTTCAGTGACGTTGGCTGGTTTAATGCTCATAATGACGTTGTGGAATTTACCCAAATGAAGAATGGGGTCTTCTCCACTTCGTCCATAATATCTCGGGAGCAACCGTATCACTCCTGTTCTGAGCTCAAACGTCACACCATAAGCAAGCGGTGGAATGATTACAGCCAATGGTTGTTGTGCCAGATCTGGCGCAGTCAACTGTCGGAGTGTCTGAGCCATTCGTACCTGCCTCTGTATCAACTTCAACAAGTAGCGAATCAGTAGCAAAGGTGCAGACCGTAAGATAGATCCACACCGCAGTCAATCACAAATAATCACAAACAGAGTATTTGACTCCCCGGCAACGGTGCCAAATTTGACAAGGCCGGAAACCGGTGTCGTTTTCCTGTCAAAGAAATCCTAATTCACCTACTACAGAGTATAGCAAGCAAGTCAGGGTCGATCCACAGGGAGTCAGTTATCTGTATGCAATAACGTGTGAGTAACAAGTAACAGGGGGGTTTTATAGTAATGGCAAAGTAACAAAGACGCAAGATTTAACAGGAGAAGGAATATGATGAGGAAAGGTATTCCACTAGACAAATATCCACACAGCAGATGAAATAGGTTGATCACTGAAAACTATCGTTCCAAGTTCTTTTTACAATCTTATAGTTGTTCCCACCCTGATCTTAAGTACTATCGATTCTCACAGTTGTCGATAGACTTATTACTATGTCACTGGTAAAGTACCACCGATTCTCACAGTTGTCGGCAGACTTTACCACTAACACAACAATAGCAATTCACACAAGGATATAGGATACATGCAAATAGAAGGACATCCTACTACTTAGCATGCAAATAATTCTCACTCACGATTGCGTGCTCGGAACCCCTATACGCAACAATCGTGTTTGCCACTAGATAAGCACTCAGAACCCCTATATGCAAATCCTAGCAATTGATAGATGTCGAAAAACCTAGTTAGCTACGCTAGAAGAATCAATATAAACCAATAGACAATATGCTCAAGAGAATTAATCCAACTTTATAAGATATAGAACGAGGAATAGAAATCTCACAACCAATTCATTGCAGTGCTTCAATTGTCTAGCGAAACAAAGGTGTTTAGCTCTCCATTCGTTCAAACACTGGAATTGGAATGAATAATAGAGAGGACCGAACTCTTCCAAAAACTAAAAAAAAGGTTCTTAAATAGGTTTTAGAAAACTAACCTAGCAAATAAGGAAAGTAAATAATAACAATTATAAAGTCGGAAATACTAAAACGGAAATAATTCAACGCTGGCCGCGAGGCATCGTTCTCCACCGCGGGGCGGTGAGTTCCACTGCGGGGCGGCGGCTAGGCTTGTGTTGTCTTCTCTGAGATCCATCGCCGGGTCGCGGTGGCTTGTGGCGTGGGGCGGCAAGACCAGCTTCTTCAAGTCTTCATCTTCTGCTCTCCTGTACTACCAAGTAATGGTAGCCTTCCTCCATGAATTTTGAGCAGATCTTCTCCTCCATCTTCCATCATCTCTCCACTAAGCTGTAAATCCTATGATATCTTCACTTTTCAACTATTCTTCTGGATTAGAGACTTAGCCTAAATCTATACCAAAACTCCGTCTAAAACATGTCAATAATCACTAGTTAGGGTGCATGAAATGGCACCTATCATGCTCTCTTGTTGGATGCAACATCCAGCAACAGGAAACGACGTCGCAATGTTGTGGATCGCGTCTGACTTCTTTGTTGTCCATGGAGAATCTGGAGATGATAGACCTAATGAAATCTGTATCCACAAAAGATAATGGGACCTCGGTTCTTAACAAAACCGTTGTCCCATAATTTTTTTATTTTTTTATAAAAATAAAAGGGGACCCTGTTTTTTTTTGAAAAACCGGGGTCCCGATTTTTTTTATTATTTTTTTAAAAAAAAAAAAGGTTTTACCCCGATTTTCATGAAAAACCGGGGTCCGAGATCCGGACCCCGGTTAATCTCGGACCTTGCCGAGAACAACCCTGTTTTTTTAACCGCGGTCCGGAGTAGAAAAATATCGGGGTCCGAATCCTTGTTCTGTACTAGTGGAGGTTGATAGGGAGGAGAGAAAGAGGGCGGCGGCGGGAGATCTCGGTGGCGGCGGCGATCCGTTCGACTCGACGGCGGAAAGCGGATGGCGGGGTTTTGTAGGCGGTGTGGACTTGGCGGACCTCGGCGAAGCGGAGAAGTGGATCTCGACGGAGCGGAGTTGGAGGAGACAGCCGGAGATTTCATTGTCGGGCGGAGGAGTCGGGATCTGGGCGGCACCTCATGCCATCCAGATCTGGAGACGATGCCTAATCTGGGCTGCACAAGGTGCCGCCCAGATTTCCGGATGTAGAGGCGGCGAGCGTGGAAGATATCGGCGTTGGCGGCGGCGACGTTTCTGGCGACGAGGTTGCTGGCGGCGAGGTTTCCAACGAGGAGGAGAGATTGCCGTCTAGGACCGAGGAGGTAGATATCGGGGCGGACAATGCTTTGGACGTGACGTTGTCGGTTGCTTTGGAGGCGGTGGATGGGTTGGCCGGGAATCATGTTCGTCAGAAGTGGAAACATGAACGGAGGGCGACCGAAAATGTATGTTTTCTCATATGTTTTAATTTGTTAAACGTAATTTATTTAATAAAAAATTTACTGTAATTTTAGGCTTTTAGACTTAATTTTTTTGTCTTTAATCATAATTAAAAATGATATTACAACTAAGAGGCTCAATTTTGTTGCTAAATAAAATTAAATGTTATGTATAATAAAACGATTAGTAACTTTTTTACAATAGTTGTTTAAATTTATATTGTGTAGTATGTTAATATAGTAGATTGAATTAGTATAATCAGTGGCGGAACCATATTTAGCAACAAAATCATAATAGGACGGCCAATTGAAAATAATTTAAATAGGTTGACCTATTGAAAATAATTTTCCTTAACAATGAATGTAACTATATAACTAAAATGTACTATAAATATATTTAATAATAATAATATGAAAATATTTAATATATTGACTATATAAATCATTAATTTTTTGTAGTAATTGAAATCTAAATTAGTTATATTTCTTATGGCAAAATAGGATATATTGGTTAAAATAAAACGGTCGGATCGAGAAAGTCGCCCTACTACTACATCTGCTCACAAGAGGAGGGTTGTCGGTGTCTCGCAGGAGACGGAGGTGGTTAGTGAGGACGATGTTGGTTTCGTCCGTTCAGATGAGGATATGGTTATAAAGGTTGCCCCTACCACTACAGCTATAGATGATCCGGACTTCACTACCGGCCCTTGTACTCTCCCGGAGGATCCATTGCCTACCTCCGCCAGCATAGATGTTGAGCCTATTGCTTCCACATCAGGGGCACCAGATCAGCAGGACCCACCTGAGCAGCACCCACCTCAAGAGGACCCACCTCAGCATGTCCCACCTCCGCCGAAGCCAGCTCAGCAGTATCCTCCTGTGTTGAGGAATTTTGATACGCACATTGCGGAGCTTATATGGAGGACAGCGTCACTGGACCCTCCTGAGGACGTTGTTAGGAGTTTGAGGATTCAGACACTCCTCACACAGTTTGGGTTTTGGAGGGATCGTATTCCTAGAGGGGAACCTGAGGAGGGCTCATGGTTTTGGATTGCTCAGCAGACGGGATTGACGGGTTTACTTGTTTTTCAGTTCGGCAATGTTGATCACACACTTATTTCAGTGTTCGTCGAGCGCTAGCATCCAAAGACGAACACCTTCCTCCTTTTTTTCGGCGAGATAGGTCCTACGTTACATGACGTTATGATGATTCTAGAGCTGTCGATTGAGGGATTTGCAGTGACGTCACCATAGACCGGACACGATCGTGAGCTGGCGGAGTGTGAGGCGTTGTTCCACTATCTTTTTGGCATTGATTTCGAGTACAATTTTGATGATGATGAGGCTGACATGGTCTGTGAGCTTAGGAAGGGCCGGGTCAAGCAATTTCAGTTAGGGAGGCATGTGATAAGGTGATTGAGGAGGGTGCATATCCAGAGGATATAGCATCTAGTTTCTTGTGGCACACCATATAGGCTAGTCTTTTCGTTGACAAGACGACGAACGAGTTGAGGACTCCGTTGTTACCTCTTTTGTGGATTGGGAGTGTGTCGTTCATAGAGCTTGGGGCACCGGGGTTCTAGCTTTGCTTTTTAGAAACCTCGGAGAGGCTTCTCGACGCGGAGCTGCACAGTTGGCCGGTTGCGTCTGTCTCCTAGAGGTAGACTTTTATTATAGTTTTATTGTATTTTAAATCATTAATATAAGGTGTTAAATTATTTATAACTAATGTCTTTATTCCTCCATACATAGGTTTGGATTTGGACGTACTTTGTATACTTTCCGGGCAACCCTAAGCTCAAGGAAGGTGCGGACGACGACCTTCGACGCGTTGCACGATATTGCGTTGGCCAGACCCCTGTCCGTTTAAGTGGCAACCAGTTACACTATAGACGGATATTGGACGAGTATAGGCCAAAGGATGTACGTATTCTAATTCCATTTTAATATACTATAAGATAGGCTTAATGAATTATTAATATAGGTTTTGTATTTTTATATTAATTGCAGATACGGTGGATGTCGTATAAGGGTCTTGATTTCCGAGGTGCTCATAGGGCCTCCATGTATCGAGGGACTATTCGTTTTCTCGATGTAGAGGATCCCTACATGCCGGATAGGCTTACCCTCCAGTTCAGTTATCGACAGAGCAGGCCCCTCGATATCATAGAGCCTGAGGTTGCAGTGTGTCCTCCTGATTTTACGGGGAGGAGGCGATACATCTTGCACTTTTACTCGCATTGGCACAGGTGGGACCAGCTTGAGCATCATCTTTGCCTTTACACCTTGACGAGTCCTCCTGCCACGATGGCTTGGGATGTCGACGACGCGTACCTGGACTCGTATCTACAGGTGTCGCATCCTTATGTGAGTCTGCATGCACTAGCCCAGCCTCGTATTTCTAGAGGCCCACCTCCGGCTATCAACGCGCATAGGGTATGTTTCTTGTCCCATTATTTGTTCTTAATAATTATTTTAGGGAAATCCATGTATTTTAAATATTTATTTTCATTTGCAGCGTGTGGCGATGGGCAAGGCGTATGTTCAGGAGATTATAGAGGCAGGTGGCAGCGATTTGCTACATTGTTGGCAACATATATATGACATACTTGCCAGCGATGTCATCCATGTAGCTCCTCCACTTGTACGGGCCTCACAGATGTCTTCTCATCCCTCTAGTGCAGCCGAGTCTTCTAGGCAGCCGAGTCACGAGCGCGTTGGCATCATGTGCATTCTATATTTGATAGAGAGAAGTCCGAATCATCTAGGATGGAATAAGAGCATGCAACAGCTCAAGAGGCAGCGTCTCAACCTATGCGGGCAAATCCTCCAAATTGGGCAGGCAACGTGGATTTAGGCGATGATGTCGGCTTGAGTAGTGATTTTGACAGTTGAAATAGACTTATTTTTGTAAAAAGTTTATTTAGATATGTTGTAGTGACTTTTCTAGTGATTTTTGTAAAACGTTTATTTCGTTCGGTTTTCATTCAATATGAATCGGAAACAACAAGAAATTGATAACAAATTACTATATTAAAACCATAGAATACATTTCAACATTCGGAATAAACACAAAATGTTTTTATACATTTATAACCTTACGTAATAAAAAAAGACATCAAACTTATAAGTCGCAAAAATCATAACCCAAATATAATGCATTACAAATCCACATAATTACATGCCTACAAATAGATGTCAAGTCCTACAAACAAAGCACAAAAAACTAACAACATCCAAATAACTACAAGATTGAGTTGGTGTCATTGCGTTGTGCAGATTATCCTGTTGACCGACTGAAGAATCCTATAGGAGGGTGAGCCTACGATGACCAAGTCGAACCCGTCGAACATTCTGATTTGCCCCTTTTTTCTGGCAATAGTACAGAAATACTTGAAATCCACAAACCCCGGTTCAGTATCATATAGGAAGCTCTTTATAATATTGAACCGGAGTTTGTGGATTTCAAGTAGTTATGTGATGCTGCCAGAAAAAAGGGGCAAATCAGAAACATCGGGTTCGACTTGGTCATCGAAGGCTCACCTTCCTTTAGAATTCTTGAGGCGGTGAACGGGGCAATGGCCACAAGGCAATGACTCCAACTCAATGCTATAATAATAACATTATTCATACATTTGAAGACTTATGTAATCAAAAGACATAGTTATAACTTGTTGCTTTTAATCATAACCCTGATAATATATCTTCTTCATCAACTTCACGTTTGAATATGAAAGGGTATCGCATATCTTTTTAAGCTCATTTTATTCCAGCACCAATTATCTGATAATCTTGGCAGCATTGTCGTCATATGGTGGATCAAGCCACTTAAAGGTACGACACCTTCTCATCTCCCCATCCCGCTCCATTGAGATGTAATCCTTGCATGTGAGGTACCTTCTTTTGTAGTGAATGGGCATGTCCCAAGTGAACAAGACGATCGGGAAACTGCATTGGCATATTGTAACCGGAGTAGTGCACTGCTGGACGTGCTGGACGACGAAGCCATACTATCCAACGATCTTGATATCCCGGATCTTAAATATGAAATTTTTTATCGCAAACTATAAACTCTTAAAAAATTATAGCCAAAGAAAGATGAATAACGTTATCGAGAAACTGAATAATCTCTCGCGGGTCGAGTTTTCTCCTCTGCGCGGCGGATGTTGAGCTCGGGAATGCATAAATAACGACCGTTGACAATTGAAGCCATTGAACTTGAATGTTGTTCTGGATGTGGAAGAGAATGAAATTGGTTGTGGTATTTATAGGCGGAACCATAGCATTTTGGATGGCACCAGGTGCAGCACAAAAGCACCCTTTTAGACGGCACCAGGTGCAGCACAAATAAAACACCTCTCACAGAGTTGTGCGACACCTGGTGCAGCACAAAGGCACCCATTTGGACGTCACTTGGTGCAGCACAAAGTGGTACAGAAATCACCCAAACGTTCTCTCTCACATTATTATATACTATGGTTATATCTTATAGTTATATCCAAATTGGTTATATCTTATAGTTATATACTATGGTCATATCCAATTTGGTTATATATTATATTTATGTTCTATACTTATATACTATGGTTATATCCTATAGTCATATCCAATTTGGTTATATCATATCGTTATATACTATGGTTATATCCAATTTGGTTATATCGTATAGTTATTGATAGGCGTTTGTCATATTCCACCTAGCAAATAAACCTTAACAACCTAACTAACATAAGACAATCAGCCTTATATAAGATGCAAATCGATTCTTTCTAAAACAAACTAGCACAACTAGTTCTAGAAAATTGTAGTTGCTACTCTAACATAGACATTTTGACCGGAAACTATCTAAATCTAGTGGAAGAATAATACTAATGACCACTAGTTGCGCGCACTCGTATAATTAGCACTAATCAAAGGTGATAAATCCAACATAATCAATAACATTCACTGAAATAGATCAAGAGTGAAAATCTTACAACCAAATTAAAACGAAGGATTCAATTGTCTAACAAAACACAAATAAATTAGTTCTTCCTCATTCTTGCAACTCGCAATGACTCAGAAGAAAAAGGGTGTCTTCGTCGTTCACAAAATAACCTAATGCCCCTCTTAACAAAAGTTCTTCAGAATTTATATCAATCTTCCTCAAAAATAATCGCATGCAAAAAGAAAGGGAATCGACGCAGGAATCAAAAACACACGAATCGGCGGAAGAATCTCAACCTGAAATGCATTACCGCGATCGCAGTCTATCTACTGTGCCCGCTGCTCTCCAAGTCTTTGCACGCCACCGTTGCTACTTCTTTTTGCAATTGCGGCTTCTTCGGCGCTCTCCGTGTTGCTCCCGCGATCGCTGCTATGACCAAATTTTCATAATAATCTCCAACAATTGCTGCATTAAGGCCGCGCCCGCGGCTCACCTGTTCTGAGGATGCAAACAACTCTAAACCCAAAAATATCCAGCATTTTCCTCACTAGTTTGATGCGACCCTGCCCTCCATGACGGCCATAGAAGAAGAAGCCATGACTGTGAGCTCAGAAGGGCCAAGTATGAAGACCGCGATCTTCCTCCCACTTCTCGCATTTGGTACAGAGACCGCGATCGCGTTCTATCTCAAGACCGCGATCGCGTTCTATATCAAGATCCTCGCCTCTAGCCCAGTCCAGAGATCGCGTTCTATCTCAAGATCCTCGCCATCATCATTGAACGCGTTCTTTGAATTGTTTTGTATTTATTGAACATAATTATTTTCAGTGTTTTCTTTTGGGTGTGTGTTCCACGCGTGTCGCATGGGCCAGCCCATTAAGCGAGACTCGGCCCATCCGAGTCCCGCTATCTCCTATAAAAGGTCATCTCGACCTTCTGTACTAGGTTACGTCTAATTTGAATCAAAGCTTAAGTTTGAGAGCGCATCGCCTCCTTCCTTTGATTGAATGTCAAACACCTCTGACTTCTCATCTCCTTCACTCCTCCGCTGACGCTACGGCAATCACTTGATTCTTCAATCCAAGTCTTCCATCGCATCTCCCTTCACTCCGATGCCGACGCTATGGCCCAATACTTGTCTTTTCAAGTCATCTATCCCCTCCAACAATCGCTTTTGCCATCGCAATACCACCATCAATCATCGCGTTCACCAACTCACACGAGGCCCAAATACCGCATTCCACTCATCCAACCACAGAAGCAACCCGCACGACTTCCCACCAAGATCATTGATCCGGCATTCACAAGCAGGAACGCATCAACTGGCATCAGAGCCTTTGATCTTGTAAGTCGTTTGTCAAGTCTCATTTGTTCACAATTTTTCTTTCCCATTAACCCTGCTTCCGCGTTAGTCACAATTTATTTATTTTTCTTCCTTGCTAGTCCTTTCGGTTTCTACAAGAGAATCTCTTGGACAATAATTGCTTGATCATCTCGCAAAAATTGTGTGATTTGCTTTGCATGAAATCTGCGTAATTAATTGAAAGATTTTCTTAATTAATCGCGTGAATCTCGCTAACATATCTTGCCATATTTGCTTGTGTTGACCGTAATCTGCATCAAATCTTCTCTCTCTTATCGCGTAAATCTCGCGATTTCTTTCATTAAGTTACTTAGCCGTTTATTTTAATTTTATTTCATTTAATTCTTATCCGATCTTCAATCAAAAGTAAAACACTAAGATCTCGGATTTGAATTTCAAACTTCAAAAGTCAAGTCGCATTTAAACAAAAAAAAAAACGCGACATTCAAAAAAAAACAAGAGAAGGAAAGCCAAAATAAGGCAACCTTCTTCCCTCAACGGCTAGGCTCATCTTCTTCATCTCTCCACCGTCTAGTGTCACACTTGAAGGTGTGTCTTGTATGTACGCGTTGTTTACGCAAGAGGTTAGGACTTCTTTCTTTTGGTTTCGTTTGATTTTGTACTTGCATATCACACTTGCTTTGCTTGCCTTTAGCCTCCCTCACGGCCAAAAGAACGCGCCCTCCTACGTGAACACTTGTTACTTGTTAAGTGCTTGCTTGTTCTTTGGTTGTGTTGCTTTTGTTCGTTTTTACTCGCGATGTCTGGTCAAATTGTGATAGGAAACATGACGGCCCCTATTCATCCAAGTGGAGACGGCGATGGTGCCAACGAGAACGCGCAAAATCCATCCTTGGTTCCACAAGAAGACCAACACAATGATGATCCCATTCTAGAGCTCCACGCAAGATACAGGAGTTACGACGCCAGGTTGCTCAACTCCAAGCCATGCAACGCGTCACACCCGTGGTGACCGCGCCGACACAGATGATCCCAATGGATGCGGCGGGAGGACCGCGATAAACTAACGCTGGTCCAAGCCAACAACACGTGGATAAGGGCAAAGGGTTGATGCCTTCGACCTCCAACCGCGCCTGCAACGGCTTCAATCAGTCATAGAGAGTCGCCAAGGATACGTGTCGCACCGCGATCATTACGCCCCGTGCACAAATCCTAACGACTACGATACCGGCTCCGACCGCGAAAATGATTATCGAGGTGAGTTTTCTGAACCATACGACTTTGATGACAGGTATGCATCTCAACGCACCCCGTGCCGCGTTCAAGGCTCAGCACCACGTGAAGGCCGAGTATGCGAAGATGGGTTAGCCACTGCGACGCCGCGAAGACCCAGTCGCCGCCCAGTGGGCACATACGATGCGATGATGCCTCTTTGGGGATGCCAACTACCCAGCCACAAAGCTACGATGTGCGTGAACACCTACGACATCAAAGTGCTCGGATACCACGCTACGGGTCCGATGGCTACGCGTCACTCACACCCAGAGTCCAAGATGACTTCGACGAGTTCGACGACGAGGAAGTTGAAGACTCATGTATGATAAATTCTGGCTATTCTTACCCCCCTCTTGGTGATCATATTGAGTTGCAGGATTGGCCCGCGGACTGGGTTCCGCCACCGCGGCTCCAGTTCCAACCCCAACAACCATTCCAGGGCAACATGGAACAAGGCACACGCGGCCAACGCCGCGAAGAAAGGATGCGCGACTATCGTCACCAAGGCGAGGAAGATGCCCAACCGCGGTGCCGACGCCGCGACAATGTCCACGCGCCCCATGGTGAGTTCGCAACTCGCACTGTCCAAAGAGACCGCGATCCACATCCTGCAGCGCACCCTCACATGGAAGCTCCGATCGCGCCCCGCTACAATCGCCATGAAGTGAAGGTAAAAATCGAGCACTTTTTGGGTGAATATGATCCCGTTGTGTTTCTTGAGTGGGTGCAGGATACAGAGTATACTTTGTGATATTGCCGCATTGGTCGACTAGAGTGTCCTCTTTGACTGTGAGAATGCGATACGTGACAAGGCTGAGAGGTGTGCCGGCATGGAGCGCGAAAGCCTCACACGCATAAGCGTCCTCGCGTTCTTCGTCGTCTCCTTCGTCAATGGCCTCAAGCGGTGCCTCTTCCTCCTCATAGGATTCATATCCGGCTGCAGTCTTGGAGAAGAGGACCTTTCTGTTATTCGGACAATCCCTTTTGTAGTTACCGCGCCCTCCACATTTGAAACATTCAAGGTCACGTGTACGCTCAGTGCTCTGTGAGGAGCCCTTTGTGGTGGTCGCGTGAGCTGCATTGGAGGTGGGCAATGCGTTCTTGCCATGTCGGTCTTGGCTGGTCGCAGTGGTTCCTGTGACTGGCGCGCGCACATCAGTAGTAAGGGAATGACCAGGGTTATATTCATACTTGGTGTGGCCTGGTTTCCAAGAGGAGTGCTTGCGACACGCAAGCTGGTTGTTAACCTACATCGCCGTGTGGGTCAACGTGTTGAGATCCTTGATGGGCAAGATCTCAAGTTGGTCGCGGATTAGCGCATTCAGGCCACTTAGAAACTTTGTTCTTAGCGTAGATGGGGCGACGCTAATGCTTGCCTTATAGTACATGTCTTCCAACTGAGAGAAGAACTCCAGTGGTGTTTTGGACAATTTTATGTGATGTGATTGCAATGGACGCCACCCATCTCTTGCTTGGGCGTCCATGGCAGTTCGATCGTCGCGTGCTTCATGATGGGTATCTAAACACTTATGTGTTTACCTACCACGGTAAGTGCGTGACTCTGTTACCTGTGTCTCCTCATGAGATTTTACAGGATCAGGTAGAGCGTGATAGACACAAGGTTATGGATGCACCACAGACTGTGTTAAAGTGGACGCGGCCCAAACAAGACCCTATAGATGCTTCCAATACCCCAGACCCCAGTAGCAGGACAACGCGTTCTTCCAAAGGGCACGAAGTCGTTTGGAACGACCAAGAGCCCAAAGCGCGATCTAGAGGCCAGGACGGTGCAAAGACCGCGTTAAACGGAACTTTAGAGCACAGCTTGCTTCTTGGCCCTCCTCGCGACCTCCATGCTACCTTGCACGGCAACGCGCCATGTTTCTTATTGGTGCCAACGCGTTGCCCTCCAGAGACCCCCATGAGGGAAGCTTTGCCAGAAGCGCCTCCCCAAGCTCAACCACCCTTATGTGGCATTCAACACACAATCGACTGGATGACTGTTGCCTCTCTGCACAAACGCGGCTGCCGTCAATTCATGTTCGACACCGGAGACCTACATTGGGTGCACTTGCACAATGCCCGATTCTATTCGCGACGCACACACCAGTTGGCTCCATGCGGAGAGGGGCCATTCCGCGTCATGAACTCCATTCAAGATATAGCTTACCACATTGAGCTCCCAAGAGACTATGGCGTCTACGCGACCTCCGACGTCGCGAATTTGGACGAAAATGTGGAGCACAAACTCGATGTTGGTGAAGCGGGGACGCTTCACAACCAAGTGGGGGAGGGTGATACGACCCTGCCATCCATGACGTCCATAGAAGAAGAAGCCATGACCGTGAGCTCATAAGGGCCAAGTACGAAGACCGCGATCTTCCTCCCACTTCTCGCATATGGTATAGAGACCGCGATCGCGTTCTATCTCAAGACCGCGATCGCGTTCTATCTCAAGATCCTCGCCTCCATCCCAGTCCAGAGATTGCATTCTATCTCAAGATCCTCGCCATCCTCATTGAATGCGTTCTTTGAATTGTTTTGTATTTATTGAACAAAATTATTTTTAGTGTTTTCTTTTGGGTGTGTGTTCCATGCGTGTCGCGTGGGCCAGCCCATTAAGCGAGACTCGGCCCATCCGAGTTCCGCTATCTCCTATAAAAGGTCATATCGACCTTCTATACTAGGTTACGTCTAATTTGAATCAAAGCTTAAGTTTGAGAGCGCATCGCCTCCTTCCTTTGATTGGACGTCAAACACCTCTGACTTCTCATCTCTTTTACTCTGCCGCCGATGCTACGGCAATCGCTTGATTCTTCAAGCCAAGTCTTCATTCGCATCTCCCTTCACTCCGCTGCCGACACTACGGCCCAAGACTTGTCTTTTCAAGTCATCTATCCCCTTCCACAATCGCTTCCACCATCGCAATACCACCATCAATCATCGCGTTCACCAACTCATACGAGGCCCAAATACCGCATTCCACTCATCCAACCACAAAAGCAACCCGCGCGACTTCCCACCAAGATCATCGATCTGGCATTCACAAGTAGGAACGCATCATAGTTGTCCACAACTCTTTCAGCATAAATTGTCTCCTAAACCAGTACAAATAGTACCTAATAGTGTGGTAACAACTCCTAGTTACACACTACAAAGTAGAGCGTATCAGTTATATACTATGGTTATATCCAGTTTGGTTATATATTATATTTATGTTCTATAGTTATATACTATGGTTACATCCTACAGTTATATCAAATTTAGTTATATACTATGGTTATATCTTTTAGTTATATCATATCGTTATATACTATGGTTATATCCAATTTGGGTAAATCATATAGTTATATACTATGGTTATATCTTATAGGTATATCCAATTTGGTTATATCATATGATTATATCCTATAGTTATATCCACTTTGGTTATATATTATATTTATATAACCAAATTTATATTCTACAAATTTTGGTTTCTGAACCGGAGTTTGTAGATTCCCAGTATTTTTGTGTTGTCGCAAGAAAAAGGGGCAAATCAGCATGTTCGGCGGGTTTGACTTGGTTATCAAAGGCTTACGCTATAGGATTCTTGAGGCGGTGAACGGGATAATGACAACAACGCAATGACTCCAACTCAATGCTGTAATAATAACATTATTCATACATTTGCTGACTTATTTAATGAAAAGACAACATAAACTTTGTGCATCACCGGTCCCAACCCCTATAATATATCTTCTTCCTCAACTCCACATTTGAATCTGAAAGGGTGTCGCACAGCCTTTTAATCTCATTTCTTTCCAGCACCAATTCTCTGATAATCTTGGCAGCATTGTCGTCGTACGGTGGATCAACCCACTTAAAGGTACAACAACCTCTCATCTCCCCATCCTGCTCCATTGGGATGTAATCCTTACATGCGAGGTACCTTCTTATGTAGTGAATTGTCATGTCGCATGTGTACAAGACGACCGAGAAATTGCATTGGCACATTGTAACCGTAGCCTCTGCACTGCTGGACGTGCTGGACAACGAAGCCATACTAGCCTGCACGGCAGATCTTAAGCTTGGGAAGTGGAAGTGAATGTTGTGTTTGGATGTGAAAGAGAACGAATGAGGTTATGGTATTTATAGGCGGAGCCATGGAATTTGTGCGGCACCAGGTGCATCACAAACGAAGCAAAAAGGCACCCATTTGTGCGGCACCAGGTGCAGCCCAATTAAAACACCTAGAAGTTCCCTCACAGATCTGTGTGGCACCTAGTGCAGCACAAAGGCACCCATTTGGACGAAACCAGGTGAAACCTAACTAAAACACCCAGCAGTCCCCTCATAGATCTGTGCAACACCTGGTGCAACACAAAGGCACCTATTTGGACGGCACCAAGTGCAGCACAAATAAAACACCATGTGTTGCACTGTTTTCCGCCTAAAACGATCATATTTTGCCATTCACGGTGATATGAACCCATTAAAAATACAAACCGAAATCATCTACTCATTAACACAATTCCCACTCCATAACTTCTCATAATCTTCTTGTGTGTTCTATTTGTTCTAATGGCGCCTTTGGTTCTCAAAGTTTACCAAAATGGGTGAATCACCTACAATCGAATGATATGCCAACGAAGTAGGATGGACATGTTTTTTCATGGCTACGAAAGTGGCGAGGCCCGCATGTTAGATATGGGGGATGTCTCGCCTGGAGAGGGGGGCTTATCATTGGGTTACTTATTCATGGCGTTCTTTTACAATCCAACAACCAGGGTTCACCCTGGGCGGATTTTTTACTTCCCATCGGGTGTGGATCCTCCCCGACTCTGTGAGGTGGTAGATGAGGATCACGTAGCTAAAATTATAATTCTTTACAAACTTGGTGTTCCAGTGACCCTTTACACTGAGGTTGCACACCCGAAACGTCATATTCCGGGTCTTTTAGAAGATCTGAAATCTGAGGTGGACGACGGTAGCTCTGAGGATGGCAGGGAGACCGATTCTAATGACAATTAAAAATCTTTTTATGATTCATGTTCAACTAATGTACGCTTTAATGTTTATATGTGCGTGTATTTTTTAATGACTCTCAGGTACTATTATTGTCTCGTATTGCATATTCCCGAATCAACAACAAATCGAATCAACACAAGCAATTATAAACAAAATATACGGTCAATCTCAATCAAACTAAGCAAATCGAAATACAATGACAAAGATAGAGTCAATTACAATCCAAAAAGCCTAGGTAAGTATGTCGGGTCGACCTTGTTCCGCCCGCTCCTCTACATAATTCTTGAACCTATCCTCAAAGCGCTCATGACTATCCCATCCATCAACACTTGGTACTTGTAACTGAACCATTGCCTCAGATGGGGTGGAATTGGACAACGATCATCAACAAGCCAAATCTGTAAACATAAACAATAAAATGTTATAACAAATTTTGAAATAATAAGTAAATACCAGAGGAGTAGCGTTCCACGTACCGGTACGTAATGGTCTATCTTGCCTACATGTGCTATCACATAAACCTTTGTCGGAGGCTCAGCACCCGGAGGGGCACAATGGAAGACATGTGTGCGGTACAAACCATGATAAGACAATAACCACCACTTGGTGTTCCGTGGCAAACACCAAACCTGTAATAGGCATCGTACACCAGAAGTTCCTTGTGCACAGTGAAGTAATATAATTCAATTTCCTAACAAGCGCTTCCACCGTCAACTCATCCTCCCCAAGCAGCGCTATATAGTTGGCTTGATCTGTCTAGAGATACTTTGAAAGCTCTAACCGGACATCAACGTAGTCCTCTTCTCGGCGACCTAGTAAAACGGCAAGGGAACAATACCCGCAATGACCATCGCCTTTGACACTTTGTACACTAGAAATGTATGCGAGCATGAAAAGGTCAATATTATTTTGCCCGTAGTTGAAGCCGAGATACTTGAACGACTTGTTTGAAGCGGATTTGGACTTGTTTGAAGCAGATCTGGACTTTGATGGTTAAGTGGCACTCGCCTTTGCTGTTGAGACTCCACTGCGAGGTCTTCAACTAGTAGGGCATCCTTTCGATCCTACAGACGATTTCGATCCCATGGACGATATCACCTTGGTCTTCCCTTTCTCAGCAACTGCATCCTCCTCTTTCACTCCCAGCTCCTCTTTCATATCCTTCATCTTCTGCTTCTCCTTCATCTTTTTACTTTTCGCATCCACATGCTCGTCCCAACCCATATTCCTCTTGTTGCCGGTCTTTCTCGCATTCATCCTAGGCCTTGCCTTCTTGGTCTCACCACGTGGGGGGTCTTCAATGTGGCACGATGTAGGGTCATCAATCTCAGGCCACTTTTCCGCCATCTTCTTCAACCTAAATCCATCAACTTTCCCACAAAAGAACTCTTCAAAGAAGTCCTGCACCGTGACATTATCCGCTGTGATTGCAACACCATCATCGGCATCAAGATCCTTAACATCCACCCTTTCCCATCTGATCTGCTTCCAGAAAATATCAACTTCTTCAGGAACCAACGGGTAACCCGTCTCCACATAGACCTTAATTGTGTGTGGGCAAGGCAATCCTAGTGTGGACTTCCACCAAAAATCATCACATTTGCCCTCAATTTTCCCCTCATTTGCTAACACAACTTGGGCGTACAACATTCTCAAGCATTTCTCATAACACTTTTCAAGGATGCGCTTGAAGAAGACCTTAACTCACTCAGGGCCATTTACTATCTCCATGGGAAAGGCAATGCAGTTCTTAGTCATCTCAAATCGGATCTTTCGAAGCTGATCAACAAACAAGTTGTTGATGTGTTGCACAATTGTTTTGAACCCTCCAACGGATGTCTCAATCATGGCCTTAAGCATAGAGTGCTGACCCTCAACCCTGAAAGTAATACACACGTTGATGTTTTACTAAATGACTTTTAAAACCCAACATGATTGCAAATGTTTGTATGAAAGTTACTTGTTTGATATTCTTGTGGCAAAATGGAGAACATCATCGCACCATGCCGCAACTAGCTTTTCTTTATGGTGATTAAACCAAGTTTCCTCGACATATCTCACAAGGCCTTCATTCCATGTCTCCTTAAAGTGAGCAAGTCGTTCTCCATACTCTTCCTTTGTGTGCGACCTCATCACCCGACGAACACTTCCCAATAATTTCTTCTCGTCAATTTTCATCAACATAGCATATGCCTTCACATTACGGTCTACATGGACCTGAAACAAATGATGCCGAACCTTCGGAAACACCTTATCGGCGGCCTTGATCAGTCCTAGCTCTCGATCAGACATGATGTATACGGTACCTTTCCCCCGAACAACCACTTCAATCGTGTCAATGCCCATGCATAGTGGCTTGTCGTCTCCCTTTCAATGAACGCCAGAGCGATGCAATATGTGAAGTTGGTGCAATTAAACCCAACAATCTGGAATAGTGGCATACCGTACCTATAAATGCAACACAAAAAATACTTCAAACCCGCCCAAAATACCATTATCTACTCATAATACTAAAACGAGTAGAGTTTACCTGTTGGTTTTGTACGTCGAATCCATGATGACGACATTAGGGAACAAATGCAACAAATGTCGAGCGTTTGGGTAAGAAATAAATAGGCACGACAACACCTCATTCCCATTTGCCCTCGCTTTAGTAGCGGTGTCTAGGAAATAGCCTTTGTCCTTCAAAAATCCCAATGAACATTGCGTCACATTCAGATTGCCCGGGGATTTCAACCTCTCCTTAGCCCTAACATTGTACACTTGCCTCTTCGATACCGTTGAACCCGTATATTCATTCATAATCTGTGTAGAAATAATATTGGGTCTTGCACCCGTCGCAGTATCAATCATCACTTTTCTACGTTGCTCCTTCGTAAGTCGGGAAGCAAATGCATGGCCAATCAAAGTGGTCTAAAGAAGATGGCTATGGCATGCTCTAACAACCGATAATGTCCACCCAGGAGCTCTACAAGCATTTCTTTCCCTACCCAAAAAGGGACAATCCTTCTTCTTTGACCTAGCTTTATTCACTCGTATTGGGCTGACCTCTTTACCATCGACTAACTTCTTTTTTTGTCGGACCTAGGTAATCTGGATCTCTCACAATGAAATATAATCCTTCTAGGCTTTAATGATTTAGTAGTGATCACCATAAAAAGACTAAAACCGACCTTTTGCACCCACTCCCTCAAACCCTCCATACTCGGAAACATCCCATTAGTAGTAAAATGGGATGAGAAGTCGATTGCTAGAAATTCATCATTACTAGAATCACCCTATTTATTTAAAAAATTAATACATTAGAGACTAATTAGTAATTACATTTATAAAAAAATCTAATTTAAGCATTATTTCTAAACTTTCTACATACACACATCTATGTTATTTCTAAACATTCTACATACATAAATCTATGTTATTTTTATACATTATACATACATGCATATAGTTTATTATGAAAACACAATCATTTCATAGACTAATTAGTATTTACATTTATAAAAAAAAATGGATTAAAGCACAGTTTTTCCCCAAAATTCTACATACATACATCCATGTTTTTTGTAAACATTCTACATTTATTATGAAAAAACAATCATTTTATTTCTACATTTATCTAAATATTATATATACAGGTAATATCTAATTACTTTATAATGTAAAAAATTAAAAATATTACGTACCCCGAAGTACTGAGCAGAAATCGGCGACTGAAAATCAACTTCATCATCTAGAGACGTGGGCGCACTCGAAGACGACTCGGATAGCCCCCTCCAACAAGAATCGCTTGACAACGACATATATATAGCCGAAAAATTACAACCGGTTTGAAGTATTTTTTCCTGTTGTAATTCAGTGGTGGTTCAACTACTGTTACATATCTCATATATATAGTCGGGCACATGTGTGAAAGTACTTTGTTGCTCAAATTGTGTTGCAGATAGTGTCGCACAAAATGACCGTTTAGACTAAAACGGGATAATTTTGGGCGGCACTGTATGCAGTACAAATTGACCGTTTAATTTCAATCGTACACTCTTTGGACTGCACCTAGTGTCGTCCAGAAACCGGTTTCACCATGAACCGGTTTCTTTGGAATATACTACGTGCCGCCCAAAAAACGTTTTTAAAAACGAACTTGTTCACTGAACCGGTTTTTTTGGACGACAATACGTGCCGCACAAAAAACCGGTTCAGTAAACCATTTTTTTTAAATAAAATTTATTCATAAACAAATTTTTTTTTAATTGAACCGGTCTTGTGCGGCACCATGTGCAGTACAAAAAAATCGGGTTTCTTGTGCTGCACTACGTGCCACATAAAGTGGAGTGCACAGTTGAAAAAGTTGGAGTGCGCGGTTTTTCACCGTAAAAGAATAAAGTTTGCTTTTATTTATATAAAAATAGGTTTATATAATACACGGAGTTAAGCATAAATAACATTTGATTTTATATGCTTTAAAAATAATTACGTACCTTTTCTTCTATCAATAAATTTTATTTACGAATGCACTTGCATTTATTAATGTTTAATGTGATCGATATTATTATAAAATGCATCATGCTTATATATATAATTTTCCATGTAATAATACAAGCCAGAAGGCCCAGAACCATGCTCACCTTATTACATTGTTAATTAGTACACTCCACACTTCGAAGCTAACGAGATATCATTCGTTGATAATGTGATTGGACAATATTATTATTATCATTCTAGTCATTGATTTATCTTCGAATTAATACATGATTAACCCGTAGTACTCCTTGTAACACCAATGTAGGTCGCGTCAGCACTCATGGAACCTATGTACAACTTTCCGTTGTACTCTTGAACGTTACTTATGGACACAGTAAAATTAGCCATTGCGAAATTCAAAACCTTCAGCACTTGCCCATCTTCGCCAAGCAAAATCCCCAACGGAATTGCACTTTGTAGGCTTCCAACTGAAACGGCCACCCAAAAATCTCCGTCTGCGTTTCTTTTTATGTTGTCGGCTGCTCCGGGAACGATGTAGAAGATCTCTAATGTGTTGGTCTTGGGGCCTCTGAGCCAATATCTTTGGATTCGGAAATTCAAGAACTCCGACACCAGAATGAAGCTCCCATCCTTGCTCAGGGTGCTTCCTCCAGGCCATCTGAGGTTGCGAAATAGCACTGTAACTTGTTTGGTTGCAGGGTCATATTTCATGAGCCTCCCCGATGAGTCGTGGGTCTGAATTGCTCGTCCTATATCTCTACATATATGTCACGAAAATTGAATTGGTTAATTTAGTACCAAATTTTTTGTATGCACTACTTACTTGTTTCTTCCCACAAAATATATATGAACAGTGGCGGACACAAGATTACTTAAAAGGAAGGAAGAAATGTGAGTGGTTCATAGCCTTTGTTTCATTTTATGCTTGACTTAACGATGTTAATTATCATCAATATTTTGACTCATTAGGATTATTCTAATATCAAATATTTGGAATTAATGACATTTTCAAACAATAAATTTGTTCATAAACTATACATTAAAAAATGAATTTAACTAATATCTATTCATTATAATCAAATATTTAAGAAATGAGTCATAAACTAATTTAAACATTTTTAAAAAAAAAAATCAGACTTCATTTCAATGAAAAAGATTTGCAAGGGGCAGGACAACATTTATTTCAATAAATGTTTTAACTCATTTATTCAACTATTAATTGGGCCATTTGTCAAACATTAATTATAAATTTTACTACATTAAGTTTTAACTCATTTATTCAACTATTAATTACTTCTTTCTCCTTTTTACGATTTTTATAAAAAAAATCACGTACTCTCTTATTCTTCCACTAGTAATCATGTTCGTGCTACGCACGGGATAGGTTTAAAAATTTGTTTTGAGATTTTATTTGCATTAGTGATATAGTGGTTTTTATTGTAGTTTTTCTTTTTTACGGATTAAAATATTTTGTGTGTTGGTTAAGATGAATTGAAGACTCGTTTATACATATATATATTAATGAATAATTAATATTGGTTTATCAATTTGAGCATATGTTTAAATGGTGTTATATTAATTTTAGTCTTAGCTTAAAATCTTTGATGTAATAGAGTTGATTAGAAACTAACTTATATGGTTTAATTTAGTCTTATATATAAGTTTGTAAGCATGTATTAAGACTCCATGAATTTATATAATTTTTTATATATAAATGTATTTGGTTGTACAATGTATTTATTATTTTTTAAGTTATATTGTCATTAGTATTCTCTAGTTTTTTCTAGAATTTTAGATGTTGTTTGCAAAGTTGTTTGTGTGTTTGGTGGCCTTTTTATGACAATAATATAAATAATGATGTTTTTAGTTATATGTGCAACATTATTTAGTAAATTTAGTAAATGATATTAAAGTTTTGTATTTAATTTATTGTATTTTCAAGATACTTCATAATTTTTATAATTGAATGTATTTTGTAAGTGAACATATTATACATTTCTTGATATAAGTGTGAATATAAAATGTAAAGTAGTTGCATTGATTTGTTTGTAGAAATATTGAATTCATCATTGAATATACATAAGGATGTTAAACTTGTATTGTCAATTTAATTAATAAAGTGTAGGGGTTAAAAATTATGTAATAAAGTGGAGGAGTTAAATTAATAAAAATCATTTTCCCATTTCTCATCAAGTGGAGGAGTTCAATTAAGAGAACTCAATTTCCCTAACCCGTACCTTTACCTATTTGTGGCTGCCTCTTTGTTCCCAGAACCCTAACCCTCTATGAAATTAGACAGCCACAAAAAACGTTGTCATGGAGAAGGCCGGCGGTCTCCAAACACAAGCTCCAAGATAAGCTCCGTAAGCAGTCGAGAGTCTGTCATTTGTCCCCTGTGGAGCCTGAATCCAATCGGATCGGATCGGTTCGGGTTCGAAGGGATTTGAGTTTGAGAAGTCGAGAGGGTCTTTGCCGCTATTGTTGTTTGGAGAAGAAGAGAAAGAAGGTGGATGAGGAGAAAAGGAAGAAAGAGGTGGATCCGTTGTTGATTTCTCGGTGAATGCTGCAAATTTGTCTACGTTTTGCAAAATCGGCACTAGTTAGGTATATATTATTTGCAAGTCTTAGATATGTATATCAAACATATTATTTTACTAACGGTTTTTCTAGTGTGTGTCCATGGGCACATGCTAATAAGTTAAATTAGGAAATTATATTCAAAATATTCCCTAAAAGAGAATGGATAAACCCTTAGCAAAAAAAAGTTAAACTAATGGCTAAAAAATTATTGCTAAAAATGGAATTTTATTGCTAAAAAAAAAGTTATTATAGTGTGCCTATGGACACACACTAGAAAAAACCTTTTACTAATGCATGGAGGTAGAAGATTAGAAGATTTTGCTCGTAGATTGAACTCCGCATCCGGCTGCTTAAAATAGACCCCCAGCTTATAACAATGAATTGCAACTGCATTATGCGGCGATGCTTAGTTACTCTCATGATAAACATGTTTTACAGAAATTTAGTTCATGAAGAGAAGTTTTAAGTTGCTCCTCACAAATGCTATAACCATGGAATGCTAGAGCAACAATTAATTCTTAATGTACTTTATTGCCTACAGGAATATATATTTTACAGTCAAAAGATATTGCAAGGTTAGTATATGAAGGATCATTTGTTTTACGATTGCTTAGCTTCACTTAAATACCTACGCATCTTGTTTTTTCTTTTGGGTCATGGGTTGAGGTGTGACATCTCATTCTACCAACGCTTTGCCTATATCATGTTATAGTTAGTTATTGAAAATCAAATACAAATAAATATGACTTTTTAGATTAGACCTCTCATGGAAAAGTTCAACTTGTTAATTTTTCTTCTTCAGTTATGTTATCTTTATTTAAGCTAAAGTAAGCATTTTATGCTATTATTTCTATCCATCCTTTGTTTCTAAAACAATTGAATAACCTGTAGTGTGTCATGTTGCTTTGCAAATTGCAAACAAACCGTTATACCAACAATACAATGAAGTAAAACCTAATTACCAGACAACACATGTTGCACATTCTGATTTGGTGTTTGCCCGGCTTAAAGCTGCAAACATGTGCACCAAAAATGCAATGCTTTCAATTCATGATTCAGGTACGGTAGCTTGCAAAAGCAGATATGGAACTGATATACATAGGACAGATGGTTTATTGAGTGTGCAGTAAGAACAACACAGTTGAAATTCAATGTGCATTCTCCAATAATGCATGTTGGTTATATGTTCTAATTCAAGGAGAAAATTGAAGAAAGTGAAAGTTTTCCGGCTAAAAGGGGTGAGATAAGATCTTTTCATTTGTTTGTTCTTTTTTTCTGTTTTGATGGCTCATGGTTGCCCATCGACCCAGTGGATATTATTTAAGTTTCCGTTCTGGTTCAGAGTTTTCATTAACTATGTGGATGGTGTTCCTTTCAATATCAAACTGCCCATTGTATTTTCTTGATGGTGTTGGTGTTGGTATTGGTCTATAAATTTGATGAATAACCCCTTTGTTGGCTCACTTCAATTAATAAAAACTTGCCAAAATCAATTTTATTTCTCTAATAACTACTTTAATATCGTTTTAAGTATACTTCCATGTTCATTGTTTACTACAATCTCTTGCTCCTTCGTCAATTCTATGATGCCGTATGAATCTCTATTTGCTTAATCAAAGGAAATCGGAGACTTATTCTTTCATACTAAATTACTAATACATAAACATAGTTTTTTTAGGAATGGTAGTATCATTGTAGTTAAATTGGTTGTATACACCTTAATATACACCATTATTGCTTTAGTTTGCCATCTTAATAATAGGCTTATAACTCACTTGTATACGTAATTGCTGACATTCTTTATGGTTTCTTGACCAACTTCAGGGACTTCCACCGAGATGAGTTGTACATCCCATGCGGGTTAGTTTAAACTGATAGTTTGGTAATTAAAAAATGTAACTTCTCTATACTTTTTTTATTTGCTAATCTTTTATAGCATAATGTTGGTGTCATGTATTCTTGATTGATAGACACTGTATATTTTTGAATATACTGAGTACTTGATTGTAATATTATGTTCTTCTCGTCCATTCAGAGGCCTAATGATCTCCAAGTCAAAATAATTATTTAAGTGGTTTGGCATGAGGCTTGATCTCGTGAATCATGGAAATATTGTATATAGTTTAAGGATTCTTTGCATTATGCATCAAGGATAAGGATCATACCTCATTTTTATATAGTTTATATAGTTTTCTTGTGATATATTATAGATCTTACACCATTACATGAAACTAAGGATCATACCTTCTTTTTTTTTCAAAAGGCATGCCTTTTATTTTACTATTGTATATATATATATAGAAATAAGACATTTCCTATATTCTTCGTTAATTCATTCCATGCTATGATTTACAGCGTATGCTTCTTCCTAGCTCCCCTCACCCCTATCCCTAAATAACAACATGATAGTTGTGTTTTTGGTATACTTTAGTTTCTTCTTTGTAATCAACTATTGAACTTAAGGAGGCATTTTAGGAGATGAATGAATTATGTCCCTTTTAAAGTATTGTAGTTTGTGATGGTTAAAGCTTTTTGCGGTTATGCATTCGGCTAGGCAGCACTATAAAGTCTTTGATATGGTAGACAAATCATTCCTCTAGCTTGTACATAAAATAATGTGCTACACTGCTCTTAGTAGTACAATGTATGACATTTCCTTAAAAAAAAGACAATGTTAAATTTATCATGTTGTAATGAATCATAATTGATTATACTGAACAACCTATATATATTATTAACATACCATGTAATCGGAGACAATAAAGTTTGTGATGAGGTATGTACCAAGCATATTGAACACATCCCACTTGCGACAAACCATCACTTGTATGTCACACCCGACCCCTTCAGATAATTGATTTAGTGGTATGTAATTTATTTCCATGATAATGGTTTGTGTGCAGGAAGAAGGAAAAAATGGAATAGCAATTTTTTCTGCTATAATATATAGGCGCAGATGAGGTAAGAGTGTGGCAAATTTTATGCTACATATCATTGACAAATATTGCTGATTTGGCTGTTTAAGTTTGGATAGTTGTTTTAGTGGCTCTTCATGTTTTGAATTTTGCCTATTGACAGTCGTTTCATCATTGTGTGATTCTGCAGATAGACATGGATTTACGTGGGACAACCGTTTTGGTGTGCAGATTGACTGGGCTTTATATGTGTGATTTTGTAGATAAACATGGCTTTAAGTGGGACAACCGTTTCAGTGTGCATATTGATTGGTCTTTAATTGGGATTGTTAACAACATCCAACATTATTTTATTGCCATTTGATGGAGGATGTGTGAGCCTTTGTATCATTTTATTGCCATTTGATGGAGGTTGTGTCAACCTTTGTAGCATTTGTATTATTATTTTGAATTATTTAGACAGCACTGTAAAGTGGATGTCAATTGAGTAACAAAATACTATTTGGCACTAGTGGATTAGTGAAATTAACGTTTAATTCAAATATGTATTATTTATACTGCTTATTAATATTTTGCATAATTATTATTTTGGCATCATTGGAAAGTGATCATATGTAATTATTATTTTATTTATCTGCAAAGGATTAGCCTAATTCAATAGGAAGATAGTAGGATTGGCCTAATATTTTATTACTATTTTATTATTATTATTTAGCAGCAAATGATTAGTGTAATTCAATAGGAAGATAGTGGGATTGGACTCATATTTTGTGGTTAAAGCATTAATAATGACATGGGTAGAGGTGAGCACGGGCCAAAACCCGACCCAAAAAGCCCGAAACCCCAAAAACACAGGATCGAAGACCGAACCGAAGTCTTCGGGTTCGGTTCGGGTTCGGATCGGGTTCGGGCTAAATAACCCTCGAAGAAGAAAAAAAGGCAAAACTAGGCTAAAACTCGAAACCCGAACCGACCCAAAACCCAAAACACTAAAAAGGTCAGACCGAAACCCGAACCGAAGTAATGTGGATTCAGGTTCGGTTCGAGTTTTTCGGGTTGGGTTCGGTTCGGTCAGCCCGTACTCAGCCCTAGACATGGACATTGATTGCCAAATTGTCTATTTTATATGTTTATAGATAGATTTCCATGTTTATTGAAAACCTCTACTACAGACAATTACAAAGATATCTCTAGAACACCAACCTACTTTCGCTAATAATCAAATCCTCGCCCCCAAAAAAGATTATCTCAATTCCACTCATGCTTATATAATTACAAGTGATCAGTGCTCTGAATAAAGGTAAGATTAATATACCATATGGAATCACTAGCTAGAAGATGAATAAGCTCTAGAGATTATGTAGATGTTGAAGGTTCATGTAACTTTGGAGTTTTTGTAATAGAATTGAAAAAAATAAGAAAGGGCGTGCAGTGAAGGTGATAGAAGTAAAGAACGGGTTTAAAGGATATTTGTTTTGTGTTAAATCTGCATAATCTACTATATAATTACTAAAGCATAATACATGTTATGCCCCGTGATACTCCTACAATAACTCAAAAAAAATTATGCCACGTGGCGTCACAATATTCAATTTGACACGTGTTAGCATATCATTTTTTCGATTTTTTTTCGTAATTCAAAGATCTGACATAATAATTGTAAAATAATTTATTTCCAATTTTTTCATTTTTTTCGTAATCAAAGATCAGCCACAATATTTGCATAAAGATTTATTTCCAAAATTATTATATTCCTACTTTATTCTCTGCAAGCTATTAGTCTAATGTAATAAAATGATTCTGCAATATCTGTAAGATATATTATTTCCAAAATAGACCATAACATATGGAATAAAATAATTCTGCAATATTTGTTATAACTATTATTTCCATTTTAAACCTAGAATAAAACAAAAAATCGTACCAACTAAATGATTTTGTGCCAAAAACTAAGCTTGCAAATCTCATACAAATTCAACACAAATGTGAAATCATTTTTAATGTCTTTTATAAGACATGCAGTACATAAAATAAATTAAGAATACATTAAAATCGTATGCAACTGATGCAAGATATATAAAATGGATTTTTTTTAAATCGTATAGCCTTGATTGAGGTAATTATAACAAGAAATTGTTATATGTTCGATTAAATAAATAAAGTGAGAATTAAGTAACAATCTTCTTCGTCACTCTTAACAAATGCTCATTTTGAGAGTCCAATGGATACTATTCGCAAGTTCTTTGTGTGATAAAGGTCCAAATAAGAAAAAGATTATCTTTAATCTATTATCTATATATCTATATACTATTACTAAAACCCTTCTTATCTATCCTATGTGTCACCATTCTAACTATGCTACATCATCAAATTTAATTGTTCATTTACCTCTTCACCCTTCTAATTTTTTTCAAATTACATCATGTAGAATCGAGTGTGTTAGATCAAGGAACGACAAGTTCGTTCCTTGGGCAGCGGAAAATAACAACAGATTAATAAGTATCAAGCTCAGTTTCTTAGAGAGGAAAACTCAATCAATCAACTAGTTGACTGAGAAAAACCTCTACCTCTAGGTTTCCCTAGTAGGATTTCAAATGTCTACTTATGTTATTATTCCAGGAATTACAACAAGCAAGTCTTCTCTCAATCTAGTTTACTCCTAGATATCTAGACTTCTTAGATGTAACGTTCCTAACAACACACTAGACAGACGAAACCCTAACAAATACTGAACTCACCAAAGTCTCGTACTTGTAAGTTTTCTTCTTTCTTTCGAAATTTCTGCTCTGCAAATTTCTCTCTGTATTTTCATCTGACTTGAGGTACGCAGCTGTCTTCTCTTTTATGGTTCGGATATTCTCACTTGATTTACCCTAAATTCGTTTTTGGAAATAAACTCATAATATCCTATACAATCTTTTCTAGAAGTATTCTAACTAAAATATCTTGTCACCGAGATCTTCCTTGAGGCCCAAGTTGCAACTTCCAATAACAGATATTCGGCGGCTCTCTAGGGTTTCAGCGCGCGTCCTCCGTTCCTTGCGCTGTTCCCTTTCTCTGTTCTATTCAACATCACGCGTCTCTTCTCTTCGGTCGTTCCAGCGTGTTGTTTTGTCATTGTTGGCTTCTCTGTTCCTTTGCTTCTCTGTTTTGACTCTTCATTGGTTTTCATCGTTCCTTTAACATGTTCGTTTCCTGAAACTTATAGTCACACTAAAAACCATCAAAAGCATTTGAGTTTATCATCATCAAAACTAGAGGGAACGTCATCGTTCCAACAATTTCCCCATTTTTGGTGATGACAAACTCCTTCAAAATGTGCAAGTCAAAATACACAGTTCAAGATAGACAAGTAGAAGCATTTTCACATTTAATCACACAGATACTATGTTCAAATAATTAACAATGTTCCCCCTCAGAAAGTTTATTGAGAATTTACCTTCAAGCAGCTTTGTCGTTCCCCTTAGCACTAGCTTCTGTTATCAACTCTTCCTTGGGTTTCACATTTTCCATACTTCCCCCTTTTGGCATCATCAAAAGTTTCACAAGAAACAAAAAGACTTGACACACATGCAACCCATAAATAAAATAATTCATTCATAAAGTCATACGAAGTACAAAGCATAGGGACATAGACAACTAAGATCAGAAGATAAGGAATAATCACAGAAAAGACATAAAAACATATAAAATCAAGAACAGAGGGTCAGACGGGCTAGGATAGGAACGGAGACACTCAGATCTCGGGGTCTTCAGCAGAGTCATCGGCGTTGCTCAAGAAGTGATCCAAGAGCAGTGACATGGTTGTGTTCAACTGCTTGAGCTCAGCAAGTATCTGATGCTGAATAGAGCTCCCTTTAGACGTTCCTTCTCTGGTTGCTTTCTTTGCAGCAGCAGTGCCCGTTCCTTTGTTGTCGCCAATGAATTTCATTTTTTTTCAATTGTAGCAGAATCCAACTCGCTATGTAGCAACACTTCATTCTCTGCCACATATGCCTCCTCCTTTTGCAGCAACAGTTTCACCAGGCTGGGATAGGCTAGAGAGTGGGACTTGGCCTTGCAGCGATCCATATGGCACAAAATAACTCTGGGGAGATCAATTTTCTCCCTTCTCAGGAAACGATCAAGCAAGAACAGGTCGCACAGGGTGATGGTTGTTCTGCGCTCTTGTCGTGGTGCAACAGCCCTGGATATGATATGGAACACAATACGCTGAAGCAGAGTCAGCCGCTCTGTGTGCAGTTCACCCTCAGTAGAACCAAACAAACGTTCCATACAAGCCAACTTTTCTTCAGTTTGATCAGACACCGGAATCTCATAAAAGCCTCCTAATGAAACAGAAAGGAGCTGGGAGATAACTTTAGGAGTGAAGGAAAGTTCTTCACCACTGACCTTGGAAGAGCCAGTCAAGACATCTCCTTTGGAGAGATAGAAATAGTGGTAGAATTCGCGGACCTGGACTTCATTGACTGTGACGCTGTCGGAACAGAGTCGTTCCCAACCCTGGAATTTCAGCAACTCCAAGACTTCCTCCACGTAGTGCTCAGAGTAGAAGCTTGTACGGATTATGAGAGGAGGGAGGATCTTTTTACCCTCGTAGAAGCTTGGGGTGGTGGTGGTGGAGAGGGAGATTTCCAACTTGGCCTTCCCAGTGGATTTGGCCTTCTTCGCCGTTGTTTTAGCAGCGGAACGGAGCCGTGCCTTGATAGGGCGAGGGGCATGCTCATCACCACCAGATTTGGAGGGAGTGGAGTGAGCAGTGGTGGCTGGGCGGTGTTCCAAGATTTGGACTTCGCCTTCTTCCTCAGACTCCTGGGCGGTGAGGGCTAGGACAGCGTGCTTTCGCTTGCGAGGTGGAGGCGGCGCCAAAGGTGTAGCCTTTACACCCAAGTCCTTCTCTAGCAGTCTCATCGATTCCTCCTCGGCTTCTGCTTTGCCCTCGGAAGGAGAGGAAACAGAGTGCTCCTCTTCCATTGGCACCAGGGCAAGTGTAGGATTTAGGTCCTGGGCCTTGAGAGGGGACGGAGCAGGGAAGGATGCTGTGGGGGTGGGAGTCGATGTAGAGGCATGGGGGTCCACCGATTGTTGGACGGCAGCCTTAGCAATATCAAGTACAAACACAGGGGCGCCAACGGAATTGGGAGTAGCCCTGGCGGCCTTGGCCTGCTGAAGTTGGAGGATGTAGGCATCCATCTCAGCGTCGGTGAGTTTGTCGGTGATGATCTTGCTTGGGGAATCCATGGAAGCAGCAAGCTTTAGAGATTTGAGAGTATTTGAATTCTGAGAGATATCAGAGAGAGTAGGGGCGGTGAAGGAACTTGAGGAGATATGCCATATATATAGGAACAAGATAAAATCTTTTCCAAGATAAAATCTTTTCCAAATAAATCTTTTCGGATCTCAACCGTCTCCAAGTTGCCTTCTTTCAAAAGTTTCCATCAATAACTCCTTCTCGCTCCAGATGCAACGGTCACTTTTTGCTTGGTAGCCGCGTTACTGTTCTTGTCTCTGATCGGTCAAATCACACAAGGAGCCGTTCGAACGGGCACCTGCAACTCAAGTAATGCGAGCCTCTGATTCAAATTCAATGTTCCACACTTATCAGTTCCCCCTTAATCTGAGCAACGGTCTTCGTTCCCCCTGAGATCAAAAGTGCTTGCGAGGCTTGTCTGGATATTTCAATGATGGGTTCACACAAAATATAGTATATCCAGACGCATGGTAGGGAGAAAGACAATTCAAGTAATTATTCCCAGTAAAAGGTTTTGCAAAGAAGGATCATAGGGAACGTTTACCTGACTTGCGGCTAAGGGAGGTTGTACAACCAATTATCATGTGGGCTTGTAATGAAGGTTCAATTTCATCAAATTGGTTGTTTTGGGTCTTTAAATAAGATGTTAGTATGCAATCAAGTAATTCAACACAAATCAAAAGACAAAGTAACTAGACCTTAAGACAAGGCAATTCGAACAC
The DNA here is from genome assembly GCA_027886185.1 of Rheum nobile. NCBI lineage: Eukaryota > Viridiplantae > Streptophyta > Magnoliopsida > Caryophyllales > Polygonaceae > Rheum > Rheum nobile. The sequence goes on along the minus strand of WOAB01000652.1, from coordinate 1,111,533 downwards.
ACAATAATCATGAAAGTTTATGTCATGAGAGGCCAGTAAACAAGGAACTTTATGAAATCTGTGAAACAAGTTAGCCAAGCATTGAGGGAATAATGGATGTGAAGGTCCTCAATTCAGAGAGATCATGCCAAGGAGTAATCGAAGATACTCGAATGGACCTTTGTCTAGTGCTTTGGTGAAGATGTCAGCCACTTGATTTTCAGTCTTGCAATGTTCCATTCTAATAAAGCCCATGTCAACATTATCACGTAGAAAATGATGACGAATGTCAATATGCTTAGTACGTGAATGGTGAACTGGATTTTTTGAAATGTTGATGGCACTGGTATTATCACACATAATAGGAACGGTGCCAAGAGACATACCATAGTCTTCCAGTTGTTGTTTAAGCCACAATACTTGAGCACAACAGCTTGCCGCGGCGACGTACTCGGCTTCTGCAGTGGAAAGGGCCACAGAGTGTTGTTTCTTGGAACCCCATGAAACGAGACAGGGACCAAGGAACTGTGCCGTTCCAGAAGTGCTTTTGCGATCTACTACGTGCCCAGCAAAGTCGGCATCTGTGAATCCAACAAGGTTGAAGTCACAGTTCTTGGGATACCATAGACACAAGTGGTCCATTCCTTTGAGGTATCGAAAGATACGCTTGACCTCCTTCAAGTGTGAGTCCTTTGGATTTGCCTGAAAACGAGCACAGAGACACACACTAAACAAAATATCTGGCCTACTTGCCGTGAGATATAGTAGCGAACCGATCATTCCCCTATACATGGTGGGATCTACGTCCGTTCCATGAAGATCTGCATCCAAGCGAGTGTTAGGAGAAATAGGAGTAACGATGGGTTTGGCAGTGTCCATACCGTACTTCTTTAACAACTCCTTGATGTACTTCTGTTGGTGTATCTTTGTTCCTTCCTTAGTTTGGGTGACTTGTAATCCGAGGAAAAAGGATAATTCCCCAATCATACTCATCTCAAACTCACTACTCATAAGATCTTTGAATTTTTCTACAAGAGCGGGGTTAGTGGAACCAAAAATAATATCATCAACATAGACTTGAACCACCAGAATCTTACCTTCGTGTTCCAGAAGAAACAAAGTTTTATCAATTGTTCCTATACGATATCCATTGGAAAGAAGGAACTGTGCCAGTCTATCATACCAAGCACGAGGTGCTTGCTTAAGACCGTACAGAGCCTTATCCAATGCATACACATGAGAGGGAAAATTGACGTCTTCAAAGCCAGGGGGTTGTTTCACATATACCTCTTCTTGAAGATATCCATTAAGGAACGCAGTCTTGATGTCCATCTGGTATAGCGTGAACCCTTTATGAGCAGCGTAGGCAATGAGGAGACGAATGGCTTCAATTCGAGCTACTGGAGCATATGTCTCATCATAATCAATCCCTTCTTGTTGGTTGTATCCTTGAGCAACTAACCGTGCTTTGTTCCTTGTGACTATCCCAGAGTCGTCGAGCTTGTTCCTATACACCCATCGAGTGCCAATTGCATGTTTATTGCGAGGTAAGGGAACGAGCCGCCAGACCTTGTTTCTCTCAAACTGGTGTAACTCTTCTTGCATAGCGACGATCCAATTTGGTTCCTTCAGTGCTTCCTTGATAGTCTTGGGTTCTACAAGAGAAATAAATGCATGGAAGGCACAAAACATATTTAATTTAGAGCGCAAGCCTCTTTCACCGAAGGGTGTGACCAGATTGTGAGTGGGGTGTTCTTTTCGGACAAAAGCATTCTTTGACACAAGAAGTGTGGGGTCATGAGCACTCTCAGGACCATCTGTTCCATCTTCATCGCTTTCCGAACTGACAACCACAGCATCACTAGAAGTTCCAGCAGGAACGGTGATGGGAATAGTCATAGATGGGGGCATGTTGTTGAGTCGACGATGGAGGTGGAGGGAGCTTTTGTTTCTTGTACAGTGTCACTTGAGGTATCCTCCTTTGAGGACTCATCAGGCCTTGAGGAGTCCAGAGATGATGGAAATGTCGTGTCTGTACTGGGGTGTCCGTTCCCAGAACCGGCATTTGGTCGAGTGGAAGGACCATTGTCTTCATCATCAGAGTCTTCACGTTGCATTCTTGGATAACCTGCTTCTGGGAATGAAGCTTCGAACTCTCCATTTGAACCTTTGGAGTTTTCGTCGAAGACGACGTGGATGCTTTCTTCTATTTTGCGCAGTCTCTTGTTGTATAGCCTGTAAGCTTTGCTTGCCCTTGCATAGCCCAAGAAGATTCCCTCATGACTTCGAGGATCAAACTTTCCCAAGTTATCCTTGCCATTGTTGTGAATATAGCACATGCATCCAAAAGCACGCAAGTGGGAAATATTGGGCTTGCGATCCCTTATTAGTTCATATGCAGTTTTATTCAATAAGGGACGAAGCATGGCACGATTAAGGATATAACAAGCAGTGTTTACTGCCTCAGCCCAGAAAAATTTTGGAAGGTTGCTTGCAATGAGAAGAGTTCTTGCCATATCTTCCACAGTCCTATTCTTCCGTTCCACAACTCCATTTAGTTGTGGTGTCCTAGGCGCGGAGAAGTCATGAGACATACCATGTTCCTCGCAGAAGTTGAAGAACATGGAGTTCTCAAACTCTGTTCCATGGTCAGACCTGATTGCCTTTAGCTTCTTGATGCGAACAACCCCTGGGCGATGTCGCGATGTAGGATCTTGACTCCTCAAGCTAGGTTGAATCTTCTCCTTCGTAGCCAAAGTGATGGCTTTCCTAGGGTTAAAGAGATAACCCTTTCTAACGCGTCAAAGAGATGACGAAGAGGTCAAAGAGATGACCTTGAGTACCGAAGAGACGGTGAATGATTTGCTCGAAGCGACGAGCTACGGGATAGGTTGATCCGGAGATCGAAGGGTTGACGTTAGGATTCAAGGAAGGAGCGTACTCAACTTCTAAGGAGCGAACTCAACTTGTAAACTAAAATCCAACGTAAATAAAATGAAGTACAAAGGGGGCTACTTATAGCCAAAGAACTCTCCCAAAAACCCTAATGGGCTTGGGCCTAATTCTAGCTAAATGGGCCGGCCCACTCTATAAGAGTTGGCACACGCCCGAAATGGAAATGACTTGAATAAAAATACTAAAACGGAAAACATACTAAAACTGGAAATAACTAATAATATAGAAATAACTAATAAACTGAGCTAAGTACTACTCCAGGGAGGACGCCATGGTCTTGGTTGACTCAGTCCCTTAGTGAACCATCTGATGGCTGGCCATGATGCTATCACTTCTTTCCTAAGCTTGTTTCCACCTTCTTGATAAAAACCTCGAACTCGGAAAAGACTTCATCCTTCGAAGACAGAAAGATTGTCCAAGTGAATCTAGAATAATCATCGACAATTACGAAAACATACCTGTTCCCACCATGACTTCTTATCCTCATGGGACCACAGAGATCCATATGAATCAGTTCCAGAGGATGAGAGGTTGTTACATCTGGTTTGATCTTGAATGAGGAACGAGTCTGTTTCCCCTTTACACAAGCATCGCAGACGCCATGGAACTCCGATTGAACATGGGGAAGACCACGAACGAGTTCCTTTGAATAAAGCTTGTGAATGAGTCGAAGATTAGCATGTCCAAGCCTTCTATGCCACAGTTCCGTCTCATCAGCTATAGACGCAAAGCATAGGATTTCCTTTGGCTTGAAGTCTTTATTCACAATGTATACATCCTTGAATCTGACTCCTCTCAAAATTATGTTCTTGGTTTCACGGTTTTTGACATAGCATTCTTGTGAGGTAAAGACCGTCTTGTTGTTCCCTTGATCACAAAGTTGTGCAACACTCAACAAACTAAACCCAAGTTCATGAACTAAACTAACCTCTTTTATCGTGATGTTGGAGTTTAGTTTAGTTTCGCCTGTTCCAATGATTTCTCTGCGTCTCTTGTCTCCAAGAGCAACACTCCCTCGTGAGTGTTTGTGAAGTGAGGTAAGTTGATCTTCTTTTCCAGTCATATGGAACGAACAAGCGCTATCAATGTACCATCTCTCGTTCCCCCTCACTTCATCCTGCACAGAGAAGGTTAGTTTTTGGCGATCCAGGCAAGTTTAGTCTTACCTGGTCGAGACACATAATGCAATTGTTCCATAGGAATAGTTCTAACAGTAGCAACATTTGTCTTCCTAGATCTAGCAAGATTATGATTATGCACATGTGAGTTATCATAGAAATCATTCAAGTTCACATTGTTACTCCTACTGTTCCTTCTCTTTGTGTGCTCTTCAGAGAACTTCTTTTTCTTTTGGCAGTCTCTTTGCACATGCATGTTGTCCCCACAAAACCAACACAGCTTGAATTGTTCCAACTGAACATACTTTATGTTGGGGACAATACTCTTGCATTGTTTGGTACGTTCAGGACATGGAACGTGGGATTGCGTTCCTTGAGATTGCTTGAGAAAAATCTTGTGGGCAGGTTGTCCAGTGTACCACGACTGAGTTTCATCCAGACCACTCTCAAGAACTTTGATGCGTTCCTCAAGATTGCGATTCTTCTCTCTAGCATCTTGGAGTTCCCTATCTCTTGCTTCACGTAGTTCAAGTATAGAGGAATCATCTTCCGTTTTCTTGGAACCTGTATAGCCAATACCATACCTTGCTTCGACGAACTTGACGCTTTCAGCTTCAGCTTTCTGTTCCATCAGAACAGAATGAATCTTGTGCACATAGGACTTCATCTCGGATATTTGTGCTTCAAGCTTACTTGAACTAGCTATACTCCTTGCATCAGTATTGTTAGAGACTTCATTCATAAGCAAGGAGACTTTTTCATTTCTCAAACTCTGAAGTTCCTCATGATTAGCCTCACATGAAGAACAAGGAACAGTCGAGGTACTAGCAGTTCTAGAAATATTTTCTTTTAGACTACTATATTCATCTTCAGAATTAGCTAGTTCCTCTTGAGTTTTCATGTTCTCAGCATACATATTTCTTATGAGAGCAATTAAAGATTTTTTATCAAAATTCACAAGAGATTTTAAAAAATCTTCGGGATTTACCTCGGTTTCTTCAGACGAGTTGTTGATGGCCATGGCACACATCGTTCCACTCCATGCTTCAGGATCTTCGTTATCTGAGTCATCTTCATTGCCCCAGATAGCAACAAAAGCTTTCTTTTCCTCGTTCCCAGAAGGTTTGCTTGCCTTCTTCGGCTTTATGCACGAACTGGAGTAGTGACCCTTCTCATTACAGTTGTAACAAGTGATATCCTTGATGTCACGAGTCTCACCGTTCCCTCCTCTACTGTTTCTTCCTTTGTTGTAGAGGGAACGCATGGCTTTAGTGAGCAATACCACCTCAGGGTCATCGGAGCCATCATCGTCATCGAGGTTGTTCTCAATTCTGTCGACAACCTTTCCAACCATCAAGGCAATTCCCTTTTCTTTGGAATCCTTGTTTCTTACAGCCTTTTCTTCGTTGTCATACTTTTGTATCTTGCTGAATACCTCATGGAACGTCAGTTTGACGGTGTTGGGATTCTCCTTCAGAATAGCTTTGGTCATTGCATGACGATGAGGGAGACCATCAATGATTATGAGGATTTTCTCATCGGGGAGAATTTCCTCATCGGTGACGGAGTGAGCAGTGAGATTTGCTGTGATCTTCTCAAATCGTGCTTCGTAGGAACTCACATCTTCCTTGTCATCCATTTTGAAGTTGTAAAAGTCCTTTTTCGCAGTGAAACGATCAACTTCACGCAGATCCTTGCTTCCCATATACATTTGTTCCAAGGCAAGCCATTTAGCATTGGCAGACTCACAAGATTGGAGTTTTTGCACATCTTGCTGATTGAGAGCGTTGTTGATGAGCATGGCTGCTTTGCAATTTTTCTCTATGACTTGGAGATCATCTTGATCCCATTTCTTCAATTTCTTCTTCTTCTCAAGATCAACAATCTCGAGATCTCCAAGAGAAATCACCAACCAGCATTGGTAATCGTTGCTTTGCACCCATTTGATGAAGAGTGCCTTCCAATGTTGATATTGGCCAGCGAGCAAGAGAGGAGGCCTTGATGAGTTCAAATCGACTTCGATAGTACTGGGAGCCATTGTTACCTGTAAAATCTGTAAGTAACACACAATCTAGAGCACCTGCTCTGATACCAATTATAGAATCGAGTGTGTTAGATCAAGGAACAACAAGTTCGTTCCTTGGGCAGCGGAAAATAACAACAGATTAATAAGTAGCAAGCTCAGTTCCTTAGAGAGGAAAACTCAATCAACCAACTAGTTGACTGAGAAAAACCTCTACCTCTAGGTTTCCCTAGTAGGATTTCAAATGTCTACTTATGTTATTATTCCAGGAATTACAACAAGCAAGTCTTCTCTCAATCTAGTTTACTCCTAGATATCTAGACTTCTTAGATGTAACTTTCCTAACAACACACTAGACAGACGAAACCCTAACAAATACTGAACTCACCAAAGTCTCGTACTTGTAAGTTTTCTTCTTTCTTCCGAAATTTCTGCTCTGCAAATTTCTCTCTGTATTTTCATCCAACTTGAGGTACGCAGCTGTCTTCTCTTTTATGGTTCGGATATTCTCACTTGATTTACCCTAAATTCGTTTTTGGAAATAAACTCATAATATCCTATACAATCTTTTCTAGAAGTATTCTAACTAAAATATCTTGTCACCGAGATCTTCCTTGAGGCCCAAGTTGCAACTTCCAATAACAGATATTCGGCGGCTCTCTAGGGTTTCAGCGCGCGTCCTCCGTTCCTTGCGTTGTTCCCTTTCTCTGTTCTATTCAACATCACGCGTCTCTTCTCTTCGGTCGTTCCAGCGTGTTGTTTTGTCATTGTTGGCTTCTCTGTTCCTTTGCTTCTCTGTTTTGACTCTTCATTGGTTTTCATCGTTCCTTTGACATGTTCGTTTCCTGAAACTTATAGTCACACTAAAAATCATCAAAAGCATTTGAGTTTATCATCATCAAAACTAGAGGGAACGTCATCGTTCCAACACATCATCTTCATCTACACAACTTTCCTTAGTTACCTAACATAATATCATTCATATATTATAATATTTGATTCTATACATTACAAAGTAAACAAGAAATAATATAACTTATCAAAATTATGTAAAGTTGGGATAATATTTTAGTTATACACTATATTCGTAATCCATTTAGTAAAGTTGAAAATTTTGTAAGACCTTAATTAATATTAGAACAAAATACTATTCAGTATACTATTTTGCAAGACAAATCTGAATGTCCTTTAACTAATGTAACCTCCATCTTTTTAACAATTTAAGTGATAGATATTAAAAAATCAATAAGAAAATAATTATGTCAAAACAGTAAGAAAAAATATTAAACTCAGACAAGATTATTCATCAAAATTGAAAGTAGATCCTAAATAATTATTAACTTAAAAGTATTAGATGATGGTTATATTAAGAAACTAGATAACGTATAAGATGATAATTGAATGAAAAAAGATATATATTATTACTAAACAAAATTGCCATTCATGTAAAAAACGTAACCTTAAAAATATGTTATAGACATGTAAAGGTAACTTTTATGTGAAATTAATATAAAAATTAGAAAAAGTTAATTAAAATATTAATGTATATTGTATGTTATTATATATAGTAAGTGATATTTAATATATTCGGAAATGGTATAGGAAGAAGATAACGTTTTTTTAACAAAAATGAAGGATAAAGTGATTCTAAATTTTAAGCTAATATTGCTTATAGTAATATTTAGAGACAATTTCAAGAAAGATGTAAAACACGTTCATGTTCATATTTGAAGAGATATTAAATTTAAAAATGTTGCTGAAAATTATGAAAAGAAAAAGAAAACTATTAAATGAAAAGGGTAATTGGCTTTAATTAAACTTTTGCCTACGTGGCATACCCAAATGATTGATACGTATGAATTTATGTTTTGGTTAGTATATGGATGTTATTTTCCATTCTAATTACCTTAATAGTTTTTTAATCAAGAATTTAGGTTTTGGTTAGCTTATGTTCAAATTTATAATATATGGTCTTTACATATATTTTAGTGCATTTTTAATTATAGATGTCTATATCAAACCTTCGACATAATGTAAAATTAAATACATTTAGTCATGTATTTAATTAGGATAAAATATATAATTATTTTTTCCTTCTTTTTTGTTTGGTCTTAATTCATATGTTAACTCAATTATTATATTTGTAGTTGTCGTCCATAAAAAAACTCTAGATTGGACATCAAATCGCACTTGAAGTTAATCTAATAATTACCTTAAAAAACAAAAACTTATCCGTATACAATGATTTCTTCCTTCTTTTATGTTTGGTCTTAATTTATATGTTAACTCAATTATTAGTATTATGGTTGCCGATCTTAAAAAAACTCTAGATTGGACTTCAAATCGCTGTTGAAATTAGCCTAATGATTACCTATAAAAATACAACTAAACCCTTATGCTACTGACATATTTTCAGATCGTATTTTATACATGTAAATTAGGATAATATATGTTTTAAACTATAATCATAAAATATTCACACTTAAATCATTTGTATACTAAAGCCGGGAAATTTGTCCATTGATTTCAACGGTGACGTAATGTAAGTATATAAAACATAAAACCCGACAATTAGCATATGAAAACATCTAACAGTTATATATGACTCAAATATGGCATGTGCATTATGTATGTGTATTTTATAGTTAATGTCCAACTTCATTTAGTATTAGGAAATATTTATGGGTAATTTTTCTACATGATTAATCCTTATAATTTAGGGTTTGTTTGGTTATGTATTTATAAAGACTTTTTGTTTATAAATTCTTCGTTTACAAAAATAGTTTTTTGAATTTGGGTAAGTACTAAGTATATAAAACATAAAACCCGACAGTTAGCATATGAAAACATCTAACAATTATATATGACTCAAATATGGCATGTGCATTATGTATGTGTATTTTATAGTTAATGTTCAACTTCATTTAGTATTAGGAAATATTTATGGGTGATTTTTATACATGATTAATCCTTATAATTTAGGTTTGTTTGGTTATGTATTTATAAAGACTTTTTGTTTATAAATTCTTCTTTTAGAAAAATAGTTTCTTGAATATTGGGTAAGTATATAAAACATAAAACCCGACAATTAGCATATGAAAACATCTAACAATTATATATGACTCAAATATGGCATGTGTATTTTATAGTTAATGTCCAACTTCACTTAGTATTAGGAAATATTTATGGATATTTTTTTTACATGATTAATCCTTATAATTAAGGGTTTGTTTGGTTATGTATTTATAAAGACTTTTTGTTTATAAATTCTTCTTTTAGAAAAATAGTTTTGAATTTTGGGTGGTATAGAGAAACGTGAAGGGAGGAAATTTTTTTTTGATAAAGACCTTATAAATACAAGACCAAACAAGCCCTTATTGATATATGAGTTCATCTAGGTAGTGTGACCCATCTGTTTTAAACTATAATCATAAAATATTCACAATAAATTCTTCATTTAGTATTAGGAATTATTTATGGGTAATGTTTTTACATGATTAATCATTATAATTTAGGGTTTGTTTGGTTTTGTATTTATAAAGACTTTTTGTTTATAAATTCTTCTTTTAGAAAAATAATTTTTTGAATTTTGGGTACGTATATAAAACATAAAATCTGACAATTAGCATATGAAAACATCTAACAATTATATATGACTCAAATATTCATGGCTTGTGCATTATGTATGTGTATTTTATAGTTAATGTCCAACTTCATTTAGTATTAGGAAATATTTATGAGTAATTTTTTACATGATTAATCCTTATAATTTAAAGTTTGTTTGGTTATGTATTTATAAAGACTTTTTGTTTATAAATTCTTCTTTTAGAAAAATAGGTTTTGAATTTTGGGTGGTATAGAGAAACGTGAAGGAAGGACAAAAAGTATTTTTTTTTATAAATAAAGACCTTATAAATACAAGACCAAACAAACCCTTATTGATATATGAGTTAATCTAGGTAGTGTGATCCATCTTTTTCGTTTTCTTATATTTTCACTCTTATGTAAAAGAATGTCAGAAATAGCTACAACTTTAAAAATAAACACTTATATGTGTAACCTTATCTTCGATCTTTCACGAATAATTGTACTTTGTGACACATGATTTGCACCGAGTGGAAAGTAGGTTGGAAAAGTCTTGAACTCCTAAAGCAAGACCAATCGAACCGGGAAAAGATTAAAAGAAAAATACGTTTTGAACTTCAAGTATAAGAGTACGTTGTTACATGCCACAATTAACATATGCAATTAATTAATGGAAAACTAAGGTAGTGTAAACATAGAGAACGACATTCGAGCAAAAAAAAGGTTTGTAGTATTAACTCTTAATGAATTAAACTAGTTATAGCTTCTTGGTCCAGGCCAGTTATTCTACTTCTTTTGTCCAAACTAGTTTAGTCCCCTACCTCGCACTAGACTTATAAAGTAATGATTTTGATATTTTTATAATCATAAAAATATGTCAAAAATTTTATACTCCCTTTGTCCCATATTGCTTGTCCGGTTTAACTTTTGTACACTATTCATAGTTGAAGAAAATCTTTAAGATTTTTTCCAATATATAAGAAAAAACATAGTCATGTGGGATCTTGTTTGGTTCATCTCAACGAATACTTTGATAAAATCAAAAAATTATAATTTTTATTAATATGTAATTAGATATATTAACGATACAAAATCTGTCTCGACAAGTGTGCCCGGTCAAAACAGGACAAACAAACCGGGACAGAGGGAGTAGTTAGATAATATTTTTTTTATTAAATTAATGACACTTTAAGTCGTTTAACATAAAGTATGATAATATAATGAAACACCTAATAAAAATAATGACTATTAAGATAGATATTTTAATATAGTAGATTGTTATATTCATTACTCTTTTCTATAATAAATGTCATTTTAGATGTTTAAGAGTGTCATTGTTAGAAATAAAATAATTCTTTCTTTAGTTAATTTATTAACCTTCATTTACACATGTTAATTGAAAATATTTATTTTACATAATAGTTGAAGACATGATATAAAAATTGTTAGGTTGCCCAATTTTCAACAACAATATTTACAACTCATTAATAAAATATCACTTAAATTATCCAAATAACGATTATTCATTAACAAAATTCAAAGATTAGAACTACACGTAAGCCTATATTTTGTACATTGTTGAATAGAACGAAAGAAGATAATAACGTATAAAATTGTATGACATAAATATTGGCAATTAATATTATTGTTCTTACAACACAATATGTAGATGAATTACATAAGCATATTTTTGAAAATTGAAATATAAAAAAAAATTCATAAAAGAGTTGCAGATAAACATAATATAATTATTATATTATAAAGTATAATAAATGATGTGGAAATAAATAAAAGTAACTTATTATGAGCATAATCACTCAAACACTTTGATATAAAGATCTTATATGAAAAAATGTCATATATATACTAAAAAAGCAAGTAAGATTATGACAAATATAATCTTTAGAATAAAATCTGTATAAAATTATAAATTATAAAATAAGATAATGACAAGTGACGCATTACGGAGAAAATTGTAACGAAAGATGACTTGGCTGAACTTGGAGATGTCAAGGGACATCAATCACTTCAACTTTAGTTAAGGATGGTAAGAGAGCAAATTCGGGAGAGGGAGTGCCCTCCCTATCCCTCTCCCCGTTTACCTCTTATTCCCTAGTCATTGTCCTCGTCCCCCTTTGGGCCCTCTTCCTCGTCAAAAATCCTCATCCTCGTTCTAAAGAAGAAAAAACCTTAAAATTTGTTTAATGCATATATATTAGGGTTTAGGGGTTTACCATCTAGAATGTATGGGGTTTAAGATTAAAGTGCGTGAAATTTAGGGTTTAGGGATATGAAAATTATATATCTAGCGGGGATCCACACGAGTTTCCTCATCCCCGCTCCGTGATTCAAAATTTTCTCTGGCCCGCCCCCGTTGCGAGGAATCCGTGTGATGATAATCTCCGCGACCATCCATAACTTTACTATTGTATATAGATAATAGATTAAATGAAAAATGTAGTTAATATATATGATGTTAAATTAACTAAAATTAACTGATCAAATCCTATTAGAAAATGTCTATCAAGCAAAACTCTTATTATGAATTCATCAATTTGTATATATATGGTTAAAGGGAGAAGGAAATCACTCAATATACACACATCAATAGATAAGTAAATATTAAATTTACACAATCAAATATTTTCATAAAAATTGTATTAATAGCTAGCGGTGTAGGGATGATGGCACACCAGTACACCACCGTAAGCAAGTATATAAATATGTGTGTCGTGACGTACATAAGTAGATACCAATATAAATTTGATTTTTAAATAAAACTAAATGAGGAAGATATTAGTGATAGGTTTTGGGTTAAATTATGAAGAAATTAGTGCTAGGTTTAGCATAGAAAGTTTTAGTTTGTAATTAAATATATTAAAATAAAGTGAAAAATGAGAGAATGACACGTGACAAATGATGAGGTGACTTAATTAGGGGGTGTCATGTGACTTAGTTAGGTTCTAGTTTAGTGTATATATTATGTTGTTGTGAAAGTTTTGTAATGGTAATCTTTGTTACTGATTTTGGTGATTCATTTGAATGTAAATTAGGAAGTGATTAGTTTATTTATGTAATTGATTTACATCTAAATTAGGGAATTGTTTGGAAATAGGAAGTGATTAATTCATTTATGTGATTGATTTGAATATAAATTTTGAGTTAGTTTAGGTTTATGATACAAATCATTTCTATATATTAAGATTAAACAAACTGAAAATCTAAAACAATGACATGTGACATTTTTATTGTTGGGGGTGCCAAGTGACATTGTCAAATTTTATTTTAGTAGATATATAGTACATTAGCTAACAACTTATCAATTTATATAAAATTAGATAAAATTCTCGCTATAAATTTAAGACAAAGTTCATTATAATTATTATTTATTTTGCAGAAAAATTTGTCTATAAACCCTATATTTTTTCGTTAAGATATTAAAAAACATCGATCTATTATACTATGCTAAATCTTTCCATATATACACATTTTACTACGTATACATGAAATGAAAGGGAATTCAAACATTCACATTAATTATTATGGTTGTTTCTAGTGTGTGTGTCCATGACTCCATAGACACACTCTAAAACTCCGATCTTAGCAATAACTTTTTTAACTATTCGTTTAATATTTATTACTAAGGATTTATCCATTCTCTTTTTAGAAAATATTTTGAAAATAATTTCTTATTTTAACTTGTTAACATTTGCCCATGGGCACACACTATAAAAGCGGAATTATTATACGTACTTCTTTTGATTTACAGAGCTAGAGTCCGTGAAGTAGACAACCCTAGTCTCTTGATCAACTTCAATTGCATCCAGAAACTAAAACGACACTCCCTCCACTGACGACGCAAGTAGAGTGGCGACTCCGCCGTCTAGCCTAACAGATCGAGGATTGTAGTAAGCATCCGCGATGTATAGCGTGTTGGTTTTGTTGTAGAACTCCATCCCCAACGGCCTTCCACATGCCGATTCTAGGTTTATATCCTTGGACTTGCATAGTTGTTTCGACCTATATGTAATACAAAACTATAGGTATGAAAAACAAAGACGAAATTAAATAACTTGGAAATTCGAATTGTTGGTAATCTTAATGTCATCGGTCATTTATTGTGATCGGGGTTTGTTTAAGAGCTATGAAGCTTGGTTAACTCAAAGCAGGCTTGGGTAGAGATGGTACGGTTTCGGTTCCATGAAAACAAAATCCGAAAGTGGACAAATTCGGTTTCATCCAGTTGCGGTTCCTTTCGAATTTGAATTTTTTTTAAAAAATACATAAATATATGTTAGAAATATTTATGTTTTCCAGTCATATTTGTCTACTCTTGTCATAATGACTGGAAAGCAATATATGATGTTCTCGGACACAGACACTCAGTTGCAGACTGGAATCATTGGATTTGGGGAAAGCTCATCACCCCAAGAATTTCATTCATGAGCTGGATGGCTATCCTTGTGGTGTCTACACCAAGAGCAAACTTAAGATCATGGGCATCATCCAGGAAGATCTTTGTCCATTGTGCTAGACAGGTTCTGAGACCAGTGTATAACACCCCCAAATATATATCCTTGAAAGGTGTTACCGCCAGTGACCTCAGATTTCACATCCGAAGTCACCCCAGGCTTAACCCGTTTATATAAATCATAAAATAACAGTTATAATACAAAATATCATAACTTTTGATTAAAGCAAATGTTTCGAAATTACATCCATGATTCAAAATACATAATCAATTAAATTACAACGGAAGTCTTAATACATAAAGGACACAAGGGTCTTGATCTAAACGATCACCCGCCAAGGAATCTCAACCTGGTAAAACTCTTCAAAATTCCAACTGCCATCATTGTCGTTTTTAGCCTTCATCGGAACTGCAGTTTATCTGATGTGTCGTATGAGACGGATGAAACCAGCCAACCATGCAAGAGAATATAACCGGTTGGTTAGTCTAATGAAAGACTATGTAAGGATAAAACAGAAAGGTTCTAAGTAGTCGTATTAGGTTAGACTCGTCGCTTCTCGAATAAAAGTCGATGACGATAGTCAACCACCATACTCCTACTGAAATATACGAAAAGGAATGATCAAGAGAAAGGACTCTGAAAGAATGAGTCTTACGGAAACATATGAAGAGAAGACTCCAAAAGGTTGAGTCTTAACGGAAAGTATGACAAGTGCTTGGGAACATCAATTTCACACAAGCGTTTTAAAACTGACTTGGTGTTTCGGTTCACGACCAACCTCACCGCACAATGCGAATTCAGATTGGAAAGAGAACTTTACTCTGACCAAAGTCTAGACGAGTTTCCTAGCTGCACTATTCTCTTAGTTGCACTACTCGCCTGAGGGTATATTAATTATGTGCACTAAAGCACTTATCTTATTTAATTCCAAAACATACATTTTACGTTATAAGCATTTAAGATCTCTTCACAAGAGATATCGGATCTCCTCACAAGAGGTATCAAAGGGAATACATCCCAGGGAATACATCCCAAATGGCGGCACCAGCTGTGTGCATATACCCTGCGTAAGGGTAAGGTCATGACCGAAGATACTAGGGAAAATCCTCCTAGTACCATTATCAAGAAACCACTAAACCTCGCACGGTACATAGTGTTCCTACGAATACTCGTTCTAACTAAACAGTTAAAACATAAGAGCAATAATTCACATCAAAGCCATCGAGGCCAATAACAGATATAATAGCGTTGTTTCTAGCAATATATACAACCTATTATAATATCTGTATTTCAATCATATATATATAATAGCGTTGATTCTAGCAATATATACAACCTATTATAATATCTCTTTTTAAATCACATACAGTTATCAAAACTGTTCCCAGACGAAAACAATATTCATCCCAAATTAATTAACAATTAAACAATTGATAATCAATATAAATATGGAATGATAAGCAAGAGCGAACTGCAACTTGCCTTAGATTAAACGAGGTTCAACGAAGCTCGAGACGACGGGTTTCCGGGTCCGAAACGAGGAAGAACTCGGATTATAATTTCCTACGGAATGACCCATAACGAAACCCAAAGTTAGATTCGACAATAATAGTACGAATCTAAAGAAAGGCGAACGAAATCGAAGGAACGAAGTCCCGATCGAAATCACAAAACCCAAGGCCACACCCACAATCGCCCAGGCACACCGCGGGTGCAGTGGCCCTGCCGCGGGTGCGGTCACAAGTGCAGTCGTCGGGGACAAAGACGAGATCTTACCGGGGATGACGCGATGGGCTCGATTGGGATTGGCTTCGACTTCCAAACTCCTTGGGCCACCAAACACCACCTTGAGGGCACCTCCTCCTCCTATGGTAGCTCTAGCGACGACCTTGAAGAACTCCGGAGAAAGCTTGCAACTCCGGCGACAATGGAACGAGAGAGAGAGATTGGCGAGAGAGATTTGAGATGTCTTCCTCCTCCAAGCCTCCTCGTTTTATAGGCCAAGCAAGGAGCTCAGCTAGCACCTCCCCCACCGCCTCACCGCTTCAGCCTGACAAGATCGGCAAGCAGCTCAGGCGAAGTTCGGCGGAGCAGAAAATAAATCATGACGGCGCGGGTGCGGTGGGTCTCACCGCGGGGTGCGGTGGCGACCAATTCTGACCGCTGGTGCGGTGGGTATGACCGCGGGTGCGGTCAAGGCAAATTCTGTGCCTTTTGCCCACTTTTGTCCGGGAAGAATTATGGGTATGAGTTTTAACCCCGATGTAAACATATTCGTATCCGAACAAATATTCTAAGCCCCAAAATACGTCGAATGTATTTTATTCCACTCAAGGAATTATTATAGAGATCAAGTATTTAACAGAAAGTCTGAACTTCTCTGAAAATAATACAACTATAATACGAGTGTTTGGAAAGCTTACCAAAATACTCTTTACTAAAATGAGGGGTATTACATAGTGATCATCTTTGGTTTCAATGCAAATACACCTCTGATGTGATGAACAAAGTGCTTAAGTGGGGGAAGATTGGCAGAAGACACAAGAATTTGCAAGACTTGATTACTTGTATGAGAAAAATGATAGGGAATAAGAACATGAGATTTGCCTTTTGGATATGCAACATCACTGTTGTCATTTATCATACCTGGAGATGTAGGAACTACATTGTTTTTCAAGGAAAAACTATTAGTGAGTGTGCTTTGATGACCATTAGCCATATTAGAAATTGTGCTAGCACTAGATGGAACACGGATAATAGAGAGACTAGAACATGGTTAGAGAGAGTGTGGATTAGGATTGTTTCTTGTAACATCTAGGGTTGCCTAGGATTTTATAAGTTATGTTACGCACCATGAATGAAATTATTACTTTTCATTCAAAAAAGAAGAAAAAATAATTATAACATAAATACATAAATATATTCTAACTGTAAGTTTTACCAATTTCCCGTAGTGACAGCAAACTCAAGGAAGCCGGTGGAAGGGGTAGACCACTTGAGGATTCTACCATTGGTGACGCCGATGTAAGGGCCAACACCGAAACTATCGAACGCGATTCCATCGATGCCCACCGCGTTCGAGGGCAGCGGGAGATGATCTGGTGCTGTGATGGGCATTGACAAGTTCATGATGTCATCAGGAAGGGAGAGGATCCGCTGGGCTTGAGCATTTGGGGCAACAAGGAATAGCAACAAAGCAAACCAGCAGGGCCGGCGTCGTATGGGTTTGGTCATGTTTGATAAATCGATGCGCTTAATCTTAAAGCAACTTTGGCAACATTTATTTATAGTAGTCAGTCACATGTTAGAGGTCTAGTTGGTAATTCTAACAGCATACTTTTTTATTCGAGGAACAATGATAGTAAAACGGTTACGATCACTATAACCTTTTTATTTCTACCCTTGCATAGTCTTTCATTAGACTAACCAACCGGTTAATTTCCTTTGTATGGTTGGCTGGTGTCATCCGTCTCATACGGCACATCAGATAAGTTTCCGCATCAATAAAGGCAAGGACTCGACGTGAAGGCAGTTGGCGTTTTTCTGTGTTTTTCCAAGGTTGAGATCCTAGGCGTGAGATCGCAAGGTCAAAGACACGTTGAGTCATTTTATTTCAAGACTTCCGCTGTAATAAATATTTGTACTTATAAGGTTTGTTATCGATTTGTAATTTCAACATTCGTAATAGAATATTATTTGGGCAGTTGTATGTCATTTAATAAAGTTTATGTTATTATACAGTTTGTTATAAAATGGTTAAGCCTTGGGTGACCCCAAATGTGTAATCTGAGGTCACTGGCGGTAATATTTCCAAATGGTATTTTAGGGGTGTTACAAAGAGTGTTACGGAGAGCATGGAAATTGAAGGGTTTGGTTGTGTGAAGCTTGCCCAAAAGATTAAGAGATGAACCAGAGGCACTGTTAGATGCATGGAGACTACCCTTGACCTCTTGTCGTTCCTCTGGAGTAAGGAATAAGTCAGCGTTTCTAGAGGAACCCATTGGAACAGAAGCAGAATAAACCAGAGGGCTGAGCTGAACCAGCAGAAATCAAACTGGACTGAACATAACCAGAGCAAACCGCAGCATAACAGCAAACCACAACAGAACATCAAACCAGGAAGCAAAACAGTAAACACAAGGATGGAGAAGTGTAGCGGAGAAGGAAAACAGAAGAAGAACTAGCACTGAGGATAGAGGATAGAGGAAGCCCTCACCAGAGATGGAAGGGAAACAGATCTCTCCTAACGCAAGAGGAAAGACTCTTTTAGGACAGTGTTGGCGTTGCGAGTTAGATGTTAACATTCAGTTATATTATATTAAGAAAATTATTGAATACTGAATCTTTCATAAAAGAATAAAATTTGCTTTTATTTATATAAAAATAGGTTTATATAATACTCGGAGTTGAGCGTAAATAACATTTGGTTTTATATGCTTTAAAAACAATTACGTACCTTTTCTTCTATCAATAAAATTTCGTTACGAATTCACTTGCATTTATTAATGTTTAATGTGATCGATATTATTATAAAATGCACCATGCCTATATATATATACTTTTCCATGTAAAAATACAAGCCAGAAGGCCCAGAACCATGCTCACCTTATTACATTGTTAATTAGTACACTCCACACTTCGAAGCTAACGAGATATCATTCGTGATAATGTGATTGGACAATATTATTATCATTCTAGTCATTGATTTATCTTCGAATTAATACATGATTAACCCATAGTACTCCTTGTAACGCCAATGTAGGTTGCGTCAGCACTCATGGAACCTATGTACAACTTTCCGTTGTACTCTTGAACGTTACTTATGGACACAGTAAAATTAGTCGTTGCGAAATTCAAAACCCTTAGCACTTGCCCATCTTGGCCAAGCAAAATCCCCAACGGAATTGCACTTTGTAGGCTTTCAACTGAAACGGCCACCCAAAAATCTCCGTCTGCGTTTCTTTTTATGTTGCCGGCTGCTCCGGGAGCGATGTAGAAGATCTCTGACGTGTTGGCCTTGGGGCCTCTGAGCCAATATCTTTGGATTCGGAAAATCAAGAACTCCGATACCAGAATGAAGCTCCCATCCTTGCTCAGGGCACATCCTCCAGGCCATCTGAGGTTGCGGAATAGCACCGTAACTTGTTTGGTTGCAGGGTCATATTTCATGAGCCTCCCCGACGAGTCGTGGGTCTGAATTGCTCGTCTTATATCTCTACATATATGTCACGAAAATTGAATTGGTTAATTTAGTACCAAATTTTCTTTATGTACTACTTGTTTCTTCCCACAAAATATATATGATGAGTGGCGAACACAAGATTACTTAGAAGGAAGGAGGAAGTGTGAGTGGTTCATAGCCTTTGTTTCATTTTATGCTTGACTTAACGATGTTAATTATAATTAATATTTTAACTCATTAGAATTATTTAGATATCAAATGTTTGGAATTAATGACATTTTTAAACAACAAATTTGTTCATAAACTATACATTAAAAAATGAATTTAACTAATATATATTCAATATAATCAAATAATAAAGAAATGAGTCATAAACTAATTCAAACATTTTTTTTAGCAAAAATCAGACTTCATTTCAATGAAAAAGATTTACAAGGGGCGGGACAACATTTATTTTAATAAATGTTTTAACTCATTTATTCAACTATTAATTGGGCCATTTGTCAAACATTAATTATAAATTTTACTGCATTAAGTTTTAACTCATTTATTCAACTACTAATTACTTCTTTCTCTTTTTTACGATTTTTATAAAAAAAATCCTTTACTCTCTTATTCTTCCACTAGTAATCATGTCCGTGCTATGCAAGGATATGTTTAAAATTTTATTTTGAGATTTTATTTGCATTAGTGATATAGTGGTTTATATTGTAGTTTTTCTTTTTTACGGATTGAAATGTTTTGTGTGTTGGTTAAGATGAATTGAAGACTAATTTATACATATATATTTATGAACAATTAATACTGGTTTATGAATTTGAGCATAGGTTTAAATGGTGTTATATTAATTTTAGTCTTAGCTTAAAATCATTGATGTAATAAAGTAGATTAGAAACTAACTTATATGGTTTAATTTGTCCTTATATATAAGTTTGTAAGCCTGTATTAAGACTCCATGAATTTATATAATTTTTTTCTATATATAAATGTATTTGGTTGTACAATGTATTTATTATTTTTTAAGTTATATTGTCATTAGTATTCTCTAGTTTTTTTAGTAATTTAGATGTTGTTTGCAAAGTTGTTTGTGTGTTTGGTGACCTTTTTATGACAATAACATAAATAATGATGTTTTTAGTTATATGTGTAACACTATTTAGTAAATTTAGTAAATGATATTAAAGTTTTGTATTTAAGTTATTGTATTTTCAAGATACTTCATAATTTTTATAGTTGAATGTATTTTGTAAGTGAACATATTATACATTTCTTGATATAAGTGTGAATACAAAATGTAAAATAGTTGCATTGATTTGTTTGTACAAATATTGAATTCATCATTGAATATACATAAGGATGTTAAATTTGTGAGCATATTGTCAATTAAATTAATAAAGTGTAGGGGTTAAAAATTATGTAATAAAGTGGAGGAGTTATATTAATAAAAATCACTTTCCCATTTCTCATCAAGTGGAGGAGTTCAATTAAGAGAACTCAATTTCCCTAACCAGTACCTTTACCTCTCTGTGGCTGCCTCTTTGCTCCCAGAACCCTAACCCTCTATGAAATGAGACAGCCACAAAAAACGTTGTCATGGAGAAGGTCGGCGGTCGCCAAAAGCAAGCTCCAGGATAAGCTCCGTAAGTAGTCGATGTCGAGAGTCCGTCGTTTGTCCCCTGCAGAGCCTGAATCCAATCGGATCGGTTCGGGTTCGAAGGGATTTGAGTTTGAGAAGCCGAGAGGGCCTTTGCCGCTATTGTTGTTTGGAGAAGAAGAGAAAGAAGCTGGATGAGGAGAAGGGGAAGAAAGAGGTGGATTTGTTGTTGATTTCTCGGTGAATGCTGCAAATTTGTTTACGATTTTCAAAATCGGCGCTAGATAGGTATATATTATATGCAAGTCTAAGATAGGTATATCAAACATATTATTTTGCTAATGCAAGGAGGTAGAAGATTAGAAGATTTTGCTCGTAGATTGAGCTCCACATCCGACTGCTTAAAATAGACCCCCAGCTTATGACAATGAACTGCGACTGCATTATGCAGCGATGCTTAGTTACTCTGATGATAAAAATGTATGTTAGAAATAGTATCTCATTTAGAAATAGCATGTTTTAAAGAAATTTAGTTCATGAAGGGAAGTTTTATGTTGCTCCTCACAAATGCTATAACCATGGAATGCTAGAGCAACAATTAATCCTTAATGTACTTTATTGCCTACAGGCTACAGGAATATATATTTTACAGTCAAAAGATATTGCAAGGTTAGTATATGAAGGATCATTTGCTTTACGATTGCTTAGCTTCACTTAAATACCTACGTGTCTTGTTTTTTTCTTTTCGGTCATGGGTTGAGGTGTGACATCTCATTCTACCAGCGTTTTGCCTATACCATGTTATAGTTAGTTATTGAAAATCAAATACAAATAAATACGACTTTTTAGATTAGACCTCTCATGGAAAAGTTCAACTTGTTAATTTTTCTTCTTCAGTTCTGTTATCTTTCTTTAAGCTAAAGTAAAAAATTTATGTTACTCCCTCCGTTAAGTTTTAATTGACGTTCTAGCAAATTTCAGATAAAATAAGAAATCAATTATTTTTCCAGATTACACTTATGATTAGTGACTAATTACTTTTTTATTACTACTCATGAAATCTCACAAAAAAATAAAAAAAAATCTCCTTTTGTTACGTTTCTCCTAGAAAATGGGGAAGCAATGAATAGAAAATTGAGAAACCCAAAAAAAAATAAAAAAAATTACTAAGCATGAGGGTAAATCTGAAAAAAATAGGAAAAAAGTCTAAAATGACAATTAAAACTTAACAAAGACTTAAGCCTAGAACGTCAATTAAAACTTAACGGAGGGAGTATTATTTATATCCATCCTTTGTTTCTAAAACAATTGAATAACATGTAGTGTGTCATGTTGCTTTGCAAATTGCAAACAAACCGTTATACCAACAATACAATGAAGTAAAACCTTAGTACCAGACAACACAGGCTGCACATTCTGATTTGGTGTTTGCCCGGCTTAAAGTTGCAAACATGTGCACCAAAAAAGCGATGCTTTCGATGCATGGTTCAGGTACGGTAACTTGCAAAAGCAGTTATAGAACTGATATACATAGGACAGATGGTTTATTGAGTGTGCAATAAGAACAACACAGTTGAAATTCAATGTGCATTCTCCAATAATGCATGTTGGTTTTCGTATTGTTAACCTGTTCTGATTCAAGGAGAAAATTTAAGAAAGTGAAAGTTTTTCTGCTAAAAGGGGTGAGATAAGATCTGTGCATTTGTTTGTTCTTTTTTTATTTATTTATTTTCTGTTTTGATGGCTCATGGTTACCCATCGACCCAATGGATATTATTTAAGTTTCTGTTCTGGTTCATAGTTTTCATTGACTATGTGGATGGTGTTTCTTTCAATATCAAACTGCCCATTGTATTTTCTTGATGGTGTTGGTATTGGTCTATAAATTTGATGAATAACCCCTTTGTTGGCTCACTTCAATTAATAAAAACTTGCCAAAATCAATTTTATTTCTCTAATAACTACTTTAATATCGTTTTAAGTATACTTCCATGTTCATTGTTTACTACAATCTCTTGCTCCTTCGTCAATTCTACCATGCAGTATGAATCTCTATTTGTTTAATCAAAGGAAATCGAAGATTTATTCTTTCATACTAAATTACTAATACATAAACATAGTTTTTTTTAGGAATGGTAGTATCAGTGTAGTTAAATTGGTTGTATACACCTTAATATACACCATTGTTGCTTCAGTTTGCCATCTTAATAATAGGCTTATAACTCACTTGTATACGTAATTGCTGACATTCTTTATGGTTTCTTGACCAACTTCAAGGACTTTCACCGAGATGAGCTGTGCATCCCATGCTGGTTAGTTCAAACTGATAGTTTGGTAATTAAAAAATGTATCTTCTCTATATTTTTATTTGCTAATCTTTTATAGCATTATGTTGGTGTCATGTATTCTTGATTGATACACACTGTAGATTTTTTAATATACTGAGTACTTGATTGTAATACTATGTTCTTCTCGTCCATTCAGAAGCCTAATGATCTCCAAGTCAAAATAATTATTTAAGTGGTTTGGCATGAGGCTTGATCTCGTGGATCATGGAAATATTGTATATAGCTTAAGGAGTCTTTGCATTATGCGTCAAGGATAAGGATCATACCTCATTTTTATATAGTTTATATAGTTTTCTTGTGATATATTATAGGTCTTGCACCATTACATAAAACTAAGGATCATACCTCAATTTTTTTTATAAAGGCATGCCTTTTTATTTTACTATTGTATATATATAAAAACTAGACATTTCCTATATTCTTCGTTAGTTCATTCCATGCTATGATTATCAGATTATGCTTCTTCCTCCCCTCATTCCCCTACCCCTAAATAACCACATGATAGTTGTGTTTTTTGTATACTTTAATTTCTTCTTTGTAATCAACTATTGAACTTAAGGAGGCATTTTAGGACATGAATGAATTCTGTCCCTTTTAAAGTATTGTAGTTTGAGATGGTTAAAGCTTTCTGCAGTTATGCATTCAGCTAGGCAGCACTATAAAGTCTTTGATATGGTAGACAAATCCTTCATCTAGCTTGTACATAAAACAATGTGCTATACTGCTCTTAGTAGTACAATGTATGACATTTCCCTAAGAAAAAAGACAATGTTAAATTTATCATGTTGTAATGAATCATAATTGATTATACTGAACAATCTATATATATTATTGATATACCATGTAATCGGAGACAATAAAGTTTGTGATGAGGTATGTACCAACCATATTGAACACATCCCACTTGCGACAAACCATCACTTGTATGTCACACCCAGCCCCTTAAGACAATTGATTTAGTGGTATGTAATTTCTTTCCATGATTATGGTTTGTGTGTGCAGGAAGAAAGAATAAATTGAATGGCAATTTTTTCTGCTACAATATATAGGCGCAGATGAGGTAAGAGTGTGGCAAATTTTCAGCTATATATTATTGACAAATATTGCTGATTTGGCTGTTTAAGTTTGGATAGCTATTTCAGTGGCTCTTCATGTTTTGAATTCTGCCTATTGACAATCGTTTCATCATTGTGTGATTCTGCAGATAGACATGGATTTACGTAGGACAACCGTTTTGGTGTGCAGATTGACTGTGCTTTAATTGTGTGATTCTGTAGATAAACATGGCTTTAAGTGGGACAATCGTTTCAGTGTGCATATTGACTGGTCTTTAATTGGGATTGTTAACAACATCCAACATTATTTTATTGCCATTTGATGGAGGATGTGTCAGCCTTTGTATATCATTTTATTGCCATTTGATGGAGGTTGTGTCAACCTTTGTAGCATTTGTATTATTATTTTGAATTATTTAGACAGCACTGGAAAGTGGATGTCAATTGAGTAACATAATACTATTTGACACAAGTGGATTAGTGAAATTAACGATTAATTCAAATCTGTATTATTTATATTGTTTATTATTATTTTGTATAATTATTATTTTGGCATCATTGGAAAGTGGTCATATGTAATTATTATTTTATTATTATTATTATTTATCTGCAAAGGATTAGCGTAATTCAATAGGAAAATAGTAGGATTGGCCTCATATTTATTACTATTTTATTATTATTATTTAGCAGCAAATGATTAGTGTAATTCAATAGGAAGATAGTAGGATTGGACTCATATTTTGTGGTTAAAGCATTAATATTAATGACATGGACATTGATTGCCAAATTTTCTATTCTATATGTTTATAGATTTCCATGTTTATTGAAAACCTCTACTACAGACAATTACAAAGATATCTCTAGAACACCAATTTTATAAAAATTATTATATCTGATGTAATTTAAGTAGTTTTTAGTTACAATTTATGTTCACTATAGGCATTTTTGGAAAAAGGCATTTTACGTTCATATATGAGTTGGTAAATTAGTATCTCTAACTATTGATTTTGTTATTTGCCAATTAATTGAGATGATCTCACTTTTTGGTTTTAAATCACATTGTATAACACAGTAACTATCAAACAAGAAGCTGAAACAAATTTAAAAAAATCCAACCAAAACATCAAATATGAAACCTGTATTAAAAAAAAAAAGCACAACTACGTTGATTGAAATTTTTTTTATCATCCGTCACTAATGATCAAATCCTCACCCCCAAAAAAGATTATCTCAATTCCACTCATGCTTATATAAGTACAAGTGATCAGTGCTTTGAATAAAGGTAAGATTAATATACCATATGGAATCACTAGCTAGAAGATGAATAAGCTCTAGAGATTATGTAGAGGTTGAAGGTTCATGTAACTTTGGAGTTTTTGTAATAGAATTGAAAAAATAAGAAAGGGGGTGAACTGAAGGTGATAGAAGTAAAGAACGGGTTTAAAGGATATTTGTTTTGGGTTAAATCTGCAGAAATGTAATTTATTTTGACAAGTGACCCAATAAAATTAGTGGGATAGTGGGTTGGGATAGTACTTTGTGATAGATGATTTGCACCGAGTGGAAAGTAGGTTGGAAAAGTCTTGAACTCCTAAAGCAAGATCAATCGAACCGGGGAAAAGATTAAAAGAAAAATACGTTTTGAACTTCAAGTATAAGAGTACGTTGTTACATTCCACAATTAACATATGCAATTAATTAATGGAAAACTAAGGTAGTGTAAACATAGAGAACGACATTCGAGCAAAAAAAAAGGTTTGTAGTATTAACTCTTAATGAATTAAACTAGATATAGCTTTTTGGTCCAGGCCAGTTATTCTTCTTCTTTTGTCCAAACTAGTTTAGCCCCCTACCTCGCACTAGACTTATAAAGTAATGATTTTGATATTTTTATAATCATAAAAATATGTCAATTTTCGCAATTAGTAAAATTTTATAGTTAGATAATGTATTTTTTTATTAAATTGATGACACTTTAAGTCGTTTAACATAAAGTATGATAATATAATAAAACACCTAATAAAAATAATGACTATTAAGATAGATAATTCAATATAGTAGATTGTTATATTCATTACTCTTTTTTAAAATAAACATCATTTTAGATGTTTAAGAGTGTCATTGTTAGAAATAAAATAAATCTTTCTTTAGTTAATTTATTAACCTTCATTTATACTTGTTAATTGAAAATATTTATTGTACATAATAGTTGAAGACATGATATAAAAATTGTTAGGTTGCCCAATTTTCAACAACAATATTTACAACTCATTAATAAAATATCACTTAAATTATTCAAATAACGATTATTCATTAACAAAATTCAAAGGTTAGAACTACACGTAAGCCTATTGTGTGTACATTGTTGAATAGAACGAAGGAAGATAATAAGATATAAAATTGTATGACATAAATATTTGCAATTAACATAATTGTTCTTACAACACAATATGTAGATGAATTACAAAAGCATATTTTTGAAAATTGAAATATAAAAAAAGCTTTTCATAAAAGAGTTACAGATAAACATAATATAATTATTATATTATAAAGTATATTAAATGATGTGGAAATAAATAAAAGCAACTTATTATGAGCATAATCACTCAAACACTTTGATATAAAGATCTTATATGAAAAAATGTCATATATATACTAAAATAGCAAGTAAGATTATGACAAATATAATCATTAGAATAAAATCTATATAAAATTATAAATTATAAAATAAGATAATGACAAGTGACGCATTACAGAAAAAATTATAACGACAGATGACTTGGCTGAACATGGAGATGTCAAGGGACATCAATCACTTCGACTTTAGTTTAGGATGGTAAGAGAGCAAATCCGGGAGAGGGAGTGCCCTCCCTATCCCTGTCCCCGTTTACCCCTTATTCTCTAGTCATTGGCCTCGTCCCCCTTGGGGCCCTGTTCCTCGTCAAAAATCCGCATCCTCGTTCTAAAGAAGAAAAAACCTTAAAATTTGTTTAATGCATATATAATAGGTTTAGGGGTTTACCATCTAGAATGTATGGGGTTTAGGATTAAAGTGCGTGAAATTTAGTGTTTAGGGATATGAAAATTAAGAAAATTATATATCTAGCGGGGATCCACACGAGTTTCCTCGTCCCCGCTCCGTGATTCAAAATTTTCTATGGCCCGCCCCCGTTGTGAGGAATCCGTGTGATGATAATCTCCGCCCATTACCATCCATAACTTTACTACTGTATATAGATAATAGATTAAATGAAAAATGTAGTTAATATATATGATGTTAAATTAACTACAATTAACTGATCAAATCCTATTAGAAAATGTCTATAAAAAAAACTCTTATTAGGAAATCATCAATTCGTATATATGGTTAAAGGGAAAAGGAAATCACTCAATATACACACAACAATAGATAAGTAAATAATAAATATACACAATCAAATATTTTCATAAAAATTGTATTAATAGCTAGCGGTGTAGGGATGGTGGCACACCAGTACACCACCGTAAGAAAGTATATAAATACGCGTGTTGTGACCTACAGAAGTAGATAACAATATAAATTTGATTTTTAAATAAAACTAAACGAGGAAGATATTAGTGATAGATTTTGGGTTAAATTATGAAGAAATTAGTTCTAGGTGTAGCACAGAAATTTTTAGTTTGTAATTAATTATATTAAAATAAAGTGAAAAATGAGAGAATGACTTAGGGGGTGTCATGTGACTTAGTTAGGTTCTAGTTTAGTGTATATATATATTATGTTGTTGTGAAAGTTTTGAATTGGTAATCTTTGTTACTGATTTTGGTGATTCATTTGAATGTAAATTAGGAAGTGATTAGTTTGTTTATGTAATTGATTTACATCTAAATTAGGGAATTGTTTGTAAATAGAAAGTGATTAATTCATTTGTGTGATTGATTTGTATCTAAATTTTGAGTTAGTTTAGGTTTATGATACAATTCATTTCTATATATTAAGATTAAAGAAAATGAAATTCTAAGAAAATGACATGTGACATTTTTATTGTTGAGGGTGCCAAGTGACATTGTGAAATTTTATTTTAGTAGATATATAGTACATTAGCTAACAACTTTTCAAATTATATAAAATTAGCTAAAATTCTCGCTATAAATTCAAGACAAAGTTCATTATAATTATTATTTATTTTGCAGAAAAAATTGTCTATAGACCCTATATTTTTTCGTTAAGATATTAAAAAACATCGATCTATTATACCATAATAAATCTTTCCATATATACACATTTTACTACGTATACATGAAATGAAAGGGAATTAAAACATTCACATTAATTATTATGGTTTTTCTAGTGTGTGTCCATGATTTTATGGACACACTCTAAAACTCCATTCTTAGCAATAACTTTTTAAACTAGTTGTTTAATATTTTTTACTAAGGATTTACCCATTCTCTTTTAGAAAATATTTTGAAAATAATTTCATATTTTAACTTGTTAACATTTGCCCATGGGCACACACTATAAAAGCGGAATTATTATACGTACTTCTTTTGATTTACAGAGCTAGAGTCCGTGAAGTAGACAACCCCATTCTCTTGATCAACTTCAATTGCATCCAGAAACTTAAACGGCACTCCCTCCACTGACGACGCAAGCAGAGTGGCGACTCCGCCGTCTAGCCCAACAGATTGAAGATTGTAGTAAGCATCCGCGACGTATAGCGTGTTGGTTTTGTTGTAGAACTCCATCCCCAACGGCCTTCCACATGCCGATTCTAGGTTTGTATCCTTGGACTCGCATAGTTGTTTCGACCTATATGTAATACAAAACTATAGGCATGAAAAACAAAGACGAAATTAAATAACTTGGAAATTCGAATTGTTGGTAATTTTAATGTCATCGGTTATTTAGTGTGATTGGGGTTTGTTTAAGAGCTATGAGGCTTGGTTAACTCAAAGCATGCTTGGGTAGAGATGGTACGGTTTCGATTCCGTGAAAACAAAATCCGGAAGTGGACAAACTCGGTTTCATCTAGTTTCGGTTCCGATTCCTTCCGATTTTGAAAAATTCCAAAAAAAAACATAAATATATGTTAGAAACATTTATGTTCTCTAGTTATATTTGCATGCTCTTGTTATAATGACTGGAAAGCAATATATGATGTTCTCAGACACAGACACTCAATTGTAGACTGGAATCATTGGATTTGGGGCAAGCTCATCACCCCAAGAATTTCCTTCATGAGATGGATGGCTATCCTTGGTGGTGTCTACACCAAGAGCAAACTTAAGATCATGGGCATCATCCAGGATGATCTTTGTCCATTGTGCAAGACAGGTTTTGAGACCAGTGATCATCTTTGGTTTCAATGCAAATACACCTCTGATGTGATGAACAAAGTGCTTAAGTGGGGGAAGATTGGCAGAAGACACGGGAATTTGCAAGACTGGATTACTTGTATGAGAAAAATGAAAGGGAAGAAGAACATGAGATTTGCCTTTTGGATATGCAGCATCACTGTTGTCATTTATCATACCCGGAGATGTAGGAACTACATTGTTTTTCAAGGAAAAACCATTAGCTCTAGTGAGTGTGCTTTGATGACCATTAGCCATATTAGAAATTGTGCTAGCACTAGATGGAACAAGGATAATAGAGAGACTAGAACATGATTAGAGAGTGTGTGGATTAGGATTGTTTCTTGTAACACTTAGGATTGTCTAGGATTTTATAAGTTACGTTACGCACCATGAATGAAATTATTACTTTTTAATCAAAAAAAGAAAAGAAATAATTATAACATAAATACATAAATATATTCTAACTGTAAGTTTTACCAATTTCCCGTAGTGACAGCAAACTCAAGGAAGCCGGTGGAAGGGGTAGACCACTTGAGGATTCTACCATTGGTGACGCCGATGTAAGGGCCAGCACCGAAACTATCGAACGCGATTCCATCGATGCCCACCGCGTTCGAGGGCAGCGGGAGATGATCTAGTGCTGTGACGGGCATTGACAAGTTCATGATGTCATCAGGAGGGGAGAGGACCCGCTGGGCTTGAGCATTTGGGGCAACAAGGAATAGCAACAAAGCAAACCAGCAGGGCCGACGTCGTATGGGTTTGGTCATGTTTGATAAATCGATGCGCTTAATCTTAAAGCAGCTTTGGCAACATTTATTTATAGTAGTCAGTCACCCGTTAGAGGTCAAATTGGTAACTCTAACAGCATACTTTTTTATTTGAATAACAAGAAATTAGGGATTGGATAACAGTCTATCAGACGAATTTGAGTTACATTGATTAGTATATCATTGTTTGTTAGTAGTCCTTATCTACGGGCATACGAGTAAACACGGATTTGTGTTACGTACTAATGAATTAGTCTCAAATTAGGTTGACCTTGTGATTTGATCATTCACAATTCACAAGGTTAGGCTGGCTAAGGAGGCAGGCAGACAAGTGATGTTATATATGGGAATTTTTTTCCGAAATAGGCTCGAAATGAAAAAAAATTCCGGATATAGGCTCGTTTCAAAAATATTTCCGGGAATAGGCTGGATCTGTTGGCTCGGCTAAAGTCGCGGAAAATTTTAGTGTTTACCCACAAAGGAATCGACGGATGAAGAAGCGACTCTACTTTTATTTTATTTTTTTAAAATTAAAGTAAAGTCGCTAGTTACGGAGGCGACCATTTGTTTAAAAACCGCTCAGTTTTAACCAAAAAATAATTTAAATTTTATATAAAAGTTGAATTGAAAGTCGCTAGGTGGTAAATTTGTTTATTTGTCCAAAGAGACATGTTCATCCAGCAATTCTTTGCCATAAAACCAAAACAAAAGTCGCTAGATCAGAAGGTTTTTATTTCAATTGTTTTTTTTTTTAAAATTGGCGATTCTATAGCGTTAATTATTGATTCTAGCGGAGTAGATTTTTTTAAAAAATATTTTTATTTTTTTTTTGAAAAAAGCTGTAAGATTCCCGGGAATCTATGTGGCTCTATTTGGTTTTGATTTGACTATACATAAAGTCATTGGATGAGAGTACTGACTTCATTCGGCCTAATTCTTTTGTCTATCTAGCGACTCTATTATCTCATAAAAAAAATCAAGCCGGTTGCAGTATTAACTCTCCATGGTTGACGAAAAACTTTCTACATCAGTATTAATTTCCCCCTTGACCACTTTGAAATCCAACACCACCATTAATACCATTAATGTTCTAAGACCATTTCCATTCTTCCTATATCTGTTGAATAATTTTCCAGAAGTTGAGCACCCAACCGAGCATCTGAGAAATTTGCTCGAACACAGCAAGCCTAGGTTTAGGGAAGTTGAGCATCCTCAACCACAGTCCACCACATTTGTTGATCTACTCCCAAGTTAGTATTTCATCTTTTAGTTTTCCATTTTTTCATTGTTAGTAAAGTTTTTCATTATGCCCCCAGGGGCGTAGTCCGAGTGGTTGCCACGGGGGAGTAGCTCCTGGGTGTGGTCCTCCCACCCGGGATCGAAATGTGGTGGCGCCATTTAGATGGGCACACTCCTGATTTAAATCCTGCTGACCTGGGGGGCACCTGCGTGCGGGCCATCGTGCTCCGTGGATCGTGGGCCGGGATTGGCGGGACGTGGGTGTAACACCCCCGGGCTAGTGGTGCTACAGTGTCATAATCCGAAAGGATTATAAGGCGGGTAAAATAAAAATTTGCGAAACATAACCCATATATATAATATATATCAAAAGCAGCACAACAGAAAACCTGTAAAACCTGTCCAGAGTTTGAAACCACAATCAAACCTAACATACAGAAAATACAACACTTTACAACCCAAGGACCAACAACCAGAAATCAAAAACCAATACAACAAGTTCGACCACTTCATGGTCCAAAACCAAAACGACACATACAACCAAGTCAAAGTCCAAAAACCAAAAGAGTAGCCTTCGACTCCAAAACCGACGATGATCAGAATCCTCCCTGCTGGCGCTAAACCTGAAAAGCCTGATTGACTGAGGGACCCGATACCCCAGCCAACCACGGCACGTAAACCGCAGTTGGTCAGTCTCGTGAAAGACTATGGCAAGACTAGCCAAGCCAAAACAGTTCAAACAACATACAATCATATAAGATATATATAACGTCACAAAATCCAGCCAGAACAACCAAGAGAGTACTCAACTCTCAAACGCAAATAACTCCAACATAACTCCAACATAATCCATTCTAACCCAATCAACGATAATCCAAACACCAGACCCATACTCAATCAAACAAACCAACTACCACACCGACACTCAACAACAATCACATATAACCATCAATAATACACAATCACACCTTAAACCAACTATCCAACCACACGTCAAAACACAAACATAACACGCTATCACATAACCGATCAATTATCCATTCTTATCCAATTCTGCACGATATTAACCTCTTTCAATCCAACCTCAAACTCATCAGTACTCAAGCATAAACGAATAGAAAGATCCAATCCAACTTCCTCTCCAATACTAATACCTCAAACAACAACTCTATGCACATACACATATCTTACTACTGACTTACAACCAAAGCTAACCGATAATACAGAACTCACTACTGTACTAACACAACAAATTCAATTAACCTGCACATCCACAAACACATAAGCATCAACGAGATAATTATCACATAACACAATCATAACCTAAATAACGGTCCAAGCCAGCCACCCTTCTGGTGCCGCCGGTTCGTCAACCACGACTGCAACTCATACCTTCAAACTCAACTCGTATTGGCCCACACCCTCAAGATGGAAACCAATCTATACACTCAAACAACACAACCAACATTCATAATCCATCAACTACCAACAATAACCATACCAACATAAATTCACAACCTTGACCAGTTACAATCAACAACTATAACACACGTAAATTCACCACCACAACCAATGGCCAACAATGACCCACAACCACAACTAATAACAATCAACGTCCAACATATACCAATTATCAAACATACAACCAAATTACCAATACAACCACTTAATCAAGTACACAACCAACATTCAACACATAACCAACACACACAACCACCAACACCTCCAATCCAACCTCCGTCTCCACCACCACATCACCGGGTGAGACAATCCACAATACCTCCGTCTACATCACCACATCACCAGGTGAGACAATCAACACACACTTTCCGGATGGGACTTTCACCATCCAATCCTTGGCCCTTAACGACGTAGGCGTGCACCCTACGCGGTTTGGTGAGACTATCATCCCCTGACCCTTCGACCTTCGGGGGTTCATACCCACCGAGACCCTCACATATAAGGAATTTCACCATCGAACAACATTCCACCACCACACCGATACCAATCAAATAAAATCGTATACGACAATCAATCAAATATCACATACGGCAAAGGTTAACACATATTCACATACACACACAATCCAACACACACACTCACACATTCAATCCAACACACACATACGATCCACCACACACACACACACACACACACATTCAATCCAATACACATACACGTGTCAACAGACACTCACACTCAAGCCAACACACACACACACGTGTCAACAGACACTATCAACAACAATCACAAACACATAATCACACCTTAACACACCTCATCACACATCAACACATTTCACCACATATCAACACATTATCACACACCAACACATATTATCACACATCACAACCAAGCAATTATAGTCAATTCTAACCAATTTAAAATAGCTCAAGCAACCATAATTTAATTATGACATAAGCTAAGCATAAATCAATTATAAAAATATATAAGTTAGGCAAGGATCCTCTTGCCTCAAGTCGAACCGCAACGACCCCAGAGGTCTCCAAACCACTCGAACGAACCTGCGAAATCAATCCGAGTAAATCCCTTGCATTAATTAACTCATACAAATCCACTACCAACAAACCCCCAATTTAAACCCTAAAATCAAACCCTTAATTAATTAGGCAAATCACACCCCAAAAATCAACCCAATCTCAGTCCAACTCCCAACTACACACATCAGCCAAGACGACCCCAAAATTCAGCAAAGAAATTCAGTCCCCACAGGACAACAACAACAATCAACCACAATTCATCAACAACACAAATCAACCCGAAAATTCAGATTGGAGGTAAACCCTCACACATACATCGATCTTACCTTGTTGTCAACCACTGTCCTCGCCGGAATTGAGCACCACGTCGCCGGAATCGCTGCAGAACTTCAGCAGAACAGCAACAGCACGCAGCAGATCACCAACAGCGGCTCCGACTTGTAAAAATTCGTTCTCCCTGCTCAGGACTCCGAATGCGATGATTCCAACTCGAGGAGTTAGATATACGAGTCTAGTTTACCTCCTCAAAATTTCAGACCAAAAGAATAAGTGAGAAAAACGTTATTACCATTCTCCTGAGATGTCGCAAACGGGGCAACAAACATCAGCGGACAGCAGAGGAGACGGACGAACGGCGGCGGTCCAGTCTGGGTCGAGCTCGCCGGAGGGAGAGCGACTTCGGGTGGGCACAGGGGAGGGAGTCGGAATCGCCGGGGAAGAGAAGGGAGCAGCTGCTCGGTTGAAGAATCGCACGAGAGAGAGACAACCAAGAATGTGTTTTAGGGATTTAATCCCAAAATTCCATTTCTCCTCCTTTTATCAAAATCCCATAATTAATTTAACACTTTGCCATTATCAACTTATTTGGGGTATTTCAGTGGGATTAGTGAGCTCATCGAAGCTGGTCTGACACCCACGATAATCAAAAAAAGAAAAAGTTTTTCATTATATTTTATTTTGAATATTATATAGTCATCTTCTCCAAATTAGTAGTTCATCTTCTAAATTTTATATATGAGATGAGATCTATATTATAATATCCATATAAAATATGAATCAACAGTTTATTATAATAAAAGTCGTCTATGGGGCACAATGAGGTTTAATAATATTCTTCTAGATTTTATGAAGATCATCCATAAAAATCATCTATGAGACACAATGAGGTATAGTAAAAATCATGTATAATAATCTCATCTTCTACAGTTTTTTTTTTTTTTCCGGTAGAATATTTTTATATTTTTCTTGTTTGTACTAAAATGAGGTTGAATAATATTGGCATGTGTCTTATATACATGTATGCAAATAACTTAGAACCGCCAATTTATAAAAAAAAAACAATTGAAATAAAAACCTTCCGATCTAGCGACTTTTGTTTTGGTTTTATGGCAAAGAATCGCTGGATGAACATGTCTCTTTGGCCAAATAAACAAATTTACCACCTAGCGACTTTCAATTCAATTTTTATATAAAATTTAAATTATTTTTTGGTTAAAACTGAGCGGTTTTTAAACAAATGGTCGCCTCCGTAACTAGCGACTTTACTTTAATTTAAAAATAAATAAAATAAAAGTAGAGTCGCTTCTTCATCCGTCGATTCCTTTGTGGATAAACACTAAAATTTTCCACGACTTTAGCCGAGCCAACAAATCCAGCCTATTCCCGGAAATATTTTTGGAACGAGCCTATATCCGGATTTTTTTTCATTTCGAGCCTATTTCGGAAAAAAAAACTCATAAATATGGTTATTACCTTTCGTGAGAACGGTGAAAATCATTCTCGATCGTTGGATTGAGATGGGGTGGATAAAGTAATATGTTGCAGTGGAAATTTTGTAATTAAAAGCAATTTCATAAAATAGGCTCATTTTTTTAAAATCTCATCAAAAGCTCAACACATTATTTATTTGAATGAGTTATGTGTCAAATACATGACTCGTTTAAATGAATTGACCGGGGGTCTCTGACATTGACCGTCCGGTCTTCGACGTTGATTGTCAGTGTCCGATGTTGATCGATCGTTGACCATCGATTTTTTTTCCGCCCCAATTTTTTTTACAACCAACATGTATTTTTCGCAAACATAATTATGTATTTTTGGCAAACACCCTTATGTGTTTTTCGTAAAACAAATTATGTGCTTTTAGCAAACAACAATATGTGCTTTTGGCAAACACATTTATCTTGTAATGTGCATTTGGTTATTACGTGATGTGCATTTGCTATTTGTAGGATGTGCAATCAAATGAACTAAATGTGCATTTGTATATAACTAGATGTGCATTTGGGTTATACTAGATGTGCATTCGATTAAACATGATGTGCATATGGTTATTACGTGATGTGCATTATGATTTTGTATGATGTGCAATTGGATATAATTGAATATGCCTTTGGATTATACGTGCATATTTAACCAAATTCACATTCAGTATAATCTAATTGCACTTCCTATAAAATCTAAATGTACATCACGTAATAACCATAAGTACATCACGGTATAATCAAATGCACATCACGTTAAAATAAAATGCATATCACGTTATAATAAAATTCACGTCATGTTATAATCAAATGCACATCTAATTACATGATATACATTTAGATTTTGTATATAACTAGATTTGCATTTGGGTTACACTAGATGTGCATATTTAACCATCTGTGCATTTGGCTATAACGTGGTGTGAATTTTAATATAATGTGATGTCCATTTGTATATAACGTTATGTGCATTTGAATTTTATGAGATTTCAATCAAACTTAATAAATGTACATTTCGAATTGTACTATATGTGCACTTTGAGTTCAACTATATGTGCAATTAAAAAAATCTAAGGTAAACATAGTTTGAAAAAAAATATGCACATCTAGCAATGAATTGTACTGTATGTGCATTTCGAAATCTAAGGTATACAAAAGGTGGCCTAAAAAATTTGGTCCAAAAAAAAAGTCGATATCGGAGACCAGACGGTCAACGCCGAAGACCATCCATTGCTCGACCACCCATGTAAACCGATCAACTCATTTAAATGATCATGTGCTTACCACATGCACAATTAAATTAAGAGTGAGCTTTGGGCTTAATGGGCTATGGACCTATTTCTTAAAGTTGCATTTATTTACCAAAGTGTCATCGTGTGGCAAATGCTTTCCTAAGGGAGCGTTCTCGCGGGAAGAGCGGTTCTCACCCGAGTGCCCCTATATATACCCGACTAATTGGGTAATATATATATATCGATTACAAAGGGTGCACTTAGCACCATAAATTGGTCAGGATAGGAATGGAAAAGGATCCCCTTATCGTACAATTTTTATATTTGAATATATATATAGGAATTGGTTCGTGTGAGAATTAATCTCCTAATGACTTTTCCGTTGATTTGCGGGGGAGATAGCGAAGAAGAGAGAATATGTCACGGTGGCAAACATGTAATTATATCGAACTTTATAAAAATAGGCCCAATTTTATCAAAAGCTCATCAAAGCCCAAAAAAACACCCCCCTCTCTCTCCTTCTATTCATCTTCCTCTCATCCAATCTCGACCAACCACCCGCCATGGAGGCTTCCTTCTCCATCCTCCTCTCTTCCTCTCGGTTTTGAACCGTCACCACTGCTGGATACACTTTGGGTTGTTTGAGAATCTCGCAGCCATCTCGTGTTGTCCACTCGCAGCCAGCTCGAGCAGCCTACCACCGCGAGCACCGCCGTCTTGTTCTTCCTTGCCACCACCGTCGGTCGTCCTACATCAGCCCATCGCCGACATGGTCTTGGACCTTCACCACCCTTTTTTGAATCTAATTCCTTCCTATTTCCCTTGTGTGAATTTCCCTAAAATAAGTTAAATCCTAATTGAAAATTTTGGGATTGTTGTAAATATGAAATATAGTATTTCAATTAGATAACAAAGACAACAAATATATAAGAGGAACAAGAGTAGAGAAATGTCTTTTTTCTTCTTCTTGTTCATCACTAAGTTACAAACCTCTATTTATAGGCCAAGTTTTTCACAATAAAGAGAGTAATTAGGTGCTCTAAATGTAAGACCTGAGGCCTTAGAAGCCTCAACCCATGCCAACACGAGAATATTTTAGGAGGTCACCCATCTTGGTACTACTCCCGCCCTAGCACGCTTAACTTTTGAGTTCTTTGTCTACACTTGAACCATAGAAAATAAGAGCTCTTATTGACATGGGTAGAACTTCAATTTTTATAAATGTAACACCCCCAACTTATGTCGGTAGTGCCACATGCCAGTGACCTTAGACTTTAATGTCCAAAGTCACCCTAGGCTTTAATCGGACCAATTACGCTTAAATAAAAAATAATTATTAAATAATGACAGAATAACAGAAGACTTTTATAGTGAACACTCAATACTTTTACTAAAACTTCCTCTCATAAATTGAGAAGAACGGTAATACAAAATAAGGGTAGTTAAAGCGGAAGACTTTTTAAATTACAACGGAAGACTTTTAAGTAAAATCTTAAATACATGACTAGTTTATAAACATATTACAACTCTTTAAGAATATTAAATCAATACTACACATCTTAATATTACTTTAGAATGAAAACCTTTAACTGCAAGCCTTCTTCTTCGATTGGTTACTTCAAATTGTCGGGGATCAACCTCTGATGTGCCGTATTGGACGGATGACACAAGCCAACCATGCAAGAATAGAAACGGTTGGTTAGTCTAATGAAAGACTAAGAAATGGTGAAAACAGATTGGTTCTTATAGTCGTATATAATCACTACCCTTGTTTACCGAATAAAACTCGATAAACGGTAAATGACTATGGACTTCTACCAAAAAGAATGAAGAGGTATGATTGACGAGAAGACTCCAATGAATTGAGTCTTATGGGAAATTACATGAATTTGTTTGGTAACATTATCACACAAAGTTTTAAAAACGCATCGTTGAATATTTGGGTCCTCGAGCAACCTCGCCGCATAGTGCAAATCCAGATTGGAAATGGGACATACTTTAGACAAGAGATCAGGCGGGTTCCACGTTTTACTTCTCACCCAAGGGTATATTAATTATGTGTCACGCGGCACATATCTTACTAAATTTCAAAACATGCATTAACGTTAAAGCTTTTATTATCCACAACCAATCTCGCAATGAGATTTAGAATGAGACGAATCTCGAATTTCGGTACTAGCTAAGTGCACCACCACTTTTATAAAATAAGGGTAAGTCATGACCAAAAGTATTAGGACAATTATCCTCATAATACCAAGTTATACAAACAACTAAATCTCGCATGGTAATAGAGTTCATACAAATACTCGTGCTAACTAGCAATTATTATCCACACCAAAGCACAACAATCCACACCAATTATTATATAGCACCCTATAATAATAATATTTATATAAAAGGGTTATAACTAGCATATATACAACCTAATAAAAATGTTTATTTTACACAACATTTTATACATACAAGTTCCCAAACGAGAAATTAAGAATATTTATCCCAACTTAATTAAGACAACATATTAATTGTCAATTAAGAAAATATGGAATAAATTAGCAAGAGTGAACCGTCACTTGCCTTGAATCACGAAGAAGATGAACAACGTTTCGAAGATGGTTGCTTTCGAAAAGAAAGTCAGCTCCCAACTTAATTTTTGTTCCAACCGTAATTCCGAAACGTACCCAAATCATACAAAATGAATTAATTATATTAGATAATGTATTCAGTATCCAAATTTGAGGGATACAATATCTCGATTTCTAATTGAATTTATTTATATCTTAAATAAATCAATTTCAAGGTTTTTTGATAAAACGATTATTTATACGACTAGTCATACATTATAAATAATCATATTATAAATAAATTAATAAAATAATTTATTTATAATCCTCAAATTTTCTAACTCAAAATATTATCTAAATGAATAGTCATAATTTACCCATTCCTAATATAAGATAATATTATAAAAATTATAATTAATTCGATTTTAATTTCGATAAAATCAAAATAATCCTAAAATATTTTTCACTAATCTAGATTAATTAAATTAACCAAGATTAAGCCTAAAATAAATAAAAAATATCCAAAATCACGAATTTGGGTCAAACTCGAACTCGCCGGATTCGCGTTCTTGCACCTCGCCGGAAATTCACAAAATTGGGAGGCGTCGACGGAGGTATGGCGGCGAAATGATAGGGCTTTTGAAGTGGACAAAGAGACGAAGCTAGTGGTACCAACAATTGTAAGAACAAAGCTTCAACGAACTCTAAATTTACAGAAGAACAAGCGAACTCGCGTTTAGGGTTCTTGAGGGATTTTGAATGAAATTGGGTGAATTGAGGGGATGATTGAAGGGGATTTTATAGGGACTTTGCAGCCTAGGATTCCCTCAACATTCTGGCATGGTTAATGCAAAATTCCGCAAATTTTGTGGCTTTTAATCTAAATTGATTGTCGAATTCGATGCTTATCATCTTAGTCTTCAATTCCCAATGGGTAATTGCAAGAATCAGACTCCATTTATACCCGAATTCCGCCATGGAAGACCACGGAGCTTCACGCCTCTAATGGTGGCTGGAAGTTTGGGGAAGAAAGGGAAATTCTGGGTATTTATACACGACCCCCCTTATTTTGTTTAATTGCACATTTTGCCCAACTTTCTCAAGTTGTGGCAAAAATATCATTATTTTAACTTTTAAAATTTATAAAATTTACCCAAACTTATTTATTTTAATATTCTAAGTTTATAATATTATTTTAACCCATTAAAGTGTAGAAAAAATTTACTTAAGTTAAAATAGGCTTAAGTTATTATTCTTATGAATTTGACCATACTTAAATCATTAACAAAAGTGTTAGACTTGATTTATATATTCTAAGTCAAAATTGATAAGTTTTATCTAAATTATAATTAACATATAGCTAATCATAATTTAAACCATCCTTAGCTTAAAGAAATAACATACTTAGGATAATTATTATTTTATCCCTTTATGGACAACATAATAATTCTTATTACCTTTATCATTATATAAATTCTAAAATTAAATTCTCTGTTATACTTATTTATTTATTTCAACACCATACTATTATGGCCCATTTGATAATTTGTACCAAAAATTATCTTAACCCAACCTTTGAAACTAAGTTCATGAAAATTTAAATTATTCCTCTAAAAGAAATAAAAGAAATTTCATAAATTTTATTTTTATTAAATTAGAATTACCATTTTATCCTTCTATTTTAAGTGAGATATTACAATAAATGAATCTCAAGTCCAGGGTGTTACACTAAATAGGAGGTGTAAATGGAGAGGAAAATCAAAGGATAGATATTACAATTTCTTTGTGTGCATCTACAATACAAAATATTATAACACACCCCCTTGGATGTGGACTCCTTATCTTATACACCGTCTCGTTAAAACCCTCGCCTAGAAAAACTCATTGAGATAAAAATCAAAGCTTGCGAATAAGAGCACAACCATAATTCTGCTCAATCAACATATGCTCAAACTGAACATCTCCAAATATTATGTGTGATCCTCTTAAAAAAACATCATTTTCGCTGGCCAACTTGAGGAATAAGGAACTAAATAATTTTTTTGGAAATTCCTATTGGTGCCCCTGAGTTTAGGGTTATTCCTGTTAGTGTCCCACGATTAAGTTTTTTCCAGTTGATACTCCTAAGGTTTTGGTTTGTTCGCTTTGTAACCGAAATTTTTCATATTCGTATCATTTCGGTTTGAATTGATCAAATCGAAGCTCATCATTATGTTTATTGACCTCAACTTAGTAGGATTCGACTCCTAAAATAATCAAATCCATACTCGAACCATTTCGATTTGAATTCTTAAGGTTGAAAATGGGTTGTTGCTTCGGAATTCAAATCGACATGGTTCGGACATGAATTTGTGTATTTTAGGAGTCAAATCTTACTAATTTGAGGGAGAGAAACACAATGGTGAACTTGGATTTAATCAATTTGAAATGGAATGGTACAAATATGAAAAAGTTTGGTTACGAAACAAACAAACTCAAACCTTAGGGGAACCAACCGGAAAAAAACTTAATTATGGGACACCAACATGAATAACCCTAAATACAGGGGCACGAACAAAATTTCCCTAATTTTTTTTTAAGAAAATCTATTCATTTTGCAAATAACATATTCGTTTATAGTAAAAAACTGAGTAAGTATGTAGAAATAAGAACTAAAATGGACTCATTTTAAAACAACATATTCGTTTATAGTAAAAAACTTGGTGTGTATTTAAAAAAATACATTATGTGCAAACCGAGTAAGATAAGCTAGTGTTAACGTGATGTACA
This sequence comes from Rheum nobile, assembly GCA_027886185.1. Lineage (NCBI taxonomy): Eukaryota > Viridiplantae > Streptophyta > Magnoliopsida > Caryophyllales > Polygonaceae > Rheum > Rheum nobile. The sequence goes on along the minus strand of WOAB01000652.1, from coordinate 1,069,047 downwards.
TTTTGGGTTATACTTACATTTGAGTTATACTAGATTTGTATTTTTAACTATATGTGCATTTTTGTTTATTGTGTGTGTGTATTTATTTATATTGTGACGTGCATTTGATTTTTGTGAGATGTTCAATTGAATTTAATGAATGTGCATTTTAAAATGTATGTGCATTTAATTTAACTCGATGTGCATCTAGAAATGATTGGATGTGCATTTTTGCATTTTTGCATTTTTGATGAGCATCTAGAGATGAATTGTATTGTATGTTGATAGGGCAAAAACTTACCCATAAGCGTATGAGATCAGTTATAGCTTTTCAAGTATCGTTCCCACGAGAATTATGTAGTATCGATTGTAACTTTTACTGGTGAGCTAAGCCAAAAGAAGGGAATTTCGTTGAACTAATAAATAAGAATTAAGTAACAAATGCAAAAGATGATTGTAATCAATGGAGGGAAGATTCTAAGACCATGGATCTCCACAATAATGCCTTGGTAAACTTACTGAATATCTGTTTGAAAATTGCCTGAACTTTTGTGAAGGTAATCCATATAAAGTATCTACTAACTCCTTTCAGAAGATAATAGACCTGCCTAAATTCAAACTAACAATCGTTATCGCGTAGAGCTAATGAAATCTAGACCCTTTGGGCACTTATAATCTAGAGATAACTCAGTTAACATTCGTTGTCGCGTTCCGCTATGTCCATATAAACCTAAGGTTTCTATGATAGCTAAGTAGTTCACAAGAGTAATAAAATTACTGTCACATAAATAACTTTCATGTTCAATTCATATTAATCTGATATGAATAATCTTTTGTCAGTCTCATACCCTATTTGAGTTATCTATTAAGGTTATCTCTTATCGGTCACAAACCTAATAGAAATCTAATTAACTTTCATTAATTGCATTAAGAATTCTAAACTTGATTCAAACAAAGTTTCAGGGTTCAATTAAGGCAAATATCATATCCAAGTCTATCTACACATTGTTGGGATCACCCCCAACCCTAGAAATATGAAATTAGCCAGACATGATTCGAGAAACAATCAAAAACATATTTAGAACAAAGAAAATCATTCAACTAGATTAGAAGAAGAAAATACTTGATCAAATCGAGGGAAACAATCTCAAATCTTGCAGAATTCATCAAAAGAGACTCCAAAACACACTAGGGCTAAAACGGTGATGTAATAGATGAGAGAGGAAGTCTGAAAAATCCCCTAGAAAAGTATATAAATGTGTATGAAAAGTGAAAATAGCATTGGACCAAAGCCCAACAATCCGGATCAAAACAGCCCATGCACGAACAATCAACAGTCCGTACAATCAAGTGCACGAACTGTCTACACCCAGTGCACTTCTCCTTAGGCAAATGCAAGGTCTGTGCACATAGTGTGCACATACTATCAATAGGCCGTGCATGTTTTATGAGGGCGTCAATTGAGTTTCTATCAATTGTGGTATGCTTCTCCAAGATGTTCCTCTTCGATGAGAGCTCTCTAACGTGGTCCCATGCACACAACGTGGCTTGAAGGCTCTGTGAAAAAAACCCGTTAGAGATAAACAACAAGGAAAATAAAACACACGACTCAGACAGATAAGTATTACCTGCCATTGCATAGCAAGGGTGTCTCCAAACACATCAATCGTGTTGACTCCCGCATAGTGCTCTTTGACCAACTACGACCAGATAGTCTGTATGACTTGCAAAGCCCATCTCGTGGGGATCATCGCTGATGCAAGCAACCTAGGAAGATCTTACTCGCTCGAGGGAGATGACACATTCTCCTTCACTGTTTCCTCCTTTTCTACAACAAGGGTGGCCTTGGGCATCTTAGGAATATCCTTGGGAATCACGACCGACACAGAAGCAGAAGAACCGTCTCCAAGCAGTTTTCTGTTCTTTGTCGCGATCTTGTCGGCAGCCGACTCAACCCGTCAAGTCCTGGAATCTGTGTACAAGATCAAGACAGTCATGCATCAGAAGCAGTACCCGCTTTTCACAAAAAAGAAAGATAGGAGCAAGGAGACTTACACATCTTAAAAGGTTGTGTCGCATCGACTTCCTCGATGACAGGCTCAGGAAATGGGACTTCCAAAAATGTCCTCTCTGACGCCAAGTTGGATACCTTCTCGATCCACTGTCAAACAAAAAGTAGTGAGAAGCAAGGTTAATCAACATCAAAGAAATGAAGCAAAATAGGAACAAAATTACCCTCTTTGCGCCATGAGTGGCGCAAGAAGTCACATTCTCCTCCCAAAGATTCTTTCTTGATGAAGAAGAAACAATCAGACTAGCCACGCTCGTTCATCGTCGTGTCGACCACAAGAGCCGGTTTTCTAGATCTGGATTTCAAAGTGACGTGACCCTATCCGCACAAAGCAAGGGAGTATGAGTGAAGAAGGTCCCGGGTCGTAAAAGGAATGTTATGGGCAACGATTATTCAGTCCAGGGTAAGAAGAATCCTCCAAGTTTGAGGAAGGATGTGACCAATTCCAATTTCGAGGGCTATTAAGAAGGAGCGGACAAGGGGTGAGAAAGGAAACATGTGACCAATTTGAGTGGACGCTTTCACTCAGCACCATCTTGACGTCATCCCCTAGAAAGCCGACGGCCGTGAAGAAGGGTTTAGGGTTTGCGACAAAAGAAGCCTTTTGATAGGGTTTGGCAAGAATGTGTTGGAGGAAGAAAATAAGACGTTTGCCTTTAGGGTTTTTATGGTCGATTGGAGTGGAAATAGTTTTCTGCCATTGGAGAAGAGTTTTGAAGGGAGTAAAATGAGAAATGGAGGAGGAGAAGAGAAGAGAGAGTCTATACTTGTGAGAGTTACAGAGGAGTGAAAAAGCTGAGTTTGTGTTGCCTTAAATGGGAAAAAGGCTGCATTTGAAATTTGGAAAGATTTGATGTGATCTTTGACGTGATTGACGGATTCCGATTTTTGAGGGGGTGCAATGAAGACGTTTCCCATGCTCAAGATGATTCACATGCCAAACGCCTTAGTGGTATTGTTAGGGCCCTAGAATCGTGTCCACGAATAAAGCTCAAAGGCGTCAAGACGTAAAGACGCGGATCATGATCAGCATTGTTAAAGGAAGAAAATATGGACATGACCGTCATGGGAGCCGCGAAGATTAACCGTCAAGCAACACAATTGGAAATATCTTGTTTCCATATACGAAGTGCGGCCCCTCTCTCGGAAGATGGTAAAATCTGGCGACGCTTATGCGTTAAGAAAGATAACGTGTTAGGGATATGATATTCCTTATCTTATATAAGGAAATATCTTTTACCTTGTTTATTTATTTTTTCTCAGGCCCCAAGCCATAATATTCTCTTATTTTTATGGTAAGTCCTATCTCTTCTAGGATTATCATTGGACCTCTATATAAAGAAGGTACCAACCCCTTGTAGAGAAGATAAGCATACTCTTACAACCATATTGTCATACATCAATACAATCTCGATTCATTCTCTCAAAAGCTTGTTCTATTCATAGCGTGTAATCCTTGACCCCATACTACACAATCAAAGCGGATAGCAAAATTCATGTAATTAGGTAGTGATATACATGCAATCGATAGTGATATTCATGTAACTGAGTTTGATATTCATGTATTTGAGTGTGATATTCATATTATTAAGTGGTGATATTCATGTCGTTAAGAAATTAAATATTAACATATCAAACAAATATATTCATACAAATATGGACGGTATTGAAGAAATAATGTTAGAAGTAACAATAACAAATTTACAGATACGTGAATTTGTAGAGCATCAGGGCACACTCGATCGATATTCATAAACGCATTATCGATATTCATAAACGCATCATCGATATTCATGACCATTATACAAATCGTTGAATACGAATTTATGTCGTGTGGTCTTGATGATGGACGAGTTTAATTGCGGTAGAAGGACGAAATCTAAGAGAAGATTGTGGGTTGTTATGATTTCTCTCTCCTAAAGATTATATACTTTTTTATTTTAAAAAATCAAATTTATTATTATCTATTATTAATTACCTAATATAATTCCTAATATCATGTCACACACACCCATACATCCTCAAATCTCCCTAAAATCCAGCCATTAATCACCTCTCATCCAACGCTCCATATTTGTCCCTCCGATTTGCCACAACAATCATTTTACCAGAATCCACCTCACTAAGTAATCCCTAACTAATTCAACTCATCTCTTATCTAACCTCCTTTCTCAACCAAATAAAAAACTATATATACTCCCGTCAACTTAGTCTATGGCCGCCACCCTTAAACAAATGCCCTGCAAATTGCAATTCACAATTACTGGGCTGCTTTTCCTTTGGGGTGAGACTTATGTGGGCCTTTAAGTAATTTGAATTTGGCCTTGTATTTTTCATTAGTGATCCATTTGTATGGTATCTCCAATAACAGTCTTATATCACCTCTAAATTGAATATAAAATACCTGAAACATACAAAAGCACGAGTATAGACTCTGAATGCAAAATATAGCAAAACTAATTATAAAACATATAAATTATGTATGAAAATGATATAATCTAAGAAGCAAATAGACACATAAAATATGTATAAATTAGGTGCTATCATATAGTGATAGGAGGAAGGTTAAGTTTCTTTGGTGAAACATATTTAATCTGGAGTAAGTACCTTTTTTTTTTATCAAAGGGGTTCTTCTCGCAGATTTTCCTCTGCAACGTATTGAAGTCGATACCTTCACAAATAACCATTGCCCTTGACGTTCTACCCTCTACATAAGACCAGTTTTTCCCAATGTGTTTCCACTCTCCATTTCTTATCACATATACGTAGAAAGTCGTTCGACCTACAACGAAGGAAACGTTGTCAGGTGAAGTTACTTACACATGGATGCTTCAATGGAGATGATCCAAAAAAACAGAGAATGAATCATTGCTCCTTCTGGAGGATTTTCAAGCAAGAAACATTGTCAGGTTGTACTTACGGAGAATGTGACAAGTAACCTTATTAGTAACTTTCCTTCATTGAGAAGGTGAAAAGTTAGGAGGAAAACCCTATGCACATCGTCCGCCAAAAGAGTTGTATCTAGGTATAGATTTTAGGTTTTTCATTTAATTACAAAGATTAATGAAGAGAGTTTGATTACTTTTGATATTAGGATTTTCTTTTAGCTTTTCTGTAAAGGATTTAAAGTGGTTTTTTAGATTTTTACATTTAAAAGAAAAGATAAAATCAACATGGACGAAAGTACCTATGTACTCTACTTTTTCTATTCTCTTAAAAACCGGTTATTACTGCACGCCAGAATTGTTTTTTTGTACCCTTGGAAATCCGCTTTTGTATAATACAAATAGAATGATTTATTAAAATTTTGTCAATTTTTATGGAATGAATATGCTGCTTTTCAATAATTTCAGTATATCTCTCTTTGCACTTATAAATTTGTTTTTTTGTGTGTGGAAAGCCTACAAATTTGGTTTAGCAACATGGAGAAAATCAAACATTTAGAAATTGATAAAAAGTAGTAAAAATTACAGGTATCATACATTAAAATACATAATTTAATAAAAGTAAAAAAGGACGCACAAACATCATCACTATGTAACATGACTTTGCCTTTGATTGGAATCTCTCAATAGTTGGGAAGAAGAAACCTGTTTGTGAATAATCACCAACTAGTGCTGGACCCGTACCATGTTTATAAGACAAATAAAATAATACCTTATAGTATTTATTTTCTCGTACATAAGTTAATATTGAAAATAAATAAATGATTAAAGTTGATAAATAAAGCCTAATGCCTCATTTACTGCTTGAGCTTGTATATTCTATTTTATTTTTCTTCTCAATTCTCTTGGCAAATCCTGTCCCAAATATGTTGGTCCCGTTGTTCATTTAGCTTGGACGAAATAGAAATTGTCAATGACATTTTTCATATTAAAGAAAAATAGTTGCACCTCCACAAATATCACTTGATAGCCAGGAAATAATGCTAAAGTTTACCTATTGGTCCAACCACTGTAGCCCAGCTAAAATCCATCACTTCCTTCATAATCATATGGTCCAACACTCCAACAATCTGCGTATGTAGACATGTTTACACAGGATGTCGTCCATGGAAATTTGATGAACAAATGAGTCAAAAGCCAATGGAATAGTTGCACAATCCTTATCAACTCATTTTTTTGTAGGATTCAAGTTCGTTTCTTTGCAATTCAAGGAATGGAAGTCAACATTAACCAGATCAAAAGACCTTCTTAAGGTACTGATGCATTCCTGCTTGTGATGCCAGATCTATGATCTTGGTGGGAAGTCGCACGCGTCGAAAGTGGGGTTGAGGAGGTGGAACGCATTGTTGGAATGGTGGCTCGAGATGGAGAGCGAAGCCGTAGCGTCGACAACGGAGGAGATAGACTCAAAAGATCGATTAAGGGCCGTAGCATTGGCAGCGGAGGGGATAGACTCGCAGAAGATCGAGTGGTGGCCGTAGCGTCGGCGGCGAAGTGAAAGAGATGAGAAGATAGAGTTTGGGGCGACGCAGATCTAAGAGACTGGAGCAAAAGCTCTCGACAAGTAATCTTAGATTAAAATGACGCGTAACCTAATACAGAAGGTCGAGTTGACCTTTTATAAGAGATAGCGAGACTCGGATGGGCTGAGTCTCGCTTAATGGGCCAGCCCACGCAACACGCGTGGAACACACGCCGTAAAAGGAATAACTAAAATAATAATGTTATGAAATCAAACAATACAAAGATCTTTTTCAACTAATGGTTCAGAGAATGATAACAGAGAACGCGTTCTCTAGACTGTGTTGAAGGCTTCTGAGGGAGAACACGGTCTCTTGCGTTCCTTGGCTTACGACGACGCAAGAAATCATTGATTGTGTCGCGTCGGCAATTGCTTTGGCACGCGCTCGTGTTATTGGCCCTTCTGAGCAAATGCTCATAGCTTCCTCTTCCTTTGTAGCAGTCATGGTGGGCAGGGGCGCATCACCCTCCCCCACTTGGCTGTGAAGCGTCCCCGCTTCACCATCATCGAAATCGGGCTCCACATATGGTTCCAAGTCGGCGACGTTGAAGGTCGCGTGGACACCGTAGTCTGGTGGAAGCGCGATCTCGTATGCGTTGTCTCCAATTGCCTTCAGAACACGGAAAATGGCCATCACCACGTTGGGCCAGCTTGGATTTGCGTTTAGCTGGAAAACGGCCTATGCGAAGGTGCACCCATACCAAGTCCCCTGGGGAAAATATAATGCGGCGGCGCCCACGGTTGTGCTGTTTGGCATATTGATCAGCGCGGCATTCCAGCTGCTCCCGCGTTCGCTGATGCAGATCCTGGATCATCACGGCGCGGTTGGCCGCGCTAGGGTGCTCATTATCCTTCAGAGGACGCGGCAACATGTCCAGTGGAGTCAGTGGGTTTTTGCCATACACCACCTCGAACGGAGTGAGCTTTGTTGCGGAGTGCCTGGACCTGTTGTAAGAAAACTCAACAAGTGCAAGTAAGTCCTCCCAACGTTTTGGGTTGGATTTGAGCATGGTCCTAAGGAGGGATCCTAGGGTTCGATTGGTCACCTCAGTTTGACCATCAGTTTGTGGGTGGTAGCTAGTGGAATACAAAAGGTTGGTACCCAACTTCCCCCAAAGTGTTCTCCAGAAAAGGCCTACAAATTTGGTATCGCGATCACTCACGACAGACCTTGGTATCCCATGTAAACGGACCACGTTGTCAAAGAACAACGCGGCGATTTCACTAGCAGTGTGTGTGGTCTTACACGCGATAAAATGGGCCATTTTTGAAAACCTGTCCACAACTACAAAGATTGAATCTTTACCCTTTCGAGAGAGAGGCAAACCTGTGATGAAGTCCTTAGACAAATCTTCCCAAGGGCCTAATGGGATGGGCAATGGCGTGTAGATACCATAGGGGTGGGAAGTAGATTTTGCACGTTGACACGTGACACAACTTGTGCAATATCGCGTCACCTGAGTGGTCATGCGCGGCCAAAAGAAATGCTCGCGAAGAGCAGCTAGAGTCTTGGTTACCCCAAAATGACCGCGTCCTTCATGGGCTTCTTGGATGAGGAGTTTCCTAATTGGTGAGCTAGGAATGCACAAGCGCCCGGATTTGTAAAGGTACCCCTCATGAAAGAAATATGTCTCAAACTCGCGGTCCCTAAGGCAGTGTTCTACAATTGGCCTAAAGAATGGATCAATCAGATATAAATCTTTAATGAACGCGAAACCAAGAAGTTTAGATTAAAGATGAGTAAGGAGGACATACTTGCGAGAAAGGGCATCAACGACCACATTCTCCTTACCTTTTTTATGCACAATGACATAAGGAAATGTCTCAATAAATTCTATCCAACGAGCATGGCGGCGGTTGAGGTGTGCTTGACTCTTGAGATAGCTGATGGCCACGTGGTCCAAGTGGATCACGAACTCGCGTGGCCATAGGTAATGCTGCCATGTCTTGAGGACGCGAATAAGCGCGTAGAGCTCCTTGTCGTAGGTGGGGTAGTTCAAAGTTGCCCCTGTGAGTTTCTCGCTAAAGAACGCGATGGGCCTCTTCTCTTGGTGGAGCACCCCACCAATCCCCACATTTGACGCGTCATATTCCACTTCAAAGTGCTTGTTGAAGTCTGGGAGTTGGAGCAGTGACGCATTGTACAAGGCCTCTTTCAGCGCGTTAAACGCCTAATTATGGGTCTCCTTCCAATTCACCGCGGCACCTTTATTTGTGAGCTCATGGAGAGGCGCGGCGATGGAACTGAAATTGCAAACAAATCTCCTGTAGAAGCCTGCCAATCCAAGGAAGCTTCTAACCATTGTTGGTGTGGTGGGTGTTGGCCAATCTCGAATTTCCTTCACTTTGTCTTCATCTACATGGAGTCCATCTTTGGAGACCATTGTTCTTGCACTTGGCGCTATAGCTTCTTGGTTTCATCTGGGCCAACACGATAGGCAGCGCGATTTGGGAGGGAGGCACCAGGCACCAAGTCAATTTGGTGCTCAATGCCTCGCAAAGGTGGAAGGCCTTGGGGAAGCTCTTTTGGGAATAAGTCGTTGAACTCTTCAAGCAGCTCTGAGATCGCGCTCGACAAAGCTTCCATGATGGGGGTCTCTTGGTTACAACGCGTTGGCACTAAAAGGAAATAGGATGCCTTTCCACTCAAGTGGGCAGTGAGGTCGCTTGGCCGCGCCAACAACAGTCTGTGCTCATAGGTGCCTTTCAACCTATTGCTTTTGTGCGTGGTCTTTGACCCTTCATTGGTACGCGTTGGATTAGTGGACACGTTGTCGTTTGTAGCAACTTCGTGCCTAGTGGAAGAACGCGTACTACTTGGACTCTGGTTCTTGGATGCTTCTAGTGCCTTCTGTCGATCACGCTCAACCTGGTCCTGTAAAATCTCATGAGGGGACATAGGTAAGAGCGTGACGTGTTTCCCGTGGTAAGTAAACACATAAGTGTTTAAATAGCCATCGTGAAGAACGCGCCTGTCAAATTGCCATGGGCGCCCCAACAAAAGATGTGTGGCGTCCATTACAATGACATCACAAAGGACAAAATATATATATTAACCAATGGAGAAAGAAATCTAACATTGATGAGTTACAGTGTTACCAGAAGTCGAAGAAATCCATTGTAGCCCATATGGTTGTGGGTGAGGAGTGGTGGGCAGGTTGAAATGAGTGACCACCTTTTCATTGATGATGTTGCAACAGCTGCCTCCATCGATGATGACGCTCAAGGACGCGGTCTTGACCAAGCAACGCGTGTGGAATAGATTCTCGCGTTGGTCGCCAAGAGTTGCTTCCTTGACAGTGAGGAGACGTCGCGTGATAAGGCTCAGAGGTGTGCCTTCATGTAGCGCGATGGCTTCACAGATGTAAGCCTCCTCGTCATCTTCGAACCTTTCTTCGATGGTCTCAAGGGTTGTGTCCTCCTCCTCATAAGACTCATATCCTACGGAGAGGCTGGAGAAGAGGACTTTCTTGTTGTTTGGGAAATTTCTCTAGTAGTGGCCTCTTCCTCCACACTTGTAACATTCCAAGTCTCGCGCGTTCTGGAGTTGGTGATGTGTCCTTTGGTGGCGGCGCACGAGGAGCATTGCTGGGTGTTGTCGTGATCTTCTCCTGTCTGTTTTGATTTGACGCAGTGGTTCCTGTGGGTGGGCCGCACACATTAGTAGAAGGGGATTGACCAGAGTTAGAATCATACCTTCTTTGACCAGGAGTTTGCCAAGAGGATTGCTGACGACGCATTTGTTGGTTGTGGAGTTGCATCGCGGTGTGAGTCAAGGTATTCAGATCCTTGATTGGCAATATCTCGAGTTGGTCACAGATGGAGACATTCAAGCCACTGAGAAATTTCGTTTGCAATGTGGACGGGACGACACTGATGCTGGCTTTGTAGTACATGTCCTCCAGTTGAGAGAAGAACTCCAGAGGTGTTTTGGAGCCTTGACGCGCCATGGCGATCTCCATTTGCATTTGATTTCTGTTGTCCGGTGGCACGTACTTCTGTGTCATGACATACACGAGCTGGTGCCAATCCGTGAGGGGAAAAAGGTGTCGACAAACGCGATCGTCCATGAACCTGTGGTACCAAACGCGTGCAGATCCTCTGAAATGTAGCGTTGCCGCGTCAACATGCTCTTCTGGGGGGACTTTGTAATATCGCAAAGTAAACTCTGTAGCCTGCAACCACTCAAGAAACATAACGGGATCATATTCGCCAAAGAAATGCTCAATTTTAACCTTTACCTCGTGGTGGCTAAGCCGTGGTGTATGTTGAGCAGGGGGTGGCGCATAAGCGCGCTGGTCAGCTTCCTGAGCGCGATGTTGATGACGGCGAGCTTGGCGATCCGAGACATCGTCAGTGACAAAGTCCCTAGGAATCGCGTTGTAGTCAACGCATCCTCTTGTCTTCTTCTAGGAACATGGACATCGTGTTGGCAACGAAAGTCACGCGGCATGTCTCTGTGGTGGTGGCCGCAAGAGTCCCGTCTGATGTCGTCTGGAACACGATGCTGTGGTCCTACTGGTTGGAGTGGAGGTGGAATCCAATCTGCTGGCCTATCTTGGAGTTCAATGGGATCACCAAGGGGAGGATGGAAGGAACCTGGATGGATTATTCCTGCGTCCTTCATATCTTCGTCATCGAACTCGTGAAAATCATCATGGACAATCGGAGTCGTCGATCCATAGCCATCGAAGCCATAACGGGGAGTACGCGCACTTTGATGGCCAAGGTGATCGTTGACGTCGAAAGGTACTGGTGTGGGACCATGCCGATGTTGACGCGGCTCATTGTCTGCGATGCGATTGGATCGACGCGGCAAACCTGAGTCGCGTTCATCTAGTCTGGTGCAGCCGGCAAGAGGGGTTGAAGCATTCTCGCTGCAGCGTCTTGTTCCTCTAGCTTCATACCTGTCATTGAAGTCAAAAGGTTCAGAGTACTCACCATGGGGGTCATCGTCATGGTCAGAGTCGCTGTCGTAGCCGGCTGGTGTTGCCCGCGATGCATAGCGTTCACGATGCGACACATAGCCTTGGCGACTCTCGATCACTGATTGGATCCTGTTAAGGTGAGGTTGCAAGTTGGAGGGCATCACTCCTTTGCCCTGGTCGATGCGCTGTTTACTTGGTCTGGCTTCAGTTTGACGCGGCGCGCCCATAGTGTCCATTGGGACCATCAAAGTTGGTGTGGGTTGGGCCGTCGAGGTGCATTGCATGGCTTGAAATTCGGCAACTTGGCACCTAAGTTCTTGGATCTCGCGTTGTTCCTCGGAGAGCTCCAGAATGGGATCTTGTTGGGGAGGGTTGGCGAGTGGTGCCACTTCATGTTGCACGATGTTTTGTGGTGGTGGGTGGTTGTTGCCATCTCCTTAGACATTCTCACCGGTGGGTGCCGTAAGGGTACCTATCACAATGTGACCAGACATCGCGAGTAAAAACGAACAAAAGATAATACAGAACCAAAGAACAAGCAAGCAACTAGCAAGTAACAATTGTTCACGTAGGAGGGCGCGTTCTTTTGGCCGTGAGGTCGGCTTGAGGCAAGCAAAGCAAGTGTGATATGCAAACATAAAAGCAAACGAAACCAAAAGAATGAAGGCCTAATCTCTTGCGTAACAACGCGTACAGACAAGACACACCTTCAAGTGTGACACTAATGATGGAGAGATGAAGAAGATTAGCCTAGCCGTTGAGGGAAGAAGGTTGCCTTATTTTGGCTTTACTTTTTTTTTTTTGGAATGTCGCATTTTTTTTTTAAAATTAAAATTCAAATCCGAGATCTTAGTCTTGATTGAAGATCAGATAAGAATTAAATGAAACTAAATAAAAATAAACGGCTAAGTAACTTATGGAAAGAAATCGCGAGATTTACGCGATAGGAGAGAGAAAATTTAATGCAGATTTATGACGGCCACACAAGGAAATATGCAAGATATGATTAGCAAAATTTAAGCAATTAATTAAGGTAATCAAACAATTAATTACGCAGATTTCATGCACACAAATCACACTAATTTCGCGCGTGGATCAAGCAATTATCGACCAAGAGATTCTCTTGTAGAAACCGATTGGACAAGCATGTGTATGAGAGATAAATTTTTTTGAGTGATTATGGCGGAAGCAAGGATGATGGGGGAGAAAAAAATTTCGGGAACAAATGAAACTTGACAAGCGACTTACAAGATCAAAGGCTCTGATGCCAGTTGATGCGTTCCTGCTTGCGATGCCGGATCTATGATCTTGGTAGGAAGTCGCACGCGTCGAAAGTGGGGTTGAGGAGGTGGAACGCGTTGTTGGAATGGTGGCTCGAGATGGAGAGCGAAGCCGTAGCGTCGGCAGCGGAGGAGATAGACTCGAAAGATCGAGTAAGGGCCGTAGCGTCGGCAGCGGAGGGGATAGACTTGAAGAAGATCGAGTGGTGGCCGTAGCGTCGGCGGCGGAGTGAAAGAGATGAGAAGACAGAGTTTGGGGTGACACAGATCTAAGAGACTGGAGGCAAAAGCTCTCGACAAGTAATCTTAGATTAAAATGATGCGTAACCTAATTCAGAAGGTCGAGTTGACCTTTTATAAGAGATAGCGGGACTCGGATGGGCCGAGTCTCGCTTAATGGGCCGGCCCACGCGACACGCGTGGAACACACGCCCTAAAAGAAATAACTAAAATAATAATGTTCTGAAATCAAACAATACAAAGATCGCGTTCAACTAATGGTTGAGAGAATGATAACAGAGAGCGCGTTCTCTAGACTGTGTTGAAGGCTTCTGAGGGAGAACGCGGTCTCTTGCGTTCCTTGGCTTGCGACGACACGGGTAGTCATTGATTGTGTCGCGTCGACAATTGCTTTGGCACGCGCTCGTGTTATTGGCCCTTCTGAGCGAATGCTCATAGCTTCCTCTTCCTCTGTAGCAGTCATGGTGGGCAGAGGCGCATCAGGTACTAGTTAGACGGACAAAGACAAAATGCTATTTGTATAGGGTGATTATACTACTTCTCAGCCCTTCTGCATGCAACTCCAATAAAAAACATTAAGACATTGTTCGCCGATCCAAGATCTTATAAAATAAGACCACACAACTAAAGAATACTACTTCAAGTAATGGGCTTGTTGTACTAAACCTGAAGGCTTAAGACATATCTCTTGCTATAGCCGAACTCATCCAGCAGCGAACCTTCTAATGTTTCGGCAACTTCTCTAGCTGATGTCACAAACCTGAAATACCATTGGCATTGCTAAGTAGATTGTAATCATTATTAAACATATCTTCTAAGTCTACAGAAGATCTCCAATAAAAAGGTAATATATGCAACAAATAGGAATGATTCAATGTTGCATGTACTTTGTTACTCTACAACAGACAAATTGAATGATGTGTTCTGTGTAGAAGTAAGGTACTTCTGCAGTATTTCCAAGCCGTCTCACCTGCACAAATAAAGAAAGTTGGGAAATCAACATTTATTTTTTCAAAAGAAGTTCCTATTATCTAACACTTAAAGTTGATATCACAATTTTGAAACAAAACGGGCCATTTTCACTTTATACACATATTAGACTTATAAGCATCAATGTACATTGAGTATTATTCAAATAAAAGAGAAACATATTCTTTTAGATGAGATTACAGTTATAGAAGATGGCTTTATAGTGATCATGAAGTGGTAGGCTATCTCAGTTGCAAATGATGGAATTAAGCGTGTATTATCAAGAAAGATGCAGCATACTATATGTGGTGTCAATTGTCTTCTAGGGATTAATTCTTCATGACGTATATTATAAAACTCACAAGAACTTCTATCAAAGAATAGGAGGGAAAAAATCAATTGCCAAAAACAAATAAAGAACCTTAAAATTCTCCATGACAAGGAAATTTAAGATGCAAAACTGTTTGGAGTGAATAATATCTAAAGTCGGCATTCTCTAACAACACAAAGTTGCTCGTACATCGTATGCTGAATTTCTTTTTCATAGTTCAGTGCAATTCTTCCATAAGGTTTAAAATAATACACACGAGGCAGATCAACATAGAGATGCAAATAAGTGACTTTAGAAACAAATAGAAACATTCCACTAAACAAAATAGTTAAGATGAATGATCCATAAAAAGACACCAAGAAAATATGGATGTATAGAGGAGAATATAACATACCAAAACCCCGTCCTGGTTTGTGATTACATATTTCACAACGCCATGCATCCTAAATAAGTTAGAAAATGTTTTTATAGAAGTGATAGACAAGTCTAGTACATCAGAAGGAAACTTTTTAGAGATTACATGTGCTAAAAAGAGTAATACTAAGATGTAAAAAAATTTAAAAGCTTACAAACTAAAGAAAAAAAAGGGTAACATAATTTATACCAATTCCCATTCATCTTCTAAGATCCATCACTTGATTCATAATCAATTGATAGCCAGCAAAGATATCAACAAAATGATTGCATACAACTTGATGCGGACACTAACAACAAAGAATTTTGCCAAAACACCTTTTTTCACGAGTACCTAAAACATTATTTATTGTAATCAAGTAATAGATTGTATGTGTTTGTTCCATCCTTTAAATTTATTTGTTTGTTTTCCGGTCTTTTTCATAGGTTAAGTAGTACTCCCTCTGATTTATATCTATTGACGTTTGAGAAAGTCAAATTTTCTCCCCCAACAAGTGGTATCAGATTCGATGGTTTGACATGGGCCGATTGCACCAGGTAGAGATAGACATCACGATGCACATCCGACGGGCTAGCCTTTGACCCGTTGTGTGGTGGTCTCAATTCCAAAAGTGATTACGCGGTGTAAACGTTCAAGTGAAATGATGACTCTTGGTGGTTTAGGTGCGTGGTGGCCCGATTTGTGATGGATTCACAAGTGAGGGGGAGATTGTTGGGGTCACATGTGAAACCCACATTGGAAATGTGTAGGTTTCAAGCTTAGCATAAAAGTACATTGTTACTCCTCCTATTACCAATTGGTTTTAGGATGGAACACCATTGGACTTATTTATTTGGCTTGGTGGTTGTGGCCCAACAGGATTTCTACCGTAAACAATCGGCTGATGTCAAAACTCTAACGTGGGTTGACAAAACCAGAAACAAACAAAACAGGTAATGGGGACAAGTTTTTGGGAATCTTGAACAGTTAATATTAATCATTATCGTATGATCATTTTAGTTGCAAAGTACTTTACCTTAAAAGCGGCTTAGCTTTTTGTACCTTGACACCATCCTATTTGCACCGGTTGAAGGCGCGCGCCAATGAGTACCGCGCGAAAGCCGTTGCCGCGCGCCGGTGAGTGCCGCGCGGAAGCCGTTGTCGCGGAGGGGGCCGGCTGAGCGATTGCTAGGGATGGGTGTCGTGCGGAGGTGACTGCCGTAGGATAGCTAGGATGGCTAGGAAGTCCGTGAACGACACTGGCAGGAAGGGCAGTCCGTGAAGCTTTGGGTGGATTCGTTCAATCCCAAAATATTCGTTCAATCCCAAAATGGCCGACACTAATAAGATATATATAGCATAGGGGCTTTCAGTGTATATATAGCAGCCCGTGAAGGGGCTTTCAGTGTATATATATATATAGCATTGGGCAGCTGCTATGAATTCATATTCAAAATATATCCTGCAAGAGGTGAACACCATTTATTCTACTACGAAATGTCGTGACATAACGACGATCACAAAAATTATGAAGAATCGCCTAAACTAGTATGTAATTTACAATTATTAAAACTATGAATAAAATTAGTATAAGATTTGTAATCTGTATATTAAGATTTTTGTGTTGTGTCATTAACGCATATTATGAGTAGATTAATTGTATCCAAAATTCTCTTGAAATTCATGTCATGCAAATTAAAATGTGTAATTTTCCATCTCTAGTCATTTACTACACAATTAATTTGGTGGGCTACAAAACGTACAAAAAATCTTAATTGTGTGAATTAATCATATACCACATTAAATATGTGTGAATTAATTTGTGGTTCTGTGGATAGAATTATTGTTTTTAACTACTCGTTCGATGATATTTTAATTTGCATGACATGATTTTCAAAAGAATTTGTTTTTAGCTACTTGTTCTATGACATTTTAATCATATACCGCATTAAATATGTGTGAATAACACATTTTAATTTGTTTTTAACTACTTGTTCGATGATATTAACGCATATTATGAGTAGATTGAAAATGTCATCGAACAAGTAGTTAAAAACAAATTAAAATGTGTAATTCATTGATTTACACATTTTAATATGTATGAATTACACATTTTAATTTGTTTTTAACTATTTGTTTTTAACTACTTGTTCGATGACATTTTAATTTGTTTTTAACTACTCATAATATGCGGTATATGATTAAAATGTCATCGAACAAGTAGTTAAAATGTGTAAAAATTGAAAATGTTGAAACATATTAATATGTGTGAATTAACCATATACTCCATTGATTTTGATAGAAAAAAATTGAAAATGTTGAAACGTACAAAAAAGATAGCATTAATTTCAACTGGTTCTATGACATCACGAGTGAAGTTAGAAGAGTGTTAACTATCTCCTTAATTTGTGTGCAATAGGTTCAAACGTCATTTAATAAACTCGGAGGGAGTAGTAACATATTGAATTATAATGTTTAAGAATTTTGGCAGGATTTTACGACATACTTTCAAACAGATTATATGTGGGAAGATCGAAAAACCATGTTAGACTGGGTACGTCAACAAGGACGATGTCTAAATATGGTTCTAACCATAAAAAATCTTGG
Source organism: Rheum nobile (assembly GCA_027886185.1). NCBI lineage: Eukaryota > Viridiplantae > Streptophyta > Magnoliopsida > Caryophyllales > Polygonaceae > Rheum > Rheum nobile. The sequence goes on along the minus strand of WOAB01000652.1, from coordinate 1,051,781 downwards.
GAACGGAAGGTTATATTAGCATGCGAAAAATCAGGTAGTTATAGGCCATATTCAGATAATTTGACACGGAAAACACGTACAAAGAAGAGCGAATGTCCATTTGAGCTGAATGGGCTCATGCAAAGGGACGACACTTGGATACTAAAGGTGATATGTGGTACACACGATCATGACCTTCCACAAAATCTAGAGGGTCATGCCTATGCTGGACGATTGACTGAGGAACAACGCGGGGATGTATTAGCGTTGACAGAAGCTCAAGTGAAGCCCAAGAATATTTTCATGTTCTTATGTCAGAAGTACAAATCCATTGTTACACCGTGAAAGCAAATTAACAATGTACGACAAGCATACCACGAACAAGAAATGGGGGACATGTCGGTAACTATTTCACAAAGCAATTTTTATCAGATAGGGGTTATTATGTTAGTGACCGATCGGTGCCTGGAACGAACGATGTGGTTCAAGACTTGTTTTGGGCCCACCCCCAATCACAACACCTGTTGAACTTGTTTCCTTATGTCATAATAATGGATTCGACATACAAGACAAACAAGTAAGTTTAAATGGGTGTAATATCTTTTATATAGTAATTTTAGCTAATCAATAGAGTGTGGTAATAACGGTATTTATTATCTGCACTGAATTTATTTGTAGGTACAATATGGCACTTCTTGAGATTGTCGGCTTTACGTGCACAAGAAATACTTTTAATGTGTCATATTCTTTCATGGCACACGAGAACGTTGACCACTACGTATGGACATTGTATGAATTAGAGCACTTGTTCGATAAAATCAGAAAAAGCCCAACGTCGATAGTCACAGATCGAGATTTGGCTGAAGTTAAGGCTATAGCCCAAATGTTTCCCGATGCCTAACATCTGTTGTGTTGGGTGCATATACTAGCAAACTGTAAAGCTTATGCGCTTACTGTGACAGGTAATAGTGGTTTAGCAAATTCTTTCTCAAACCAATGTCGTGGATTGTTCAACTCCAAATCCCAGGATATCTTCTTACAACGGTTAAATGAAATGCGGGACACGTGGAAAGGTGGTCTGATGACATACCTTATGCAAACGTGGCTTGTGCCTTACCTACATCGTATTGTTAGGGCCTGGACTAATACCAATCTCTATTTAATCACCAGAACAACAAATAGGTAATTTACTTTGCGGTTTAGGAATTACTACATGCTACTCATACACGACATGATTTATTGATAATTATATTATGTTTACAGGGTTGAGGGGGCCCACTCTGTGCTGAAAGATTTCATCGATTCTTCTATTTGTGGCTTCAACACAATAGAAAAGAAGATCCATTGTTTTGATAGAAGATCAGGTTGCTGTTATGAGAGGATCCATGGAGATGGATCGAAATACGATCCTTGCGCATGTCAAAAAACTAAAACCACCTATGGACTGCCTTTTTCTCTAACTTACTAACAAGGTGTCAAAATTGTGTATAGATACAATATTGGGCACGATGGATAGGGTCTTGCACCCAAAATATGAATTTGACCCGACTGTTTGCAATGACCGTTGGTGGATAACAGTAAGAGGACTTCCATGTGCACACGATGTGTATGAAGCAATGATGACAAATACCCCGTTAAAGCCAAGTCAGATTCATCTTTTCTGGAAACAAGTTGTATGGGAAGGTGTTACGAAACATGCGCTCCCGCAAGACGATGTTCCCCTAATAACAAATGACCTACTATTCGAGGACTTGATGGGGGATATAAATGCTAGGAGGCTGAGCGTTGACCAAATCCACTGTATTAAAAGGGCATACAAAGACGGGACCATGCCTAGGAGGTCCTCACTGCATGAGTCTCCTACTAGCTCCATCAAATCAAATGAGAGGCCAAAGAAGGATTCAATGAGAAGGGATAAGACCTGGTTGGAGCATGCAGAAGAGAATACACATATCAATCCGTCCACCTCGATGAGCAGTTCAATATTAAAAGGTCGGGATAGTCAGAGCCAGCGTGAACGCCGTAAGCCATCAATAAGCGAAGTAGTGGTCGGGTCCGAGGATGACCAACCAGACATGCATTTAGGGGTCAATTTCGGCATCTGGAATGTGGACCCGTTTATGTTCATGTACATCACCAGTGCCTTGGACGTGGCGGGGGACGGTCACTGCGGTTATCGGGCACTTGCAACACTACTTGGGTTGCCCCAGAGCCAATGGAAGCAAATTCGAAGGGAGATGGCGATATAGTTGAAAACAAACATACAAGTATACAGTATAATCCATCCAATGGTCACACCACTGCCCGATCTGATCCATAACATCAACTATTCTGGAAACAATTATGGACTCCAACATTGGATGGAGATGCCGATGTGTGGCTTGATTTTTGCTACAAAATACCAAAAAGCTTTGGTGTTCTTGGCTTGGAATGGTGCGCACACTAGTCTCCCAATAATTTGCTACAACCGCAATGCGCTCCCTCCTACAGAGGTGCTTGCAGTGGCCTTAGTGGGAGCACGTAATCATTTTATACCGGTGAACTACATTGCCCTATCTTGTTTTAATTTTTTGTACTTAAAATCGTATATCTGTAAAGATGAGTTCATTTGTTTCAGGTATGGTTGGAGAGTGATGCGCCAATCCCTCCCATTGTGGCGTAGTGGAGAAAATTCCATCATCAAAGTGTTGATAATTGGGATCGTGCATTTCTTCCGCGTATTCAAGAGTTTCAAATATATCGTGCTGAAAATGATCGACCATCGGCCTAATTATATACATGTAATTTTGGGTAGTAATGTATAACTTTTACAAATTTATCAATTAAAATAGTTGGTAAAATTTTATTGTTTCACATTTTCTAACCCTACCCAAAGATGTTACATTTTTTTACAAAACTTTTCACGACTTAATCGGTTCCGCCCGATAACTATTTTGTTATTCTATTTTTTTCATTTGATGTATATATGTTATAGTTATAAATACTATATATATTAAATATAATTATACCTACTATCAAATTGGCTATAAAAACCTCGTTTTTACAACCGAATCCCATTCAACAATGGAAACAAGTATCCCTTCCCCCCCAGTACCACCCCAAATCAGCCTCCCACCACCGCCGGTCGCCTCCCACTGCCGCGCGCCTCCGACCACCGCGCGCCTCCCACCACCGCACACCTCCCAGTGCCGCGCGCCTCCCAGTGCCGTGCGTCTCCTAGTGTCGCCCACTGCCGCCCTTTGCTTTTTCCGGCTGCGGTCCTCCAATGCATGTAATATCCCATGTTCCCCAATGCATGCATCCCCCGATGTCCCCCAATGCATGCAGCCCCCGATGTCCCCCAATACATGCCTTAACCTACCCTATCCCTCTTCATTCTTCCCCTATATAAACCCCTTAGCCATAACTCAAATCCTCACATTTTCATTCTCTTCAATCCTCTCATAAGCTCTCTTTCATTCCTCTCTTTGTAGATTTTCTAAGTGTTTATAGTAGAAACTATGGCACGGACTCGAGGACGCATCAGTCTATGGGTATTTTACTATCTTCCTTACATAATTAATTTCTTTCATAATTTATGGGTCTTTTATATACATGATTTCTTTTCATTTATAATACAATACTACTGGTAAGATATGATTATTTATATATGCAATTTTTTACTTTCACAATATAATTGTAATTATATTATTGTAATTATATTATACATATTTATGTATATGCATTGTCTTTAGATATAATTATTGTTATTAACTACTTGTTCGATGACATCTCATATACTCTATTCACAATAATTACTACACCCTCCGATCGTAAATAAACGACGTTTTAGCCATTTGCACATATATTAAGGTTTACTTTAATACCCCTCTTTACTCTCTAAATATACCTATTATATATTCATTGGAAAATGGTGAAAAATTAAGTGACCTCTTTCAATAACTACGGTAGATGAATCTGTCCAATTATCCATCCTTTGGTTGTCTTAAATGATGGGGAAATTTCAATTTACAAGGCAAGGTATGTCAATTTTTTATGAAAAAGGCATGGAAAAAGGAGTAATAAACAGGAAAGAGTTGGTGAATTCATTCAACGACAAAGGAGTAATAATACAATACTACTTTTAAAGAGTTGGAGAATTCATTCAACGACAAAAAAACATGGAAAAAGGAGTAATAATACAATACTACTTTTAAACGTCGAGTATTTATATACATGCAACTTTTCTACATTCACAATAATACTTGTGTAACATCCCCAAATCTTAACCCATTTGAAAATGTATTACCGCCAGTGACCTCAGTGTTTCTTACCGAGATTACCCAAGGCTTTACCGTTTAAATACAATCATGAAATACAATGATACAAAATGATAACTTTATTCATATGAAACATGAGTCCCGGGATTACATCCCAATCCCGAATAGGACAAACACAGAGTTTAAACAAATACAGCGGAAGTCTTGATAAACAAATAACAGAGTAAATAAGTTACAGCGGAAGTCTTTTAAATATATTACAAACAAGGATCTTGACCACAATGGTCATCTCCCAAGGATCTCAACCTGATTAAAAGAAATTATTAAAAACATCGAAAAACCACCGTCGACTCCATAGTCCTTCTAGTCTTCTCATCTACACTCTATCTGATGTGCCGAATCGAACGGATGACACCAGCCCATATGCAGAGAACAATTTTCGTGGGTTAGTCAAATGAAAGACTATGCAAGGGTACAAAGCAGAGTGGTTCGAGTGATCGTAACCGTTTACTATCATTGTTCCTTGAATAATAACCGAAGGAACGATATATAACCCAGCACTTTCACGGAATAATATAACAATTAGATATGCACTGAAGAGAAGACTCCAACGGAATTGAGTCTTATAGGAAATTATGACAACTGTTTGAGAACATTCACAGAATCACACACCAAAGAGTTAAAAACTGACTAAGATGCTTCGGTTCACGACCAACCTCACCGCCTACAGCGAGTCCAGATTGGAAAGAGAACGTACTATGATCAAAGTCGAGACGAGCTTTCCTAGCTGCACTATAACTTAGCTGCACTACTCGCCGAAGGTTTATTAATCATGTGCACTCGGGCACACATCTTATTTAATTACAAAACACACTTTACTAAAACACGTTAATGTTATTAAGAGCGGCACAAAGCTTAAATCTCAGGGTGACAATTATGTCGACCCAAATTAACACAACACACAAACACACACACGAGACTTAACATTATTTCGAGAACAACGGAGTTATTATTACACAGGGTGATCTTACGTTCACCCAGATTGCACTGCCACAGTGCTTACACTTTAATTAACAGGGTGACAGTACGTCCACCCTAATTGCACTAGCTAAGTGCTTAATACACAGGACTGTAATTCATGCTCATCCAATGGCGCTTGCAAGGCGCTTAAAACACTTCAGTTCCTTAACGGTGGATAAGAAGCATAGGTCATGACCCTTAATTTATTATCCGGAAATTAACCCGAGGAGTATTACGATTTAAAGAAACGACAAATCCTTACTTGGATTAGCGTTCCTACGAACATTAAGTTATAAAGAAATGACTAATCCTTACTTGGATTACCGTTCCTACGAACACTCGTGTTAACTAAACAGTCTAACACAACAATTATTCACATTAAAGCCATCCAGGCAATCAACATAAACATAAAGATAATAGAAACGGCTAATCCTTACTTGGATTAGTTTTCCTATTAACCCACATGCTATTCTAGCATTAAGATTAAATTCACAACAATACCATCACGGTAATTATCACATATAATAGCGTTGTTCTAACACATATACAACCTATCATAACATTACTTTAATCACGTTTATTTATGAAATTAGTTCCCAAGCAAAACAACAGTTCACTCCAATTTAATTAACAATTAAATAATTGATAATTAATGAAACATGGAATGATTAAGCAAGAGCGAACCGCCACTTGCCTTAATCCGCAGAGTTGGAACAAGCCTAACGACGACGGAATTCCGGGCTCGACACGGGTATAGCTCCGACAGCACAACAACCTCCGAGTCAACCCACAAGAGAAACCCTAAGTTAGATCCGACATAAACACAGTACGAATCTAAAAACGACGAAAGAAATCGAAAGAAACAACGCCTCGACGACGACCACCAAAGCCAAAAGCCAAAGAGGCATTCTGGGCTCTGGCGGCGGTCTCCGTTCTTCACGGCGGTCGCCGCAGTTCATCATGGCGGGCACCGCGAAGAACACGGCGGTCGCCGTGAAGAACACGGCGGTCGCCGTGAAGAACTCCGACGACAGAAACGGCGAGAAAACTCACCCAAAACACGAGCGACTCGGCCTCCTTCGACTTGCTTTGGTTTCTAACCACCAAGGGCTACCAAAAGCTTCACAAAAGGCACACTGGAACACCACCAAACGACACCGGCGAAAGCTCCAGAATCCGACGAGGCAAGAACTCCGGCGAGGCACAATTTCGGGAGAGTTTGGGCTATGGAATGGGCTCCAATCCGACCTCCAAGCCTCTCCTTAAATAGCCAAGCAGAGGAGACACCATGATGGCCCTAGGACGAGACGCCACATGCCTACTTCTGCACTGCCAGAGGCTCGCCGACGACCATCGGGCAAAGACCTCCGGACAATGACGGCGGGCACCGTCATAAATGCGGCGGGCGCCGCCATAGGCCTGACGTCCCCAGCTAAAAGAAGACCCAGCCTGCTCCTCGAGCCTTGCGATGGCGGGCGCCGCCACTGTACGGCGGGCGCTGCCCTTGGCTTTGCCGCCTCCTCAGCTTTTAGACGAAAACGATATTAACCCGGGATGAAAATTATCGTACGCGAACTAGTATTAAAATCCAAAGCACGTCGTCTGTATATTATTTCACTGAGAAAAATATTACAGATACAGAGGACATTACAGAATGTCCTAAACTCTCTGAATTAAATCCAACGTACATAACGGGTACTCGGGAAAATTCTCAAAATTCCCAAAATAACCTTACAGAATTACGGGGTATCACATCACCTCCCCCTTAAAAGAAGTTTCGACCCCGAAACTTGCATTAAGCCAATGAGGATACTGCCTCAACACAAACCTTACTACCTGGATCCAATATCCTTAATCACTCCGTCCTTGAAATGGATCACATGAGATATTACTCTTAATTCCTTAGGACATCATACTGAAAATGATTCATCCGCCTCATTGCTTATGGCACAACTCACTTATGAGAGATAGCTCTTAATCTCTCCGAACATAACTCCACAAGTTCATCCTTATCCTTAAGAAATCTTGGGAGAACTCAATGTACGAGATAACGCTTACCACTGTACTCCTTAGATGCGTAGACAATTCTCCTTACTGAATCTTTTAATACCTCGGGATTATCGACACATCCCATCCTTAAACTGTAACCTTTCCTCTTACACAATGACTCCACAACTTAATCTTCCTCAAAGAGTTGCACCCAGCCTTTTAGATGACATACTCTATGAATGAAGAAGAATCTTAGGAATGGATTTAGCTTTAAACAGCAGAGTCGACCCTAGGGTTAACCATGTAGGGGACGAACCTTTAAGTTGCCCACAATACTCCACCACCATAAGTCTGATAGTCTTTATCCTTACTTGGTATAAGCTGTTCTCGACACTTACGAGGTTTCGTATGAACAACTAATTCGTAACGACAACGCATTCGGAAATTTTTCAAAACAAGGAGACACTTCATTACCATTAAACATTACATTAACTGTCAAAAGTTGCATAGACAGATCACAATGCTACGGAGATTACCGACACACGTCGTTACTCCTTAATCTTAAAGAAAGACTTAACACGATTACAACTTAATGGATCAGGGTTCTTCTTCGTTGGCTTGGCTCATTACAAAGAGTCGTTGCCCTTGGCTTGAAGACCCCATAGGCGCTTTGCCTTTATTATGAGCCATAGACTGCTCAGGAGCAGATGCCTCTGGCCTTGTGTTCTGTCCACCGCCAACATTTGACGCCTGATAAGACTGTATTGGTCCCTGACCCTTCAGTCTGCAGTATGCTTTTATATGGCCTTCTCTCCCACAATTATGACATACTCTCTTGTCCTTTTGGCAATTCAATTTTTTATGCCCAACTTCACCACAGTTGTGGCACTGAATTACTTCGCTGCTCCAACCTGAGCCTCTGGCAGAGTCAAACTGAGTCGTCTCGGTCTTAGCACGACCAGACTTCTCAAACTTGGTAGGCAATGCCGGTCGCTTGAATGAACCAACCGGGCGATCCTGTTGCCCACCTTTTCCCTTAACTTGCTTCTCCCGCTTATGGGCAGACTCCACCAATGTGACCTCTGTCTTGTAGGCTGCGTCCACATATTGTTCTAACGTAGAACATCCATGACGCAACATTAGAGGCTTGATCTATGGATTCATCCATCCATGGAAGTACCAGATCTTTTGCTCCTCGGTTGACACCTCAGGTCCAGCGTACTGTAACAAGTGATTAAACTTAGCTGCGAGCTCAGTCACCTTTAACCCATCAGTCTGCGGGTATAGAAATTCCTTATGCTTCTCCTCCCTCATAGCATGGGAAAAGAAACGGTCAGTCATTTTGGTTTTGAACATGCTCCAATTAAGCTCGGGATGGTCAGCCAGACCGGTGCTCTCCCACCATTCGCTAGCCACATCCTTGAGTTGAAGGGAGGCGATGTGCACTTTCTCAGCCTCAGTGCAATTAATGTTCCGGAGCAACCGTTCCATATGTGAGAACCAATAGGTCACCCTGACTGGTTCTCCAGTACCGTCATAGCTGTCGGGCCTCATTGAACTCACGACTTTTAATGCCTGACCGTAAGTCCCCCTGTTCCTGGCAACATTGATCTGAGGTACTTGCTCCACTGACTCCTCAACTTCAGGAATAGCCTGAGGAACTGGACCACCTTGTGCTTGTGGTGCAACTGGTCGCATAACGTCTGTGATTGCTTGCATGACAATTCCTCGAATTGCCTCAACTACTGCAACATCAAACATCATCGGTGCGTTGGGCTGATCTTGACCATTGCCTCTCGGGTTATTGTCAGAAGAAGCCTCGTGCTCTTCCTCTTGATTAGCGGTGCTCCTCAGATTCAACCTTGGTTCAGCACCAGCATGGGCTGTGTTTCTTGTGTTCACCATCTGTTTACCGATCAAATTCCAAGGATTTTATCACATTAGTATCATTCTGATATACTTATTGTAATAAAATCAACTTTAGAATAGATCAACTTGGTAATTTCTATTGATGAACTCAAACCGAGTTACTAGGTTCTACAATCTTAACTCAAAGCGAGGGAACTGAGAATTCAAGCCTTATTGGGTATGGCGAAACCACCTTGGCTTCTCCCGGGTTCCTCTGAAGAGAACATAATGCACCCATATCTTACGGGGCAACGAAGAAGGAATTAGTCTTTCTAGATATAGAAGCAAGCTTACTATATCAGATTGTATAGAAGACATGACTATGAACGGTGTTTTCAAATTCTTTTCACTTTGAAAATTCAGAGTCCTTTGAAAACACTTTTCAATTAAAATGAGTAAATGGTTTTCAAATATCCAACCCGTTTTAAAACCTGGCTCTGATACCACAACTGTAACTCCCCCAAATCTTAACCCATTTGGAAAGGTATTACCGCCAGTGACCTCAGTGTTCCTTACCGAGATCACCCAAGGCTTTACCGTTTAAATACAATCATGAAATACAATGATACAAAATGATAACTTTATTCATATGAAACATGAGTCCCGGGATTACATCCCAATCCCGAATAGGACAAACACAAAGTTTAAACAAATACAGCGGAAGTCTTGATAAACAAATAACAGAGTAAATAAGTTACAGCGGAAGTCTTTTAAATAAATTACAAACAAGGATCTTGACTACAATGGTCATCTCCCAAGGATCTCAACCTGATTAAAAGAAATTATTAAAAACATCAAAAAACCACCGTCGACTCCATAGTCCTTCTAGTCTTCTCATCTACACTCTATCTGATGTGCCGAATCGAACGGATGACACCAGCCCACATGCAGAGAACAATTTTCGTGGGTTAGTCTAATGAAAGACTATGCAAGGGTACAAAGCAGAGTGGTTCGAGTGATCGTAACCGTTTACTATCATTGTTCCTCGAATAATAACCGAAGGAACGATATATAACCCGACACTTTCACGGAATAATATAACAATTAGATATGCACTGAAGAGAAGACTCCAACGGAATTGAGTCTTATAGGAAATTATGACAATTGTTTGGGAACATTCACAGAATCACACACCAAAGAGTTAAAAACTGACTAAGATGCTTCGGTTCACGACCAACCTCACCGCCTATAGTGAGTCCAGATTGGAAAGAGAACATACTATGATCAAAGTTGAGACGAACTTTCCTAGCTGTACTATAACTTAGCTGCACTACTCGCCGAAAGTTTATTAATCATGTGCACTCGGGCACACATCTTATTTAATTACAAAACACACTTTACTGAAACATGTTAATGTTATTAAGAGCGGCACAAAGCTTAAATCTCAGGGTGACAATTATGTCGACCCAAATTAACACAACACACAAACACACACACGAGACTTAACATTATTCCGAGAACAACGGAGTTATTATTACACAGGGTGATCTTACGTTCACCCAGATTGCACTGCCACAGTGCTTACACTTTAATTTACAGGGTGACAGAACGTCCACCCTAATTGCACTAGCTAAGTGCTTAATACACAGGACTGCAATTCATGCTCATCCAATGGCGCTTGCAAGGCCCTTAAAACACTTCAGATCCTTAACGGTGGATAAGAAGCATAGGTCATGACCCTTAATTTATTATCCGGAAATTAACCCGAGGAGTATTATGATTTAAAGAAACGACAAATCCTTACTTGGATTAGAGTTCCTACGAACATTAAGTTATAAAGAAACGACTAATCCTTACTTGGATTAGCGTTCCTACGAACACTCGTGTTAACTAAATAGTCTAACACAACAATTATTCACATTAAAGCCATCCAGACAATCAACTTAAACATAGAGATAATAGAAACGGCTAATCCTTACTTGGATTAATTTTCCTATTAACCCACATGCTATTCTAGCATTAAGATTAAATTCACAACAATACCATCACGGTAATTATCATATATAATAGCGTTGTTCTAACAGATATACAACCTATCATAACATTACTTTAATCACGTTTATTTATGAAATTAGTTCCCAAGCAAAACAACAGTTCACTCTAATTTAATTAACAATTAAATAATTGATAATTAATGAAACATGGAATGATTAAGCAAGAGAGAACCGCCACTTGCCTTAATCTGCAGAGTTGGAACAAGCCTAACGACGATGGAATTCCGGGCTCGACACGGCTATAGCTCCGACAACACAACAACCTCCGAGTCGACCCACAAGAGAAACCCTAAGTTAGATCCGACATAAACACAGTACGAATCTAAAAACGATGAAAGAAATCGAAAGAAACAACGCCTCGATGACGACCACCAAAGCCAAAAGCCAAAGAGGCATTCTGGGCTCTTGCGGCGGTCGCCGTTCTTGGCGGCGGTCGTCGGAGTTCATCACGGCGGGCGCCGTGAAGAACACGGCGGTCGCCGTGAAGAACTCCGATGACAGAAACGGTGAGAAAACTCACCCAAAACACGAGCGACTCGGCCTCCTTCGACTTGCTTTGGTTTCTAACCACCAAGGGCTACCAAAAGCTTCACAAAAGGCACACTGGAACACCACCAAACGACACCGGCGAAAGCTCCAGAATCCGGCGAGGCAAGAACTCCGGCGAGGCACAATTTCGGGAGAGTTTGGGCTATGGAATGAGCTCCAATCCGACCTCCAAGCCTCTCCTTAAATAGCCAAGCAAAGGAGACACCATGATGGCCCTAGGACGAGACGCCACATGCCTACTTCGGCCCTGCCAGAGGCTCGCCGGCGACCATCGGGCAAAGACCTCCGGACAACGATGGCGGGCGCCGCCATAGGCCTGGCGTCCCCAGCTAGGAGAAGACCCAGCCTGCTCCTCGAGCCTTGCGACGGCGGGCGCCTCCACTGTACGGCGGGCGCCACCCTTGGCTTTGCCGCCTCCTCAGCTCTTAGATGAAAATGATATTAACCCGGGATAAAAATTATCGTACGTGAACGAGTATTAAAATCCAAAGCACGTCGTCTGTATATTATTTCACTGAGAAAAATATTACAGATACAGAGGACATTACAGAATGTCCTAAACTCTCTGAATTAAATCCGACGTACATAACGGGTACTCGGGAAAATTCTCAACATTCCCAAAATAACCTTACAGAATTACGGGGTATCACAACTTGCCCATTTTTTATAATAATATTCATTTGTTATTATATGGTTTTAGAGTTCTTTAACAACCAGATTGGGCTTGGGGAGTGGGTCACGACACATGCACGAGCGAGGGATCACACAATCCGCTCGCAGAGAGAACGAAATCAGAAGAACGGAAGTCGTTGACGAGGAAACGAATTTGGGACACCAAAATGAGGAAACGGGTGTCCGCGCGGAAGACGAGGATGTGTCCTACCATTCCGCCTCCGGTCATGCCAATACTACAGGTCCGTCCCCCAGACGAAGCTTCTCTGGAAAAACTGGTCGGTCAGGAAGTGGGCCTTCATCTTCTAGGTTACGCCCGTCAGCTAGTGCACGATACTACTCTCCGGCTGATAATGTACCTGCACCGATGGAGCTTGACGGATATGGCGGTGGACCTATAAATCTTACACTGCTCAGGAATTTCGATACCCACATTGCCAGATTTATGTGGAAGAGTACTGATAAGAATTACGTAAGTTGACATATTACATCCTTACCATATCCAATCATTCAAGTATACAAAATGTATTAATTTTCACTTGTTGTTGCAGGTCCAAAAAGTACTTAAACCAGACGGAAGGTCTAACGGACTAGTGCCGTGGAAGGAAGAAGTGATCCCACATGGGCAATGGTTCGTACGAGCAAGAAAAAGCGGGCTGACTAGGCTGTTGTCCCTAGAGTGGAAAACAATGGATTGGGTCTTGATTTCGGCGTTCGTAGAGCGTTGGCACCCCGAAACGAACAACTTCCATTTTCGATGGGAGGAGATTACCATAACGCTCCATGATGTGTACAAAATTATGGGGTTGGAGATTGACGGCATGCCTCTGGTCCAAACAATGATAGAAGAAGAATTGTTTTCCATCCTCGGTTGTGTGTATAACTTCAATGAACAAGAGATGGCTAGAAATAAAACCAACGGTGGTTTTGTCGTAAGTGAAACCAACGGTGGTTTTGTACACCAAGATATTGTCGCATCTGGATTTTTGGCGGTTCTCATAGGATGCACCCTCTTCCCTGGCAAGTCTGCGAGCAAGATAAATCTCAATTTATTTGAAGTTGTACTAGACATCGATTCGACACGAGACTATGCATGGGGTGCAACAACCCTTGCCTACCTATACCGACAATTAGGTATGGCAAGCCGTAGAGATGCAAAACAAATATCTGGTTGTTTGATGCTTCTCCACGTAAGTATCCAAATCTCTTAATATTGTCATCTATTATTATTATTATAAATCTATTAGTTACCAATTTTCGTGTAGAACTGGATTTGGAGCTACTTCCCCAAGTTTAGGGGTCATCTTTCTCAAGAAATGGCCAGCATGAAAGATTGTTGAGCTGCAGCTTGGGATGAGCGTCGATCGTCTAAATTGCTAGGTTGTGACAGGATAGAGGGTATGAAGCGGGAGCTCGACTTAGTAGCCCTTGACGAGGTACTACAAATTTTGATATATTGCTTTATTCTAAATTCATATTTTTATGCAATGCACACTAAATGTTTTTTTACAAGTAAATTGGGTGCTATGGAAGGGCATTGATTTCAATGATGAATTCAAGATTTCCATGTACAGAGGCACCCTGAATTTCCTCACTTTTGACAAACCGTACATGCCTGATCGGGTTACTCGTCAGTTTGGTCATGTTTAAGGAGTGCCTCAAGACCCAATTCGGCCTCACTCTGTTACACGAAAACTTGATCTGATCAAGTACGAAGCCTTGTTTAGCAGTGATGACGACCATTGGGAGGAACGGTTGAGCTACCTCTACCCAATAATGGAGCTAACCAAATGTCATAATGCATGGGATGTGACATATGACTATATGGACTGGTTTACGAAGCATTATCACCCCTTCCTTGATTACAGACCCCCTGCACTACTGGCAGAAGGTGTCGCACGGCCCGTACCTCTTGCCCTCAATGCAGTGAGAGTATGTAACCATATTGTTTTATAATTATTTTATTAAATAATATATCATCTAATATTTTATTATATTGATTTTGTGATGACAGCGTATGAACCAAGTGGAAGGTATCATACGGGATGAAATGGACATGATTAACAGCTTCGAGGAATCGCATCCATTGAAGCGGACACTTATGAAGATTTATGAAATGGTGACAAATGAGGTCGTCCCAGTGCCAGTTTTTCCGACGCAAGCTTCTCAAAACCAAGGCTATGCTCCAGCTCGCAATAGTGATTTCGGGACACAACGCCAATCACCACCAGGTCCAAGCTCAAGGGAGGGATACCAAGCTCACTCATTTCAAGGTCATGACTTAGGGCCACAGTTTCAGGCTGCTTCTTTCAGGACAGAATCTCAAGCTCTATACTTTTAGTATGGACAACAAGATCCTAACTTTGGGTTTTCCTCATTCGGGGTCGAATCCCAACCCCCCGCATTCAGGTCAGGAACCCTACCCCCCGCATTCGGGTCAGGATCCCACCCCCCCGCATTCAGGTCAAGTTCCCAACCCCCTGCTTTCGGGGTCGGATCCCAAGCTCCAGGCTATGACACATTTAATCAAGACCAAATGGTGGGTTTTACATCATTACTTGGATCATCATCATATCCACATGACTACCCTTTTTCGTATGGGGAAGGGTTCAGAGAAGGGTACGGAGGAGGTTATAATAGAGACAATTAAATAGGTTTATATTAAGTCTTTTATTAAGAAGTTATTTATGCTAATTGTCTTTTCGGAGAAGGACAATATGAAGTTATTTATGCTGAATAATAATGATTTCAATTTTACTTTTAAATTCTTGCAAGTTACATATTTTTCATATAACTTTAACAATATTTATTAATATTCGATATTTTTTAAATATCGAAGAAGAACCCGACTCGACCTAAATCCGACCCGAACTCAACCCAAAAATTTGTATGACTCGATTGATCCAAACCCGATCCGCCCAATCTAGTTTACGTATAATTTTACGGGCTACTTGTATACTGATTACCACATCCGCCACCATCCAGCGCCATCCACCGCCGGCATCCACCGCCACGCGACATCCACCGCCACACGGACTGCAGGTGCAATTTGCACTCTACAACCTGGTGCAAGTATGATCGGGGTCAGCCACACTTTGACGGATTTTTGTAAATAATGCCATTATAATAATCAAAGCACTCTTCTCAAAATCAATCAAAGAACAATACAATATAGTAAAACAATGAGTCAGTTGAAGCACTTTCGAGAAATTTTTGAAAAAAATTGGGATCTTTAAAGCACTTGTTTTATCATAATGAGTCAGCTAAATCACTTGTTTTATCATACAATATAGTAACAACGTTGTTATTTTTTGAAACACTTCAAAATCTTGTGGTGTTTGGTTGTCCGTGTGTCATGCTTTAAAGCACTTAGTTTTTTAGCATAAATTATGCAGATCGTCAAGCTTTCATAAAAAGTTGGATTGCATTGACAAATCATACTTGTTAGAACCTTGATGTTCTCTTTGGTTTTGATGATGATAAACACCCTTAGGTTTTATGGTTTATATTGTTCCTATGAGTTTCAGGTTTAATGAAAGAATTAGGGAACAATGAAAATCAAGTGAAGAAGAGAAAACAGAGGAGTGAAAAGGAACATTGTGTAAACAAGGTACAATTATGCTGATACAAATTGAAGATGTGAAGTGCGTGAAGAGTTTATACAAGGAAACAATTATACAAGGAAACATCGGATAAGGAACAATGCTGGAAAGCACGGATTGCTTAGCTGTTACCTAGCGTAGACTGCTATTTATGGAAACAAGATTTGAATATCTACTTGAAGGAAGAAGTCATCATTAGCGTGTCTTAGGAAACTTTTTTGTATGGAAACTATGAGTTTATAAGCTGGAAAGTTTAGTTTAGGAAGAAACCTTTCACTGTTACCTTATATGGCAGGTTGCTAACTATTTGGTAATTGGGTAAGAGATATTTGCAAACACTATAAATAGATGAGGATACCTTAGGAAAATGTATCTTAACTACCACAACCGAAGCATACGAAGAGCTTATTGCGAGTTGAGATCAGAAGATCCAAAGGCAAGGTACGGGTTGTAATACCCCTCATTTTAGTAAGGGTATTTGGGTAATTTCCCAACCCTCGTTCTGTATTTGTGATGTGTTTGGCGAAATTCGGAATTTCTGTAACTCGTATAATCTCTGTAACAATTCTTTGAGCGTTATAATATACATTCGATGTATTATTGAGGCTGGGAATATTTTTATGGATACGAATATTCAATGTTGGGGATGAATCCACGTGTAAAACCTTTCCCAGAGGTCCCGGATGTGCGAGTGGCATTTCCGCGACCGCGGAAGAATTTCCGCGATCACGGAAACCTGTTCATCGTCTTCTTTCAGAAGCTCGGCGTTTCGCCGGTTCGGAGGCCGCCATTACGCCGGGGGGAGGCCGATCGATTCGTTTGGCCGACGTTACTCCCCTTCTCACCCTATAAATAGGGCCTTCAGCACTCGGATTCTCCATCCACAGTGCTCTCGATCTCTCCTTCGTTCTCTCGTTTCCTTGTCGCCGGAGTTCGTGCCATCGTCGGAAGCTTGGCGGAGTTCTCGCCGGAATTGGTGGTGTTCCCCTAGTGCCTTGGAAGCCTGGAGTTGTAGAATCATTGTTCGAAGCCGAGGAGCATCATCGTCGTAGTCTTTCGGTGAGCCTTGTGCCGATTTAGGGCCGCGTTAGGGAGGGATCCGCGATCGCGGATATGAACACCGCGACCGCGGATGGTGCCCAGAAATCCACGACCGCGGAATCCAAAACCGCGACCGCGGCTTGCCTTAGCAAGCGTGATCATGGCTATGGACGAGCCGGTCACGGATGGGACACTCGTTCCTTTTGTTTCCGTTCGTTTCTTTAGATTCGTATTATTATTCGTATCGAATCTAACCTAGGGTTTCGTCGTGGGTTCGTTGTCGTCGTAGGAATCCGTAACCGGATTCCGTTTCTAGTTCCAAGATACCGGGAACCCGACAATCTACGTTTGTCTCGATTAAGGCAAATGGCGGTTCGCACTTGCTTATCATTCCATGTTTTCGTTAATTATCAATTATTTTAATTGTTAATTAAATTGGGATGAAGTGTTATTTTCGTTTGGGGAACAGATTTTATAAATGTGTGATTTAAAATGCGATTTTATTATAGGTTGTATATACTGCTAGAAACAACGCTATTATATCTGTTATTACCGTGATGGTATTGTTGTGGACTTTATGTGCAAACTTAATATATAGTTAGAACGAGTATTCGTAGGAACGCTATGTATCTCATTGCGAGTACTGGCTGTTTCTTTATAACCGTGGTGCATAGGATGTCCAAGCCCTAACACCCTTCCCTGGTCATGACCTACCACTATCCGAGTATAGGGGTGGTGCACACAGCTGGTGCCAAACATTCGGGAAATGCTCCCAAGATATCTCTCGTATCGAGATGATATATTTATATGATAAAAGCTGTAACGTGAATATACATTTTGGAATTAAATAAGATAAGTGCGATTATGAACATAATTAATATACCCTCGGGCGAGGAGTACAACGTGGAAACCGCCCGGACTTCGATTAAAGTAAGTCCTCCTTCCAAATCTGAATTCGCATTGCGCGGTGAGGTTGGTCGTGGACCCAAATGGTCAAGTCATTTTAAACGCTTGTGTGAAATTATAACGTTCCCAAACACTTTTCATACTTTCCGATAATACTCGATCTTTTGGAGTCTTCTCTTCATACGTTCCCATAAGACTCGATCTTTTAGAGTCTTCTCTTGTTCATACTGTTTCGTATATTTCCGTAGGAGTGTTGAGGTTCACTGTCGTCATCGGTTATTATTCGAGAAACGACATGTATAGCCTAATACGACTACTTAGAACCTTTCTGTTTTACCCTTGCATAGTCTTTCATTAGACTAACCAACCAGTTTATTTCCCTTGCATGGTTGGCTGGTGTCATCCGTCTCATACGGCACATCAGGAAAACTTCCCTTCAGTGAAGGCTAGTATGCGACGATGAAGGCAGATGGTGTTTTTAAGAGTTTTCTCAAGGTTGAAGATCCTAGGCGTGTGATCGCACTGATCAAGACCATTATGAAATTTATTAAAAGACTTTCGCTGTATTGAAACAATTCCGTATTTGGTCGTATTTGACATTTACAGATGTAATTTTTGACGATGGTTTGAATAATATATGAGTATTTAATAAAGTTTTGTATTGGTATATTATTGTTATAAAATGTTTAAGCCTTGGGTGACCCCAGATGTGTAATCCGAGGTCACTGGCGGTAATACTTTCAAGGAAATATTTGGGGGTGTTACAGATTTGGTATCAGAGCCAAAAGTTTTTAAAACGGGTTGGGTTTCAAATCGTTTTACCTAAAACAAATTTTTTATACACCGTTTACCCGCTCGTATTGTGAAAAGTTATTGGTTAAATCCAAAAGTTGAAAGTTTTGAATAAAATCGCACTAGAGTAAGAGGTGCATTTTCAAATCTCTGTCATTCAAGTCGTGCCTTCTTTCCAGTCTGATATAGTAAGTTCGCTTCTATATTTAGAAAGACTAATCCTTTCTCGTCGCCTTTTTCAGGTCATGGGCGCAATCGTTTCTCAACTTTGGAACAAGAAGGAAGCCGAGGTGGTTCCTCCATCTCTAGTCAGGTTTGAGTTCCCGGTTCCCCCTCAGTGCTTTGAGGTCGGGGAGCCAAGTTGTCCACCCGAGGAGGTGAAGACTGTGCTCGATGAGTCGATAGTGTTGGTGTCTGACGGGGCCAGAGTTCCCGAGGTGGAGCCTGAAGCAGACCCGAGGGAGGACACCGAAGAAGAGGAGGAGCCGTCAGAGTACCTTGGAGGGTACTACGATGACGACTTCGAGGTAGAAGAGGATCCAGAGGAAGACCCGGAAGAGGAGGATCCGGAGGAGGAGGACCCTGAGGAGGATCTCGAGGAGTATGGCTACGACTTGGAGAACCATCTGGAGGACAAGAAGGACCCGGGGATGCAGTTCATTTTCCAGAGTCCAGTGTTACCAACTGAGGAGGAGTATACGCCGGTGTCCCCTGCCACTTGGGAGCCACTTGGGATTTCGGGTACCGTCAGGAGGAGAAGTGGGCCGCTGGATGCATCAGAGGACCCGCAGATTATCCCTACTCCGAGGAGGCCGATGGTGAGTCCTACTTCACAGCATGTGCTTCATCAGAGTGAGATGGCTTCCTCTGAGGTGCGTCGCCAGGTGGATGAGGCGGTCGAGCGTGCTCGAATGAGGGCAAGGTCTTGGGAGGCGATGGGTACACCGAGGGTGGTCCCGACCCAATAGACCAGGCCTAGGCCCCGAGTGCTCGTTGAGCGCATGGAGGAGTGGACGAATGCCTTGTATGACATGGAGGAGAGGACATACGAGATGAAACTCGGTCTCTCCCGAATGCTTGGGGACATCCACGAGCTCTAGGAGTACATCCGACATGCAAAGTTGCTACTCAACCCTCAGTCCGAGGTGAACAGGGCAGGCTTTCAACTAGGGTTTCTTGAAGAGTTTTGCTACCCACCAGGATCTGACGGGGCAGGGCCAAGTGTTCCCGTGTCTAGAGAAAGACCGAGGATACCGAGGCCTAGAGATGAGCCGTGTCCTCCGGGCCCAAGTAGGTCGAGGAGTCCGACACCAAACCATGAGGATAGACCCCTTTCGAAGAGGATATGTATGAGGGCCACTGGGTATAGGAAACTTTTCAGGGCACCATGATGTAGGCCAGTGTTGAGCTTCAGTGTTTTCTTTTTCTAGTCATTTCGTTTCGTTTCGTTATAGTTGTAGCCTCCTGGCAATTTTGTCTTTTTGCTTGGGAGGGCTTTTCTATGTATAACTTATCAGACTCAGTTTTAGTTCTATCATCAATGAAAAGTTTACCAGTTTGATCTATTCCGAGTCAATTTTATACGTTGTGCATATTAAACTAATATTAATGTTGTGAAATACTTGGGAATTGATCGGTAAACAGATGTTGAATACAAGAAACACCATTCGTGAGGACTGTGTGAGTAAGCTAGGCTTAGTGTGCAATGAGGCTTGTGAGCTTTCGTAGTAAATCTTCCCAATGGTGAGCAGTTGGTGGGAACCAAGCGTCTGTCAGAATTTCCAATTACCATTCAGGGTAGGAAGTTCGAAGCAGATTTGATCTGTATAGCCATGGCTCCATACGAAATTATTCTCGGGATGGATTGGCTGACGCGTCATGGGGCAGTAATCGATTTTAGCTCAAGGACTGTGATAGTGTCATCCGGGGGCCAGTTTGTATGCAAGTTTAAGGGTCGTAATGACGCTGATAACGGCAAGCTCATTAATGCGATGGCTGCGTGTAAGCTACTTCGACAAGGTTGTATCGGGTACCTGTGCTATCTGGATAAGCCCAAGAGAGATGAGACTTCAGTTCTTGATGTTCCAGTCATCTGCGAGTTTCCGAATGTCTTTCCGGAGGAGATTCTCGGGTTACCCCCGAATTGTCACGTGGAGTTCACCATTGATCTCGAGCCGGGTACCGCGCCGATTTATAAGGCACCGTATCGGATGACTCTACCTGAGATGCAAGAGGTGAAGAAGCAACTCGAGGACCTTCTTGAGAAAGGATACATAAGGCCGAGTGCATCGCCTTGGGGTGCTCCGGTCTTGTTTGTCAAGAAGAAGGATGGTTGGTTTCGACTTTGTATCGACTATCGTGAGTTGAACAAGGTCACGATCAAGAATAAGTATCCGTTGCCTAGGATTGATGATCTGTTGGATCAACTGCAGGGAGCAAAAGTCTTTTCCAAGATCGATCTGAGATCTGGTTACCATAAGCTCAGGATTCGTGAGAAAGATATTCCGAGGACTGCTTTTCGGATGAGGTATGGGCACTACGAGTTCGTAGTCATGCCATTTGGGCTTACTAATGCTCCGGCAGTCTTCATGGGCCTGATGCATCGATGTTTCCACCAATATCTGGATAAATTCGTGGTGGTCTTCATCAACGATATTCTGATCTATTCCCCGAGTGAGGAAGCTCACGAGGAACATCTTCAGATCACCTTGTCAGTCCTTAGACAGAATCAGCTGTATGCGAAGTTGTCTAAGTGTGACTTTTGGATCAAGGAAGTGGCTTTCTTAGGCCATGTGATCAATGAGGATAGGGTTATGGTCGATCCCCAGAAGATTGAAGCGGTAGCCAACTGGAGGCGGCCTCAGAATGTGAAGGAGGTGCGCAGTTTCTTGGGACTTGCAGGATACTACAGATGGTTCGTGGAGGGATTTTCTAAGATCGCTCTACCCATGACCGGCTTGCTCCACAAGGTCCATAAGAAGTTTGTCTGGGACGACAAGTGCGAGGCCAGTTTTTAGAAGTTGAAGAGGTGTCTGACCTCTGCACCGGTTTTGGCGCTATCGGAAGGAACCGATGGTTATATGGTCTATAGTGACGCTTCAAAGCATGAGTTAGGATGTGTACTGATGCAATAAGGGAAGGTTATTGCGTACGCATCTCATCAGTTGAAAACCTATGAGGCAAACTATCCGACGCATGATCTAGAGTTAGCGGCTGTGGTTTTCGTGTTGAAGATTTGGAGGCACTATCTCTATGGTGTTAGGTGCCAAGTCTTCAGCGATCATAATAGTCTCAAGTATGTGTTCACTCAGAAGGAGTTGAATATGAGACAACGTCGCTGGTTAGAGCTACTCAAAGACTACGACATCGAGTTGTTGTATCATCCGGGCAAGGCTAACTTGGTGGCCGATGCATTGAGCCGAAAGACGCCGCACGAGACTGTAGTAGCTCTACTCACTGCTTAGACCAAGCTAAGCCAAGGATTGTGCGAGATTGACGTCTTGTACGATCATCGTCGAGGATGCATGAGTATGTTGGAGATTCAGGCTATGCTACTAGACCAGATCAAGGAAAGGCAGGTTGATGATGTGGTCTTGGTGAAGTTAAGCAGTGAAGTGATGGATTGGAAAGCTCCCGGATTCGTGATTCAGGAGGATGGATCACTCTGGTTTCAGGACCGGATTTGTGTGCCTGACGTGGATGGCCTTCGCCAGTTAGTGATGAAGGAGGCCCATTCGTCAACTTATTCTGTACATCTAGGCTCCAGTAAGATGTACAAAGACCTCAGAAAGAAGTTCTGGTGGCCTAATATGAAGTGGGATGTAGCAGAATTTGTGGCGAAATGCTTGACTTGTCAGAAGGTCAAGATTGAACACCGTAGACCAGGTGGTGAATTGCTACCTCTCCCAGTGCCAGAGTGGAAGTGGGAGGATATTGCTATGGACTTCGTCACGGGGTTGCCGAAGACTCAGAATCAAAAGGATGCTATATGGGTGATCATTGACAGGCTCACGAAGAGTGCTCACTTCGTGGCTATCAAGTCGACATGGGGAACCCATAAGCTATCAGAAGTTTTCCTACATGAGATTGTCCGTTTGCATGGTACACCAAAAACCATTATATCGGATCGTGATGGCCGATTCATGTCGAGATTCTGGAAAGAACTCCACAAGGCCATGGGAACCGAATTGAGGTTCAGTACTGCGTTTCATCCTCAGACGGATGGACAGTATGAGAGGACCATCCAGACACTGGAGGATATGCTAAGAGCTTGCGTACTTGATCGTCCGACTAGTTGGGAGAATAACTTAAGTCTGATTGAATTCACGTACAATAATAGCTGGCATTCTACCATTAAGATGACTCCATTCGAGGCATTGTACGGTCGGAGGTGCAGATCTCCAATTTGTTGGGACAAAAATGCCGACAAGGTTTTGCTCGGACCAGAGTTAGTCGAAAGGACTGCCTTGGACATTGCTTTGATCAGACAGAGGATGTTGACAACTCAGAATCGACAGAAGTCTTACGCAGATCTGAAGCGCAGGAATGTCGAGTTTGAGGTAGGTGACAAAGTGTTTGTCAGGGTGTCGCCATCCAAGGGTGTGTTCATGTTCGGCAAGCGTGGGAAGCTTAACCCTCGCTACGTGGGACCGTTTGAGATCCTTGACAGAGTGGGGACTCTAGCGTATCGTTTAGCATTGCCGCCATCGGCGCATCCCGTGCATAACGTGTTCCACGTGTCTTTGCTGAGAAAGTACATGCCAGATGTGTCTCATGTGCTGAGTTATGAGGACATCGAGATTCAGGTAAATGGTACCTAGGAGGAGATACCTGTGCGTATTCTCGAACGTCGCGAGAAGCACTTGCGGAACAAGGTGGTACCATTAGTACGGATTCTTTGGTCCAAGTCTGGATCTGAAGAGGTTACTTGGGAAACCTGGGAGACTGAGGCTGATATACTTAGTCGTTTTTCCGATCTATTTTTGGCCTAGTTTCGGGGTCGAAACCTTTTTTAAGGGGGCGGTGATGTAATATCCCGTATTTTGTTGTTGTTGTTTTCGGCCAAGTTTCGGGGTCGAAAATTTTCTTTAAGGGGGTAGTGATGTAATACCCCTCATTTTAGTAAGGGTATTTGGGTATATTCCCAACCCTCGTTCTGTATTTGTGATGTGTTTGGTGAAATTCGGAATTTCTGTAACTCGTATAATCTCTGTAATAATTCTTTGAGCGTTATAATATAGATTCGATGTATTATTGAGGCTGGGAAATTTTTTATGGATATGAATATTCAGTTTTAGGGATGAATCCACGTGTAAAACCTTTCCCAGAGGTCCCGGATGCGCGAGTGGCATTTCCGCGACCGCGGAAGAATTTCCGCGATCGCGGAAACCTGTTCATCGTCTTCTTCCAAAAGCTCGGCGTTTCGCCGGTTCGGAGGCCGCCATTACGCCGGGGGGAGGCCGATCGATTCATTTGGCCGACGTTACTCCCCTTCTCACCCTATAAATAGGGCCTTTAGCCCTCGTATTCTCCATCTACAGTGCTCTCGATCTCTCATTCCTTCTCTCGTTTCCTTGTCGCCGGAGTTCGTGCCATCGTCGGAAGCTTGCCGGAGTTCTCTCCGGAATTGGTGGTGTTCCCCTAGTTCCTTGGAAGCCTGGAGTTGTAGCATCATTGTTCGAAGCCGAGGAGCATCGTCGTCGTAGTCTTTCGGTGAGCCTTGTGCCGATTTAGGGCCGTGTCAAGGAGGGATCCACGATCGCGGATATGAACACCGCGACCGCGGATGGTGCCCAGAAATCCGCGACCGCAGAATCCAAAACCGTGACCGCAGCTTGCCTTAGCAAGCGCGATCGTGGCTTTGGATGAGCCGGTCACGGATGAGACCCTCGTTCCTTTCGTTTCCGTTCGTTTCTTTAGATTCATATTATTATTCGTATCGAATCTAACCTAGGGTTTCGTCGTGGGTTCGTTGTCGTCGTAGGAATCCGTAACCAGATTCCGTTTCCAGTTCCCAGATACCTGAAACCCGACAATCTACGTTCTTCTCGATTAAGGCAAGTGGCGGTTTGCTCTTGCTTATCATTCTATGTTTTCGTTAATTATCAATTATTT
Source organism: Rheum nobile (assembly GCA_027886185.1). Classification (NCBI taxonomy): domain Eukaryota; kingdom Viridiplantae; phylum Streptophyta; class Magnoliopsida; order Caryophyllales; family Polygonaceae; genus Rheum; species Rheum nobile. Next base: position 1,026,956 of record WOAB01000652.1, on the reverse strand, counting down.
TAATTGTTAATTAAATTGGGATGAAGTGTTTTTTCGTTTGGGGAACATATTTTATAAATGTGTGATTTAAAATGCGATATTATTATAGGTTGTATATACTGCTAGAAACAACGCTATTATATCTATTATTACCATGATGGTATTGTTGTGGACTTTATGTGCGAACTTAATATATAGTTAGAATGAGTATTCGTAGGAACGCTATGTATCTCATTGCGAGTACTGGCTGTTTCTTTATAACCGTGGTGCGTAGGATGTCCAAGCCCTAACACCCTTCCCTGGTCATGACCTACCCCTATCCGAGTATAGGGGTGATGCACACAGCTGGTGCCAAACATTCGGGAAATGCTCCCAAGATATCTCTCGTATCGAGATGATATATTTATATGATAAAAGCTGTAACGTGAATATACGTTTTGGAATTAAATAAGATAAGTGCGATTATGCACATAATTAATATACCCTCGGGCGAGGAGTACAACGTGGAAACCGCCCGGACTTCGATTAAAGTAAGTCCTCCTTCCAAATCTGAATTCGCATTGCGCGGTGAGGTTGGTCGTGGACCCAAATGGTCAAGTCATTTTAAACGCTTGTGTGAAATTATAACGTTCCCAAATACTTGTCATACTTTCCGATAAGACTCGATCTTTTGGAGTCTTCTCTTGTTCATACTGTTTCGTATATTTCCGTAGGAGTGTTGAGGTTCACTGTCATCATCGTTTATTATTCGAGAAACGACAGGTGTAACCTAATAGGACTACTTAGAACCTTCTTGTTTTACCCTTGCATAGTCTTTCATTAGACTAACCAACCGGTTTATTTCCCTTGCATGGTTGGCTGGTGTCATCCATCTCATACGACACATTAGGAAAACTTCCCTTTCGTGAAGGCTAGTACATGACGATGAAGACAGATGGTGTTTTTAAGAGTTTTATCAAGGTTGAAGATCCTAGGCGTGTGATCGCACTGATCAAGACCATTATGAAATTTATTAAAAGACTTCCGCTGTATTGAAACAATTCCGTATTTGGTCGTATTTGACATTTACAGATGTAATTTGTGACGATGGTTTGAATAATATATGAGTATTTAATAAAGTTTTGTATTGGTATATGTTATAAAATGTTTAAGCATTGGGTGACCCTAGATGTGTAATCCGAGGTCACCGGTGGTAATACTTTCAAGGAAATATTTGGGGGGTGTTACACGAGTTTAGTTCATGCTTAGGGTTTTCTTTTGTTCTTGTTTGTTTGTGAGTTGATTACACTCAAGCTCTAGAAGCCTAGGATCTGTGTGAGAATAGGTGGAGAGAAGGCTTGTGAGATTGTACAACTTATCAATAATACAAGTATACGGTTTGAAATCCTCCTAGGGTAACACGTAGAGGTAAATGTTTTTCTCTATTCAACAAGTTGGTTGATTGAGTTTCCTCTATAAAGGAATTGTCTTACTGTTACTCTTGAATCTATATTATTTTCGCTACCAAGGAACAGTATCAACGTTCCTTGTCTAACATACATTGATTCAACAGTTGGTATTAGAGCAGGTTCACTCTAGATTATGTGTTTTCTTTTCAGATTCACAAGTAACAATGTCGTCAAGTCATGAAGTCGGGATTGGGAACAAGAAACCACCGTTCCTGCCCATCGGTGGAAAGTTTCAACAATGGAAGGACTTCTTCACTGACATGATGAAGAGTAATGACTACCCTTGTTGAAGAGTCATTGAAGTTGGTGATGAGAAGGTTGTTGAAGCAGTTCTCAAAAGAACAACACCTTGGAGTGAAGATGATTTCAGAATCATGGAGAAAATATCCAAGGCTCGCATGTTCATCAACAACGCCCTCGGTGCTGAAGATGATTCCAAGTTGTAGTCCTGTGCAACCGCAAAAGACATGTGTGCTGCTTTGGAGCAAATGTACATAGGACGTTTCGATCTTAGAGAGATTGATAACTTTCAAGCCAAGAAAGACTTCTAAAACTTTGCCATGATCGACGGTAAGACTGTTTCCTCATACCAATCTAGATTTGAGGAAATCATTGCTCAACTTACTACTCATGAGGTCAAGGATACATAAATTTTCCTAAGGAGAAAGTTCTCATCATCATTGATGGACTTTTTCCAAGGCATAATATGACCAAAGCCATTCTGAAAGAAAATCCCACTACTCTTTCTCTTACACTTCATGAAGTGTTTGGAAGAATCAAGAAGTATGATGAGGAAGACAAATATGTTAAGCCTAAAGGCATAGCCTTGATGGTTGAAAATATTGTTGAGATGATTGAAAGCAACAAAGATGAAAATTTGGATGGTGTAGATCCAGAAACCGCTATTCTCACCAAAGCTATGCGATCTCTCTATCGCAAGGGCAGATCATTCATGAATGATGGGAACAATGGTGACAAACATGATATCAAGAATGTTACATGCTATAACTGCAAGGACAAGGGTCACTATGCTAACAAGTGTCCCAAAGGGAACAACTTAGACAACACCAATGGTGACAATACTGGGAACAAGAAGAAGAAAGCTTTTGTTGCTGTCTGAGGTTATGATTGTGCCAACTCTGATGATGATGATGATGATGAGAGAGGAATGGAATAACAACAAAATGTGTGCAATGACCCTGAAGTCATCAAGCGAAGAACAAGAGGTATATCCTAAAACTTTCTTTGAATCTCTTGTCCATTATGATAAAAGTCCTTGATTTCTCTTATCAAAAGCATATAAAATGAGAATCTTAAAACTCAAAATGATTTGAATGTTGGTGAAGATAAATGCACTGAATTAAATGAATCTCTATCTAGAATTGCTAGTTCCTCTACTGTTCCTTGTGATAAATGTGATGCTACTCGCAGTGAACTTGAAAACCTTAGACATGAAAATGTTTCTCTATGCTTGGAACTAGCGTCAAACAATACTAATACCGTCTTGTCTCATGGACCCACTAAGACATAGATGGAATTGTCTCAGATGAAAACTCAGATTAATAAAATCCACTCTATTCTAGTTGAGCAGAAGCTTAAGGAGGAAGATATTACCTTTGTCGAGTCCAAGTATGGTGTTGGGTACAACAGTACAAGGGTGAAAAACAAGAGAGTGAGGAACATGAGATAACCATACTTGAGCTTAGGTAGTTGAAGGATAGGAATCTCCAGTTCACCAAGGATAGGAACTTTTACCTAGAGGAGCGTGTGAAAACTTTGGAGAATGGATTGAATGCAAACCAATCCTGGTACATTGGCCAACCTACTTATAAGATGTATCTCAAATAATCCCAGGGAAACCTACCTAGTACGCCTGACCCAGTTAGAGCCAAATAGCGTAGGATCCCTGTTCCCAACCGTAAGTACAACTTGGGGGATTATTACAAGATATGTTGGAATTGTGAGAACAACGGCCATGTTGTGAGAAACTGTGCTACGAAAAAGAAGTTCACTGAAGAGCAGACTCAACGCAGGAACAGTAGAAGTAAAAATGTTGATCTGAATGATTATGATGCATCTCCAAACATGCTCCATGCTAAGCCTAGAGAATATCACTTTGTCTCTAAGCGACCAGGTAAAGTCAAGCTTGCTTGGGTCGCTAAACACTAACTTTCCAACTGCATGAAGAAGTAAGGGGGAACAATATGTGGTTCATTGACAGCACATGCGTATGCCATATGATGGGAAATAGAGATCACTTCACCTCACTTCAACGACACTCTAGGGGAAGCGTGTCCCTTGGAGACAATTGATGCAGACTTGAATGGCAAAGATGTGGATGCTACAATGTATAGAGGAATGATTGGCTCATTACTCTATCTAACGGCAAGTAGGCCAGATTTCATGCAACATGATTAGGGTTTTGAATTTTATTGGTTGATCTAGTTCATCAATTGTTGTGATTAGTATTATTAATATTAGTTTCCCTAGCCTGACAAACTAGTTGAGATTGGTATTATCTATAGTGTTGGTTCCCCTAATCTGGTCAACTTGTTGAGATTAATATTGTTCATCCCTAATTCAGAGTAGCAACCACGATATTCTAGAACTGGTTGGAATAGTTTATTGTGAAGAGAATTGATTGCATGTCGAGTACTGACTGGTTGTTAAGTATTGCATGAGCCTATCTATTCCTGAGCTTACTGCTGCTGTTAAATTGAATCTTGATGGTTTATTGATTGTTTAATAGTTAGGATTATCAGGACTGGTTGGACTGGTAATTAATTTAGAACATGGATTAGGCCATTCATGAGGATTGAGAACTAGGGATAATCAATGATTGATCAACCAAACTAAAGGTGGATATTTGTCTAGCCAAGCTATTTATGTTTTATTTATCATTTTCTTAGTTAGATTCATATAAATTTTCCCCTTTGTATTTGTTATCAATTGGTGAACGATTTGGCAAACATGATATATAGCTTGATTCTCTGTGAGATTCGACCCTTACTTACCAAACTACATTAGTTAGGTTTTTGAGGTTTACTTTGTTAGGTGCATGCGACAAAACGCCTATCAAATTTGGCGCCGTTGCCGGGGAATCCAAGTTTGTGTATTCTTGTTTGTGTGAATGTTAATCGATTTGATCAACAAGACACTATCTTTTTCTTTTATTTTTCCTCTTTGTTGTGTTTTCGTTTCGTTTTTCGACTAATCCGCAGGAGTAGGAAGAACGGAAAAAAAACTGCGACCGCGGCAAACATCTGAGAAGAAACCGCGATCGCGGCCGCCGCGGCGATTTTAGGGTTTAGTTGAAAAAAAAACCACGATCGCGGCCTTTATATCGCGACTGCGGTTACTGTTCATAAAAAAAAAAGCATTCATCGGTGTCCAGTACAAGAACCGCGACCGCGGTTTTCACCGTCGCGATCGCGGTTGATCCAGAATAGCGGCCCTTTTTGTCTCTTTCGCGAGCAACAACCTGTTTTCCCTTGATCTATCATTTGCTGTTGTTCCTTGATGTACGTCTTCATCTGTCCGTCACCACCAGTGCATATTGAGTTTAGATTTCCAACATCGCTTGGTCAATCTCTTGGAAAGTTCGATTGAGAAGTGGTGATGAAGTTTAGGGGACCCTTATATCCCTGCATACCCTTCTGGCGTTATTGACGAAGACGACCACCTCGGCGTACATCAGTGAGTATTTTCTTCCTTCCCCAATCATTTATCTGTCTTTCAATACATTGAGGACAATGCATTATTCAAGCATAGGGGAGAATAATGTACTTGCTATCTATCTATGTATATATTTGTGATTTCGTATTTCTTTCCTTTGAAAAAAAAAGTCAAAAAGCAAGAAAAAAAGACAAAAATAAAATCTTGGGATAAGTCGAAAACCCGAAAGGGCGGCTTAGGTAATAAGCAGGTGGCCCATACCAACATTAGGCTGGGGTAATAAGAGGTCAAGAGTGATATGAGTTTTGTAAGCCCATCTATAGAAAAACGAAATCAGTGGCTAGGTGAAAATCCGAAAGGGCGCCTCGGCAAGATGAGTGAAAAGAAGAAGAGTGATTATTAGGATTCCTCATTTTTCCTGGCGTGGTGACATAAGTGTTGGAGCTATAAGGAGGATTCGGGTAGGTCACTTTGGGAGTTATAAGAAGATAGATGGATGCTAGGATTAGATGATCACATTACTCTATATGGTGTTTGGGTCAAGCTTGGGGAAAGTTCTCTACTTTCCTTAAAGCTTAGTTGTGTGTTGTGCTTATTGTGTTGGTGCCTGGTAGATTGACGTGGCCGAAATATGCAATGCAAATATCGTTGAATGGCCTAGTCAAAGTAAAAGTCCTAACAACCTACTAAACAGATGTATAGCAAGCAAGTAAGGGTCGAATCCACAGGGAAGATCTGATGAAGTATGTAATTATGATTAACAAGTAACAAGGAAATGGGGTTTTGGTTATCAAGCAGAGCAAAGTAAACAGGTTTAGTTGACTTGAGAATATGATTGGGGGAAGTAGTTCCACTAGAACGAGATCCACAATACAGAGATGTAATTTGATCACAGAAATCTATTAAATCCAAGTTCTTTCACTATTCTTATGGTTGTTCCCACCCTGATCTTGATTAACTACCAATTCAGACAGTTGTTGATAGTACTTACTACAATATCAATGGAAGAAAACCTTACCACTAATAAAGCAATAGCAATACACACAAGGATATATGATACATGCAAATAGAAGAAAAGCTTACTACTTAACATGCAAATGATTCTCACTCACAATTGCGCACTCGTATTCCACTATATGCAACAATCGTGTATGCTACTAGATATGCACTCGTATTCCACTATATGCAAACCCTAGCAATTGATAAATATTACTCAACCTAGTTGATCAGGCTATGAAGAATAACAATGAATCAATATTCAATATAACCAAGAGAATCAAACCAACAAATATAAGAATAGGAACAAGGAATATAAATCTCACAAACACAACAATTGTATTGCTTCAAACGTCTAGTAGAACAAAGGGAAATTAGTGCTCCATTGACTTGCAAATGAAACCCTAATGAGAAAGAAAACAACGATGCTAAAAGTCTGATGTAAAGTGTCTGCCTCTTAACCTAGAAAAATGTCTTAAATAGGCTTAGGAAATAAGTTTAACCTAACGAAAATAGCAAGGGAAATAAAAATAATAGAAATAAGAAAGTCCGAAAATGCATAAAAGGAAATAATGTCTTCTGGCCGCGAAGCGTTACGTGTGCCCACCGCGGGGCGGTGGCTTCTTCTGGCGCGACCAGCTCTTCTCTGAGACCCACCGCCGGGTCGCGGTGGCGTCTGGCGCGGGGTGGTGACACCCACCCTCTCCTTTCTTCAGCTCTTCCATACTACCAAGTGTTGGTAGCCTTCTCCAATTAGTCTTCAAGTGGATCCTCGTCCATCTTCATCTTCTCCATCCTTCATTAAGCTGTAAATCCCTGGATATCTTCAATTCTCTCCACATCTTCTGGATTACAGACTTAACCTCAAATCTAGTCATAAACTCCTCTAAATAATGCTAATAATTGCTAGTAAAGGTGCATGAAATGACACCTATCAAATTCCCCCATACTTAGACCTTTACTCGTCCCGAGTAAGCTAATGATAAACTTACTCCCTCAATCAAACACCAAGGTCTCAAGAAGTACAAGAAACTAAGACACCAGCAACTACAACATCTCAACAATCAGCTCCAGACAACCAAAATAATATGCACAGCACAACACAACATACAATCAACACCCCACACAATCAAGCTAAAAGGAAAGCAGAGTACTTCCCCTAAGCTTATCCCCAAACACCATAGAGTGAATCAAAATCTAATCCTATCTCCCATCTATCTTCTTATCGCTCCAGAGTGACCTACCCGAATCCTCCTTATATCTCCTCTTCTTATGACGCCTCACCAAGTAAAATGAGGATTCCTAGAAATCACTCTTGTTCTTTTCGCTCATTTTGCCAAGGCACCCTCTCGGGTTTTCACCAAGCCACTCATTTCATTTTCCAATAGATGTACTCACATAAGCTCACGTCACTCTTGACCAATTGTTACCCCAGCCTAATGCTGGTCCAAGCCACCTGCTTATTGCCTAGGCCGCCCTTTCGGGTTTTCGACCTATTCCAGGATTTCAATGTTAGCCTTTTTTCAATTTTTTGGCTTTTTCTCTTTTTATTCATTTTTCTCCTCAACGACGTAGCAAGTATAGAACTCTTCCCCCATGCTTAAACATTGCATTGTCCTCAATGTAATGAAAGACAAAAGAATAGAAGCATAGGGAAAAGCAAAAAATAACTCACAAATGCCGCTGAGTTGGCTTGGACACTTAAGGTGTCGCTGGCGGTCTTCTCAATAAATGCCCAGGTCTCTGGTGTTGGGCGGGTGTCTTCATCACGTCATCATCTTCTTCTACCGTGCAATCAAAAGGAACCACTTTGGTGAGTAGTGGCTAAAATATGATAGTAGGATTGCACGACCTTCTAGGAACACATGGTGGAACCCAGATTTAATCATGGTGTGAGCTCTAGTGTTCCTCCTCCCAGCTGTCAATTGTAAGGCCATCATCGTTGTAAAATAATGTGTGGGGCAAGTGTATCCTCCTTGACAACATGATGCGCACCATCTCCATGGGGAACTCTAGACAGCTGGCCTTCGGCAGGACTTTTTTTTTTTTTTTTCCGGAGTGGAGGAAATATACCAGACATCCACCGCGGGGCGGCGGACTTGTCACCGGGTCGCGGTGAGGTAACTGGGAGCACCGTCTCCTCTCCATTTACTTTCATACCTGAAATGTTAGTGACAGACGAACGAAACAAAGCAAAAGGAATTACAGAATTAATCTAGGAGAAAAGAAAAATTAAGGAAAACTACCTCGGGTGGCCTCCCGGACAGCGCCTTAGTTAACGTCGTTGGCTCGACGTACTTCAAATCAACTACCACCTAGAACAGGATCCCTTCGGAATCCTCCTAACTGTCTCCTCCTGATGGAACTTCCCATGGAAAGGCTTGAACCTTAGACCATGCTCCCTCTTAGCCATTGACTCCATATATGCTTCCTTTGGAGCTTCTCCCCCATACTTAGAGCGATGTGGGGGCCGATATGGCTCAACCTGATCATGATGCATGACACTAGATGAAGGCTTACTGCCTTGTATGGTTAGTGCAGGGGGGGGGGGGGCAAGTGCCCAAAGTAGAGGGAGTAGATTCTCCTATGACATCAAGTAAGACATCGTGCTCATGCAAATCAAAAGGTTTAGCAATAACAGAATATTCAAATATGGTCTCTACTGTACTAGTCTTAACATTTTCCTGAGTAGGATTATCAATATCACTAATGCAGCAAAGGGTAGGCAATTCAATGGAGTTGACCTTATGAATATTATGCTAAAAAATTATTCTATCGAATTCCATAGTTAAAGTTCCACTTTCCACATCAATCTTCGTCATGGATGTTTTCATAAAAGGTCGACCTAACATAACAGGAGCAACCTGCTCATCATAATCCATATCCATTACGAAGAAATCAGCAGGAAAAATTAAGGGACCTATCTTAACAAGAATATCTTCCACAACACCCTTAGGAGGCACACAAGAACCATCAGCAAGTTGAATCACAATATTGGTATCATGCAAAGGTCCTACTCCTAAATCTTCAAGCAATGAGTAAGGCAAAACATTAATAGAGGCACCCAAGTCTAACAAGGCTTTCTCAAATCGATGCTCACCTATAGCAATATGAATAGTAAATGTACCTGGATCCTTGCAGTTCTCAGGCATACACTTTTGAAATACCGCCAAGACATGTTCACCAGCCAGAACCTTCTTCTAGACCTTCAGCTTTTGTGTCCTCTTGACGGTGCACAACTCCTTCAAAAACTTGGCATATCGAGGAACAACCTTAATAAGGTTGAGAAGAGGAATGTTCACCTCACAGTTTCGGAATGTCTCGAAAAGATCATTGTTGTCGGCGACCCTTCTAGCTTTTAGCGCTTCGGGAAAAGGTGCTGGTGGTTTCTCGGAACCGAGAGGGGGAAAAACCGGACGAACATAATTATCAACGTAAACCTATTCGGTGGCGCTTGGATTTTGGAGGCCGGGTCACGATAGTCTCACCGCGGGGCGGTGGTCATTGCCGCGGGGCTGTGAGGTCGCGGTGGGATTACTGAGGCTTGCCGCCGGGTCACGGTCAGTGTCTCCACGGGGCAGTGACATGCATGCCTCTTCACTGGCCTCAGATCCAACTCGCCGCCGGGTCGCGGTGGAGTCCACCGCGGGGCGGTGACTGATATTCTCCATCTCAAATTCGCTCTCCTTTCCAACAATAGGAGGAACGACCAGTTGCTTACCACTTCTGAGGGTGATGACACTCACATTTCCCCTTGGATTCACTGTGGTCTGAGATGGCAAGGAATTAGATGTCCTTTGGTCAATCTTGGTCACAACATCAGCCAGTTGGTCAATCTGCCTCTCCATATTCTTTATGCTTGACTCAGTAGTCTGCACATGAGTGGCGAAGTGCTGAGTCAAGGTCTTTAGCAACTCTTCAGTAGTAGCACCAGAGTTTTGGCCTAGAGGCCTCTGTTGGTATGGGGCTCTCTGCTGGTATCGCTCTCGGATTGTAGTTGGATTGTCCACCAAACTGCGGTCTAGGGGGTCCGTAACCTCCTACAGCATTCACTTCAGCAGTACCTTCCTCTTGCAGCTGAGGACAAGTATCAGTAGGGTGGAATTGATCACAGCAAATCCCACATGCTTTGACTTGTTGAGGAGTGTTTTGATTCGCCATTCTCTTCACCATCTCCTTCAACTCAGCTAACTCATTCAGCACAGGGCTAGGTCCTGCAGGAGTCACAACATTGACTGCCTTTCTCTGGTACGTCTTACCAAAGCTCCTGGTACTCTCACTCATCTCCTGAAATCTTTCCATGGTTGCGTCCGATGTCAGATTGAGTATGCTCCCACCGCATGCAGCGTCAACCATTCTTCTCTCTTCATCGAGAAGGCCATTGTGTAAGTAGAGAACAAGATCCTGCTTGGCGTATCCGTGGAACAGGCAGCTAGAGCAAAGTCTCTTGTACCGCTCAAGATAGTCATATAGCGTCTCATCAGCACCCTGCTCAATGTTAGCAATTGCCTTTTTCAAAGCATTCGCCTTCTTTGTTGGGAAGTACTTGTCAAGAAACGCCTTGTGCAGTTTACTCCAGGTATTTATGGTCCCTGGTGGCAAGTGATAATACCAGTCGCTAGCAGAGTCTAGCAAAGAAAAACCAAAGGCTCTCATCTTGATTTGATCCTCCGTCACATTCCTTGGCTTCATAGTCATGCAGACATTGTGGAATTTACCCAGATGAGATATCGGGTCCTCTCCACTCAAACCATGGAATTTCGGGAGATAAGCAACAACTCCAGATTTCAGCTCAAAGTTCACCCCTACGTCAAGTGCAGGAATGACGACAGCCAAGGGGGGTTGTTCCCCAATGTTCGGTTCAGTCAGCTCTCTCAGAGTTTCGGCCATTACAGCAGGAGGGATGTCAACTGGCTCAACGGTCTCAACTGTCTCAACCTCGGCTTCTTCTTCTCCTTGATCGCGTAGGTTCACACGGAAAGATCTGTCAATTTCTGGATCAAAAGCAGCAAGAGGAGAGTCAGTACTACGAGTGTCGACCATAACATAGGTCTCCACCAAAGTCAATCACAAAAACACAAAACAAAACAGAAAACTTCCCCGGCAATGGCGCCAAATTTGACGTGGCTAAAATATGCAATGCAAATATCGTTGAATGACCTAGTCAAAGTAAAAGTCCTAACAACCTACTAAACAGATGTATAACAAGCAAGTAAGGGTCGAACCCACAGGGAAGATCTGATGAAGTATGCAATTATGATTAACAAGTAACAAGGAAAGGGGGTTTTGGTTATCAAGCAGAGCAAAGTAAACATGTTTAGTTGACTTGAGAATATGATTGGGGGAAGTAGTTCCACTAGAACGAGATCCACAATACATAGATGTAATTTGATCACAGAAATCTATTAAATCCAAGTTCTTTCACTATTCTTATGGTTGTTCCCACCCTGATCTTGATTAACTACCAATTCAGACAGTTGTTGATAGTACTTACTACAATATCAATGGAAGAAAACCTTACCACTAATAAAGCAATAGCAATGCACACAAGGATATAGGATACATGCAAATAGAAGAAAGCCTTACTACTTAACATGCAAATGATTCTCACTCACAATTGCGCACTCGTATTCCACTATATGCAACAATCGTGTATGCTACTAGATATACACTCGTATTCCACTATATGCAAACCCTAGCAATTGATAAATATTACTCAACCTAGTTGATCAGGCTATGAAGAATAACAATGAATCAATATTCAATATAACCAAGAGAATCAAACCAACACATATAAGAATAGGAACAAGGAATAGAAATATCACAAACACATCAACTGTATTGCTTCAAACGTCTAGTAGAACAAAGGGAAATTAGTGCTCCATTGACTTGCAAATGAAACCCTAATGAGAAAGAAAACAACGATGCTAAAAGTCTGATGTAAAGTGTCTGCCTCTTAACCTAGAAAGAGGTCTTAAATAGGCTTAGGAAATAAGTTTAACCTAATGAAAATAGCAAGGGAAATAAAAATAATAGAAATAAGAAAGTCCAAAAATGCATAAAAGGAAATAATGTCTTCTGGCCGCGAGGCGTTACGTGTGCCCACCGCGGGGCGGTGGCTTCTTCTGGCGCAACCAGCTCTTCTCTGAGACCCACCGCCGGGTCGCGGTGGCGTCTGGCGCGGGGCGATGACACCCGCCCTCTCCTTTCTTTAGCTCTTCACTTCTTCTCTTCTACTCTTGAATACTACCAAGTGTTGGTAGCCTTCTCCAATTAGTCTTCAAGCGGATCCTCATCCATCTTCATCTTCTCCATCCTTCATTAAGCTGTAAATCCCTGGATATCTTCAATTCTCTTCACATCTTCTAGATTACAGACTTAACCTCAAATCTAGTCATAAACTCCTCTAAATAATGCTAATAATTGCTAGTAAAGTTGTATGAAATGACACCTATCATAGATTCATGTTTAGGTGTAGTTCTTAGCCGAGATTGTTTTTATGTGCTTCTTGAGACCTTGGGTATTTCATTGGAGGAGTAGGTTTCTATTAGCTTACTCGAGGACGTGCAAGGTTTAAGCATGGGGGAATTTGATCCGCTCTACTTTGTAGTGCGTAACTAGGAGTTGTTACTGGATATTAGGTACCATTTTGTGTGGGTTTAGAAGATATTTGAGGAGAATGGAGTTGTGGAGAAGAAGTGTTGATTTGGTGGTTTTGAGTGCTTAAATGAAGACTTAAGGAGTTGAAGACGAAGCACCAAAGGAGAGACCTGCAGCAGAACGAAGAAGGGCGCAAAATGCCTGGCCGCGGGCACGGATGGAAGACAGTAGCTGAGGGGAGCGACATAAGCATTTCCGCAGTCGCAGATTTCCTTTCCTGGCGCAGTGCGGAGATGCGATTTTCGTCCGCGATCTTTAGTTTATTTTATTTTCTTTGAGAGATTGTTATTGTTATCTTTTAGGAAATTAGGTTTTGCAAAGTCTTTATATTCTTCCTTTAGAACATCAGTTTGGCAAGTTGGGTTCTACCCCAAGTTGGGTTTTACCTTTCTTCCTCTTTTCCTTTTTCTTAGTTTAGATCTTTGTTTTGTTTTTGGCTAGACAATTGAAGCCTTGGTTTGAATTTGATATTGAGATTAATTCTTGCTCTTTCCTTGAATGTTATGATTCTCTTGTGCTTCATCCCGTTGAGTTTTATTGATTTCCCTAGCCTGATCACCTAGTTTTATTGGTATTATTCATACTGTAGGATTAGGGTTTTGAATTTTATTGGTTGATCTAGTTCATCAATTGTTGTGATTAGTATTATTAATATTAGTTTTCGTAGCCTGACAAACTAGTTGATATTGGTATTATCTATAGTCTTGGTTCCCCTAATCTGGTCAACTTGTTGAGATTAATAATGTTCATCCCTAATTCAGAGTAACAACCACGATATTCTAGAACTAGTTGGAATAGTTTATTGTGAAGAGAATTGATTGCATGTTGAGTACTGACTGGTTGTTAAGTATTGCATGAGCCTATCTATTCCTGAGCTTACTACTGCTGTTAAATTGAATCTTGATGGTTTCGTTTCGTTTTTTGACTAATCCGCAGGAGTAGGAAGAACAGAAGAAAAACCGCGACCGCGGCCTAAAAAACCGCGATCGCGGCCGCCGCGACGATTTTAGGGGTTAGTTGGAAAAAAAAAACGAAAAAAAACCGCGATCGCGGCCTTTATATTGCCACCGCGGTTACTGTTCATCAAAAAAAAAAAACATTTGCCGATGTCCAGTACAAGAACCGCGACCACAATTTTCACCGCCGCGATCGCGGTTGATCCAAAATGGCGGCCCTTTTTGGCTCTTTCGCGAGCAACAACCTGTTTTCCCTTGATCTATCATTTTTTGTTGTTCCTTGATGTACGCCTTCATCTGTCCGTCACCACCAGTGCATATTGAGTTCAGATTTCCAACATCGCTTGGTCTATCTCTTGGAAAGTTCGATTGAGAACTGGTGATGAAGTTTAGGGGACCCCTACATCCATGCGTACCCTTCTGGTGTTATTGACGAAGACGGCCACCTCGGCGTACATCAGTGAGTATTTTCTTCCTTCCCTAATCATTTATCTGTCTTTCAATACATTGAGGATAATGCATTATTCAAGCATGAGGGAGAAGAATGTACTTCCTATCTATCTATGTATATATTTGTGATTTCGTATTTCTTTCCTTTGAAAAAAAATAAGTCAAAAAGCAAGAAAAAAAAGACAAAAAGAAAATCCTGGGATAAGTCGAAAACCCAAAAGGGCGGCTTAGGTAATAAGCAGGTGGCCCGGACCAGCATTAGGCTGGGGTAATAAGAGGTCAAGAGTGATGTGAGTTTTATAAGCCCATCTATAGAAAAATGAAATCAGTGGCTAGGTGAAAACCCGAAAGGGCGCCTAGGCAAGATGAGTGAAAAGAAGAAGAGTGATTATTAGGATTCCTCATTTTTCCTAGCGTGGTGACATAAGTGTTGGAGCTATAAGGAGGATTCAGGTAGGTCACTTTGGGAGTTATAAGAAGATAGATGGAGGCTAGGATTAGATGATCACATTACTCTATATGGTGTTCGGGTCAAGCTTGGGGAAAGTTCTCTACTTTCCTTAAAGCTTAGTTGTGTGTTGTGCTTATTGTGTTGGTGCCTGATAGATTCATGTTTAGGTGCAGTTCTTAGTGGAGATTGTTTTTATGTGCTTCCTGAGACCTTGGGTATTTCATTGGAGGAGTAGGTTTCTATTAGCTTACTCGAGGACGAGCAAAGTTTAAGCATGGGGGAATTTGATCCGCTCTACTTTGAAGTGCGTAACTAGGAGTTATTACTGGATATTAGGTACCATTTTGTGTGGGTTTAGAAGATATTTGAGGAGAATGGAGTTGTGGAGAAGAAGTGTTGATTTGGTTATTTTGAGTGCTTAAATGAAGACTTAAGGAGTTGAAGACAAAGCACCAAAGGAGAGAGCTGTAGCAGAACAAAGAAGGGCGCGAAATGCCTGGCCGTGGGCGCGAAAGCCTGTCTGCGGGTGCGGATGGACGACAGTAGCTGAGGGGAGCGACATAAGCATTTTTGCGGTCGCGGATTTCCTTTCCTGGCGCGGTGCGGAGACGTGATTTTCATCCGAGATCTTTAGTTTATTTTATTTCTTTTATTTTATTTTCTTTGAGAAATTGTATTGTTATCTTTTAGGAAATTAGGTATTGCAAAGTCTTTATGTTCTTCCTTTAGAACATCAGTTTGGCAAGTTGGGTTTTACATTTCTTCCTCTTTTCCCTTTTCTTAGTTTAGTTCTTTGTTTTGTTTTTGGCTAGACAACTGAAGCCTTGATTTGAATTTGATATTGAGATTATTTCTTGCTCTTTCCTTGAATGTTATGATTCTCTTGTGCTTCATCCCATTGAGTTTTATTGATTTCTCTAGCCTGATCACCTAGTTTTATTGGTATTATTCATATTGCAGGATTAGGGTTTTGAATTTTATTGGTTGATCTAGTTCATCAATTGTTGTGATTAGTATTATTAATAATAATTTCCCTAGCCTGACAAACTAGTTGAGATTGGTATTATATATAGTGTTGGTTCCCCTAATCTGGTCAACTTGTTGAGATTAATATTGTTCATCCCTAATTCAGAGTAGCAACCACGGTATTCTAAAACTGGTTGGAATAGTTTATTGTGAAGAGAATTGATTGCATGTCGAGTATTGACTGGTTGTTTAGTATTGCATGAGCCTATTTATTCCTGAGCTTACTGCTGTTGTTAAATTGAATCTTGATGGTTTCTTGATTGTTTAATAGTTAGGATTATCAGGACTGGTTGGACTGATAATTATTTTAGAATAGGGATTAGGACATTCATTAGGATTGAGAACTAGGTATAATCAATGATTGATCAACCAAACTAAAGGTGGATATTTGTCTAGCCAAACTATTTATGTTTTATTTATCATTTTCTTAGTTCGATTCATATAAATTTCCCCCTTTGTCTTTGTTATCAATTGGTGAACGATTTGGCAAACATGATATATAGCTTGATTCTCTGTGGGATTCGACCCTTACTTACCAGACTACATTAGTTAGGTTTTTGAAGTTTACTTTGTTAGGTGCATGCGACAAAATGCCTATTAGTCCATGCCTTGTCTCTTGGGGATCAAAGAAGCAAAACTTTGTTTCACTTTCCACCGTTGAAGCTGAGTACGTAGTTGTTGCATCGTGTTGTGCCCAAGTAACATGGTTGAAACAACAGTTGGAGGATTTTGGTGTGTCTCTTGGCACCGTTCCCATTATGTGTGATAATACTAGTGCCATCAACATTTCCAAAAATCATGTTCATCACTCACGTTCTAAGCATATCAATATTTGTCATCATTTTCTACGTGATAATGTTGAGAAAATATTTATTAGAATGGATGATTGCAGGACAGAAGATCAAGTTGTTGATATCTTCACCAAAGCACTAGGATGATCTCTCTAAATTGAGGAATTCCTTGTCCACTGTTCCCTCAATGATTGACTAGATCGATCAATCTTAATCAGGGAACATCTTCTATGCAGCTTGTTAATTGCAAATTTGTTTTTTGGTAAATCTTGCTACGTGCTATGTGTTATATGATTTCATAATCTCTTGCAACTTCTATTCTTGATCATATGTGCTTCTATTATACATGATGACATCTTATTTCTTGCCAATGAAACAAATTTGATTATCTGAACCCTCGTTATCTCTTTGAATTTTTGTGTGAACCCAATTAAATATCCAAACTAGCCTTTTATATCCACTCAAGAATCTCAGAATCGTCTTGATGGAGCTTTGCCTAAGTGGGAACAAAGACAAAAACGTCATTGATGGGAACAACTTGAGTAACGTTGGAGAATTGCAAGTGAACGTTGCTTCAATAAGAAGTATTGCATTGAATGTTGATTTGATTGGTTGCAGAGAGGAACAGCTAGTTCGCTAGAAAAGAGAGAAAAAGAGACGTTACCAGAGGAGAGAGGAAATATACGGTTGCAGGTTTGGATGGTTTTCTATGCGAGATATTTGGTAAGTGTATCCCCTGATTTTCCATAATTATCTCTTGCCAATTATCTCACCCATCTATAAATATTTATCCTTTCCTTAAACCCAAACCACCTTGCTCTCTTGCTCTCAAATCTCTCTCACTCTCAAAGATCTCAAAGCTCCCTTTTGCTCTCTGCCGCCACAAAACCCTAATCACCTCCACCTCTCCCTCTCTCAAACACAACCCAATGGCCACCTCAAGCTCAACCACCAACCCCGCCATTGATTTCTCCAAACTGAGCGAAGAAGAGTTGGCTGCTCTCAAAGAAGACCATTGAGGCACAACAGGCTGCTCTTACTCCATCCACCAAGCATGCCACCACAATTGTTGCTGCCATGGTGGAAATTGCAAAAGAAGTTGCTTCCTCCGTTGCCGAATTACAGGAGGAAAAGCCGCAGGAGGAACAACCTCAGGGAACGACGATGTCACCGTCCAAGGAGAAATATCCGATGTTGTCTCGGGAACTGATTGTTACCACTAATCAAAAGGTCAACTCTCCTCCCAAGGAAAAAGCTATCGACGAGGATGAGGCCATGACCGAAGTGGAAAAAGAGTTGGGAACTCGTCCACTTGAAGCTGTTGCGCCAAGCCAGAAGCGCAAACACACCATCGGCTCTGACAATGTTGACGAGGACTCAGACGTGCAGATCACTGGGGAACATCGAGTGTCCACAGAGTTCTCCACCCCGACCAAGTCCAATGCCGGCGAGACAACTCCTGGCACTTTAAAGAAAATGCGATCGGCGAATACGGTTGAGAAGAAGAAGGCAAAGATTAAGAAACATTCCGATGTTCCCAATTTCACTAAAGGGAAGAAGATACTCCCACAATTGCTGATCCTAGAAAACTTTATCACTAAGATCGGCTTCAAGGAAGTCCTGGACATGCTTAAGTTCCAACTCTGGGAACATCTCTTCTCCAACCACAACATGGTCAACCCTGATCAGGTTCACGAGTTTTATCACTTCTTTCAACTCAACTCTTCTTCAACAATGGTGGGAATGTCATCAATATTTGGGGAGGATTTGTCTTTCACCGTCTCCAATGCCGCTCGCCTGTTGGGTGTCACCGCTGATGGATTTTGTGACATTAATGGCAACAAGATCACAACTGCTTAAAAAGAGGCCAAGAGGCAAGTGCTCAATGGCTCTTCAAATCAAAATCATGTGTCACTCATGTGTCCACTCTCACTCTGCGTCAGCGAATAGCGCATCAAGTCATTATAAAAGCATTCATTCTTAGGCAAGAGAAGAAGAATGCTATCACTACCACCGATCTGCTATTGTTGGATAGGTTTTGGCATAAAGAGAAGATTGACCTCTCAAGGATCATACTGCAGTACATGTCAAAGTGCACTGCCAAGACTCACTCCTTAGCCTACCCGAGTTTGATCAAGCTTATACTGCAGAAAGAAGGGGCTTACAGGGCAGAAGGTAAAGTTCCCATGACCATTGAGTTGGACATGGTGAATATTCAAAAGATGAAGTACCATGGTGATGAGAAGGGAACTCTACCCACGTCTGAGACCATCAAGCGCGAAACTGGTGAGGGGACATCGAGAGGCAATTCTGTGGACAGCCAAATGTTGGCTGAGTTGCGTGAGATCAAGAACATTCTGCCGCGACTTCTTGAGCACTTCCTCAACAAGGAAAAGGACCAGAAGGATGATTCCGAGTCTTGAGTGGAACCCTTATTTATCCTAGCCCGTTATTCCCTCTTCTCATTGACTTTTCTATGTTATTGTGCTTAGTTGTCTGCTCTTTGATCTTGTTGTGTTGTTTGTTAAGTTGTTTATGATCTTTCGCACTCATCTCCCTGCTAGGTTAATGAACTTTTATTTTGTTATTGATTTGATGCACTAGTCATGTTGTTCCACTAGTTACTTTTGATCTTTTGATGATGCCAAAAGGGGGAAGTGTGGAAAATTGTGTAATGAACTCAATAAAGAGAGGTAACAGTCTTATTGTTCCTAATTCTTTATGAATTTTTGAATGATGCTAGTGCTGAGGGGGAACGATGATGCAACTTGAAGGTATGAACAATAATTATTCATTTGATATAATTTTTTGCTTAACAATTGATCTTAGATGCATGATGATTTATATTGACTTGCTTAATACTCTCTATTTTTTATCGAACAATTTTTGAATGGGTTTGTCATCACCAAAAATGGGGAAATTGTTCGAACCTTGACGTTCCCTCTAGTTTTGATGATGATAAACACCATTAAGTTTTATGGTTTATATTGTTCCTATGAGTTTCAGGTTTCATGAAAAATGAGGGAATAATGGAAATCAAGTGAAGAAGAGAAAATAGAGGAATGAAAAGGAACGTTGGGTAAACAAGGAAGAATTACGCTGAAACAAATTGAAGATGTGAAGCGCGTGAAGAGTTTATACAAGGAAACGATTATACAAGGAAATAGTGGATAAGGAATAATGTTGTAAAGCAGGGATTGCTTAGTTGTTACCTGGTGAAGACCGCTATTTATGGAAATAAGATTTGAAGATCTACTTGAAGGAAGAAGTCATCATTAGCGTGTCTTAGGAAACTTATATGTATGGAAACTATGAGTTTATAAGCTGGAACGTTTAGTTTAGGAAGATATCTTTCCCTATTACCTTATATAGTGGGTTGCTAACTATTTGGTAATTGGGTAAGAGATCTTTGCTAACACTATAAGTAGATGAGCATACCTTAGGGAAAGGTATCTTAGCTACCACAACCAAAGCATACGAAGAGCTTATTGCAAGTTGAGATCAAGAGATCCAAAGGCAAGGTACGGGTTTAGTTCTTTCTTAAGGTTTTCTTTTGGTCTTGTTTATTTGTGAGTTGATTACACTCAAGGTCTAGAAGCCTATGATCTGTGTTAGAATAGGTGGAGAGAAGGCTTGTGAGATTGTACAATTTATCAATAATACAAGTATACGGTTTGAAATCCTCCAAAGGTAACACCTAGAGGTAGAGTTTTTTCTCTTTTCAACTAGTTGGTTGATTGAGTTTCCTCTATAAAGGAATTGTCTTGCTGTTACTCTTGAATCTATATTATTTCCGCTGCCCAGGGAACAATATCACCGTTCCCTGTCTAACACACATCGATTCACCAATACTAATAATGAATTATTTTATTCATAAGATTTCATCAAAAGTATGTTTTTTTCTGCAAAAAAGAACATACTTATATCATCGATCATCTTCGTTTTAATTTTTTTAAGTATTATTTGTTATTTTAGAATTGTATATAATAATTTATTGATGAATTGCGAGATATGTTATTGATAATTGCACATATTACTGCATTTTATGCAACTATTATCTATTCATTGGTTAAAAACGAAGTGGATAGTTATTAAATTATATCTTTTAGAAAATTGTAATTTCCTAAAAACAAAGTGGTGTTGGAAATTGATCCCCTTAGAACTTAAAACACCAAGATCAATAATCCTAGAATTATTAAGAATACTCTCTAGACATACCTGTATCCATGACGACAATCGAACCTTTTGAAGAACTACGAACAAGAACCATAGGTATATCGTCTTCCTAAATAGAATCTCTAAATGCTTTAGGATTATGCCTTTTCTCTGATGGGAAGACAAACTGGAGGCTGCTGAACGATTTGATGTGTTGGGGACCAAAACCTAGTTGTCCTTATATGTTGACCTAATAGAATCTCATTAAGCCTATCGGGCCCAATCTGGTATCCACCCATTAAGCCCATACCGCTTAATTAGAGTCTACAAACTTTTCTCAATTGAATCACTTAATTAAGCCAACTACTAATTAGCCATATAATATAATTGTATTTCAAAATATGTAGGCCCACATAATATAGATTAAATAATCTAACAATCTCCCACTTGGGCCACATATGACGAAAGACAATTATACTATCCAAATTCTTTATGTGTACACATCTTGGCTAATTTTATAGACATCTCCTTTATTTCAACCTGGTCCATCTCCTATATCAATATGAGATCACAACGGCATTCGTAGCAAAACACCGTAACTAAACCTTCCGTGTTTACCACACTAGTATATTCAATAACATAGGTCAAGTATGGATGAGTGGCATGGAAATTACATGCAATGTAATCTCAAAACATGTCTATTTCCAATTGGTCCTACATTATTTGGAGATCCATCCAAAAATTAACAAACAACTTCTGAAATAATATTATGAATAATATCATAACATCTTTATTATGCATAAACTTAACTTAGAAAATTCAAACAAACTCCCACTAGATCAAGGTATTACTGGAAAATGCCAACACCCATATGAGTAGTGTGCTCATAAAAGACTTTAGGTGGCAATCCCTTGGTTAACGGATCTGCTATCATTGAGCCTGTCCTGATGTGTTCTATAGAAATTTGACCATTCTAAACTTTTTCCTCAATGACAGAAACTTGATGTCAATATGTTTCTCCTTCATAGAGCTTCTGTTGTTATTGGAGAACAAAATTGCAGACTTGTTGTCACAAAATAACTTCAGTGGTCTTTCGATGCCATTGACCACTTGCAGCCCAGTGACAAAATTACGCAGCCATATACCATGGCGGGATGCCTCAAAGTAGGCCATGAACTCTACAATCATGGTTGAAGTAACTACAAGTGTTTGTTTGACACTTTTCCAAGATATAACTCCTCCAGCCAACATGAAAACATAGCCCGAAGTGGATCTTCTACTATCGAGACATCCTGCGAAATTGGAATCAGAATATCCAATGATCTCCAAACTGTATGATTTCTTGTAGGTTAGCATGAAATCCTTCGTTCTCTACAAATACCACATAACCCATTTTGCTGCTTTCCAATGATCCAGTCCCGGGTTGCTTAAGTATCTGCCCAAAGGTCCCACAATAAACGTTATATCAGGAAGAGTACAAACTTGAGCATACATATTTCCTATTGCCGAGGAATAGGGAATCTTTTGCATCTCATTTAGTTCAAGGTCGGTTTTGGGGCACTGTTTGAGACTGAATTTGTCTCCTTTAGCTACATGTGTATCTCCTGGTGAAAAACTTTTCATGCCAAATATGTTCAATACCTTTTCGATATAGCTCTTTTGTGACAACCCAAGGATACCTTAAGAATGATCTCGTAGTATCTTTATCCCTAAAACAAAAGAGGCATCCCTAAGATCTTTCATCTCAAAATTCCCAGTGATAAATCTCTTGATTTCGTGCAATATGCCTATATCCTTGCAAGCTAGCAGTATGTCATCGACATATAACACCAATATGATGATTTTTCTCCCATTGAATTTGTGATATACACACGCTTCAACCTTATTTTCCCTCCAAACTCTATATCCTCAAGAAATCTGCCAATTCCCGTCTAAAAAAAAGAGCAGGTTATGGGATCATAAAATTTAAATCCTCGAGAGCGTTCTGAGTACCCAACAAAATATCAGCTAATTGTCTTAGAGTCCACTTTTCTTTCGTTAGGTTTATAAGACCTAGCCTCAGCTGGACATCTTCAAATGTGTAAGTGCCTTATATTGGGCATTTTCCCAGTCCACATTTCATATGGGGTTTTAGTTACCGCATTAATGGGTACTTTGTTAAGGATATATACCGCAGTCTTTAGTGCTTCTCCCCAAAGTGATTCAGGTAAGGAAGAGTGACTAATCATACTTCTCACCATATCTAAGATTGTTCAGTTTCGTGTTTCAGCAACACCATTCATGTTGGGTTTGCCCGACATAGTGTACTACGGGACGATACCGCATTCCTTTAGGAAGTTAGCGAAGGCAACTTGACGTTGCTCTCCTGATCTGTCATATCTACCATAGTATTCTCCGCCACAGTCGGATTCGACAGCTGTAATTTTCTTACCAAGTTGAAGCTCAACTTCAGCTTTATAATACTTGAAAGCATCCAAGGATTGAGATTCCTCATGTGTCAAATATAAATATCCATATCTGGAGTAATCGTCTATGAACGTAATAAAATAGTGTTGACCGTTCCACGCAACTGTAGGGAATGGCCCACAAATATCTGTATGTATTAGTTCTAAGACCTCCGTACTTCTATTGGCACTTAATCTTCTTGTGTTTGTTAATTTCCCCCTAATACACTTAGCACAAACCTCAAAGTCTGTTAAATCAAGGAAATCAAGATCCCATCCGACACAAGCCTCTGAATTCTCTGTTTAGAGATGTGGCCTAAACGCTTATGCCATAATGATGCAAAATTGTCATTTAATTTATGTTTTGTACCTTTTGAGCTAGAATGCAATATTTCATTATGGGAAGCAACAACTTTCTTCATATATAGACGATCAATTAAAGTACCGGTACCAATAATATTTGAATTGAAAGAGATACTAAATTTTCTATATCCAAAAACACAAAAATAACCACTTTTGTCCAAAGAGGAAGTAGAAATCAAATTCCGCTTAAATGTCGGAGCTATAAAAGTATCAACTAAATCCAAATAACAACCAGTCTTTAAAAGTAATCTAAAATTCCCTATTGTTTCCACGTGAACTTTATTGTCATCGCCTACATAGATGAATCTTTCAGCATCATTTAGTGGTAGACCTCCCAACAGGTGGTTTGTTCTTATTTCAATAAGCTTTTTTATTTGGCTCAGGATGATGTTCCAGGGGAAATCTTAAGCGGTATTAATGCATGTGTCTCCGATGCTAAGAATATGGAGTTGATTAGACCTTTTTCGGCATCCGAAGTTGCCAATGTTCTTAAGAAAATGCACCATTCAAAATCTCTTGGTCCAGATGGGCTTCCTGTGCTTTTTTTAAGCATCATTGGCATGTTATTGGTATAGATGTCACGACTGCATTCTATACTTTCTCAATGGAGGGGTCATCCCTGATAATTTGAACCACACCTTCTATACTCTTGTGACTAAGGTTTCCAGTCTTTCTCAAATGACAGATTTATGACCCATCAGCTTGTGCAGTGTCATGTATATGATTGTCTCAAAATGCATTGCTAATAGGCTTAAACATTTGCTTCATGATTCCATTAGTAAGGCTCAGAGTGCTTTCATTGTTGGGAGGTCTATTTGTGATAACTCCATTGCTGCGGCTGAGTTATTTCATTACCTAAAAAAGAAGAAGATTGGTCGTAGGGGATATATGGCTATCAAGATCGATATGGCTAAGGCTTTTGATAGAGTTGAGTGCGGTTACCGGGAAGTTGTTATGTTGCATTTGGGCTTCCACAGGAACTGGGTTTCTATGATCATGAATTGTTTCACTTCTGTTTCTTTCTCTGCTCTTCTTAATGATATTCCTACTCTTTCCATCTATCTTAAGCGAGGTTTAAGGCAAGGATATCATTTATCTCCTTTTCTTTTCCTTCTTCTGATAGAAGGCCTCTCAAGCTTATTTAAGGTTTTCCACTATAGGGGTTTGATCCATGGAATCAAAGTGGCCCCCTCTGCCCCTATTATCTCCCACATTTTGTTTGCAAATGATTGTATTATTTTTTCTCATTCAAATCTTCATGAATGACATAGTATTTGTGAGTTGCTCAAACTTTTTGGTTTGGGAACTGGTCAGTTGGTCAATCCTTCCAAATCCTTGATTACCTTTAGCTCCAATGTTCCTTTTGCCCAAAAAACAACTATTTTATCATCTCTTGGCTTCAAGGAAGTTGATGCTCCTGACAAATATCTAGGCCTTCCTACCTTTATTGGTAGATCAAAGAAGGTTGTTTTTGATGAAGTGGTGGACAAAGTTAGAAAGAAGGCTAATGGTTGGAAATCTTCTTCTTTATCTCTAGTTCGGAGACAGGTTCTTATTAAAGCTTCTTTACTGGCTATCCCTTCCTACATCATGAGCTGTTATAAACTGCCTAAATCTAGTATTGTCACCAGATTTTGGTGGGGTGATCAAGAGTAGAAAAAGATTCACTAGACTAAATAGGCTTCTCTGTGTGTTTCAAAAGTTAATGGTGGCATGGGCTTAGAGACTTCGAAGCTTTTAATTTGGCTCTCCTACCCAAACAAGTTTGGAGGCTTCTAATCAACCCCCTCTCTATTACTGGCCTTATCTTAAAAGCAAGGTGTTTCCATTATACTGATGTGTTTCAATCTTTGCTTGGATCTCATCCAAGCTTTATCTAAAGCAGCATTTCCCAAGCCATTTGGGTTGTTAAGCGTGGTTCTTATTGGGAATTAGGGAATGGGACCTCTACTAATTTTTGGAATGATCCATGGCTTCCTAGGCCTCATACACTTTCTTTGATCTCCCCTAAACTGTTTGCTGAACATCATCTGCGGGTTTTAGATTTCTTTGATTGGTCTTTTATCGACTAGAAATGGGATGCTCTTGAGGCGAGATTGCTTGAATATGATCTTTAGGCTATTCATAATTTGATTTTAATCTCTCCTGAAACCAATGACATTCTGAGATGATTCTTGTCCAACGATGGAAACTTCAGTGTTAAGTCCACTTATTTGGTCGTTGTCAAGGCCCTTTCATAAGGCAACTATTCTTCTTCTTCTTACGTCTCCTCTGCTGACTCTTTAATGTAGAAGAATATTTGGGAAATGAATGTCATTCCTAGAGCAAAGAACTTCCTGTGGACAACGATTAAAAATTATGTCCCATGCCTCACTAATTTGCAACATAGAAAGGTCGTTTCCTCTTGTTGATATCCTTTTTGTCCTTCTAAAAATGAATCAATGCTTCATGTGCTATCTCACTGTTATGTTGCAAAATAATTT
Organism: Rheum nobile; assembly: GCA_027886185.1. NCBI lineage: Eukaryota > Viridiplantae > Streptophyta > Magnoliopsida > Caryophyllales > Polygonaceae > Rheum > Rheum nobile. The sequence continues at coordinate 1,001,079 of WOAB01000652.1, read as the reverse complement.
TGGCCCAACTTCTCTCCTCGGTGATATCCTTTCTCTTCATCCTAATTCCATGTGGGATTGGTGGTGTGCCATCAACTCTATCTTGTCTCAGAATTCTATTGAACTTTGGCGTGCTGCAATTTGGGCTTGATGGAAAAACAGAAATGCGCGTGCTTTTGCTTGTTTCATTATGAGCCTTTTTTTTTAACTTTTGCATTATGTTTCTGTCCAACTGGATTCTTCTTCTTCGCTTGTTAGTAAGGCGCTGGATGTGGATATTTTTTGCTCTCCTCCTATTTTTTCGGGTTTAAAGCTTTTTTGTGATGCAAGTCTATCTAGTAATGGTTCAACTACCCTTAGTTTTGTTTTGTTTGACATCAATAGATCAATGGTTATTCTAGGGAGTAAGCATTCAAAACATAGAGCACCCATTGATGCGTTGGAAGTTGAAGCTATTTTGCGGTGTCTTTAAGTTGTTGTCAGATAGTCATTCTGTTTGCTTGGCTTGTGCTGCCCCTTCTTCTTCTGGTCTTAGGAACTCTTATGGCCTCATCATCAACAACATTTGGCAGCTTCTTGGTTCCTCTCTTTTCTGTAATTTTTGGTTCATTCCTAGGAATTTTAATATTTTGCACATATTGCAGCTTGTTTTGGTCACTCGTTGCCTTTAGAGGCTCCTGCATTTTTCACGCATGTCTCCCAACTGCCACTGATGTTGGCAAACCAGGCGGTTGAGTATCTAGCCTCCCATGAATGTAATATTGATTCTCTACGTTGTCTTGGCCATATCAATAGTATTAGTATCAACGGGACCCTTCACCCTATGTTGATAGTTTTTCTTACGATTATCCGGAAGGATAATTTAGCATAGACCTTTCCTAGAAAGACGGTCTAATTCTTGATTATGTACAAAAAAAAATGTTCTTCCAAACACTTCACTTTTTTTAATTTTTTCTTAAATGCAAAAAAAGAAGTATATCTCTTCCCAATGTATTATTCCCATTTAATTTTTCCACATGTCATAGATAAAGATACAACTTTTTTACCTCGTGAATGACTACTTAAAGTACAAATTAAATGATTTATTGAAACTAATTCACGTTTCTTAATTCTTGTGCACTTCTAAAACCTCAAATATGTATGATATGAGGGAGTATATGCACTACTAAAACTATCATTCTTAATGATATAATAACTGTTGGGCCCAGAATGCTTCGATAAGCCGAGCCTAGCAGACTGGGCCACCTCACCTTGGAAATGGGCCAAGGAGGTTTTAAGAGGAGCGTCGGATGCTGATCAATGCACAAACCCGACCAATCCTGAAAATCTCGCCCAAGCCATAACTGCCTGATCTTCAGCAACGACAGCCAATTCAAGTGCAAAATTAGAAGCTTCATTAATAAGAAGATCCCAAGGATTATGCTCAAAAATGAAGGGAAAGATCTCATGCAGACGGTAACGAGATCGACGAAGAAAAGGATCCGATAAAGGGGGTACGAAGAAGAAGAAAGAGGGCCTCAGGTAACAGAAATACTCATTATCACGTCTCCCAAAGGCTTACTGACGTACTTGTTCTCGTTTAACTATTTTGACAATAATACTCGACCACTGAGGATCAAACGCTAGTTGAGCCGGTCAGACAAGACTCGATCTTTTGCATCTAGAGGAGTTAAGCTGTACTTTTTCGCATTCTTATAATTGCATAATCAATATATCATCACACAATCTTTCCTATTTCATACTTAGTTGATTGTTCATTTGGTTTAGATTTATTGTGTTATCATTATTCTACCTGATCGACTTGTTACCCCGTCTAAGGCGATTTAGGTCGATTGATCTTTTTGCTCCAAAACAATTTAACGCACATTGTGGGGCAACTAGCCGATCACTATCTCAAAAATCCTCCAACCATGACTGTCAATCTACCTACCGATGTCGAAGGATCACACTCCGGAGACGACTCCCAAGCTCAAGAAAACACAACCAAAAATCGAACTCTGAACCAACTCCAAGAGCTTGCCCAAAAAATGACCACCCTCCAAGATGACCTCGCCCAACAACGTCAGAAGACCGAAACTTTGGTTGCCCTATCCACCAAATCCGAAACCGAGATCGCACGACTAACTTGTGAAAATGAGTCTCTTAGATTGCAGGTACAGTCGATGGCCTCCGGATCCAGACAGGCGCCCGTCCATAGCAACGTCCAGACACGCCTCAACATGAATAGCGTCGAGCTAACTCCCCCAAGCGTCTGACATCCCGGAAACGTTGCTGGTACGTCTCGGGTTCCCTTGGTCAATCCATTTTCGACTAATAATGTTACTTTCTCTACACCGATCGGGTCAGCAGGGATCCAAATCGATGAGTCACAGGTTACCAATCCCCCCGATATCCTGAATTTCGTCCAACAAACGCTTAGTCAACATATGAGGACGCTCGGTGATCGCATCGCTAGAATTCTCGGGGTTCTGCAGCCAATCGAGAAAGAAGCGTCGAACGGATACGAAGAGTCTCCGTTCATCGAAGAAATCGCCCGAGTGGAAATCCCTAAGAAGTTCAGCCTTCCTAGCATGACGACTTTCGACGGAACCAACGATCCAGACGATCATATCTCTCTCTATAAACAAAAATTAATGATTGTATCTGTTCCAAGGGAGGGCCGTGAGGCTGTCATGTGCAAGAGCTTTCGCACTACTCTCGCGTGTCCTGCACTAACTTGGTTTATGCGTTTACCTCAGGGTACGATCACCTCGTTCGCAGATCTGGTCAAATCCTTTAAGGTCCAATTCGCTAGCAGTCGAAAACTCGAAAGGCAGTCAAGCAATCTCTACCGAATCACCCAAAGGTATAACAAACCTCTTCGAAGCTATCTTAACAGGTATAACAAAGAAAAGGTCGCGATCCCCCATTGCGATGTCACCATGTCCATCGAAGCCTTCAGACAAGGTTTGATCAAAGACATCAATCTCTATAATGAGATCACCACGTACCCGTGCAGAAGCTTCGAAGATGTCCAATCCAAAACCATGGATGAGGTACGCTTAGAAGAAGAGAGCGAATCGCGAAAGGTGTCCCATGGGCCCGACCACTCCGATCGCAAATCCTCTTCCGACAACCGCTGAGACAGACGTCATCATCCGTACCATCGTGGTCGGAATGAGCAAAGTCAGGTGAACTTCTTTCAAGACAGGTCTCAAGACTGGAAAAACGGTCCGACGTTGCCTCCCAGGGTTCAATCTTACAACTTTAATGTTTTCGTGTTGGAACTCGTTAAGAGTTTCGAAAAATATGGAAAAGAAGTAAGATTGCCCCGAAAGAGCGACAGACCGGACGTCAAGAAGGAGATGAACAGGTGGTGTGAATTCCATCACGATCAGGTTCACTCGACGGATGAATGCATCGCGCTGCGCAAAGAGGTCGCTAGGTTACTTGCACAAGGTCTCTTGCGCGATGTGATCTCAGAGCGAGCCAAAGCCACCATGGAACGACGAGATCAGGTAAAACACGACAAACCCCCATCTCATATCCATACAGAGATCATCAATACTATTTCAGGAGGCTCAGACGTATGTGGAAACACATACTCTGCAGCAAAAAGGCATGCAAGAGAAAGCAGAGGGAACAAACCCGAGGTAAGAGAGTTCAGACGATCGAAGATCTCTAACCTCCCAACGGTCACCTTTGACGAATCCGACGCTGACGAGTTAGGAGATCATCATGACGATCTGGTAATATCTCTATCTATTGGAAACTGCTTGATACGTAGAGTACTAATCGACATAGGAAATTTGACCAACCTCATGACCTTAGACGCCCTCAAAGGGATGGGTCTGGGCGAAGCTGATCTTCTCAAGAAACCAACTCCCTTAGTCGGGTTCAACGGCGAGGTCAAGCACACTATCGGTGAAATCTTCCTTACGACATACGCCGGAGGAGTAAACTAGCAGGTAAAATTCCTAGTCCTAGACTGTCCATCTCCATACAATTGCATTCTCGGCAGGCCTTGGATACACACAATGAAGGCGGTACCCTCAACGTACCAGCAGGCCATCAAGTTCCCTACCAAGTAGGGAGTTGAAGAGATCAAGGGCGACCAAAGGATGTCCAAAGAGTGCTACGTCGCCTCCATGAAGAGCGCGGTCGAACCAAAGATCACGTAGCAATCATAGTTCGGCGAAGGACCTAGTCGATACATCGAACCAGAGATGGAAAAACACGTTGAGATTGCACTAGATCCTTCAAAGCCAAACCAAATGGTAAGGGTCAGGTCGGATTTGGATGATTCGACCAGACAATAAATATTGGATTTCCTCTGGTCTAATACTGACTGCTTTGCGTGGTCGCATGAAGAAATGGTCGGAATATCTCCAAACGTCATTACTCATAAATTAAATGTCGATCCATCTTACCCTCCTGTGAAGCAAAAGCGCAGGAAATTCGCCCTCGAGCGGAACAAGATCATCGACGACGAAGTCAGAAGCTTGCTAGAAACGGGAAAAAATAAGAGAAGTCGACTACCCCAATTGGCTAGCCAATGTGGTTGTAGTCCAGAAGAAGAACGACAAGTGGAGATTAACAAAACATGTCCCAAGAATTCCTTCCCGCTTCCACACATCGACGCCATGGTCGACGCGACAGCAGGACACGAAATGCTATCCTTCATGGATGCATTTAGTGGTTACAATCAGATCCTCATGGAACCAGAAGACCAAGAGAAAACGACATTCATCACAAATCAAGATATTTATTGTTATAGAGTGATGCCCTTCGGACTGAAGAATTCAGGGGCTACGTATCAACGACTAGTCAACAAAATGTTCAAAGATCAGATTGGGGACACAATGGAAGTCTACATAGATGACATGCTGGTCAAGTCAAAAAAGAAGAAAGACCACATCGATCAACTCTGCGACGGCTTCGAGGTACTGGAAAGATATAACATGAAACTAAATCCTACGAAATGCTCTTTTGGAGTGTCGTCAGGGAAATTCTTGGGGTACATGGTAACCCAAAAAGGAATAGAGGTCAGCCCAGAACAAGTCAAGGCCATCATCAACCTTCGGTCTCCTCGATGCATCAAGGACGTACAAAAGCTAACCGGTTGGATAGCAGCCTTGAACAGGTTCATTTCAAAGTCATCAGACAAGTGCAAACCTTTCCACGACGCTCTCAGAAAGAACAAGTCCTTCCAATGGACAGAAGAACACGAGGTAGCATTTCAAGATCTGAAGAAATACATGGCCAGCCCCGTACTACTAGCAAAACCTAAAGACGACGAGCCGCTATGATGCGAACAACCCCTGAAGTGTCCATGCAACGCAGGATCTTGATTCCTCAAGCTTGAATTCGATTCTCCTCTTCCGTAGCCAAAGTGATGGCTTTCCTAAGGCTAAAGAGATAGCCTTCAAACTCGTTCAAAGTGATGAACGAAAGGGATCAAAGTGATGATCACGAGATACCGAAGAGACGGTGATTGAATGATTGCTCGAAGCGATGAGCTATGGGATAGTTTGATCCGTGGGATCGAAGGGTTTGGATGTGAGATTCAAGGAAGGAGCGTACTCAACTTTTCTACTCAAATCAACATCAAGTTTACAAACTAGGGTTTTCTAAGTTTAAATACCGTCAAAATAATATATCCTAAAAGAAAAGATCTCGGAAAAATAATCCGCGCCGCATCAGGACTATCGCACGGTTTGTAACACAACCGCACGATTTGTTACAAATCGTGCAGTTTAACTGAAAGCAATGTTTTGGCTGGTGCACGGTTTGCATGCAACACTGCACGGTTTGCAGCAAACCGTGCAGTTCAACTGAGAGCTCTAAAATTTGATGGTGCACGGTTTGCATGCAATACCGAACGGTTTGCAGCAAACCGTGCACTTCTACTGAACGGCATTCTGATGCTTTCTCGTCCGGCGTCGACTAAGGCGGGACCTCACCTAATCCTTCATAGGTCAAGAGAAGGACCCATTTAGGACTAGATGAACCCGCGTCACTTGCGTGCGCCCGCGAGACTAATGATTGTGTTGCTCGCTCCATTGCCCTTGTGCGAGCTCTTGTTATCGGGCCATTCGAGCGCACCTTCATTGCGTCCTCTTCGTCCTTCACCGTCATCGAGGGGGTCATGGAGCTATCACGCTACTATTATACCTGGTGATATCAGAGTCTATAGTGAGCACAGTGCTGGCCAGAGAAGAAGACGGCAAACAGTCACCAATCTATTACGTCAGTCGAACATTACTCCCGACAGAAACAAGGTACTCGTCACTGGAAAAACTCGTCCTAACATTGGTAACAGCGTCTAATAAACTTAAACCCTATTTCGAATCATATACTATAATTGTTCGCACTAATCATCCCATGAGAGCAATCATGAGGAAACCAGAATTCACAGGACGAATGGCCAAGTGGGCCATACACCTCAGTGGTTACGAGATTGAGTATGAGCCTAGAACGGCGATCAAGTCCCATGCGTTGGCTGACTTTGTGGCGGATTTTAGCTCGACCCTAGAACAGGAAGCCATAAATGAAGCAACACAATTACTCGCGACAGAAGAAACATGTAAATGGGAGTTCCACATAGACGGAGCATCGAACGCTAGAGGATCAGGACTGGGGGTCGTGCTGAAGTCACCACAAGGGGACAACATAGCCCAAGCCGTAAGGTACGAATGGGATGTGATTAACAATGAAGCTGAATATGAAGCACTCGTGTTTGGACTCATCTTGGCGCGCGACTTAGGAGTCCAGGAAATCGAAGTCATTTGTGATTCCCTCCTAGTCGTAGATCAAATTAAAGGGTCATATACTGCCAAAGACGGTAGAATGATAGCTATTTAAACGTAGTCAAGAAACTAATCAACCAATTTCAGAAGTTCGACATCAGACAAGTCCCTAGAGATCTCAACGCTTAGGCCGACGCACTAGCCAACCTGGGGTCCGCCCTAGATCCGAAGGAATTCCCCAACGTTCCATTGGCACACATCATGACACCAGCTGTCCCAAAGACGCCCAAGGAACAGAGCATGCCGTTGGAAGAACTTGTCGCAATGGAGAGAGGCAACCGACCAAAAGAAGACATTGTCAACAATCACGACGATTGGACACTGCCTTACGTCAGATGGCTAAAAGACGGCATCCTGCCCAATGACAAGATATAAGCAAAAAGGCTAAAGGTACAAGCTCTCTCCTTCGACATTATAAGTGATGTCTTGTTCAAAAGATCTGCCACGAGGATACTTCTACGGTGCCTCAAGACTCCCAAGGTCGAACGCATTTTACAATCATTACATGAAGGAGAGTGTGGCAACCACACTGGAGGATGAAGCCTCTCAGGAAAAGCCTTGCGGACGGGATACTACTGGCCCACAATGAACAAAGACGCGATGGAGTACACCAAGAAATGTGACGCATGTCAATGACACGCACCAGTTTTGCACTAACCCTCAGAGCTACTCCATCCAACTCTAGCCCCATGGCCCTTCATGAGATGAGGAATGGACATCATCGGAAAGCTCCCACCTGTATCGGGCCAATGGGTCTTCTTCCTCACCATGATGGACTATTTTTCAAAATGGGTCGACCACTCCGATCGCAAATCCTCTTCCGACAACCTCTGAGACAGACGTCATCATCCGTACCATCGTGGTCGGAATGAGCAAAGTCAGGTGAACTTCTTTCAAGATAGGTCTCAAGACTGGAAAAACGGTCCGACGTTGCCTCCCAGGGTTCAATCTTACAACTTCAATGTTTTCGTGTTGGAACTCGTTAATAGTTTCGAAAAATATGGAAAAGAAGTAAGATTGCCCCGAAAGAGCGACAGACCGGACGTCAAGAAGGAGATGAACAGGTGGTGTGAATTCGATGACGATCAGGTTCACTCGACGGATGAATGCATCGCGCTGCGCAAAGAGGTCGCTAGGTTACTTGCACAAGGTCTCTTGCGCGATGTGATCTCAGAGCGAGCCAAAGCCACCATGGAACGACGAGATCAGGTAAAACACGACAAACCCCCATCTCATATCCATACAGAGATCATCAATACTATTTCAGGAGGCTCAGACGTATGTGGAAACACATACTCCGCAGCAAAAAGGCATGCAAGAGAAAGCAGAGGGAACAAACCCGAGGTAAGAGAGTTCAGACGATCGAAGATCTCTAACCTCCCAACGGTCACCTTTGACGAATCCGACGCTGACGAGTCAGGAGATCATCATGACGATCTGGTAATATCTCTATCTATTGGAAACTGCTTGATACGTAGAGTACTAATCGACATAGGAAATTTGACCAGCCTCATGACCTTAGACGCCCTCAAAGGGATGGGTCTGGGCGAAGCTGATCTTCTCAAGAAACCAACTCCCTTAGTCGGGTTCAACGGCGAGGTCAAGCACACTATCGGTGAAATCTTCCTTACGACATACGCCGGAGGAGTAAACTAGCAGGTAAAATTCCTAGTCCTAGACTGTCCATCTCCATACAATTGCATTCTCGGCAGGCCTTGGATACACACAATGAAGGCGGTACCCTCAACGTACCAGCAGGCCATCAAGTTCCCTACCAAGTAGGGAGTTGAAGAGATCAAGGGCGACCAAAGGATGTCCAAAGAGTGCTACGTCGCCTCCATGAAGAGCGCGGTCGAACCAAAGATCACGTAGCAATCATAGTTCGGCGAAGGACCTAGTCGATACATCGAACCAGAGATGGAAAAAGACGTTGAGATTGCACTAGATCCTTCAAAGCCAAACCAAACGGTAAGGGTCAGGTCGGATTTGGATGATTCGACCAGACAATAAATATTGGATTTCCTATGGTCTAATACTGACTGCTTTGCGTGGTCGCATGAAGAAATGGTCGGAATATCTCCAAACGTCATTACTCATAAATTAAATGTCGATCCATCTTACCCTCCTGTGAAGCAAAAGCGCAGGAAATTCGCCCTCGAGCGAAACAAGATCATCGACGACGAAGTCAGAAGCTTGCTAGAAACGGGAAAAAATAAGAGAAGTCGACTACCCCAATTGGCTAGCCAATGTGGTTGTAGTCCAGAAGAAGAACGACAAGTGGAGATTAACAAAACATGTCCCAAGAATTCCTTCCCGCTTCCACACATCGACGCCATGGTCGACGCGACAGCAGGACACGAAATGCTATCCTTCATGGATGCATTTAGTGGTTACAATCAGATCCTCATGGAACCAGAAGACCAAGAGAAAACGACATTCGTCACAAATCAAGATATTTATTGTTGTAGAGTGATGCCCTTCGGACTGAAGAATTCAGGGGCTACGTATCAACGACTAGTCAACAAAATGTTCAAAGATCAGATTGGGGACACAATGGAAGTCTACATAGATGACATGCTGGTCAAGTCAAAAAAGAAGAAAGACCACATCGATCAACTCTGCGACGGCTTCGAGGTACTGGAAAGATATAACATGAAACTAAATCCTACGAAATGCTCTTTTGGAGTGTCGTCAGGGAAATTCTTGGGGTACATGGTAACCCAAAAAGGAATAGAGGTCAGCCCAGAACAAGTCAAGGCCATCATCAACCTTCGGTCTCCTCGATGCATCAAGGACGTACAAAAGCTAACCGGTTGGATAGCAGCCTTGAACAGGTTCATTTCAAAGTCATCAGACAAGTGCAAACCTTTCCACGACGCTCTCAGAAAGAACAAGTCCTTCCAATGGACAGAAGAACACGAGGTAGCATTTCAAGATCTGAAGAAATACATGGCCAGCCCCGTACTACTAGCAAAACCTAAAGACGACGAGCCGCTATGATGCAAACAACCCCTGAAGTGTCCATGCAACGCAGGATCTTGATTCCTCAAGCTTGAATTCGATTCTCCTCTTCCGTAGCCAAAGTGATGGCTTTCCTAAGGCTAAAGAGATAGCCTTCAAACTCATTCAAAGTGATGAACGAAAGGGATCAAAGTGATGATCACGAGATACCGAAGAGACGGTGATTGAATGATTGCTCGAAGCGATGAGCTATGGGATAGTTTGATCCGTGGGATCGAAGGGTTTGGATGTGAGATTCAAGGAAGGAGCGTACTCAACTTTTCTACTCAAATCAACATCAAGTTTACAAACTAGGGTTTTCTAAGTTTAAATACCGTCAAAATAATATATCCTAAAAGAAAAGATCTCGGAAAAATAATCCGCGCCGCATCAGGACTACCGCACGGTTTGTAACACAACCGCACGATTTGTTACAAATCGTGCAGTTTAACTGAAAGCAATGTTTTGGCTGGTGCACGGTTTGCATGCAACACTGCACGGTTTGCAGCAAACCGTGCAGTTCAACTGAGAGCTCTAAATTTTGATGGTGCACGGTTTGCATGCAATACCGAACGGTTTGCAGCAAACCGTGCACTTCTACTGAACGACATTCTGATGCTTTCTCGTCCGGCGTCGACTAAGGCGGGACCTCACCTAATCCTTCATAGGTCAAGAGAAGGACCCATTTAGGACTAGATGAACCCGCGTCACTTGCGTGCGCCCGCGAGACTAATGATTGTGTTGCTCGCTCCATTGCCCTTGTGCGAGCTCTTGTTATCGGGCCATTCGAGCGCACCTTCATTGCGTCCTCTTCGTCCTTCACCGTCATCGAGGGGGTCATGGAGCTATCACGCTACTATTATACCTGGTGATATCGGAGTCTATAGTGAGCACAGTGCTGGCCAGAGAAGAAGACGGCAAACAGTCACCAATCTATTACGTCAGTCGAACATTACTCCCGACAGAAACAAGGTACTCGTCACTGGAAAAACTCGTCCTAACATTGGTAACAGCGTCTAATAAACTTAAACCCTATTTCGAATCATATACTATAATTGTTCGCACTAATCATCCCATGAGAGCAATCATGAGGAAACCAGAATTCACAGGACGAATGGCCAAGTGGGCCATACACCTCAGTGGTTACGAGATTGAGTATGAGCCTAGAACGGCGATCAAGTCCCATGCGTTGGCTGACTTTGTGGCGGATTTTAGCTCGACCCTAGAACAGGAATCCATAAATAAAGCAACACAATTACTCGCGACAGAAGAAACATGTAAATGGGAGTTCCACATAGACGGAGCATCGAACGCTAGAGGATCAGGACTGGGGGTCGTGCTGAAGTCACCACAAGGGGACAACATAGCCCAAGCCGTAAGGTACGAATGGGATGTGATTAACAATGAAGCTGAATATGAAGCACTCGTGTTTGGACTCATCTTGGCGCGCGACTTAGGAGTCCAGGAAATCGAAGTCATTTGTGATTCCCTCCTAGTCGTAGATCAAATTCAAGGGTCATATACTGCCAAAGACGGTAGAATGATAGCTATTTAAACGTAGTCAAGAAACTAATCAACCAATTTCAGAAGTTCGACATCAGACAAGTCCCTAGAGATCTCAACGCTTAGGCCGACGCACTAGCCAACCTGGGGTCCGCCCTAGATCCGAAGGAATTCCCCAACGTTCCATTGGCACACATCATGACACCAGCTGTCCCAAAGACGCCCAAGGAACAGAGCATGCCGTTGGAAGAACTTGTCGCAATGGAGAGAGGCAACCGACCAAAAGAAGACATTGTCAACAATCACGACGATTGGACACTGCCTTACGTCAGATGGCTAAAAGACGGCATCCTGCCCAATGACAAGATATAAGCAAAAAGGCTAAAGGTACAAGCTCTCTCCTTCGACATTATAAGTGATGTCTTGTTCAAAAGATCTGCCACGAGGATACTTCTACGGTGCCTCAAGACTCCCAAGGTCGAACGCATTTTACAATCATTACATGAAGGAGAGTGTGGCAACCACACTGGAGGATGAAGCCTCTCAGGAAAAGCCTTGCGGACGGGATACTACTGGCCCACAATGAACAAAGACGCGATGGAGTACACCAAGAAATGTGACGCATGTCAATGACACGCACCAGTTTTGCACTAACCCTCAGAGCTACTCCATCCAACTCTAGCCCCATGACCCTTCATGAGATGAGGAATGGACATCATCGGAAAGCTCCCACCTGTATCGGGCCAATGGGTCTTCTTCCTCACCATGATGGACTATTTTTCAAAATGGGTCGAAGCAGAAGCATATGGAGAGGTAAAAGATCAACACGTCATTTCATTCATAAAACGCAATATCATGTGTAGATTTGGCGTCCCATCAGAAATTGTGTGCGACAATGGCTCCCAATTCATCAGTCATAAGACTCGAGCCTTCTGCGACCAGTGGAACATCAAGATGGTCACATCCACACCTCGATATCCACAATCTAACAGACAAGCCGAATCTAGCAACAAAATCATCATCAACAACCTCAAGAAACGCCTCACAAGGGCTAAGGGAAAATGGGCAGACAAACTCCCCCTCATCCTCTGGTCCGACAGGACCACTCCGAAGAACGCGACTGGACAATCGCCGTTTTCACTCGTCTACAGAAGCGAAGCGGTCATTCCCGCCGAACTACTAGTCCCGACAACTCGTTATGGACTCCAGATGCATGAACAAAATGACATCGAGCTGGCATACAACTTAGACACAGTCGACGAACCTATGGAAAGAGCCAGAATTAGGATGGTCAGGTTCCAGTAGCAAGTCGTAAGAAGTTACAACAAGAACGTTCGGGCCAAAGTCTTCAAAGTTGGCGATTGGGTCCTCAGGAAGACATTCCAGAACACCATAGATCCGGCCGACGGCAAACTCGCACCCCAATAGAAAGGTCCTTACCTCGTCAAAGAAGTAGTCGGACAAGAGGCATATCGGCTAGAAGACAAAGACGGACAAGCAATCCTGAGGAGCTGCAACGCTACACATCTAAAGCCATATCACTTCTAACCTCATCTGGTAAGACACAAGAACCCCATTATTTTTTACATATTATTTGTCATTACGACTCGACTCTATTTCATGAACCTAACGCTTACGTCTAGCAAAGACAGGTTCTTATAACCATAAGTACATGGAAACACAAAGACAAGCTTGATCCAGTCACACACAAAAAGAGCTTATACTAAAATTTACACGATCGATCGGAACACGAGGAGATGAATACCAAAGGCATGCCGACACACCGTTTGCCTTATACAGTAAATAAGTTTAACACCTTATTACATTTATGCAATAAGACATATTGCTCCCCTCCTCGGCATAATACAAGTCGTGGCTAAACAAACATACATATTTGCAGGCCTCCCTTTTCTTATATGACACGGAAAGCCCTACTCGACGGAGCATACAGGCAAATCCAAACAAGTTAAGACATCGCAACCATCTTTCTCAAAGAAGGGGTCCGACAAGCGATTAGACGTAGAACAGAAACAATCTTTTGTAAAACGGAGTACGCCAAAATTTTTGGCCCCCTTTTACTAATAATAATAAAAAAAAGGGTCTAATACGTTTTACATCCATGCGACCCGCGATGATGGACGGGTCGCCAAAATATATTGTATGCCTACACACAGGTAGGACTTCAAACATTTCTAAAAAACATTTTATGCGACCCGCGATGGTGGACGGGTCGCCAAACCAAGAGTATTTCACCCACACACGGGTAGGGTCACAAGTCGTTCACAAAAGGTTCATAAAAGGATGGAGAACTAGGAGTCAGGAGTCGCATCATTGCCTTTGGTATGAGTCGGTTCGGATAAAGGTTGGGGCTTGGATGGTACGATGGGAGTGGCATCACTAGAGCGAGCTTCATCTTCACCGGCGCTCTCGTTAGGAGACTCATCTTCAATACCGGCAAGTCAAAATAACTATGCCCCTGGATTCCCCTTAGGAAACAAGGTATCCATATTTTCTTTCTCCATCTTCAAGTCTCAGGCCTCATGCTTACCCTCTTCGAACTCGTCGACCATTTTGACGCGTGACTTCAATGCATAGAAGGCGCCAACATCACATGCAATTCGACCAGCGTCGATCCTAGGTTGCTTGACTTTCTCCTCGATGTCGACCTGACTCTCATTGAGCTATTTCCGACAACCCTCTATCTCGTCTTGACAAGCCTTCAGCTCTCCCAAGAAGCGACATTCGGCGTCCTTCAGTTGACTCTCAACTCCCTTCACCTTAGTCTTCAAGGCTGCCAAGTCGGACTCTGATTTGGCAGCCCTTTCCTCAGCTTTGGAGACCATCTCCTTCACGCCAGAGTAAGCGCCCAAGAGGAACTGGAAGGTCTAAAAAACGTAAAGCAAAGAAAAGATATGTGAAACACCATCCGGCAGAGAAATCAAAACTATAAGACTTGACAGAAAGCTTACCTTCCAAGAAGAGCAGCCAATATAATCCAGAGGTGAGACTCCGTCGACTTCAGATTTCAAGGCCGGGTCCTGGGCTTGGAACAAATCAGCGATGGACCGCCCGACCAGGTCAATCCTCTCAATGCCAGAAGAGATATCCGATTTCTTTTTCGGAATGTCCGGAATGATCTTCTTGGCATCAGAAGAAACGATCGCCTTTCTCTTGTCACCAACTTTCGCTGGGGGAAAAGATTTGATAGGCGTCGATTTACTCGACAAAGCTCTAGCCGCCGCCAACTTTTGTTCAATCAAACCTTTCTCGGACACTCCCTTCAAACGAGCACTCGACCGACCAACACGAGATGCTACCACACCAGACAAAACATAAATTATGAATATGGCACGTAAAAGAAACATATGTGACCCAAACAGAAGACTTACACTTGACATGAGAAGATGAAGGGGTCGTCATAATGTCTTGAATTGTTGGACCAGTAGACAACAAGTTGACGCTCACAAATTTGTGCTCCGATAACAGAATCTGATGAGGCTAAAGTCGTGATGCCTATCAAAGTAAACGTCAAAAACCTAACTAATGTAGTAGGGTAAATAAGGATTGATCCCACATGGAGGTAAGCAATCTTCCTAAGTGCAAAGGTTGTATGCCAATGGTAACAAAAAGGGGGGGATTTGGTTTGTAATGAGTGACAAAGTAAATCAAAGCAAAAGATGTAATCAATGGGTGAAAAGTAACTTAGCCAGACAAATATCCACACTTCAGTTTGATTGGTTGATCCTAGATTATCTCCAATTCCTACTAATGAATATTCGTGTCCCGATCTTATGTATATAGACAGGTCAACTAGCCCTGAAAATACTTACCATTAAACAATCGAGAAACTATCAAGATTCAATCTAACGGCAGTAGTAAGTATAGGAATTAACTAGGATACATGCAATACTTAACAACCAGTGAGTACTCGACATGTAATCAATTCTCTTCACAATAAATATTCACAACCAGTTCCTGTAAATTGCGGTTGCTACATGATAACAGGTCTAAGCATGGGTTAGGTGACTCTTAGTTGGAGGATATGCTTCTTGAGACCTTGGATGCTACATTGGAGGAGTAGACTCTTTATTAGTTTACTCGAGGACAAGCAAAGGTCTAAGCATGGGGTGATTTGATAAGCACTACTTTGTAGGGCTTAACTAAGAGTCATTAGAGGATTTATTGGTGCCATTCGGGTAGATTTAGACACATTCATGTGCATGGCGTGTGGGGGCGAAGTTTGGTAATTAATTAAAAGCCACGTGATTGATGGGCCGAATTAAATAAAGGCCCAAAAGGAGAGGGCTCGGCCCAACCCGTGAAGAAGCCCCCGCGTGCTGTAGCTGAAGAAATGGAATTGATGACATCAGCGGGCATGTGTTTGTTGGAGTGGGACGAGAAGCAAGCTGGAGAAGGCCCAATTGGAGGCTGGAGCCCAAGTGAAGCCTCCGCGAGAAGAAGCAAGCTGGAAAGCAAATTGGAGACGGATGACATCACCATGACACCGCCGAGCTGCTAGAATTGGAGTTGGGCTGTGATGGGCCATGGGAGATTGAAGTCGTGATGGGCCGTGTCTGCTCGCGAGAATTGGAGGCCGAGAGCAATTGCTCGCCGAGAATTGCGAGATTACGGGATTAATTTCCCTGTTTTCATTTGTTTAATTATTATTATTTTATTATTTCGTTTTAGGTTAATTTAGATTTTATTTCCTTTAGTATATTAGGGTTGAGAAAAAGGCTTGTTTGCCTATCATCTTCTAAACTCTCTCAAACCCTAATTTTCTCTCTACGTATTTGCTATGAAGAACTAAGCCTCCCTTGGCTTAGTCAGACGCTGAAGCTTTCGTTTTGATTCAGTTGTGAGATTCTCGTTCTTAATCTATTGCATGGTTTTTATCTTTCTCTTGCTTAAGTTGCTTATGATTGATATTGATAATCTCTATTTGGACGCAACTAGGGTTTATTGGTATTGATTGATTGCTAGATTTAGATTGTTACTGGTTGAGCATATCTATTTCAGAGTAGCAACTGCATCGTACTAGTATCTGGTTGTGCTAGTCTCAAGCAGAAGAGAACCCAAGACCGCGGGAGGTATACCTCGACCTCGGTTCACCCACTGAGGAGATGGGTATTCCAGACGATATTTTCGACTGCGTTGTGCTTTCTAAAGAAGAGTATTTTATGGGACTGGAGGAATTCAGCGACCAAGAGGAGGAGAGTCGCGATCGCGAAAATGATCCTGCGATGCTCGTTCCTTTCGAAAATGCCCCGGCAGCCCCCGACCCTCTCGAGACTGCCTATGATGAGTATGTGCGTCTAAACTCCTCCCCGCTCATTGCGCTGCACCCCATCATGCCCCTCCCTGAGGCAGTACAAGATACTCGAAGGCTGAAGAACGACAAATAGCTATATGAAACCTTCAGTATCTGCGAGGCAACCATTCCCCTGATCGAACTGGAAAATTCCATCCCTCGCTACACAGAGTTTTTAAGGGCGCTGGGCAATATAAAGAAGAAACCAAAGGGGAAGCACAAGAAGGAGGCCTTAATTCAGGTGGCGAATTTTTACATGCTGGATGCGGGGTAGAACAAACATGCAGGCCCTGAGATGTTGGGTAGGCCATTTCTGAAGATGTCAAGTGCATTCATAGATATGAACAGCGGTCCAACCATCATGAAGGGCACAAGCATGGGGGAAAGGCTCAACATGGAGCACACAAAGCGGCATCCCCTTGATATAGACCTTAGGAGTTCAAGTGATAGGAGCAACCCGAGTTGAAGAGGTTGAGCACTATGTCGAGCCAAGGACGGTAAACAAGGCGCTTCTCGGGAGACAACCCGATGTTAGGTACTTTATTTCCCCTTCCCTTAGTTTATTTTCTTTTGAATTTTTTTAGTTTTGTAGTTTTTGTAGTTCTGTGTCGAACTAACCTGCAGGAAGCGCGAAAAAAGTGAAGAAGGAGTTCACGACGCCCGCCGCCAACCTTACGGCGCCCACCGTAAATGCCTCGCCAAGAAAGTTGGCCACGACTTGCGAACGGCGACCGCCGTTTAATCGCGGCGCCCGCCGCGAACCTTACGGCGACCACCGCAATTTCTCAGGTAAAAAAAAAAAAAAATCCCGAAAAATAAATAAATTAAAATGGCGGCGACCGCCACCATCTTCATGGCGCCCGCCGCTAACCTTACGGCGCCCGCCGCACTTTCTCAAAAAAAAAAAAATATTCCACCGGAGGCCAGTTGTCCGAGTTTCCCATGGAGAGATGGTGCGCATCATGTTGTCAAGGAGGAGACATTAGCCCAACTTTGTAATTGACAACGATGATGGCCCTACAATTGGCAGCTGAGGAGCAGGTACACCAGGGCCCAATCACGATGACATCTGGGCCCATTTTTGAAGGCCATGCAACCCGTCCCCCTGTCTGACCACTACTTCACCAGAGTGGTTCATCTTGGTTGCGTGGTAGGAGTTGATAGAGTTGAAGGCCGTGCAGCCCCGCATTGTTTGATTAGTACTACTCACCAAGTGGTCACCTTATGGTTGGACGGTAGCAGACGATTATGGAGTAATGAAGACGCACGCTCAACACCTGGATCTGAGCTTTTGTGACTACACCGCCAGCAACAACGAAGTGTCCAAGCCAACTCGGCAACGTTGTGAGTTATTTTTTGCTTTTCCCTGTGCTTTATTCTTTTGTCTTTCATTACATTGAGGACAATGCAATGTTTAAGCATGGGGTGAGGTTTTATACTTGCTACGCTGCTGAGGAGAAAAATGAAAAAAAAATGAAAAGAGCCAAAAATTTGAAAAAAGGCTATCATTGAAATCCTGGGATAGGTCGAAAACCCGAAAGGGCGGCCTAGGTAATAAGCAGGTGGCTTGGACCAACATTAGGCTGGGGTAATATGAGGTCAAGAGTGACGTGAGCTTATGTGAGTACATCTATTGGAAAATGAAATGAGTGGCTTGGTGAAAACCCGAAAGGGCGCCTTGGCAAAACGAGTGAAAAGAAGAAGAGCGATTCTAGGATTTCTCACTATTCTTGGCGAGGCGTCATAAGAAGAGGAGTCAAAGAAGGATTGTCGGGTAGGTCACTCTGGGAGACATAAGGAGCAATAGATGGAGTCAAAGAAGGATTGTTGTGGATGTGTTGTGAATGAGATTGGTGCCAGGAGCTTGGCATGGGTTAGATGACTCTTAGTTGGAGGATATGCTTCCTGAGACCTTGGATGCTACATTGGAGGAGTAGACTCTTTATTAGTTTACTCGAGGACGAGCAAAGGTCTAAGCATGGGGTGATTTGATAAGCACTACTTTGTAGGGCTTAACTAAGAGTCATTAGAGGGTTTATTGGTGCCATTCGGGTAGATTTAGACACATTCATGTGCATGGCGTGTGGGGGCAAAGTTTGGTAATTATATAAAAACCACGTGATTGATGGGCCAAATTATATAAAGGCCCAAAAGGAGAGGGCTCGGCCCAGCCCGTGAAGAAACCCCCGCATGTTGTAGCTGAAGAAATGGAATTGATGATGCCAGCGGGCATGTATTTGTTGGAGTGGGCCGAGAAGCAAGCTGGAGAAGGCCCAATTGGAGGCTGGAGCCCAAGTGAAGCCTCCGCGAGAAGAAGCAAGCTGGAAAGCAAATTGGAGATGGATGACATCACCATGACACCGCCGAGCTGCTGGAATTGGAGTTGGGCCGTGATGGGCCGTGGGAGATTGAAGTCATGATGGGCCGTGTCTGCTCGCGAGAATTGGAGGCCGAGAGCAAGTGCTCGCCGATAATTGCGAGATTACGGGATTAATTTCCTTGTTTTCATTTGTTTAATTATTATTATTTTATTATTTCATTTTAGGTTAATTTAGATTTTATTTCCTTTAGTATATTAGGGTTGAGAAAAAGGCTTGTTTGCCTATCATCTTCTAAACTCTCTCGAACCCTAATTTTCTCTCTACGTATTTGCTATGAAGAACTAAGACTCCCTTGGCTTAGTCAAACGCTGAAGCTTTCGTTTTGATTCAGTTGTGAGATTCTCGTTCTTAATCTATTGCATGGTTTTTATCTTTCTCTTGCTTAAGTTGATTATGATTGATATTGATAATCTCTATTTGGACGCAACTAGGGTTTATTGGTATTGATTGATTGCTAGTTTTAGATTGTTACTGGTTGAGCATATCTATTTCAGAGTAGCAACTGCATCGTACTAGTATCTGGTTGTGCTAGTCTTATGCAGAAGAGAATTGATTTACATTCTAGGATAAAAGCTGGTTGTTTTATGCTAGAATTGTATCCAACTATATTCCTATTCGTAAGACTGCTGTTAAACTGAATCTTGATAGTTTCAGGGTTGTTTAATTAGTTAGTGCTAATAGTATCTGGTTGTGCTATTAGTTATATCTGAAAATGAATTGGAATTTCCATTGCATGAGATTTTGAATGATTTTCTATGATCAACTTGTCATACGAATAGTGGATGTTGTTTGACTAAGTGTTTTTCCCATCACTGATTTCACAACTCTTTCGCTTGTTTACTTTTGCATGCTTAGATTACTAAAACTCACAAAACCCCCCTTTGGTTACTTTGATTGACATACGAATTGCATATTTAGATAGAATTCGCCTCCCTGTGGATTCGACCTTTACTTACCTAGGACTACGGTTTAGGGTTTGTTTGGATATTTTGCATAGCAGTTTTTACACGACGAAAACCTGTTATCACTACACAAGATAAGGGATTTCAACCAGAAATATCAAAACCCTAGCAATAGACAATCATTAATATCAACTAGATGATCAGACTAGTCAAATCAGCAAGAATCAATGGGATGAAGCTCAAAGAGAATTAATATAATCAAAGGAAAGGAAATAGAGTTATAATCTCACAACCAAATACAAACGAAGGCTTCAATCGTTGGACTAAGCAAAGGTTGCTTAGTTTTTCATAATCTTCAAAGCATAAAAACTCTAAGGAAAAAACTGAACGATAATGTGATGACTCTGACTAATGAAAAGGCTGCTAACTAATGAAAGGTATAACCCTAGCAAAACCTAATATAAAAGGATAAGAAATAAAATCTTTCTAAAAGGAAATAAAATAAATAAAATAAAAAGAAATAAAGTAAACAAGTCTCGGACGAAATCCCGAACGAGTCTTCACTCCGCGTATGAACAATAACCGCGACCACGAAAATAAATCCGCGACCGCGGATTGTGTTGTCTTGCTCTGCTGCTTCTGTTGTCATTCCGCGATCGCGGCTCATTCTTCTGCGCCCACGGAAAAGCTTATGTAGCGACCTTCAGCTTCTCGCCTCGTGGTCTTCTCTTGTGGCTTCGCCTTCATCTCCTTAAGTCTTCATTTAAGCACACAAAACCACCAAATCAACACTTCTTCTCCACAACTCCATTCTCCTATAATGTGTCCTAAACACACACAAATGGAACCCCAAATACTAGTAACAACTCCTAGTTACGCACTACAAAGTAGAGCGTATCAAATTCCCCCATGCTTAAACCTTGCTCGTCATCGAGTAAGCTAATAGAAACCTACTCCTCCAATGAAATACCCAAGGTCTCAGGAAGCACAACAAAACTATCTCCACTAAGAATTGCACCTAATCATGAATCTCCACAGTACCAACACATCAACACAACACACAAACTTAAAGGAAAGCGGAGTACTTCCCCCAAGCTTAACCTGAACACCATAGAGTGAAAGTGACAATCTAATCCTAGCTCCAGTCTATCTTCTTATAACTCCTAGAGTGACCTACCCGAATCCTCCTTATATCACCTCCTCTTATGTCACCATGCCAGGAAAAATGAGGAATCCTAATAATCACTCTTCTTCTTTTCACTCATTTTGCCAAGGCGTCCTTTCGGGTTTTCACCAAGCCACTCATTTCATTTTTCTATAGATGGGCTCACAAAAACTCACATCACTCTTGACCTCTTATTACCCCAGCCTAATGCTGGTCCAAGCCACCTGCTTATTACCTAAGCCGCCCTTTCGGGTTTTCGACTTATCCCAGGATTTTCTTTTTGTCTTTTTTCATATTTTTTGACTTTTTCTAATTTTTTTTTATTCAGACGACTAGCAAGTATAGATCACTCCCCCATGCTTAAATATTGCATTGTCCTCAATGTAATGAAAGACTAAAAGATGAAGCATAGGGGAAAACAGAAAAGTACTCACACCATCATTGAGGTGGCCTGGACTTGGACGTTGGTGTTGGCGGTCAATCATTGAAAACACAAGTCTCTAGTGTTGCGGCGGTCCTACTCAAGTAATACTCCACGTGAAAACAAATAGATCCACTGTAAGGGGAAGTGGTACATCAAAGAAAACGGGGTTGCACTGGCCTTCTATCGCTCCATATCAATCATTGTATCTGCAGTTGGCTCTGGAGCTCCTCCTCATCAACTGTCTAATGTTGGGCCATCATCGGTGCCAAATAAAAATGTCGGGCTATTGTCTCTTCCTAGGCAGCATGATGCGCACCGTCTCTCAAAGTAAAACTCGGACAGCTGGGCCGCGATCACGGTTTTAAGGCCGCGGTCGCGGTATCTTGAGAAGAAAAACAACTTCGCTTTTTTCCGAATTTTTTAATCAGGGAAGGGAGACTTACAGTGGTGAAACCGCGGTCGCGGAAATCTTTTCGCGGTCGTGGTTTCGTGTCTGGTGCGAGTTGAACACCGTCTTCGAATGTTTTCTTCGAGTCTCCTACCTACAGGTTAGTCTAAACACGAAACAACACAAATAAAAAGTTGAAACAAAAAGACATGAAATGAATTACATACCTCGGGTTGCCTCCCGAGCAACGCCTTGGTTATTGTCGCGACTCGACATAGTGCCCTTCAAATCAACTTGGATTGCTCACATCAACCGAACACTTGGGGTCACAATCAGGAGGGTGTCTCTTTGCATTATCAATGTTGTGTTCGACCCTCACCCCATCAAATTCCATGGTGAGTGAACCACTACTCACATCAATCTTCGTATTCACCGTTTTCATAAACGGCCTACCCAACATCACCAGGGTTGCATGCTTGTCTTGCCCCGTGTCCATCATAAAGAAATCAGCAGGGAAAATCATCTTATCGACCTCTACTAGAACCTCCTGCACAACTCCTTTGGGATACATATAGGACATATCTGCCAATTGAATCACTGTCCATGTCTTCTATAGTGGTCCAAGCCCCAAAGATTCATACATCGAGAGAGGCAGTACATTTATAGATGCACACAAATCCAACATGGCTTTATCGAACGTGGTGTCACCTATCTTGCAAGGAATACTGAACATGCCTGGTTCACTGCACTTCTTGGGCATATGCTTTTGCAGCATAGCGGAGACATTCTCATTCACCTAGACCTTCTTTTTCTCTTTTGTTGTTTTCTTCCTCTTAATCTTGCACAATTCCTTCAAAAATTTTGCATAACGAGGAATGCTCTTAACCAGCGTGATTAACGGGATGTATACCTCGCAGTTACTGAAGGTCTTAAAGATCTCCTTGTCGTTCTCCTACCTTCTAGTATCCTTCAGTGCCTCAGGGAAGGGCGTGGGTGGCTTCAGTGAACCGAGCGGAGGAAAATATGGACGAACATAATCGTCATGGCCGTCATCAGGGAAACCACGGTCGCGGTTTGGGACCCGCGGTCGCGGTTCAGCATCTGGAGTTACGGGGGCGCCAGTGGATAATCCGGGGTCGCGGATTCACTTCAGAATGACCCCTCCTCCATATGCGACCCAAACAGAAGACTTACACTTGACATGAGAAGATGAAGGGGTCGTCATAATGTCTTGAATCATTGGACCAGTAGACAGCAAGTTGACGCTCACAAATTTGCGCTCCGATAACGGAATCTGATGAGGCTAAAGTCGTGATGCCTATCAAAGTAAACCTCAAAAACCTAACTAATGTAGTAGGGTAAATAAGGATCGATCCCACAAGGAGGTAAGCAATCTTCCTAAGTGCAAAGGTTGTATGCCAATGGTAACAAAAAGGGTGGGATTTGGTTTGTAATGAGTGACAAAGTAAATCAAAGCAAAAGATGTAATCAATGGGTGAGAAGTAACTTAGCCAGACAAATATCCAAACTTCAGTTTGATTGGTTGATCCTAGATTATCTCCAATTCCTACCAATGATTATTCTTGTCCCGATCTTATGTATATAGACAGGTCAACTAGCCCTGAAAATACTTACCATTAAACAATCAAGAAACTATCAAGATTCAATCTAACGGCATCAGTAAGCATTAGAATTAACCAGGATACATGCAATACTTAACAACCAGTCAGTACTCGACATGTAATCAATTCTCTTCACAATAAACATTCATAACCAGTTCCTATAAATTGCGGTTGCTACACAAGATAAGGGATTTCAACCAGAAATATCCAAACCCTAGCAATAGACAATCACTAATATCAACTAGATGATCAGACTAGTCAAATCAGCAAGAATCAATGGGATGAAGCTCAAAGAAATTAATATAATCAAAAGAAAGGAAATAGAGTTATAATCTCACAACCAAATACAAACGAAGGCTTCAATCGTCGGACTAAGCAAAGGTTGCTTAGTTCTTCATAGTCTTCAAAGCATAAAAACTCTAATGGAAAACTGAACGATAATTTGATGACTCTGAATAATGAAAAGGCTTCTAACTAATGAAAGGTATAACCCTAGCAAAACCTAATCTAAAAGGATAAGAAATAAAATATTTCTAAAAGGAAATAAAACAAAATAAAATAAAAAGAAATAAAGTAAACAAGTCTTGGACGAAATCCCGAACGCGTCTTCACTCCGCATATGAACAGTAACCGTGACCGCGGAAATAAATCTGCGCTCGCAGATTGTGTTGTCTTGCTCCACTGCTTCTGTTGTCATTCCGCGATCGTGGCTCGTCCTTCTGCGCCCGCGAAAAAGCTTCTGTAGCGACCTTCAGCTTCTCGCCTCGTGGTCTTCTCTTGTGGCTTCGCCTTCCTCTCCTTAATTCTTCATTTAAGCACTCAAAACCACCATATCAACACTTCTTCTCCACAACTCCATTCTCCTATATTGTGTCCTAAACACACACAAATGGCACCCCAAATACTAGTAACAGCTCCTAGTTACGCACTACAAAGTAGAGCGTATCAGAATCCCAAGCAAAATGTTGGTTAGACCCTCTGATTTAGCGTCGACTTCCAGATCCTCAGGCTCAAGAACTACATAAAAAGAGAGGTAAGCAAGAAGTCAAAACACATCTGACAAAACGAAAACAAGAGAAAGGTGCATACTTTCGACCCGCCACTCTGTCAGCAAGAAAGAGGAATCTCCCCCCTTATCCAAAGATGACCGCTCGACGAAGAATATTTTCGACCCCCATCCACGGTCGTTCACATCGACACTAGCGGCTTCCGACCCTAACGTCTACGCAACTAAACCCGGGAAGAACTCTTTGACCCCAAGGAATAGTTGTACCACAAGGCGTCAAAGTCAAAGCCAGACCCCGAATTCGAGTTCAAAAGATCCAAAACCCTAAGAACCCGCCACGCCTGCGGCATGACTTGACACGGCGCAAGCGCCAAAGTCGCCAAGAAGTCGCGTACGAGGGGAGTAAACGGAAATTTGTGCCCAATATAAAACGAATAAGCATAAAAACATATCCACCCCTCATACCTGGCGTCCGCCCTTTTGTCCGGATAAGGAAGCCTCGCAACCGTCTCTGGTGAAAACCACCGACTTGGAGAAATTGCCCCAGATCCGCCTCCGTCAGCGTCCCCATCAAGGCGTCAGCCTCATTCAACAAGAAAAAGAGGGAATCGTCATCTTTGCTCGAGCGAGTGGCGGACGATTCGGAAGAACTGATGGATACCATATCTAAAATAAAGAGAAGAGGAATCAGAAAGCAATCTTGAAAAATTCTGAAAACCTACTAGAGAACAGAGAGAAACGAAAGAAAGAAGATGAAAGAAAACCACCAAATCACTTCAAATTTATGGAGGGAAGGCTAGAGTCCTAGGCTGTCCCATCATGATGTGCGATCGTCGCAACGTCAACCCTCGCATGTCGCGCCAGAACGGATGGTGGAGATCGTGCGAATGGGAAGTCGTCTTGACTCCCGCCCTTAGCTGCCTTGAGCCCAAACGGCTTGGGGCTATTGTTGGGCCCAGAATACTTCGATAAGCCAAGCCTAGCAGACTGGGCCACCTCACCTTGGAAATGGGCCAAGGAGTTTTTAAGAGGAGCGTCGGATGCTCATCAATGCACAAACCCGACCAATCCCGAAAATCTCGCCCAAGCCATAACGGCCTGATCTTTAGCAACGGCAGCCAATTCAAGTGCAAAATTAGAAGTTTCATTAATAAGAAGATCCCAAGGATTATGCTCAGAAATGAAGGGAAAGATCTCATGCAAACGATAACGAGACCGACGAAGAAAAGGATCTGATAAAGGGGGCACGAAGAAGAAGAAAGAGGGTCTCAAGTCATAAAAATACTCATTATCACTGCTCCCAAAGGATTACTGACGTACTTGTTCTCGTTTAACTCTTTTGACAATAATACTCGACCATCGAGGATCGGATGCTAGTTAGGCCGGTCAGACAAGACTCGATCTTTTACATCTAGAGGAGTTAAGCTGTACTTTTTCGCATTCTTATCATTGCATAATCAATATATCATCACACGATCTTTCCTATTTCATACCTGGTTGATTGTTCATTTGATTTGGATTTATTGTGTTATCATTATTCTATCCGATCAACTTGTTACCCCGTCTAAGGCGATTTAGGTCGATTGATCTTTTCGTCCCAAAAAAATAACCTTATTGTCCACTCAGCAATTTATGAGGTGGATGAATTCTTGTAGTGTATATATTCATTAAATCATTCAATGTGTGCGTGTGACAGTATTGAGCCAGAGGTATTTATCGCAAAAGGAAATTTAATAATTAGAGTGGTTAAAAAGAGAAAAATTCAATTTAATCACATATTTTGCATACATTACCTACCGGCTACCAGTACCACTGAAATTCATTAAGCTCGGGAAATCTCCTGCATCTGATTGTCGAATAAAAGAGACGTCGTGCCAGCAAATACCAACAGTCCGGTGAAGCTCCGGCTGGTGACCCGCGTGTATGACTTAATCGCGGATATCGCACACAAGTATATCGCCATCAGATTCCCCACTAGTGCGTCCGAAATCGCCATCGATTCCCTCCGACCTCAACAAATAAACTGAGTTTGTAGTTGTTTCACTGACAAGGGAAAATGATGATGTGTGAAAAAGGGGAAAAGCAAAGAGATATAGAAAATAGTTCAATAAAAAGAGTTGGAAGCAGTTGAGTGCTGTTTTAGGTTTAAAACGTAGGTGCAGCAGAGTGGAGGAGAGAAGAGGGCTGTTTGGAGAGAGTGAACGGCTATTCAATTTACCTTCATTTTAATTTTCAAAATTTTCCCAAAAAAAGAAACATATGTCAACTTAAGATTTTGCCAAGTGGCACAAAATTAGTGAATACTTGAGTTCTCTCTTATAATGTATTAGGGAGATAAGTTATGTACGATTTTTAGATGTTATTGTATTGAATTCTATTGATAACATCTCCTAATCACCAACTAGTTATCTTGCTTTGTTATACCTAACCTGAACTGGCGAATTGGCGACTACCTGAATGCATTTGGACCTAATGTGTCCATAGCTTTAATATTCGAGGTTTGATCTGGTAAAAATGTTATTATTGTGTAAAATGAGAATGATTCACATACAAGTAAAAACTTACGCACATATAGGCAAATATGCACTTAAGAAACCCATGCACATACAAGCAAACTTTTATGCACTTTAGAATGTGCACAAGTTTTTGCTTATATTTGCATAAGTTTTTTACTGTATGAACGTGAATTTGTGCACATTCGATAAATGCATAAAATTTTGCTTATATGTGTATAAGTTTTAAAAGTGCATAAGTTTTTGTCTATATGTCGTAAGTTTTTACTTGTATGTGCATCATTCTCATTTTACAAGGTAATAATCATTCTCACATGATCAATTCACTTTTATTAATGTCTACAAACTGAACTCTTTTATCAACTACGGAGTACAATTTATTTGTTTATTTTGATCAACCTACTGTAGGGATTTAGATGCTTTAAGAGGAATTTCAGAAAATGATTTTCTAACATCTAAATTAGGATCTCATGCATAAACTTGATATGAATCATACATGAAAGAGTAACATACCTTTTGATCCAAATCTTCTCTCTAAGATCAATTTGGAGAATAGAGCCTCAAGCGTGACTCTTCTACTTGATCCACACGAGCACGGTACTGGATCGTCTGGCCTTCGTTTGCTAGAACGGGACCAAAGCTCCAAGCTTGTCTTGCAGTAGGGTGTACGGCCGGCCTTAGGTATGTAGTTGGGAGAGAGCTATTCTCAACACATGAGATCATGGATAATACCCTTGTTCCAAGAAAGAGATATTTATTATTGATACAATATCTTCTATTTCCTAAAGATAAGTTTTCTTATATCATCAAGAGAATACATAACATTTTATTATCTCTTGATGAATAATCCACTTTTCCAATATTACCATATGGCCGAAATTCCCTAGTCCCACTATGGGCCTCGGGTTGCTTTGATCTAGCCCAAGTACTCTATTGTGTGTGACCATATAGGACCCGAATATAATAGAAATGGGTTAAATCTAATCTGTCTCATTATCATAGTTTGCTTCTAGCGAAGCACTAAGACTATCTAAAATATCCGGATTATAAATCTCCATTATTAATCATATTATATCATTAGTGCCATCTTGATTAAAGGACACATATTCCTTCAATCTCCCCATTGTCCTTAAACAAGTGTGCAATATCAATTCATTTGTCTCTTAGTGTCCAATTTGTTTATATAATGACATATTATGTGATCCATATCATAATTCAAATTGTTTCTTGACCCTTGAGCTTGAATTGTCAAAACAAATGATTATTTTTTATCCATCTGAACACGGCCATACATTTTCAGTTCTTACTCTTCAAGTGGCCAAGATACCATTCCTATCCATATATATACAGATATATAAATAGGAGAACTTCTCCAATCTTGTATGGTTATAGCTCTCACTCAATTTTCAGCAATCCCGATCACTGCCTTAATAACCGCCTTTTAAAAAATGGTGTTTGACAATGTCAAAGACTACCAATCACCAAGCAAGAGGAATATCACACTTGATACGACCCCGGCCTTGACATTGACGGAGGCCCAAGAATAAGACATGATCAGTGTCCGGTCCCATGGCCCCATTACCAGAGCGTGCGCCAGAGCCATCTCTCAGGCCACACAGAGCATTGTGGCCAAGGGCCTCACGTCCAACGGAACTGCGGCATTGTCGACTCCCAAGGCTATGACACTCACCGCCATCGAAGGCTCCTCGGCCCCCGCCGCGGCGCCATGACTTCGGCATTGGCGGCACTCCCATGACTCCTTTGACGCAGTGCTTATGATTTGCCTACTTTGCTATTTTGAGGTTATTTCATGCGACGTTTGTGTTTTCGGGAAACTTTCCGGATTTTGCATGTAATTGTTATTAGCACTTTCCATTTTAGTAATTTCTATCTTTGGCGTGTGCATATCCTATGCTTAGGAGTGTCGGCCCATAAGTGTTAGTATCGACCCATGGCCGAATTGGCTTGGCTATATAAGCCTTGCCTTGTGTAAATTATTCCTCACATTGGAAATTAATCGAAGCTTTGTCGTTGAGTTGTAACTCCGCCCCTTCGATCTAGACATCATAATTGTTCTTCGACCGATCCTTGTTACGGATCAAACCGAACACAACCACCGATTGCCTCCAAGCATTCGAACCCACCCGCCATCCTCGATCTCCATCGAGCACAAGAGTGACGGCATCCTTCATTCCTGTGAAGGTTGTCATCTATCCGGTCATTTGGCAAAGATAAGGAACTCGAGGGCTCATCTTCTACCACGATCCGGCGTCAACACGTAGACGAGGCATCGTTTACACATCAACACTCATGTCTGAGGAATCTACAATCATAGTTCAACTTACAATTCTACAACCTATTTTGAAGAATCTTAGGGTAGGTCTGCCCAATATGTATCCTTCATAGATATCCATGTAATTGATTAGAAATCTTTATGTCCCTATAGCCCATGAAACTTGGCGGTATCAAACAACTTACATAATAGCATGTATTGACTCTTTTATGTCCAACTTAATGACTTGGACTACAGACAACTCATGATTCATAATATCAATTCATTTAATAGGGTTTCATCAACCATAACTTTTATGATGATCCTATTTGATTATTATAAATTATTATGACATTTTATTTGATTCTAAACCACAATTCAATAATAATGATACTTTATTTCAAAAACAATCATGATTTAGTGTTTCAACAATCATGAAATCAACATCCATAATCTCAAAACAATACAATCTCAAAGTCATTCTCCAATGTGCTTAAGACCCTTAGCCCTAGTGATTATCACGTTGGGGCTTAGGTATAGGTTTAGTTAACGGATCTGCAATGTTGTCATCCATGTGAAATTTGCATAACTAGGAATAATACCAAGTTTGATAATGAACTTCCTTATCCATATATCTAACTATGTTGCATCTAATACGGCAATGTATTCAATTCCTATTGTAGAATTAGTCACAATGCTTTACTTTGAACTCTTCCAGTTCACATCAATATATCCTTCAACAACTAACTCATCATCACCTCCATACACCAAGAAATCATCCTTAGTCCTTAAGTACTTTAGGCTATTCTTAGTTGTAATCCATTGTGTTTTACCTGGGTTCGATTAGTATGTGTTGCACATACTCAAAGCGTATGCAACATCTAGGTGAGTACAAATCATGGCATACATGATGGATCCTATTGCTGACGCATAAGGAATCCTACTTATCTCTTCTGACGCATAGGATTGTCCTTTCTAATGAGTAGTATGTTATCCACATACAAGACTAGGAAAACCACTTTGTTGCCACTAAACTTCTTGTAAACACAAGGTTCTTCTTCACATCTGTTGAAATCAAACTGTTTAACCACCTCATCAATTCAAAGATAACAACTCTTTGATGCTTGTTTAAGTCCATAAATGAACTTTTTAAGCTTGCATACTTTCCTAGGATTCTGTGGATCCTCAAAACCCTCGGGTTGTGTCATGTACACATCCTTTTCTAAATACCCATTTATTAAAGCGGTCTTGACATCCATTTTCCAGATCTCATAATCATGATGCGCTTCAATTGTTAGGATTATCCGAATGGATCTGAACATAACAACTAGTGAGAAGGTTTCATCATAGTCAATACCATGAATCTGCCTAAATCCTTTTGCAACCAGTCTTGCTTTGAAAACTGTTATGTTTCCATCCTCATATGTTTTGAGTTTATAAACCCATTTGCATCCTATGGGTACTACCCCATCTGGCAAATCTACCAAATCCCATACTTGATTCTTAGACATGGAATCCATTTCAGACTTCATGGCTATGCGGACTTGCCACAACTTGCTTGTATGTAGTAGGCATCTTGCTTTCTAAAAGTAGGATGTCGTAACCCGCAGTTAATATGAAATCAACATTTTTTTTTGGATGTGTTCTAGTCCTTTATGATCTATGTGTAGCCTGAACAACAGGAGGATTTTCACAACATTTTTTGAAATCCCATTAGAATCAGATTACAGAGGAATAATAGGAGTGGGGTCTTGAGACTCCACTACCTCCGGCGTATGGGTTGCCTCCCGTTGCGGGATTGCTTCGCCAAATGTCATCGTCTCTAGCATGGTGTAATCCATGTCATCTTGTTGCTCTTCTCGAACTTCTTCGAGATCAACATACTCCCACATGTCTTTTTCGAAATAAATTTGTTTTCCAGAAAGACACTATCCCTAGCAACAAACACTTTATGCTCACTGGGATTGTAGAAGTAGTATCCTTTTGTTTCCTTGGGATACCCTACAAATAGCATTTATCTTATTAAGGTGCAAGCTTGTCTACTAGTAAACGTTTTACATAAGCTTCACATCCCCAGATCTTTAGAAATGACAAACTTGGAAGTCTTCCATTCCATAATTCATAAGGTGTCTTATTTACAACTTTGGATGGAGTCCTGTTTAGTGTGGACACTGCAGTTGTGAGAGCATATCCCCAAAAACATATTGGAAGATCAACAAAACTCATCATAGACCAAACCATGTATAAAAAGGTCATATTCCTCCTCTTAGATACACCATCCAGTTGTGATGTTCCTGGTAGAGTTAGTTGTGAAAGGATACCACAACTTCATACATGATGAACAAATTCTTGACTCAAATATTCACCATCACAATCCGATTATAGTGCTTTAATTTTCTTGCCAAGATGATTTTCAACTTCATTCTGAAACTCTTTGAACTTTTCAAAAGATTCAAACTTATGCTTCATTAAGTATATGTATTCATATCTACTTAAATCATCAGTAAAAGTTATGAAGTATTTGTAACCACGTCTAGCTTATGTTCTCATTGGTCCACATACATTTGTATGTATTAGGGCCAAAAACTCAGTTGTCCTTTCACTTACCCTAGTAAAAGGTGACCTTGTCATATTTCCCATTATGTAAGATTCACATGGTTCAAATGTTTATGTTATAGATTCTAAATCCTAATTCCACCACATAGAGTCCATTACTCAATAGTGCATTGTCATAAAAGACTTCATCCTTACAAATAGAAAAACATCCACCCTTGACTAAAATCATAACCATCATTATCCAAAGCACAAGTCGTAATAAGGTTTCTAGTAATAGAATGGACAAAATAACAATTATTAAGTTCAAAAACTAAACCAGAAGGTAAAGGTAGACTATAATCTCCTATGGCAAGTGCAACAACCCTTGCTCCATTTCCAATGCGTAGGTCCACGTCTTCCTTAGCTAAGCTTCTACTTCTTCTTAGTCCCTACACATTCGAAATAATGTGAGAACCACAGCCAATATCTAATACAAAAGTTGAAGCTTTTGTTGTTAGGACTTCTATAACATATGTACTTGAAGTGGAACTCACACTTCCATTCTTCTTGTCTTCTAGGTATTTTGGCAATTCCTCTTCCAATGCTCCTTAGCATTCCAGTAGAATCATGGTCAACAGCTTCTCTGGCATTTTTCCCTTGTTGACCATCAGAATCTCTTTCATGATATCAACATAGAGATTTTGCTCAATAGTTTTGAGCATTCCATGTAGCTCTTCAAGTGTTTTTCCAACTCCATTCATATTGAAGTTCAGCTTGAATTGAGCAAATCCATCATGTAGAAAATGGAGTATGATGTATGTAGCCAACTCTTGACTATAGGGGAAGCCAAGTCTTTCCATGTTCTATAAATGTCCAATCATATTGAAAACATGAGCACTAATTGGCTTGCCTTTCTTAAGCTTGCAATCAAGAATTGCTCTGTGAGTCTTATATCTCTCCATTCTTGCTTGCTCCTGAAACATAACTTTTAGGTTGCGAATGATAGTATAGGCATGCATCCTCTCAAAGCTCTTTTGAAGGTTCGATTCCATTGAGGCCAGCATAAGACAAATGACAATCACTAACTTATCTCTAATCAGTTTTTTCTCTTTTATCTCCTCTGGATTAGACATAGCAGTCAGTTTTGGGATAGGGGTGTCAAGGACATTCTCTGTTCCTTCGGAGCTGAGATCGATTCTCGGATTTCTTTACCGATGGAGGAAATTGTTTCCGTTCAGCTTATTTCTATCAAGAATCGAATGTACATTGATGATTGTTGGGATATCATTTGTAGGCATGATATCTACAATAGAAATAACATGCATAATATAAATCATGCTTTTCATGCAAAAGATTAAAAGATTTGAACATACCTTAAACAAAAATAAGCTAATGCACATTTTATTCATATAAATTTTGTCCCTTTGAATAAATGATTCCAAGATCCTATTTCAAACAAAACTTTTATAATACCCCGGATTTGTAATCCTTTATAAGGGTTAGAGTGCTACCCATGTCAACAAAAGCTCTTCATTTTCAGGTTTTTGAAAGGCTCGGGCCTTAGAAGTGTCATCTCATGCCAACCCGGGGACTTACTAGGAGGTCACCTATCCTGCAACTACTCCCGCCCTAGCACACTTAACTTCAGAGTTCTTTGTCCTCACTTGAACACTGAAAATGAAGATCTCTTCTTGACATGGGTAGCACTTTAATCCTTATAAAGAATTACAAACACAGGGTATTAGAATCACCCACACTTAAACCCTTGACGACATTGTCAAGGCCCAAAGACCGCCGTCTGGGACTAGAAATCGTCCACCGGACCAAGCTCACTCGTAACCCATAGTCGGCTCTGATACCATTTGTAAGGCTCGAGCCTTAGATGTGTCATCTCATGCAAACCCGGGGACTTCCCAGGAGGTCACCCATCCTGGTACTACTCCCACCCTAGCACACTTAAGTTTATAGTACTTTGTCCTCACTTGAACCCTGAAAAAAAAGTGCTCTTGTGGACATGGGTAGCACTATAATCCTTATAAAGGATTACAAACACGGGGTGTTACAGGTTCCATTGAGGACAAAGAACTTCGAAGTTAAGCGTGTTAGAGAAGGAGTAGTACCAGGACGGGTGGCCTCTTAGGAAGTCCCCGGGTTGGCATGTGAAGTCGTTTCTAAGGCTCGGGCCTTACAAATGGTATCAATGCCAACTATGGGTTACAAGTGGACTTGGTCCGATGGATAGTCTCTCGACCTAGAGGATGGTCTTTGGGACTTGATGAGGTCATCAATGGTGTAAGTGGGGGTGATTGTAACACCCCAAATTTGTAATCCAAGTTAAGCGTACTAGGACGGGAGTAGTACCAAGATGGGTGACCTCCTAGGAAGTCCCTGGGTTGGCATAGGATGGCGCTTCTAAGGCGCAGACCTTACAACTGTAGGCGTACTTTGGCACTTCCCTAAATCCTATGTGATCCAGGTAAGTAACTTTTACTAGTTATAACATTTATAACTTTTGGTTGATAGATTACATCTTATGTCGAATCTATCCTATGCCTCAAAATCCAAAACTTTTATCTTTTGGCCTTTTGTTGAGTATAACCAAATCAAGGTTGTAAAACCTTATATAGATTTACCCATACTATCCCAATGTCAAAAAGGACACCTTTCTTTGGCAAAACTTATCCATCAAACTCCAAGGGCCTCATAGAATATTATTTGGAAAGGAAAAATCTCAATTTTCTTTTAAGGGGATTAAGTTTATCATACAAGTCTATTTACTAGTGAACTAAATAGCATAAAGAAACAAACAAGCGTAAACTTCGAGATATTTAAATCAAAATAAAATGCAATAAAAAAACCTATTAGATCTAATCTTCATAGATTCTTCTTGTCTCTTGGATCTCCATCCTTGATGCTCTTTTGGATCTCCATCTAGGATTCTTTATAGGATCTTCTTCTCTTGTTTTACATAATTTGAATCTAAACTAATTTCTTGAAAATTAAATTACAAAAATATACAACGATACGCATATCGTGTACAAGAAAACAACGACAATACGCAAATTGTATTTTCTATCCTATTTTGGGTCATACCAGTCACGATAATAATATCATAATATTAAATCATAAATGCAAAATATAATATTAAATATTAAAAGACAAGAATAGGCTCATATTAATAGACTTTTAAGATTAAATTAGTTAAATTATCTCATAAATAAATTAATTCAATCTTCTTATTATTTTAATTAAATTAACACCATATATGTAATTACTACCAATATTAATCATTACCATGTATTATTGGATGGAATATACTCAAAAGATAAGATATCGTATATCCTTATCTATTTTAGGCAATTAGGATTTTAGGAAAAATATCATACGAAACCCTAGCCTACTGACAGAGGCTAAAGTCGTGATGCCTAATCAAAATAAATCCTCAAAAACCTAACTAAGTATAGTAGGCAAGCAAGGGTCCAGTCCCACAAGGAGGAAGTAATCTTTCTAAGTGCACAAATGTATGCCAAAGTAACAAATATGGGTTTTTTGGTTTGATTGCAAGTAAACAAAGTAAAGTAAAACGAAGATTGTAATCAATTGGGAAAAAGTACTTAGCCAGACAAATATCCACCATTCATTTGATTGGTTGATCCTAGATTATTTCTAATTCCTTCCTATGAATGTTCCTATTCCTTTTCTTAAGTTATAAACAGGACAAACAGACCATGAGAATAGTAACTATCAAATAACCAGGAAAACCTCCAGATTCAATTCAACAACAGCAAGAAGCACATGAATTTCAATAGATACATGCAAGTGTAGCAAACAATCTTACAATTGCATTCAATTAATTCTCTCTATAATAAACCAGTCCAAACAGTTATTAGAATATTGCAGTTGTGACTCATGAATTAGGTAACTCAAACAGTAATTACCGAACCCTAGCAATAGACAATTACTAATATCAACTAGATGATCAGGCCAGTCAAATCAGCAAGAATCAATGGGATGAAGCACAAGAGAATCAATACATTCAAAGGAAAAGAAATAGAGTTATAACCTCATAACCATTATTCAAACGAAGGCTTCAATTGTCGGACTAAGCAAAAGTTGCTTAGTTCTTCATAGTCTTGAAATGTAAAAATCAAAGGGAAAAACTGATGTAAAACTGGATCTAAGATTATTATTCAAAAGAGGCTCTAGGAACTAGGTTTAAATAACCTAGCTAAACCTAATAACCAAAGATAACTAACATAATCTAAAAGGAAAATAAAATAATCTAATCGGAATAAAAGAAAAGAAATAAAGTAAAAACAAGATCTTCGGAAGAATTCTTCGGCATGCACATGCAGTTTTCCGCGACCGCGGAGGAATTTCCGCGATCGCGGAAAAGTTCATGTAAAGCTTCGTTGTTTGATTTTTCCGCGATCACGGCTTGATGATCCGCGACCGCGGATTTCTTGTTGTAGCTCCTCTTCACTTCTGATCTTCGTCTTCTCTCGTGTCTTTCTCCTCCATCTTCATAATCTTCAATTCAGCTTCTCCAAACCACCATAATCATACTTTTTCTCCTCAACTCCATCCTCTTCAATAACACTCTAAACACATCCAATTGGTATCCAAAACACCGGTAACAACTCCTGGTTAAACCCTACAAAGTAGCGCTGATCAAATTCCCCCATGCTTAAACCTTGTTCGTCCTCGAGTAAGCTAATATAAACCTACTCCTCCAATCAAATCCCCAAGGTCTCAGGAAGCATAGCAAAACTCTCTCCATTAAGAACTGCACCTAAACATGAATCTCCCAGGCACCAACACAATAATCACAACACACAAGCTTAAAGGAAAGCAAAGTACTTCCCCCAAGGTTAACCCGAACACCATAGAGTGAATAAACATCTAATCCTAGCATCCATATATCTTCTTATACCTCCCAAAGTGATCTATCCGAAACCTCCTTATATCACCTCTTCTTATGTCACCATGCCAGGAAAAACGAGGAATCCTAATAATCACTCTTCTTTTTTTCACTCATTTTGCCAAGGCGCCCTTTCGGATTTTCACCAATCCACTCATTTCATTTTTCAATAGATGGGCTCACGTAAACTCACATCACTCTTGACAAATTATTACCCCAGCCTAATATTGGTCCAAGCCACCTGCTTATTACCTAAGCCGCCCTTTCGGGTTTTCGACTTATCCCAGGATTTATTTTGTCTTTTTTCTTTCTGTTTTTTGACTTTTTTATTTTTCATTATTTTTTTCTTTCTTCCTCCTCAGACGACTAGCAAGTATAGATCACTCCCCCATGCTTAAACATTACATTGTCCTCAATGTAATGAAAAAAAAAAGATGAAGCACATGCAAAGACAGAAAAGTACTCACGAGCGTCGCCGAGGGGCCTGGACATGGAAGATGTTGCTGGCGGTATATCAATATAAGAACATGTCGCCGGTGTTATTGCGGTCTTCC
Organism: Rheum nobile; assembly: GCA_027886185.1. Lineage (NCBI taxonomy): Eukaryota > Viridiplantae > Streptophyta > Magnoliopsida > Caryophyllales > Polygonaceae > Rheum > Rheum nobile. The sequence continues at coordinate 963,815 of WOAB01000652.1, read as the reverse complement.
AAACTCAATCAAACTCCACTGTGCAACCAAATAGATCCACTGTAAGGGGTAGTGGTACATCGAAGAAAACGGGGCTGTACGGCCTTCAATGAACACAGAAGTGGAGCCCAGATGTAATCGTGGTGTGGGCTCTGGTGTTCCTTCTCGCCAGCTGTCGAATGTCGGGCCATCATCGGTGCCAAATAAAATGTCGGGCTAATGTCTTATCCTTGGCATCATGACGTGCACCTCTTCTCAAATAAAAACAAAGACAGCTGGGCCGCGATTGCGGAAATAAGGCCGCGATCGCGGAAAATCGATTTTTTTTACTAACCCTAAAATCACCGCGGCGGCCGCGATCGCGGAAAAATTTCCGCGGTCGCGGATTTTCTTCTATTGTTCACCGCGGTAGCAATTTTTAGGCCGCGGTCGCAGAGTTTCTTCTGTTCTTCCTGCGGGTTAGTCGAAAAACAAAACGAAAACACAACAAAGAGGAAAGATAAAAGAAAAAGATAGTGTCTTGTTGATCAAATCGGTAAACGAACACAAACAAGAGAATACATACCTTAGATTCCCCGGCAACGGCGCCAATTTGATAGAGGCTAAAGTCGTGATGTCTAATCAAAATAAATCCTCAAAAACCTAACTAAGAATAGTAGGCAAGCAAGGGTCCAATCCCACAGGGAGGAAGTAATCTTTCTAAGTGCACAAATGTATGCCAAAGTAACAAAGGGGGGTTTGTTGGTTTGACTGCAAGTAAACAAAGTAAAGTAAAACGAAGATTGTAATCAATTGGGAAAAAGTACTTAGCCAGACAAATATCCACCATTCATTTGATTGGTAATCCTAGATTATTTCTAATTCCTTCCTATGAATGTTCCTATTCCTTTTCTTAAGTTATAAACAAGATAAACAGACCCTGAGAATACTAACTATCAAATAACCAGGAAAACCTCCAGATTCAATTCAACAGCAGCAAGAAGCACAGAAATTTCAATAGATACATGCAAGTGTAGCAAACAGTCTTACAATTGCATGCAATTAATTATCTCTACAATAAACCAGTCCAAACAGTTCTTAGAATATTGCAGTTGCTACTCATGAATTAGGTAACTCAAACAGTAATTACCAAACCCTAGCATAGAAAATTACTAATATCAACTAGATAATCAGGCCAGTCAAATCAGCAAGAATCAATGGGATGAAGCACAAGAGAATCAATACATTCAAAGCAAAAGAAATAGAGTTATAACCTCACAACCATTATTCAAACGAAGGCTTCAATTGTCGGACTAAGCAAAAGTTGCTTAGTTCTTCATAATCTTGAAACGTAAAACTCAAAGGGAAAAACTGATGTAAAACTGGATCTAAAATTATTATTCAAAAGAGGCTCTAGGAACTAGGTTTAAATAACCTAGCTAAACCTAAAAACCAAAGATAACTAACATAATCTAAAAGGAAAATAAAATAATCTAATCGGAATAAAAGAAATCAAATAAAAGGAAATAAAGTAAAAACAAGATCTTCGGAAGAATTCTTCGGCACGCGTCTGATGCAGTTTTCCGCGACCGCGGAGGAATTTCCGCGATCGCGGAAAAGTTCCTGAAAAGCTTCGCTGTTTGATTTTTCCGCGATCGCGGCTTGATGATCCGCGACCGCGGATTTCTTGCTGTAGCTCCTCTTCACTTCTGATCTTCGTCTTCTCTCGTGGCTTTCTCCTCCATCTTCTAAATCTTCAATTAAGATTCTCCAAACCACCATAATCATACTTTTTTCTCCTCAACTCCATCATCATCAATAACACTCTAAACACATCCAATTGGTACCCAAAACACCGGTAACAACTCCTAGTTAAACCCTACAAAGTAGCGCTGATCACCTACCCAACCATAACCCTAGCCGCGCGGCCAGGAGCAGCTCGAGCCACCACTTTACCGCCGCGCCTCCTCCCAGTCGTCGGTCCGACCGCCAGCCACCACCGATCACCATCGTGAACCCGTAGGGTCACCTAGCCATGGTTTTATCCCTTCTCCCACTCAAAATTTGTAACGATTACAATTTTATATGGTCTTAAGGAAAATATGGTGTAATTTTTAGAAAATTAAAATTTTTGAAATATTAATGTATGAAACAATTTCATACAAAATTGATCAACTTGGGCATTCAAGGCATGAAATTCTAAAATTCTAGGGTTTGAATTAGAGCTGTTCATTTTTTGACCGGATCGAAAATTACGGTCTGGTCCTGGACAGTGTATGTAACGGTTCGGTCCACGTTCCAAGGTTTAGGGGTTACAGTCTGGTCTAGTCTAGGACTGTAAATTTACGATCCAGACCGTAATAGATCGTAATATGCTTTTGTTATAATAAATATATCTCATTTAACCATAAGTACATCCATTTTTACGGACCAATTACGGTCCGGTCTGGTTTGGACCGTAAATGAATCATTATATGATCATTTTTATCTCAAAATTTTAAATAAAATCATTAGGAAAAATAAAAACGGTCCGTTACGGTACGGGATCGGACCGTAATTAGACCGGACTGTATCGATCTGGTTCGGTCCACGGTCCAAGTATTAAAAAATTTACGGTCCACCGGTCCGGACTGGACCATTAATAACGGTCTAGTTCGGTCTGGACCGTTTGAACACCCCTAGTTTGAATCAATCTTCTCCAACATGAAACATTTTAGTATTTTTATGTGTCATTATGATATATACAAGAAATCATATCTCTTGCATAAATTTATCATACAAATCGATTTTAGGGTCAAAATTAAGCAATCATAATTTTAACATGTATAATTTTGGTCCTATGGGCTGGTTTTTTTAGTATATTACATACATGAAAGTCACATCTTTATGCATCCAATCAATTAGAATCACAATTTTAATCATACAAGTTAATTCATTTATCAATTTTACCACTAAATTGAACCAAAATAATCAAGAACATGTATCAAAATTAAGAATTTTAATTATGATCATATCAATTTATGCAAGAGGCTCTGATACCACTGTAAGAATTTAGATGTTTTAAGCGGAATTTCAGGAAATGATTTTCTAACATCTAACTTAGGACCTCATGCATAAACTTGATACGAATCATATATGAAAGCGTAATATACCGTTTGATGCAAATCTTATGTCTAAGATTAATCTAGAGAATAGAGCTTCAAGTGTGACTACTCTACTTGATCTAGACGAGCACGGTACTAGATCACCTTGTCTTCGTTTGCTAAAACATGACAAAAGCTCCAAGCTTGTCTTGCAACAGGGTGTACAGTCGACCCTAGGTACGTAGTTGGGAGAGAGCTTTTATCAACACATGAGATCATATATAGCTTTCTCAACACATAAGTGTAGTACTTAAATCTCTTCAGTAATACTTATGTAACCATTAATCTTAATTCATGCTTGTGTCGCGCACGCACGGAACGTTTCTCATTAATTTTAAAATCTTGTTTAATTTAATAATTATTTTACATTTTTTAACTTACTAATTTTGATTCTATTGTCAATAGATGAGTCGTAACTATTCCAGAATTTTATCTGCAGAATTGTCTTACAAGTCCATGTTCTAAATTTATGTATATCGGCTAAATTTCATTAGAATATAATAGCAACATTGGTAAGAAAGATGTCGTTCTAGACTGGGATAGTGCAGTTGGTTGTTGTTCTTAATGGAGCACACTTCTTGAACAGCTTCCCAGGTGAGATTACAAAGAAGATGAATGTGAAGTGTAGAATCGAGTGTGTTAGTACAAGGAACGGTAGAACTGTTCCTTGGGCAGCGGAATATAAAGACAAAAAATAGTATAACAATAGCAATGTTCCTTAGAGAGGAAAACTCAATCAACCAACTAGTTGAGTGAGAAAAACCTCTACCTCTAGGTTTCTCTAGTAGGATTTCAAATGTCTACTTGTGTTATTAATCCTGCAATTACAATAAAAAAAGTCTTATCTCAACCTAGTTTACTCCTAGATATCTAGACTTCTTATTGTAACATTCCTAACAACACCTACGACATCCAAAACCCTATCAAGTACTCAACTTACCAAATTCTTGTACTTGCAAGTGTTTCTTCTCTCTTCTTCCTCTTCACCAAATGCTCGAAGCTCTGGAAATGATGCGTCATTTATTTCAAATGAAGTTCTCAACTTCCTTTTTATAATCTAAGATATCCTATTGATTTACCCTAATTTCACTTAAGGAAAAACAAATAAAATAATCCTAAATAATCTTTAAAATCTTTCCTAACAGCAAAATCTTCAACCAACTTCTTCCTTGCGGCCCAAGTCGATTCCAAAAGATTTATTTCCAAATATAGAGGATTTGGCAAACCGCAAGGCCAACAGAGCACGCGTCTAATCGTTCCTTGGCGTTGTTCCCTTCGATTTTCCTCTTCACAAAGGCGCATCGCTACTCTCTTGTTGACTCAAGCGCGTTGTTCCATTGTTGGCTTCGCTGTTCCTTGAATATTTTGTTTTGATTCTTCACCTTGTTTTCATCGTTCCTTTCACTCACTTCGTTCCTGAAACTCATAGTCACAATAAAAACCATCCAGTGCATTTGAGTTTATCATCATCAAAACTAGCGGGAACAGTCGAGTTCAAAACAATCAAGTAAGAAGTCAATCACATATAGCCAATCATATTCAATGTTCAAAGTATTGACAAAGTTCCCCCTCAGAAAGTTCATAGAAAGATTTACCTTTAAGCAGCGTCAAACTTCTCCTTAGCACTAGCTTCTGTTTTCAACTCTTTTGAATTAATTTCACATTTTTCACACTTCCCCCTTTTGGCATCATCATAAGATCACAGTAAGAGCATAAAGCATCAACCAGTTTGCAAGTCATGATCAAAATATTTCATTCATTAAGCAAGAAAGAAGTACAAAGCTAAGGAACTACGCAAGCAAAGTCAAAAGACAAGGAGAAACTACACAAAAGACATAAAAACATTAAGAATCTAGAACAGAAGGAAATACGGGCTAAATAGTAGCGGGAAACACTCAAGTCTTAGGGTCTTCAACAGCTTCTTCATCTTTGCTCAAGAAGTGATCCAAGAGCAACTTCATAGTAATATTCAGATGTTTAAGCTCAGCCAGAATCTGATGATGAACTGAACTTCCCTTTGACGTTCCTTCGCCAGTAACTTTCTTTGCAGTCATAGTGCTTGTTCCCTTCGAGTCGCCCTTAAACTTCATCTTCTCCACAGCAGAGGAATCTAACTCACTACACAGAGAAATTTCATTTTCTTCATGATACAGTTCATCGCGAAGAAGCAACATCTTCACCAACCCAGGATAAGCCAGAGAATGAGACTTGGCTTTGCACCATTCCATATGACACAGAATCACACGGGGGAGATCAATCTTCTCCTTCCTCAGAAATCGATCGAGCAAGAACAGATCATATAGTGTGATGGTGTTGCGCTTTTCCTAACGGGGTGCTACAGCCCTGGAGATGATGTGGAACGCAACTCGCTGAGCCAGAGTCAGCCTTTCAGTGTGTAGTTCCCCTTTCGTTGAACCAAACAACCGTTCCATACATGTCAGCTTCTCCACATTAACCTCACTTGCATGAACCTCAAAGAATCCACCCAAAGAAACAAAGAGAAGGGTAGATATTACCTTGGGCGTGAAGGAGATGTCTTCGCCACTAATCATCGAAGACCCAGACATAGCATCAGCCTTGGAGAGGTGGTAGTAATGATAAAACTCTCAAATTTGAACCTCGTTCCTAGTGGCTCTGTTGGAGCAGATCCGTTCCCACCCTTGAAAACGCATAAGTTCCAGAATTTCCTCCACCTTGTGCTCATCGAAGAAACTTCCATAGATCAGAAGAGGCAGAAGAATTTTCTTACCCTCAGAGAAATCAATAACGGGCATGGGGACAGAGACCTCTAATTTAGCCTTCTTATCTGTTTGAGCCGCGGAACGCAGACGTTTTTGTGTGTTGGAGCAGTTTCATCGCCACTAGACTTTTACGGAGTCGACTGAGCAATTGGGGCTTTCCGATGCTCCAGAAATTGGACCTCATTATCCTCGTCCTCTTCTTCTTGAGCAGTGGCAGCAAGATTAGCCATCTTGCGCTTTCGACTTGGAGGCGGTGCCAAAGGTGCAGCCTTTACCCCCAGTTGTTCCTCTACAGACCTCATGGACTGTTCCTCCTCCTCAAGTATGTCTTTGGAGGGTGAAGAAACTTTTTCTTCTTCCTGAGGATTAGCAGGCGTCTGGTCCCCCATAGACACCATCTCAAGCACAAGATTGAGATCCTTTGCTTTTACTAGCGACATAGTGGTTGTCGTTGGAGTAGACGTCGAAGAAGAGGATTCGTCGGCCTAGAGAGCAGAGGCCTTAGCAATGTTGACCACGAAAGCTGGTACACCAGATGTGGCAGGGGTGGCATAGGCTGCCTTGCCTGTTGGAGTTGAAGAGTATAGGCGTCGACCTCGGCGTCGGACATCTTGTCAGTGGGCAGGATTTTGCTTGGAGAATCCATTGTGTTGGTAAGGAATTAGGGTAATGGCATGGAGCAGAGAGATTAGAGAGAATTTGAGATCGAGAGAGAATAAGGCGGTGAAGGGTTTGTGATAAAGAGGCAAGTATATATAGGGAAGATAATATCTTGTGAGGATAAAATCTTTCCAAAGAGATCAAAACCGACTTACGAAAATCATCATGAAAATATTTTCTCTCTCTGCTGATAACGGCCACTTTTTACTTCGGTTACCGCATTGCCGTTCCTGCAACAGAGCTGTCAAATCTTACAACTAGTGGTTCCAACGTTCACCTACAACTCCATAAATGCAAGCCATTGATTCAAATTCAACATTCCATTCACATTGTTCCCCCTTAATCTGACCAACGGTCTTTGTTCCCCCTTAGACCAAGTGATGTGACTACGTCGCATCTCGAGCAAGACTCAAGCCATTCAAGCCATGGAGACTCAAGCACCGTCCCCGCCGCGCCTATTGCATCCGAGCTAGGGCATGGAAATTGGTCCGGCAATTCTCACAACTCTCCAAGCCATCTTTTGGGGGATGACTCCACTGGTCCTCTAGGAGATATTGAGCACAAGAACGCCTGCGAAACTGGAGTTGAAGCAAGGAAGTGCCGCACACCTATTGTTGGCGCAAAAGAGGTCGGCGCTCGGGTCTTTCCGGGATGGATCACTCAAGCTCGGGCTCAAGCATTGCAAGAGGGACTCCAGGCTGGCCTGATGACCATGGGAGCACCGAGCCACATGGAAGAGAAGGCCATGTGTGCCTTGGTGCAACAACCGGGCTAGGCGCAAGGATTCCTTAGCCGTGTGGGGCTTGTTTTAAAGGGGCATTTATTGCCGGTTTTTGTGTTGGTCTTCATGAAATTTTCTACCTTAGTCTTGACTATATTATGGTTGAATTCCAGCATTAAAGGTTCGGGTATAAATAGGTTGTAGCCGGCCCTTTTTTTTGGATGCTAAAACTTGAACAAAACCCTTGTTTCTCTCTCGTTTTTATCCATGGTTTTTCTGCAGAATTTCTGTGTTTGATTCTCTCTTTTAGTAGCTACAAAATACAGGTTGTGAGTGGTATCAACCTCCGTGCAAGGATCTCATTTGGTGCATAATATCCAAGGCAAATCCTTCACTAGTTCTTGCAAGAATAGGTGTGTCATATCCGACTCTTGCAAGTCCATATCCTTTCGACTTGAGACCGATCTCTCCGCCCTCTCACTCTCCCTTCATTCCTCTTTTGGTTCACTTCAAGATCTTTCAAAGAATCGACCTAAGGAGCGCCCAAAGTTACCCTCAAAATCTCTCTCACCGACGCCAAGATTCCTTGCCGGTTTGGTGTTGTCTCACCATTTCCTTTGGCTCTTGTGGACTCCCTCGCACCGAAGGCTGCATCCCGATCCTCACGCATCATGTGGTATCAGAGCTACGCGAGGTATGTCCTAAATCTGGCTTAGAATTTCAAGTTACAACCCTTGCAAGTGAGTTCTAGCCGATTGTTGTCTTGTGCTTTGTGTTTCCTTGCGATTTGTGTCGTGAGCTTGGAAACTTTCTGCAATTTTCTGGGTTCGTGTAAGCATATTTATGAGTGTGGAAATGTAGAAGATGAAGGTTGAATGCCAGCCATAATGAGATGGGAGTTGTGGTTTGTTGAAAGGTTTTGATCATTAAATGCGTATGAATGTTTAAGACTCTTGTTGATCCGACTTTAGTACCACTTGTGCCTGATTTTTGGCTGCCTTAAACACATTAAAACAGAACATTTTGAGTCAAGAAACCGAACCTTGTATCCACTGGACCGACCTTGCATTTTATGCAATCTTCACTAGCATGCTTGCCTAGTCTTGTGTTTAGGATGCGGGAACGGTTGCCTTGGTTGATTTTTGTTGCATGCTCATTGTGACTTTGCTATTGCTTGTCTCGACTTGATAAAAAAAATGCATAAGTCGAAGCTATTGAAAAGTGCTCAGAAAAACCCGGTCTAAAAAGGAGAGGCCATAGAAAAAAGTGAGTCAACATAAGAGCTCAATTCAGTTTGTATGAGTGAGAAAGAGTTTTCCAAATCAAGTGCGTACTTAGTAGCTTCCTAGACATAGGCCCGGGCAAGCTAGCTAGTCCTTGTTCACCTAGCCAAACCTTTTCCTAGCCTTGACCTATATTCACTTGCATCTTGTTGTGATTTGAGTCCTAGGACAGTTTTGGGGCTATCTTTGTTTGGCTTGGTATACTAAATCTTGTTTAGTTTTGTGTTGTTGCTTTGGTGTTTGGTTGTTTGCAATTGACCTAGGGATGGTGGATGAAAACCAACTCGGGAAGGAGTTAGCCACGTCTCCACGGAGGAATGTAACTTTGCAAGGCATTCAACAAACCTTGCTATCGATCAATGCACGACTGGAAACTTTGGAGCGCAACCATGAGGATACCGCCGAGCAATTGCAACAATTGAGTGTTAACCGCCCTCCAAGCCACGCCCATGTGGTGCCACAAGTTCAAAGGGAAGTCATTGGGTCCGCTCTTAATAATGTGGACCATGTGCAATTCCGGGAGGAAGCGTCATCTTCTCATGCACTGAGGGTTCCGTTGGCGTCACAAGGGGCATATGCGGCGTACGAAGCGCCACCATTTGTAGCGACCTCGGGGGTAGGTATGGTTAATGATTTTGCTACATTTCCTAATAATATTGCTATTGGTACCACTAACCTTCCAGGTTATGGAGTTGGAGGCTATGACTCTTATGGGCGATCTCAAGCTACACCTACGCCCACCGCCAACCTTTTCCCTCCACAAATGGCGATGAGGGGACCTCAAGTCCGCGCAGCTTTGCGCCCTCCCATGCCTTCCCAATGTTATGTTCCCTCGGCCTACCATGAAGAAAGGCCACAAGGGAGGGATCAACACCACGGTGTTAAGCTCCATGTGCAAACATTTGCGGGATCTTCCAACGGGGATGAATGCCTGGATTGGATGGCCAAAACTGAATCCATCTTCGCCATTGCCGTAATTCACTTCACCGACTTCGCCTATCATTGGTGGCAAGAGGACCAGGCGGGGCAGCGTCGCATGGGATATGATCCCATCAGGACTTGGCAAGAGCTCAAGGATGCTCTTTCGGAGCGTTTTGTGCCAAGGGACTATACCGAAAGAGTGCACGCCAAGCTGGAGCAAGTGGGCCAAGGAAGTCATACTCCCGATGAGTACTTCAAGGAGCTTCGGACTCTCATCTTCCGATCCGGCCTCCGCTTTCCCGACGGGTATGTTATTTCTAAGTTTGTCAATGGCTTGAATTCTGATCTTCGTGCTATTATTAACATGCAGCATTTCGTCCGTGGTACAAGTATTGAGGAGGTTCTACACTACACAAATCATGTCAACAAGAACCAACCTCAAAGGAGGCAACCGAGCTCCACCTCTCGTCCGTGGCTTTCCTCTACACCTAATGCCACCGCAAACCTACCAAGGAAGCAAGAGTATAGGCATGAGTTGCCACCCTCGCAACCTAGGAAAGATGCTCCACCATCTCGGCCAAAGCAAGAAAATGGGGACCGAGCGGGCGACTTCAAATGCTTCAAGTGTCTTGGGTGAGGCCACTATGCCCGGGACTGCCCTAATCAAAGGAAGGTGCTCCTCAATTCTCAAGGTGATTATGAATTTGAAGAGGAACCGGCTGAGCAAGTAGAAGAAGAGCCCGAGGAGCAAGAGGAGGAAGAAGAGCTCCATGTAGTGGCAGCCGTGGGTGAGTGCTTCGTCATCCAAAGAACCTTGTTCATGACGGAGAGCTCCACCACTCCAAGTCAGCGGGAAACCATCTTCCATACCCGTTGCGCCATCAAGGATAGAGTATGTAGCGTAATCATCGATGGTGGATCTTGTTGTAACATCATCGATGAGGAGGTAGTTAAGCGATTCTCCATTCCTACTTCTCCCCATCCTATGCCTTACCCTTTGTGTTAGCTCAATTCTAACTCTCAGTTAGAGAAAGGTGTGTTATTTCTTTTGCCATAGGTCCTTATGCGGATAAGGTTGAGTGTGACGTGGTCCCGATGACCTCATGTCACCTTTTGCTTGGAAGGCCCTGGCAATATGATAGGGGCATTATTCATGATGGCGTCTCCAACGAGTACTCCTTCCACAAGAATGGCAAGAAGGTCACCTTGCACCCCTTGTCTCCTCATGAGATCATGCTTGATCATGTGGCCAAGGAGCAGCGGAAAAATCACCAAGGCCGTGAGGAGAAGAAGAATAAGAAGCTGGCCATTGGTGGTAGCGTGGGCACTTCCAACCAACTCCTTTTGGCCAAGCCTAAGTAAGTTGTCCATGCCATCCGGGGAAGTAACACTTGTCTCCTACTCTTGTATCATGATGTATATTTGTCTTCTCAAGAGTTGGATGATCTTCCCTCACCTATCTCTCATCTTTTGCAGGATTACGAGGATCTCTTTCAAGACGAGGTGCCAAGTGGTTTACCACCAATTCGTGGGATAGAACATCAGATCGACTTTGTCCCGGGGGCTACACTACCGAACCGTCCAGCCTATAGGTCCAACCCCGAGGAGGCCAAGGAGCTTCAACGTCAAGTACAAGAGCTCCTCGACAAGGGCTATGTGCGTGAGAGCCTCAGTCCTTGCACGGTTCCGGTAATTCTTGTCCCTAAAAAGGACGGTACATGGCGTATGTGTGTTGATTGTCGAGCAATCAACAACATAACCATCAAGTACCGCCACCCCATTCTGCGGCTTGATGATATGCTCGATGAGCTTCACGGTTCAAGTATCTTTACAAAGATTGACTTGAAAAGTGGCTATCATCAAATCCGGATGAAAGAGGGGGATGAGTGGAAGACGGCGTTTAAAACCAAATATGGGCTCTATGAGTGGTTGGTTATGCCTTTCGGTCTAACCAACGCTCCTAGCACCTTTATGAGGTTGATGAACCATGTCATCCGCTTCTTTCTTGGCAAGTTTGTGGTGGTATACTTCGATGATATCCTAGTGTATAGCCATAACTTGCAAGAGCATGTTGAGCACCTTAGGCAAGTGCTAGATGTCCTAAGGAAAGAGAGCCTATTTGCTAACTTTAAGAAATGTCATTTTTGCTTGGATCACGTGGTGTTTCTTGGTTTTGTGGTGTGCAAGGATGGGCTGAAGGTGGATGAAGAAAAGGTCAAAGCCATCCGAGATTGGCCTACTCCCACGACCATGACGCAAGTTAGGAGCTTCCTAGGGTTGGCGGGCTTCTACCGACTGTTTGTGAGGGACTTTAGCTCCTTAGCTTCGCCCCTCACCGAGCTCACTAAGAAGAACGTCCCCTTCAGGTGGGAGGGACCTCAAGAAGACGCCTTCAACATTCTCAAGGCGAAGCTCACACAAGCACCTCTTCTTGCCTTGCCCGATTTCAACAAGATGTTCGAAATTGAGTGTGATGCGTCAGGCATTGGCTTGGGCGGCGTGCTTATGCAAGACGGAAAACCCGTGGCGTATTTCAGCGAGAAATTGGGTGGGGCTGAACTGAAGTATCCCACCTATGACAAAGAATTGCTCGCCCTTGTCCGGGTTCTCAAGGTGTGGCAACACTACCTATTGCCGCGCGAGTTTGTGATCCATTCCGACCACGAGGCGCTGAAATATCTCAAGGGGCAAAGCAAGCTCAACAAGCGCCATGCCAAGTGGGTCGAGTTTATTGAATCCTTCCCTTATGTCATCAAGCATAAGAAGGGCAAGGACAACATCGTCGCCGACGCCCTTTCTAGGAGGTATGCACTTCTTTCCCTTCTTGATGCTAAGTTGCTTGGATTTGCTTTTATGCGTGAATTGTATGTGGATGATGCTGATTTCCATGATATTTTTCAAGCATGCTTAGCTAAGGGAAGTAAGGACCAATTCTACTTGCATGATGGCTTTTTGTTTAAGGGTCCTAGATTGTGTGTTCCTAAGGTATCTATTCGGCATTTGCTAGTACAAGAGGCCCACGGTGGTGGTCTCATGGGGCACTTTGGGGTAATGAAAACTTTGCATGTACTTAGGGAGCATTTCTATTGGCCACGCATGCTTAAGTCCGTTGAGAAATTTTGTGCTTCATGTGTGACTTGTTTGCATGCCAAGTCTAGGGTACAACCACATGGTTTGTACACTCCCCTTCCTATTCCACAAGTTCCTTGGGAAGACATTTCCATGGATTTTGTGTTGGGATTACCTCGATCTAAGAGGGGGAGGGACTCCATATATGTTGTGGTAGATCGGTTCTCGAAAATGGCTCATTTTATCGCATGCCACAAAATTGATGATGCATCTCATGTAGCTAGTCTTTTCTTTGATAATATTGTGAGATTGCATGGAGTCCCTAGGTCAATTGTTTTAGATCGTGATGTCAAATTCCTGAGCTATTTTTGGAAGACGCTTTGGGCTAAGTTGGGCACAAAGTTGCTCTTCTCCACCACTTGTCACAAACGGATGGACAAACCGAGGTAGTGAATCGTACCCTTGGTTCTCTTTTGCGCTCTCTTTTGTCTACTAACTTGCGCAGGTGGGAAGAGTGCCTAGCATTCATAGAATTTGCATACAACCGCTCGGTGCATTCGGCCACCAAGAAGACTCCTTTTGAGGTGGTTTATGGGCGCAACCCCATTACACCACTTGACTTGATGCCTTATGCAACTAAGGACCGAGAGAGTCGTGAAGGACTTGATCATGCTGCTAGGATCAAGAAGCTTCACGAGGATACACGCCTTCAATTGGAGAGGCGCACAATGCAATATGTGCGTCAAGCCAACAAGGGGCATAAGGAGGTCATTTTTTAGCCCGACGACCTCATATGGGTGCACTTGAGGAAGGAGCGTTTTCCGTCACTTCGGAACTCCAAACTCAAGCCAAGGGGTGATGGTCCTTTTCAGGTTTTGGAGCGAATCAATGATAATGCATACAAGATCGAGTTACCACCAAGCTATGGCGTTCATGAGGTATTCAACGTATCCGATCTTGCACCTTTCTTTCTTGACAATGATGATGAATTCCAGGATCAAGATTCGTGGGCGAATCATTTTCAATAAGGGGAGGATGATGTGACTACGTCGCATCTCAAGCAAGACTCAAGCCATTCAAGCCATTCAATGATAATGCATACAAGATCGAGTCCCCGCCGCGCCTAGTGCATCCGAGCTAGGGCATGGAAATTGGTCCGGCAATTCTCATAACTCTCTGAGCCATCTTTTGGGGGATGACTCCACTGGTCCTCTAGGAGATATTGAGCACAAGAACGCATGTGAAACTGGAGTTGAAGCAAGGAAGTGCCGCACACCTATTGTTGGCGCAAGGGAGGCCGGCGCTCGGGTCTTTCCGGGATGGATCACTCGAGCTCGAGCTCGAGCATTGCAAGAGGGACTCCAGGCTGGCCTGATGACCATGGGAGCACTGATCCACATGGAAGAGAAGGCCATGTGTGCCTTGGTGCAGCAACCGGGCTAGGCGCAAGGATTCCTTAGTCGTGTGGGGCTTGTTTTGAAGGGGCATTTATTGCCGATTTTTGTGTTGGTCTTCATGACATTTTCTACCTTAGTCTTGACTATATTATGGTTGAATTGCAACATTAAAGGTTTGGGTATAAATAGGTTGTAGCCGGCCCTTGTTTTTGGATGCTAAAACTTGAACAAAACCCTTGTTTCTCTCTCGTTTTTATCCATGGATTTTCTGCAGAATTTCTGTGTTTGATTCTCTCTTTTAGTAGCTACAAAATACAGGTTGTGAGTGGTATCAACCTTTGTGCAAGGATGTCATTTGGTGCGTAATATCCAAGGCAAATCCTTCACTAGTTCATGCAAGAAGATGTGTGTCATATCCGACTCTTGTAAGTCCATATCCTTTCGACTTGAGACCGATCTCTCCACCCTCTCACTCTCTCTTCATTCCTCTTCTGGTTCACTTCAAGATCGCCCAAAGAATCGACCTAAGGAGCGCCCAAAGTTACCCTCAAAATCTCTCTCGCCGGCGCTAAGATTCCTTGTCGGTTTGGTGTTGTCTCACCATTTTCTTTGGCTCTTGTGGACTCCCTCGCACTGAAGGCTGCATCTCGATCCTCACGCATCACCAAGTGTGTTTGCGAGGCATGTCTGGATATTTCAAAGTTGGGTTCACACAAAATATAGTATATCCACACATATGGTAGGAACAAATACAACTCAGATAATTATTCTCGGTATAAAGTTTAAAAAGAAGGATCATAGGGAAAGTTTACCTGAATCAAGGATAAGGTAGGTTGTACAACCGATTATCATGTGGGCCTGTAGTGAGAGATCAAATCATCAAATCGGTCATTTTGGGTCTCAAATAAGATGTTGGCATGCAATCAAGTAATTCAACACAAATCAAAAGACAAAGATGCCAGATCCTAAGACTAAGCAATTCTAGCACACAAAAATCATGAAATAGCAAGATCAAGAAAAGCACGTAAGTAAGATACTTCATGAGGTATATGATCAAATTAGCCAAGCATTGAGGGAATAGTGGAAGTTAATTTTCTCATATCAGAGAGATCATGCCAAGGAGAAACCAAAGATGCTCGAAAGGGCCTTTGTCTAGTGCCTTGGTGAAGATATCAACCACTTGATTTCCAGTCCTGCAATGTTCCATCCTAATGAGTCGACCAATGTCAACATTATCACGAAGAAAATGATGACGAATGTCAATGTGCTTAGTACATGAATGATGAACTAGATTTTTTGAAATGTTAATAGCACTAGTATTATCACACATGATAAGAACAGTGCCAAAAGGCATACCAAAGTCCTCCAGTTGTTGCTGTAACCATAATACATGAGCAAAACAACTCGATGCGGCAACATATTCGGCTTTTGCAGTGGAAAGGGCCACAGAGTTTTGCTTCTTGGAACCCCATGAGACAAGACAGGGACCAAGGAACTGTGTCATTCCAGTAGTCCTCTTTCAATCCACTACATGCCCAGTAAAGTCAGCATCAGTGAATCCAACAAGGTTGAGGTCACAATTCTTGAGATACCACAGACATAGATGGTCCATTCCTTTAAGGTATCGAAGGATCCACTTCACTTCTTTCAAGTGTGAGTCTTTAGGATTGGCTTGAAATCTGGCACAAAGACATGCACTGAACAAAATATCTGGCCGATTGGCCGTGAGATAGAGAAGAGAACTAATCATTCCTCTATACATTGTGGGATCAACTGTTTTTCCAGTCAAATCTGCATCCAAGTGAGTGTTAGGGGAAATAAGAGTCACAATGGGTTTTGCGGAATCCATACCATATTTCTTCAACAACTCCTTGATGTATTTTTGTTGATGAATCTTAGTTCCTTCCTTTGTTTGTGTGACTTATAATCCGAGGAAAAAGGAAAGTTCCCCAATCATACTCATCTCAAACTCACTACCATAATATTTTTGAACTTTTCTACAAGAGCAGAGTTAGTGGAACCAAAAATAATATCATCAACATAAACTTGAACAACCAGAATCTTACCATCTTGTTCCAGCAGGAATAAAGTCTTATCAATTGTTTCACGCCTATATCCATTGGAGAGAAGGAACTGTGCAAGTCTATCATACCAAGCACGGGGAGCTTGCTTAAGACCATACAGGGCCTTATCCGAACCATACACATGAGAGGGACAGTTGACATTTTCAATGTAACATCCCTCATTTTTATAAGGGTATTTTGGTAATTTTTCCAACTCTCGTACTTCAAGTCAGATTAAATTCATAGAAGTTCGGACATTTTGTAATATTGTTTGATCTCTATAACATTTTTCTGAGTAGTACAAAATACAGTTGACGCATTTTCGGGGTCGATTATTCGTTCGGGTACGAATATATGTAACCCGGGATTTAAAATCCATGCTCAAGTAATAGAGCTAAATATGGGATAAGGTCTCAAAACAGACAAGGTAAGAGAGTTGTTTCCCTTGAACGAGCTGTTGGAGCAAAGCCTCCAACAAGCTATTGGAGCAAAGCCTCCAACGAGCTGTTGGAGCAAAGCCTCCAACGAGCTCTTCAGCGAGCTCTTCTTCAACGAGCTCTTCTTCAGATCGTCATCATTAACGTCAGCAGGATAAGATTTATGAACGTTATCGTCTTCCCTCTGCTCCTGCAAGTGGCGCCGGTTGTCAAGCCTAGCTCGCCTAGCCATCCCATCTGGTTCCCTTCCAAGTGGCTATTGCTTGGCCTATAAAAGAAAGGCATTCGTGGAGGAGAAGCCACAGCTGAAGCATCATCTTCTTCCTCCTCTGTTTTTCTCCCAAACTCCATTGTTGACTCAGCTTGCAAGCTTCGCCGGAGTTGTCGCCGGAGTTCCCTTTGAGTGGTTTAGATGCCCTCAAGTGGTGTTTGAAGGTTTAAGGTGTTTGGAGATTGAACCATAATCGAATCAAAGGCAAACGAATCGAAAGTGGTAAGTTTCCTCCATTTTTCGCTGAAGCTCCTCTAACCCTGTCACCTGACCGCACCCGCGGTGAGCTGGGTCCGTGTTGTGTGTTCTTGGGTGTGTGGTCTTGGGCGAGGCTTGGCTTCCTTCGATTCTTTCGTATTCTTTTAGATTCGTATATTTGGATATCGAATATAACTTAGGGTCTCGTTATGGGTCGTTTCTTAGGGATCTGGTATTCGAGATCTGTCCCTGCTTCTGACCCAGAAACCCATCATCTCTAAGCTTTGTTCAAGCTTTCGTCGGATATAAGGCAAGTGGCGGTTCGCTCTTGATCATCATTCCATATTTCAATTAATTATCAATTGTTTAGTTGTTAATTAATTTGGGATGATTTACTGTTTTCATTGGGAACAGTTTTGATAACTGTTTGTGATTTTAAAA
Source organism: Rheum nobile (assembly GCA_027886185.1). Classification (NCBI taxonomy): domain Eukaryota; kingdom Viridiplantae; phylum Streptophyta; class Magnoliopsida; order Caryophyllales; family Polygonaceae; genus Rheum; species Rheum nobile. The sequence continues at coordinate 946,512 of WOAB01000652.1, read as the reverse complement.
GATATTATAATAGGTTGTATATCTGCTAGAACAACGCTATTATATCTGTTATTGGCCTTAATGGCTTTGATGTGATTATTACTGTGCATTAACTGTTTAGTTAGCACAAGTATTCTTAACGTTGATGTGAATTATTACTGCGTTCGTAACTGTTGAGTTAGAACGAGTATTTGTAGGAAGGCTATGTACCTTGTGGGGGTTTAGCTGTTTCTTTATAACTAGTACTTGGTGGATTTTTCCCCAGTACTCTCTCAGGTCATGACCATGCCCTTACTCAGGGTTGGTGCACTTCGCTAGTGCCAAATCTTTCGGGATTTATTCTCTCTGATATCTCTTGTAAGGAGATCTGATATCTCTTGTAAGGAGATCTGATATCTCTTGTGAGGGGATCCGATATCTCTTGTGAGGAGATTTAAAAGCTTATAACGTGATGATCGTTTTGGAATTAAATGAGATAAGTGTCGTTATCTCACATAATTAATATACCCTTGGGCGAGTAGTGCAGCTAGGCAATAGTGCAGCTAGGAAATCTTGTATTGACTTTGATTAGAGTAACATTCTCTTTCCAATCTGGATTCGCTTTGAGCGGTGAGGTTGGTCGTGAACCGAAACATCAAGTCGTTTTGAACGCTTGTGTGTCATATTTATGTTCCCCAACATTTGTCATGCATCCGATAAGATTCAACTCGTTGGAGTCTTCTTTTGGGATTGATTGTTGTGAGACTCGATCTCCAAAATCTTCTCTTGATCATGTCTTTTCATGTATTCCAGTAAAAGTATGGTGGTTGACTATCGTCATCGGTTTTAATTCCAGAAGCGATGAGTCTAACATAATATGACTACTTCGGACCACTCTGCTTGTACCCTTGCATAGTCTTTCATTAGACTAATCAACCGTAATTGTTCTCTGTATGGTTGGCTGGTGTCATCCGTTCGATTCGGCACATCAGATAAGTTGTCGTCCTGTGAAGGCTAGAACGACTATGAAGGCAAACGGTGTTTTTGATAAGTTTATTCAGGTTGAGATCCTTGGCGGGTGATCATTGCGATCGAGACCCTTTTTTTGGCTATTTAAAGACTTCCGCTGTGTTAAATATATCTTGTATTAAGTCTTTCGTTGTATTTTGGTTGTCTTTCGGATTATGGATGTAATGCCGAGACAATGATTTTAAATGAAAGTTATGATATTTTGTATCATAATTATTGTTTGATGATTTATATCAACTGGTAAAGCCTTGGGTGACATCGGACAGAACGTCTGAGGTCACTGGCGGTAATGCCTTTCCAAGGGAATATTTGGGGGTGTTACAGATTTGGTATCAGAGCCTAAATTTTTAAAAACGGGTTGGGATTTTATAAACCATTTACTCGTTTTAAACTGAGAAATGTTTTCAAAGGCTCTGAATTTTTTTAAATGAATTTTTTTACCGTTCATAGTCATGTCTTCTCTTTAGTCTGATATGGAAACGAACTTCCATATTTAGAAATACTAACTCTCTGTTCTTCACTCGTAGATTCTGAGTGCTTTCGTTTCTCTTCAAAGGGACTCGGAAGAAGCCGAGGTGGTTTCGTCATCTCTAGTAAAGGCTTGAACTCCCAGTTCCCTCGATATGATTTGAGGTTGTAGAACCTAGTAACTTGGTTTGAGTTCATCAATGACAATTACCAAGTTTGATCTATTCTAAGTTGATTTTATTACGTTAAGTATATCGGGAGGGTATTAATGTGATAAAATCCTTGGAATTTGATCGATAAACAGATGGTGACCATTTAGTTGGAACCAAGCGTCTTTTGGAAATTCTGATTACCATTCAGGGTAAGGAGTTCGAAACAGATTTGATCTAGATGGCCATGGTTCCATACGATATTTTTCTCAGTATGGATTGGCTGATGCGTCATGGGGCGATAATCGATTTTAGCTCGAAGACTGTGACGGTGTCATCTGGGGGCCAGTGTGTATGCAGATTTAAGGGTCTGAATGACGCTGATAACGGCAGGCTTATCAATGCGATGGCTGCGTTTAAGCTACTTCGACAAGGTTGTGTCGGGTACCTTTGCTACCTAGATCCACCCATGAAAGATGAACCTTTAGTTCTTAATATTCCAATCGTTTGTGAATTTTTTGGATGTCTTTTCAGAAGATATTCTTGGTTACCCCGTATCGTGACGTGGAGTTTACAACTGATCTCGAGCCTGGTACTACGCCGATTTCGGAGGCACCGTACCGGATGGCTCCTGATTGAGATGCAAGAGTTGAAGAAGCAACTCAAGGATCTTCTCGAGAAAGGATACATAAGGCCGAGTGCATCGCCTTGGGGTGCTCCGGTTTTGTCTGTCAAGAAGAAAGATGGATCGTTTCGACTTCATATCGACTTTGGGGAGTTGAATAAAGTCACGATCAAGAATAAATATCCGTTGTTGAGCATTGATGATCTGTTGGATCAATTACAAGGAGTAAAAGTCTTTTCCAAAATCGATTTGAGGTCTGGTTACACCAACTCAGGATTCGTGAGGAAGATATTCTGAGGATTACTTTCCAGATGAGGTATGGTCACTACGAGTTCGTAGTCATGCCATTTGGACTTATCAATGCTCCAGTAGGTTTCATGGATCTGATGCATCGATGTTTTCACCAGTACTTGGATAAGTTCGTGGTGGTCTTCATCGATGGTATTTTGATTTTTCCCTAAGTGTGAAAGCTTATGAGGAACATCTTTGGATTATTTTGTCGGTCCTTAGACAAAATCAACTATATGTAAAGTTGTCTAAGTGTGACTTTTGGATCAAGGAAGTGGCTTTCTTAGGCCATGTGATCAATGCGAATGGGGTTATGGTTGATCCCCAGAAGATTGAAGCAGTAGCTAATTGGAAGCGGCCTCAGAATGGAAGGAGGTGCGCAGTTTCTTAGGACAGTGTCTGACCTCCGCACCAAAGTTAGCGCTACCAGAAGGAAATGATGACTATGTGGTCTATAGGGATGCTTCAAAGAGTGGGTTTGGATGTGCCTTGATGCAAAGAGGCAAGGTTATTGCATACGCATCTAGACAATTGAAAACATGTGAAGCAAACTATCCGACACATGAGCTAGAACTAGCAGCATTAGTGTTTGCATTAGAAACTGAGGTTACTTGGGAAACCTGGAAAACTAAGGCGGATATGCTTAGACGTTTTCCCAAGTGGTATTCGGCCAAGTTTCGGGGTCAAAACTTCTTTTAAGGGGGGAGTAATGTAATATCCCTCATTTTTATAAGGGTATTTTGGTAATTTTTCCAACTCTCGTACTTCAAGTCCGATTAAATTCAGAGAAGTTCGGACATTTTGTAATATTGTTTGATCTCTATAATATTTTTCTGAGTAGTATAAAATACAGTTGACGCATTTTCTGGGTCGATTATTCGTTCGGGTATGAATATATGTAACCCGGGATTTAAAATCCATGCTCATACTAGCTAAAGCTAGTAATAGAGCTAAATATGGGATAAGGTCTCAAAACAGACAAGGTAAGCGAGCTGTTTCCCTTGAACGAGCTGTTGGAGCAAAGCCTCCAACGAGCTCTTCAGCGAGCTCTTCTTCAACGAGCTCTTCTTCAGATCGTCATCATTAATGTCAGCATGATAAAAATTTTGAATGTTATCGTCTTCCCTCTGCTCCTGCAAGTGGCGCCGATTGTCAGGCCTAGCTCGCCTAGCCATCCCATCTGGTTCCCTTGCAAGTGGCTATTGGTTGGCCTATAAAAGAAAGGCATTCGTGGAGGAGAAGCCACAGCTGAAGCATCATCTTCTTCCTCCTCTGTTTTTCTCCCAAACTCCATTGTTGACTGAGCTTGCAAGCTTTGCCGGAGTTGTCGTCGGAGTTCCCTTTGAGTGGTTTAGGTGCCCTCAAGTGGTGTTTGAAGGTTTAAGGTGTTTGGAGATTGAACCATAATCGAATCAAAGGCAAACGAATCGAAAGTGGTAAGTTTCCTCCATTTTTCACTGAAGCTCCTCTAACCCTGTCACCTGACCGCACCCGCGGTGAGCTGGGTCCGTGTTGTGTGTTCTTGGGTGTGTGGTCTTGGGCGAGGCTTGGCTTCCTTCGATTCTTTCGTATTCTTTTAGATTCGTATATGTGGATATCGAATCTAACTTAGGGTCTCATTATGGGTCGTTTCTTAGGGATCTGGTATTCGAGATCTGTCCCTGCTTCTGACCCAGAAACCCGTCATCTCTAAGCTTTGTTCAAGCTTTCGTCGGATCTAAGGCAAGTGGTGGTTCGCTCTTGCTCAGCATTCCATGTTTCAATTAATTATCAATTGTTTAGTTGTTAATTAATTTGGGATGATTTACTGTTTTCGTTGGGAACAGTTTTGATAAATGTTTGTGATTTTAAAAGATATTATAATAGGTTGTATATCTGCTAGAACAACGCTATTATATTTGTTATTGGCCTTAATGGCTTTGATGTGATTATTACTGTGCGTTAACTGTTTAGTTAGCACAAGTATTCTTAACGTTGATGTGAATTATTACTGCGTTCGTAACTGTTTAGTTAGAACGAGTATTCATAGGAACACTATATACCTTATGGGGGTTTAGCTGTTTCTTTATAACTAGTACTTGGTGGATTTTTCCCCAGTACTCTCTCTGGTCATGACCATGCCCTTACTCAGGGTTGGTGCACTTCGCTAGTGCCAAATCTTTCAGGATTTATTCCCTCTGATATCTCTTATGAGGAGATCTGATATCTCTTGTGAGGAGATCTGATATCTCTTGTGAGGGGATCCGATATCTCTTGTGAGGAGATTTAAAAGCTTATAACATGATGATCATTTTGGAATTAAATGAGATAAGTGTCGTTGTCGGACATAATTAATATACCCTTGGGCGAGTAGTGAAGCTAGGAAATCTCGTGTGGACTTTGATCAGAGTAACGTTCTCTTTCCAATCTGGATTCGCTTTGAGCGGTGATGTTGGTCGTGAACCGAAACATCAAGTTGTTTTGAATGCTTATGTGTCATATTTATGTTCCCCAACATTTGTCATGCTTCCGATAAGACTCAACTCGTTGGAGTCTTCTTTTGGGATTGATTGCTGTGAGACTCGGTCTCCAGAATCTTCTCTTGATCATGTCTTTTCATGTATTCCAGTAGAAGTATGGTGGTTGACTATCGTCATCGGTTTTAATTCCAGAAGCGATGAGTCTAACATAATACGACTACTTCGGACCACTTTGCTTGTACCCTTGCATAGTCTTTCATTAGACTAACCAACCGTAATTGTTCTCTGCATGGTTGGCTGGTGTCATCCGTTCGATTCGGCACATCAGATAAGTTGTCGTCCTGTGAAGGCTAGAACGACTATGAAGGCAAACGGTGTTTTTGATAAGTTTATTCAGGTTGAGATCCTTGGCGGGTGATCATTGCGATCAAGACCCTTTTGTTGGCTATTTAAAGACTTCCGCTGTATTTTGGTTGTCTTTCGGATTATGGATGTAATCCCGAGACAATGATTTTAAATGAAAGTTATTATATTTTGTATCATAATTGTTGTTTGATGATTTATATCAACTGGTAAAGCCTTGGGTGATATCGGACAGAATGTCTGAAGTCACTGGCGGTAATGCATTTCCAAGGGAATATTTGGGGTATTACATTCAAAACCTGGGGGTTGCTTCACATATACTTCCTCTTGAAGATATTCATTCAAGAATGCGGTCTTGACGTCCATTTGGTATAGTGTGAATTCCTTGTGTGCAGCATAGGCTATGAGAAAACGAATAGCTTCAATGCGAGCCACTAGAGCATAAGTCTCATCATAGTCTATCCCCTCTTGTTGATTGTATCCTTAAGCAACCAACTTTGCCTTGTTCCTTGTGACCACACCCGATTCATCCATCTTGTTCCTAAACACCCAGCGAGCGTCAATGGCATGCTTGTTGTGGGGCAAAGGAATGAGACGCCAAACTTTGTTCCGTTCAAACTGATGTAACTCTTCTTTCATAGCTACGATCCAACAGGTTCCTTCAATGCTTCCTTGATGGTCTTGGGTTCTACAAGAGAGATAAAACCATGGAAAGCACAGAACATGTTAAGTTTAGAGTGCAAACCTCTTTCACCAAAGGGAGTGATGAGGTTATCAGTGGGGTGAGCCTTTTGGATTCGAACACTCTTTGACACGGGAAGGGATGGATTGTCATGTTGTGTCTCGGAGTCGTCCGTCGAAGATGAAGGCAGTGAGGTATCTTCGATTGGGGTTATTCCTTCAGCATTACTCAGGGAATCATCAACGCTAACACCACCAGAAGTTTCGGAGGGAACAGTGGTAATAGCTTTGGTGTTGCTGGGAACATCAACTGTTGTTGAATTATCAGTAGAAGTGGAAGAAACATCTGTAGCTTGTGTAGAGCTACTGGGGTCATCATTATTGTTGGAGGAATCATCGGTACTAGATGAATCTTGAGGAGACTGATGGTGACTACCAGCATTAGTAGCACCGTTCCCACCACCTTTACCATCGTGATGAGAGAAACCACCTCATTCATCATCAAAGTCCTCTCTTTGCATTCTTGGGTAACTATCAACAGGGAACGTTGTCTCCAGCTCGCTACATCCACCTTTGGTGTTCTCATCAAAGACAACATGGATGCTTTCCTCGATTTTGCGAGTGCTCTTGTTCTAGACTCTGTAAGCCTTGATTGCCTTGGCATATCCCAAAAAGATTCTTTCATCACTTCGTGGGTCAAACTTTCCTAAGTTATCCTTCCCATTATTGTGAATGTAACACATGCATCCAAAAGCACACAAGTGAGAAATATTGGGCTTGCGATCCCTTATTAGTTCATAAGTAGTTTTATTCAAAAGGGGATGCAACATAGCACGATTAAGGATATAGCATGCGGTGTTGATAGCTTATGCCGAGAAAATCCTTGGATATTGCTTGCAATGAGGAGAATTCTAGCCATGTCTTCCAAATTCTTGTTCTTTCGTTCCACAATGCCATTTTGTTGTGGTGTTCTCAACGCGGAGAAATCATGTGAAACCCCACGTTCCTCACAGAAATTGAGAAACATAGAGTTCTAAAAAATCGTTCCATGGTCGGACCTTATGGCTTTCAGCTTCTTACCTAAACTTGTTTTTACCTTCTTGATGAACGTCTCGAATGCGGATAAGACTTCATCCTTTGAAGAAAGAAAAATTGTCCAAGTAAATCTAGAATAATCATCGACAATTACAAAAACATACTTGTTCCCTGCATGACTCATTGTCCTCATGGGACCACAGAGATCCATATGGATCAGTTTGTAACATCAACCTTCAGTTTGAACGAGGAACGGGTACTTTTTCCTTGCACACATGCATCACATACGCCATGGAACTTTGATCTAACATTTGGGAGTCCACAAACGCATTTGGGAGTCCACAAACATATTCCTTTGCATGTAGGTTGTGAATCAGTCGAAGATTTACATGTCCAAGCCTTCTATACCACAGTTCTGTCTCATCAGCAATAGACGCAAAGTATAGAACCTCCTTTGGCTTAAAATATTTGTCAACAATGTACACATCTTTGAATCTGACTCCTCTAAGAATGATGTTCTTGGCTTCACGATCCTTGACATAGAAATCTTGATAGGTGAAGAATGTCTTGTTGTTCCCTTGGTCGCAAAGATGTGCAACACTCAACAAACTGAAACCAAGTTCATGAACTAAAATTATATTTGTTACCGTTATTCTGGAGTTTAGTTTTGTTTCGCCTGTTCCTATGATTTATTTGCATCTCTGTCTCCAAGGGCTACGCTCCCTCTGGAGTATTTGTGAAGTGAGGTAAGTTGAGTTGATCTTCTTTTCCGGTCATGTGGCACGAACAAGCACTATCAATGTACCACTTTTCGTTCCCCCACACTTCAATCCGCACAGAAAAATTTAAGGTTTTGTGATCCAAGCAACTTTATAGCCTTACCTGGTCAAGACACATAATGCAATTGTTCCCTAGGAATAGCATGATCAATGACAATAGTTTTCTTCCTAGATCTAGCGTGATTATGATTATGCACATGTGAATCGTCATAGAAGTCATTCAAGTTCACATTATTACTCCTATTGTTCCTTCTCTTTGTGTGCTCTTCGGAGAACTTCTTTTTCTTTTGACAATCTCTCTATAAATGTATGTTGTCCCCACAATACCAACATATCTTGAATTGCTCCATCTAGACATACTTCTTGTTGGGCACAACACTCTTGTGTTATTTAGCTCTTTCTGGGCAAGGAACGTTGGATTGCTTTCCATAAGACTACTTGAGGAAGATTTTGTAAGTCGACTGACCAGTATACCACGTATGGTTCTCATTTAGCCCATTCTCAAGGACTTTCATACGTTTTTTAAGATTCTGATTCTTCTCTCTAGCATCTTGTAGTTCCCTATCTCTAGCTTCACGTAGTTTGAGAATGGATGGATCTTCCTCTTCCTTAGATTCTATGTATCCAATGCCATATCTAGCCTCGACAAACTATATGTCATCCGTTTCAGCTCTCTGTTCCACCATCATGGAATGAATCTTGTGTACATAGGCTTTCATCTCGGACATCTGCACTTCAAGCTTAGTTTGACCAACTATAGCACTTGCGTCAGTATTGTTAGAGACTTCATTCATTAACATAGAGACTTTCTCATTTCTTAACCTCTGAAGTTCCTCACGATTAGCATCACATGAAGAACAAGGAACAGTTGAGCTACTAGCAGCTTTAGTCATTTCTTCTTTTAAACTACTACACTTATCTTCAGAGTTGGCAAGTTCCTCTTGTGTTTTCAAATTTTCAGCATACATTTCTCTTATAAGAGCAAGCAATGATTTCTTATCATAGTTCATAAGAGAATTTAAAAAGGTTTTAGGGTTTACCTGAAGTTCCTCAAGCGGAACGGTTGAATCACTGAAAGCCATCGCACACATCTCACCACCCCATGCTTCAGGGTCTTCACCATCAGAATCATTCTCATCGTCCCAGATAGCAACGAAACCATTCTTCTTATTGTTCCCATAAGTTTTACTTGGTTTCTTGGGCTTTGGGCAAGAGCTAGAATAATGACCCTTCTCGTTACAGTTGTAACAGATGATGTCTTTGATGTCACGTGTGTCACCATGGTTCCCACCTTTTTTGTTTCTACCTTTGTAGTAGATGGAACGCATGACTCTAGTCAGTAAGACAACCTCAGGATCATCGGAGGCTTCATCATCGTCTCTATCATTTTCAATCCTATCAACTGCTTTCTCAACCATGAACGCCATTCCCTTGCCTTTGTATGACGTTCTCCCAGCCTTTTCTCCATTGTCATACTTTTGAATCTTGTTAAAGACCTCATGGAACGTCAGTTTGATAGTGTTGTGGTTCTCTTTCAAAATAGCGTTGGTCATAGCATGACGATGAGGTAGACCATCAATGATGATAAGTATCTTCTCATTAGGAAGGATTTCTTCATCCTTGATTGAGTGAGCAGTCAGATTAGCAGTGATAGCCTTAAACCTAGCCTGGTAAGCACTCACTTCTTTACTCTCTTCCATCTTGAAATTGTAGAAGTCCTTCTTGGCTGTGAAACGATCAATTTTACGAAGGTCCTTACTTCCCATATTACATATGTTCCAAGGGAAACCATTTAGCATTGGCCAATTCACAAGATTGGAGTTTTTGCACATCTTGTTGATTGCGTGCATTGTTGATAAGCATGGCCGCCTTGCAGTGCTTCTCCATCACTTAAGATCTTCTTGATCCCATTTCTTCATCTTTCTTTTCTTCTCAAGATCAGCAATCTCGAGATCTCCAAGGGAGATGATCAACCAGCATTGAAAATCATGACTTAGGACCCACTTGATGAAGAGAGTCTTCCAGTGCTGATATTGACCAGCTAGCAACAATGGTGGCCTTGAAGAGTTCAATCTAACTTCGATAGTGGTAGTAGTCATCGTTGTTTGAAAATCTGTAAGTAACACACAATCTAGAACAAACCAGCTCTGATACCAATTGTAGAATTGAGTGTGTTGGTACAAGGAACGGTAGAACTGTTCCTTGGGCAGCGGAATATAAAGACATAAAACAGTGTAACAATAGCAACGTTCCTTAGAGAGGAAAACTCAATCAACCAATTAGTTGACCGAGAAAGGACCTCTATCTCTAGGTTTCCCTATTAGGATTTCAAATGTCTACTTATGTTATTAATCCTGGAATTACAATCAAGCAAATCTTATCTCAACCTAGTTTACTCCTAGATATCTAGACTTCTTATTGTAACGTTCCTAACAACACCTAAGACACTCAAAACCCTATGAAGTACTCAACTTACCAAAGTCTCATACTTGCAAGTGTTTCTTCTCTCTTCTTCCTCTTCACCGAATGCTCGAAGCTTTGAAAATGTTGCGTCGTTTATTTCAAATTAAGTTCTCAACTTCCTTTTTATAATCTAAGATCTCCTATTGATTTATCCTAATTTCACTTAAGGAAAAACAAATAAAATAATCCTAAATGATCTTTTACAATCTTTCTTAACAGCAAAATCTTCAACCAACTTCTTTCTTGCGTCCCAAGTTGATTCCAAAAGATTTATTTCCAAATATAGAGGATTCGGCAAACCGCAAGGCCAACAGCGCACACGTCAAACGTTCCTTGGTATTGTTCCCTTCGATTTTCCTCTTCACAAACGCATGTCGCTTCTCTCTTGTTGACTCAAGCGCGTTGTTCCATTGTTGTCTTCTCTGCTCCTTGAATATTCTGTTTTGATTCTTCACCTTGTTTTCATCGTTCCTTTCACTCACTTCATTCTTGAAACTCATAGTCACAATAAAAATCATTAAGTGCATTTGAGTTTATCATCATCAAAACTAGAGGGAACATCATCGTTTCAACATGAAGGAAGCGCACGAATACGTCAAGGGTGCAGTTTCGAGGTTTATAAGAGCAAGCAAAGAGGCAATCAAGTTGGGATCTGATGAGTCTGCCAATGTGGACATGATATCTTCCCTCACCACAAGAACAACACTCCGGAGTTAGATTCACTTGTAAACAAGACAATTTCACTCCGGGTCCTCTATTTATAGTACGTAAAAGAGTGCACTAATCAGTTTAGATGAAGAATATACTATAGGCTATATATTGTCTTGGAATCTAGTTGTAGTGCAGGATTTGCTGTAATTAGATATAAATCATATATGACAATATCTAAGATATTGTGAAAGCCTTTTTTTTTTTTACTTGGGTTTGTATTGTTTCAAGTGGGTCACAAAGGTATTAAGAACCGGTAGTATATTTTGAACTCTTGTTTACTTTGGCTGAATATTAATTTTGTTTTTAAAATGAATGGCTCACACAATAAAGATGTAACTTTTTACCATAATAATATTTTATTAGGCTTATATACGAACATGATAACGTGAAAACATAGTATAAAATATATACAAATAGTACAAAATATATGAACAGATCCATCGTTTTATTGAAAAGTGTTAAAGGGGCTACAACACAATGTTAGAGTATTTATATACGTTTATGTGGCCTATGTGTCTTTCGGTTTGATTATATTAAATTAAATTCATATTATAATGGGATTTCATCATAAAAGACAACACCGTAATGGATCAGTTTCGGTTAAAGTCGTTAGAGTCCGGGAATTTTATTATAGTCATTAAATTCCCTCTATTCCTGCCTAAAAATTAATTAAAGGGCTTTTCATTAGAGTATATATATACAATAAGAGATAGTTACTTCTTTAATTAACATGTATATATATGGAGTTAACCGTACGGTTGGTTGGTTAAGTTGTACATGCAAGTTATCCACCGAGGGTTGTTCGTAAGCAAGGTAGAATTGAAAAGTGGAATTGGTTCATTCCTTTAAAAGATAGAAAAGCATTTCTTCGATACATCACAAAGACATTATAGAGAACGTAAGGAGGAGAGAATCAATTGGGAAATTATTCTTTGAAGAGACTAACAAACATGGATCAAGGTTAGTAAATATGTCTTCTTGCGATATTGTTTTGGGTTGAATTACATCAAATCTAGAGTCAATCAGAACTGTTTCATGACTAGAAATCGTTAAATTGCTTTCAATTGGTATCAGAGCGGTTTAAATTTGATTAATTTACCCATGAAATAGTTTCATAATGAAAAGATGAAATTAATATACTATAAGGGTTGTTCCGCTGTTCGCACTTTAACTCAGTGATTCTATATTTTGGGAATTGCATGATTTAACGGTTCACACATAGCACTAATACATATATGCATGATGGTTTGTATATATACATGATGATTTGTATATCAGTATTGCATATATATGATGGCAGTTGGCTTATTGCATCATATGTACGTATAGTGAGTATATATATTGATCAAGTGAGAATGGAGTTTATGGTGTAAAATGAGAATGAACCTCCACTCTTGGATGGACTTTCATCCAAGGGTAGAGATAAAAGTTTTATTTAAGTAGTCATGTGCATGTGGGTCAACTTCGGCATTGACTGTCGGTCTTTGGCGTTGACCGGATTTTTAATTTTTAATTTTTTTTCGGGCTAAAAATTTGTTTTTTTGAGGCGGAATTTTCATTTTCTGGGCCAAAATTTCTATGCACATTCCTTGCAAAAGTTATGCACATTCCAACATGATTTCATGCAGTTTTGACCGACGTAAAACCGGTCAACTTTTTTATTTACGAGGCCAACTTTTTTTTTCTTTGGGCGATTTTTTTGTATCCGGCCCAAAATTTTCTATGCACATTTAGTGCATAAGTTATGCACATTCACGCAAGATTTGATGCACTTCTAACCGTTCAAGCTTTTTTTTCTCCTAAAATGTTTATTTTCGGGGTCCAGATTTTTTCCACACATCCAGTGCAAATATTATGCACATTCAAGTCATTTTGCACGCACATTCAAGCCATTACGTGTGAAGTGCATACGTCTATGCATGTATGTGTATGGATGATGGTTTGTATGTGCACATGATTTGTACTAGCATATACAATGCAAACATTATGCACATTCAAGCCAATTTCCATGCACATCCAGTGCAATATGTGTGAAGTGCATACATCTATGCGTATATGTGCATGAATAATGGTTTGTTTGTGCACCTAATTTGCACTATAAGTGCATATATCGGGTTTGTGTTGAAAATGTGCATGCGTTTTAGACCGTGTGTGGATGAATATTGAAGTGCATGAGTTTTTGCATGTATGTGCACATAGAATAGTATACTTGTGCATTTATTTTTGTACTAGAATGTGAAATTCGTTTAGTTTTTAACATGCATTGCTCTTTTTTTCAAAAGTGCATGAAATTCCGAAGAAATGTGCATAACTTTAGCAAGGAATATGTATAGAAAATTTTGGCCCAGAAAATGAAAATTCCGTCCCAAAAAAATAAATTTTAGACCCGAAAAAAAATGTGATTTGCCGGTCAACGCCGGTGTTGACCGTCGGTGACCAGCGTTGACCGTCGGAGTCCGACGTTGACTGGCAAGTGACGTTTGACCAAGGGGTCATGTGCATGGCACATCCTCCTTTAATAAAAGTTTGATCCAAGCCCCTTGAATTTGTCTCCATCCAAAAGCTATAGAATCATTCTCATTTTACACTATAATGATCATTCTCACATGATCAAATTCCATATATATATGTATATATATATATATATGTATATATGCATGACTAGTTTAATAATTGGGAAATTCTTGTTGGTGCTCCTGAGTTTAGGGTTATTCATGTTGGTGTCCTACGATTAAGTTTTTTCCTGTTGGTACCCCTAAGGTTTTGGTTTGTTCACTTTGTAACCGAAAGTTTTCATACCCGTATCATTTCGGTTCAAATTGATCAAATAGAAGCTCATCACTATGTTTATTGACCTCAACTTAGTAGGATTCGACTCTTAAAACACTCAAATCCATACTCGAACCATTCCGATTTGAATTCTTAAGGTCGAAACGGGTTGTTGCTTCGGAATTCAAATCGACATGGTTCGGACATAGATTTGGGTATTTTAGGAGTCAAATCTTACTAATTTGAGGACGAGGAACACAATGGTAGACTTGGATTTAATCAATTTGAACTAGAATGGTACAAACATGAAAAAGTTTGGTTACGAAACAAACAAACCCAAACCTTAGGGGCACCAACAGGAAAAAACTTAATCGTGAGACACCAACAGGAATAACCCTAAATGCAGGGGCACCAACAGGAATTTCCCTTAATAATTTCATCAAAATGATGTTGAACGGTGTGAACATTTGACGGCATGTGTATAATTATATAGTTCATGTACGAACATGTTGTCTAATGTGAAATTTTCAAATACAGTATAGCACAATTGTTGTATTAAAGTGGGGTAATTCTTATTATGAGATTTAATATATAATGATGTGTTTACCCATTAGAGTTCAATGTTTAAATTGTGTATAACTTGTTAGTCACCAAAGTGGCCTAGTTATATTATATTTAGACATTTGAAATAAAAGTATACATGTATATTCAATTGATCATGATTATAGAGATGCTATGAATGACATGAAAATTAATTAATCAATTGTTTTATTATCTATATTCTAGGAGATCACCCAAAGGTGCTCATTGAGTGTAGTAAAAACATTAAAGGAGTTAGTCATTACTACTTAGGTTGAATAGTGTGTATATCCAAAGATAGCATGCTTATTTGACTTGTGTATGTATATGATTAATTATTAAAGTATTGAATTTTAGCATCAATGATAGTGCTTGTGTTTAAGTATGGCCCAAAGGTTACTTGAATGCATGCTTTAAAGTTTACATGACAATTTATGAATCTGTATTAAAGTTCTCAAAGACTAATGGGTAAGCATGTATTAATGTTTGCAACTTCATCAAATTTATTTGCATATGCTAACTCTGTTGTGAAGTTCAATGGGCTGAACTATGATGATTGGTCCGAACTAATCCGGTTTACACTGGGCATAAGGGCACTGGACCTTGCAATATTAACGGATGAGCAGCCCTCAGCCATTAAGGATACTAGCTCCGATACTGAAAAGTCTCTTTATGAGGCTTGGGAGCGGTCTAACAGGCTGAGTTTGAACCTTATGAGGATGACGATGGAGAAAAGAATTAAGCCATCCATGCCTAAGATAGAGAATGCAAGGGTCCTTATGCATAAAATTAAGGAGTGTTCACAATCAGATTTGGCGGACAAGTCAATTGTAGGCAGCCTTATGAGTCAGCTGACTACGAAGAACTTTGACTGGTCTCAGCCTATCCATGATCATGTGATGCACATGTCTAATTTGGCAGCAAAGAGTTAAAGACCTTAGGTATGGATGTAAATGAGACATTCTTGGTCCAGTTCATCATCAACTCTCTACCTCTTGAGTTTGGCCACTTCCAAGTGAACTACAACACCATTAAGGATAAGTGGAACTTTCAGGAACTGAAGGCTATGTTAGTTCAAGAGGAGGGGGATTAAAGAAGATGAAAGATCAGGTTGTTCATCTCGTAGGTCATAATGGTGTCAACAACAGTAAAGGGAAGCCAAGTAAAAAGGACAAGAAGAAGGATAAGGCTTTCATGAAAGGACCCGAGAGCCAAATGCAAAAGGAGAAGAAGTGTTTCTTCTGCAAGAAAATGGGACATTTCAAGAAAGATTGTCCGAAAAGGAAGGCTTGGTTCGAAAAGAAAGGTACACATTATAGTTTTGTTTGCTTTGAATCGAACCTTATAGAAGTGCCTAACAATACTTGGTGGTTAGATTATGGTTCTACTACTCATGTGTCTCATATTAAACAGGGATTCAGTTCGATCCAGCCCATAAGAGAAGTTGAACAGTACGTGTTCATGGGGAACATGAAGAAGGCACAAATTGAGGGCATTGGGACTTATAGGTTGATCGTGGACACCGGGTGTCACATAGATATTGAAGGATGCTTCTATGTTCCTGATTGTGCTAGGAATCTTGTTTCTATTAGTATATTGGATAATGTAGGTTTTTGTGTTAAGTTTGGACATGGTGGGTTTTCATTGTACCGAAATGATTACTTTCATGGTTGTGGTACTTTGATTTTTTCACTCTATAGGTTCAATCTTGATGTTAAGTTTTTTAAATCCTTGTTTCATATTGAAAGTCAAGGCATCAAACGTAGTGCATCTAATGAAAGTTCTGCTTTCTTGTGGCATCAAAGATTAGATCACATTTCCAAAGAAAGGATAATGAGGTTGGTAAAGAATGAAATTCTTCCTCAATTGGATTTTAGTGACTTAGATGTGTGTATAGACTGCATTAAAGGAAAGCAGACTAAACACATAGTAAAGAAGCTAGCCATGAGAAACACTCAACTTTTGTAGTTCATTCACACCGATATATGTGGCCCTTTGACGTTCCTTCTTGGAGCGGTGAAAAGTACTTTATCACCTTTATTGATTATTACTCAGGTTTTGGATATGTATATCGGTTGCATGAAAAAGTCTCAGTTTGTGAATGTCTTAGAGGTGTTCATTAATGAGGTAGAAAGGCAGTTAGATAGAAAAGTAAAGGTAGTGAGATCTGATAGGGGTGGTGAGTTTTATGGAAAATTCAATGAAAGTGGACAATGTCCAGGTCCATTTGCAAAGTTGCTTGAAAGTAGAGGCATTTGTGCACATTATACAATGTTTGGTACACCTCAACAAAATGGTGTAGTTGAGAAGCGGAATCGTACATTAATGGGTATGGTTAGGAACATGTTAAAATTGCTCTTTACCCCTTTCATTGTGGATATATGCATTAAAGACTACAATGTATGTGCTTAACCGGGTTCCTATTAAGGCAATTCCTAAGGCACCTTATGAACTATGGACGGGAAGGAAACCTAATTTAAGGCATCTTCGTGTTTGGGGTTGTCCAGTTGAAGTAAGGTCATATAACCCACATGAAAAGAAACTTGATCCAAGGACAGTTAGTGGGTTCTTCATTGGCTATCCTGAAAAGTCAAAGGGATATGTATTTTATTGTCTTAATCATAGTACGAGAATAGTTGAAACATGTAATGCTAGGTTCATTAAAAATGGTCAAACTAGTAGGAGTGGTGAACCACGAAAGGCAGACATTCAAGAGATTCAGGTTGAAGTTCCTTCACCTGTTATTTCTTCTAAAGTTGTTGTACCAATTGTTGCATCACAGTCAAATGACACAATGGAACAACTTAATGATGTTCATATCCCACAAGATGAAAGTATGGTAGATGAACTAGTCACACACTACTACAAAATAGGGCAAATAACCCGGGCGTGTAAGGGTATATAACCCGTATCCGGTCCGGGTTAAAGAGTTACGCCGCATTTGACAGGGGTCAAATAACCCGGACCTAAAATCGGCACGCTCGGGTTATTTGCCTCCCAAATTTTTTCTGCAATCTTTAAAGATCCGGGTTATTTGGGCAACAAATAACCCGGATATTAGCATATCCAGGTTATTTGAAATACCCTAATAACCCGAATATTTGCACATCCGGGTAATTTGCTAAACCAATATATCCGGGTTATTTTAATGGGCAATTACACCGGTTAGGTATATATTCGGGTTATTAGACCTAACCAAAAATACACCGAATTTAACTAGTCCGGGTTATTTGATTTTGAATTTTAGAAAAATCAAAGAAATCACTACTACAAAACAGGGCAAATAACCCGGGCGTTTAAGGGTATATAACTTGGATCAAGTCTGGGTTAAAGAGTTGTGCCGCATTTGCTTGAGGTCAAATAACCTGGACCTCAAATTGGCACGCCCAGGTTATTTGCCTCCCAAAAATTTCCCATATTCTTTAAAGGTCCGGGTTAATTGGACATCAAATAACCCGTATATAAGCACATCCGGGTTATATAAAAAACCCAAATAACCCGGATGTGCAGGATATTTGCACATCCGGGTTATATAAAAAACATATATATTAGAGTTATTTGAATTGTCAAATACATCGGTTAGGTATATATCCAGGTTATTTGACCTAACCAAAAATACTCCGGATTTTAAGGTCCGAGTTATTTGGCTTCAAATATAACTCGTATTTGTGGGTCCATGTTATTTTATATTGTTAAAAAAACCGGTTAGTATCCAAGCAATATGACGTACCAAAGGCTAATAATAATCTACTCCGTAGTAATACTTATTTGAACAACTCGAATTTTTCATTTTTTCCCAAGTACTCATGTTCCCCTAGTACTATATTACATACTTATGGAAAAAATATTACATTACATAATTGATCATCGTACGTGTTTGATTTTGAGATCCTACAAACACTTGGAAATGTACCAGAACTATGAGATCATTAAACTATAAAGACCACCTACTTAATCACGAATCCAAAGAACTGTAAAATGGAGGTACGAATGCCTTATAAACGAATCGGATTTAGCCAGTCTACCGTACATCTAACTGGTCAAGCTTATTTCGTCGTAGTCATCCATGGACAAGAAGACCTCATCTCAGTCCCGTAGTGAGGAACCATCTCCTATCATTGGACTCCCATTTGAAGCATCTCCATAATTCTTGACTTGATCAGTTAGTCCAGGCTACATCTGTGTCAGTTCCATATCAACCTGGACATCAAGCCAAGATTTGCACATTGCCCAGCAAGCTGACTGTAATGGTATTATGATGTTAAAAGTCAAACACTAGCAAACAAAAGCATTTAGAAATCGAAACGCAAAAATATATGCATAACGAAATTAAAATACAATTTAAACTTTAGTAGATCTACGATCCCAACCCCCATCTTTTGAAAATATTTTCATTTGGCATAGATTTTATTAATCAGACGCATCAGATTTAAGCAGAGTTATAAACCATAAAGACCACCTACTTAATCACGAATCCAAAGAACTGTAAAAGAAAGGGGGGATTAAGCAGAAACTTACCTCCCAGTCTCTGCATATATGCAGCATTGCTTCAAGTTGCTGCATTGAGCTGCATACACTGCTGTCTCATATTTGCTTCCCTCCAACTCTGTGATCCTCTTTATCATATTGGATTAGAGAAAAGTGAATGAGGGGCAATCTTAGTTTCCCTTCAAAATCTACTTTGCAGTATAAGACTAGCTTTGAAATAACATGACCTTATCAAAAACCAATCCTAAAACTAATGCTTTTCCTGTGCAGAATGTTGGTCAGCTGTATGTTTCAAAAATGGTTCAACAAGTCATATTTGGTGGGCCTTTTTTATGATTGTCGTTCACTTTGTGTTTAGTCATTTTCTCTAACTAATTCAGCCCCTACCTCCCACAGATTCTAAGAAAAGAATATAGACAATAGACTCTAAAGTTTGTTACCTCTTTCACCTTCTGCTTTGCTCTAATCAATAGCATTTCCACCATAGTATAAAGGACGCCGAATTAACAAGAGAGAGCCCATCAGCTCCTAGAACGATATATAACATTCTACCATTTGCACCATTTGAGCAGTGCTTGAAATCTGCAAAGATATGACAAAGATATTAATTTGAGACAATAGCATATACGAAGTTAGATATTTCTTGTTGGACTAAAACAAGATCACATTCAAACCTTTTAAACTTCTAATTTCTAACATCTAAGAATGTCTAAATTTACGTTACTTAAACTAAGGATACTTCAATATAGCAGCTCTTATAACAATGGAATCAAATACTGGAATGTCTAACATAGACAATTATCTAAAGTCAGTAGAATAATAAGCTTAAGAGGGAAACATTCAGTGAAGAAGGCGCCATATTTGTGCATAGGTTCTTTGCTTCCTAGACCAGACTTGTTGAGTCCTCTTTTGTGGCCTTCATTTGTTTCCTTACCTGAGGAGAGGATAACTAAATCTATATAGTTAAACCACTATCATTGGCTTCTCTGTACAAATTTACAAGTAAAGAACTCAAATTGGAAATGGAGACTAAAAGAAGCTTACTAACCTTGTATGTTTAAATTTTGTTCCTGAAGTGGCCTCTTGGCACTTTGCAAATCTTTTGACAATCTCTTGAGTTTGGTTAGAGGATTTGTTATCCTGCAGATATAGGCAGAGGTAGGTGCTTATAAGAGTAGCAACACTAACATCTTTGAACTTTAGTTGAAGTGTTTTTAGCACCAAACACAGACCTTAAGTTTAATGTATGATTCCAGCCATTTTGACTCTGTCAAATTAGACAAAGCAAGCTTCTCTAGAGTCTTATAGTCTTCCCCTTGAGCTCCAGACGTGCATGCAGTCCACGAGATGAGACATGCCATTTTTAGCGCAAAAACAAGGTGATCAAACCTTCTCTTTGTTTCTAAGGTTGAAAATAGCTCAAAGACAATTTTAGATGTTAGCTCCTGTTGAGATCAACGAGTTCTTATGGACAAACCGATATCTAGAAATTCCAGCTTATGAAATTGATTCTAACTGCTATAAATTAGTATTACATGGATTCAGAGCTTCTGTCATCTTGTCAATTAGATAAAACGGAGGGGTATGAGATTTCATAGAAGATCCATTAATTGACAAATATCATACATAGGTTAACAATTAACATAAACTTCTGCTTTTTCCGTGCAAAATGACAGAACAGAGACACAATTTGAAGTAAGCTACAAACCTTAGTGCCAATCAATAATTTCTCCTAACATTGTGGAACCATACCCTCCCATACTTCAATAACCCCAACTTCATCGTTATCAACACCTTCCCTCTCATAATCCCACCAACCATCTCCATTTTCATCTTTAACATTAATAAGAGAAGGTGAGCATTCATCCCTTTCCGTTGCACATAGAACTTAAAATGTCAATTAAGAAGAAGCTTCAATGTTGATGCCACCTCACTCACACTCCCGGGAGTTTATACTTACAGTGGTTATACTGATCCCTTGGCTGCTTGTTGCTGAAAGAACTTTGTCAATGAGCACCTCTCTTCAGTTTGGGGTCGTCTCCAAGTACAACTAAACATTTTTTTACAGCACTTCCAATGTTACCTTATAAGATAGTTTGGCAAAATAGGAAGATGTCTTACCACATGTAGAAACATATTAAGATTTACAAACTTCTCAATTCTCATAATCATAAGTTTGATAGATGTAGGAATAAATGCTTAAATTTTAGGTACATATCATAACAGTTGAACCTCGCTAATAAGATATGTCCTTGTAAAAACAATCACTTTTGACATTTTCTACTAGGATATGCATCAAAGAGACATTTTACTATGCTTTCTTGAAGAAACTGGGTTCAGTAACATGTAATGCAGCAATGACAATATATTTTGCTTCAGGGACCAAGCTTACCTTCATCAAATAGTTGTTTAGGTCTCTTGTTGGCACTATTGTCATTGCAGTTACTTACATTATCTCCAAGAATCAACAAGTGAGACCGCACGGTGGGTCTTTCATCACCTGGACCAAATTCCACACACAACAAACATGTAAAATGTCCCAAAAATACCTCAAAGTTGATAAAATCCTGTGAAAAACAGAGAAATCAGCATAGTAGGATTCATCTAACCCTGAATATCCCTATTAGAAGAAATCATCCAGTAATATTTTGTGATAGAATCTTACAATTTCAGCAAGCATACTCTCAAGTAAATGTTTATATTTGCAGCAAAGGTGTCTTTTGTTACTTTAAGATGAAATCAAGCAGATAAAACTTACATATAAATCTATAAAGCATAACAGTGAATTATGAGTCAACAAATGCTGCATTATGTCATGGTTGAAGTGATCCCTGCAATTGCATATTTAGATATAACTTACAAAAATAACTTGTAAATAAGCTGAAACAAAATTTACTTAGACGAAATACCTCTTGGCAGGTTCTTGTTGAATCATTTCGCCCCTAAACTTGGTAACATTATCACTTCCATTATAGTAAACATTGTCACCATTGAAGCAATTAGATCTAGAGAGAGAGGCGTAACGAGAGTAAGCCTCATTTACCTCGCAAGGTTTATTCTCAAAGGTAAGAGAACTCGCTTCAGAGTCTCCTTCTTCACAAGCAAACGAGCTCGGGTGCTTAATGAGAACACTTCCATGCCATATCTCAACTGATACCATGAGCACATCACTTTCAAAAAGCAAATCCTACAAAAAACAGACAGAGAAGAGCTAATTTGATTGAAATTTCCTCAATAGTGAAATTATTAGCGTAAATCTGTTACTTTAGGGGATAAGATTGAAGGAGGAAGTGAATCGGAAAAAGAATTACACGAAGATAAGTTGGTCACTAACAATGACAGAAGAACGAAGGATTCGGTGCTATGGTGGAGAAGCGGAGAAGAACGAAGGACGACACCAACGAGGAAGAGAAGCGGAGGCTGGTGTTAGGGCTCGGTCGAATGGTGGTCGATTTGAGGCAACATCGCCAGTACTATTCTATCAAAGGCAAAAGAATCACAAAAGTGAGGCTGTTAGAATAATCCGAGTGTTTTATTTTTTAACTAACAAATAACCCGGATGTGTAGTTCACGAGATATATACACGAAGATATCACCCATACGTTAATAGTTACAGTTTATTTAATTTTCTCATTCGTGTATATAACCCGGATTGAGAAACACTCGGGTTATAAAGTATAACACTTTTTTCAACCCTTTTATAACTCGATAATTGAACGCCCGGGTTATTTTCTATGAGATATTAGGTGTTTTGTGTAGTAGTGAATATATCTCGTATATGTATGTTCAGGTTATTTCTGTTTTGTTTATATCTGTGTTATTTAGTAGAGACACCATAGCTTCTACAAATGACACATTTTAGGCACATGTCCCAATTATACATAATAATTAACAACATTCTCAAACTCAACATCAAAATAACATGTTTTTTGCATTATCCAACTACGTCACTAACCACACAAGTCATTCACAAAATCAATGTCATAACTACAAATAACTAAGACAATATAAGTCATTGCCAACTGCATGTCACAACTACAAATAGCTAAGACAATATATGTCATTTCCAACTCAATATCACAACTAGAAATAACTGAAATATACCTAAATCAATAGCTAATAATACTCCTTGTTTTCACATCACAACTTTGATTCATAACTTCCGTCAGCCACTATTTTAGTCTCCCACATGTAAGTGTTGCAAATTGCATATATTAGGCATTGTATAAAACTAATTAACAAAATCAATCAAATGCAAACTATACTTGAACAAGATCAACCAAGAGAATAATTATGACGTGACTTTGTCCAACCATATCAAAAAACTACGCCCTTTCTTGTCTCTATAGCACTTGGCCAAAGCATCAAGACATGCATAGAGGTCTTTCGACAACACTAAGATGGACAAAGGTATCGGTGGGATGCTAAATCCATAAAACGCACAAGGAATCATAAAAAATTCTATAAAGTAGCTATACTGAAGGTACTGCAATGACTCAATGAAAGAAATAGCTTTATATCATACTTACAGATTTTGATTTCATTAGCTTCAATGAATTTTCTGGCTTCTGAACTTCAGCTCGTCGCCATCGTTCATACAAGAAGTAAAACTTTACTACTTCATATCCAGGACTTGTAGCTCTACTCTCCAACAACTCAGTAATTTCTTTAGGAGGTGTACAAGGGCCAAGCCTAAATTGGTATATGGCTTCTACAATCCCAGCAACACACCGTCTTGTTGCATGAATGATGTTAGTCTTGTTTTTTTTTTTTGCATTTTGTGCATGCCATTCCAATAACTCTTCTTGTGCGATGTTGACCTATATATTTACACGAATAAATGATTTCCAACTATGACTTGTACAAATCCAGTATCATATGAACTGAAGAGTAGTAACCATCACATCGTACACTAGGATACAATCAGTAATCAGTATCATATGATGTTAAGAACATTGATCATGTTAATTCTAGAATACAATCAGTAATCAGTATCTAAACTAAGTACTTAGATATGCTGGTAGTTTACTAGTTTTCAATGAAACTAAGATACACTTGAACTTCGTAGTCGGACTCCTTGGCACATGGTGTTCGGAATATCATCAATACACTTAGTTGCTATGCATTCATTCATTATAATTGTTCTAACCATTACAATCACATCAATACAACATGGAGAAGATTGATTACGAAGATAACAAACTCAAAACCTTAATAGCACCAATCAAAAGAATTTAAATACCAAACAAAATACCCTTAAACATTAGAACACCAACTAGAATTTCTCAATAAAGTATCCACCCCTTGACTTCTCAATAAAAAACCTAGTGCGTTTGAAAAAAATAATAAACCTTGTACGTTTCCCATCTATTTTCATAGGCCATTTAGGCTTCATGAGTAATGATAGTCCGTTTTATAAGTTTTCCCAACCCATCACATATGAGATTCTGCCACTATGTCTTATTTTCAAAAACGGTTGTTGGAAACATTTAAGAGTAGGACTGGGGATAGTGTACTAATTACAGTTTATATTCTGACATTCTAGCACCAAATCATATTATTCCATCTCGTTTATTACAATGTGTAACTCACACCCATCACCCAAAAATGGAGACAAGAATATTAAACATATATAATTAAGGCAATAAATAGCAAAAGTTATAAAGATGAAGCTCCTGGGTGTTATTGATGATTCTTGATATCATGTCATATGCACTTTCAATTTGTTCTAAAGGATAATTGAATATAATGTGCAGAAGTTTCAAAAGATAGAAACAATAGTTAAAGTTGAAGTTGATGCAAAAACAGTAAGTTATAAATAATTTCTTCACCTAAGACCACTGTGAAATTGGCCTATTTTCATAATGATTTCTTTTTTGTAGTCACCAGAATTACGAAACTTAGCTTGCCAATAACTATGTTTTACAATAAACGGGATTATTCAAAGTCCTTAACTTTTGGTGGACATGATTTGAAAATTTGGAATGAGTATGTCTTGAAACCCATATTACATCTTATACAGCCAAACAATGGAAACTACAAGTCTAGATTTAACAAATCTAAGGACAACGCACTTACACACTTATCCGGCAAACCAACAAAACTCACCAAATTAAACACATATCCAATCACTTAACCACTCCAGAAACTGACACACTCAATTGGTCTAGCTAGGGTTTTCAGTGACTAGTTTACACGATTCTCATGAAAAGAAAGAATTGCAAAATTTGAAGAAGAAAATATTGAAATGCTTAATGCAGACTCACCTGGTGTAATTAGGTAAAAATGAATCATACAAGCCTGTTTGGGGATTTCTTTATTTCTTCCACCACTGCTTTTGTTGTTGCAAATCTGAATTTGTCAAACAATGATATCAGGAATCCACCTCAAGTATTTGAAGTATAAAATTTTGAAACATTAAATCTTTGAATCCCACGGTTGAACTAAACCAACATTAGATGAACTACCTTCTAGTCACTGACGAAATCAAATGACTAGCAGTTTTTATTCTAAATACAAGTTGCATCAGGCAAGTCTTATCTTAATTTAGGTTTCCTGAATTCATAATGCTCGTCTTATTAAGTCACAAACAGGCTTGTATGATTCATATTTACCTAAACAAACTCATTCACAAGCTTCTCCTTCATTTGTTTAGGTTTGAAATGCATTCATGAGCCTTCACAAAATCATTCAATAAACAACTCATGAAAGGAAAAACAAGGGAAGTTTACAAGTTCGTGCACAAATACAATAAATTAGATCTGAACCTGAGCATCGAGGACGACAGTGGTGGCCTTGCCGGATCCTCCTTTCACAAAAAAAAAACTCACCAATTTGGTATGGTTAGTACTATCTTCCATGGACGATGTCGCCATGATTAGAGCCCGACCTTTCGTCCTTTCTTTATGCTTACACTTCCATGGGATGCCTGAGAGTTATCGTTGAAATTAGGTTTAGGTTTGAAGATTGGAGTTGACTGCAGGGGTTGAAATTGGGGGCAACAAACTAGCGGGGATGACGAAGAGATAGTAGCCATTCTTTAGATTTGAGTGAAACCTGGACTCACATCTCCAATATCTAAGTAGATCCAAGCATGTGGTTATCTTCACCGTCTTTCTTCTGTCGAACATCTTCACAAGAAGAATCATCACGATTACATGTCCCACCTTCGTTTTTAGCTCATCAAGCGAGTTGATCTTCATCCACTCCGGCCTCTCCTGAGGAGCCTTTTAGCTCGATCTGAAACGCAAATACAGAGAAGACAAATTCAACTCCAGATCTGGATTAGACCTCGTGGTTGTTGGTGTTGTAACACCCCCGACTTACGTCGGTAGTGCCACACGCCAGTGACCTCAGACGTTGCTGTCTGATGTCACCCAAGGCTTGAATCGGAACAATTAAGCTTAAATAAATATATTAAAGAACAAAAGGTTTAAATAGCGGAAGACATTTTCTTATAAACCTCAATACTTTTATTGAAAGACTTCTCCCAAAACGAGAGAAATGTTTTACAACAGAGTAGAATCACAGCGGAAACTTTATAAAAATTACACAGCGGAAGACTTTATAAAAATAAACCTTGACTAGGTTATAAAAATATACATTAAAGTAATGTCTAACGACCTTGAAAGACCGGCACTTAAATCTGCAACTGCAAGTCTCTTCTTCAATTGGTTACTTCAAGTCTGCGGGAACCAACCACTGATGTGCCGTATGGGACGGATGACACCAGCCAACCATGCAATGAATAAAACCCGGTTGGTTAGTCTAATGAAAGACAATGCAAGGGTGAAAACAGATGGTTCTAGTGATCGTAACCGTTTACTATCATTGTCCTTCGAATAATAACCGAAGGAACGATATATAACCCAGAACTTTCACGGAATGATTATTTATTTTAGATATGCACTGAAGAGAAGACTCCCAAAGGAAATGAGTCTTATGGGAAACATACGAAGGAAAGACTCCAAGAGATTGAGTCTTATCGGAAAGTATGAAAAGTGTTTGGGAACCTTATAATTTCACACAAGAGTTTAAAAGCGACTTGGCTATTTTGGTCCACGACCAACCTCACCGCTTAGTGCGAATCCATATTGGAAAGATGACTTACTCTAACCGAAGCCCATACAAGTTTCCACGTTGTACTTCTCGCCCAAGGTTCATTAATTATGTGCCTAATCGCACTTATCTTATTTAATTCCAAAACGTACATTTTACGTTATAAGCTTTTAAGATCTCTTCACAAGAGATATCGGATCTCCTCACAATAGATATCAAAGGAAATACATCCCAAATGGCGGCACCAGCTGTGTGCACATACCCTGAGTAAGGGTAAGGTCATGACCGAAGATACTAGGGAAAATCCTCCTAATACCATTATCAAGAAACCACTAAACCTCGCAAGGTACATAGTGTTCCTACGAATACTCGTTCTAACTAAACACTTAAAACATAAGAGCAATAATTCACATCAAAGCCATTGAGGCCAATAACAGATATAATAGTGTTGTTTCTAGCAATATATACAACCTATTATAATATTTGTATTTCAATCATATATATATATATATATAATAGCGTTGGTTCTAGCAATATATACAACCTATTATAATATCTCTTTTTAAATCACATACAGTTATCAAAACTGTTCCCAGACGAAAACAATATTCATCCCAAATTAATTAACAATTAAACAATTGATAATCAATATAAATATGGAATGATAAGCAAGAGCGAACCGCCACTTGCCTTAGATTAGACGAGGCTCAACGAAGCTCGAGACGGCGGGTTTCCGGGTCCGAAACGAGGAAGAACTCGGATTAATTTCCTACGGAATGACCCATAACGAAACCCAAAGTTAGATTCGATAATAACTAGTACGAATCTAAAGAAAGGCGAACGAAATCGAAGGAACGAAGTCCCGATCGAAATCACAAAACCCAAGGCCACACCCACAATCTCCCAGGCACACCGCGGGTGCGGTGGCCCTGCTGCGGGTGCGGTCACTAGTGCAGTCATCGGGGACAAAGACGAGATCTTACCAGGGATGACACGTTGGGCTCGATTTGGATTGGCTTTGACTTCCAAACTCCTTGGGCCACCAAACACCACCTTGAGGGCACCTCCTCCTCCTATGGTAGCTTCGGCGACGACCTTGAAGAACTCCGGCGAAAGCTTGCAACTCCGGCGACAATGGAACGAGAGAGAGAGATTGGAGAGAGAGAGATTTGAGATGTGTTCCTCCTCCAAGCCTCCTCCTTTTATAGGCCAAGCAAGGAGCTCAGTTGGCACCTCCCCCACCGTCTCACCGCTTCATCTCCGACAAGATCGGCAAGCAGCTCAGGCGAAGTTCGGCGGAGCAAAAAATAAATCATGACGGTGCGGGTGCGGTGGGTCTCACCGCGGGGTGCGGTGGCGACCAATTCTAACCGCGGGTGCGGTGGGTATGACCGCAGGTGCGGTCAAGGCAAATTATGTGCCTTTTGCCCACTTTTGTCCGGGAAGAATTATGGGTATGGGTTTTAACCCCGGTTTAAACATATTCGTATCCGAACAAATATTCTAAGCCCCAAAATATGTCGAATGTATTTTATTCCACTCAAGGAATTTTTACAGAGATCAAGTATTTAACAGAAAGTCTGAACTTCTCTGAAAATAATTCGACTACAATACGAGTGTTTGGAAAAATTACCAAAATACTCTTTAGTAAAATGAGGGGTATCACATCACCTCATCCTTACAAAAAGTTTAGACCCCGAAACTTGGCCGAAAATAGCTCGGGAAAACGTCTAAGCATATCCGCCTTTGTTTCCCAGGTTTCCCAAGTAACTTCTTCAGTTCCTGACTTGGACCACAAAATCCGTACCAATGGTACCACCTTGTTCCGTAACTGCTTCTCATGGCGTTCGAGAATACGCACAGTTATCTCCTCGTAGGTACCATTTGTCTGAATCTCGATGTCGTCATAACTCAAAACATGAGACTCATCTGGCACGTACTTCCTCAACAAAGATACGTGGAACACGTTATGCACTGGATGTGCCGATGGCAGCAATGCCAAACGATACGCTAGAGACCCTACTCTATCAAGGATCTCAAATGGTCCCACGTAGCGAGGGTTAAGCTTCCCACGCTTACCAAACCTAAACACACCCTTGGATGGCGACACTCTGACAAACACCTTGTCACCAACCTCAAACTCAACATTCATACACTTTAGATCTGTGTAAGACTTATGTCGACTCTGATACCATAATTGTAACACCCTTAGCTTTTCCGAACGTCTAATCCTCTAGTCCGCAATGGACATACTCACTTACAACTTCCATAACCAAAACCCTTGGGTTCTAAAGTTCTACTCAAGGTCGTAACAGAGTATGATCGGTTTAGAGAAACTAAATTCCCTATGAACTATCTCTTATATATATTTCCTCTTCCCAGCAGCCTATCCATATAGACGACTACAGTATGACCTCACAACGAGGTATTCTGAACTTCATGCAGTTCACTCATAGATACTTCTACCAAAATAAATGTTCAGGGTACACATATGAGAGAAAAAAAAAATCATCCCATAGAGCATTAACCACATACATTTGTTTCCTCTATAATACGGAATTTTGGTAAAGCTCAAATCATGAGATAACGATCATCCGCTCAACGAAGGGAGTAATTAATGCCATACCGATGCGACATTACTCCAAGAATAAAGAGAGAGATTCCTAAGGATGGATCTAAAAATTCCATAGTGAAGTCGACCCTGGTGTTAACCATGTAGGGAACGAACACCTCGGTTCCATACGTTACCCTCCTTTGTGCGTCCTGACAATCCTTATCCATACGACATAACTGTTTTTGGCATTCACGGAGTCTCGTATGAACGAACAATTTGCAATAGTGACGAATTTAGTAATTTCCGGAACAAGGAAACACTCCTTCATTGATCGAAACATTACATAAAACATCTGACAGAAAGTCGAGTAGACAGATTACTAAACTATAGAGACTATCGACACAAGTCATCGCTTCACATCTAAAAAGCCTTACAAAATATTACCACTTGTACAAAGCTTCTCTTCCGTCGGGGTGACGTATCACAAAGAGTCGATGCTCTTGACCCGAAGATTCCATAGGCACCCTGCCTTTATCATGAGCAATAGATTGCTCTGGAGCAGACACTTCCGCCCTCGAGTTCTGCCTAAAGTCAGCTTTTGAGGCCTGATATCCTTGTGGTGGCTTTAGGTTCTTCTTTCCACAGTATGTCTTCACGTGACCTTCCTTCCCACAACTATAACATACTCGCTTTATCTTTTGGCAACTAGAGCTCTTGTGCCTCCACACTGGCTGTGACTTGAGGTATGGGGGCCGCTTGAGCTTGCGGTATCATCTGACCTATTAATACTTCGACCACTAGCACCACTATTTGTCCAATGGTCGCCGCATTTAACATGATCGGGGCAAGAAGTGGAACTTCCCTTGCAGCTTGGGGGTCCGCTTGTCCCTGATAAACATCCTGTCGCAGGGTCGGATCACTGCTACGTGATCCAGATCCCGCGTTTTCTCCTTGTGGAGTAGCATTCCTTAGCTAGATTCGAGAATCACTGTTAGGACTCTCGCTAGCTGCCTGGTTGGTGGATTGGGTGTCCATCACCTGTTGATGAACCATAACGTTAGGCTAGAACCTTTCCAACTTGTACATGACAATGAGTTGATTACGTTATGATACAAATTATAAGGGTCCAAACTAATAACTCTATATTAGTCTGACTGACCCACCACCATTAACCGCAAAATGACCTTCTTCTGACTTTCTTGGAAAGTGGAACTCTAGGAGAAACGTCAACCTTTAAATGACATTCCATCTAAGGAGAAACGATATTCCTAAGAATGGTTCTAAGGAATAAGTAATGACTTGACTCTTGCAGAAGTTTGAAAACCAATTAATATTAAACCAGATGTCTTCAAACTTTATACTTTATACCTGTAAACCTTATATATAAAAATAATTATCTATAAAGTTAGTTTCTCAAATTAGTGATACGATTATCACAAAACTTGTACCAAGACCAAAATCACACTTTTAAAATTACAATCATAAACTCAATTTAATCGCTTATAACACGACATTTTACACACCAATTATAAATAGCTTTTGAAGTTGAAACAGCTAAATCATTATTTAAATTGGATTACCAGAGTTACTTATAACTTTTAAATTCAACATTGAAGTTCAAATAAATAACTTTTGAAGTTCAAGGATTTTTTTGAAGTTTAACCAGCTAAATCATTATTTTATATTCCAAGAAATAATTAAAACTTTTAACTTTTAACATCTAATTTCTCGAAATTCCTTTTTAATAGAAAATAGTTTGAGAATCGTTTCGAAATTAGTTTTCAAAAATTCTAAAACCTAACAATAGGCCAAGAATTTTAAAACCGTTGCTCTGATACCATAAATTGTAACACCCCCGACTTACGTCGGTAGTGCCACACGCCAGTGACCTCAGACGTTGCTGTCCGATGTCACACAAGGCTTGAATCGGAACAATTAAGCTTAAATAAATATATTAAAGAACAAAAGGTTTAAACAGCGGAAAACATTTTCTTATAAACCTCAATACTTTTATTGAAAGACTTCTCCAAAAACGAGAGGAATGTTTTATAACAGAGTAGAATCACAGCGGAAACTTTATAAAAATTACACAGCGGAAGACTTTATAAAAATAAACATATCACATGACTAGATTATAAAAATATGCATTAAAGTAATGTCTAACGACCTTGAAAGACCGACACTTAAATCTGCAACTGCAAGTCTCTTCTTCAATTGGTTACTTCAAGTCTGCGGGAACCAACCACTGATGTGCTGTATGGGACGGATGACACCAGCCAACCATGCAATGAATAAAACCCGGTTGGTTAGTCTAATGAAAGACTATGCAAGGGTGAAAACATATGGTTCTAGTGATCGTAACCGTTTACTGTCATTGTCCTTCGAATAATAAACGAAGGAACGATATATAACCCGAAACTTTCACGGAATGATTATTTATTTTAGATATGCACTGAAGAGAAGACTCCCAAAGGAAATGAGTCTTATGGGAAACATACGAAGGAAAGACTCCAAGAGATTGAGTCTTATCGGAAAGTATGACAAGTGTTTGGGAACCTTATAATTTCACACAAGAGTTTAAAAGCGACTTGGCTATTTGGGTCCACGACCAACCTCACCGCTTAGTGCGAATCCATATTGGAAAGAGGAATTACTCTAAGCGAAGCCCATACGAGTTTCCACGTTGTACTTCTCGCCCAAGGTTTATTAATTATGTGCCTAATCGCACTTATCTTATTTAATTCCAAAACATACATTTTACGTTATAAGCTTTTCAGATCTCTTCACAATATATCGGATCTCCTCGCAAGAGATATCAAAGGGAATACATCCCAGGGAATACATCACAAATGGCGGCACCAGCTGTGTACACATACCCTAAGTAAAGGTAAGGTCATGACCGAAGATACTAGGGAAAATCCTCCTAATACCATTATCAAGAAACCACTAAACCTCGCAAGGTACATAGTGTTCCTACGAATACTCGTTCTAACTAAACAGTTAAAACATAAGAGCAATAATTCACATCAAAGCCATCGAGGCCAATAACAGATATAATAGCGTTGTTTCTAACAATATATACAACCTATTATAATATATGTATTTCAATCATATATATATAATAGCGTTGGTTCTAGCAATATATACAACCTATTATAATATCTCTTTTTAAATCACATACAGTTATCAAAACTGTTCCCAGACGAAAACAATATTCATCCCAAATTAATTAATAATTAAACAATTGATAATCAATATAAATATGGAATGATAAGCAAGAGCGAACCGCCACTTGCCTTAGATTAGACGAGGCTCAACGAAGCTCGAGATGGCGGGTTTCCGGGTCCGAAACGAGGAAGAACTCGGATTAATTTCCTACGGAACGACCCATAACGAAACAAAGTTAGATTCGACAACAACTAGTACGAATCTAAAGAAAGGCGAATGAAATCCAAGGAATGAAGTCCCGATCAAAATCACAAAACCCAAGGCCACACCCACAATCGCCCAGGCACACCGCGGGTGCGGTGGCCCTGCCGCGGGTGCGGTCACAAGTGCAGTCGTCGGGGACGAAAACGAGATCTTACAGGGGACGACGCGTTGGGATCGATTTGGATTGGCTTCGACTTCCAAACTCCTTGGGCCACCAAACACCACCTTGAGGGCACCTCCTCCTCCTATGGTAGCTCCGGCGACGACCTTGAAGAACTCCGATGAAAGCTTGCAACTCCGGCGACAATGGAACGAGATAGAGAGATTGGAGAGAGAGAGAGATTTGAGATGTGTTCCTCCTCCAAGCCTCCTCCTTTTATAGGCCAAGCAAGGAGCTCAGATGGCACCTCCCCTACTACCTCATCGCTTTAGCTCCGACAAGATCGGCAAGCAGCTCAGGCGAAGTTCGGCGGAGCAGAAAAGAAATCATGATGGCGCGGGTGCGGTGGGTCTCACCGCGGGGTGCAGTGGCGACCAATTCTGACCGCGGGTGCGGTGGGTATGACCGCGGGTACGGTCAAGGCAAATTCTGTGACTTTTGTCCGGGAAGAATTATGGGTATGGGTTTTAACCCCGGTTTAAACATATTCGTATCCGAACAAATATTCTAAGCCCCAAAATACGTCGAATGTATTTTATTACACTCAAGGAATTTTTACAGAGATCAAGTATTTGACAGAAAGTCTGAACTTCTCTGAAAATAATTCAACTACAATACGAGTGTTTGGAAAACTTACCAAAATACTCTGTACTAAAATGAGGGGTATCACATCACCTCCTCCTTACAAAAAGTTTCGACCCCGAAACTTGGCCGAATAAACCAAAGAAAAGTGAGACTCATCTGGCACGTACTTCCTCAACAAAGATACGTGGAACACGTTATGCATTGGATGTGCCGATGGCGACAATGCCAAACGATACACTAGAGACCCCACTCTATCAAGGATCTCAAATGGTCCCACGAAGCGAGGGTTAAGCTTTCCATGCTTACCAAACCTAAACACACCCTTGGATAGCGACACTCTGACAAACACCTTGTCACCAACCTCAAACTCAACATTCCTACGCTTCAGATCTGCGTAAGACTTCTGTCGACTCTAATACCATAATTGTAACACCCCCGACTTACGTCGGTAGTGCCACACGCCAGTGACCTTAGACGTTGTTGTCCGATGTCACCCAAGGCTTGAATCGGAACAATTAAGCTTAAATAAATATATTAAAGCACAAAAGGTTTAAACAGCGGAAGACATTTTATAATAAACCTCAATACTTTTATTGAAAGACTTCTCCCAAAACGAGAGGAATGTTTTACAACAGAGTAGAATCACAGCGGAAACTTTATAAAAATTACACAGCGGAAGACTTTATAAAAATAAACCTATCACATGACTAGGTTATAAAAATATACATTAAAGTAATATCTAACGACCTTGAAAGACCGGCACTTAAATCTGCAACTACAAGTCTCTTCTTCAATTGGTTACTTCAAGTCTGCGGGAACCAACCACTGATGTGCCGTATGGGACGGATGACACCAGCCAACCATGCAATGAATAAAACCCGGTTGGTTAGTCTAATGAAAGACTATGCAAGGGCGAAAACAGATGGTTCTAGTGATCGTAACCGTTTACTATCATTGTCCTTCGAATAATAACCGAAGGAACGATATATAACCCGAAACTTTCACGGAATGATTATTTATTTTAGATATGCACTGAAGAGAAGACACCCAAAGGAAATGAGTCTTATGGGAAACATACGAAGGAAAGACTCCAAGAGATTGAGTCTTATCGGAAAGTATGACAAGTGTTTGGGAACCTTATAATTTCACACAAGAGTTTAAAAGCGACTTGGCTATTTGGGTCCACGACCAACCTCACCGCACAATGCGAATTCAGATTGGAAAGAGAACTTTACTCTGACCAAAGTCTAGACGAGTTTCCTAGCTGCACTACTCTCTTAGCTGCACTACTCGCCTGAGGGTATATTAATTATGTGCACTAAAGCACTTATCTTATTTATTTCCAAAACGTACATTTTACGTTATAAGCTTTTAAGATCTCTTCACAAGAGACATCGGATATCCTCACAAGAGATATCAAAGGGAATACATCCCAGGGAATACATCCCAAATGGCGGCACCAGCTGTGTACACATACCCTGAGTAAGGATAAGGTCATGACCGAAGATACTAGGGAAAATCCTCCTAATACCATTATCAAGAAACCACTAAACCTCGCAAGGTACATAGTATTCCTACGAATACTCGTTCTAACTAAACAGTTAAAACATAAGAGAAATAATTCACATCAAAGCCATCGAGGCCAATAACAGATATAATAGCGTTGTTTCTAGCAATATATACAACCTATTATAATATCTGTATTTCAATCATATATATATATATAATAGCGTTGGTTCTAGCAATATATACAACCTATTATAATATCTCTTTTTAAATCACATACAGTTATCAAAACTGTTCCCAGACGAAAACAATATTCATCCCAAATTAATTAATAATTAAACAATTGATAATCAATATAAATATGGAATGATAAGCAAGAGCGAACCGCCACTTGCCTTAGATTAGACGAGGCTCAACGAAGCTCGAGATGGCGGGTTTCCGGGTCCGAAACGAGGAAGAACTCGGATTAATTTCCTACGGAACGACCCATAACGAAACCTAGAGTTAGATTCGACAATAACTAGTACGAATCTAAAGAAAGGCGAACGAAATCCAAGGAACGAAGTCCCGATCGAAATCACAAAACCCAAGGCCACTCCCACAATCGCCCAGGCACACCGCGGGTGCGGTGGCCCTGCCGCGGGTGCGGTCACAAGTGCAGTCGTCGGGGACGAAAACGAGATCTTACCGGGGACGACGCGTTGGGCTCGATTTGGATTGGCTTCGACTTCCAAACTTCTTGGGCCACCAAACACCACCTTGAGGGCACCTCCTCCTCCTATGGTAGCTCCGGCGACGACCTTGAAGAACTCCGGCGAAAGCTTGCAACTCCGGCGACAATGGAACGAGAGAGAGAGAGATTGGAGAGAGAGAGATTTGAGATGTCTTCCTCCTCCAAGCTTCCTCCTTTTATAGGCCAAGCAAGGAGCTCAGCTGGCACCTCCCCCACCGCCTCACCGCTTCAGCTCCGACAAGATCGGCAAGCAGCTCAGGCAAAGTTCGGCGGAGCAGAAAAGAAATCATGACGGCGCGGGTGCGGTGGGTCTCACCGCGGGGTGCGGTGGCGACCAATTCTGACCGCGGGTGCGGTGGGTATGACCGCGGGTTCGATCAAGGAAAATTCTGTGCCTTTTGCCCACTTTTGTCTGGGAAGAATTATGGGTATGGGTTTTAACCCCGGTTTAAACATATTCGTATCCGAACAAATATTCTAAGTCCCAAAATACGTCGAATGTATTTTATTCCAGTCAAGGAATTTTTACAGAGATCAAGTATTTAACAGAAAGTTTGAACTTCTTTGAAAATAATTCGACTACAATACGAGTGTTTGGAAAACTTACCAAAATAGTCTTTACTAAAATGAGGGGTATCACAGGTGTGGTGGTTGCAACACGGCTGGAGCGGAATGGTGGTTGTAACATCGGTGATACGTCATGGTGGCTGTAACAACGGCGACAAGTGTGGTGGTTCATGACATGGCGATAGAGGTGTGATGGAGAAGAGAGGAGGCGTGGATCCTATGTTGGGTTTTGTGATGTGTCGGTTATGTCAAAGGAATAGATGCGTCTCGAATATAATTCGGGCGTTTATATTTTGAGACCTAGTAATCGAATATTAGATTTAGAAATAACCCGGACATTGGAACATTCAGGTTATTTGATGGCTTAACTTAATCTAATAACATTGATTATGTCGCGTACGGGTTATAAAATATAGCGCTCATTTTTTCACAGCTATATAACCCACCATTTACACGCCCAGGTTATTTTTTACGGGTTATTTCAGCAATTCTGTAGTAGTGAC
Source organism: Rheum nobile (assembly GCA_027886185.1). NCBI lineage: Eukaryota > Viridiplantae > Streptophyta > Magnoliopsida > Caryophyllales > Polygonaceae > Rheum > Rheum nobile. The sequence goes on along the minus strand of WOAB01000652.1, from coordinate 909,570 downwards.
AATTCAAGAAGAGAATAATGAACCACATGAGTCATTAAGGCGATTTGTAAGGAAAATATGATCTTTCATTCCAGATGATTATGTGGTTTATGCTGTTGAGAATGAATGTGACTTAAGCTTTGATGAAGACCCGATCTCATTTAGAAAAGCCATGGAAAGTGACAATTATAAAAAGTGTTTGATTGCCATGAAATAAGAAATCAAGTCAATGGGTGATAACAAAGTCTGGGACTTAGTTGATTTGCGTAAGGGTTCTAAGACCGTTGGATCTAACTAGGTCTATAAGACTAAACGTGACTCAAAGGGCAACATTGAAAGATATAAGGCCAGACTTGTTGCTAAAAGTTTCACCCAAAAGGAGGACATTGACTATAAAGAGACCTTTGCTCCAGTATCCAAGAAGGATTCTCTAAGAATTGTTTTGGCTTTGGTGGCTCATTATGATCTTGAGCTTCACCAAATGGATGTGAAAACCGCCTTTCTGAATGGTGAGCTTGAGGAGGAAGTATATATGGACCAACTTAAAGGGTTCTTGGCCACAAGAAAAGAACACATGGTGTGTAAGCTGAGGAAGTCAATATATGGACTGAAACAAGCTTCCAGACAATGTTATTTAAAGTTTATTGATACTATCACGTCATACGGTTTTGTAGAGATTATTGTTGATCGGTGTATCTACATAAAGGTTAGTGGGAGCAAGTTTGTAATTTTAGTCTTATATGTGGATGATATTTTGCTTGCTACAAATGACATAGGCATGTTATATGATATAAAGAAGTATCTCTCTAAGAACTTTGAAATGAAAGATATTGGTGAGGCATCCTATGTGATTGGAATAGAAATATTTCCAAATAGATCACAAGAACTGTTAGGATTGTTTCATAAAGATTATATCAAAAAGATCTTAGAGAGATACAGAATGGAAAAGTGCTCTACATGAATAGTTCCAATACAGAAAAGGGACAAGTTCAGTAAAATGCAATGTCCCAGAAATGAATTGGAACGAAAAGAAATGGACGGAATCCCATATGCATCAGTGGTAGGGAGTTTGAACTATGTTCAGACTTGTACTCGACCAGATATCAGCTTTGTTGTAGGAATTTTGGGTCGATATCAAAGTAATCCCGGAATAGACCACTGGAAAGTTGTTAAGAAGGTTCTCGGGTACTTGCAAGGCACCAAAGGGATCATGCTTACGTACAGGAGATCCGATTATCTAGAGGTCATTGGATATTCAGATTATGACGGATGCGTTGATAGCAGGAAATCGACGTTTGGCTATCTGTTCCTATTAGCTGAGGGGGCAATGTCATGGAATAGTGGAAAGCAGTCTGTCATTGCTACTTCCACCATGGAGGCCGAATTTGTGGCATGCGTTGAGGTCACGATTCATGCATTGTGGATGCAGAACTTTACTCGGGGCTTGGAATTGTCGATATATAGGCCATGCCGTTGAGACTTTATTGTGATAATTCTACAGTCGTCTTCTTCTCGAAGAACGACAAGTACTCTAAGGGTTCTAAACACATGGAATTGAAGTTCTTGTCTGTCAAAAAGGAGGTGTAGAAGCGTAGAGTATCTCTTGAGGATATTAGAACGAATATGATGGCAGTTGATCCGTTGACTAAGGGATTACCACCCAAGACGTTCATTGGCCATGTAGAGCGTATGTGTGTTATAGATAAAGCCTTGCTATTCTGATTATGATACGCTCATTATGTATGTGACACTATGAATTCACTTATGGTTATGTATCTGTTTTATCGAACATGTTATCATTATAGTATGTGTATACACTTATTGTTATTAGATGACATGTGATTATTTTGAGAATTATGGTGTTTCTCAAATTGAAAGTGATATTGAGTTTGGATTGGTTTGTGATACATGGAAGGGATCATGTCGCTCAATGACGTGTGACCACCATGATCCAATCAGTTATGATTCGATTAAAGTCATTAAAGGTTAAATGAACTTGAAATAAAAGTGCGTATTTATAATTATTGGATCATCAAATCGACACAAAGGCCAAGTGGGAGAATATTAAAATATTAAATTAAGTTCATATTATAATGGGATTTTTACATAAAAGACGACACCGTGATGGATTGATTTCGGTTGAAGTCGTTAGAGTCCGGGAATTTTATTATATTCATTAAATTCCTTCTACTCCTGCCTAATAATTAATTAAAGGGCTTTTCATTAGAGTATATATATATATACATTAAGAGGTAGTTACCTATTTAATTAACATGTATATATGTGGAGTTAACCGTACGGTTGGTTGGTTAAGTTGTACATGCAAGTTATCCACCGAGGGTTGTTCTGCAGCAAGGTAGAATTGAAAAGTGGAATTGGTTCATTCCGTTAAAAGATAGAAAAGCATTTCTTCGATCCATCACGAAGACAGTATAGAGAAGGCAAGGAGGAGAGAATCAATTGGGAAATTATTATTTAAAGAGATTAACAAAGCGATATTGTTTTGGGTTGAATTACATCAAGTCTAGATCCAATCAGAACTGACTAGAAATGGTTAAATTGCTTTCACACAAAAGTTTTAAATATTATAATTATCATAATTAATCAATTAAGTTGCAGATGGTAAAACCATAATACCCTGGTATTAGTATGTGCCTATGTGGGAAGTTGTTGCACACAAGTGCTTTAAACCATACATGATGAAAGCAGAAGGCCACTAAAGAGAGCTACCAAAGCCACAAAGAGATGCATCCTATCAGCCTAAAGAGTAAAGATAGTACCATTAACAAGTACAAGGCCACTATGAATATGATATTCTTCCGTCACCTTGGGTGATGACATCGCCCCACCGCTCGGGATCACATCCAGCAGATAAGGACCCGGTGTGTCCAACATCTTTTGGATGGCACCCCTGAGATCCGCCTTCTTGGTCACCCGAGCAGCCGGTACCCCTGCAAACTTGAGCATGTTGGGGAAAATGTCGGAGGGATCCCCAAATGCTGGTTATTCAACAACATGATCTTCACTGGGAGATTCTCCACCTTTATTGTACATTGATGATAGAGCTTCCATCGCCGTCAATATCCACCACGACTGCGTCCGGGTGAGCAACCGCTGCAGCCGGTAAGCCAAAACCCACCTGAGGTCAGCCACTGTCTGGGCTTGTTGTACTCGTAGAACTGAGCTGCCCACGTACATCTGATGCTGCCCGACACCACTGCTTATGATTGCATTTCCATTAGTCAGCTCGTGGAGATTAAAAATGGGATTAATTTTATATAGGTTTAGATTAATTTTATTAACAAAACTCTATTATTTATTTATCTATCTAAAAATATTCATCTATCTATATCTACTATATATATCATAAATTAATCAAATCTAATTAGTTTCAATTGATAATTATATATTAAAACTTGATAATCTATTGTACGTACAAACTAATTGAATAAGCACTCTCTCTTAATTCTTAATTCAGTAAGCTCACGTATATTCAATAATTCTGCTATTGTTAAATACACATGGAATCATCAATTACTCATTTTATTTCAATATTAGATAAATTATATATATTCTCTTATAATCTCATAGTTTAAACTATAATGTACAAAGTATAACAATAAATTCATATTATATGTATTTTGTAATAAAATTTGCAACGAAATAAACTATGTTATATTCATTCCAAAACGAAATTGATCTCACTACTGTAACAATTTCTTAATTGAAAATCAGAAAGCTCATGAGAATATAAAATCAGAATATCTACATTCTGAAAACTCTTCAATACAAACTCATCTATTGTAATAATGGTAATTTTTTTATAGGTAGAGAATAATTAAACTGTTGCAATAAAAAATTAAAGTTATTTACATGTAGTTTTGTATTATAATAATAAAGGGGAGGGATTAATTTTTCTCTTCAAATAGTAATCAAAGGTCACTGTTAAAATATAGTATAAGATATTAAACAAAAAAGTGAATGTCCCGCAGATTGAAGCTATAAAGATTCAAAATGGAGTGTACTGAAGTTCTTGGTCAAATACATTCCATTGTGATAACAACTCCTTATAATTTTTGATAAGGTGCATATAATGACTCCATTAATAAAATATTCTCACCACTAACAAAGACAAATCAAATGCATATAAATCTGCATAGTAGTAACGGCTCACCTATGATAAGAAAGTTGGCTGTTTATAAAAATATCAATAATTTCACCCATCAAAAGTAATGAATTTAAAGTGATTCAACATTACTATATATGTCACTCCTTATTTCAGAATTTGATTATTTTCATTAAAGAGTAGAAAATAGGGATATGTTTGGTTGTTTTGTCCCACATGAGTTTAATTGGTATGTATTTTAAAATTGTCATCACATTGTCTCATTTTAATGTATTATATTGTCCTAACATTTCACTTGAGATTAAGTGATTATGTATTGTTGTTAGTTATTCAAATTTCTTATATAAGTATATATATTTGATTTTTACTTTTCTTATAGTACATGACGTTAAAACTTTAGTAGTTGCAAGTGATTTTTTCGTCTATTTTAGTAGATAATATCCTAGAGATATGTACTTTTTCTTTCTCACTAATACTAAGTGAAATTTTTTATATATATATGTTATCATATTAAGAACAAGTTAGAGGTAATGTGTTTTTTATATTAGTGGTTTCACATGATTATTTTTTGAAAAATACTTTGCCTTTATTTCGTAGATATAGCTTGATGTTACCATATGCATCTTTATAATCGAATTTATCTTTGATGTAGCAATAAATTTCGTAAATTGTAGATGATTGCATATCATATAAATAATTCATAATTTATACAAATCACCATATACTAATTGTTACATAAAATATATAAAACAATTATGCTATAATTGAAACATTACCTTTAACTTAATAAAAAAAAATCATTACATACTCCAGGAGTTAAACAATATATATATTTTCTTAGCATTCATTTTGTATCCATAAATAATTATTTTTACAGCTATTTTGATCGATCATTTTAGTTAATTGTACCCATACTTAGATTAGTGGTTCATCAAGTGAAAAAATTTAACTATTAACATTTATATTTATGAAAAACGGTATCTCCCCTAATAAGGAGAATTAGACTTATTAAATTTCCAATAGAACAGGAAAAAAGTAGATGTAAATTATCAAAGGTATGTACATGTCAGGGCTGAAAATCAATAATTATTGAATGAAGATGTAGTAGCAAGAATTTGTACCACTTGAAGATTAAAAGAAGAACATGTTGATCTATGTAGAAGAACTTGATTTGTTCTTATAATTAATGATATGTACTCAAAAAGAGAGTCAATGAGAGATTTGAATCTCTCCTAAAGCCTCTTCGACGCTCAAGTAATACCAAGAGATGAAGAACGCTCAAGAGAATTTTCAATGGTGGCTACCAAGCTTTTTATAGAATGAGAATTAAAATCGAAGCTAGGAATTTTAGGGAGATTAAATACCTGATTAATTTTGGTAACTCCTTAATAGGTCAATCCTCTTTATTGGACATAATTATCACCTTATCTAATTAAATAGGTTGAATTATCTAATCATGGAAATACCATAATTTACCTCATCATTTTGTCCTTCGGGTTCTCGAGTCTCAAGAAGAAGATAATCTCCAAGACCTAACTGTTGGACAATCTTCCTCGGATCGGGTTCAACGACCTGGGCCCTAGGATCTCAGGAACATGTAGTTGTGATCATTGTGCGACTGGTGCGCTTACGTACAGCCACGCGGTGCAATGATTTTTCTCAAAGGCATTTTCAACCTTAAACGTCGTAACCACCGCACGATCGGTGCACCTGACCGCACTTATGTGCGGCGTGAAGGATTTTTACATGCAATTTTATTCACGGAGAAGGTCGTAATCACTGCACATCCCGTGCGCCTGACCACACGGCCATACGGTACAGAGAATTCCCGGAGGTGAATTTCCATGAAAAAAAAGTCGCGGCTTCCGCACGGCCGTGTGGTATGGAAAGTTTTCGGAGGAGAATTTCTCAAGCACAAAGACGTGGCTATCGAACGGCCGTGCGGTACGGAGAATTTTCAATGGCGTATTTTTATGCTACATTTGTAGTTGCCGCACGGCGTGCGGTCATGCGCCTGACCGCACGCCGTGTGATGCAGAGATTTTCTAGAGGCAGTTTTTTGCCTCTTCCAGTTCGATTGTTCAAATCGTTTATTCTTGCGATGTAACACCCCCGATTTATATCGGTAGTGCCACACGTCAGTGACCTCGGACGTTACCGTCCAAAGCCACCCTAGGCTTTAATCGGAACAATTAAACTTAAATGCGTATATATATTAAATGAAAGATTAAACAGCGGAAGACATTTGTATGTGAAACTCAGCTCTTTTATTAAAAGATCTCTCATCAAACGAGAGTACCGTCTTTACAACAGAGTAAAAATTTCAGCGGAAGATTTAGAAATTACACAGCGGAAGACTTTTAAGAATCAACCTATAACTTCGCTAGGTTATAAAGATATATTAAAGTAATCCCTGCCGCGGCCGCGGATTGCCTTGGCAATCGCGATCGTGGCCTTGGACAATCCGGTCTCGGGCGGGGCTTTTGTTCTTTCGATTTCATTCGTTCTTTCTTAGATTCATATCATTTTATTGTCGAATCTAACCTAGGGTTTCGTTGTGGGTCGTCGTCGTAGGAATCTGTAATCCGACTTCCGTTCCCGTTCCGGACCCAGAAACCCATCGTCGCTCAATCGTTTTTCTAGACTAAGGCAAGTGGCGGTTCGCTCTTGCTTAATCATTCCATGTTCTATTAATTATCAATTTCTTTTAGTTGTTAATTAAATCAGAGTGAACTGTTGTTTTCGTTTGGGAACAGATTTTATAAATAACGTGATTAAAATATGATATTATAGTAGGTTGTACATATTACAGTTTAAGGATAGGTTATGTTGATGATTTCGATTAAAGCCTAGGGTGTCTTTGGACGATAACGTCCGAGGTCACTGGTGTGTGGCACTACCGATATAAATCGGGGGTGTTACATGTGACGTGTTTCAAGTACGCATGTCATCATAGACGCGTTGTCTTTATTCCATGTGGTTTGTCCTATTTCTGACATCCTGTGCATTAACTCTGAACTCAACAACTCGTGTTGGCTGACTTTCTGGCATCTCGTGCCTATTCTCTAAACGCAACAACCCATGTTGGATCATTTTTGGCATCATGTGACTATTCTTTCAGCGCAGAAACCCGTGTTGGCTCCTTTTTGGCATCACGTGTCTGTTCTTTGAACGTAGAACCCATGTTGGCTTGTTTTTGGCATCACGTGTCTGTTATTTGAACGCAACAACCTGTGTTGGCTCATTTTTGTCATCTCGTGCTTGTTCTTTGAAGATAGAAACCCATGTTGGCTCATTTTTTGGCATCTCGTGCCTGTTCTTTTAACACAACAACCCGTGCTAGTTCGTTTTTGGCATCTCGTGCATGTTCTTTTAATGGGGTAACCCGTGTTGGCTCATTTTTGGCATCCTGTGGTTGTATGCTGCTTGGAATTTCAACAACATGTATTTTAATAAATTCAAACTACATTGCAACCATAAATGGAGATAGTTTCAAAAATGTCTCATGACGAATGATCCAGTTTGCAAATAAACAAGGGGGAACAAACCCCAGGCCTCGATAAAACCTCTATGCATGAAAACCTCATGGGAAAAAATCATACAGAGAGGAGAAAGAGTACCCCTAGCTATAATGTGTTCAAACGTGAAACTTCCTTAAGTTTGATGTATTCCAAGTGTGTGGGACTGCCTTGCCACTCAAATCCTACAACTTGTAAGAGTCGTTGTCTGGGCTTGCCCCAACTCCGCATAGGCCCTTTTAATTTGGCTCCAACTTGCCTTTTGTCGGGTCCTTGGTGTTGTTGGGGACCTTGTGAAGCACATAGTCGCCAACCTCAAAGTTGTGTGGCTTTATGTCCTTTATTGAGGACATGTCCATCTGACGTTGATACGGCCATGCAAACGGTAGATGCCTCTCTCTCTATCTTTTTCGCAGTAGGTCCAGGTTGATTTTGAGGGCTTGATCGTTCCCCCCATGCTCAAAGGTTGCGGTGCGGATTGAGTCCATCTCCAGCGGGATAACTGCTTTTGAAATGTACACCAAAGGCAAAAGGGGAATCTCCGATGGATCTCCTTGGGGTTGTACGATGTGCCCATAGTCAGTAGCAGTAACCAAGAAGTGCTTGTTTCTTGGGGCTCTTGGGAATGGTCCAACCAAATCAAACCCCCAATGTGCAAAGTCCACGGACTGTTCAGAGGATGTAAATCAACGGTTGGTTGATAAGTCAGGTTGGCAAACTTCTAGCACTTCTCGCATTTCTTGACGTAGCAGTCAACGTCTTTCTGCATGTAAGGCCACCAATATCCTTAAGACCATGGCCCTGAAGGCTAAACTCCTTTCTGTGGTGTGAACCCCGCAGACCCCTTCATGGATCTCAAAAAGCATGTCTTCTACTATTGATAGTGGTACACATTTCAGGTAAGGTCATGTGAAAGATTTCCTATAAAGGAGGCCCTGATGGGATATCCAAAATTGAGCGGCCCTCAACCTCACCAACCTTGCCTCCTTCTTGTCGTAGGGGAGAACATCACGGGCCAAAAAAGTCATAAATCAGGTCCATCCAACTAGGATCTCGATCGACCTGACTCACTTCCTCCGTCTCAATACTAGGAGTCTTTAGCAGATCAATATACACCCAAGCGCCTACCTCCCTTGCACTTGAAGAGGCCAAAGTGGAAAGAGTGTATGCCACCTCGTTTTGCTCTTGCGGAATATGTTGCACTCTATACTCTTGGAATCCTGCCAATAGGCTTCTGGCCTTCTCTAGATATGCCAGCATCCGGAAAGACTTGGCTCCATACTCTCCCGTGACATGTTTAGAATCAATTGCGAATCAGAGAAGATAACCAACTTCTTATCCCCTTCGTTGCGAGCTATAATCAACCTCAAGATTAGGGCCTCGTACTCAGCCTCGTTGTTGGTTTCCGCAAACCCAAGCTTTATTGCATTGCGGATAACCTCGCTGGTAGAAGACACCAAAACCAAGCCAGCCTCGCCCCCCTTTCTATTCCTGGAACCATCTATTTGTAACTCTCTTGTTCCCTCTTGCCCACTTGCAACTGCCAGAGCTGATGAACATGTTAAAGATTTTACATACAAACTCCGCCACAAAATCATCTAGGACTTGCCCTTTGATTACTGTTTGGGACATGAATCAGAGCTCGTATTGTCCTAACTCTATGGCCCACCTCGCTACTCGCCCCGATAAATCTAAACTAGATAGCAATGCCTTGAGCGGAAATGCGGTTATGACCACTATCGGGTGAGCCTGGAAGTAATGGTTCAGTTTCCAAGCTATAATGATCATAGCAAGCAGCTGCTTCACAATGGGGGTGTACTTGTCTTCCGTGTCGAGAAGAGTTTTACTAACACAGTAAATTGGATGTTGAGCCTTGCCAACTTCCCTGATCAACAATGCACTCACTGCCTCTTCTGATACTGTCAAGTAGTGGATTAACTCCTCCCCTACCTTAGGGACTGTCACTATAGGCGACTGTTGCATATATGTTTCCAATTCAGCCAATGTCTACTCACACTCATCATCCCACTGCAACGTGTGGTCACCATTCAACAATATGAAGAAGGCGTTACACTTGTCTGAGGATCTGTTGATAAAGCGGTTCAGCGCGACAGTCATTCTTGTAAGCTTTTGCACTTCTTTTACACTACTAAGACTCTAAATAGCCTATCTTGCCTAAATTTGATCGGAACTCTATAATATATATCCCTCATTTTTATGTAAGGGTATATATGTAATTTCTTATCCCATTTCTGATAAATGAATTATGGTATTTATTATATTATTCCAAAAAAGGGAATAGATTCGGGGTATTCTTCCCCTAAGTATGTTACAACTGTAAGTCGTAATTTATTTAAATTTATGCTAACATTATGTTAATCTAAATTTAAGTAAACTTACCAATTTAACCAAATTTATTTTAATTAAGATTAACAATATGTTATTTAAGATTTAGATATGGTTAATTCCATTAGAAAGTGTGACTTAAGTATAAGTTTAACCTAATTTAATTTTTCTTATATCTTAAATTTGGGCTAAAAATATTTAGTAGAATTAATAGCCCATACCCTCTTTTACAAACTCCTTTACAAAATACCCTAGTTTTTACAATGTTACAAAAATGCCTAAAATAATTAAACTTATGCCCAAAATTATAACAACAAATGCCCAAACTCTAAAATATGAGTTTTTAGGGAAAAAAGTAAATTCTAATTTTATTAATAATTATTTTCATTTAAAAAAACATAATAAATTTACCCATGGTTTCTTTAGAGAAGATCGACATGATAGAATATGATATGCGACAGGAACGAAACTTACCCATGGTTTCTTCGGCGAAAATTACAAATGACGAGTTCAGAAAAAAAATGATGATGAACAAATGGAGTTAGGGTGAATCAAAATAGTGTCATGATAAGGGTGATAGAATATTGCAAAATCATTTTTGTTTTTTTTTAAAGAAAACCGTTTCTAAAAAGAACTCACAAAATCTTTTATTTTCTCCATCTTTAATGACCGTGATTATAGGAGGGAGGAAAACAAACTCGCTTAATGGTAAGTATTTCTGTTCTTTTCCCTTAAATATCTTCTTTTTCCATTTATAACACATTTTCTGGTAACAGGATAAATATTGAAGAACGCCATGATAAACTTGGAGGCCGATGAAAATACTCAAAATATTGTGACATTGAAAGTGTCTTGCATTTACCATCGATAATCAGCGTAAGTAAATAGTTACTTCGACCCAACAAATACACAAACACAACAACATACGAATATTACGCTCACAGTAACATTGAAAAACAATCTCGTCGGGACAATACTTGTAGTGCAACAGGTTCGAAACTTACCCATAGATACTTCCATGGAGATTACAACATTAGACTTTGGGAAGAAAATATGATGAAATCAATGGTGTAGGAGGAACAAAGAGGAACAAATTAAGGAATAGGGTTGATTAGGGTTGAATTGAAGACTGTCAAGATAGAAAACAAACACTGACAAGAAGATAACAAAAACTTTTGATAAAGATTTCACTAAATCTTTACTTTCCATATTTAATAAATTTTAGTTTCTATCTTTAATAACAAAAACGAAAACCGGTTTTTACGATTTTGTTTACTACTTTATAATTTTCATTTGAGTTTCTTTTGATAAAAAAATTATTTATTTTTCTGATTTTTGTTTTAAAAGAAAAAGGAAATAATTTTTTGGCAAAAATACCCAAATAGGCATGCTTTGCCATTTTGTAATTTTTTGGATATTTCTACAAACCTTTTTTAAAAAATAGGCTATCCATTCAAATTCGCCAAATAATTATATAAACTTAGGATACTATTATAAATAAGCTTGGGTAAATTTTATAATTTTTGAAAAGTAAAATAAGGGTATTTTTTCCACAACTTGAAAAGTTGGCAAAAATGTGCAAATAGGGTAAAAGTGGGGTAGGTCGATCACGAAAATGCCCCATGTTCTTCAGTCTCCAGCCGCAGGTGCAGATCTGCGTTTCCATGGCCGAATTCGATCCAGATTGGGCGCGATTTTTCAAATTGATTGATGGGATTTTTGGATAAGATCCTTACATACATTAACCGTAAGAATCGATAATCAAATCCCTTTAATGTGCTCGAATTTTCCCAAGAAGGCAAGCCAAGCCACGAAGACGCATCGAGGGATTTTTTTACAAAATTCGATCCGATTTGGGATCAATTTGAGACGGATTTTGACGTGATTGTGAAGCTCTCATTATGGGCTATCCAAACACTATAAATTTGGCCTCACCCATGGTCAAATCTCGTCCAATTTTGAGCTTGAAAATCGAATTCCTCTGTTTCTTGTCGCGGATGTTCTTGCCATTTTCCGGCCACCATGGTGCACCTCCGCCAAAATTAGCGCCACTAGTAGCTCCGCCTCGAAGTTCGTCCAAATTCCCCTCGACCCAACCCAGTTGGTGCTCTGATGAGGTCGAATTTTGCCATTTTCCAACCGGTAACATCCAAAACTCTATGGCAAAGATTTTTCCGGTTTTGTTTTTGTTATTTTTGTTTTATTTTAATTAATCCTCATTAATTATTTAATTGGGGTTAATTAAAAATATATTGAGTTAATTTAATTTTATTAATGTTGAAATTAAATTAAATGTTTTTTTGGTATTATCTTATATTGTTAATTGTTAATTTTTAACATTTCAATTAGATAATATGTTTTGTTAGAAAATTAATTAGTGATTTAAAAAATTAAATTTATTTATTTATTTATGTTATGATTATTTAGAATATACGACTAAATCATTTTTGGTATCGTATAAATAATTGTTTTATTGTAGAGCCTTGTTAATTGATTTATTTAGATTTAAATAAAACCAATTAGAAACTGAGACAAGTATCCTTCAATTTTCGTTATTGAACAAATTATCTAATTGTAATTTATTTATTTTATGTGAATTGGGTACGTCGCAGAATCGTTTTTGGGAACATAATTATAGCAGGAATCCAATTCACTATTCAAAAACAACTGCTCCTGTTACGTCGTTCAACCTACTCCGTAACTCAAGACAAGTGGTGGTTCTCTCTTACAATTTATTTCATATTTTTCTTAATTTACAATTAATTAATTGTTTTAATTAAGTTGGGATAAATATCCTTGGAAATTGTTTTGGGAACTTATGTGATATAATGGTATGGAAAATGAATCATATATTAGGATGTATATATTGCTAGCAATCACCCTTGATGTGACTATGCCTACGGTCAATCAAGAAGACTTTCCCATGGCTTCACCAAGATCTCCCAAGGCACTCGAGCCCCGCCTCACTCATTCACAAGCGCGCGCCACTACTAGGGTTTCATCTCCTAGTCACAGCGTTGAGCCACCTCCCGGTGTGAACACTTGAGCCCAATCAACTAGTCTCCAAACCAGGCTCATGGAGGGACTTATGACTCAGGGAGTGCCGAGAGAAGTTCAAGTTGGCTCGGTGACTTTGCTTGCGGCTTTTTATGAGTGGTGAATGAAGGCTATCTTCCAATTGGCTTGTGCCTTTTGGCTGCTATTTTAATGAGGACTTTAATATGTTCTTATTTAAGAGTTGTCAAATTAAGATTCAAGTCATTCCGAGTTGAATTACTTAGTTTAATTGTAAAACTCTTCAGCTAGCCTATGTCACTTGAAGGGTTGGTTTTGTGGGTTCGGTTTTGGTCCTATATATAGGGCCTTCTCCTTCCATTGTAAGCACTTCAACTTGAATACAAAACAATAAGAAAATTTGAGTTTTTCTCCAGAAATGCAGCTTGCTTGTGAGTTATATCAAGCGTGATTAAGGTGCCCCGAGTGTGTCATATCTCGAGCCATCTTTATCTTGTTCTAGTCTTGCGTGGTGTGTCATATCCACTCCAGTCTAGTTTACCTATCCCTATCAAAATACTCCAGAAAACCCACCCCAAAAAAAAAAACTCTCCATCATCAACATCCAGCCACCACTTCTTTGAGCGAAAACCAACTCAAAGAAGGATCAATCGAGCCCTAATCTTGGGGACGCAAAGCTTGGACCCTCTTGCCTTGAGCTCAACATCAAGAGGTGTGATCCTTATCATGTGGTATCAGAGTTAGCAAGGTAAATGCTTAAACTTTGGATTAGAAATCGATCTATGTTCGAGTTACAAGCTTTTGGAATTTATGTGCCCTTTTTGCTGAAGTTTCTTGTACTCTTTGCTGATATTTGTTGTGATCTGAAAACATGGGTTTGCAAGGTTGAAGACAAACTTTGAGTTACTTTAAAACAACCCTTTAATTAGTACATAAAATTATTGAAGTGTTTAAACCAACCTCATTTATTTCAACTAGTCTCTTGAGATTTCCTGCATTTAACTCATTAGAATTCACTTGTTTCTTTTCTCTTTGTTGCAATAAACTTGCATGAGATTGTGATATTTTCACGGATGAACTGACTTGAGCAAGGATTAAAAGATACATGAATAGACTTGAGATAACTCGTGACAACTTAGAGTCAATCAAAATTAAAATTCCAGAAATTGTAGATTTTGTGCACATCTCAGTCAAGAGACCTTGTTATATCTTTGTTGTAATCTCAATGTGCAATCAAAGACTAGTAGCCATGAAAACTCGAGAAAGAAAGGTTAGTGGCCAGAAAGAGTCGAGTAAGAAGTGAAAAGTTTGAGAAAGAAAGGCTAGTAGCCAGAAATAGGAGAATAAAGTTGAACTTGATGAACTTGTGCTAGTACCTTCTTTTTGTGTCTTGTAAGGGTCAGTTCTGCCTTGTAAGTACATAAGCTCATTCAAGGTTGTTGTGTCTTTCTTTGGTTTGCAAAAATACCCTAAAAACTTCCTTGTTTTCAAGAGTTTGTAATCTGAACTTGGGGAGAACTTTGGTCCAAACTTATAGCACTTGTTAGCTCAAGGTTCCATTGATTTGGTTGCTATTCTTTTTCCTTGTTGTTTGGTTTATTTTTCCTTTTATTGCTAACCATGTGTAGATGAGGGAATAACAAGCCTCCTTAATGGATGAACGAATTGATCACCATCTTAGAGACATATCCACTACCCAGTCCTTTCATGGCACTCATGACTTTGTTAAATACTTAATTTGGGAATGGAAAACTGAATGTTTGTTCAACAATCACGGCTGTACGGATGAGCAACGAGGGGCCATTGCCCCTAGCTATTTTGAAGTGTACTCTGATTCAGGGATGAATCCCTTTCAAGGGAGGGAGGATGATGTGACTATGCCTACAGTCAATCAATAAGACATTCCCATGGCTTTACCAAGCTCTCCCAAGGCACCCGAGCCCCTCCTCACTCATTCACAAGCGTGCGCCACCGCTAGGGTTTCATCTCCTAGTCACAGCGTTGAGCCACCTCTCAGTGTGAACACTCGAGCGCAAGCATCTAGTCTATAAACCAGGCTCATGGAGGGACTTATGACTCAGGGAGTGCCGAGAGAAGTTCAAGTTGGCTCGGTGACTTTGCTTGTGGCGTTTTATGAGTGGTGAATGAAGGCTATCTTCCAATTGGCTTGTGCCTTTTGGCTGATATTTTAATGAGGACTTCAATATGTTCTTATTTAAGAGTTGTCAAAGTAAGATTCAAGTCATTCCGAGTTGAATTACTTAGTTTAATTGTAAAACTCTTCAACTAGCCTATGGAACTTGAAGGGTTGGTTTTGTGGGTTCGGTTTTGGTCCTATATATAGGGCCTTCTCCTGCCATTGTAAGCACTTCAACTTGAATAATAAACAATAAGAAAATTTGAGTTTTTCTCCAGAAATGAAGCTTCCTTGTGAGTTATATCAAGCGTGATCAAGGTGCCCCGAGTGTGTCATATCTCGATCCATCTTTATCTTGTTCTAGTCTTGCGTGGTGTGTCATATCTACTCCAGTCTAGTTCACCTATCCCTTATCAAAATACTCCAGAAAACCCACCCCAAAAAGAACTCTCCAACATCAACATTCAGCCACCACTTCTGATGTGATCCGACGGGTTCGGACCACGTTTGACGTCGGATCTAGGCAGGAAGCGTCCTCGAATCCTTCTCCTTAGTAATCGGGATAGGTAGCAACCAAGAGTGGGCTCGGTTACCGGCTCTCTTGCTCTCGGCGGGACCGAGTTGGGGTGAGAGGATCTCACAGGCAAAAGCTAGCGATAGAGGGATAGATTGTGTTTGTAAACCGTGACGTGGTTCAATCAAGTCTAACCAGTTTTATGACGCCGAGGCTTAAGGGAGAAGATGATCTTAACTGAGGCTTAAGCTTTAATTTCAATGTAGGGAATAATGAATACAATGAAGGCTATTTAAAGCCATAAGGCTCGACCAAGAACCCTAATGGGCTTGGGCCGAAAAACACTAATGGGCTAGCCTTCTCTAGCAAGAGAAATGCACACGCCCGAAATAGAAAGTACGGAAATGGAAACACTAAAACGGGAAACATACTAAAACTGGAAACACTATAAAATAGGCTAAACTAGACTAAGTCTTGAACCAAGGGGGACGCCACGGTCTTGGTCGTCTAGGGCTTGTCGCTACCCGGCTTGAGTCGAGCTCGGAACGCATCATTCTCCCTCCCTCAGAATCGAAGCGTCCTCGCTTCGAACTGGGTGGGGCCAGGGAGAGTAGACTTCCAGCGGTCAGTGGTAAAGCGGCGTCGGGCTCGGGACCGACTCTTGGAACCTCAAAGATGAGAAGGTATGGCTCGGGTCTAGGAGCGGTCATAGCGTCGGGTGCCTTGGAGAGTATCGCGCAGAAGCCCGGGTCTGGAGTAGGCGTAATGGATACGTCAGGCTTGCTCGCGGGCAGGGGAACACTGGGCACGTCTGTGGGCGGAAGAAGGGGCTCGGCAGTTGTGGCCTCCAAAACGATGGTGTGGGCCGCGAGCGCGGTTTCTGTTGTAGCAGCCGCGGTCGCGGGTGGAGGGGCTGCGGTCGCGGTTGTGACTAGCTTTTTCGCGGTCGCGGATATGGCAGCCAAGGTCGCGGCTACGGCCGCAGTTGCTGCTCGGTCGGAGGTGTTAGGATTCGAACGTAGTAACGCCAAGAAAACAAACAAAAGAACACAAGAATTGTTAACCCAGTTCGTCAAGAATTGACTACGTCTAGGGGCACTACCAAGCCAGGATACTTTTCTCTCTTTTTGAATGTGATAACAACGACTTAAGATTACAATTGATCAACTAGGGTTTAAATAGCAAGACACGGATTAACCTAATGGGCCTTAAAACACAACACGTGATAACTGGCCCAGCGCCCACCGCGAGGCAGTAGCCCCCATGGCGGGGCGGTGACTCCCACCACGGGGCGGTGACCCCCACCGCGGGACTTCCACCGCGGGGCGCCAATCCTACCATGACCCGGCGGTAACTCTCAGTTAATCCTCTCAGGAGAATCGGCGTCTGACGCGGGGCATCCACTTCACCGCGACCCGGCGACAGCCCTCAGTTGCCTTCTCTGCTTGTCGTGCAAACCTTTACTCGTCAGGCTCCATAAACCCAACAGGAGGTAGCGTCCTTCTGCAATTTTTCGATCTTCGAAAGTATGGCCTCCAACGTCCTGGCTTGAGCATCGTCAGCGGCGTCGTGGGCGACTGTTGGAACCGGTGACACGGGAGGGCGCTCGGGACGGCGCACGGGCAGGTGCTCAGGGTACCGCACTGGGGCGTACTCGCGGTGCGGTGGTGAGTTATGTTGGCGCCTGGGTGCATAGGATGGACGCTGGGGTAGAGAGTACGGGTGGCGTCACGGTGGCATCGGAATCCTTGGCGGGATCCAATCCGGGTCCGCTTCGTAAGGTCTCACGCCACCGAACCAAGGGTCGGGGTACCGGTTGTGGGTGCGGCGTGGCGGAGGTGGTCCATAGATGCGGAGCGGCGGGTACGGGCGGTGTTGCGGTGGCGTTGGAATCCTTGGCGGGATCCAATCCGGGTCCGCTTTGTATGGACTCACGCCACCGAACCAAGGGTCGAGGTCCCACTCATCGGGCTCGAAGTATGGATACAAGCGGGCCATGTGGTGGGTGTGGCTAAGGACGGGTTGGTTAAGGAAAGGTCAAACTAGGGTTGCTAGGGTTTGGGTAAGGAAAAGGAAAGGGTTCATAACGGCAGTGTGGAATCCGCGGTCGCGGTGTTGTTTTCCGCGGTCGCGGCGGCTAGGGTTTGGGCGGCAGACGTTTCGTATTTTGGCCTTTTGAGGGGTCAAACGATGTCCGTTTTGGGAGAATTTTATATGCCCGGACTCGTATCGAGATGTTCTAAAGGAATATGGAAGACAATTGCGGAAAGGACGAATTTTATTTGGACGAAATCTGGGAAGAAGGATCGTCGGTTTTGGGAGTTTTTGTGGTGGTGGTGGCGTCGTCGGAGAAGAAGACGCGATGTGTGCCCCTGGCTGCTCTGATACCAGTTGATGTGAATCGAGGGGTTGACTCGTCTCACGCACGGATCTAGATCAGGAAAGATTTCGACTTGACTCGAACGGATCTCTCGAACTCTTGATGGCAGCCAAAGTGATACCTTGATTGACGAACAAGTAACCGGTTTGGTGACGCCCGGATGGTTAAAGAAGGAGTTTCTCTCAACTTGATAATTTAACCATTAATTTAGACGTGGTTACAAATGAAGCCAAAGTTGGTTTTAAATAGAGCTAGGGCATCTCGGATGGGCCGAAATGCTTATTGGGCTAGCCCACTAACATAAATGAAGCACACGCCCGAAATAGTAAATACTAAACTTGGCAAAACAAACATAGTAATGTATAATAATAGAAAGCATCTCAAAATAACAGAAATACTATAAGTAGAAAGGCGTTGGGAGGCCAAGGGGGCCGCCACGGTCGCGGCCGTGAAGGGCGCGTAGTAGACCCGATGTTGGACGTGTAGGATTGCATCAACTTCTTTCAGCGAAAACCAACTCAAAGAAGGATCAACAGAGCCCTAATCTTGGGGACGCAAAGCTTGGACCCTCTTGCCTTGAACTAAGCATCAAGAGGCGCGATCCTTATCATGTGGTATCAGAGTTAGCAAGGTAAACGCTTAAAATTTGGATTAGAAATCGATCTATGTTCGAGTTACAAGCTTTTGAAATTTATGTGCCCTTTTTGCTGAAGTTTCTTGTACTCTTTGCTGAGATTTGTTGTGATCTGAAAACATGGGTTTGCAAGGTTGAAGACAACCTTTGAGTTGCTTTGAAACAACCCTTTAATTAGTACATGAAATTATTGAAGTGTTTAAACCTACCTCATTTATTTCAACTAGTCTCTTCAGATTTTCTACATTTAACTCAGTAGAATTCACTTGTTTCTTTTTTCTTTGTTGCAATAAACTTGCATGAGATTGTGATATTTACATGGACAAACTGACTTAAGCAAGGATTAAAAGATACATGAATAGACATGAGATAACTCATGACAACTTAGAGTCAATCAAAATTGAAATTCCAGAAATTGTAGATTTTGTGCACATCTTAGTCAAGAGACCTTGTTATATCTTTGTTGTAATCTCAATGTGTAATCAAAGAATAGTAGCCATGAAAACTCGAGAAAGAAAGGCTAGTGGCCAGAAAGAGTCGAGTAAGAAGTGAAAAGTTTGAGAAAGAAAGGCTAGTACCCAGAAATAGGCGAATAAAGTTGAACTTGGGGAACTTGTGCTAGTACCTTCTTTTTGTGTCTTGTAAGGGTCAGTTCTGCCTTGTAAGTACATAAGATCATTCAAGGTTGTTGTGTCTTTCTTTGGTTTGCAAAAATACCCTAAAAACTTCCTTGTTTTCAAGAGTTTGTAATCTGAACTTGGGGAGAACTTTGGTCCAAACTTATAGCACTTGTTAGCTCAAGGTTCCATTGATTTAGTTGCTATTCTTTTGCCTTGTTGTTTGGTATATTTTTCCTTGGATTGCTAACCATGTGTAGATGAGGGAACAACAAGCCTCCTTAATGGATGAACGAATTGATCACCATCTTAGAGACATACCCACTCCCCAGTCCTTTCATGGAACTCATGACTTTGTTAAATACTTAATTTGGGAATGGAAAACTGAATGTTTGTTCAACCATCACAACTGTACGAATGAGCAACGAGTGGCCATTGCCTCTAGCTATTTTGAAGTGCACTCTGATTCGAGGAGGAATCCCTTTCAAGGGAGGGAGGATGATGTGACTATGCCTACAGTTAATCAAGAAGACATTCCCATGGCTTTACCAAGCTCTCCCAAGGCACCCGAGCCCCGCCTCACTCATTCACAAGTGCGCGCCAACGCTAGGGTTTCATCTCCTAGTCACAACGTTGAGCCACCTCTCAGTGTGAACACTCGAGCGCAAGCATCTAGTCTATAAACCGGGCTCATGGAGGGACTTATGACTCAGGGAGTGCCGAGAGAAGCTCAAGTTGGCTCGGTGACTTTACTTGTGGCTTTTTATGAGTGGTGAATGAAGGCTATCTTCCAATTGGCTTGTGCCAATTTTGGCTGATATTTTAATGAGGACTTTAATATGTTCTTATTTAAGAATTGTCAAATTAAGATTCAAGTCATTCTGAGTTGAATTACTTAGTTTAATTGTAAAACTCTTCAGCTAGCCTATGGCACTTGAAGGGTTGGTTTTGTGGGTTTGGTTTTGGTCCTATATATAGGGCCTTCTCCTGCCATTGTAAGCACTTCAACTTGAATAAAAAACGATAAGAAAATTTGAGTTTTTTCTCCAGAAATGCAGCTTGCTTGTGAGTTATATCAAGCGTGATCAAGGTGCCCCGAGTGTGTCATATCTTGATCCATCTTTATCTTGTTCTAGTCTTACGTGGTGTGTCATATCCACTCCAGTCTAGTTCACCTATCCCTTATCAAAATACTCCAGAAAACCCACCCCAAAAAGAACTATCTATCATCAACATCCAGCCACCACATCTTTCAGCGAAAACCAACTAAAAGAAGGATCAACCGAGCCCTAATCTTGGGGACGCAAAGCTTGGACCCCCTTGCCTTGAACTGAGCATCAAGAGGCGCGATCTTTATCATGTGGTATCAGAGTTAGCAAGGTAAACGCTTAAACTTTGGATTAGAAATTTGTTGTGATCTGAAAACATGGGTTTGTAAGGTTGAAGACAACATTTGAGTTGCTTTAAAACAACCCTTTAATTAGTACATGAAATTATTGAAGTGTTTAAACCAACCTCATTTATTTCAACTAGTCTCTTGAGATTTCCTGCATTTAACTCAGTAGAATTCACTTGTTTCTTTTCTCTTTGTTGCATTAAACTTGCTTGAGATTGTGATATTTTCATGGACGAACTGAATTGAGCAAGGATTAAAAGATATATGAATAGACTTGAGATAACTCGTGACAACTTAGAGTCAATCAAAATTGAAATTCCAGAAATTGTAGATTTTGTGCACATCTCAGCCAAGAGACCTTGTTATATCTTTGTTGTAATCTCAATGTGTAATCAAAGACTAGTAGCCATGAAAACTCGAGAAAGAAAGGCTAGTAGCCGGAAAGAGTCGAGTAAGAAGTGAAAAGTTTGAGAAAGAAAGGCTAGTAGCCAGAAATAGGCGAATAAAGTTGAACTTGAGGAACTTGTGCTAGTACCTTCTTTTTGTGTCTTATAAGGGTCAGTTATGCCTTGTAAGTACCTAAGCTCATTCAAGGTTGTTGTGTCTTTCTTTGGTTTGCAAAAATACCCTAAAAACTTCCTTGTTTTGAAGAGTTTGTAATTTGAACTTGGGGAGAACTTTGGTCCAAACTTATTGCACTTGTTAGCTCAAGGTTCCATTGATTTGGTTGCTATTTCTTTGCCTTGTTGTTTGGTATATTTTTCCTTGGATTGCTAACCATGTGTAGATGAGGGAACAACAAGCCTCCTTAATGGATGAACGAATTGATCACCATCTTAGAGACATACCCACTCCCCAGTCCTTTCATGGCACTCATGACTTTGTTAAATACTTAATTTGGGAATGAAAAACTGACTGTTTGTTCATCCATCATGTAATACCCCTCATTTTAGTAAGGGTATTTTGGTAATTTTCCAACTCTTGTACTGTAGTCGGATCATTTTCAGAGAAGTTCAGACATTCTGTAATGTGCTTGATCTCTGTAATATTTTCCTGAGTGGTATAAAATACATTCGACGTATTTTCGGGGCTTAGAATATTTGTTCGGATACAAATATATTTAACCTGGGGCTTAAAACCCATGCCCAACCTTTTCCCGGGCAAAAAGACGCGAAAATGGCCTTCACCTCCATCGCGGTGAATTTTCCGCCATCGCGGAAAATCTCAAGCGCGAACACTTTTTGCTTTCTGCCGGACTTCGATCATCGCGTCGCCGTAGCCGCCTGTGGAGACGTCCCATCCGGTCGTTGTAGGCCCCTACCTTTCCTTGGGCTATATAAGGAGGAGATCTGGGAGGGTTGAAAGGCACTCCATTTGAATCAAGCTCACAAATCTCTCTCGCCGGAATTTCGAAGCTCTCGCCGGATTTTCGAGGAGTTGCCGGAGCTTCCGCCTTTGGTTGTAGCAGTCCCGGAGTTGTTCTTGGGAGGTGCAAGGCAGCCCTCGTCCGATCTGTCATCGCCATCATCGTGAGGAGTCGAAGCCTTCGTCGTTGGGGCCTCGTCGTATCGTCGCCGGAGCTTGCGAGCCTCGCCGGAGTTCTGGGTTGCCGCCATGTGCAGCCAGGAGGGGCGTGGTGCTGTGCAGGTGTCCGGGAGCGAGAACCCGAGCTCGTCGCCGCCGTCGCCGGTCTCCGCCATCGGGGTCGAGCTCGGTGCCGCTCGCGGTTTGGCTTTGCTGTTCGCGGAAGGAAGAAGAAGGGGGGGCCCTTTGCCAGCTCTTGTTGGGCCGAGAAGCCCATTAGTCATTCTATCCAGATTTAACCCTAGTTCGATCGAGCGGTATAATTTCGACCCATTTTTACCCGTATCTCTCTTTAGAAAAATTCAATTAACATTTTTATGATTTATAAATCATAAAAATTTATTGAATTTAAGTATTTGAGTTCGTCAAAATAAATTAATTGATATTAATTATTTTGTCGGTTTATACCGTTATCTGTCGGATCGCGCATGAACTCGTAACCTGGCTAGAGCTATCGGAAGCATAAGCCATACTCCCGGAAAGGATATCATCAGTAGTCGTCTCGTCTAGACTAAGGCAAGTGGCGGTTCGCTGTTGCTTATCATTCCATATTTCCATTAATTATCAATTGTTTAATTGTTAATTAAATTGGGATGAACTATTGTTTTCGTTTGGGAACAGATTTGATAAATGATACGATTAAAATATGATATTATAATAGGTTGTATATATTGCTAGAAACAACGCTATTATATCTGTTATTACCATGATGGTATTGGTGTGGATTTTATGTGAACTTGAAATATAGTTAGAACGAGTATTCGTAGGAACGCTATGTACCTTGCGAAGTCTAGTCGTTTCTTTATAACCATGGTGAATAGGATGACCAAGCCCTAACACCATTTCCCTGGTCATGACTGTCCCCTATCCGAGTATAGGGGAGGTGCGCTTAGCTGGCGCCAAATCTTTCGGGATATGCTCCTAAGATATCTCTCGTATCGAGATGATATATTTATATGATAAAAGCTTATAACGTGAATATACGTTTTGGAATTTAACAAGATAAGTGCATTTATGCACATAATTAATGAACCTTAGGGTGAGAAGTATAACTTGGAACCTCGCCCGGGACTTCGGTTAGAGTAAGTCCTCTTTCCAATCTGGATTCGCACTGAGCGGTGAGGTTGGTCGTGGACCCAAATAGTCAAGTCATTTTTAAAACTCTTGTGTAAAAATATTATGTTCCCGAACATTTGTCATACGTTTCCGTAAGACTCAATCTATTGGAGTCTTCTCTTCATATATTTTTCCCTTAAGACTCAATTCCTTTGGAGTCTTCTTTTCAGTGCATATCTAAACTTTAATCATTCCGTGAAAGTTCTGGGTTATATATCGTTCCTTCGGTTATTATTCGAGGAACAATTATGGTAAACGGTTACGATCACTAGAACCATCTATTTTCACCCTTGCATAGTATTTCATTAGACTAACCAACCAGGTTTTATTCCTTGCATGGTTGGCTGGTGTCATCCGTCCTATACGGTACATCAGTGGTTGGTTCCCGAAGACTTGAAGTAACCAATTGAAGAAGAGGCTTGCAGTTGCAGAATTAAGTGTCGGTATTTCAAGGTCGTTAAGTATTACTTTAATATGCATTTTTATAACCTATTCATGTATTAGGTTTATTCTTGAAGTCTTCCGCTGTGTAATTTAAAGTCTTCCGCTGAAATTTCACTCTGTTGTAAAAACACTTCTCTCGTTTGATGAGAGATCTTTTAATATAAATGGTTGAGTTTCATTTAAAAATGTCTTCCGCTGTTTAACCTTTCGTTATTTAATATGTTTATTTAAGTTAATTGTTCCGATAAAAGCCTAGGGTGACATCGGACAGCAACGTCTGAGGTCACTGGCGTGTGGCATTTCCAACAATAAGTTGGGGGTGTTACAACTATGGTATTAGAGCAACGGTTTTAAAATTATTGGCCTATTGTTAGGTTTGATAATTTTCGACAACTAATTTCGAAACGATTTTCAAACTATTTTCTATTAAGAAGGAATTTTGAGAATTTAAATGCTAAAAGCAAAAGTTTTAATTTTTCTTTGGAATTTAATTTAACTTAATGATTTAGCTATTTGAACTTCACAAGCTACTTATAATTGGTTTATAAAATGTCGTGTTATAAGCGATTAAAATAAGTTTCTGATTGTAACTTTAAAAGTATGATTTTCGTCTTGGTAAGAGTTTTGTGATAATTGTATCACTAGTTTGCAAAACTAAACTGTATAGATAATTAATTTTATAGGGTTTAAAGGTATAAAGCATGAAGTTTGAAAGCATCGGGTTTAAAAATAAGTGGTTTTCAAACTTCTGCAAGATTCAAGTTGTTACTTATTCCTTAGAGCCATTCTTAGGAATATCGTTTCTCCTTATATGGAATGTCATTTAAAGGCTGACGTTTCTCCTAGAGTTTCCACTTCCCAAGTAAGTCAGAGAAGAAATTCGTTTCTGCGGTTAATGGTGGTGGGCCAGTCAGACTAATATAGAGTTATTAGTTTGGACCCTTATAAATCGTATCATAATGTAATCGACTCAGTGTCATGTACGAATTGGAAAAGTTCTAAACAAACATTATGGTTCATCAACAGGTAATAGACACCCGATCCACCAACCAAGCAGCTAGCGAAAGTCTTAGCAGCGATTCTCAAATTCAGCTGGGGAGTGCTACTCCACTAGGGGAAGACGCGGGATCTGGATCACGTAGCAGTGACCCGACCCTACGACAGAACGTTCATCAGGGACAAGCGGACCCCCAAGCTGCAAGGGGAATTCCACCTCCTGCCCCGATTATGCTAAATGCGATGACTATTGGGCAGATAGTGGGGCTAGTGGTCGAAGTATTAACCGCCCAGATGTTACCGCAAGCTCAAGCGGCCCCCATACCTCAAGTCGCAGCTAGTGTGGAGGCACAGATTAAGGCAAAGGGTAGGCAACAGAATCGCATGGCTCGCTCGTTCAAGCGGCCGGCGTCGCCCACCAAGATCGAGAAGTCTGGTCGTACTAGGATCAAGACGACTCCGTTCGATTCCGCCAAAGGCTCAGGCTGGAGTAACGGCATGATTCAATGCCACAACTGTGGTAAGGATAGGCACAAGAGCCCTGGTTGCCAAAAGATGAAGCGGGTATGCTATAAATGTGGGAGGGAAGGCCACATGAAGGCATACTGTAGGAAGAAGGACCTAAAGCCACCACAAGGATATCAGGCCTCAAAAGCTGACTATAGGCAGGACTCAAGGGCATAAGTGTGTGCCCCGGAGCAATCTGTTGCTCATAATAAAGGCAAGGCGCCTATGGAACCTTCGGGTCAAGAGCAGCGACTCTTTGTGATACGTCACCCCGATGGGAGGGAAACTTTGTACAAGTGGTAGTATTTTGTAAGGCTTTTTAGAATAAGGAGCGACGACTTGTGTCGATAGTCTCCATAGTTTAGTAATCTGTCTATCCGACTTTCTATCAGTTGTTTTCTGTAATGTTTCGATCAATGAAGAAGTGTTTCCTTGTTCCAAAAATTACTAAATTCATTACTTTTGCAAATTGTTCGTTCATACGGGACTCCGTGAGTGCCAAAAACAGTTATGTCACGTATGGATAAGGGCTGTCAGGACTCACAAAGGAGGGGTAACGTATGGAACCGAGGTGTTCGTTCCTTACATGGTTAACACCAGGGGCGACTCCATTACTGAATTACTAGATCCATTATTAGGAATCTCTCTTTATTCTTGGAGTAATGTCACAACGGTATGACACTAATTACTCCCTTCGTTGAACGGACGAGCGTTATCTCGTAAGTTGAGTTTTACCAAAATTCCTTAATATAAAGGAAACAAATGTATGTGGTCAATGCTCTATGGGATGAAAAAAAAATTCTCTCATATGTGTACCCTAAACATTTGTCCTGGTCAAAGCACATAGGAATGAACTACTTGAAGTTCAGAATACCTAGTTGTGAGGTCATACTGTAGTCGTCTATATGGATAGACTGCTGAGAAGAGGAAATGTTTATAAGAAATAGTTTGTAAGGGATTCGTTTCTCTAGAAAGACCGTACTCTATTACGATCCCGAGTAGAACTTTAGAACCCAAGGGTTATGGTTATGGAGTTTGTAAGTGAGCTTGTGGTCATTATGAACCTAGAGGATTAAACGTTCGAAAATGCTAAGGGTGTGAAGTCATATGTATTGTCTCGGAAGATTTATCTGAGGTTCGTTATAAGGTTTCCTTAAGAGAAACGACGTAAAGATTGGCGTAGAGTGATCAATGTCTGTTAATGCGAATTGATGTCACGTTTTGGGGGAAAATAAAGTGATTGGCTGCAATTGTGCTAATTGATTTATCACGATCTTGTTTTGAGGAAACTAGAGGTTATGAGTTAGAAGTGAGCTTTAGGGCCAAATTTCACTGGGCCAAAGAACTGAGTCAATGAATTGTACCTTCAAGACATATGGAGTTATGCTATTTGGAGATTTACAAGGTTTTATATGTGGATTGTCAATGAGTGTGACGTTTATAAGGCCGAGGATATAGAACTTTTTGGATAGCTAAGTTGTGGAACGATTGTATTGGGAGAAAGCCAACTTGAAAGTGAAAGGTTATGGTATATGGCCTAGGTTATTCAGAGGATATCGATACCAAAGGGTGTAGCATGAGAAATTGTCGTATGTACATTTAAGGAATAAAGTTACAGTGTTACTTGTATGTACCCATTGAAGGATTTAGGATGTGAAGTGATTGATTTTGATGGCAAGGCTTCGTTCATCGATATGGTATGTTTGAGTAAATAAAGTGGAGGAACCTTCAAAGGTTTAAGTTAGATATTGGATAATGGAATGCGTTAAGTTAATCTTGGATAAATGGTAAATATCCGTAAAGCAAAAGAATGCTTGATTTGAGATGATAAATCGTATGAGGACAACTGGTTACTTAAGGATTTATGGATAAATAACAAACTCAATCGGTAAAAGTTTGTTATGATTTTTGAAGATCAATAGTGTAACATACAGTAGGTATGTGGATGATACCAAGTGGACTTGAGGAAAATGTGATCCATGTCTATTAAGGTGATCGTATGGAACGTTTGGGTAAGACGAGAGTATGATCTTGTGGAATGGATTATTAGATCATGTTGAGATAATCGGATATAGGTTGTGATGTGATTAAGTCTTGGAGAGATAGTATGTATCCGAAATGCAAAAAGGTTGCTTTAATTGTGATAATAGATTGTGTGAGGAAAATAAGGATCTTAAGTTAGAAATAAGTTATTGAAGACAGTTAAACAAACTTTTGGGTTGTGAGTCAAGTAATGGACGTCTGAGCCAAATCTAATTGGGCCAAATGATTAAAATTGGTAAGTGGTACTTTCAGAGGATAAAGAATTATGATACTTGGGAAAGTACAAGGTTTGATATTGGGATTCGAGGTGAGTGGGTCATCTATAAGGCTTATGGACAACTCTTTTTGGAAGAAATTAAGTTGTGAAGCTATCGTGTTGGGGGTAGGCCACTTAAATGTGGAAATTACAGTCTAAGGATAGGTTATAATGATGATTCCGATAAATTAAAGGATTTAGTGAAGAGGATTGTCTATGTGCGCCTAGGGAGTAAGGTAACAAGCTTACTCGTATAAATCTATGAAAGGATTATGATAGAAATGACTGATGCGGTTAGTAATGAATCATTTATCAGAAGGATACCTTAAGGAAATAGGAATATTATCCCATGTGCTTCGTTTCGAGGAACACAGGAATAATGATGTTGTGATTATTTTTGGAGAAAGTTAAGGAATCTTAAAGGATTTAAGTTAGAGATTGCTTAGAGGAATACGTTAATTATTTTGTAAGGAGTTAATGTGTGAACCTTGGGATTGTTATATAAGGAAATTGGAAGAGAAATGTGTGTTCTCCTATTTAAGGTACATTAATATCATTATGATGATTTTGGAGACCATTATTCTAAAGTAGTCATGATTTTGTGGATATAGTAAGAGTTATTACATGGTATAATATATGGAGATAAGGTTTGTGAGATGATGTCATGATTGAGGAAACAGATTGACTTCTCTAGGAGTAATTTCGAGGATGAAATGATTAAGATGCTAAATTCAAGAAGTGAGGTTAATGTGGGAACCGATTCCTCTACCTTGGTAGTGCTAATTTCATGGTCGAAACTATTTTAAGGGGGTAATGATGTAACGCCTCGTTTTTTATGTAACGCCTCGTTTTTTTGGGTTATTCGGCCAAGTTTCGGGGTCGAAACTTCTTTTAAGGGGGAAGTGATGTAATACCCCTCATTTTAGTAAGGGTATTTTGGTAATTTTCCAACTCTCATACTGTAGTCAGATCATTTTCAGAGAAGTTCAGACATTCTGTAATGTGCTTGATCTCTGTAATATTTTCCTGAGTGGTATAAAATACATTCCACGTATTTTCGGGGCTTAGAGTATTTGTTCGGATACAAATATATTTAACCTGGGGCTTAAAACCCATGCCCAACCTTTTCCCGGGCAAAAAGATGAGAAAATGGCCTTCACCGCCATCGCGGAAAATCTCAAGCGCGAACAACTTTTGCTTTCCGCCGGACTTCGATCATCGCGTCGCCGTAGCCGCCTGTGGAGACGTCCCATCCGGTCGTTGTAGGCGCCTACCTTTCCTTGGGCTATATAAGGAGGAGATCTGGGAGGGTTGAAAGGCACTCCATCTGAATCAAGCTCCCAAATCTCTCTCGCCGGAATTTCGAAGCTTTCGCCGGATTTTCGAGGAGTCGCCGGAGCTTCCGCCTTTGGTTGTAGCAGTGTCGGAGTTGTGCTTGGGAGGTGCAAGGCAGCCCTCGTCCGAGCTGTCATCGCCGTCGTCGTGAAGAGTCGAAGCCTTCGCCGTTGGGGCCTCGTCGTATCGTCGCCGGAGCTTGTGAGCCTCGCCGGAGTTCTAGGTCAGCGCCATGTGCAGCCAGGAGGGGCGTGGTGCTGCGCAGGAGTCCGGGAGTGAGAACCCGAGCTCGTCGCCGCCGTCGCCGGTCTCCACCATCGGGGTCGAGCTCGGTGCCGCTCGCGGTTTGGCTTTGCTGTTCGCGGGAGGAAGAAGAAGGGGGGGGGGGCTTTGCCAGCTCTTGTTGGGCCGAGAAGCCCATTAGTCATTCTGTCCAGATTTAACCCGAGTTCGATCGAGCGGTATAATTTCGACCCACTTTTACCCGTATCTCTCTTTAGAAAAATTCCATTAACATTTTTATGATTTATAAATCATAAAAATTTATTGAATTTAAGTATTTGAGTTCGTCAAAATAAATTAATTGATATTAATTATTTTGTCGGTTTATACCGTTATCTGTCGGATCGCGCGTGGACTCGTAACCTGGCTAGAGCTATCGGAAGCATAGGCCATACTCCCGGAAAGGATATCATCAGTAGTCGTCTCGTCTAGACTAAGGCAAGTGGCGGTTTGCTCTTGCTTATCATTCCATATTTCCATTAATTATCAATTGTTTAATTGTTAATTAAATTGGGATGAACTATTGTTTTCATTTGGGAATAGATTTGATAAATGATGATTAAAATATGATATTATAATAGGTTGTATATATTGCTAGAAACAACTCTATTATATCTGTTATTACCATGATGGTATTGGTGTGAATTTTATGTTAACTTGAAATATAGTTAGAACGAGTATTCGTAGGAACGCTATGTACCTTGCGAGGTCTAGTCGTTTCTTTATAACCATGGTGGATAGGATGACCAAGCCCTAACACCATTTCCCTGGTCATGACTGTCCCCTATCCGAGTATAGGGGAGGTGCGCTTAGCTGGCGCCAAATCTTTCGGGATATGCTCCCAAGATATCTCTCGTATCGAGATGATATATTTATATGATAAAAGCTTATAACGTGAATATACGTTTTGGAATTTAACAAGATAAGTGTGTTTATGCACATAATTAATGAACCTTAGGGCGAGAAGTACAACTTGGAACCTCGCCCGGGACTTCGGTTAGAGTATGTCCTCTTTCCAATCTGGATTCGCACTGAGCGGTGAGGTTGGTCGTGGACCCAAATAGTCAAGTCATTTTTAAAACTCTTGTGTGAAAATATTATGTTCTCGAATATTTGTCATACGTTTCCGTAAGACTCAATCTATTGGAGTCTTCTCTTCATATATTTTTCCCTTAAGACTCAATTCCTTTGGAGTCTTCTTTTCAGTGCATATCTAAACTTTAATCATTCCGTGAAAGTTTCGGGTTATATATCGTTCCTTCGGTTATTATTCGAGGAACAATGATGGTAAACGGTTACGATCACTAGAACCATTTGTTTTCACCCTTGCATAGTCTTTCATTAGACTAACCAACCGGGTTTTATTCCTTGCATGGTTGGTTGGTGTCATCCGTCCTATACGGCACATCAGTGGTTGGTTCCCGAAGACTTGAAGTAACCAATTGAAGAAGAGGCTTGCAGTTGCAGAATTAAGTGTCGGTATTTCAAGGTCGTTAAGTATTACCTTAATATGCATTTTTATAACCTAGTCATGTATTAGGTTTATTCTTGAAGTCTTCCGCTGTGTAATTTAAAGTCTTTCGCTGAAATTTCACTCTGTTGTAAAAACACTTCTCTCGTTTGATGAGAGATCTTTTAATATAAATAATTGAGTTTCATTTAAAAATATCTTCCGTTGTTTAACCTTTCGTTATTTAATATGTTTATTTAAGTTAATTGTTCCAATTAAAGCCTAGGGTGACATCGGACAGCAACGTCTGAGGTCACTGGCGTGTGGCATTTCCAACAATAAGTTGGGGGTGTTACACATCACGGCTGTACGGATGAGCAACGAGTGGCCACTACCCCTAGCTATTTTGAAGTGCACTCTGATTCGAGGATGAATCCCTTTCAAGGGAGAAAGGATGATGTGACTATGCCTACAGTCAATCAAGAAGACATTCACATGGCTTTACCAAGCTCTCCCAAGGCACCCGAGCCCCGCCTTACTCATTCACAAGCGCGCGCCACCGCTAGGGTTTATTCTCCTAGTCACAACGTTGAGCCACCTCTCAGTGTGAACACTCGAGCGCAAGCATCTAGTCTATAAACCAGGCTCATGGAGGGACTTATGACTCAGGGAGTGCCGTGAGAAGTTCAAGTTGGCTCGGTGACTTTGCTTGTGGCTTTTTATGAGTGGTGAATGAAGGCTATCTTCCAATTGGCTTGTGCCTTTTGGCTGCTATTTTAATGAGGACTTTAATATGTTCTTATTTAAGAGTTGTCAAATTAAGATTCAAGTCATTCTGAGTTGAATTACTTAGTTTAATTGTAAAACTCTTCAACTAGCCTATGGCACTTGAAGGGTTGGTTTTGTGGGTTTGGTTTTGGTCCTATATATAGGGCATTCTCCTGCCATTGTAAGCACTTCAACTTGAATAAAAAACAATAAGAAAATTTGAGTTTTTCTCCAGAAATGCTGCTTGCTTGTGAGTTATATCAAGCGTGATCAAGGTGACCCGAGTGTGTCATATCTCGATCCATCTTTATCTTGTTCTAGTCTTGCGTGGTGTGTCATATCCACTCCAGTCTAGTTCACCTATCCCTTATCAAAATACTCCAGAAAACGCACCTCAAAAAGAACTCTCCATCATCAACATCCATCCACCACTTCTTTCAGCGAAAACCAACTCAAAGAAGGATCAACCGAGCCCTAATCTTGGGGACGCAAAGCTTGGACCCTCTTGCCTTGAACTGAGCATCAAAAGGCACGATCATTATAATGTGGTATCAGAGTTAGTAAGGTAAACGCTTAAACTTTGGATTAGAAATCAATCTATGCTCGAGTTACAAGCTTTTGAAATTTATGTGCCCTTTTTGCTAAAGTTTCTTGTACTCTTTGCTGAGATTTGTTGTGATCTGAAAACATGGGTTTGCAAGGTTGAAGACAACCTTTGAATTGCTTTAAAACAACCCTTTAATTAGTACATGAAATTATTGAAGTGTTTAAACCAACCTCATTTATTTCAACAAGTCTCTTGAGATTTCCTGCATTTAACTCAGTAGAATTCACTTGTTTCTTTTCTCTTTGTTGCAATAAACTTGCATGAGATTGTGATATTTGCATGGACGAACTGACTTGAGCAAGGATTAAAAGATACATGAATAGACTTGAGATAACTTGTGACAACTTAGAGTCAATCAAAATTGAAATTCCAGAAATTGTAGATTTTGTGCACATCTCAGTCAAGAGACCTTGTTATATCTTTGTTGTAATCTCAATGTGTAATCAAAGACTAGTAGCCTTGAAAACTCGAGAAAGAAAGGCTAGTATCCAGAAAGACTCGAGTAAGAAGTGAAAAGTTTGAGAAAGAAAGGCTAGTAGCCAGAAATAGGCGAATAAAATTGAACTTGAGGAACTTGTGCTAGTACCTTCCTTTTGTGTCTTGTAAGGGTCAGTTCTGCCTTGTAAGTACATAAACTCATTCAAGGTTGTTGTGTCTTTCTTTGGTTTGCAAAAATACCCTAAAAACTTCCTTGTTTTCAAGTTTGTAAACTGAACTTGGGGAGAACTTTGGTCCAAACTTATAGCACTTGTTAGCTCAAGGTTCCATTGATTTGGTTGCTATTCTTTTGCCTTGTTGTTTGGATATTTTTCCTTGGATTGCTAACCATGTGTAGATGAGGGAACAACAAGCCTCCTTAATGGATGAACGAATTGATCACAATCTTAGAGACATACCCACTCCCAAGTCCTTTCATGGCACTCATGACTTTGTTAAATACTTAATTTGGGAATGGAAAACTGAAGATTTGTTAAACCATCACGGTTGTACGGATGAGCAACGAGTGGCCATTGCCCCTAGCTATTTTGAAGTGCACTCTGATTCGAGGACGAATCCCTTTCAAGGGAGGGAGGATGATGTGACTATGCCTACAGTCAATCAAGAAGACATTCCCATGGCTTTACCAAGCTCTCACAAGGCACCCGAGCCCCGCCTCACTCATTCACAAGCGCGCGCCACCGCTAGGGTTTCATCTCCTAGTCACAACGTTGAGCCACCTCTTAGTGTGAACACTCGAGCGCAAGCATCTAGTCTATAAACCAGGCTCATGGAGGGACTTATGATTCAGGGAGTGCCGTGAGAAGTTCAAGTTGGCTCGATGACTTTGCTTGTGGCTTTTTATGAGTGGTGAATGAAGGCTATCTTCCAATTGGCTTGTGCCTTTTGGCTGATATTTTAATGAGGACTTTAATATGTTCTTATTTAAGAGTTGTCAAATTAAGATTCAAGGCATTCCGAGTTGAATTACTTAGTTTAATTGTAAAACTCTTCAGCTAGCCTATGGCACTTGAAGGGTTGGTTTTGTGGGTTTGGTTTTGGTCCTATATATAGGGCCTTCTCCTGCCATTGTAAGCACTTCAACTTGAATAAAAAACAATAAGAAAATTTGAGTTTTTCTCCAGAAATGCAGCTTGCTTGCGAGTTATATCAAGTGTGATCAAGGTGCCCCGAGTGTGTCATATCTCGATCCATCTTTATCTTGTTCTAGTCTTGTGTGGTGTGTCATATCCACTCCAGTCTAGTTCACCTATCCCTTATCAAAATACTCCAGAAAACTCACCCCAAAAAGAACTCTCCATCATCAACATCCATCCACCACTTCTTTCAGCGAAAACCAACTCAAAGAAGGATCAACTGAGCCCTAATCTTGGGGACGCAAAGCTTGGACCCTCTTGCCTTGAACTGAGCATCAAGAGGCACGATCCTTATCATGTGGTATCAGAGTTAGCAAGCTAAACTGATGTGACTATGGGAACCATCATTTTTGAAGAAGGTCAAAAACTTGTCCCGAAGAAATGGTTCGAAACTTAGAAGGTGTCAAAACCGAAGAATCTGTCTCGTCGACACCTACTCATTATTCTGGCCATATCCGGAGCTACGAAAGTCCAATGGAGGCCCACGAATAGTCATTGGAAAGCTAAGGAAAATATCTACAACTATCATGTCAAGGTCTTCCTCAAATCCCTGGCAAAGAAACCCAGAAATCATTGGCTTTACGACAGTTCAGCAGAAGAGCCCAAGAGTTCACATTCAATGCAAGGGAGGCCAAGGGGCGCAAGGAGCTGATTTGATGCATTGAAGACCTTGATTTAAAGACTATTAATTGGCAGCCCTTAAAAATGTTACAAACAATTGTCTTAATTTTCTTCATTGTGGCCGTTGGTTTATTTGACTAGAATAATGGCTTGCAATTTATTGCATTGTGGCCGTTGGTTTTGTTTGCTATTTAGTTGGTTTTTACTTCATTTGTAAGGCACGCTTGAATTGAATCAAAAAGTCTATCAAACACTCTCTTCCCTTGCTCTAACATTCTTGCGTCAAATTCTCTTGTTGCCGAGTGTGTATATCTCTCCAACAACTTCTTTCTCAACCAAGTCTGCGTCGAGTCTTCCATCCCCTTGAAGAACTATTCGTGAGCCAACATCGCACACCAAGAACGCCTACCAAAGGTGCCTCCATCATCCATCTCATCCATCCTCAAATCCATCACCATTACGAGCCATCCCAAACTCCACTCGCACCATCGCAGATTTCCTTCCCGGAACTTTCGACAGCCTCTCAGTAGAACCGGCGTATCTTTTTATTCCCTACCCCGAAAATTCTACAATTTTGAGGGAATAAACTAGACTTCAAGATCTAACTCTGGGATTTTGAATCACTTCATTCCGATCTCAGACGAGAGAGAACGAGCCAGTTGAAGTCAGACCTGTTTTTCTGGGCTTTGGGTTGACGATTGCTTGAAGATCTTTCGAGCCTTCCCTTACACCGCATCATTCCCGATCCTTGATTCACATCATAAACGCTTAAATTTTGGATTAGAAAATGATCTATGTTCGAGTTACAAGCTTTTGAAATTTATGTTCCCTTTTTGCAAAAGTTTCTTGTACTCTTTGCTGAGATTTGTTGTGATCTGAAAACATGGGTTTGCAAGGTTGAAGACAGCCTTTGAATTACTTTAAAACAACCCTTTAATTAGTACATGAAATTATTGAAGTGTTAAAACCAACCTCATTTATTTCAACTAGTCTCTTGAGATTTCCTGCATTTAACTCAGTAGAATTCACTTGTTTCTTTTCTCTTTGTTGCAATAAACTTGCATGAGATTGTGATATTTGCATGGACGAACTGACTTGAGCAAGGATTAAAAGATACATGAATAGACTTGAGATAACTCGTGACAACTTAGAGTCAATCAAAATTGAAATCCCAGAAATTGTAGATTTTGTGCACATCTCAGTCAAGAGACCTTGTTATATCTTTGTTGTAATCTCAATGTGTAATCAAAGACTAGTAGCCATGAAAACTCGAGAAAGAAAGGCTAGTAGCCAGAAAGAGTCGAGTAAGAAGTGAAAAGTTTGAGAAAGAAAGGCTAGTAGCCAGAAATAGGCGAATAAAGTTGAACTTGAGGAACTTGTGCTAGTACCTTCTTTTTGTGTCTTATAAGGGTCAGTTCTTCCTTGTAAGTACATAAGCTCATTCAAGGTTGTTGTGTCTTTCTTTGGTTTGCAAAAATACCCTAAAAACTTCCTTGTTTTCAAGAGTTTGTAATCTGAACTTGGGGAGAACTTTGGTCCAAACTTATAGCACTTGTTAGCTCAAGGTTCCATTGATTTGGTTGCTATTCTTTTGCCTTGTTGTTTGGTATATTTTTCCTTGGATTGCTAACCATGTGTATATGAGGGAACAACAAGCCTCCTTAATGGATGAACGAATTGATCACCATCTTAGAGACATACCCACTCCCAAGTCCTTTCATGGCACTCATGACTTTGTTAAATACTTAATTTGGGAATGGAAAACTGAATGTTTGTTCAACCATCACGGTTGTACGGATGAGCAATGAGTGGCCATTGCCCCTAGCTATTTCAAGTGCACTTTGATTCGAGGGAGGATGATGTGACTATGCCTACAGTCAATCAAGAAGACATTCCCATGGCTTTACCAAGCTCTACCAAGGCACCCGAGCCCTGCCTCACTCATTCACAAGCGCGTGCCACCGCTAGGGTTTCATATCCTAGTCACAACGTTGATCCACCTCTCAATGTGAACACTCGAGCGCAAGCATCTAGTCTATAAACCAGGCTCATGGAGGTACTTATGACTCAGGGAGTGTCGAGAGAAGTTCAAGTTGGCTCGGTGACTTTGCTTGTGGCTTTTTATGAGTGGTGAATGAAGGCTATCTTCCAATTGGCTTATGCCTTTTGGATGATATTTTAATGACGACTTTAATATGTTCTTATTTAAGAGTTGTGAAATTAAGATTCAAGTCATTCCGAGTTGAATTACTTAGTTTAATTGTAAAACTCTTCATCTAGCCTATGGCACTTGAAGGGTTGGTTTTGTGGGTTCGGTTTTGGTCCTATATATAGGGCCTTCTCCTGACATTGTAAGCACTTCAACTTGAATAAAAAACAATAAGAAAATTTGAGTTTTTCTCCAGAAATGCAGCTTGCTTGTGAGTTATATCAAGCGTGATCAAGGTGCCCCGAGTGTGTCATATCTTGAGCCATCTTTATCTTGTTCTAGTCTTGCGTGGTGTGTCATATCCAGTCCAGTCAAGTTCACCTATCCCTTATCAAAATACTCCAGAAAACCCACCCCAAAAAGAACTCTCCATCATCAACATCCAGCCACCACTTCTTTGAGCGAAAACCAACTCAAAGAAGGATCAACTGAGCCCTAATCTTGGGGACGCAAAGCTTGGACCCTCTTGCCTTGAATTGAGCATCAAGAGGCGCAATCCTTATCATGTGGTATCAGAGTTAGCAAGGTAAACGCTTAAACGTTGGATTAGAAATCGATCTATGTTCGAGTTACGAGCTTTTGAAATTTATGTGACCTTTTTGCTGAAGTTTCTTGTACTCTTTGCTGAGATTTGTTGTGATCTGAAAACATGGGTTTGCAAGGTTGAAGACAACCTTTGAGTTTCTTTAAAACAACCCTTTAATTAGTACATGAAATTATTGAAGTGTTTAAACCAACCTCATTTATTTCAACTAGTCTCTTGAGATTTCCTGCATTTAACTCAGTAGAATTCACTTGTTTCTTTTCTCTTTGTTGATATAAACTTGCATGAGATTGTGATATTTGTATGGACGAACTGACTTGAGCAAGGATTAAAAGATACATGAATAGACTTGAGATAACTTGTGACAACTTAGAGTCAATCAAAATTGAAATTCCAGAAATTGTAGATTTTGTGCACATCTCAGTCAAGAGACCTTCTTATATCTTTGTTGTAATCTCAATGTGTAATCAAAGACTAGTAGCCATGAAAACTCGAGAAAGAAAGGCTAGTAGTCAGAAAGAGTCGAGTAAGAAGTGAAAAGTTTGAGAAAGAAAGGCTAGTAGCCAGAAATAGGCGAATAAAGTTGAACTTGAGGAACTTGTGCTAGTACCTTCTTTTTGTAATACCCCGTATTTTATAAGGGTATTTTGAAATTTTATTTTTCTTATGCCCGAATTGCTAGACGGATTTAATTCAGAGAAGATCGGACATTCTGTAATATGTCTGAGCTCTGTAGATTTTTCCGAGCATTATATAATACAGATAAGGTGTTTTTGGGGTTAATGTATCGTTAGTGTACGAATATATTTAACCCGGGTTTAATGAAATTAACCCAAAGTGAATTCGGATAAGACGAAGGCTTTTTGGCCGTGACCGCACCCGGCGCCAGGAGCCACCGCACCCGCGGCAAGGCCAGAAACAGAGTCGGTGTCGTCTTCCTCGCTGGCGGTTACTGTAGCGTATGTTTGGCAGTCCAAGTGGGCTTGCAAGTGGCTCTTTCGCTTTGTCCCCTTGTCCCCGGCTTGTCCCCTTGGAGGTGGTTCGGATTTGGGCTATAAAAGGGAGTGAAACCGAAGCCAAGAGCTCTCTTCTTCTTCCTCCTTTTCTCCTCTGTTTTCCTCTGTTTTCTCCATTAAAACCGAGCTTGTGAGCTTCGTGTGTGGGAGAGATCGAGTGGTTCTTGAGTTGAGAAGGTGGTCTT
Organism: Rheum nobile; assembly: GCA_027886185.1. NCBI lineage: Eukaryota > Viridiplantae > Streptophyta > Magnoliopsida > Caryophyllales > Polygonaceae > Rheum > Rheum nobile. Next base: position 871,311 of record WOAB01000652.1, on the reverse strand, counting down.
GAGTGTTGTTGGAAGCTTTGAAGTGTTGGTAGATCAAACCAAGAACAAATCGAAGTAGAACGAATCGATTTGGGTAAGTTTTCTCCATGGCCGCTGTCAAGTTCTCGCCTCTGTGCATCCACCGCACCCGCGGCAAGACTCCCACCGCACCCGTGGCGAGCTTGTCCGAGTGTGTGTTTTGTGGTTTGGCTTTGGTCTTGGCTCGTTTCCTTTGATTCCTTCTTGTATTCTTTTAGATTCATATATAAGTATATTGAATCTAACTTAGGGTCTTGTTATGGGCCATTTCTTAGGGATTTAATATCCAAGATCTGCTCCAGTTTCAGATCCAAGAACTAGACGTTGCTCTGCTTGGTTCGAGCTTGTCGGATCTAAGGCAAGTGGCGGTTCGCTCTTGCTCATCATTCCATATTTCGATTATTTATCAATAGTTTTGTTGTTAAATAATTTGGGATGGTTGTTAATTATGTTGGAAATTGTTTGATAACGTTATGTGATTAAAAACTGATATTATCCTAGGTTGTATATTCTGCTAGAACCGACGCTAGTATATTATAGATTTGTTGTGCAGGTGAAGGCCGTAAGGGTCTTTGATGTGATTTATTGTGTGTGTTTTAGATTATTAAATCTAGGGTGATAGTTGTGCAGGTTGGGCCGTGATGGCTCGTGTGATTTGTTTGTGTGTTTAAACTGTTAATTAGCACGAGTATTCGTAGGACCGACTGGATCCGTGAGTTCCATGTGCGTTTCTTTATAACTGTTAAGGGCAGCTGAGACCCATGCGATAGTAAGAGGTTTGGATCCTGGGAGGTCCATTCTTCGATGAGATGTTAGAGGTTTGGATCCTGTGAGTTCCATTCCGAGTCCTGCGTGACAGGAGGTTAGGTTAAAAGCTTATAACGTGATGTGTGTGTGTGTGGTCATTTAATTCGGATAAGTGCTTGAGGGCACCTAATTAATGAATCTTGGGCGAGTAGTGCAGCTAGGCGCTAGTGCAACTAGGAAAAACTCGTCTTAGTAGTAGATCGCTCGTATGCGATACTTGTGTGATGTGGTTATGTGTGCTTGTTTGAGTTTTCCAACATTTGTCATCATTTTCCGTAAAGGCTCATTTCTTTTGGAGTCTTCTTTTGGGATTGATTGCTGTGAGACTCGATCTCCAGAATCTTCTCTTGTGCATACCTTTTTTTATTCTAGTAGGAGTATGGTGGTTGACTATCGTCATCGGTTATTATTCGAGAAGCGATGAGTCTAACCTAATACAACTGCTTCGAACCACTCTGCTTTGTACCCTTGCTAGTCTATTCATTTAGACTAACCAACCGTAATATTCCTTGCATGGTTGGCTGGTGTCATCTGTTCGATTCGGCACATCAGGTGTGTTGCAGATCCGTGAAGGCTAGAACGACTATGAAGATGAACGGTGTTTTGACAAGTTATTTTGTCGTTTTGTTTAATAGTCTTCCGTTGTGTTAAAAAGGTGATGTTGTTGTAAGTCTTCCGTTGTAAATTCTGATTTTGTATTTCTGATTAATTGGGTCATTTTTTTTGGAATCGTGTAATTCCGCGACCATGTGGTTTAATAAAAGTTATGATTTTAGTATTGTAACTATGTTTAAGACAGTTATGTCGTCGGAAAAGCCTGGGGTGACTTCGGGGTTTACGTCCGAAGTCATCGGCAGTAATGCTTTCAAATGTGTTAAAATTTAGGGGTGTTACAGATTTGGTATCAGAGCTAAAATTTGTTTTTAAAAGCTCTGAATTTTAAAATAAAAAGCCGTTCATAGTCGTGCCTTCTACAGTATGACATGGAAGTTTGCTTCTGTGTCTAGAAAGACTAAGACTCTCTGTTTGTCACCCGTAGTTGAGGGTGCATTCTGTTCTCTTCTGAAGGACTCGGAAGGAGTCGAGGTAGTTTTGCCATCTCCAGTTAGACTCGAGTTACCAGGTTGATCTACTCTGAGTTGACTTTTATTACATTTTGAATAGATATTAATGTGTAAAGTACTTGGACTTTGATCGGTAATGAGATGGTGAACCCGAGGGACATTATTCGCACTGGTGCTAGGCCGAGCAATGACCCGAGACCAGGTGCAAGGATTGATGCAGACCCTGTGGAAGAACACGAGTCTGTGAACAATAATCCAGGAGGCAATGGCCAAGATCAGGCCGACGCTCCAGTGGTGCTCGATGCAGCAACAGTTGCAGCAATCCGAGGGATTGTCCTGCAAGCAATTACCGAGATAATGCGACCAATCGCACCTCAGGCACAAGGAGTGCCAGTACCTCCAGAAGTTCCGAGATTTGAGGAACAAGGGAATCGTGTGCTACAAGGAGGCGTGATTAGGGATAGAGGAGAGTATGGCCGAGCATTGAAGGCTATTAACTCCATGAGACCCGACAATTATGATGGAAAAGGAGAGCCAGTCAGGGTGGCTCATTGGTTCTCACATATGGAACGGTTATTCCGTAATGTTGAGTGTACGGAAGCGGAGAAGGTGCATCTAGCTTCTCTGCAGCTGAAAGAAGAAGCCAGTGAATGGTGGGAGAGTACCGGCTTAGCTGACAGCCCGGTATTGACCTGGTCGATGTTTAAGACCAAGATGATGGACCGTTTCTTCTCTCGAGCTATTAGGGAGGAGAAGCACAAAGAGTTTTTGTATCCAAAGACAGAAGGGTTGAAGGTGACAGAGCTCGCCACTAAATTCAATCATTTGCTGCAGTATGCTAAACCGCAGATAACCATAGAGGCTCAGAAGATCTGGTACTTCCATGAATGGATGAGCCCAGATATTAAGCCATGGATGGTGCACCACTCATCCTCTACTCTGGAGCAGTATGTGGATGTGGCCTACAAGTTGGAGGCAACTCTGGAGGATTCCGCCCGTAAGCGGGAGAAGCAGGTTAAGGAAAAGAGGGGGCAGCAGGATTGCCAAGCTGGTTCGTTCAAACGACCGGCATCGCCTACTAAGTTTGAGAAGTCTGGTCGTGCTAAGACCGAGACAACTCATTCTGGCTCTGCCAGGGGCTCAGGTTGGAGCAGCAGACCATTTCAGTGTTTCAATTGTGGTGCTTCTGGGCACAAGAGTTTTGATTGTCGGAGTGAGAAGAAGATGTGTTTTGGCTGCGGAAAGGAGGGGCATATTCAGAAGTTCTGTCGTCAGGGAGAGCAGAAAGGACTGGAGTCGCAGCATGGGTCTGCTAATCGAAATAACCGGCCTGAGTATAAACCGGTGGAGGCTCCAAGTCCTTCGATGCAGACAACTGCACAGAACAAGGGCAAGGCCCCAGTAGCTTCCGGAAGTCAAGGTCAACGTCTGTACATGATACGTGAGGCGGATGGGCCTGATGTTCCATTTGCTTAAAGTTTTCTGCTTTTGTTATAGGTTGTGGATGTGGGAGCTTACCCAGTCTTTTGATTTGAACAAGTTGTGTTAGTAAGTTTAAGTATGCAGCAAGGTTGTAAACCTTTTGTTGTAAATATTCTTGCTAATATAAATATTTGGTTTGAAAACAAGCGTTTGTCAGATGTCTCGATTACCGCTCAGGGTAAAGTTTGAGGCAGTCTTGATTTATTCCCTGAGCAAGAAGGCTCACAAGGGATATCATTGGATAATTTGGTGGGTCACTAGACAGATCGAGCTGAGTGCAAAATTGTCTAAGTGTGACTTTTGGATCTGAGAAGTGATTTTCTTAGGCCATGTGATCAATTAAGATGGGGTGAAGATTGAACCCCAGAAGATTGGAGCAGTTGTGCAGTAAGGTGGTACCTTTGGTATGAGTTTTGTGCTCCAAGTTAAGAACCGAAGAGGTTACTTGGAAGATTGAGGCGGGTATGCTTAGATACTTTCCCTAATCGTTTTCGGCCTTGATTAATGCAAGTTTCGGGGTCGAAACTTAAAATAAGGGGGTAGTAATGTAATACCCCGTATTTTATAAGGGTATTTTGAAATTTTATTTTTCTTATGCCCGAATTGCTAGACGGATTTAATTCAGAGAAGATCGGACATTCTGTAATATGTCTGAGCTCTGTAGATTTTTCCGAGCATTATATAATACAGATAAGGTGTTTTTGGGGTTAATGTATCGTTAGTGTACGAATATATTTAACCCGGGTTTAAGGAAATTAACCCAAAGTGAATTCGGATAAGACGAAGGCTTTTTGGCCGTGACCGCACCCGGCGCCAAGAGCCACCGCACCCGCGACAAGGCCAGAAACAGAGTCGGTGTCATCTTCCTCGCTGGCGGTTACTGTAGCGTCTGTTTGGCAGTCCAAGTGGGCTTGCAAGTGGCTCTTTCGCTTTGTCCCCTTGTCCCCGGCTTGTCCCCTTGGAGGTGGTTCGGATTTGGGCTATAAAAGGGAGTGAAACCGAAGCCAAGAGCTCTCTTCTTCTTCCTCCTTTTCTCCTCTATTTTTCTCTGTTTTCTCCATTAAAACTGAGCTTGTGAGCTTCGTGTGTGGGAGAGATCGAGTGGTTCTTGAGTTGAGAAGGTGGTCTTGAGTGTTGTTGGAAGCTTTGAAGTGTTGGGAGATCAAACCAAGAACAAATCAAAGTCGAACGAATCGATTTGGGTAAGTTTTCTCCATGGCCGCTGTCAAGTTCTCGCCTCTGTGCATCCACCGCACCCACGGCAAGACTCCCACCGCACCCGCGGCGAGCTTGTCCGAGTGTGTGTTTTGTGGTTTGGCTTTGGGCTTGGCTCGTTTCCTTTGATTTCTTCTTGTATTCTTTTAGATTCATATATAAGTATATTGAATCTAACTTAGGGTCTTGTTATGGGCCATTTCTTAGGGATTTAATATCCAAGATCTGCTCCAGTTTCAGATCCAGGAACTAGACGTTGCTCTGCTTGGTTCGAGCTTGTCGGATCTAAGGCAAGTGACGGTTCGCTCTTGCTCATCATTCCATATTTCGATTATTTATCAATAGTTTTGTTGTTAAATAATTTGGGATGGTTGTTAATTATGTTGGAAATTGTTTGATAACGTTATGTGATTAAAAACTGATATTATCCTAGGTTGTATATTCTGCTAGAACCGACGCTAGTATATTATAGATTTGTTGTGCAGGTGAAGGCCGTAAGGGTCTTTGATGTGATTTATTGTGTGTGTTTTAGATTATTAAATCTAGGGTGATAGTTGTGCAGGTTTTGCCGTGATGGCTCGTGTGATTTGTTTGTGTGTTTAAACTGTTAGTTAGCACGAGTATTCGTAGGACCGACTGGATCCGTGAGTTCCATGTGCGTTTCTTTATAACTGTTAAGGGCAGCTGAGACCCATGCGATAGTAAGAGGTTTGGATCCTGGGAGGTCCATTCTTCGATGAGATGTTAGAGGTTTGGATCCTGTGAGTTCCATTCCGAGTCCTGCGTGACAGGAGGTTAGGTTAAAAGCTTATAACGTGATGTGTGTGTGTGTGGTCATTTAATTCGGATAAGTGCTTGAGGGCACCTAATTAATGAATCTTGGGCGAGTAGTGCAGCTAGGCGCTAGTGCAACTAGGAAAAACTCGTCTTAGTAGTAGATCGCTCGTATGCGATACTTGTGTGATGTGGTTATGTGTGCTTGTTTGAGTTTTCCAACATTTGTCATCATTTTCCGTAAAGGCTCATTTCTTTTGGAGTCTTCTTTTGGGATTGATTGCTGTGAGACTCGATCTCCAGAATCTTCTCTTGTGCATACCTTTTGTTATTCTAGTAGGAGTATGGTGGTTGACTATCGTCATCGGTTATTATTCGAGAAGCGATGAGTCTAACCTAATACGACTGCTTCGAACCACTCTGCTTTGTACCCTTGCTAGTCTATTCATTTAGACTAACCAACCGTAATATTCCTTGCATGGTTGGCTGGTGTCATCCGTTCGATTCGGCACATCAGGTGTGTTGCAGATCCGTGAAGGCTAGAACGACTATGAAGATGAACGGTGTTTTGACAAGTTATTTTGTCGTTTTGTTTAAAAGTCTTCCGTTGTGTTAAAAAGGTGATGTTGTTGTAAGTCTTCCGTTGTAAATTCTGATTTTGTATTTCTGATTAATTGGGTCGTTTTTTTTGGAATCGTGTAATTCCGCGACCATGTGGTTTAATAAAAGTTATGATTTTAGTATTGTAACTATGTTTAAGACAGTTATGTTGTCGGAAAAGCCTGGGGTGACTTCGGGGTTTACGTCTGAAGTCATCGGCAGTAATGCTTTCAAATGTGTTAAAATTTGGGGGTGTTACACTTTTTGTGTCTTGTAAGGGTCAGTTCTGCCTTGTAAGTACATAAGCTCATTCAAGGTTGTTGTGTCTTTCTTTGGTTTGCAAAAATACCCTAAAAACTTCCTTGTTTTCAAGAGTTTGTAATCTAAACTTGGGGAGAACTTTGGTCCAAACTTATAGCAGTTGTTAGCTAAAGGTTCCATTGATTTGGTTGCTATTCTTTTGCCTTGTTTTTTGGTATATTTTTCCTTGGATTGCAAACCATGTGTAGATGAGGGAACAACAAGCCTCCTTAATGGATGAACGAATTGATCACCATCTTAGAGACATACCCACTCCCAAGTCCTTTCATGGCACTCATGACTTTGTTAAATACTTAATTTGGGAATGGAAAACTGAATGTTTGTTCAACCATCACGGCTGTACGGATGAGAAATGAGTGGCCATTGCCCCTAGCTATTTTGAAGTGCACTCTGATTCGAGGACGAATCTCTTTCAAGGGAGGGAGGATGATGTGACTATGCCTACAGTCAATCAAGAAGACATTCCCATGGCTTTACCAAGCTCTCCCATGGCACCCGAGCCCTGCCTCACTCATTCACAAGCGTGCGCCACCGCTAGGGTTTCATATCCTAGTCACAACGTTGAGCCACCTCTCAGTGTGAACACTCGAGCGCAAGCATCTAGTCTATAAACCAGGCTCATGGAGGGACTTATGACTCAGGGAGTGCCGTGAGAAGTTCAAGTTGGCTCAGTGACTTTGCTTGTGGATTTTTATGAGTGGTGAATGAAGGCTATCTTCCAATTGGCTTGTGCCTTTTGGCTGATATTTTAATGAGGGCTTTAATATGTTCTTATTTAAGAGTTGTCAAATTAAGATTCAAGTCATTCCGAGTTGAATTACTTAGTTTAATTGTAAAACTCTTCAGCTAGCCTATGGCACTTGAAGGGTTGGTTTTATGGGTTCGGTTTTGGTCCTATATATAGGGCCTTCTCCTGATAGTGTAAGCACTTCAACTTGAATAAAAAACAATAAGAAAATTTGAGTTTTTCTCTAGAAATGCAACTTGCTTGTGAGTTATATCAAGCGTGATCAAGGTGCCCCGAGTGTGTCATATCTTGAGCCATCTTTATCTTGTTCTAGTCTTGCGTGGTGTGTCATATCCACTCCAGTCTAGTTCACCTATCCCTTATCAAAATACTCCAGAAAACCCACCCCAAAAAGAACTCTCCATCATCAACATCCAGCCACCACTTCTTTGAGCGAAAACCAACTCAAAGAAGGATCAACTGAGCCCTAATCTTAGGGACGCAAAGCTTGGACCCTCTTGCCTTGAACTGGAGCATCAAGAGGCGCAATCCTTATCATGTGGTATCAGAGTTAGCAAGGTAAACACTTAAACTTTGGATTAGAAACTATCTATGTTCGAGTTACAAGCTTTTGAAATTTATGTGCCCTTTTGCTGAAGTTTCTTATACTCTTTGCTGAGATTTGTTGTGATCTGAAAACATGGGTTTGCAAGGTTGAAGACAACCTTTGAGTTGCTTTAAAACAATCCTTTAATTAGTACATGAAATTATTGAAGTGTTTAAACCAACCTCATTTATTTCAACTAGTCTCTTGAGATTTCCTGCATTTAACTCAGTAGAATTCACTTGTTTCTTTTCTCTTTGTTGATATAAACTTGCATGAGATTGTGATATTTGTATGGACGAACTGACTTGAGCAAGGATTAAAAGATACATGAATAGACTTGAGATAACTCGTGACAACTTAGAGTCAATCAAAATTGAAATTCCAGAATTTGTAGATTTTGTGCACATCTCAGTCAAGAGACCTTCTTATATCTTTGTTGTAATCTCAATGTGTAATCAAAGACTAGTAGCCATGAAAACTCGAGAAAGAAAGGCTAGTAGCCAGAAAGAGTCGAGTAAGAAGTGAAAAGTTTGAGAAAGAAAGGCTAGTAGCCAGAAATAGGCGAATAAAGTTGAACTTGAGGAACTTGTGCTAGTACCTTCTTTTTGTGTCTTGTAAGGGTCAGTTCTTCCTTGTAAGTACATAAGCTCATTCAAGGTTGTTGTGTCTTTCTTTGGTTTGCAAAAATACCCTAAAAACTTCCTTGTTTTCAAGTGTTTATAATCTGAACTTGGGGAGAACTTTGGTCCAAACTTATAGCACGTGTTAGCTCAAGGTTCCATTGATTTGGTTGCTATTATTTTGCCTTGTTGTTTGGTTAGTTTAATTGTAAAACTCTTCAGCTAGCCTATGGCACTTGAAGGGTTGGTTTTGTGGGTTCGGTTTTGGTCCTATATATAGGACCTTCTCCTACTATTGTAAGCACTTCAACTTGAATAAAAAAATAATAAGAAAACTTTAGCTGTTCTCCATAAATGAAGCTTGCTTGTGAGCTGTATCAAGCGTGATCAAGGTGCCTCGAGTGTGTCATATCGAGCCATCTTTATCTTGTTGTAGTCTTGCGTGGTGTGTAATATCTACTCTAGTCTAGTTCACCTATCCCTTATCAAAATACTCCAGAAACCCCACCCCAAAAAGAACTCTCCACCATCAACATTCAGACACCACTTCATTCACCAAAAACTAACTCAAAGAAGGATCAACCGAGCCCTAATATTGGGGACGCAAAGCTTAGACCCTCTTGCATGATAAGGATGAGGATCACACCCCTTCTCCTACATTCACCCCGCTCTCTTTCACTTGATCGTCACCGATGATCCTCCGCCCCTACTCACCCGACGACCCTCTGCCCCTGATCACCCAGTGACCCTCCTCCCCTGCTCACAATTCTCATCCACCACGTCTACACAGTTCGTGTGCACAACAAATAGAGTTGGAATTGTACTATAAGAGATTGGAGCTTGTTCAAGACCAGATTAAGTTGGCAATGGCCGAACTCACGACGAGAGGAAATTGATTGTTAGATTACTAAAAATATCGGCATTGAATCATTTCTAAATTGGAAAAGGCCCAACAGATGCTTATTTTTTCGATCAGATTGTTAAATTATCTTACAAATAAAGAGATGATAAAAGGCCGAAATCAAGAGGAATTGAGAATTTAACGAGTATAAAACCAGGAGGAGGTGTGATTTCCACCCACGAGGAGACCCGTTGATGCTTAAGACCCTAACCAGAGCCTCTTCGGGACCCTAATCCCCATTGGCTTGTAGTACCAAAGACAACCGCCCATCCTCCAATTTCCCCCCAACAACTGGTTTACATATTGAAAGAAATTTAGGGTTCAGAACATGAAATTCATGCGTATTTGGGTTAATGGAGATTTTAGGGCTATGAATGGAAGAGGATTGAACAAGTGTTGAAAAGCAAGGATCTTGGATGCTAGGAGTTGTAATCTTTTTTTTTGTTTTTTTTTGTTTTTAACGGAACAATTAGAAAGATAACAGTTGGGCATTTCGCGAAAAAACAAAACAAAACTCAGAAATATCACATGAAATAAATAAAATTTTAAGGTACCTCACGAATTTCGTGTTACCTCAGGACTACCAGTCGAAAAAGAAAGATATTTTTTCCGTCCTTAGGGTATATGACCCTTTAAGGGGGATGGAATAGCATATTTGGACCGCAAATTATGCTTAACAGGCGCTTGACCCCCCTAGGTCACCATCCACAACGTGCGCGCCTCAGCCACCCGTTGCATCGGCATGAACAGATTCATTCAATCTATTTGATTCCCATGCTTCTACCTCCAGATCTAACTCACCCAAATTGAAATTCGGTTCATTCCGTCTTCGATCTGTTTGATTCCCATGCTTCCACATCCAGATCTAACTCACCAAAATTGAAATTCGATCTTGCTGAATCAAGGTCGAAATCCGCCATTGTCGGCGATCTGTCATCTGTTGAAGATTTCGCGAATCTGCGGGGGGGGGGGGGGAAGTGTAAAGATGGACGAGTATCCAGAAGAGTTGAGGACGCCTCCGGTGAGCTTGATAGCCTTGGTAGGTTTCCCAGAGATCCACCAGATGATATCGGCCCTCCTCTGCAGGCTCATCGGCTTAGCCGGAGATGGTCCTCGTGGTCAGCCATGGTGTGCTCCTACAAAGTGGTGATTGAGCACGAGGGTCAATCCAGTGAGTTATAAGTGGACCCCGATGAGAGAATCTTGTCAAAGGCATTGGAAAGCGGCATGGAAGTCCCCCATGATTGCAAGCTTAGAGTCTGCATGACTTGCCCAGCAAAGCTGATTAGTGGCAAGGTTGATCAGAGTGACGTAATGCTGAGTGATGACGTGGTTGAGCGCGGCTACGCGCTGCTGTGCGCCGCGTATCCAAGATCGGATTGCCACATCAGAGTCATCCCGAAGGAGGAGCTCATGTCTTTGCAACTAGTCACTGCTAATGACTGATTTTGTTCAATGTTTTTTTTGTAATTCTGTTTTTGTTCAACTTGTCTGCATTGCGATGGACCAATGGTGTGATTACTTCGTCCTTTCTTGCAATGTCTCATGCTGAATAACTCATACTTGATTCATGAATGCTTCAAATCTACAATCAAAAGGTTTGGACAAGTAAATCCGGGTAAGTTCGTAAATATAGTATAATGGGTTCAGAGATGTGGTTGATCAGAAATATTCAGCAACTTACCAAACAACTAGCATCTGTATGTCAAATATTCCAAACATGTTATTCCGAGCAGCCGCCCATCAACACCTTGGCGCTGCCTTATTTTACGAAGATCGTTGTCATGGAGAAGAAGCCCAAAGATTCCGCCGTTGTTGGACCGCCGACCGACATAATTAAGAGAGATTGGCTGATTAAGCACCGGACCAGGATACCTTCCATCGTCGCCGCTCTCTTCTTTTCCGTTCATGTCTCCGGTGGACCCACCGAGTGGCTTCAGCTATGTACTCATCTTGATCAGCTCAAGTACATCCTTCTCGTTCTCTCTGTGAAATTGGATGAACCAAAATGCCTTTGGGGACATATGTCCCTAAAGAGACACTTCAAGAAGCATATGGGGACAGTTGGAAACTCTCCCTAAAGAGACAATTTCCAACTGTCCCTATAGAGAAAGTATTGTTAAACAACTGTCTCTAAAAAAGACACTACTAAAATGCATTTGGGGACAATTGTCCCTAAAGAGGTACTTCAAGAAACATATGGGGACAGTTGGACCTAAAGAGACAATTTTCAACTGTCCCTAGAGAGAAAGTATTGTTAAACAATTGTCCCTAAAAAAAACACTTTCAAAATGGCTTTAGGGACAACTGTCCCTAAAAAAAGACACTTCCAAAACGGCTTTGGGGACAATTGTCCCTAAAGAGGCACTTCAAGAAGCATATGGGGACAATTTTCAAATGTCCCTAAAGAGACAATTTCCAACTGTCCCTAGAGAGAAAATATTGTTAAACAATTGTCCTTAAAAAAGACACATCCAAAATGCCTTTGGAGACAATTGTCCCGCGTGTTAGAACAATAGGGGGTCACGATATGGGGACAGTGAAAACATATACTATAGAATCGGGGACAGTTATAAAATGACAAAAACAATATGAGGACAGTTAGAAAATCTCACAACAATATGGGGACAATGAAGAAATATAATATAGAATCGGGGACAGTTACAAAAATCACTAACAAAATATAGGAACAGTTAAAAACTGAACAATAGAAGATGGAGACAATAAAAAAATATGAATAATAGGAGAAAAAATGACAAGGACATAAAATTTTAATGTCAGGGAGAATATTTCGTAGTAAGGAAGTGAGAGTTACAATATACTTATCATCAGATTTGACTAAATTATACATTTTAGATATATTTCTGAGGACTATAAAGTGCATATTGCCAGGTAATTACTAAAACTTTTTCTCTAACTTGCTATGTTGGAATGATTCTGAGTAGGAGACTGAATCCAATTAAATCAGAATGAGCACATATTGCCAGTTAAGCATAGGAGGTTAAATATCCATATGCTTAAGAACTATGCATAAGTCGTACATGCCGTCCTTGTGAGTTGGTCAACACATATTCCCTTAAGTTTGCAGCCATTCCAGCCTAAAATAAAAACATAAGTAAGAAACAATTGATGAAGTGCATGTTTTTTTCAAATGATGAATAGCCTAGTAAAAAACATATGCTCTTGATATTCAAGTGGCAGCAGGTTGTGCTTGGTTCCAGGACATTCATGATCAAATCATCATGTCCAAAAACATACCTGGATATAATCCTTTGACCGAGCAAGCATCTGCGCCGCATTGGCTGCTCCACCATGATCATATGCATTGGGATGAAAAACAGAGAGGCCCATGGGAAATAAGAACGAACAAAGCTGGTTTAGTATGAAAAGTGATATTCCACCAGGGCAAATTCTGAGATTTAGTCCAAGGACTTGAACAAAAGAAAATAATAAGAGATCAATTCACTAAAGTAGAGGATAAGAAGTATTTAATGCAAAAAAATCGACGGAAAATCTATTTAACAAAGGAACTCTCTTGCTCTGAATTTCTAAAGAGCTTCTTGAAAGGGAATTCGAATACCTGCAACGACAACATGAGTGAAACAGTTCTGCCTCGAGCCAAGCATTCGGACAGGGGGTCATACATGTAATTTCAGATAAAAGAGGCCCGTATAACATATTCGTGAGTAAATTAGGCCCTTTGGGCCCAATTTACTCCTAATTTTTTAGTGAACACGGTTTGGGCTTATCCATATAAATTTCCCGGGTCGGGCCGATTTTCGCCCTTCTACGCAGTTTTTCGGTCAAATCTCGAACGATAAGAACACGGCACCGAATCGCTTTAAAATTCCCCCTATCAATCATCGTTCTCTTCTCCAAATTCCCAAATTTTGATCTTCTAATTCTGGTGGAGGGAATAGAGAGAGTTATCAATTCAACCATGGCGGTGTCGAGTGATTTCTTCCAGGTCTTCGTCCGACTGCTGGATAACAAAACCATAACCCTACAATTCCCAATCCAACCCCCAATTACAGGCGAATTCATCAAGCAACAGATCCAATCCCTCGCCCAAATCCCTTCCCAATTCCAGAAGCTTACCCTAAATGGAAGATTTATTGACGACCAAACCCTTGTTTCCCCGAAACTCAACCATTCGACGATCCAACTCAACTTCTCGCTCCTCGGTGGTAAGGGAGGGTTCGGATCTCTTCTCCGTGGGGCAGCGACGAAGGCGGGGCAGAAGAAGACGAACAACTTCGACGCTTGTAGGGATATGAGCGGCCGCCGGCTGAGGCACGTGAACGCGGAGAAGAAGCTCGAGGAGTGGATGGCGGAGGAGGAGCAGAGGAAGCTGGAGAAGGTGGCGGAGGATTATCTAAAAAAGATGATGAAGGCCCAGAAGAAGAAAGGAGGCGGCGATGGTGCGGAGAAGTATGTTCAGAAGTATAGGGAGGATTCTGCGAAGTGTGTGCTGGAGGTGGAGAGGTCGGTTAGGGAGTCAGTGGGGGAGTTGTTGGTCGGGAAGAAGCGGAAATTGATGGAGAAACTGAAGGCAAAGGCTGGGAAGGAACAGATGGATGCCAAGAAGTTGAAGATTTGGTGAGTAGTTCTTACAAATTCTCTCTTTTTATTGTTATTTGTTGCTCTCAGAATTCGATGCTTTCGAGGCAAATTGTTGTTTTAAGAGTTCATAGTCAGTGTTTTGGTGAAAATCTGGCATATGAAACATGTATATTCCTCTTCTTGATATGTCAAGCATTGATTTAGTGGCTGGGTTCTGTTGAAACAAACCTTGCTTATTTGCAGTATATTAGCATATTTAGCTAGGATTAGGTTGTTTAGTCCAGAGTTTGGGAACCAGGTGAGTTAACATGTGTGGATTTTTTTGGTCCAAACATGTGTAGATTTCTCAAGGCATTCAAGCAATTGCCTAGGAAATGACATAGTTTTTAGCCTTTTAGGCACCTAGTCGGAGTTATGTGCAACCAAGCAAATAGCTTACTGTGACATTAATGTGTCACTCTTAATGAAAAATTAGTTATCTACCATTGTAGAATTATGATTTGTACTATTAATTTAACAACATAGAGCAGTTTTCTTCTTATGTAACGTGTGATAGAGCTTCGATACAATGTCAAGGGACTAGTAACATTTATTTTTGGCCTTAGCAAAAGTTAATATGCATGAAGGGTTTATACTTGATTGAATGTATTCTTGATAAAGTTTCTCGGGGTTCTTGACTGCCTTCAGATGTTTTCTTGAGTTTTGATGAGGTCTCCTTGAGTACTTGTATCCCTTGATAGTTCTTGTTCTTTGAAATTTCTCTCTTTATTCTTTGTGCTGTTTCTTTGATGGTCTCTTACATTTTGTTTATTAGGATGGGAAAGAGAACAATGGGTGAAAGTGACAGTGATGACACAGATGAGGATGAGAGTGACAAGGATGATGCTGAAAATGAGAGATCTGTTGTAATAGATAATGGAAACCATTCAGATTCAAGCAAGGAGCTTGAAGGTTATTCTGATGCAAATTCTGCCAAACTCTTGGATGTGGCCTGTCCTGGAGGTTCATCTGAGAGCGGCTCTGAAGAAGAAAAGGATTTGATTAATGGAGGAAGTTCTGAAGTAAGTGGTAGTCCAAGTGGAGGCAAAAAAGATGTTCAAGGAAATGGTTTAGCTGAACCATCATCAGATGGTGAAGATCACAGGATGGACAAAGTTGAAAAGATATCTGGTTGTCAAGATCAACAGATGCCTTGTTCAGTATCTGAAGTTGACAAGGAAGATTGCACTGAACCCTTTGTTTGTCAGCCTGCAAACAAGTCTGCTTCAGAAGAGCTTGTGGGGTCTGAGAGTGCACCTGCTATTGCTAATGGTAATGAAGCCACTGGCTGTATTTCTGCTGTTCTTGTGGAGACACCCAGTGTCCCTGAAGTGGAAGACCATCCGATAAATCTGGTTGATTTTTCCTCTGCAGCTGAGCTGGAGGTATGGTTATTTATTCATTTTTATCTACTTCTGTTTTGCATTTGCATAATCTTCTGCTTGGTTTTAAAAGGCGCGCCTTGGCGCCTCAGAAGATGCAGGCGCAGCGCACTACAAGAGGCGCGCGCCTCGCCGCCTTGCGTAGTGGAGGCTTCTTCTACCAATTTGCTAGGGTTGCGCCTCGGTGCGCCTTGCGCATTTTAAAACTAAGATCTTCTGTTCTTGGGGAACTTTTCTCTAAAAGCCTTCTTGCTTTTGCCGAGAATAGGATTCCTGCAATGCATATATGATGCTTTGTACATCAATCGGTTAGAACTAGAGCTGTTAATTCTGATATATGTTCTTGGATATATGGCAGGTTTTTGGATTGGAGAAGTTGAAAACTGAGCTACAAGCACGTGGATTGAAGTGCGGAGGAACTTTACAAGAGCGTGCTGCAAGGCTTTTCTTGCTGAAAACAACCCCAATCGAAAAGATTCCCAAAAAGCTGCTTGCTAAGAAATGAATTCATCTTTGATTACTGGAGTCAAGCCATGTACCAGTCCTGAATGAATCTGAGAACTTGCTCCATCAGGACTCCAAGTGCTAGACTTCTACTACTAGGGAAAAGGGGGAAATAAAAACAAACCTTGATGATTTGTTATGTTTATGTACTCATCACAGCCCCCCTTTAAAAGACCCCGTTTGCTAACAGCTGAACTGGTTTGGAGGAATGACAATTACTTTTGTTTCTAACATATTGACCTATTACTGTAACAGGAAGATGTTTACCTGAACTAAAAACAGGCTAAATGTGGTAGTCATCATTTATTACTATGTTCTGTTACCGTATTTTTTGGCTGAAAAGATCAACTATCCTGTTTCTATCTCGCTTTGTGTGGATTGCTCTATCTGATTGCATAATAAAGACTAATGTTACAAGGGAAACTGTACGTCTCTTTACATTTAACATGAAAAAGTCAGCATCCATCTATCATGCTGAAACTTGAGAAACTAAACACTGATAAATGATCATATAGAACTTGGAAGTTGAGCTGTGTCTTCAACTACTTTGATGTACAGGGGAAGGCATAGGCGACTTGCGACAAAGAGGGCAACTACCATTTATCCTGAGCCACTCATCAATGCAGTCAGCATGGAAGCTGTGCTGACACTCAGGTATGCACCTCAACGTCTCGTTTGGGTTGAAGTCTGATAAGCATATTGGGCATGTCTCCTTGTTTGGCCCGGGTACCCGCTTGCTCTCCCCGAGGACCACCTTGGCGTATGAGTCTATGGTGGCTTGGTCAAGCCCCTCGATGGTGGGCCCGGACTGTGGGTTCACAGCAGCCTGCGGGGCCCTACTGCGAGAATCCCTGCTGTCGATTGTGCATAGGAAGACGCCAACAGCAACTGAGCAGACCATGGCCGGGATGGTGATTGACAAGGCAACGATCTTGAAAACCTTGTCGTTGGTTGATCCCTGCTTTGAGCCACCTGAAATTAGTAACTAAATTCTCTTAATTTCGTATCATTGCCTTCTTTTCCAGATAATAAGTAATGGAAAATTGGAGTCTGCCCACGCTTTATTGGCGTATTAGAGCAATGGAAACAAGATTCATGTACTGCAGAAGAATAGGCAAGAAAACCATGCTTGTCCTAGGAGAAAGGGCATGGGGTGTAGTTATAAGGTAGGTTGTTACTTTGGTGTAATTTTATCTCTGTTTCACTTGCTAACATGTATGTTCTCATTTATAGCATCCGCCTTTTTTTCTATTTTCTTTCTATCTTTGTTATCCTCTACTAAAGTAATATGGCTCCGTAGCTTTTTTTATTTCTTTTGGTGAAAGTTCCATTACCCTTTTTTAATTCTATTCTCCAATTCTTTTTTCTCCAAGTTCTGGGTATTTTATAATATCTTCTAATTACCTGATTTATTCAAATCCAATCCAACATGTATTCCATTATTCATCAAACAAAACAGGCCTTTGAATAGTTCTTTGATGATGGGCGACAAACAATTAAGCCTGTAAGAAAGCAATTAGAACTCTATGAATCAGATGTTCAGTTGCATAAACTGCTCTATGCTCAAGTTTTCTAGCAAGGGCTGTCATTTTCTGAACCTGAAAATTACCAAGACCAGTAACTTGCAGCACAATCTGTTTTCCATTATCATGTCCAACAACTAACTATTCTGTTGGGGACACATTCTCTATTGCTCCTCACGTCTTATCCTTTGAAAGCTCTGGAAAATCTAAGAAAATTCAACATAGAAGAAAGTAGAAGATCAAGGAAGAAGGTATGTTCTTACCTTTAGCAGGATCAAAGTAACAGACAATCTGCTTCTGATGATCCAACCCACAAATCCCACCATTTCCTTCACAATCCTGACACAGTGGCAGATCCCATCTGAGCTCAAGAACGTCGGCCATCAAGGAGCCTGACGAGGGCGGGGCCATCAAAGGATCCATCTTCTGGCACCTTCTAGACACCACTGAACTGACAAAGGTGCCATTGAGAAAGGCCAGAACCGACCTCGACGAGTTCCCAAGGCAGGCTATGGTGGGATGACCCAGGCTTTCAAACTGCTTTGGGCAGTTGAAGAGGACGTAGTTGGATGAGAGGTGAGCCAGGAAAGGGGAGCCTGAGAGGTTGAATCCTATAAGCCTATTTGGAAGGCAATTCCCGGGATCATACACTCGTATCCTTTGTGAGGTGTAGTCGATTTGGCGCACTAGGAAGTCGCCTGATCCGGGGAGGGAGAGGATTGTCTGGTTATCAGGTGAGTTGCAGGCTAGATTGAAGCCTGGAGAGCCACAGCCTGACGGGTTTTCGTCTAGGCGGAAAGGGAAGCGTATCGTCTGGTTTCCGCAGGTGTAGGAGCAGTTGGTGCCTGCAGAGATGGTGGGGAGGAACAAGTGTAGGAGGAGGAGGAAACTGGGGAGTTTTGGGATACCCATTTGTGCTACAAGGAGAAGAGGAATGTTAGATGGTTTCTAAGTCAGACTTAGCAAGGACAATTTGATAGTATTTATGTGTGTAAGATAAGAGAAAACTTGTCAATTAAAATAACAAAGTCAAAATGAGAAAGAAGAGGGGAAAAGGCTTTGAGGGTAGTGGAGGGTAAGCTATTATGTCATGATGCCAATGTAGTTGTGCATACAATTAGAATTTTGGTGGTCAACCATTTTTAAACTCGGATCTAAGAGCTGATTGTGTTTTTGAACAGCACTCCACATAATAATTACATGGTTAGTCCCTAACCTTTTACACTTTTTCTAAATTGATCTCTAACCTTCATACGTTAATGCATCATCGATCTCTTCGTCAATATTGTCGTGAAAATTAGGGGTGAGCGTACGTTAACAATTAACCAATATACTTTTGAACCTTTTTTTCAATATTGTACCTATATTGTCTAGTCTAGTTAATTGGACATTGGTTAACAAAGATCTTGGTACGGTTAATTGAAGTAGAAACTATATTGACAAAAAGGGGAAATTATTTATTCTAAAAGATAGTTTTCTATCATTCTTTTGTTATCTTGGCTATCCAATTAACAGTGTACAAATTTCGGTTAACCGACGTCCAATTAACTGGACTAAATGGTATGTTTATGATGTTGAAGATTTAGTAGCAGAGTTATATTGGTTAATCGTCCACGCTCACCCCTAATTTTCACGACAATATTGTCGGATATGTACGAATGATGCATTAAAATTAAAAGAATAGGGATTGAAATAGAATCAATGAAATGTTAGGGACCAACGATGCATCATTATTAAGAGGCTAGGGACTGAAATAGAATAAATAACATGTAAAGGTTTGTGACTGGAAGGCAATCTACGATGGTTATCGTCATAACATCAGCTCTTATGCATGGAACTCTTGCATTTGGGGTAAGCTCATTACCCCTCAAATTCCCTTCATGTGTTGGATGGCAATTCAGGGAGGACTTCCCACCAAGAGCAAGCTGAAAACCATGGGGATTCTACAAGATGATCTTTGCCCCCTATGCAACCTGGCCTCTGAAACAGTTGATCATCTGTGGTTCCAATGCCAATTTACCAAGGAAGTTATGCAACGTGTTCTCCATTGGGGGGAAATTGCAAGAAGGCACCGAAGCATCCAGGAGTGGACAAATACAATGAACAACATTAGAAGGAAGGGAAGTATGAGAACTGCATTTTGGCTTTGCTGCTACTCTGCCATCATTTATTACACTTGGAGATGTAGGAACCTACTGATTTTTAAGAGCAAACATGTCAACACCAATGAATGTTACATGATGATTGTTAAACATGTTAGAAATTGTGCTACTTCTAGATGGAGTAAGTACAATAGAGAAGCTAGATCTTGTTTGGAGAGAGTGGGGATTAGGACTATTCCTTGTAACACCTAGGTCCTCCTAGGATTTTGTAAGTTTTGCTACTTACCATTGAATGAAATTTCTTACCTTTCATTCAAAAAAAGAAATAGAATAAATGAAAGGTTAGGGACCAATTTTAGAAAAAGTGTGAAAGGTTATGGACTAACCATGTAGTTTATCCATAAACAATTAGATAATAATTTTCATTTTTGTCTCCAACCTTTTACTTTTATTTTATTCGAATCCCCGATTTTCTTTTTTGGAATTAATTTTTTTGTTTGTTGTGGTAGCATAAATCTGTACCGCAATAAATTGATGATGACGACGACGACGAGAACCCGCAACTCCGGTGAACGTCGATCCTTCACATAATCATTCCGGTGCCCTGTGAACATAGAGAAAGGCTAAAGGCGGGATTTTGTCCCCCGTTTCACTCCGACGCTCAAGTCAGATCTACCCAATTGTCAATGGGGATAGAGGCTAGGGTTTCATGTAGAGAGAATTCAATGGGGATGAGAAGCTAGGTCTCGTTTTAGGATCTTATATACCTTGTCATCTTAATGAATTTTTTAATAGGCCCATTACATTAAGCATTATCAACTAAATATATAAGATAAATAAATAAAAATAAAGTGACTTATTTTTTACCTCCACAAATGTCCCTCGGATTTCTTAAGCACCAATCATGGATGATGAAACTAATTATTGTTATATTTCATTCGGCTAAGATATAACCTATCATTACTTTGCATATTGACTTGCACACTCCGGAGTTGCGGTTAGGGGTTAGAACTAAAAGCTAGGGGTTAAAACTAAACACAAGAAACTGATCTAGAGGCAAAATGAAAGATAGAAAAAGGTTAGGACTAAAATGAAACATAGGCCAAATATTAAGGTAAAAATGCAAATTACGCTATACAATTAACACCGATTTGCATATATACCCCAAATGCATTAGTGATTTGCACAAATATCACTTTGACTTTTTTTTTGCATATATACACCATTTGGGGTATTTTTGCAAAATATTAAATTGTTTCTTTTAATTCAAAAATTAAGTAAAAACAAGAAAAAGCATGAAAAGAACAAGGAAACAAAAAGCCCAAAATAGTAAAATAATATTTTTTGCAATTTCCCTCTAAAACCCCAAAATATTTCCCGCCCCCTTCTTCATCTCTCCCGCCCACTTCCCGCCCATCCCGGCTTCATCCATCTCGCCGGCCGGTACATGAACAGTTGAAAGTGAAAGATGCAAACCCATCCTCCCTCCCCTCCCTCTCCCTTCCATTCTGCACACGTCCTTGTAACTGTTAAACAAGATGCGATGAACTGGTAGGTAGTTATATTCACAATTTTTTTTTTCCATGGCGAACTGTGCTAGAGTTTAAAAGGAATGGCGATGTATCTCCATGGCGATGTAAACAGGAATGGCGATGTATCTCCATGGTGAACTGTGCAACTGTTAAAAAAGAATGGCGATGGGCGAGAGAAGGGTTGAACCTCAGCATATGAACCCGAAGAATTGTTGAACTCAGCAGATTGTTTCAGAAGCAGTTTTCCAGGTTAGGGGTAGGGCTAAATTATGTAAAAGCAAATATTCAGAAGGGAGCAAATGTAAAACCCAGGTGAAGAGATGAAGTGGTAATTTTCTGAAGTAAAGAAATGATTTTAGTCTGGATGAACTGGTAGTTATATTGACAAGGTTTTTTTCCTGCTATAATAGACAGATCTTGTCGGACTTAGTAAAACAATTGTCATACTTAGTAATAAAAATGTCATAACTACACCGTTTAAATTGGATATATGTCATACCAAATATCACAGAATAATGTCATAGTTAATAACTAAAAGTTTTTAGTCATTAGACTATATTACATGCTTGTCTATTGCCTAATTTGGGTAGGACGTGTGACATCTGGCTGAATAGTTGTTCTCAGAAGCTAGATAGTTCATCTAAATACAAGATGTCTTAATTAGATCTCCCGTTCCTGATGCTCTGCTTCTTTGACAATTTTACTTTACATAGATATTAATTGCACTTCATCTCACCAATCTACTTTAAAGATATCTTAATTAGAAAATGTCCAATTATTGAGTATTTTTAGGTACAGAGGAGGCACTTGTAGTGCTGGTGATTTCCAAAGCGTGACATTTTATATTGTTATTGTGACATACTATTTATATTATTTTCACAGTGTAATAATGTATGATTGACAAATGTGACCGTATTCAGACTGATTTACTTCGCAGAGATCTTACTTTATGGAGATAGTAATGGCACTTCATCTACCCCATCTCATTGGAGTGTGTGTTGTTTGACTATCCTAATTGTACATACTTCCAGTCATACTCTCTCGTTGTGTCACTTCATCTTACCCATCTCTTTCTACTCTTCATCTATTTCCTCTCCTTAGAGAAGCTCGTGTGGTTGTGTTCTTTTCATGTGGACTCACAATTTCTATTGGATTTTAATTGAGTGGCAAATAGGTATGGACGATGAATACTCCACCATTGGAGACAAGGGAGAGGTTGGCTTCATCGATGTTCCTTCAGTCACAACATCATCGGCAACTGAGGAGGGTCCTGTCATGGTGTATGTGCCGTTTCCATTTGCTGGAGGAAAGCCTCAATCGGTTCCTGTGAACGAGGTTGCCGTGGCGTCATTCACCATAGAAAACACCATAGATGAATATATTTTACTTTGGGGTGTGAAGATTTATGCTTCAAATCCTGAAGATTCATTTGTGTTGTCATTGATGAAACCTCCATCTGGCCAGCCAGATGACATACCCAAGGAAGATTTTGTCCCTTGTTTTGATATGGAGGAACGAAATTTGAACCCACATGATAGCTTGACTATATGGATGTCTTGTGTGCCCAAGGAGATTGGCCTTTTCACATCTATACTGCATATCCAAACTGATCAGGGGATTATTGAACGACTTGTCTTCCTCTTGGCTGAAGATGAGGTATCCAAAGCTTTGGCACCTCAGAGACCATATAACATACCAACACAGATCAGGAAAGTGATAGAGTTTGAGGAAATCCCTGAAGTGGTCTTACAAGGCTTAACAGAGGAAAATTATGTGTCGTATTTCAATGAGTTGTTAGGGATGGAAGAACTTCTGATTATGGTAAGTGTTATGTTTTCTATGTATGGGGGTTGGGGGACTGAGGGGATAGCTAAATGGCATCGTTCTGTCGTAGTACCAAGTTGTTGATTTTTTTTTTATATATTTGTTTACAGGAGTATGTCAAAGCTTATAATATGAAGTTTGTTACTTTGAGACAAAGGTATAATGTCAGGCTTATAGCACTTAAAGTGCCAGGAGTAGGTGAAAGAAGGCCCTCAGTTGTCAGTGGAGATGTGGTGAATGTTTATGGAGAATATTCTGTCCATCAGGTATGTTAATAATGTTAGGTATCTTATGTTTTTTGTCAAAGTGTAATATACTATTGTCGGTATGAATTATGAAATTGCGAGAATTATCATTGTCAATGTTATGTTCTCATGTTGAACTTGCTAATTTTCTTTGAACAAGGCTTGATCGACCGTGTTGAGGCTGATGAATTATTATTGCAATTTAATGATGAATTTTACCAAAGGCATATAGATAGCATTGCGTATGAAATCTGTTTTGTGTTCAACAGGGCAAATTTCCGTAAGCTTCATGAAGCCATTCTATTTGCAGAGGCATTACATGAAAACTTCCTCTTTCCCCATGAGTATCAGTCAAAACGGAGGATTACAACCAACAATTTTGTGCCTATCTCACTTCATCTTGATGAGGACCAAAAAAATGTCGTTCGCTTAATTTTAGGCTGCAGAGGAGGAGCTCCTTATGTGATTTATGGACCCCCGGGAACAGGAAAGACAAAAACACTGGTGGAGGTGATCCTACAACTCTATACAACTAGACGTGATTCTCATATACTGGTATGTGCTTATTCAAATTGCGCGGCAGATCACGTATTAGAGAAAATCCTTGGTGAGTGTCCTTCACTTAGGGAGGAAGATATTTATAGGTTGAATGCCACACATCGTCCCTTACAAAAAATAAACGCTTCATTGTTGAGGTTCTGCACCTACAGTGCTGGTTTCTTCACTTGCCCTTCTCGAGATGCACTCCGCATGTACAAGATAATAATAACGAGATACACGAGTGCATCTTACCTCTATCATGCTGAAAGGGTTAACCGTGGCCACTTCTCCCACATCATCTTAGATGATGCAAGCCAAGTTTCAGAGCCAGAGACAATGATCCCCATATCAACCCTCATAGAAGAAAACACATTTATTGTTCTTTGTGGTGATCCCAAACAACTTGGGCTTGATATTTATTCAAAGCAAGCTGAGGCTTATGGTTTGAGAAGATCTTTTCTAGAGAGGTTGTTGGACTTTGAAGTTTACAGATCAGGGGATCGTAATTATGTCACAATATTATTGAACAATTACCGGAGCCACCCTGCTATTGTCAATGTTCCTTCAAGACTATTTTATAGTGGAGCATTGAGGCCATATCGAGAAGATAGTAATACATGTTTCTTACCTTGGGCTGATATGCTTCCCAATAGGAACTTCCCTTTCATGTTCTGTGGCATCCAAGGCTTTGATGAGAGGGAAAAGGGCAGCCCATCATGGTTTAATAGGATTGAAGCTAGCAAGGTGGTTGAGCTCGTACATAGGCTGATAAGAAGGAATGTGCCTGAGCAAGACATCGGGATTATTACCCCTTTCCCACAACAAGTACTAAAGATAAGGAAGGCTCTCGTGTCTCTACGTATGAGGGATATTGAGATTGGCGGGGTTGAGCAGTTTCTAGGTGAAGAAAAGGAAGTGATCATCCTGTCAACCGTCAAATCGACCGCTAACCACGATGAATATGATAGGACTTTCCGCATGGGATATATGAGCAACCCGAAGAGGTTAAATTTTGCCCTGACTCGTGCCCGATCATTGCTTATTATAGTTGGAAACCCTTATATTTTAGAAAAAGGTAATTCCCGGTAAAAAAATCCTAAGAGTTGGTCATTGTTGTTGGTCATTGACAGGATTAACAAGGTTGATTAACTACCATGTTTTTGGTCTTTGACAGGATTGGAACTGGCAAGAAATCCTAAAGGATTGTGTTTTAAATAGCGCCTATGAAGGCTGTGCATTCTTCGTGCATGAGGAGGTTGTGAGTAGGTAGTTGTGATTCTAGTAATGTAATGATAGCATCCAGTTGACAACTATCCTTTTTGTAGACATGTAATGGTAGCCCACGCTACAATATTGTAGGAATATAATGATAGTATCCAGTTGACAACTATTCTAGTAAGGTAATTGTCGGTGTGTGTAGTGTCGACATTAATATTTTGGCAATCTGACATGTAGAATCAACCATGCTTTCTAAAACTATTCGAAAATAAAATTCATCCTCTTACATAAAAAACCAAAGTCATGAGGTACATACTTCATAGTCAATTCATCCTCAACCATGCCTACATGCTCGATTACAAATGCTGAAAGCACTAATCCCTAGAATCACACCAGCACCAAACGCAGAAATAGGAACTATTACATGATTTCTGAAGTTTGCCTAGGAGTGTAGTGCCTTGTTTTCAGCTTCAAGTTCTGCCATCCTTGCATTTAGTCGCCAAATTGCATGATCGAATTGCATCTCAGTTGTATTGAGTTCCATGATTCTCTGTCCAAGTTCATGTATCTCAGTACGTAGGCGTGTGATTATTTCACCCAACATGTTGGAACGTGGGCTATTCGTTAGCAACATGTCTAACTCTTCTTGCAACTTCTCCTCTAATTGAGAAGGTGTAGGAGATGAAGGTGGATGTTCATATTTGCAGGGGTTCCCGCTTTGATAACTTGAGGTGTCGCTGGATGACATTGTACTCGAGTACTGCAGAAACAAAGAAAGATTTCCAGCAAACAAGAAGTGATACGTGCTTGCTTACTGATCCAGTGTGAAAACCACACAATAAACAAAGAGGATTACCTTCAAGTTCGGCGCAGAGAGGGTTTAGGGATTGTTGAGGCAAAATGAGAAGGAATGGTCGGCGGTCCCCGCTGAGGTTTATTTAGCTTTTTTTGTTCAATATTGCTTCATAACTATTCACCTGATATGACCTCTGAAAATGTAGTACACACTTAGAGAAAAAACCTCTGTTTTCCCTCTAAAATTTCCCTCCAATTTCTACCCCTTTACCCACGTGTTAGGGATTGTTATCCAAGCATAACCCAACCTGTAAACCTGCACAAAACTTCCGTAACACCCCAAGACCTTAAACCCACAAAGCTTCAAAATAGATTGTGCAGCGTCTTCAATGTCTTTGGAATAGAAGAAGTTTAATAATCGGTGAGTTCTGACTTTCACGTTCTTATTCCTATTCTTCTTTACAGTAAAATCTTTTGTGGTCTTGCTTACCCTTTAATGTCGGTGTTAGGGCATTATCATTCGGGGGTCCCCGTTTGGCCCTAATAAACTATTGAACTTGTGTTTGCTTTTTCTTCGTGTAACAAGTTCAACATCATACTACTTGACTATGAAAACAGGTGGTGAATGGACATGTAAGGGAAACAAGTGGGTTTTTGATGGGATCACAACGACAACATGACTTCTTTTGTATGCAGATATGAATTACTCAAATCTCAGGAAAAAGTTAGCTGAGAAGATTAAATGCATTGACGAGATAGATGAAATGGAGATAAAATATCTGTCACCGTGGAAACCACTGGCACAACCAATCGATGTCAAAGATGACGAGGACCTTGGTGCGTTGAAGTTTTTGAACGCACACTCGCACGATAACATTTGGCCTATCGAGTTTTATGCGAGTATGAAAAAGAAGGGAAACAAAGAGCCAAAGGTTATGGTAGGTTGCCATCCAAGTAGAAGTGATGAAGAGGACATAACAGCGTGTCTGACTCCGCCACCGTTAACACAAACTCAAGAGGCAGAGCCCGAGGCTGTGGTAGGTCGCCATCCTGTCACTGATCGTACCAAATCCGACAAGAGCAATATGGTAAGCGATAATTATCCCACTGAAGCTTTACGGGATATCGTTGATTGTGACATGTATGAACTTAAACCAAAAATTTGTCGTGTAAACAATGGGGAAGTACAAATAGTTGACTTGGTGAGCCAATCTGAGGCAGAATCGGAAACTGATGGGAGTGATTATGGGGAAGACGTTGGGCGAGATTTTGATTGGGATGACCTTGAGGATGAGTTTGAGGATGATGTTAAGGAGTATGTTGAACAAGGGACATTGTTGGATGACACTAATGAAGTCGAAAACTTATTCATAGACATTGATGATGAAGTTCTACAACAGATTAAAGCCGAGTACTATCATAGCAAACGGTTGTGTAAAAGGCAATTGGATGAGCCAATGGAGGATAATGGGGTGAGCGGCAATAATTTGGAAATAAAAGTTGGAGAGCATTTCAATTGCAAGAAGGATCTTAAGGATCATTTATCCTTGATGGCATTACAGAGGCGCTTCCAGATGCACGTCCATAAGTCTGATAAGAAGTTATATGTGGTAAGGTGCATTGATCCTAGTTGCACATTTTTTTTGTCGTGGGACCGCTCTTGGCAGCACAGGATTGTTTCAAGTAAGGAAGTATTGTGGACAACATACATGTGGCATGAAGCTAAAGCATAATTACCACAGACATGCAAGTTCAAGCGTAATTGCTGACCATATTATGTCAAGGTAAGTAAACAATCCTGTCAGTACGATCATATATGAGCATGTATATGAACTAACCTTAGCATGTTACATATACAATCCTGTTACAGATTTAACACAGCCGGTACATGTCCCGGACCTCGTGCTGCCGAAATTCAAGACAGCATGAAGAAAATGGGAGTGACAGTTGGTTACGACAAGGCAAACAAAGCACGTTTAACCGCCATTGACAGGATAAGAGGCACAGCTGAAGAAAGCTACAATAGGATTCATGGATACATGTACATGCTCGAAAGGATGAATACAGGGACAGTCACACATGTTGAAGTAGACTCTAATCGTCGATTCAAGTATTGTTTCATCAGCTTGGGTGCTTGGCGCAATGGAATGCAGTTTTTAAGAAAGGTATATTTCCATCTTGTCACGTTCCCCGATTCTATTGTCAAATCGATACATGACATTGTAGAGCTGATTGAAAACTACTGCAGATCATAACTGTGGATGGTACCCATCTAGGATCAAAGTACAGAGGCACACTTCTAGTTGCAGTGGCACAAGATGAAACAGACAAATATATCCAGTGGCTTTTGCTGTTGTTGACAGCGAGAATGATAGTTCATGGTCGTATTTCTTCCGACACCTACGCTCTGTTGTTGCCGACGATCATGACCTCGTATTTGTGTCTGACCGTCATGGAAGTATATACAAAGGTTTAAGAGAGCGCTATATCTTCGCAAAGCATGGTTGTTGCACACTTCACCTATGGGGTAACGTGAAGACGAGGTTTAAAAGAAATGACTTGTGGATTCTGTACCAAAAGGCAAATCAAGCGTACACCAAACAGGACTTTAATCGTGAATTTGCAAGACTTTGCAACCAGTCTCCTACAGTCGGTACGTACCTCAGGGGTGTTGGATTTGAAGCGTGGACAAGGTCGCATATGCCCGCAAACAGATTCAACATTATGACGTCCAACAACACAAAATCTGTGAATAGTCGCTTATTGGGCCCGCGTCTAATGTCGTTGATTGGGTTGCTTGATGGTATACTGAATGTCATGAGTAATTGGTTTTGTGACAGGCGATTTAAGGGAGAGGGACATGTGGATATTCTGACCCCGACAGTTTGTACTGAGCTAGAAGGTAATTATTTGAAATCGTTGACAATGGTTGTGAGTAGGCTAAATCAATATGAGTTTCAAGTGCATGCCAATGGAACTACACTCTTGGTAAATCTGCATGCTCGAACCTACTACTGCAACGTCTTCCAAGTTGACCAAATTCCCTGTGCGCATGCTATAGCGGCTGCGAAGGATTGTGGTGTGGATCCTGTCACTCTTGTTCATCCCTTCTTTACTGCTGAAATGTGGAAGGAAGTGTACAAGGAAACTATATATCCGGTTTCTGCATTTGAGCGTTGGGAAGTTCCTGACATGGTCTTGAACAGGGCATGCTTGCCCCCGGTTGTTAGGAGGAAATCCGGAAGACCAAGGAAGAAAAGGATCCCGTCACGGGGAGAATACAGGGGCCCGAGGAGAAGGTGTGGAAGTTGTGGTGCTATCGGCCATAACTCACGAAACTGTCCTAACCCCTCAGCCGGCCCATGATGCCGTTAATTGTGTTACTATTTTGTTAATATGTGTAGTAAGAGTTCCACATGGATGAAGGATCTCTTACCACTCATATTACTTTTCGTATAAATGGTATGTATTTTGTTAATATGCATCCGTATTTTAATGTAATATTATCCTGTCATCGTTATATATATAACCCGACATTGTCAATATTGACTACTTTTGGTAATATTTATATGAAAGAACTTTCACTCCATTCTGTACCTAACACTTCTTCCCACTTATTATTCTTCCATATTTATCATGACTTCAAATGACCAACAGACCGACATGAGTGGTATCTGAATAATACACAGGAAAAACAGAATTACATAATAAGATATTACCATAAAATACTATATTATATAAAACAGAATTACATAATATGACATTATCATCTTCCTACTTGACATAACATATTAATTCATGCGACATTACCGTAACATACCATAACATACTATACCATAACCTACTGACTATATATAGTCACTATATGACATTATCCTTCTCCTACTTGACATACCTATCATAAAACAACAGACTTCATAACCTTGATTACTTCATCAGATACTAAATATGTGCGGAGAAGACAGATGATTCTGGGCCGTCGCGCTACAGAAGTTCATCAACAACATCTCCAGTGACGACATATATGTTTATGAAGGCAACGGATCTACCTTGGGCGGCAAGGGCGACGGCGTCTCCGCGGCGCTGTAAGGCCCTCAAGGTACGAGGCCCGCCATGGGGGGGCACAACTTCGAAGAAGTAAGCGGCATCCTGTTCGTAATCGTTAAAACGAAACAGTTGGTTGAGCAACCAATGGATATCCTGTACCATATCAGCCGAGGGCCTCCAGTTTTGGGTCCTCCCGCCTTGGTAGACATGGCTTGAAATCCTGGCATTTTGTCCCCTTGAAGGGATGAGTCTCCCACCGGTATGGACAGTTGTGTAAACCATGTGATCGTTAAGGCCCCATTCATAGTCGTTAGGCTCATAAGCCATGGAAACAAACGAAACAAGAGAAAGGAAATTAGAGTTTTTAAGGTGAGAAAGTGGAAGAAGTTTTGGAGCGGATTGTGGATGAGGAAATATGGTTTCGTATGAGGGGGTATATAAAGAGGTTTTTGGATTGGTGGCGGTTAGGGTTACATTTATGAGGGTGCTTAATTTAATTAATTGGGTTAATATCCTGTCACTGATTGACGGAAGTTGATGGGCAGTTAATGATAACTTCATGATGGTTGACTATTTTTTTATTGTCAGTCAATGGCGTTGGGGGGCAGTTAATGATAATTTCATGACGGTTGACAAGATTGACAGGATACAGAAACAGTTGGTATGCAATCTAAACAAGTTGAAGTTGTCATAACATTGTATGTAATCCAAATATCCAATCCAAATATCCAAATAACATTGCATGTAATCTAAATGATGCACTTCGTTAGGCTCGACCTCCAGACCCCGTCAAACACGTTGTGAGCCATGTCGCTCCTGAAGCCGTCAATAAATTTGTCTGCCATAACGTCCAGATTTTTCCAACCAGCACTTAGCAACTCCATGTGTTTCAGAGTGTATATCCCACAGTCATGACTACGAACACAACATGCACTTTGTTACTCAGATGAAGTATGTAATAAAATTCGTAAGGGGATTCATATTTCGACTTACCCACGCTTGTTCTGCTTCAGTCCTTGAATTCTCTCAAATTTAATCTCTTTAGTACCCCGATGTTCAAATCTCTTGCCAAGTGGGGGGTACTGTGTCATGAAGTGAGGAAGAAACCGACAAATCGCATGCACGCAGTTCTCTATGGCCAAGTCAGGGTTCAAAGCCACATTACAATCATATACATTTGCCTGCCATTGCTGCAAATCGATCTCAACAGCCACCCAATGGTTGTTATCGATGTTGAGGGGGAAGTAAATGAAGTCCAGATCATCCCAACTGGACCCATAAGTCTTAGGCCGATCTCCCCTAAAGTATGCGAGTGCACGTTCAGATGGAGGTGGAACAATGCAGTCATTTTTCATATAGTATTTCAATGCATCCGTATAATCAGCAGTCCAGAAAACGTCCAATATTGTGGCCTTGCTTTTAACTTCGGACTCCAAAAATGCCTTACGGATATAACCACAAACTTCATCGATATGCTTCAAAAAAATATAATTCGTCCTGTCAGGCATTGCAATAAATCCCAACAGTAAACTATGTTGACATCATACTTAAATAGCTTACACCATTTTCCAGCCAAGCTTTTGGTTC
The DNA here is from genome assembly GCA_027886185.1 of Rheum nobile. Lineage (NCBI taxonomy): Eukaryota > Viridiplantae > Streptophyta > Magnoliopsida > Caryophyllales > Polygonaceae > Rheum > Rheum nobile. Next base: position 840,274 of record WOAB01000652.1, on the reverse strand, counting down.
CAGTATTAGACCAATCCACTTCTTGCCCATCTCTTCACCACACAGTCCAACTATTGGCTTAGAGCTGAAAAACAAAGAAGGCGTAATTCAATCCATGAAAGATAGTTGAACATTATTGTTAAATCCGTGGGATACTAACCTTTCATCATTCATCCATTCCAGCAAAGCAGTCATCTCCCTCACTTGTGGATTCTTGGTTATCTTCTTCACAATTTTCCCCTTTGTCTCATCTGTGTAAGGTGTTTTTTTTTTGGCGGATGGCTTCACCATACGACTAGGAAGAAACCTCGTCAGTTGGAGATGCTGCTCTCGTTTATTTTTGGGTTTCGCCTACTTGGATGAAGCAACCACAGCGGCTAGCACTGAAAGAGGTTCCTCTCTTTCCTCTACCTCAGCTTGGGTAGCCTACGGTGCTCTTTTAATGTCGTTAGTAAAATCCTGCTCCTGGTCCTTTTCCCCAACGCCAGCATTTTCATTTATGTCTTTGACAAGGGCCATAACACCATACGCACCCTCAACATCATTGTTAGCCTCAATGGAATTATCAAAATCCTGCAATCATAATAACCATGTCATGCATGCGTACAAATCCTGTCACCATGCCTTTTCTTGTAAAACATAAAAACTCACAGACTATAAACTATAAATTTTGTCACTTCGTACAAACAATAATGTCATAGTAGGGATGAGAAATTGATAATTTTCATACCTCTTTTCCTTCAGCCTGTACCTTCTCCACCGCAGCCTCCTGAACCTCAGCCTCTACCTTCTCCAACGCAGCCTTCTCCTCCGCAGCCTCCTTAACTTCCTCACCATCAGTCTCATTATCGTTATCAGAAACTTCCTCCTCCGTAGCCTCCTTAACTTCCTCACCATCAGTCTCATTATCCTCATCAGAAGCTTCCTCCTCATCAGAAACATCTACCTTGTCATCCTCCTTAGGTTTGTCACCACCCTGCCGAAGTTCTTCATTGTCATTAGCCTCATCACCATCACCAGATTCATCATCATCATCATCATCATCATCATCATCATCATCATCATCATCATCATTATCATCATCATCACCATCACCAGATTCATCATCATCATCATCATCATCATCATCATCATCATCATCATCATCATCATCATCATCATCATCATCATCATCATCATCATCATCATCATCATCATCATCATCATCATCATCATCATCATCATCATCATCATCATCATCATCATCATCATCACCATCATCATCACCATCATCATCACCATCATCATCATCATCACCATCATCATCATCATCATCATCACTCTCAACCTCATCACTCTCAGATAAAACACCTTCAACTTTCTTATCATCCACCTCATCATCCTTATAAACTTCCTCCTCTTCCTCATCAGACTCACCATAGGATTCATCCTCATCCGAATAATTCTTTGATCTCCCAGTACTCTTGAGCTTACGCACCTCCTCCTCCTTTGATACCCTCTTTTCCAGCATTCTCATCCTGTCAAGCACTCCTTTTTCCAACCTCTTCATCATTCTGAACATCTGACTTATCACCTCTGATGACTGCACAGATGCATTACTCGAGCTCGTTCCATCTTTTCCTTGCTTCCCCTTCCCCTTCTTTTTCAAACCCTTCATTGCTTCCTTCACAATTTTGTCAAAATGCGGGTCATCCAATTCAACAACATAGTAGCAGTCGGACAGCTCATCCTCATCGGGAATAAGAATGGGCTTAACCACATGTGTAGGATCAGCCAAAGACAACTCCAACACTCCATGTTCAGGGGCGTCATCTGAAAACCAACGAAGACCTCGAGGCATTGCAGATTCACTCAATTTTGATGCAAATTGGAGACCAAATGTTGGCCCAGCTTCCCATACCCATATCTATAATAACAAGCGGTTTGAGAATTAGCAAATTAAGATACATTATTTCATTTTATCCTGTCACCCTATAATTTAGATCAGGTCACCCTAAAACAATCTGGAATGCAATTAAAAGTATGTTGGAAAACTACTATGTAGTGTCAATCAAACAAGAAAAACTTCGGGCATATTCACCACGATCCTGTCACCCAATACTCAAATATCCTATCATAGTATAGCATAAAGTATACTACTATGCTGCAAATAAAACACATTCAGTAATTAATATTTCAACCATTACAAATTTAGATCAGGTCACCCTAAAACAATCTGGAATGCAATTAATAGTATGTTGGAAAACTACTATGTAGTGTCAATCAAACAAGAAAAACTTCCTGCATATTCACCACGATCTTGTCACCCAGTACTGAAATATCCTGTCATAGTATAGCATAAAGTATACTACTATGCTGCAAATAAAACTACCATGGAATTCTTGGTGTGTCGGAGAATAGCTTTACCTTCTCTACTGTTTGCATCCTTTTGGCCAATGCTGTGGTCAATGACTTGTGAAGCTCTTCATAAGCAACCCTTCCCCATGGATAATCCCAAAAGTTATCCATATTCTCCAGCAGCCTAACATGCAGCGGCTTCACTAGCCTCTTCTTATCCCCTCCCAGCAACAGACCCTCAACTATCAACAACAGTGCCAATTTCATTTTGTAGTTGTCCAATTCACGATGTTCTTTAAATCTATTGTAAACATCTTGTATGGTCGTCTTAGGACCACCAGGACTACCAAAAAAACGCTCCATTACTAGCCCGTCTGCTTTAGTATCCACAAATGGAAGTTCCCCACAATTCAGTCCAGTTATGAGAGAGAACTCCTTAATCGAAAACCTCAACTCTTTCCCTGCCACCTCATACCAAGACTCCCACTTCTTTTTTGTTTCAAGTTGCTTAAATAGAACTGCATGCACTGTCTGTGAAGAAAATGATACATGCTGCAACATTTTCAAAACTTTTCCAAACGGGCCATCCAAAACCCGTTGCCAATCCACATGCGTCAACTTGTTTTCAATCTCACGAACAAATTGCACCCTACAGTTTATGTTAATTCTGCCGTAGAAAGGTGCACCTCTGAAATAACTATACCTAATCTGCAAGCCAAATGAAAATAACCATAAACACACGCAATCGAACCATTTCAGAAGCCTCTGACGACAGATGAAAAAACATAAAACCCTAAAAAAACACTCCTGATACAAAGTAAACCATTTCAGATGGGTGACAGGACAATTGAAAAATTACGCTAAGCCCTAAATAAATAAAAAATTAGACAACTTACATCCTCTTTAAAGATTAAGGGTTTATTCCCCTCTTCATCATTCGCTTTTGGCCTCGACCTGCCCTTCGCGGCTTTTTTCCCTATGGAACTGTTAGAAGTTTTTCCGCCTTTCGCCTGCACTACGCCTCTCTGCTTCTTCTTCTTTCGAACCTGGCTGTCGTCTTCTTTTCTCTTCCTTTTCTCTCCACTCTTCTTTGGGGTCGATTCTTTACGGTCTCTAAGCACTACCATTTTCTAGGGTTCTTTTGTAACGCGTTAATGGAGAAAGATGGAGGAGGGAGTAAGTAAGAAAATGTGGAGATGGACTTCAAGAGTAAGTAAGCATAAATCGAGAAAGATGGAGGAGTTGAAGAGTCGCCTTCTGGGGAAGAAGAAAATGTCTGATAACAATGATGGATGTTTGCAGAGTCGCATTCTTGGGAAGGAAAAAGAAGAAATGTGGAGGGAATTTTGGAAGGTAAACACGGAGGGGTTTTGGGAGAATTCGAACTTCGAAGAAAGGTAAATCGGTGTATGTCTTACGCTTTTTATTCTAAATTAAATATTATTAAAATGGTCAAATCGGTGAACAAATAATATTACAAAATAATTTTGTACCCTAAAACAACAGAAAAAAGGATATTTCCGACAATAGGAGTATACAATGTGACAAATAACATATGTGCAACACTGGCAATTACCCTAGATTTCCAAAACAACACTGACAGGAATTTTGAACAACACTGGCAGGAATTTTGAACAAGAAATGCAACAACCAATATTGCTACATTTCCAAAACAATCTCAACACAACTTATTGTCAACAATACAAGTCAATTCTAGCGAAAACCCCCCAACAAGGAATCATACAACACTAGCACTATCCCAACTACAGTGAAGCTTACATGAAAGTGAATAATATATCATCCACTAGTCAAACCAGCTCATATCGAATATACTATCGGCTATCCTTTTTCTGTACTCATCCACAAATTTGTCACCCACGTTCACGATGTTTTGACGTCCGAAACTTAGCATTTCTATGTACTTGATCGTGAAGACGCCACAATCGCCCCTGCACACAAGTAAAAAATGTAGTTGGTTTGCTGATATTATAACCAATTTCACACAAACAAATGAACAATTTATGTAAACAACTTACCCTCTCTTGTTTCTCTCCAATGTAGGAACACGAGTCACATTTAGGGGATTTCCCCGCCTATGTTCATAAATTGTTGCCAAAGGCTCATATTGTGCTATCATGACAGGAAGAATATATGTCAACTCTGCAAGGAGCCTATGGACTTCCGAAAATTTGAACAAATTGACGTCGGGATCGTATACAGTGACACACCATTTACTTAGTTGTATCTCCAGAGCTACCCAATGTTTGTCCTTGAAATTGAAGGGGAGGTATATACGATCCACATCCTTCCAATCCTTCCCATAAATTGCAGGCAGTTCCCCACATAGGTATCTCATCTTACCTCCATTAGCAACATAACTTTGCTTATCTGATAACCATCTATTCATTTCCTTGTCCAAATTACGCTGAAACCAGGTGTCCAATATTGCCACTGGTTTGTCACGCACGCGACACCCAAGATAATACATACATTCGTCCAAGTGCTACAAACCAAAAATATATGTCATACCACAAATTTGCTGCATGCCACGATAATTTATATAAAAAATGAAAGGAGCTTACATTAGATTTCAGCCACCCCTTTGGTTGCAACAATGGCTCAAAAAACTCCCTCTTTAGATATTCTCCAGTTGGAGAAACAATTTCCTCACTGCATCATAACATGGTTTAATTAACACCTCAAACATGCATTCATATCTTCAAGACAGGTTCATATAATCAAGACAGGAGGGACAACTTCCTAACCTTTCCTTTGAGTCTAACCAACACTGCAATTTATTCATGTTTGAAAATCCTTTGGGCGTTGAAACCTTGTATCGTTTGGGATTATCGGCTACTCTGGACAGTCCTCTCTTCCTGACAGGATTGTCCTTCAGTTCACCAGTTGTATCAATTGTTTTTGTTGAGCTATTTTTTCTTGTTGAGAGTCCAATTGATTCTTTGGTAGACTCTCTTTCCACCTCAGCTTGTTTTTGCGTCTGCAAATAAGTTTTTTCATAAATAACATGTTGGTGATCTGAGGGACCATCTTGTCAGGATGGTTTATTGATGCATACCTGAACTCCTCTTGTCCTCCCTATAAAAAACTGTATACGATCCCGACGTCAATTTGTTCAAATTTTCTTCCTGTATTGTTGACAATAAGTTGTGTTGAGATTGTTTACTTTGTATCAGGAGTGTTTTTTTAGGATTTTATGTTTTTTCATCTGTCGTCTGAGGCTTCTGAAATGGTTCGATTGCGTGTGTTTATGGTTATTTTCATTTGGCTTGCAGATTAGGTACAGTTATTTCAGAGGTGCACCTTTCTACGGCAGAATTAACATAAACTGTAGGGTGCAATTTGTTCGTGAGATTGAAAACAAGTTGACGCATGTGGATTGGCAACGGGTTTTGGATGGCCCGTTTGGAAAAGTTTTGAAAATGTTGCAGCATGTATCATTTTCTTCACAGACAGTGCATGCAGTTCTATTTAAGCAACTTGAAACAAAAAAGAAGTGGGAGTCTTGGTATGAGGTGGCAGGGAAAGAGTTGAGGTTTTCGATTAAGGAGTTCTCTCTCATAACTGGACTGAATTGTGGGGAACTTCCATTTGTGGATACTAAAGCAGACGGGCTAGTAATATAGCATTTTTTTGGTAGTCCTGGTGGTCCTAAGACGACCATACAAGATGTTTACAACAGATTTAAAGAACATCGTGAATTGGACAACTACAAAATGAAATTGGCACTGTTGTTGATAGTTGAGGGTCTGTTGTTGGGAGGGGATAAGAAGAGGCTAGTGAAGCCGCTGCATGTTAGGCTGCTGGAGAATATGGATAACTTTTGGGATTATCCATGGGGAAGGGTTGCTTATGAAGAGCTTCACAAGTCATTGACCACAGCATTGGCCAAAAGGATGCAAACAGTAGAGAAGGCAAAGCTACTCTCCGACAAACCAAGAATTCCATGGTAGTTTTATTTGCAGCATAGTAGTATACTTTATGCTATACTATGACAGGATATTTCAGTACTGGGTGACAAGATCGTGGTGAATATGCAGGAAGTTTTTCTTGTTTGATTGACACTACATAGTAGTTTTCCAACATACTATTAATTGCATTCCAGATTGCTTTAGGGTGACCTGATCTAAATTTGTAATGGTTGAAATATTAATTACTGAATGTGTTTTATTTGCAGCATAGTAGTATACTTTATGCTATACTATGACAGGATATTTGAGTACTGGGTGACAGGATCGTGGTGAATATGCCCGAAGTTTTTCTTGTTTGATTGACACTACATAGTAGTTTTCCAACATACTTTTAATTGCATTCCAGATTGTTTTAGGGTGACCTGATCTAAATTATAGGGTGACAGGATAAAATGAAATAATGTATCTTAATTTGCTAATTCTCAAACCGCTTGTTATTATAGATATGGGTATGGGAAGCTGTGCCAACATTTGGTCTCCAATTTGCATCAAAGTTGAGTGAATCTGCAATGCCTCGAGGTCTTCGTTGGTTTTCAGATGACGCCCCTGAACATGGAGTGTTGGAGTTGTCTTTGGCTGATCCTACACATGTGGTTAAGCCCATTCTTATTCCCGATGAGGATGAGCTGTCCGACTGCTACTATGTTGTTGAATTGGATGACCCGCATTTTGACAAAATTGTGAAGGAAGCAATGAAGGGTTTGAAAAAGAAGGGGAAGGGGAAGCAAGGAAAAGATGGAGCGAGCTCGAGTAATGCATCTGTGCAGTCATCAGAGGTGATAAGTCAGATGTTCAGAATGATGAAGAGGTTGGAAAAAGGAGTGCTTGACAGGATGAGAATGCTGGAAAAGAGGGTATCAAAGGAGGAGGAGGTGCGTAAGCTCAAGAGTACTGGGAGATCAAAGAATTATTCGGATGAGGATGAATCCTATGGTGAGTCTGATGAGGAAGAGGAGGAAGTTTATAAGGATGATGAGGTGGATGATAAGAAAGTTGAAGGTGTTTTATTTGAGAGTGATGAGATTGAGAGTGATGATGATGATGATGATGATGATGATGATGATGATGATGATGATGATGATGATGATGATGATGATGATGATGATGATGATGATGATGATGATGATGATGATGATGAATCTGGTGATGGTGATGAGGCTAATGACAATGAAGAACTTCGGCAGGGTGGTGACAAACCTAAGGAGGATGACAAGGTAGATGTTTCTGATGAGGAGGAAGTTTCTGATGAGGATAATGAGACTGATGGTGAGGAAGTTAAGGAGGCTGCGGAGGAGGAAGTTTCTGATGACGATAATGAGACTGATGGTGAGGAAGTGAAGGAGGCTGCGGAGGAGAAGGCTGCGTTGGAGAAGGTGGAGAAGGTAGAGGCTGAGGTTCAGGAGGCTGCGGTGGAGAAGGTACAGGCTGAAGGAAAAGAGGTATGAAAATTATCAATTTCTCATCCCTACTATGACATTATTGTTTGTATGAAGTGACAAGATTTATAGTTTATAGTCTGTGGGTTTTTATGTTTTACAAGAAAAGGCATGGTGACAGGATTTGTACGCATGCATGACATGGTTATTATGATTGCAGGATTTTGATAATTCCATTGAGGCTAACAATGATGTTGAGGGTGCGTATGGTGTTATGGCCCTTGTCAAAGACATAAATGAAAATGTTGGCGTTGGGGAAAAGGACCAGGAGCAGGATTTTACTAACGACATTGAAGGAGCACCGGAGGCTACCCAAGCTGAGGTAGAGGAAAGAGAGAAACCTCTTTCAGTGCTAGCCGCTGTGGTTGCTTCATCCAAGAAGGCGAAACCCAGAAATAAATGAGAGCAGCATCTCCAACCGACGAGGTTTCTTCCTAGTCGTATGGTGAAGCCATCCGCCCACAAAAAAACACCCTACACAGATGAGAAAAAGGGGAAAATTGTGAAGAAGATAACCAAGAATCCACAGGTGAAGGAGATGACTGCTTTGCTGTAATGGATGAATGATGAAAGGTTAGTATCCCACGGATTTAACAATAATGTTCAACTATCTTTCATGGATTGAATTACGCCTTCTTTATTTTTCAGCTCTAAGCCAATAGTTGGACTGTGTGGTGAAGAGATGGGCAAGAAGTGGATTGGTCTAATACTGGAACCAAAATCTTGGCAGGAAGATGGTGTAAGCTATTTAAGTATGATGTCAACATAGTTTACTGTTGGGATTTATTGCAATGCCTGACAGGATGAATTATATTTTTTTGAAGCATATCGATGAAGTTTGTGGTTATATCCGTAAGGCGCTTTTGGAGTCCGAAGTTAAAAGCAAGGCCATAATATTGGACGTTTTCTGGACTGCTGATTATACGGATACATTGAAATACTATATGAAAAATGAATGCACTGTTCCACCTGCATCTGAATGTGCACTCGCATGCTTTAGGGGAGATCGGCCTAAGACTTATGGGTGGCTGTTGAGATCGATTTGCAGCAATGGCAGGCAAATGTATATGATTGTAATGTGGCTTTGAACCCTGACTTGGCCATAGAGAACTGCGTGCATGTGATTTGTCGGTTTCTTCCTCACTTCATGACACAGTACCCCCCGCTTGGCAAGAGATTTGAACATCGGGGTACTAAAGAGATTAAATTTGAGATAATTCAAGGACTGAAGCAGAACAACCGTGGGTAAGTCGAAATATGAATCCCCTTACGAATTTTATTACATACTTCATCTGAGTAACAAAGTGCATGTTGTGTTCGTAGTCATGACTGTGGGATATACACTCTGAAACACATGGAGTTGCTAAGTGCTGGTTGGAAAAATTTGGACGTTGTGGCAGACAAATTTATTGACGGCTTCAGGATCGACATGGCTCACAACGTGTTTGACGGGGTCTGGAGGTCGAGCCTAACGAAGTGCATCATTTAGATTACATGCAATGTTATTTGGATATTTGGATTGGATATTTGGATTACATACAATGTTATGACAACTTCAACTTGTTTAGATTGCATACCAACTATTTCTGTATCCTGTCAATCTTGTCAACCGTCATGAAATTATCATTAACTACCCCCCAACGCCATTGACTGACAATAAAAAATTAGTCAACCGTCATGAAGTTATCATTAACTGCCCACCAACTTCCGTCAATCAGTGACAGGATATTAACCCAATTAATTAAATTAAGCACCCTCATAAATGTAACCCTAACCGCCACCAACCCAAAAACCTCTTTATATACCCCCTCATATGAAACCATATTTCCTCATCCACAATCCGCTCCAAAACTTCTTCCACTTCCTCACCCTAAAAACTCTAATCTCCCTTCTCTTGTTTCGTTTGTTTCCATGGCTTATGAGCCTAACGACTATGAATGGGGCCTTAACGATCACATGGTTTACACAACTGTCCATACCGGTGGGAGACTCATCCCTTCAAGGGGACAAAATGCCAGGATTTCAAGCCATGTCTACCAAGGCGGGAGGACCCAAAACTAGAGGCCCTCGGCTAATATGGTACAGGATATCCATTGGTTGCTCAACCAGCTGTTTCGTTTTAATGATTACGAACAGGACGCCGCTTACTTCTTCGAAGTTGTGCCCCCCCATGGCGGGCCTCGTACCTTGAGGGCCTTACAGCGCCGCGGAGACGCCGTCACCCTTGCCGCCCAAGGTAGATCCGTTGCCTTCATAAACATATATGTCGTCACTGGAGATGTTGTTGATGAACTTCCGCAGTGCGACGGCCCAAAATCATCTGTCTCCTCCGCACATATTTAGTATCTGATGAAATAATCGAGGTTATGAAGTCTGTTGTTTTATGATAGGTATGTCAAGTAGGAGAAGGATAATGTCATATAGTGACTATATATAGTCGGTAGGTTATGGTATAGTATGTTATGGTATGTTACGGTAATGTCGCATGAATTTATATGAAAAGTAATATGAGTGGTAAGAGATCCTTCATCCATGTGGAACTCTTACTACACATATTAACAAAATAGTAACACAATTAACGGCATCATGGGCCGGCTGAGGGGTTAGGACAGTTTCGTGAGTTATGGCCGACAGCACCACAACTTCCACACCTTCTCCTCGGGCCCCTGTATTCTCCCCGTGACGGGATCCTTTTCTTCCTTGGTCTTTCGGATTTCCTCCTAACAACCGGGGGCAAACATGCTCTATTCAAGACCGTGTCAGGAACTTCCCAACGCTCAAATGCAGGAACCGCATATCGATGAAGTTTGTGGTTATATCCGTAAGGCACTTTTGGAGTCCGAAGTTAAAAGCAAGGCCACAATATTGGACGTTTTCTGGACTGCTGATTATACGGATGCATTGAAATACTATATGAAAAATGACTGCACTATTCCACCTGCATCTGAACGTGCACTCGCATACTTTAGGGGAGATCGGCCTAAGACTTATGGGTCCAGTTGGGATGATCTGGACTTCATTTACTTCCCCCTCAACATCGATAACAACCATTGGGTGGCTGTTGAGATCGATTTGCAACAATGGCAGGCAAATGTATATGATTGTAATGTGGCTTTGAACCCTGACTTGGCCATAGAGAACTGCGTGCATGCGATTTGTTGGTTTCTTCCTCACTTCATGACACAGTACCCCCCGCTTGGCAAGAGATTTGAACATCGGGGTACTAAAGAGATTAAATTTGAGATAATTCAAGGACTGAAGCAGAACAAGCGTGGGTAAGTCAAAATATGAATCCCCTTACGAATTTTATTACATACTTCATCTGAGTAACAAAGTGCATGTTGTGTTCGTAGTCATGACTGTGGGATATACACTCTGAAACACATGGAGTTGCTAAGTTCTGGTTGGAAAAATATGGACGTTGTGGCAGACAAATTTATTGACGGCTTCAGGAGCGACATGGCTCACAACGTGTTTGACGGGGTCTGGAGGTCGAGCCTAACGAAGTGCATCATTTAAATTACATGCAATGTTATTTGGATATTTGGATTGGATATTTGGATTAAATACAATGTTATGACAACTTCAACTTGTTTAGATTGCATACCAACTGTTTCTGTATCCTGTCAATCTTGTCAACTGTCATGAAATTATCATTAACTGCCCCCCAACGCCATTGACTGACAATAAAAAATTAGTCAACCGTCATGAAGTTATCATTAACTGCCCACCAACTTCCGTCAATCAGTGACATGATATTAACCCAATTAATTAAATTAAGCACCCTCATAAATGTAACCCTAACCGCCACCAACCCAAAAACCTCTTTATATACCCCCTCATATGAAACCATATTTCCTCATCCACAATCCGCTCCAAAACTTCTTCCACTTCCTCACCCTAAAAACTCTAATCTCCCTTCTCTCGTTTCGTTTGTTTCCATGGCTTATGAGCCTAACGACTATGAATGGGGCCTTAACGATCACATGGTTTACACAACTTTCCATATCGGTGGGAGACTCATCCCTTCAAGGGGACAAAATGCCAGGATTTCAAGCCATGTCTACCAAGGCGGGAGGACCCAAAACTGGAGGCCCTCGGCTAATATGGTATAGGATATCCATTGGTTGCTCAACCAGCTGTTTCGTTTTAACGATTACGAACAGGACGCCGCTTACTTCTTCGAAGTTGTGCCCCCCATGGCGGGCCTCGTACCTTGAGGGCCTTACAGCGCCGCGGAGACGCCGTCGCCCTTGCCGCCCAAGGTAGATCCGTTGCCTTCATAAACATATATGTCGTCACTGGAGATGTTGTTGATGAACTTCCGCAGCGCGACGGCCCAAAATCATATGTCTCCTCCGCACATATTTAGTATCTAATGAAGTAATCGAGGTTATGAAGTCTGTTGTTTTATGATAGGTATGTCAAGTAGGAGAAGGATAATGTCATATAGTGACTATATATAGTCGGTAGGTTATGGTATAGTATGTTATGGTATGTTACGGTAATGTCACATGAATTTATACGAAAAGTAATATGAGTGGTAAGAGATCCTTCATCCATGTGGAACTCTTACTACACATATTAACAAAATAGTAACACAATTAACGGCATCATGGGCCGGCTAAGGGGTTAGGACAGTTTCGTGAGTTATGGCCGACAGCACCACAACTTCCACACCTTCTCCTCGGGCCCCTGTATTCTCCCCGTGACGGGATCCTTTTCTTCATTGGTCTTCCGGATTTCCTCCTAACAACTAGGGGCAAACATGCTCTATTCAAGACCGTGTCAGGAACTTCCCAACGCTCAAATGCAGGAACCGGATATATAGTTTCCTTGTACACTTCCATCCACATTTCAGCAGTAAAGAAGGGATGAACAAGAGTGACAGGATCCACACCACAATCCTTCGCGGCCGCTATAGCATGCGTACAGAGAATTTGGTCAACTTGGAAGACGTTGCAGTAGCAGGTTCGAGCATGCAGATTTACCAAGAGTGTAGTTCCATTGGCATGCACTTGAAACTCATATTGATTTAGCCTACTCACAACCATTGTCAACGATTTCAAATAATTACCTTCTAGCTCAGTACAAACTGTCGGGGTCAGAATATCCACATGTCCCTCTCCCTTAAATCGCCTATCACAAAACCAATTACTCATGACATTCAGTATACCATCAAGCAACCCAATCAACGACATTAGACGCGGGCCCAGTAAGCGACTATTCATGGATTCTGCGTTGTTGGACATCATAATGTTGAATCTGTTTGCGGGCATATGCGACCTTGTCCATGCTTCAAATCCAACACCCCTGAGGTACGTACCGACTGTAGGAGACTGGTTGCAAAGTCTTGCAAATTCACGATTAAAGTCATGTTTGGTGTACGCTTGATTTGCCTTTTGGTACAGAATCCACAAGTCATTTCTTTTAAACCTCGTCTTCACGTTACCCCATAGGTGAAGTGTGCAACAACCATGCTTTGCGAAGATATAGCACTCTCTTAAACCTTTGTATATACTTCCATGACGGTCAGACACAAATACGAGGTCATGATCGTCGACAACAACAGAGCGTAGGTGTCAGAAGAAATACGACCATGAACTATCATTCTCGCTGTCAACAACAGCAAAAGCCACTGGATATATTTGTCTGTTTCCGTCTTGTGCCACTGCAACTAGAAGTGTGCCTCTGTACTTTGATCCTAGATGGGTACCATCCACAGTTATGACCTGCAGTAGTTTTCAATCAGCTCTACAATGTCATGTATCGATTTGACAATAGAATCGGGGAACGTGACAAGATGGAAATATACCTTTCTTAAAAACTACATTCCATTGCGCCAAGCACCCAAGCTGATGAAACAATACTTGAATCGACGATTATAGTCTACTTCAACATGTGTGACTGTCCCTGTATTCATCCTTTCGAGCATGTACATGTATCCATGAATCCTATTGTAGCTTTCTTCAGTTGTGCCTCTTATCCTATCAATGGCGGTTAAACGTGCTCTGTTTGCCTTGTCGTAACCAACTGCCACTCCCATTTTCTTCATGTTGTCTTGAATTTCGGCAGCACGAGGTCCGGGACATGTACCGGCTGTGTTAAATCTGTAACAGGATTGTATATGTAACATGCTAAGGTTAGTTCATATACATGCTCATATATGATCGTACTGACAGGATTGTTTACTTACCTTGACATAATATGGTCAGCAATTACGCTTGAACTTGCATGTCTGTGGTAATTATGCTTTAGCTTCATGCCACATGTATGTTATCCACAATACTTCCTTACTTGAAACAATCCTGTGCTGCCAAGAGCAGTCCCACGACAAAAAAATGTGCAACTAGGATCAATGCACCTTACCACATATAACTTCTTATCAGACTTATGGACGTGTATCTGGAAGCGCCTGTGTAATGCCATCAAGGATAAACGATCCTTAAGATCCTTCTTGCAATTGAAATGCTCTCCAACTTTTATTTCCAAATTATTGCCGCTCACCCCATTATCCTCCATTGGCTCATCCAATTGCCTTTTACACAACCGTTTGCTACGATAGTACTCGGCTTCAATCTGTTGTAGAACTTCCTCATCAATGTCTATGAATAAGTTTTCGACTTCATTAGTGTCATCCAACAATGTCTCTTCTTCAACATACTCCTCAACATCATCCTCAAACTCATCCTCAAGGTCATCCCAATCAAAATCTCGCCCAACGTCTTCCCCATAATCACTCCCATCAGTTTTCGAGTCTGCCTCAGATTGGCTTACCAAGTCAACTATTTGTACTTCCCCATTGTTTACACGACAAATTTTTGGTTTAAGTTCATACATGTCATAATCAACGATATCCCGTAAAGCTTCAGTGGGATAATTGTCGCTTACCATATTGCTCTTGTCAGATTTGGTACGATCAGTGACAGGATGGCGACCTACCACAGCCTCGGGCTCTGCCTCTTGAGTTTGTGTTAACGGTGGCGGAGTCAGACACACTGTTATGTCCTCTTCATCACTTCTACTTGGATGGCAACCTACCACAACCTCTGGCTCTTTGTTTCCCTTCTTTTTCATACTCGCATATAACTCGATACACCAAATGTTATCGTGCGAGTGTGCGTTCAAAAACTTCAACGCACCAAGGTCCTCGTCATCTTTGACATCGATTGGTTGTGCCAGTGGTTTCCACGGTGACAGATATTTTATCTCCATTTCATCTATCTCGCCAATGCATTTAATCTTCTCAGCTAACTTTTTCCTGAGATTTGAGTAATTCATATCTGCATACAAAAGAAGTCCTGTTGTTGTTGTGATCCAATCAAAAACCCACTTGTTTCTCTTACATGTCCATTCACCACCTGTTTTCAGAGTCAAGTAGTATGATGTTGAACCTGTTACACGAAGAAAAAGCAAACACAAGTTCAATAGTTTATTAGGGCCAAACGGGGACCCCCGAATGATAATGCCCTAACACCGACATTAAAGGGTAAGCAAGACCACAAAAGATTTTACTGTAAAGAAGAATAGGAATAAGAACGTGAAAGTCAGAACTCACCCATTATTAAACTTCTTCTATTCCAAAGACATTGAAGACGCTGCACAATCTATTTTGAAGCTTTGTGGATTTAAGGTCTTGGGGTGTTACGGAAGTTTTGTGCAGGTTTACAGGTTGAGTTATGCTTGGATAACAATCCCTAACACGTGGAAAAGGGGTAGAAATTGGAGGGAAATTTTAGAGGGAAAACAGAGGTCATATCAGGTGAATAGTTATGAAGCAATATTGAACAAAAAAAGCTAAATAAACCTCAGCGGGGACCGCCGACCATTCCTTCTCATTTTGCCTCAACAATCCCTAAACCCTCTCTGCGCCGAACTTGAAGGTAATCCTCTTTGTTTATTGTGTGGTTTTCACACTGGATCAGTAAGCAAGCACGTATCACTTCTTGTTTGCTGGAAATCTTTCTTTGTTTCTGCAGTACTCGAGTACAATGTCATCCAGCGACACCTCAAGTTATCAAAGCGGGGACCCCCGCAAATATGAACATCCACCTTCATCTCCTACACCTTCTCAATTAGAGGAGAAGTTGCAAGAAGAGTTAGACATGTTGCTAACGAATAGCCCACGTTCCAACATGTTGGGTGAAATAATCACACGCCTACGTACTGAGATACATGAACTTGGACAGAGAATCATGGAACTCAATACAACTGAGATGCAATTCGATCATGCAATTTGGCGACTAAATGCAAGGATGGCAGAACTTGAAGCTGAAAACAAGGCACTACACTCCCAGGCAAACTTCAGAAACCATGTAATAGTTCCTATTTCTGCGTTTGGTGCTGGTGTGATTCTAGGGATTAGTGCTTTCAACATTTGTAATCGAGCATGTAGGCATGGTTGAGGATGAATTGACTATGAAGTATGTACCTCATGACTTTGGTTTTTTATGTAAGAGGATGAATTTTATTTTCGAATAGTTTTAGAAAGCATGGTTGATTCTACATGTCAGATTGCCAAAATATTAATGTCGACACTACACACACCGACAATTACCTTACTAGAATAGTTGTCAACTGGATACTATTATTATATTCCTACAATATTGTAGCGTGGGCTACCATTACATGTCTACAAAAAGGATAGTTGTCAACTGGATGCTATCATTACATTACTAGAATCACAACTACCTACTCACAACCTCCTCATGCACGAAGAATGCACAGCCTTCATAGGCGCTATTTAAAACACAATCCTTTAGGATTTCTTGCCAGTTCCAATCATGTCAAAGACCAAAAACACGGTAGTTAATCAACCTTGTTAATCCTGTCAATGACCAACAACAATGACCAACTCTTAGGATTTTTTTACCGGGAATTACCTTTTTCTAAAATATAAGGGTTTCCAACTATAATAAGCAATGATCGGGCACGAGTCAGGGCAAAATTTAACCTCTTCAGGTTGCTCATATATCCCATGCGGAAAGTCCTATCATATTCATGGTGGTTAGCGGTCGATCTGACGGTTGATAGGATGATCACTTCCTTTTCTTCACCCAGAAACTGCTCAACCCCGCCAATCTCAATATCCCTCATACGTAGAGACATGAGAGCCTTTCTTATCTTTAGTACTTGTTGTGGGAAAGGGGTAATAATCCCGATGTCTTGCTCAAGCACATTCCTTCTTATCAGCCTATGTACGAGCTCAACCACCTTGCTAGCTTCAATCCTATTAAACCATGATGGGCTGCCCTTTTCCCTCTCATCAAAGCCTTGGATGCCACAGAACATGAAAGGGAAGTTCCTATTGGGAAGCATATCAGCCCAAGGTAAGAAAGATGTATTACTATCTTCTCGATATGTCCTCAATGCTCCACTATAAAATAGTCTTGAAGGAACATTGACAATAGCAGGGTGGCTCCGGTAATTGTTCAACAACATTGTGACATAATTACGATCCCTTGATCTGTAAACTTCAAAGTCCAACAACCTCTCTAGAAAAGATCTTCTCAAACCATAAGCCTCAGCTTGCTTTGAATAAATATCAGGCCCAAGTTGTTTGGGATCACCACAAAGAACAATAAATGTGTTTTCTTCTATGAGGGTTGATATGGGGATCATTGTCTCTGGCTCTGAAACTTGGCTTGCATCATCTAATATGATGTGGGAGAAGTGGCCACGGTTAACCCTTTCAGCATGATAGAGGTAAGATGCACTCGTGTATGTCGTTATTATTATCTTGTACATGCGGAGTGCATCTCGAGAAGGGCAAGTGAAGAAACCAGCACTGTAGGTGCAGAACCTCAACAATGAAGCGTTTATTTTTTGTAAGGGACGATGTGTGGCATTCAACCTATAAATATCTTCCTCCCTAAGTGAAGGACACTCACCAAGGATTTTCTCTAATATGTGATCTGCCACGCAATTTGAATAAGCACATACCAGTATATGAGAATCACGTCTAGTTGTATAGAGTTGTAGGATCACTTCCACCAGGGTTTTTGTCTTTCCTGTTCCTGGGGGTCCATAAATCACATAAGGAGCTCCTCCTCTGCAACCTAAAATTAAGCGAACGACATTTTTTTGGTCCTCATCAAGATGAAGTGAGATAGGCACAATATTGTTGGTTGTAATCCTCCGTTTTGACTGATACTCATGGGGAAAGAGGAAGTTTTCATGTAATGCCTCTGCAGATAGAATGGCTTCATGAAGCTTACGGAAATTTGCCCCGTTGAACACAAAACAGATTTCATACGCATTGCTATCTATATGCCTTTGGTAAAATTCATCATTAAATTGCAATAATAATTCATCAGCCTCAACACGGTCGATCAAGCCCTGTTCAAAGAACATTAGCAAGTTCAACATGAGAACATAACATTGACAATGATAATTCGTGCAATTTCATAATTCATACGGACAATAGTATATTACACTTTGACAAAAAAAACATAAGATACCTAACATTATTAACATACCTGATGGACAGAATATTCTCCATAAACATTCACCACATCTCCACTGACAACTAAGGGCCTTCTTGCACCTACTCTTGGCACTTTAAGTGCTACAAGCCTGACATTATACCTTTGTCTCAAAGTAACAAACTTCATATTATAAGCTTTGACATACTCCTGTAAACAAATATAAAAAAAATTCATTCAACAACTTGGTACTACGACAGAACGATGCGATTTAGCTATCCCCTCAGTCCCCCAACCCCCATACATAGAAAACATAACAATTACCATAATCAGAAGTTCCTCCATCCCTAACAACTCATTGAAATACGACACATAATTTTCCTCTGTTAAGCCTTGTAAGACCACTTCAGGGATTTCCTCAAACTCTATCGCTTTCCTGATCTGTGTTGGTATGTTATATGGTCTCTGAGGTGCCAAAGCTTTGGATACCTCATCTTCAGCCAAGAGGAAGACAAGTCGTTCAATAATCCCCTGATCAGTTTGGATATGCAGTATAGATGTGAAAAGGCCAATCTCCTTGGGCACACAAGACATCCATATAGTCAAGCTACCATGTGGGTTCAAATTTCGTTCCTCCATATCAAAACAAGGGACAAAATCTTCCTCGGGTATGTCCTCTGGCTGGCCAGATGGAGGTTTCATCAATGACAACACAAATGAATCTTCAGGATTTGAAGCATAAATCTTCACACCCCAAAGTAAAATATATTCATCTGTGGTGTTTTCTATGGTGAATGACGCCACGGCAACCTCGTTCACAGGAACCGATTGAGGCTTTCCTCCAGCGAATGGAAACGGCACAGACACCATGACAAGACCCTCCTCAGTTGCCGATGATGTTGTGACTGAAGGAACATCGATGAAGCCAACCTCTCCCTTGTCTCCAATGGTGGAGTATTCATCGTCCATACCTATTTCCCACTCAATTAAAATCCAACAAAAATTTGTGAGTCCACAGGAAAAGAACACAACCACACGAGCTGCTCTAAGGAGAGGAAATAGATGAAGAGTAGAAAGAGATGGGTAAGATGAAGTGACACAACGAGAGAGTAGGACTGGAAGTATGTACAGTTAGGATAGTCAAACAACACACACTCCAATGAGATGGGGTAGATGAAGTGCCATTACTATCTCCATAAAGTAAGATCTCTGCGAAGTAAATCAGTCTGAATACGGTCACATTTGTCAATCATACATTATTACACTGTGAAAATAGTATAAATAGTATGTCACAATAACAATATAAAATATCACGCTTTGGAAATCACCAGCACTACAAGTGCCTCCTCTGTACCTAAAAATACTCAAACATGAACATTTTCTAATTAAGATATCTTTAAAGTAGATTGGTGAGATGAAGTGAAATTAATATCTATGTAAAGTAAAATTGTCAAAGAAGCAGAGCATCAGGAATGGGAGATCTAATTAAGGCATCTTGTATTTAGATGAACTATCCAGCTTCTGAGAACAACTATTCAGCCAGATGTCACACGTCCTACCCAAATTAGGCAATAGACAAGCATGTAATATAGTCTAATGACTAAAAACTTTTACTTATTAACTATGACATTATTCTGTGATATTTGGTATGACATATATCCAATTTAAACGGTGTAGTTATGACATTTTTATTACTAAGTATGACAATTGTTTTACTAAGTCCGACAAGATCTGTCTATTATAGCAGGAAAAAAACCTTGTCAATATAACTACCAGTTCATCTAGACTAGAATCATTTCTTTACTTCAGAAAATTACCACTTCATCTCTTCACTTGGGTTTTACATTTGCTCCCTTCTGAATATTTGCTTTTACATAATTTAGCTCTACCCCTAACCTGGAAAACTGCTTCTGAAACAATCTGTTGAGTTCAACAATTCTTCGGGTTCATATGCTGAGGTTCAACCCTTCTCTCGCCCATCGCCATTCCTTTTTAACAGTTGCACAGTTCACCATGGAGATACATCGTCATTCCTGTTTACATCGCCATGGAGATACATCGTCATTCCTTTTAAACTCTAGCACAGTTCGCCATGGAAAAAAAATTGTGAATATAACTACCTACCAGTTCATCGCATCTTGTTTAACAGTTACAAGGACGTGTGCAGAATGGAAGGGAGAGGGAGGGGAGGGAGGATGAGTTTGCATCTTTCACTTTCAACTGTTCATGTACCGGCCGGCGGGATGGATGAAGCCGGGATGGGCGGGAAGTGGGCGGGAAGTGGGCGGGAAGTGGGCGGGAGAGATGAAGAAGGGGGCGGGAAATATTTTGGGATTTTAGAGGGAAATTGCAAAAAATATTATTTTACTATTTTGGGCTTTTTGTTTCCTTTTTCTTTTCATGCTTTTTCTTGTTTTTACTTAATTTTTGAATTAAAAGAAAAAATTTAATATTTTGCAAAAATACCCCAAATGGTATATATATGCAAAAAAAAAAATCAAAGTGATATTTGTTCAAATCACTAATGCATTTGGGGTATATATGCAAATCGGTGTTTTATTTGTGGGGTATAATTGCAAAAAACAAGGGGGAAAAAGTCTTTGGGGTAGATTTGCAAAAACCAAAAGGGATAGGATAGTTTTGCAAAGCCTATATGAAAATGGGATATTGGGTGCTATTTCCCTACAATTAACTACCAGATTGTGTATTATCCTGGACAACCAATTCAAACCCCTAAATTAGTATTATTTGCAGCAAACCTCCTAATTGGCGAAGTTTTGTGTTTGCATCTGGAAGAAGAAGAAAAAAGTCAACTAATAAGAAATTGCACATCATAACCAAATTGCCTCATGAACTGGATCCGGGAAAGAATTCAAGTTGCCAACGTGGCTATTTGATTTACTAATAATAGAATACGATTATAATAAAGATTAATAATCCCGATATTTTTAATAGTCTTAGTGTTTTGCTAGAAGCAACAATGACTTATGAGATAAATTAGATTTGACCCACTGCTACTATATTTGGGTCCTATAAAGTCACACACAATAGAGTTATTGGACTAAATCAAAACAACTCGAGGCCCATTGTAGGACTGAGAATTTCGGCATGTGTATATTGTTGGAAGCGTGCACTATTCATCAAGTAATAATAAAGTGTTATCTATTTACTCGATGACATAAGAAAATTTATCTTTTGGAAAGATAAAATTGTATCAATCATAATTATCCATTTCTAATTAAAAGAATATTTATCTAATGAGATATATGATAAGATAATATTAAATTATTACATCTACTTTTCTATTATTATATGATAATAAAATAATGAATAAAATAATATATATTAGATATATATATATATACACATTCTTCCATAATTGACATAGATCAACTTTACGTTAAAGTTGAAGCAAGCCACGGGCATACCTCCAAAAGTGGTGGAAGGAAAAAGTTTTGTCTGTTTTCTCGTTCGTTCGTTCTAGCAAACGAAGGCAATGCGATCTAGTATCGTATTCGTGTGGACTAAGTAGAGGAGTCACGATTGAAATTCTATTCTTCATGGTGATCCCGAAAATAAGTTTTGTATCAAAACGTATGTTACTCTTTCATATGTGATTCGTATCAAGTTTATGCATGAGATCCTAAGTTAGATGTTAGAAAACTGTTTTCTGAAATTCCACTTAAAGCATCTAAATTCCTACAGTGATATCAGAGCATCTTGCATAAATTAATATGATCATGATTAAAGTTGTTAATATTGATGCATGTTCTTGATTATTTTAGTTCAATTTAGTGGTAAAAATGATATATGGATTAACCTGTATGATTAAAATTGTGATTTTAATTGATTGGATGCATAAAGTAGTGACTTTTATGTACATAAGATACTCGAAAAATCATCCCTTAGGACCGAAATTTTGAAGTGTTAAAAATTTTGAATTTTTGCTTAATTTTGACCCTAGAATCGATTTGTATGTTTGATTTATGCATGAGATATGATTTCTTGTATAAATCATAATCACACATAAAAATACTAGATTTTTCATGTTGGTAAAAAATGATTCAAACCCTAGAAATTTAGATTTCCATGCCTTGAATGCCCAAAGTTGATTAATTTTGTGTGAAATTGGTTCATACATTAATTTTTGAAAAATATTAATTTTATGAAAATTACACCATATTTTCCTTAAAACCAACAAAAAATTATAATTGTTACAAAATTTGAGTGAGAGAAGGGATAAAACCGTGGTTGGGTGGCCAAAATTGGCGCACGGCGGTGCGTGGTGGCCGCCGACAGGCCGGGGGTGGTGCGGCGGCGGTCCAGGGCTGGCTGGGGTGGTGGCTGCATGGTGCGGTTTGGGTGGGGGCTGAATTAGGGTTAGGGTTTCCTAAGGTATTTTACGTAAGATACTAATTACCTAAAATAGATCAGGATATATTTTATCTCTAGAGTATATTTTATCCAATTATACATGGTAATGATTAATATTGGTATTAATTCCATATATGATTTTATTGAATTAAAATAATAAGAAGATTGGATTAATTATTTTATTGGATAATTTATTAATGTAATTTTAAAAGTCCATTAATATGATTAATAGTCTATTCTTGTCTTTTAATATTTGATATTATATTATGAATGTATGATTTAATATTATGATATTATTATTGCATGAGGTGACTGGTATGACCCAAAATAGGATAATACGATATGTGCATCGTTATTGTTTTCTTATACATGATCTGCGTATCATTATATATTTTTGTACTTTAATTTTCAAGAAATTATATTAGATTTACATTATATAATACAAGAGAAGAAGATCCTATGAAGATTCCAGGATAGAGATCCAAAGGAGAATCAAGGATGGAGATCCAAGAGACGAGAAGAATCTATGAAGATTAGATCTTATGGGTGTTAGGAGTCATACAAGGATCACATTTATTTATTGCATTTATTTTGCTTTTAAATATCTCTAAGTTTATGTTTGCTTGTTTATTTATGTTATTTAGTTCACTAGTAGATAGACTTGGTGCTCGTTTGGTTGAAAGTAAATTCCCATGATTTTAAATTACTTGGGAAGTGATATCAAATATATGTGTTTGGTTCGCCTTTTTGTTTTTGAAAAATGCAGATATTTAATTCATGGGATTTTCAATTCCTATAAAATATAGGAAATGCAATCACCTAGGGTGGGGTGGATAAGATTTTCTTCCCTCATATTTCCCATGATTTAGATTTATTTATTTTTTGTCAAAAAACCATGATTTAGATTTTAACCAAACATAATTTATCAATTCCCATGAATTTAAATTCCCATGTTTTGATTTCACATGAAGTAACTTCCTAGGAATTACACTTCCCACATTCAACCAAACAAGCACTTGTATGATAAACCTAGTTTCTTTAAAATAAAATTGAGATTTTGTCTTTCCAAATCATAACCTATGAGGCCATTGGAATTTGATGAATAGATTTTGCACTACTACATAATATGGCAAATAACCCGGGCGTTTAAGGGAATATGACCCGAATCCGGTCCGGGTTAAAGAGCTACGACGCATTTGCTCGAGCTCAAATAACCCGGACCTAAAATCGACACGCCCGAGTTATTTGCCTCTCACACACTTTCAGGGCCCGGGTTATTTGGACATAACATAACCCAGATATTAGCACATCCGAGTTATATAAAAAACATATATATCCGAGTTATTAGAATTGCCAAATACACCGATTAAGTATATATTCAGGTTATTTGACCTAACCAAAAATACATCAGAATTTACAAATCCGGGTTATTTAACTTTAAATATAACCCGTATTTATAGGTCCACATTATTTCTATATTGTTAAATAAACCAGTTATTACGTCCGGGTTATTTGACTTTGAATTACATGTGAGAAATGAAGGTGCAAGTGTGCAACACCTAAGAAAAATATATCAAGGAATGTGTGTGGCTTTTTCGACATAGCTTTATGTTTACGAAAAAGCTAAATCCACGCGAGAATAATTATCGTATGGGACCATGGTTATTTAGGTCAAATCGCTTTGAATTTCTTACCCTTGATGGTAATCGACAATTCCGACAGACGATTGGTTCTAACCAAATATTTCATATTAATAATATTTATAACCAAAGGTTCACAAACTTAGCCGCATACAGAACGTAACTTACAACCATCCAAAATGAAAGTCTGGGTAGCACCCATATCAACAACACATTAACAAAAGTGTAATGCAGATACAAAGTACTCTAAGCATTAGGAGCATAGGGTCCATCCGCCTCAAGCATCACGTAAAGACGTTGACCCTGACTTCCAGAAGTCACTGGGGCTTTCCCCTTATCCTGCGCAGTTGTCTGCATCGAAGGAGAAGTCTCTGCTAGTTTAAACCTAGGTCTGTTGTTTGGATTAACAGACCCCTGTTGTGACTCCGCTCCTTTTTGCATTCCCTGCCGACAAAACCTTTGCATATGTCCTTCCTTTCCACAACCAAAACAAGTCTTCTTCTCATTTCGACATGCAAAATTCTTGTGCCCAGATGCACCACAATTATGGCATTGGATCAGACTCTTGCTCTGACCCGATTGCTGAGTTGACCCATCTCGAGTCGTTTTTGTCTTTGCCTTGCTGGACTTGGCAAAATCAGAAGGTGGTGCGGGACGTTTAAACCCACTTGCCTGAGGCTGGTTCTGCACTTACCTCTGGCTATCAGGCTTCCTGGTTGACTCCTCCAGAGTTACCTCCAACTTGTAGGCCGCATCCACGTACTGCTCGAGAGTAGAGCACGTGTGGTGCACCATCCATGGTTTAATATTTGGGTTCATCCATTCATGGAAGTACCAGATCTTCTGAGCCCCACTGGATATCTCTGGTTCAGCATACTGTAGCAAATGATTGAATTTAGTGGCAAGCTCGGTCACCTTCAATCCATCCGTCTTAGGATACAAGAACTCCTTGTGTTTCTCCTCCCTCATAGCACGAGAGAATAAACGGTCCGTCATCTTGGTCTTAAACATTGACCAGGTCAGCACCGGGCTATCAGCTAAGCTGGTACTCTCCCACCATTCACTGGCTTCTTCCTTCAACTGTAGAGAAGCTATCTGCACTTTCTCCGCTTCAGTGCACTCCACATTATGGAACAATCGCTCCATGTGGGAAAACCAATGAGCCACTCTGACTGACTCTCCCTTTCCATCATAGATGTCGGGTCTCATAGAGTTAATGGCCTTCAGCGCTCGGCCATACTCCCCTCTATTCCTGATCACGCCTCCCTGTAGTACCTGGTTCTCTTGTTCCTCAAACCTCGGAACTTCTGGAGGTATTGGCACTCCTTGTGCCTGAGGTGCGATTGGTCGCATTATCTCGGTGAATGCTTGCATAACAATCCCCCGAATTGTTGCGACTGTTGCTGCATCGAGCACTACTGGAGCGTCGGCCTGAGCTTGGCCATTGCCTCCTGGATTATTGTTGAAGACAGACTCACGCTCTCCTGATGGGTCTGCATCAATCCTCGGGTTTGGTCTGGGGTCATTGTTCGGCCCAGCACTAGCACGGATAACGTTCCTTGTGTTCACCATCTATTTACTGATCAAATTCCAAGGATTTTATCACATTAGTATCATTATGATATACTTATTGTAATAAAATCAACTTAGAATAGATCAAACTCATAAATTTCTATTGATGAACTGAAACTGAGATACTAGGTTCCACAACCTCAAATCACAACGAGCGAACTGGGAATCAAGCCTAACTCGAGATGGCGAAACCACCTTGGCTTCTCCCGGGTTCCTCTGAAGAGAACAGAATGCACCCATATCTAGCGGGGCAACGAGAAATAAATTAGTCTTTCTAGACATAGAAGCAAGCTTACTACATCAGACTATATAGAAGACACGACTATGAACGGTGTTTTGAAATTCTTTTTACTTTGAAAATTTCGAGCCCTTTTAACGTATTTTCAAAAACGGATAAATGATATAAAAATCCCAAACCCATTTTAAAAACTTTGGCTCTGATACCACAACTGTAACACCCCAAAATCTGAACCCATTTGGAAAGGTATTACCGCCAGTGACCTCAGTGTTCCTTACCGAGATCACCCAAGGCTTTACCGTTTGAATACAAACCATGAAATACAATGATACAAAATGATAACTTTATTCATATAAAACATGAGTCCCGGGATTACATCCCAATCCCGAAGAGGACAAACACAGAGTTTAACAAAGTACAGCGAAAGTCTTTAAACAAGGTACAAACAAGGATCTTGACCACAATGGTCATCTCCCAAGGATCTCAACCTGATTAAAAGAAATTATTAAAAACATCCAAAAACAACTGTCGTCTTCATAGTCAATCTAGTCTCCTCATATCTTCGCTCTATCTGATGTGCCGAATCGAACGGATGACACCAGCCAACCATGCAGAGAACAATTGCGGTTGGTTAGTCTACTGAATAGACTATGCAAGGGTACAAAGCAGAGTGGTTCAAAGCAGTCGTATTAGGTTAGACTCATCGCTTCTCGAATAATAACCGATGACGATAGTCAACCATCATACTCCTACTGGAATAAACAAGAGGTATGCACAAGAGAAGATTCTGGAAGACTGAATCTTCACAGAAATCGACCCGAAAAGAGACTCCAAGAGATTGAGTCGTTAAGGAAATATGACAAATCTGGAACGTTTAAAGAATCAGACATCAGTGATTTAAAAGCTGACTTAGATGTTTCGGTTCACGACCAACCTCATTGCTTACAGTGAATCCAGATTGGAAAGAGAACGTACTCTGATCAAAAGTCGAGACGAGCTTTCCTAGCTGCACTACTCGCCAAAGGTATATTAATTATGTGCACTCGGGCACTTTATCTTATTAAATTCCAAAACCCACATTACGTTATAAGCTTTTAAACATATGCTCTGTCACGCAGGACATACAACTAAGGAATGGACCTCACAGAATCCAAGCCTCTGGACTTATATCGAAGGAATGAACCTCACAAAGTCCAAGCCTCTACTATCGCAGGGTCTTGCTCGCCCTTAACAGTTATAAAGAAATGAATGGACCTCTCAGAATCCAGGGGTTCCTATGAATACTCGTGCTAACTTATAGTTCAAGCACAACAATAGTTTAGGATAAATCCACATAAATGCCCTCAAGGCGAACATAAATAATAGCGTTGTTCTAACAGATATACAACTTATTAATATCATTATTACAGTTTCCAAAATAGTTTATAAAACCAATTCCAGATAAACACAGTAATCATTCCAAATTAATTATTCAGATAAACAACTGATAATTAATGTAAATATGGAACGATGAGCAAGAGCAAACCGTCACTTGCCTGAATCCGCAGAGTTTGAATGAAGTCTAACGACGGGATTCCGGGCTCGACACAGGGACAGATCTGGAGCACAGATTCCTTCGGATCGACCCATAAAGAAATCCTAAGTTAGATTCGACAAACAACAATACGAACCTAAGAAGGAACGAAACGAATCGAAGGAAACGAAACCAGAACGAAGGCCACAGAAGCCACGACAGCAACCGGCCAACAACCAAACTTGCAGCGGGCGCCGCCCCACTTGCGGCGGGCGCCGCCTTCACCACGGCGGGCGCCGCCTTCACCACGGCGGGCGCCGCCTTCACCACGGCGGGCGCTGCCTTCCACGCGGCGGGCGCCGCCTCCCATGCGGCGGGCGCCGCTCAAAGGCATTTCTTCCCGGTGGTTGGCCCTTCTTCACGGCGGGCACCGGGCTCTTCACGGCGGTCGTCGGGCTCTTCATGGAGGTCGCCGTGCTCATCACGGCGGACGCCGTGTTCTGGCCGGCGGTCGCCGCCTTCAAGCCGGCGGTCGTCGCCTCTATCCGGCGGTCGTCGTCGCTAAATAGAAACTGAAATACGAGAGGAAAAACTCACCCTCGACGATCGGTTTGGCTCGTCTTTCGCCTTGCTTGGTTTCTAGGCTTCTAAGGGCCTCCCAAGCTTCTCTTGGCCACCGGAAACGACACCAAACGAGCTCCGACGTTCGACTTGAGCTTTCCCGAAGAGAGCATTTTTTAGAGTTTGAGAGCTTTGAGAGTATGAGCTCTCTCTTCCTCCCAATGTCCTCCTTAAATAGGCAAGCTCCAAGGTGAAGGAAGGAGGTAGGAAGCTTCTTTCCCATCCCTTGGGTAATAACCTTGCACTTTGCCTCTTGGATAAAAACCTTAGGGTAATAAACTTGTACTTTAGTGCCCATTGGATGATAACTCTTGGGTAATAATCTTAACCCCGTGTTAAATATATTTGTACACGAACGAGTATTAACTCCCAAAATGCGTCGACTGTATGTTATTTCACTGAGAAAAATATTACAGATACAGAGCACATTACAGAATGTCTTAAGCTCTCAAAATTAAATCCGACGTACAAAACGGGCTTTCCGGAAAAATCCCAAAATTCCAAAAAAGCCTTACAAAATTACGGGGTATCACATGTACGTCTAAATGGACGCTAATTTACACGCTTAAGGTAAGTGGACGATTTTATGCGCTTAAGCTACGCGTGCAGGGGTATTGTGGCCATTTTGAAAATACATGAATGAAATACACGCTTAACTTAAGCGTGTAGTGGCATGGGCTAGTTATCTGGGCCCTAGCCCATGCCACTACACGCTTAACTTAAGCGTGTAGTTATACGCTTAAGTTAATTACATGCTTAAGTTAAGCGCACCATACTAAAAAAAAAATTAAAACAAATTTGCACTTTTTTCCCATAATCATGTAGAGAATTTCAATACGAGTCTGTGCATATAAAATTCGTCCAAAACGGACATCGTTTACCCCTCCAAAAGCCCAAAAAATGAAGCCTTCTTACCCTTTTTTTTTACAATTTAGTGCCCGGCATATAGCGCATTGTAGTGATTTTTTTTGTATTTTCTGCATTTTTCTACTATAATTTTGTATAAAATTTTAATACGAGTCCGTACATATAAAATTCATCCAAAACGGATATCGTTTTCCCCTCCAAAAAACGAGAATAAAAACTTTAGAAACTATAGTATTTAAGTAATATATTTTGTAATACTTAACTATAGTACATAAAGAATAATTGTTTTTCAATAATCATGTAGAGAATTTCAATACGAATCCGTACATATAAAATTCGTCCAAAACGGACATCGTTTCCCCTCCAAAAACCCAAAAAATGAAGTCTTCCTACCCATTTTTTTTGCAATTTGGTGCCGGGCATATAGCGCATTGTAGTGAAAAAAATTGGTATTTTTGCATTTTTCTACTATAATTTTGTAGAAAATTTTAATACGAGTTCGTACATATAAAATTCATCCAAAACGGATATCGTTTTCCCCTCCAAAAAGTCACAATACGAGAATAAAAACTTTAGAAACTATATTATATAAGTAATATATTTTGTAATACTTAACTATAATACATATAGTATAGTTATGCATTATAGTTAAGTATTGCGAACTTATTACTTATATATTGTAGTTACACATTATGGTTAAGTATTATGAACTTATTACTTATATACTATAGTTAAGTATTATGAACTTATTACTTATATACTATAATTATGCATTATAGTTAAGTATTACAAAATATATTAGTTATAAAGTATAGTTATGCATTATAATTAAGTATTACGTACTTATTACTTATATATTATACTCCCTCTGTCCCAATATATAAGCCCCACTTTGATCGGGTTCAAATGCCGAGGCAAATTTTGTATCGTTAATATCTCTTATTACATAACCCTAAAAATTATAATTTTTTGATACTATCAAAGTACTCGTTGAGACGAATCAAACAAGACCCCACATGACTATGTTTTTTCTTATATATTGGAAGAAATCTTGAAGATTCCCTTCAACTATGAACAGTGTCGGTTGGTCATTTGAGGCTTATATTTTGGGACGGAGGGAGTAGTTACATATTATGGTTAAGTATTTAGAACTTATTACTTATATACTATAGTGAAGTATTATGAACTTATTACTTATATACTATAGTTATGCATTATAGTTAAGTATTACAAAATATATTAGTTATAAAGTATAGTTATGCATTATAATTAAGTATTACGTACTTATTACTTATATACTATAGTTACATATTATGGTTAAGTATTACGAACTTATTACTTATATACTATAGTTAAACATTATGGTTAAGTATTATGAAATTATTACTTAAATACTATAGTTATGTATTATAGTTATGTATTATGAACTTATTACTTACATACTATAGTTACACATTATGGTTAAATATTATGAACTTATTACTTATAAAGTATAGCTATGTATTATATTTAAGTATTACGAACTTATTACTTATATACTATAGTTACACATTATGGTTAAGTATTATTAACTTATTACTTATAAAGTATAGCTATGCATGCATTATAGTTAAGTATTATGAACTTATTACTTATATACTATAGTTACACATTATGGTTAAGTATTATGAACTTATTACTTATATACTATAGTTATGTATGTAATACCCCTCATTTTTAGGAGACTATTCGGAGGAATTCCCGAACAAGTGAAAAGACGTCGAATTTAATTCGGAAGAGTTAAGACATTCAAGGAAGTGTATCTCTTCCGTAATAAATTCGAAAGTGGAATAAAATACATTCGATGTATTTCGGGGTTTAGAATTAATGTTCGGATACGAGTATATTTAACCCAGGGTTAAAAGAACTCGTACCCATACTTTCCTCGGCCATACAAGTGTGACCTTTTGGCAAAATCGTCATAACTCTTGATTCCATAATCCATACAGTGTGAAATTTGGAAGGATTAAAATAGACTTCTAGATCTAACTCCTCGATTTGGAATCACCTCATTTGGAGTTCGGATCTGAGAGAACGGCCTCGTCGAAGTCAGGACGATTTCTTGATGGTCACCACCGCACCCCGCGGTGAGAAGAGTGCCGCATCCCGCGGTGAACGTCACTGTCGTCGTCATCGCGATAACGTTTTGTCCGCGTCATGCTTGGCCGATCCTTGCTCCCCACGGCTCTTCTTCTGGTTGAGACACCTCTATGCGTGCGTGGCTTGCTTGTGGTGGTCGTTGTTGGCCTATATAAGGAGAGGGAGAGGCTGAGGAGAGGCCAGAAGTAAGCCTCACCACCATCTTCCTCCTCCCTTCTGTCAAATCCTGGTTTTTTGCTGAACTTCGAGCCAAGTTTTGGGAGTGATTCTGACCTTGTTTCGATCAAGAGAGGAGTGATCCTAGGAGCTGGTTTGTAGCTTAAGAAGGTGGAAGCCTTGGAGGAGTTTTATATAGAGGAGAGGTGGACGAAAATTGAGCTCAAAGATAGCTTCCTCACTATCTTCTTCCTCTGTCAAAACTCCATTGTTGGGCTGGTTTTGAGCTCGGTTTGAGAGCAACTTCGAACCTTGTTTCGAGCAAGAGAAGGGTGGTTTCTAGAGGTGTTTTGAATCTTAAGAAGGTGGGCAACTAAACCAAGAACAAATTGAAGCCAAAGGGATCGATTTGGGTAAGAATTTCTCCCCAAAAATCTGCTGAACTTCACCTCTATTCAGGTACCGCACCCCGCGGCGCCATGACCACCGCACCCCGCGGTAAGCATGGTTCATGGTGCCGAGTGTGTGTTTTGGGTGTTTGGGCATGGATCGAGGCTCGGGTTCTTGATCCGTTTCTTATTCCTTTAGATTCGTATATGTAGATATTGAATCTAATTTAGGGTCTTGTTATGGGTCGTTCCAGAAGGATTTGAGATCCGAGATCTGTCCCTGATCAGACCCGGGAATCGTCGTCTTTAGAGCTCGTTAAACTTTCGTCAGATCTAAGGCAAGTGGCGGTTCGCTCTTGTTTATCATTCCATATTTCCATTAATTATCAATTGCTTAATTGTTAATTAATTTGGATTGATTATTGTTCATGTCTGGAAAAGGTTTTATAAACTATTTTGGAAAATCATATAATAGGTTGTATATCTGTTAGAACGACGCTATTATATGTGATCGCCTGACGGGCCTTTATGTGGATTTATCCGTATTAATGTTGTTGTGTTGTAACTGTTAGTTAGCACGAGTATTCGTAGGAACGCCTGGATCCTGAGAGTTCCATGCGCGTTTCTTTATAACTGTAAAGGGCAATCAAGACCCTGCGATAAGTAGAAGTTTGGACTCTGTGAGGTTCATTCTTTTAAGGGCGAGCAAGACCCAGCGATAGTAGAAGTTTGGACTCTGTGAGGTTCATTCTTTCGATATAGATCCAGGGGTTTGGACTCTGCGAGGTTCATTCCTTAGATATGTGTCTTGTATGACATGGCATATATATTTAAAAGCTTATAATGTGATGTGGTTTGTTTTGGAATTAAATAAGATAAGTGCACGAGAGCACATGATTAATAAACCTTTGGCGAGTAGTGCAGCTAAGTAATAGTGCAGCTAGGAAAACTCGTCTCGA
Source organism: Rheum nobile (assembly GCA_027886185.1). Lineage (NCBI taxonomy): Eukaryota > Viridiplantae > Streptophyta > Magnoliopsida > Caryophyllales > Polygonaceae > Rheum > Rheum nobile. The sequence goes on along the minus strand of WOAB01000652.1, from coordinate 807,641 downwards.
CTTTGATCAGAGTACGTTCTCTTTCCAATCTGGATTCGCTATAAGCGGTGAGGTTGGTTGTGAGCCGAAGCATCTCAGTCAGCTTTTAATCGCTGTTGTTTGATTCTTTAAATGTTCCAGACTTGTCATATTTCCTTAAGACTCAATCTCTTGGAGTCTCTTTCGGGTCGGTCTCTGTGGAGATTCAGTCTTCCAGAGTCGTCTCTTCTGCATATCTCTTGTTGTATTTTAGTAGGAGTGTGAAGGTTGACTATCATACTCGGTTATTATTTGAGGGATGATGAGTTTAAACCTAGCACGACTACTTCGAACCTTCTGCTTTGGTCACTTGCTAGTCTATTCAGTAGACTAACCCACAGTATTTTTGTTATCTGCATCGTCATGGTTGGTGTCGTCCGTCCGTTTCAACACATCAGATAGGTTGCAGGATCCATGAAGGCTAGAACGACTATGAAGATGAACGGTGTTTTGACAATTTTTAATCAGGCTACGATCTTTGGGCATTGACTACTGAAGTCAATATTCTTGTAAATTATTTTAAGTCTTCCGCTGTATTGTAATAACTCTGTATTTTGTCGCATTTGGAATTGTGTTGAAATTCCGCGACTATGTTTTAAATGAAAGTTATGGTAATTTTGTATCATAATTGTTCTTATGAATTGTGTTTCAATGGTAAAGCCTGGGGTGGCTTCGATGTGAAAACCGAGGTCACTGGCGGTAATACATTTTCAAATGGGTTAAAATTTGGGGGTGTTACAATGTATTATAGTTAAGTATTATGAACTTATTACTTATATACTATACTTACACATTATAGTTAAGTATTATGAACTTATTACTTATAAAGTATAGCTATGCATTACAGTTAAGTATTACGAACTTATTACTTATATACTATAGTTACACATTATGGTTAAGTATTATGAACTTATTACTTATATACTATAGTTATGTATTAAAGTTAAGTATTATGAACTTATTACTTATATACTATACTTACACATTATAGTTAAGTATTATGAACTTATTATTTATAAAGTATAGATATGCATTATAGTTAAGTATTATGAACTTATTACTTATATATTATAGTTACACATTATGGTTAAGTATTATGAACTTATTGCTTATATAATATAGTTATGTATTATAGTTAAGTATTATGAACTTATTACTTATTTACTATAGTTAAGTGTTATGAACTTATTATTTATATAATATAGTTATGCATTATAGTTAAGTATTACAAAATATATTAGTTATAAAGTATAGTTATGCATTATAATTAAGTATTATGTACTTATTACTTATATACTATAGTTACATATTATGGTTAAGTATTACGAACTTATTACTTATATACTATAGTTAAACATTATGGTTAAGTATTATGAAATTATTACTTATATATACTATAGTTATGTATTATGGTTAAGTATTATGAACTTATTGCTTATATACTATAGTTATATATTATAGTTAAGTATTATGAACTTATTACTTATATACTATAGTTAAACATTATGGTTAAGTATTATGAAATTATTACTTATATACTATAGTTACACATTATGGTTAAGTATTATGAACTTATTACTTATATACTATAGTTATGTATTATAGTTAAGTATTATGAACTTATTACTTATAGTTAAGTATTACGAACTTATTACTTATATATTATAGTTACACATTATAGTTAAAAGTATTTTGAACTTATTACTTATATATTATAGTTACACATTATAGTTTCCCCTTTAAAAAATATATTACTTATATACTATAGTTTCTAAAGTTTTTATAGTTAAGTACTACGAACTTATTACTTATAAAGTATAGTTACACATTATGATTAAGTATTACGAACTTATTACTTGTATACTATAGTTAAACATTATGGTTAAATATTATGAACTTATTACTTATATACTATAGTTATGTATTATAGTTAAGTATTATAAACTTATTACTTATATACTATACTTACACATTATAATTAAGTATTATGAACTTATTACTTATAAAGTATAGCTATGCATTATAGTTAAATATTACGAACTTATTACTTATATACTATAGTTAAATATTATGGTTAAGTATTATGAAATTATTACTTATATACTATAGTTATGTATTATAATTATGTCTTATGAACTTATTACTTATATACTATAGTTACACATTATGGTTAAATATTATGAACTTATTACTTATATACTATAGTTATGTATTATAGTTAAGTATTACGAACTTATTACTTATATACTATAGTTACACATTATGGTTAAGTATTATGAACTTATTACTTATATACTATAGTTACATATTATAGTTAAGTATTACGAACTTATTACTTATATACTATAGTTACACATTATGGTTAAGTATTATGAACTTATTACTTATATACTATAGTTACATATTATAGTTAAGTATTACAAACATATTACTTATATACTATACTTGCTAAAGTTTTTATTCTCATTTTTTGGCTTTTTGGAGGGAAAAACAATATCCGTTTTGGATGAATTTTATATGTACGGACTCATATCAAAATTTTATACAAAATTATAGTAGAAAAATGTAGAAAATACCAAAAAAATTCACTACAATGCGCTATATGCCGGACACCAAATTGTAAAAAAAATGGGTAAGAAGGCTTCATTTTTTGGAGGGGTAAACGATGTCTGTTTTGGACGAATTTTATATGCACGGACTCATATTGAAATTCTCTACATGATTATGGGGAAAAAAGTGCAATTTTTTTTAAAAATTTTTTTAGTATGGTGCGCCTAACGTAAGCGTGTAACTACACGCTTAAGTTAAGCGTGTAATGGCATGGGCTAGTTATCTGGGCCGGCCCAAATAACTAGCCCATGCCACTACACGCTTAACTTAAGCGTATAGAGTTTAATCTATAAAATAATATCGTTATATACTATGGTTATATTATATAGTTATATACAATGATTATATCTTATAGTTATATGACTTATATCCAATTTGGTTATATCATATCGTTATATGATATAGTTATATACTATGATTATATCTTATGGTTATATTCCATGGTTATATACTATGGTTATATCATATATTATATTCTATAGTTATATACTATGGTTATAACCTATAATTATATACTATGATTATATCTTATAGTTATATTCCATAGTTATATACTATATTTATATCCTATATTATATCATATAGTTATATACTATGGTTATATCATATAGTTATATACAATGATTATATCTTATAGTTATATGACTTATATCCAATTTGGTTATATCATATCGTTATATTCTATAGTTATATATTATGATGATATCTTATGGTTTTATTATATAGTTATATACTATGGTTATATACTATGGTTATATTCTATGGTTATATTCTATGGTTATATCCTATAATTATATACTATGATTATATCTTATAGTTATATTCCATAGTTATATACTATGGTTATATCCTATATTATATCATATAGTTATATACTATGGTTATATCATATAGTTATATACTATGATTATATCTTATAGTTATATCCAATTTGGTTATATCCTTATAGTTATATTCAATTTGGCTATATCCTTATGGTTATATTCTATAGTAATAACCAAATTGGATATAACTACAAGGATATAACCATAGTATGTAACTATATGATATAACCATAGATATAACGAAATTGGATATAACCATAGATATAACGAAATTGGATATAACTATAAGATATAATCATAGTATTTAACTATAGGATATAACCATAAGAATAACCAAATTGGATATAACTACAACACATCTAAGTTTTTTTTTCTTTTTCTGGGCGCAACCACGTTGCGCCCAACTTTTTTTTTAAATTTTTTTATTTTTTTATTTATATATTTTTTCTGGGCGCAACTAAACCGGTTCAGACCCCAAAACCGGTTCAATAATCTTTGAAAAAAACCAACCAAGACCTTGGGCGCAACCTGGTTGCGCCCAAGGAATTGTGTTTTTTTTTTGAAAAAAAAATCCGTTTTTTTGGGCGCAACCAGGTTGCGCCCAAGGGCGGGTGCGCCGCAAAAAAAATGGGTGCGAAAAAGATCCCCTTTTTTAACTAGTGAGCAAGCTTGTTTTAATTTTCCCATATCTACAGGTTGAATTTCTAAGAACTTAAAGGTGTTTGGTCGTTGGGGTTGAGGGATGAGGAATGGGGTTGGAAAGGGTCGGAGAATCCCAACCCAAAATCTAGTATTTGGTATTTATTATTTTGGAATCAAATTCATTTTTCAAACCTATTCAAACCCAAGTTATGAAACCCTTCAATTTCTTTAGGGTTGAAATTGAGGAATGATGTATGTAGGGGTGAGCACGGGCCGACGAAACCGAAGCCCGAACCGAACCCGGCCCGAAAAACCCAAACCAAACCCGAACCCATACTCCATCGGTTCGGGTTTCGGGCCGCACTTTTTACCGTTTCGGGTCGGTTCGGGTTCGGTTCGGGTTTCGGGTTTTAGTGCATTTTTGCCCATTTTCCCCCTTTGAGTGTTGTTTAGCCCGAACCCGACCCGTACCCGACCCGAACCCGAACCGAACCGAAGTGTTCGGGTTCGGTCTTTGGTCCCATGTTTTTGGGCTTTTCGGGTTCGGGCTTTTCGGGTTCGGTTCGGTTCGGTTCGGGTCGGGTTCTGGCCCGTGCTCACCCCTAGATGTATGAGAAAAGTTGAGAAAATGGGCTTCAAAGCTTCATTCCAAAATACTAACCAATCACATAAATTCATCTATCACTTTTCAAATCCATACTTACTCAAACCAATATCTCATTCCAACCCGATACCTAATTTTTACCAACCGCCCCTTTAATGAGTTGATTTTGGTACATGAGAGCTAGGTACGTTCATATTTCATAGTAAGCCTCATGGAAATTCTTCGTCAGTGCACTCGTTTCTGTAAAATGGACCGGAAACAACTCCATTCACACGAATTGTGCGTCAGATCATTCGAATCCTCGACTCTCGTACGAATCCCGAGAATTCGAAGAGCATTTGTGAAGATAATAATACGTCATTTATTTTTATCATTATTATTATTTAATTAATGGCAACAAATAGGAAGATTAATTAAAAAGCCCATTAAGGCAAAAGGTCCATCAAGAGGCTTCCAATAGGGAGAATGTATTTATAATCTTAAAACCATAGCCTACTCTAATCATAATCTTTTCTAGAACCCTAGCCCTATTTCTATGAAATGAGATCTGACTTGAGCGTCGAAAGGTCTTCCGGGGAAGAAAGCATCATCACCCTTTGACCATTTTTCTATATTGTAGGATACGGGAGCGAGATCGAAGGGAGCCTAGAATCGTCGCAGTTGAAAATTAATCGTCATTGTCATCAAGTATTATTTGGTACAAATTTATGCTATCACAATTGATGCCGTTTGTGGGAAACGTAGGCGGTGACGAGAGTCCAACGCGGACGAGCCACAAACGAGGCCTGAGTCGGCCTACGATCGACGTGTTTGCCGCTCAAACCCTGCCATATCTATCCAACTATCTTGACGCTTACAACGTCCTTTCTCCTCTCACACCGTAACTATGCGGAGATGATTATCTTCGTATGGGCATCAATGGCTTTTCCTGAGCAATTTGGGATCGAACAAACCCTCTCACGACAACGCTAATCCTCCGCTTGAAGCAAAAACAACGATCTCAAATGGACTTATCCCGATTTCATACACAGGCAGAGCATTAAATTAACACAAATGGGGATTTGACGACAAATCTGATGTTCAAGGAAGAGGGAAAATAGATAAACTAAATTCTGGCTCTTCGCAAGGAAGTAATAGCAATTGGAGTCGAATCCTGAAATTGGGCAGAATTATGGTTCCAAAACCGCGCTTGAGAGTTATGTAAGGTACGAAATCGAAAAATAGAGCTTTGACCGAGTCTACTTTGAATGGCTCGTTGGCGGCTCAAATGATGACCAAATAGGGCGAGGCCGGTTCCGTTGTGTTCATGACGCTGCAAGGTTCTTTGAAAATGGGTCGCAATGGCGGGAATCCTCCATCGGAGTCAGAAAAAATGCTTCAAAGTGGCGTGGTTCCCGGTTTTTTATGCATAACATGAGCAAGTTCAGAGGTGCTTCGATGTCATTCGGAGATGGTTTCGGACGATTCAAGAGTCATGTCCAACTAACTTGAGCATGGGAAAGATGATGGTATGGTCAGATTTCGAATTAAATGGCCCAAAAGGGGTCTTTCCTGGAGTCGAACAGAGTTGAATGATAGTATATATAAACAAGAGACCATCGAGAAGAATTTTGGATGTACAGTATTGGAATTCTCCAAATTGCAAAGGGAAGAATAGCCCCGCTGAGTGTACATATATATTTGGCTGTTAAGCCCTATCTACATATCCGTAAATACGACCTCGAACGTATTTTATTCAAATAAAGTTAATTATTTTTGTTGATAGTATATTTAGAATATATTTTCCTTACATTACATAATTATGCACGTGTTATGTTGTGTACTTGTGTTGGTATACATCGAGCGCAAGTCGACGATTGAAACAAAGACATTGGATCTTGTCGGCAGAAGTCGTCAATTTTTTAGAGGTGGGATCCAAGCGCTAGCTATCAACAGTCTACGATCACGACGTTGAGATTAAGATCTGGGGCATGATCGACATCAGGGGCGCGCGCCTTACAGAGGTCGTTCAAGGAGTCTGCCCACCAACGCAAATTGACGATCTCAACCAGAGCACAAATAACAATTGAAACTTATCCAGATATCTTATAATCGATCGCACTGATGATTTGAAAAGAGAATTCACTAGCTAAGTTTTCAATCATTTCTTTTTAAATTTGTATACTCTATATAAAGTTAATTGCATATATAAGAGTTATTCGCATTGGAGTATTACTTTGTAACTATGCATGAGTGAAATATCCTCTCAATAGATTTTTCACATCATTATTTCAATGAAGTCATGTTAAACATACTATTTTTATTTGCAATTGACATGTATTTTTCCAATTATGAGATATTTGTTCCCAACAGCACAGGTTGTTGAAGTCTTGACTAGCCTGGGGGCCTAAAAACACAAGTTGTTTGATTCTCTATTAGCTCGAAGGCCTAAAAGCACAAGTTGTCATGAATCTTGTTTATATTAGCTTTTGGACCGCAAAGGCATGAGCTGTCATCAATCCTTATTGTATTAGCCTTCGAGTCACATGGGAACAAGCTGCATGTAAACCTACGGGCCACAGGGGCACGAGCTTCCATCTTATTCTCTTAGCTTTCGGGTCGCAAGGGCACGAGCTGCCATCACTCTTCATGCTATTAGCCTTCGGGCCACCTTGACACCTCGTTGTTGCTATGTCTTTGGGCCACCTTGACACCTCGTTGTCGTTATGCCTTCGGGCCATCTCGACACCTTGTTGTCTGACGTGGCTAAAATATGCAATGCAAATATCGTTGAATAGCCTAATCAAAGTAAAAGTCCTAACAAACCTACTAAACAGATGTATAGCAAGCAAGGGTCGAACCCACATGGAGGAAGTAATCAATCTATGTGTTTATAAGCATGCAAAGTAACAAGGGGGGTTTTGATTATCAAATACAGTAAAGTAAACAGCTTTGGTTGATTTGAGAATATGATTGGGGAAAGTAGTTCCACTAGTACGAGATCCACAATACAGAGATATAAGTCGATCACTGAAAACTTATAAATCCAAGTTCTTTTACTATTCTTATGGTTGTTCCCACCCTGATCGTTATTAACTACCAATTCAGAAAGTTGTTGATAGTACTTACTACAGTATCAATGGAAGAAAACCTTACCACTAATAAAGCAATAGCAATGCATGCAAGGATATAGGATACATGCGAATAGAAGAAAACCTTACTACTCAACACGCAAATAATTCTCACTCATAATTAAACACTCGTATTCCACTATATGTTTAATCATGTATGCAACTAGATATGCACTCGTATTCCACTATATGCAATCCTAGCAATTGATAAATATTACTCAACCTAGTTGGCCAGGCTATGAAGAATAACAATAAATCAATACTCAATATAACCAAGAGAATTAAACCAACACATATAAGAATAAGAACAAGGAATATAAATCTCACAAACGAATCAACTGTATTGCTTCAAACGTCTAGTAGAACAAGGGGAAATTAGTGCTCCATTGAGATACAAATGAAACCCTAATTGAGAAAAACTACGATGATAAAAGTGTCTCCTTACTCAAGACCTGGAAAAGGTCTTAAATAGGCTAGGGAAAATAAGCTAAACCTAGAAATAATACTAAAGGAAATAAGAAAATAAAAATAGGAAATCCGGAAATGCAAATTAGAAAATAATGTCTTCGCTGGCCGCGAGGCACTTAACAAGTCCACCGCGAGGCGGTGACTTCCACCGCGGGGCGGTGACTTCCACCGCGGGGCGGTGACTTCCATCGCGGGGCGGTGGCTATCCTCTGGCGCGACCAGTTCTTCTCTGAGGTCCACCGCCGGGTCGCGGTGGCTTCTGGCGCGGGGCGTCAACTTCTGCCCTCTCCTTCCTTCAACTCTTCACTCCTTCTCTTCTGCTCTTCATTACTACCAAGTGTTGGTAGTCTTCTCCAATTAATCTCCAGCAGATCCTCATCCATCTTCATCTTCTTCAAATAAGCTGTAAATCCCTTGATATCTTCACTTCTCCACTCTTCTGGATTACAGACTTAACCCTAAATCTAGTCATAAACTCCTCTAAGTAATATTAATACTTGCTAGTTAAGGTGTATGAAATGACACCTATCAAATTCTCCCATACTTAGACCTTTACTCGTCCCGAGTAAGCTAATGATAAACCTACTCCCTCAATCAAACACCAAGGTCTCAGGAAGTACAAGAAAATATGACACCAGCAATTACAACATCTCAACAATCAGCTCCAGATAACCAAAATAATACGCACAACACAACAACACAATACAACACAACACCATAGAGTGACAATACTAATCCTAGCCTCCCATCTATCTTCTTATCTCTCCAGAGTGACCTACCCGAAACCTCCTTATATCTCCTCTTCTTATGACGCCTCACCAAGAATAATGAGAAATCCTAAAATCACTCTTCTTCTTTTTCGCTCATTTTGCCAAGGCGCCCTTTCGGGTTTTCACCAAGCCACTCATTTCATTTTCCAATAGATGTACTCACATAAGCTCACGTCACTCTTGACCACATATTACCCCAGCCTAATGCTGGTCCAAGCCACCTACTTATTACCTAGGCCGCCCTTTTGGGTTTTCGACCTATCCCAGGATTTCATGTATGCCTTTTTTTTCAATTTTTGGCTTTTTTCATTTTTTAATTTTTCTCCTCAACAACGTAGCAAGTAGAGAACTCTCCCACATGCTTAAACATTGCATTGTCCTCAATGTAATGAAAGACAAAAGAATAGAAGCATAGGGAAAAGCAAAAAATAACTCACAAACGCCGCTGAGTTGGCTTGGACACTTCCGGTTTGCTGGCGGTAATCTCAGTATACGCCCAAGTCTCTGGTGTTGGGCGGGTGTCTTCATTACGTCATCATCTTCTTCTACCGTGCAATCAAAGGGAACCACTTTGGTGAGTAGTGGTAAAACAATGATATTAGGATTGCACGGCCTTCTAGGAACACATGGTGGAGCCCAAATATGATCTTGATGGGGGCTCTAGTGTTCCTCCTCCTCAGCTGCCAATTGTAGGGCCAACATCGTTGTCAAATCAAGTGTAGGGCAATATATCCTCCTTGACAACATGATGCACACCATCTCCATGGGGAACTTTGGACAGCTAGCCTTCGGTACCACTTTTTTTTTTTACTCCCCGTTTAAGGTTTTTTCGGGGAGTGACTTAGTGCAGGGAAAGAAGACTTACATTGGTGTGGAAAACACCTTCTTCAATAGGCATGGGTTTCTTCCCTGCAGGTTAGTCGAAAACAAAAACAAAACACACCGAAATCAAATGCAAAAACAAAGAAAGAAAAACAAGGGAAAAGAATTACATATCTCGGGTTGTCTCCCGGACAGCGCCTTAGTTAACGTCGTTGGCTCGACATCCTACTCATCCTCTCAACTTGGGTTGCTCATAGCAACTGAACACCTGGGATCTGGATCTGGGGGGTGCCTCTTTGTATGCTCTATGTTGAGTGTGACCCACAATCTCCTGTACTTATTTGTGGGTGGACCATTGTGCATACCCATGAACGCACTTGCCATCTTCAGAAATGGCCTACCCAACATCCTAGGGCCTGCATGCTTATCTTGCCACGTATCCAGTATATAAAGATTCGCCACCTGCATCAAGTTCTCCTTCTTATGCTTCCCCTTCGGTTTCTTCTTGATCATGCCCAACACCTTTAACATTTCCTTGCAGCGAGGGGTGTTGTCTGCCAGTGTGACCAAGGGAACGGTTTTTATGTAGTCACTGAAGGCCTCATAGATATCCTCGTTGTTTTTTAGCCTTTGAGTATCTCGGGGAGCCTCAAGGAAGGGTGCGACGGGTTGCAGCGCGACGAGCGGGAAGGAGTTGAGATGCACAAACTCATCATAGGCAGCCTCCAGAGGGTCGGGGACTGTCGGGGCATTTTCGAGAGAAACGGTTGTCTCTGGAGTATTTCCGCGATCGTGGCACTCCTCCTCATTGTCGCTGAAATCCTCCAGGCTCAAAAAGTACTCCTCTTCTGAAAGCACCTCTGGGAATGGGGCGGTTGGCTTCTCGGAGTCAAGAGGGGGAAAGACCGGACGAACATAAGTATCAACCCAAACCTCATCAGTATAACTGGAATTTTGGACATCGGGTCGCGCTGGTCTCACCGCGAGGCACGGCGAAATCGCCGCGGGGCGGTGGGTGTGAGGAGGGATAACTGAGGCTCACCGCCGGGTCGCGGTCAGTGTCGCCGCGGGGCGGTGACATGCATGCTTCTTTACTGGCCTCAGATACATCGTACCGTCGGGTCGCGGTGAGAGGTGATGCGAGGCGGTCGGTGATTTTCTCCATCTCATATTCGCTCTCCTTTTCAGCACTAGGAGGAACGACCAGTTGCTTTCCACTTCGGAGGGTAATGGCACTCACATTTTCCCTCGGGTTTACTACCGTTTGAGATGGTAGATTCTCCGAAATCCTTGCATCGATCTGTGTAATCGACTCCACCATCTGGTCCACCTGCCTTTCTATATTCTTGATGCTTGACTCCCTAGTTTGAACACGAGCGGCGAAGTGCAGAGTCAAGGTCCTGAGCATCTCTTCAGTTGACATGGAGGAACTTGGATTGGACACTGGTGGGCTATGCTCGTATGCTGGATAGTATTGGTGCGGAGTACCCTGCTGATAAAATGATTGTGGCTCTGGGTAGAACTCTTGGCAGTCAAGGCCATATGGAGGGTATTGATGGCCCCCATAACTCGAATTACGGTAATTCCTACACCCTGAGTTGTATGTGTAGGAGTATGGGACACATCTCGGCCTCTACGGATCAAAACCTCTTGCAGCGTTTACTGCAGCTGCATGTTCAGGAAGTCTTGGGCAATCGTCAGTGGAGTGATGCGGATCATGGCAGAGTCTGCAGGCTCTAACTGGCCTTGCTGCACTGGAAGTTGGGTAGTATCCCCTCTCTGGCGGAAATGAGTAGGGGTATGGGTTATCGCGCGGTTCTCCACAGAAATCCATATCTTTATCAAAAGCAAAAAGAAAAACACACGGAAATCAGTAGCACTGGTGTGGACCGTAAGATAGGTCCATACCAAAGTAACATGCACACAAACAAACACACGGAAAGATCAAAACTTGCCTCCCCGGCAACGGCGCCAAATTTGACGTGGCTAAAATATGCAATGCAAATATCGTTGAATAACCTAATCAAAGTAAAAGTCCTGACAAACCTACTACACAGATGTATAGCAAGCAAGCAAGGGTCGAACCCACAGGGAGGAAGTAATCAATCTATGTGTTTATAATCATGCAAAGTAACAGGGGGGTTTTGATTATCAAACACAGTAAAGTAAACAACTTTGGTTGATTTGAGAATATGATTGGGGAAACTAGTTCCACTAGAACGAGATCCACAATACAGAGATATAAGTCGATCACTGAAAACTTATAAATCCAAGTTCTTTTACTATTCGTATGGTTGTTCCCACCCTGATCGTTATTAACTACCAATTCAGAAAGTTGTTGATAGTACTTACTACAGTATCAATGGAAGAAAACCTTACCACTAATAAAGCAATAGCAATGCATGCAAGGATATAGGATACATGCGAATAGAAGAAAACCTTACTACTCAACACGCAAATAATTCTCACTCACAATTAAACACTCGTATTCCACTATATGTTTAATCATGTATGCAACTAGATATGCACTCGTATTCCACTATATGCAATCCTAGCAATTGATAAATATTACTCAACCTAGTTGGCCAGGCTATGAAGAATAACAATAAATCAATACTCAATATAACCAAGAGAATTAAACCAACATATATAAGAATAAGAACAAGGAATAGAAATCTCACAAACGAATCAACTGTATTGCTTCAAATGTTTAGTAGAACAAGGGGAAATTAGTGCTCCATTGAGATGCAAATGAAACCCTAATTGAGAAAAACTACGATGATAAAAGTGTCTCCTTACTCAAGACCTGGAAAAGGTCTTAAATAGGCTAGGGAAAATAAGCTAAACCTAGAAATAATACTAAAGGAAATAAGAAAATAAAAATAGGAAATCCGGAAATGCAAATTAGGAAATAATGTCTTCGCTGGCCGCGAGGCGCTTAACAAGTCCACCGCGGGGCGGTGACTCCCACCGCGGGGCAGTGACTTCCACCGCGGGGCGGTGGCTATCCTCTGGCACGACCAGTTCTTCTCTGAGGTCCACCGTCGGTCGCGGTGGCTTGTGGCGCGGGGCGTAAACTTCTGCCCTCTCCTTCCTTCAACTCTTCACTCCTCTTCTGCTCTTCATTACTACCAAGTGTTGGTAGTCTTCTCTAATTAATCTCCAACAGATCCTCATCCATCTTCATCTTCTTCAAATAAGTTGTAAATCCCTTGATATCTTCACTTCTCCACTCTTTTGGATTACAGACTTAACCCTAAATCTAGTCATAAACTCCTCTAAGTAATGCTAATACTTGCTAGTTAAGGTGTATGAAATGACACCTATCATTGTCGCTACGCCTTTGGCCAGCTCGACACTTCGTTAGAGTTACGCCTACGGGCCACCTTGACACCTCGTTGTCGTTATGCCGTTGGGCCACCTCGACACCTCATTGTCGTTACGCCTTCGGACCTCCTCGACACCTCGTTGTCGTTACACCTCCGGGCCACCTCGACACCTCATTGTCGTTACGCCTTTGGGCCACCTCGAGACCTCGCTATCGTTACGCCTTCGGGACACATCGACACCTTGTTATCGTTAAGCCTTCGGGCCACAGGGACACTGGTTGTCAATGCGCCTTTGAGCCAACTAGGGCAAGAATTGTCAGAACACTTTTCATAATACATGTTATAAGCTCCAAGAGCAAACCAAAATGCACCTAGAATAGATGTCACCCTCCGAAATACCGATTCAGAATCGGTCTATAGAGAAATAAGAAGATCAACTAGATACAACTCTAACCGCACGAACCGTGTGTCAGACCGCATGACCCATGCGGGTGTCTCTGTAAGCCTCACGGAAATTCTTCATGCACTCGTTTCGGTAAAATCGAGTGGAAACAACTCCAATCGCACGAACCATGCGTTAGATCACGAGTTAGATCATTCGAATCCTCGACCCTCGTACGAGCCCCGAGAAATCAAGGGGCATTTATGGAGGTAAAAATACGTTATTTATTTTTATCATTATTATTATTTTAATTAATGGTATCAAAGAGAGAGATTAATTAAAAAGCCCATTAAGGCAAGAGGCCCATCAAGAGGCTTCCAAAGGGGAGGAGGTATTTATAATCTTAAAACCATAGCCTCCTTGATTCTCTAATTGAATCTTTTCTAAGACACTAGCCCCATCTCTATGAAAGAAGATCTGACTTGAGCGTCATAGGGCCTTCCGGGGGAGAAAGTCCCGCGCTTTGACCATTTTTCTATGTTGTAGGATACGAGAGCGAGATCAAAGGGAGCCTAGAATCGTCGGTGTTGAATATTAATCGTTGTCATCAACTATTATTATGGTACAAATTTATGCTATCACAATAACATCAAGAAAGATAAAAAGTTTATGGAGGCTATAATTTTAGCGTAGGGCCCTAAAAATCATTGAAATGGCCCCGAGGAATGGGATCTTGGTAAGACCAGTAAACACTACACAAGAAGGCAAAACACAGACCAAGTTTGGCATAATGCCAATACATTTTGCTTCAACTTCAACAAAGTAATCTTTCATCAAGTAAGTTCGATACATTGTGTGTGTTTTTTCATGCATGTAGATACCACTAGAGTAGCCATACTTTTTGCCCATATAAATTTGGAAATTGACAAAAAATAATACTAACTAGGTGGTTGATCCCGTGCTTCGCACCTGGAAGAATATATTATTATTTTGTGTTTTGTAATATATAAATGATAAATTGGAATTAGTGTGATTTTTTTTTCTTCATAAGAGGACATCTTTTTATTACTTTTAAGATTTGGGATCCATTATATTAATGATTTGTTATAATTGTAAGCTTGTTTATTTTTTTTTATAAATATTTATAAGTAGGTAGTTTAGTTTGTAATTGTGACTAATATTGAATAAAGTATTTTTTTGGTCAAAGTGATGTTGTCTTCTTCATTTTGTAGAAACAATATGATTGATGTACCTAGACATATATCTTATTTGTAACTCTTCCCAAAATTTATTAACTATATGTTATATTAATATTCAACATTTTTTACAAAACTAAAAAAATACTAAGAAAAAGCGTACAAAACTTAATTAAAAATTATAAATAAATTACATATATACACACAAAATCTATATATTTTTATGGTAGTTCCAAAATTATACTTTACCATTGATAACTCCGGACATGTTCAAAGAGTTTGAATAACTTAGTTAGCATTAAAAAAAATAACAAAATGATAAAGAACCTTCATGTCTAATTGATCAGGATTAATGACGAAAAATTAATCCATATATATTTCTTCTTTCTAACCTTCGCTTTCAATATGGGCATTGTCTTCTTTGTATTTTGCATGCTTCAGTACAACTAAAAAAAATAGAGGTATCAATCCCCATCTCAGTTAGTATTTAAAAGAAAATGAGGAGAGTTGAGAATTTGAAAAGATGCAAGTAAAACATGTGAATCGTTAAAGCCCTTAATGGCCTATAACAACTAAATCAATGATAATATTGAACTACATTGAAAGACTCATTAAATATTTGATAATAATAACCTAATTAATATATGTAGTAGTTGCATGAGTTTGTGGGTATGAGAACCTAAAAAAACCAAAACGATAACTAATATATGTGTTTGACTTTATATTCACATTCTTATTATTTTTCTAAATATGAATGTATTGGCTTGCCATGCCATTTAAATGGTTTAAGAAGGATTGCATCAAAAATAAATAAATAATTATGCTAGGAAAATTTAAAATAAATGTTTGAAAACGATTTAAGCTTACAATATGTAAATATTGATCGATGTAAATATTAAAAAATTGAAAGAAGGGGGATATTAATTACCAATTAATAGATAGATCATATATGAAATGCTTTTTTTTTTAAAAAAATCTCATTGAGCGTAAGTGATAAGTAAAAGAAGGTTTATAAAATTGAAGACATAATGAGAGGTATGTGGATGGGAGGTAAAAATCCATTTTGCTCTTATTTATGTAAAAACGCTTACATATTCAAATTTAAAAATTGATGAATTGGTTTATTAAAATTTAAACTTGAAGGCATTTATTGTGACAATATGTCAACTTTTTATGTTAATTAGTAGTCGGAGCCCGTGCTACGCACAGGCCCTTTCTGAAGTTATTGTGTATTTTGTGTTGGACTTTAGAATTTGTATAATTTCGTTGTGAAGTTTTTTTCTCCAAAGGATTCATGTATTTGATGCAGTATTGGTAAAAGTATTAAGTGTTGTTGTTTTTATTGTATAAAATATTTATTGAAATGAATTGTTTTTTCCTTGTAGATTTTATTGTTGAATGGATTGGAATACTATTGGCTGATATGCACGTTTGTTTATAAGTTGTAATGCTAATATTCCATGCTGAACATAACAGTTTCAACACTTTTCAACAACAAATATTCATTCTGATGTCCTAATTTAAAATTACCATCAAGAGCTAATTGAACACACATGAGAGCTAATGTCGAAGCTCGATTCTTATGTTGAGACCGGTCCTCAACAGTCTATGACATTAAATTTTTGCTTTGCTATTTCACCGGCAAAATAGAGGTTCTTCAATGGTGACACAACAGATTGTGGTGACTCCATTTCTAGAGAAACCTATTATAGAAGCAAACAATTTAGTGAAAGCCAATTAAGAAAATGCAGAAATCTATAACACGTGTTCTTTTGTCTATAGATTTGCAAATGCCAAACCAAGTTTTTTTTTCTTTTTCTTTTCAATGTTACTTCTAGTTGACACTTCAAAAGAGGGCATTTTAAAAAGTGCAAGTTGCTAGGAATATTAACTATATATGAGAGAATTTAATGACAAACGGCAAGACAAAGGGTACCAATAAGTAGTCTATACATATAATTCTAGAAAATTTGCTAAATCCATGAGTAAAAAAATAACAGATACCCACAAAAATAACCATAATATAACTTCTCATAAGTTTCACACTTCTTTTTTCCAATCTTTTGAACCTCTTCATTTATTTAATCTTTTTTTTTCAAGTATTGAACCCAATTTCATTAAATGTTTTGCTATTAAATTCTTGTTTAGAATTCACAATAAATATTTTTTATCTCTCTTTTTTATTTAATAAAGAAATTCACTACAGTGTAGAAGTAACATGCATGGTCACTTACATCAAATTATTGAAATTAAGAAATCAGGATGTGATTTTTTTTAGATGCAGACAAAAACATTGTAAATCCATGTAGACAATTTTCATTCCACATAAATGACTTAAGATTTATATAAAATAATAATATCAACATTTCTATAAATCTACCAAAAAGATAATATCAATTGAAGCAACAAATACTTCATACAAAAGTAAACATATAATTAATTTATATGTAGATCGATCTTCAGTTTTTACACCAAGGTCTCTAACTCTTGTCTTGGTTTAGAGTTTGGACGGTTTGTTTCTCAATGGGCTCCTAAAGTATGGAAAAGGAGTGGAGGAGGATATCATGTGAGTTTGTCAAAACCAAGACCCCAAGTCAGGTGGCTAGCCATACTCAGAAGTACTTTAAGCGCGTAAACAACAACACCGTCAAGGAGAAGATACAACATCAATGACACCTGAATTGTCAACTCCGAGATAGTTCATTATCCCGCAATGTCTCTCTAAAATTCAAATCAGTAGTTTCATGCAATGGTCGAATGGAGGAGCATTTAGCTATGTATGATATATATACCGATAAAATATCAAGATATTACCCAACCCTATGTGTAACACCCCCAGGTCAGTGGTGCTACAGTGCCATAATCCAGAAGGATTATAAGGCGGGTGAAAGAAAAAATGCGAAAGAAAAAAAATGCAAAACATAACCCATATATATATATAATGCATCAAAAGCGGCACAGCGGAAAACCTGCAAAACCTGTCCAAAGTTGAAACCATAATCAACTTAACATACAGAAAGTACTACAATTTACAAACCAGAAACCAACAACCAAAGACCAAAAGCCAATACAACAAGTTCGACCACTTCAAGGTCCAAAACCAAAACGATACATACAATCAAGTCAAAGTCTCAAACCAAAAGTAGAGTTCTCGACTCCAAAACCGACGATGATCAGGAACCTCCTTGCTGGCGCTGAACCTGAAAAGCCTGATTGACTGAGGGACCCGATACCCCAGCCAACCACGGCACGTAAACCGCAGTTGGTCAGTCTCGTGAAAGACTATGGCAAGATTAGCCCAGCCAAAACAGTTTCAAAACCATAGAGTTATCACGACAATCAAACAATACCAAACAAAAACAGATCATACTTAATATACAAATAACTACACTTGACTAATATCACACCAACCAACTAACCAACCACACGACAAAACACAAACATAAACACACACTAACACATAACCGATCAATCACCCAATCTTATCCAATTCTACACGATACTAACCTCTTTCAATCCAACCTCAAAATCATCGCAAGCATAAACGAATAGAACGATCCAATCCAACTTCCTCTCCATTAATAATGCCTCAATCAACAACTCTAAGCGCATACACATATCTTACTACTGACTTACAACCAAAGCTAACAAAATATACATAACTCACTACTGCACTAACACAACAAATCCAGTTACAATCAATCACTATAACACACGAAATTCACAATCACAACCACTATTCAACATACAACCAATATACACACAATCAATAATCAAGTATATCCTCACTATTCAACACACAACCAATAAGGTACACATAACAGTCACATAATCCGACCAATTCAACCAAGTAAGGTACAAATAACAGTCACACAATCCGACCAATTACAATTTGCCAACACACACACAACAACCAATCACACACACAACCAATCACACACAACAGCCAATCACACACAACTATCAAGCAAACGGGTGAGACGATCAACGCCCCGGCCTATCCCATGTTGCCCCGCACCCGCAAGGTGGGAAAACAACCATGGAGGACCTGGACTAGCCACCCCGTGCCCCGCACCCTCAAGGTGGGAAAGCAACCGGCGCCGCCCAGTCCCAACCTATCCCGTGTTGGCCCGCACCCTTAAAGTGGGAAACCAACCATGGAGGACCTAGACCAGTCACCCCTTCCGATGCCGCCCAGTCCCAACCTATTACATGTTGGCCCGCACCCTTAAAGTGGGAAACCAAGCTCACAATTAGTTACAATCAACTATCACACCAACATCCAATCAAACACGACACAAGGCAACCAACCAACACCTCCAATCCAACCCACCACCGGATGGGACTTTCAACCATCCACCCTAGCCTTAACCCACGGAGGTCACACCCTCACGCGGTCGGATGAGGTCACACCCTCACCCCGGCACCATAACCAACCATCACCACACCGACACCCAATCAATTATTACACACGACAACGATTAACACATATCACACATATATATACATATTCAACCAAGAAACTTTAAAATCAATAATCCAATCAATCCACGACAATCAATCCACAACACCAATCCATAACAATCAATCCGCCACAATCAAACAACAAAAATCAATCCACATCAGTCAATCCCAGCATACACACATTCACACATTCAATCCAACACACGCACACACACGATCCAACACACGCACACACACACACACACATTCGATCCAACACACACACACACACACACACATTCAATCCAACACATTATCACACCTCATCACACATTATCACACATCTCATCCAAGCCATTATATAGTCAAACAAACCAATTAAAATAATAGCTCAAGCAACGATAAATTAAACATAATCAGTTTATAAAAATATATAAGTTAGCAAGGATCCTCTTGCCTCAAGTCGAACCACAACGACCTCAGAGATCTCCAGTCAATCCGAATGAACCTGCGAAATCAATCCGAGTAAATCCCTGGCATTAATTACTCATCCAATCCACAACCAAATAAAACCCCAATTCAAAACCCTAAAATCAAACCCTAAATCATACCTTCTAAATCCAATTTAGCAAACCACACAAAATCAACCCTAATTCTCAAATAAACAAATTTCTGCATACACAGAATTCAGGCCAACACAATTTCTGTCAACACAGAAATTCAGCAACAAAAATCTGTAATTACAAAAATTTTACCAACACAGAAATTCAGCAAAGCTTCAACCGAAACGAACCCCAAATCAAACCACCACCCTACCTCTTCGCTAGTCCTCGCCGGAAGAGAGCTCCCGATGCCGGAGACGACCACCAGTAGAAGTTCTCGGCTCGACCCACACCAGCGGCAGCTCGAAGCCACGAACACAGCAGCACGACGGCACGAACAACAACCACGAACGGCTTCAGCAAGGAAGGGGGAGGGATGAGCAGCTCGCCGGACGGAGGAGAAGCTCGGCTTCGTCAGAGAAGAAGATGGATGGTTCGTGAGGAGGAAGATGGGAGCTGGGCACTTCGTGGGAGAGACGCATGGGATGAGTTCGGGAAGGAGATAATCGGTCCTTTGAGGGATTTAGGGATTTTAAATACCCAAAATTCTATTTCTCCCACTTAAGTAAAATTCCATAATTAAATTACCCTTATGCCCTTCTCCTAATTTTATTTGGGGTATTTCATTCTCCCCCCCTTACAGCAGTTTCGTCCTCGAAACTCGGATCAAACCGGTGCGGATAACTGTCTCGCATAACTGATTCCAGTTCCAAAGTCTCTTCCTCGGTTCCATGCCTAGCCCATAACGGATGATACACATTTTTCCTCAGTCGAGACACACGAAATACGTCATGCATTCCACTCATCTCTGGCGGCAATGCCACTTGGTAAGCTACGACACCAACTCTTTTCAGAATCTCAAAGGGATCAACGTACCTAGGACTCAACTTGCCTCGTTTCCCAATTCTGAATACTCCTTTGGTTGACGAAACTTTAATAAATACATGATCTCCCACACTGAACTCCAAAGGACGTCTACGAACATCCGCATACGATTTCTGTCTGCTCTGAGCTGTCAACAACCTCTGACGAATCACATCAAGGTCATCTTTAGTTTTCTGCAGAAGCTCAGGAGCAACTAACACAACATCAGTCAAATCATCCCAACACAAAGGCGATTTACCGCGACTATCATACAAAGCCTCATAAGGTGTCATCTGAATCAACGCATATCAACTACTGTTGCCGAAGAATGACTTTTCTTGAGAATCAATATTCTAATCTCTTATCAGCTGTCACATATAACTGATTATGAAGTCACAAAACTCCATCCTCATGAATGAGAATTCCGGGTGCCCTTCCTTGAGAAACTCCACTGCATAACTTGTTCCTCACATAATCTTGCGATTGTTTCTCTTGGATCAACTCTACTAATGTCGGTTGAATTTCCATCACTTTCAGCATCATTTCCTTCTCAGACCAATCTCAATCTCACCCCGTACAATTCTCGTTGCAACTCCGACAGAACTGATAAGCACGCAACCGTATACTCGATAGTCAACTTCCTACTCAAAACATCAACTACCACATTAGCCCTTTCTGATTGATACACAATATCTTTTCCACAATCTTCAATCAATTCTAGCAACCATCTTGTCTCATGTTCAACTCTCTCTTATACAATTGAGCTGACGAAAAGACATACGCAATGACTTTCCCATTCTGCATCAAGATGTAACCCTGACCCTGCTTAGACACATCACTGTAGATGACAAACCTTTCTGTTCTCTGCGGAATAACCAACACTGACACACTAGTTGCGACCTACGCATTCTACTTCTCAGCTCAGCCGAATCCCATAGTCGCGAAATTCTACTTTTTCAGATGAAACTGAGTTCTCTGTTCCTTACTACTTCCAACATCAATAGCCTGATCAAAATCAACTGTAGCAGTCTCCCTGATCAACACTCATCAGTACTCAAGGATTGTACAGCTATGCCTTACCATCAAAGTTTATCTCAGAACACAACCATATCTGAATGCGCTTAATCTGTCCTGCTCAACCCTAACAATAACAGTAGCATAATAATTCATACAGAATCATCACCACTAAACTACCTGCATCAACCTCTTGACGATAAGCCCAACGGTCTCATCCTCTACCATACTCATACTCTTTAAACCACTAGCACGTCCCACTTACCAGGGAACGCACCATAAAATTTATCTAACAACATTAAACATCGCATATGAAATTAATCATCAATACTCAACATCACATATAAATATATCAAACATTAGCACAAAACATCACAAACAACCAATACTTACCAACACAACTCACTACGGTTGACAGCAAGGATTCATGATCACCCGATCGTTCATAACAACAACGTATAAAAATTCTCAAGTTGAAAACTCGGAAAGAACACATTTTTTTTGAAAAGAGCTCTGATACCAACTTCTGTAACACCCCCAGGTCAGTGGTGCTACAGTGCCATAATCCAGAAGGATTATAAGGCGGGTGAAAGAAAAAATGCGAAAGAAAAAAAATGCAAAACATAACCCATATATATATATATAATGCATCAAAAGCGGTACAGCGGAAAACCTGCAAAACCTGTCCAAAGTTAAAACCATAATCAACTTAACATACAGAAAGTACTACAATTTACAAACCAGAAACCAACAACCAAAGACCAAAAGCCAAAACCCAATACAACAAGTTCGACCACTTCAAGGTCCAAAACCAAAATGATACATACAATCAAGTCAAAGTCTCAAACCAAAAGTAGAGTTCTCGACTCCAAAACCGACGATGATCAGAAACCTCCTTGCTGGCACTGAACCTGAAAAGCCTGATTGACTGAGGGATCCGATACCCCAGCCAACCACGGCACGTAAACCGCAGTTGGTCAGTCTCGTGAAAGACTATGGCAAGATTAGCCCAGCCAAAACAGTTTCAAAACCATAGAGTTATCACGATAATCAAACAATACCAAACAACAACAGATCATACTTAATATACAAATAACTACACTTGACTAATATCACACCAACCAACTAACCAACCACACGACAAAACACAAACATAAACACACACTAACACATAACCGATCAATCACCCAATCTTATCCAATTCTACACGATACTAACCTCTTTCAATCCAACCTCAAACTCATCGCAAGCATAAACGAATAGAACGATCCAATCCAACTTCCTCTCCATTAATAATGCCTCAATCAACAACTCTAAGCGCATACACATATCTTACTACTGACTTACAACCAAAGCTAACCAAATATACATAACTCACTACTGCACTAACACAACAAATCCAGTTACAATCAATCACTATAACACACGAAATTCACAATCACAACCACTATTCAACATACAACCAATATACACACAATCAATAATCAAGTATACCCTCACTATTCAACACACAACCAATAAGGTACACATAACAGTCACATAATCCGACCAATTCAACCAAGTAAGGTACAAATAACAGTCACACAATCCGACCAATTACAATTTGCCAACACACACACAACAACCAATCACACACACAACCAATCACACACAACAAGCAATCACACACAACTATCAAGCAAACGGGTGAGACGATCAACGCCCCGGCCTATCCCATGTTGCCCCACACCCGCAAGGTGGGAAAACAACCATGGAGGACCTGGACTAGCCACCCCGTGCCCCGCACCCTCAAGGTGGGAAAGCAATCGGCGCCGCCCAGTCCCAACATATCCCATGTTGGCCCGCACCCTTAAAGTGGGAAACCAACCATGGAGGACTTGGACCAGTCACCCCTTCCGATGCCGCCCAGTCCCAACCTATTCCATGTTGGCCCGCACCCTTAAAGTGGGAAACCAAGCTCACAATTAGTTACAATCAACTATCACACCAACATCCAATCAAACACGACACAAGGCAACCAACCAACACCTCCAATCCAACCCACCACCGGATGGGACTTTCAACCATCCACCCTAGCCTTAACCCACGGAGGTCACACCCTCACGCGGTCGGATGAGGTCACACCCTCACCCCGGCTCTATAACCAACCATCACCACACCGACACCCAATCAATTATTACACACGACAACGATTAACACATATCACACATATATATACATATTCAACCAAGAAACTTTAAAATCAATAATCCAATCAATCCACGACAATCAATCCACAACACCAATCCATAACAATCAATCCGCCACAATCAAACAACAAAAATCAATCCACATCAGTCAATCCCAGCATACACACATTCACACATTCAATCCAACACACACACACACACACACGATCCAACACACGCACACACACACACACACACACATTCAATCCAACACACACACACGATCCAACACACACACACACACACACACATTCAATCCAACACATTATCACACCTCATCACACATTATCACACATCTCATCCAAGCCATTATATAGTCAAACAAACCAATTAAAATAATAGCTCAAGCAACGGTAAAATTAAACATAATCAGTTTATAAAAATATATAAGTTAGCAAGGATCCTCTTGCCTCAAGTCGAACCACAACGACCTCAGAGATCTCCAGTCAATCCGAACGAACCTGCGAAATCAATCCGAGCAAATTCCTGGCATTAATTACTCATTCAATCCACAACCAAATAAAACCCCAATTCAAAACCCTAAAATCAAACCCTAAATCATACCTTCTAAATCCAATTTAGCAAACCACACAAAATCAACCCTAATTCTCAAATAAACAAATTTTTGCACACACAGAATTCAGGCCAACACAATTTCTGTCAACACAGAAATTCAGCAACAAAAATCTGTAATTACAGAAATTTTACCAACACAGAAATTCAGCAAAGCTTCAACCAAAACAAACCCCAAGCAAACCCCAAATCAAACCACCACCCTACCTCTTCGCTAGTCCTCGCCGGAAGAGAGCTCCCGACGCCGGAGACGACCACCAGCAGAAGCTCTCGGCTCGACCCACACCAGCGGCAGCTCGAAGCCACGAACACAGCAGCACGACGGCACGAACAGCAACCACGAACGGCTTCAGCAAGGAAGGAGGAGGGAAGAGCAGCTCGCCGGACGGAGGAGAAGCTCGGCTTCGTCGGAGAAGAAGATGGATGGTTCGTGAGGAGGAAGATGGGAGCTGGGCACTTCGTGGGAGAGACGCAGGGGATGAGTTCGGGAAGGAGATAATCGGTCCTTTGAGGGATTTAGGGATTTTAAATCCCTAAAATTCTATTTCTCCCACTTAAGTAAAATTCCATAATTAAATTACCCTTATGCCCTTCTCCTAATTTTATTTGGGGTATTTCACTATGTGAGGTTTTAGTTATAATAACTATATAATAAAGTACCACAGCTACCTGAAGGATGTATAACTCCTACATGTAAAGGACACAATATATTAGGTGTCTAGACATATATCAGCAATCAACACATAAATTGAATAGAGTGTTTCACACTAATGTTTATCATTTTCAAATATCAATCAGTTTACTATATCATCGTTATTCAATTTGTTTGCCTCCTAGACCAAACGAATTTAGAGGGAAAATTAAATCAAATAAATTTGATCATACATGGTTTAAGAGTTTAAATTGGAGTTCATACTCACTTACTCAGAGCAAACACCAATTTATATAATTATACATAATTTCCATCATCTTCAATCTGAAGTGAGGCTAAAACATAAAAGCAAAGCTGTCATCTTAAAATCCCACGTCATTATTCTAATTACCCATGAAAAGGCATACCTCTTGTCGGTGAAGTTCATCATTCCATAGTCTGCTTTTAAACCGATAACTTGTCCAACACATTGTGCAGCTTGCCTCTGGTCATCATAGTAATTTAAGATACAATCACATTGAAGAACAAAAAACAATGACAATAAGAGTAATCGAGAGCTACCAATGCATCAAAGGTAAAATAAAAAACTCTCCTTCATGTATCTGAAATGTATCTCTCAAGTAGTCTGACCTTGCATGCAATATTCTGCAAGTCAACCACTAATAAGAATTTAGTGACCCTAAAGATAAATTATTCTACAGAACGCATTAGAATTTAGTAATGAACCATCATCTAAATTGCACATTAGCACAAAACGTACCTGCTTAATGTATATTGGTCGCTCTGAGACCAAAACCCTTGAACAAACTCTAGCAGGGAGATATATGGCATACTTGTTTATCAAATTCTAGCAGATCGTTATCAGTCAAATTGACACCAAGAATACAGGGTCCTGCAAGTTAGGAAAAAAAGAGTAAAAATAGTTGGCCTCTTCAGATTTACAATGTTATAAACACTTCTTTTTTTGTTGTAGGTTATTGTTAGTCAAGAATGGGAAAGAAACTACAGCATAAGTATGTACATCGCATCTTGATAGTTTTCCTCCTGCCGCTATTTGAATAATATAGAATGTTACATACAGACTCACAACTTGCTATTATGGACTTCTCTGTAGCTCATGTCATCAGTGTCGCCAATTATATGTGAATAGTTCATTAAAGCACTTAATTTGCAGCATAAGTTTGTACATCATCATACCTGAGAGAAATTGACGATGACAGGAAGAATATGTGCAACACAGTCCTGGGCTCCAGTAATTTTCCTAGGGCAGCACAACCCTTGACAGCTAATAAGCGCACAGAATCCTGATCTAAAATAAAGATGAAATGTATATAGTAGACTGGATAAGTTACTAAATGAAAAAAATACAAATCATGAAAATTTTGCAAAACCAAAAATAAAATTCACATCAACAAACTAAAGAGAAGACATTGAGCATTATAAAGATGACAAAGGTAAGTGTGGGATCAGTTACCATCCTGTGTAAGCTCGTCAAACAACGTCATAACATCAGTCTTCAAATGAGCTGGTTCGACGGTGGCAGCAAACTTTTCAAGATTTGTGGCAGCAGACCTCCTCACCATAGGCATGTCATCTTGGCACAATTGGGTATATATTGACCTCAGCTCTGTCTTCAGTATCTCTGAGGCATTTGGGTAAGCTATGTGAAACAGGCCATAAGCAGATACTCGAGCAGTAAACCATTCACCAGCTTAAAGTGAATTTGTATTCACACTTGCCTAATTAATGGGCAACTTCCAGATTCACATTGACTTAAAAATGTGAATTTGTATCAAACGTGCATATCACAAGGGAAGATTTCAAGGGTACAAATAAAACACTTCAAAACAGAAATCAAAAGCACAAACAAAATCAATAAAAGAAATAAAAACACTAAGGCATTACATCAAGCATTGTCCCATAATAATTTTGCATCTTCTAATTAAAGAGAAGATCCACAGAATAGCAGACTTTGAAGGCAGTGCCCGAACGGGATAGTAGCCAAGCACTGTCCCACCAAGGTTTAAATCAGTTCCTGCTTCACTTGTTGAACAATGAGGGCAAAAAACAAAGGAAGATGAAGGCAAGGAATAATTACTTCTGATTTTTCAACACCCAATTTTGCAAATATACTAAAATTGACCGATTTGCAAAGGCACAAGTAAGCTGCACCAGATCTTGTTTATATGATACATACATCGATACAAAGCAGATTCAGCTTAATCTAAATCCCAAGCACATAACTTGAAGATTTTACCAGTAAACCCAAGTGGGTCCGGTCTGCGAAGTCGAGTCGGGGTCTGTGAAATCTGGGCATGTGGTCCGGGCGCGAGGCTAGTCGCGGGTGGTGTGAGATGGGCAGATATGGGTTGAGCCGAGTTGGTGGTGGCTTGAGCGGTGGGTCCGAGGAGGGCGCGACCAGGCGAGGTGTCGGAGATGCAGAGGGAGAGAGGGAGCGGATTTGCGTTAGAAATAATAGATTTGTGAAAGCCTCTTCAAATCCACTTCAACGTCCCACTTGTGTACCTAAAAGGGTAGTTTCTAATTCTCATCATTGCAGGTTTTTCAAAACCTCTTCACATCCTCTTCAACGTTCTATCAAGGGCAACCTCTTCACAATCTTTTCAACGCCTATCATAAGTGTAGGAAAGGGCAGCCTTCAAAATATTATAGCAGCCTCTGGCCCATTTAACAAACAATCTATAAAGTCCACTGGGCCCAAAGTTTTGTACTATTTTTTGCTTGCTTAGATTTCTGCATTTTAGGCCTTTAAAAGATAGCATTGAATTGACAAAAAAAACAACAAAGATAACATTGAATTGGCAAGAAAGCCAACTTTTAAGTATAGATAGATATAGATATATCGTATTAAATATCAACGAGCCATTGATCTCTCTCTACATAAGAGGCTCTCTCCTACTCATCCACTTGCTAGTCTGGTGACTGTCTGTCAGAGCTTTATTAGTAGAGATTGGCTAGTCTAGTTTCATCATGTCTATCCGAAAGCTAACTAAGTTGTTGATCACTTAGCTTCTACTGCTTTTAATTTTCCTTAGCCTTCATGTTTTAGATGAACCTATTAATAGTGTATTTTATGATATTAGGGGTATGACTTTGCCACGGATGACTAGATGTTAGCCCATTTTTTCTGATCCAATAAAGTTTCGCGAGAGTATTGCCTCTCCTTTGTGCAAAAAAAAGAAGCTCTAAAAATAACTCCTGAATCTTCAACATTCAAATTTCTACTTATAAACCCTCTTTCCTACATACTATACGTCTATACTATAAAAGTCGTAATAAAAATATTTAAGTACATTTGTGCACAGGGCAAGCTCCGGGGGGGGGGTGCCCCTTTCCCTGTAGCTTATGTATATATCTTATATTAATGTAAATGGTAATTATGAATCCAATTTAGTTCAGTTGGTATTTGTTGTTCCCGTTCTTAAGGTCGTGTGTTTGATCCTTCTACCCAGGGGCGGATTTAGGGGGGGCTTGAGGGGACGATAACCCCCGCTTCCTCCGGCGAATCCCTTAGAATATGTTGAGTATTTGGTTTAAGCCTTTCTTTGAACTTTTAATTTTCATTATGTATATATAAAATGATAAGTAAATTACAAGAAAATTACATTAGCCTAGTGGTTTTTGTCTTCAAACTTGTGTAAAAAAAGCATGAGGTCATGAGTTTAAATCTTCAATCCCTCCAAACTCTTCTTTTTTCCTATTTTTGTTAAAATATTGGGTCTTAGTGACCTTATTAAAAAATTTAAGTTTATTAAACATGATTATTTCTCTTTTATTTTTTTATTTTTCCTTCCATGTTTTACTTTTTTATTCAAAATAAACTTAGAAATCTTACATTATTTAAAATAATTTTTAAAAATGCGGAAAGATAGAGTATATATTATATGAATTAGTCAAATTTTAAAAGGTGGATGTCATACATTTTTTATAGTTTTAAAATATTAATATAAATATTGATCCATGAAGTGGAAAAAAAAAACGAACTAAAATCGCCCCTACCCCCCCCCCCCCCCCTTGATAAATTTCTGGATCCGCCGGTGCGTAGATATATAATTGACTAAAATATATACTTATATTTAACCAGTCTTTTTTTAAGAAATAGATGCAATAAAAAAAAGCTATTTGGATAAAAAAAAAATCAAAAACAATTTCATACACTATGAAAATTGTATATAAAATAGTTCAAGTGTGTTAGAATAAAAACTTGATATGGGAATTACTATATCTAAATAAAAAGAATACATTTTATATATGTATATATAAGAAAGCGGATCATATGTGGAGCGTCCATTATGTGTAAAATACGGACAACATCTTCACCTATCGTGCAACTGATATGCATCCATTTTTTAACATGAAAATTACAGAGGGGAAAATTAGTCTTATATGTATATATGGTTTTCCCCCTATTTGCGATCTCCTTCCTCTGTGATATGCTCGCGAAATCGTCATTGATGCCAACTTTTCCTCTTCACGTTTTGATTGCTTTGTCGTTTGATTATGACTCGATTTGTTCTTAATCTTCCATTTTGTCCCGCATTATTGAACTGACATGGATTCGAGTGAGTACAATCGCGATTCTCCTTTTCACCAGAAATTTAGCCTTAGATTTTCCATGTTTCTTTTGTTTTTTGTTTGTTTTAATGATCCGTTCTTTTATCTAATGTTTCGCTTTTGTTTATGATTGATTCGTCGTTTGAATTTCCAACAAAATTCCCCCTTGTGATTTGTCCCTAATCGTTGGTTGAAGCTTGATAAAAATTATCCTTTTTTCCTTTCGTCCATTGCTTTCTCTTCGTTTTTGGTGTTCTACTTCAATTATTCATGCCTTGTGTTCGAATTTGTGTTATTTTTTTGTATTCTTATGTATTGATTGTTTTGTGTTTGGTTGTGTGATTGGCTTCCCTACGTGTTAAATGCAGAAAACAAGTCGTACAAGAACATTATTTTCGTTACATGAACCTACCTTGATTAAATATGAACCTCACTTTATTTTTGTATGAATTAACCTATTGCTTATACTTTGTCTCTTGTTCTCATTGTCTTCATATGTCTCAGTTGCTTCGAGTTGTGATTTATCTCATGTGTCTGTTTGTTCCAATTCCGATGATATATCATAGATCAAGTTGATTTAAGTGCGCACTATAAGGCTCAGTTATCTCAAGAGGGTGGATTTACTATATTCCGGTTTGCCCCAACAATATCAAACCAGTTGTAGGGATGAAGTTTAGTTCACTAGATGAAGGGGTTGCGCTTTGCAAGAAATATGCTTTCGTTTTCCACATTGATGTTCGTAATGGATGTTCACACAAAAAAGACGAAATTGTTGTGCTGGAATATTTGCTATGTAGTAGGGAAGGTTTCAAGCATGGAATAGATTTTCAACCTAGTTTATATCATATGAACCTTCTTCAATATACATATGAACCTACGAGTGACCACATATGAACCTACATGTATATATTTGTTACACCATTTTACACATGAACCTTGAACCATATCACTTGAACCCTTGTCTTAAAATATATGAACCTTCAGCCACATTTACATGAACCTATAGTTTAAATTATATGAACCTTCGACCATAGTTACTTAAACCCACAACTCCCACATTTTAAATCATATGAACCTTTAACTACGATTTTATGAACCAAAAAATTTAAATATATGAACCTACCACACTAACTACTTGAAGCCACACCTTAAATTTTATGAACCTTTAGTTACATGAACCCAGAGCAAATTTGCACATGAACCCACATACCAAAAAATTTGAACTTTCTACATTACCTACATGAGCTAGAACAACATAAAATATATGAAACTATTTTGTGTTTTTGACAAACTTTGTGTTCTTACATGTAACATATTGGGTTCAAACTGCTCCTTTTCATTCCTTTGCATAACATTGCTAGTCTGGTTGCTCTCAACTATTGTAGACATGAAGAGCATGACGAAAAGCACCTTGAACCAAGCCACTAATGTGCACTTCAACATTATTTGTGCGACACTCATTTGTCGTATCTGCTTGTAGTCCTTGAAGTACTCTTTCCATTTGTTAATGATGACATCATCGTCGTGCTCCTTTCCTCTCTTCAGAACGGGTCTAGACCCTTTTAGAATATTCTCGAGAACCTGTTGCACCTTCTCTTTACTGACCTCTATGCAGCCCCCGTCCTCCATCTTAATCTCACACTTGACCGTATCAAAATGGTTAAGCAGCCAATATACGAGGTAGTGAGATATCTCTTTCACCTTCATGCCCAGAAGATTCTCGAACCTCATCCCTTTGATGCATTCACTCTTGTCTTCAGTGAGAGCATCATAATAGAATCTTCAAAAGCCTTAACCGTATCTATGAACTTATTGTATAGTACACATGAACCTCAAATATAACCACATGAACTAGACATTGACTTAATGGTATACACATTTAGCTTTGTGATTGTTTTAATCATGCTCATGCAAACAAGCATTCAATTCAGAAGATGAACCCTAGGCTACTCATGAACATAACTCCCCCCCCCCCCCCCCTATTCATATAAAACACATGAATATCATAACATAATATTTTATAGGCATGAACATTACATATGAACCTAATGCCTACTACTCATGAACCTGAAACTAAAAGAACATGAACCACATTATCATCAATTAAATACATCGATCCCACAATCCGACCAGAAACATTTTGCAGTGGAGACAACACAAGTTTAGTTAAAAGTGCAATGAGTTTGGCATGGCTAGCATTCACACAACCCCCTCGCTTCCTAGGCGCGCGTAAACCCTTGGAACTCTTGTGAACTTCATAACATTGAAATATATGTTTTTACAAGGATTTCTCAAACTAAGACTTTCATTCTAACTCCATGAACCTTCAATTTTTTAAAAACCCTAGAATTTGTACATTTCATCATGTTTATAATTTTCACATGGCATGAACCCTAGAAAGTACTATTTTCC
Organism: Rheum nobile; assembly: GCA_027886185.1. Classification (NCBI taxonomy): domain Eukaryota; kingdom Viridiplantae; phylum Streptophyta; class Magnoliopsida; order Caryophyllales; family Polygonaceae; genus Rheum; species Rheum nobile. The sequence continues at coordinate 775,503 of WOAB01000652.1, read as the reverse complement.
CATATCTAAACTCATACATGCATTAATTTTTTAGTATTTTAGTCATATGAACTTGAAGTAGTAAAAGGCAAGAGACGGTGTGATCTTACCTTAATCTTCAAATCCCCTCTTGATCGTTTACTTTTATTCTTCGTGGTTTGACATTTTTGTTGAGCGGTTTGTTTTTCTTTGAGTAGTACTCCTTTGTGAGGTTGAATGTGCTCTTTAATGGCGATTTTTATTCTCAATTTTGCTTCTTGCAATCGCAGTCGATTCACCTTTGATTTCCGTTTGATTTTTCTCTTGAACACAAATTTAGGTTTTGGATTTTTGAATATCTCAATTGAAATCCCCAACGATTTTTTGGATAGTGAAGAGGTTGTGTGTTCTAAGCGGGTAATGGACTTTCTATCTCTTCATTTTGTTTTTTTGTCAAAATCATGGATTTTTCACCATGCTTTCATTTCAAACAAAACTTACTTACTGATCTGGACCCTTGAGTCCTTCAATCCTGTGGTCGACGCTCGTCCGCATTATCTACCATAAGGCCGGTCCGCATGGGAGCAAATAGCTTTAGCTTTAGTACATTATAATAAAGACTAGATACAAGAATAACTTTAGTTAATAATAATTATATTTTGTTGATTACTGCACGTTGCCTGTCCGTAACTAAAACCTACTCCTAACAAGGACAAGGCCAATGTTGAGTTCTTCGGGGCTACCTTACCTACTTTAGGGCTTATGTAATATGACTTTTTATTTCAAATAGAAAATCTAATAATTGGGTTGGTAGAACCAATGACAAATATTATTTATACCAAGTGTAAAATAATTAATTTATACCTTTTGACAAGTGTAATTTAAATAGATTTACCTATTTATCGTAATCATCTTTTACTTTTTTTTTATGAAAAAGCATCATTTCCTCTTCCACACCCTCTCTTCAGTTTGACCACCTTGATGTCTTCTCCAATCCTTCTCCCTCCGGAAATTTTTTCCCTCTTTTAATTCATCCATCTCTCGATCTCATTTCGACATCGATTGCTCTTTTCATCTCTAGATTGGCTCGTTGATCTGTTTTGTTGCTCTCCAAGGTGGTTGTCTCCTCCACCGACCCTTCATCGTAGGGGTGTTCCTTTTTGGACCAGACTGTAAACCCGGATCAGACCGGAAATTACGGTCCGGTCTTGGACCGTGTATGTAACGGTCCGGTCTACGGTCCAAGGTTTTAAAGGTTTACGAGTTACAATCCGGTCCAGGATTGTAAATTTACGGTCCGGATCGTAATGGACTGTAATATGCTTTCGTTATAATAAATATATAATCATTTAACCATAAGTACATCCATTTTTATGGTCCAATTACGGTCCAATCTAGATTTGGACCGTACATGAATCATTATATGACCACTTTTATCTAAAAAATTAAAAAAATCATTAAGAAAAATAAAAACAGTCTATTACGGTTCGAGACCGGACCTTAATTAGACTGGACCGGTCCGGTTCACGGTCCAAGTGTTGAACAATTTAAGGTCCACCGGTCCAGACCGTTTGAACACCCCTACTTCATCGTCGTCGGCCAACCCCTTCGAAGCTATCTCCAAAGGCACGATTCGCACCAACAACAACAACCTCCACCGCGCCGCTACCTTGAAGCTCACTGCTCCGACGCAATCCCCGGTTGCCCTGTTCCTAGCTCCTTCGACCCTACTATGCCACCCCTCCTACCTATGACCTCGTCTTCCTGCCTCTTCCTTCTACATTTTTCTCCACCTTAGTCTCTAGCTCTCATGCAGACCTCGATTTGCTTCTCCCAGGCTCGGTCCTCTTCCCAGACCTCCTTGAGGAGGTCTGCCTTAAAATTTTTGAATAAGTTTCATTCTCTTCATCTATACCCAATATGGTTATTACAGTAAGGTTTATTTTTTGACAGAACCTTCATGAAGCTTTTGAAGAAGTATGTAATTTGAAACTCAAAACCTTTCATGGCACGCAAACAAAAATTTATTTTGTATGTAGGGGTATAATGATATTTTTATTAATTATTTCACCATTTTCCAAGGAAAAAAATTATTTACTTTTCACCGGAAAAATACTCTTTATTGTCATATTATTTGGCCATAATTTGCTTTTCACCATTTACGAGGAAAAGAATGGTCATTATTCATTGGCCATAATTTTTTGTTCATATTATATTTTGACAAGTGTTAAAAGATGTACGATCTTAATTTACACCTAGTGTAAATGTATCAAAGTCCCTAGAACTAGGGCTCGTTATTTCAGTCTTTCAAAAGAGACCTCCTTCACGACAGAGCCTTTCCCGCTGCCAAGAGAGAGCAAGAAAAACTTTTTTTTGATACAAGACAAACACTAGGACCCTTCTAGACAAGAAGGCAACCCTAAATCATCCCAATGGATGATCTTTATAAAATTTGTACTGAAATTAGCACAAGTAGAGTTCAGAGAGATGAACTCATATCTAGAGGAAAGCATGTTGTGAGCAGTAGCGGTAGACGTCGTCTGAGAGAGGAGATCTTGAAATTTCCGAAGGGCCGAAGAAGGAATAGGACGAGTGGCAAGGAAGTCGGCAACACAATTGGCTTCACAGAAGCAGTGATGAACCTGAAACGCAGTAAAAGAATAGAGTAACATAATAATGTATGTAATAATGGAATGAATTTCCCAAGGGATTTTCCAAATGCCTCTGATTGAATTTATAACAATTAGATTATCACCTTCCATTATTAAAATTCTAACATGAAGCCTAACAGCTTGCTAAATACCAATAAGTGTTGCAAGAGCTTCACTATGTAAAACTGAAGTAGTAATGATCTGTTCACGGTGAAAGGAAAGAATTGTACCTTTATTATCGCGCAATAGGTATCCAAGGTGAGAGGTGCTATCATTTTTCTTAGAACCGTCAAAGTTTAATATAATCCAATTGTCCATTGGTTTCTTCCAAGTGAGGTTGGTAGTTCGAAATCTTTGTCGTTTTATAGGCACTTGCTTTAACGTAGGAGTTAACGAATTCCATTCTTGAAAATGGAAAAAAAGCTTGGTCAGATGGACAGGTCCTTTGAGTCAATTCATGTTGTAGGAAAGTAAGTGCATGTATTACGATGATTCCAAATGGACCACCAGAGAAAGAGCATAGGTATAAGTGATGCATTAGACTGTCTAAAGTAGTCAAAGTTGTAGTGGAAATCTGAAGTAATTGAAGAAAGAAAGACTCATTCATTCTAGCTAGATTCAAGTTTTGAAATCATATGTTGTATAAATGGACAAGTAAAGAAAAAATGATTGAGGTCTTCGTCCTTGGAATTGCAAAGACTACAAACAGATGGAACATTTGAAAAATGTCGGTTTAAGTGTTCAGTAGTTGGAAGAGCATCTGCCATGGCCTTCTAGAAAAAAATCTGAATTTTAGGTGGTATTTTAAGTGTCCAAATCCAAGAGAAGGAGTTGGGTTAATATGTGGGAGTAAAAGTTTGGACAAGCTTATGGGTAGATTTTACTGTGAAGTTGTCATCCGCAGTTAATTTCCATATAAGACGATCTTGAAACAAAGTTGATGGAATGTGAACCTTCAAATTTTTTGTTACAATAGAGGGGGTAAGATAAATTGAAGACTGTGTATATCTCAGGTATTGTTAGGGGTAATGAATGTGGAAACTGTAATATTAGAGTCTCTGGTATTATTGAAATACAGAAGGAGATTACAGTCTGGCATCCAAGAAAAAACTTTTCTGACTCCGTTAGTGTATTTGTGGTTGAAGTGATCACAATTGGTCTATTACTATTATAGTAGATGTTTTCTTAATATGCAAGTTTAACAGGCAAATCAAGGAATTTAATGTCTTCATTAAAAATAAATCATTTGTTTGATAAAGGCAAACACAGGACCCTTTCAAACAGAAAGTCTATCTTAAATCATCCGAATGAATGATCTTTACAAACTGAGTGCCAAAACTATCAAAAGTAGAGTTCAAACTGATGAACTCATATCTACTGTTAAGAAGGCGATCAACAGTAATAGCATAATTAACTAGTGACATAAGACGCTGGAATGTATGAAGAGCAGTAAGCAGAATGTGGTGGGTAGCAAGAAAGTCAGTAACACGATTAGTCTCACGAAAGCAGTGATGTACGTGAAAAACAGCAAAAGAACATAGTAACGCAATAATGTCATTTATAATTGTATGAATTTTTCAAGGAACTTTTCAGATGTCCTTGATAGTATTAATGACAACAAGGTTGTCGCCTTCTATAACTAAATTTCTAACTTGAAGCTGAGCAGCTCGTTGAATACCCAACAACGCACTAAGAGCTTTAGATTTCAAGACAGATGTTGAAAGAATATTGTCACGATGAAAGAAAAGAATACTACCAAGGTAGTCATGCAGAAGGCATCTATGTGAGATATCATCTTGTTTTCTTGATCCATCAAGGTTTAATTTAATCCAATTAATATAAGGTTTCTTTCGGGTATGGTTCGTAGAGCAAAGAAATCATATTTTTTTTTCTTCATAAAATGATGTGTCTGTCTTTCTCACGCCTCAGATTGGTCGAATGACGAGGCCCAATTGAGTAGCGCGCTTCTTGCTCTGCCACGTCCTTAACTCTCCTCTTCGTCTTCTTCCTCACACCATCATCAGCGCTTCAAAAGTCTTGCACCCTCTCTCTCTCTCTCTCTCTCAACTTGAAGATTCCTTTTGAGCATTACAAGCGCTTGATTTCGTTATTTTACGCTTTCTCTGGTAAGCATTCCAGTTTCGTCTTTCGTTGATGTGTTTTCTGCGGTTTCTTTGATGGTCGAGAGATTCACAAACCCTAGAGTTAGGAAATTTCTGATTATCAAACAATTGATTCGTTTCCTGCTCAATTTCGGTATGCTCTGACGCTAATCATCTCTTAATTTCGAATTCTAGGTCTTGGCTTGTGTTGGTCCGACCGGATCGTGTTGTTCAATTTCCTTGTTTTCCTTTAGGTCAAACATGGACCTCTAGAGTTGGAAATCGCAATAGTTTCTTTGAATTCTCGTCTTTTTTGGATGGAGAAATTCGAATTTCTCATTCCTGGGTTTAGATTCAGGAAAGATTAAAGAAAGAAAAGGAAAACGGAGGAAATGGGATTGCATTGATCATTTGGGGATCTAGGGATTTTGTACGGCCTCGTTTCTCTTTGGTTGAAACTCAGGGGTTCACTTCAAATTTCAATCGTAGCGAAAATGTCGTCCGCCGGGCTAGCTGTTAGTAGAATCGATGAGTCTAGCTGTTTCAACAGCACACTGGATCTGCGACCAGATGAAACTGTAATGATCTACTTGAGTTTGTCTGGGAACATGATTCTCATGAGGGTTCTGGATTCAGATTCAATTCAGTCCATGAAGCTGAGGATTCAGACTTATAAAGGGTTTGTGATTAAGAATCAGAAGCTCGTCTGTGATGGGAGGGAGCTTTCTCGTAGTAACTCCCTTCTTCGAGACTATGGCGTCTCAGATGGGAATACTTTGCATTTGGTTCTTAGGCTCTCTGATCTCGTGGAGATTAAGGTGAAGACTGTTTGTGGGAAAGAGCTCACATTTCATGTTGAGAGGTGTAGAAATGTTGGTTATGCTAAGAAGCAAATTGCAAAGAAGGGGAAGGGCCTGATTGATGTTGAGGACCCGGAACTCATCTGCAATGGTGAGCCGCTTGAGGATGAGAAACAAAATAGTTGACATTTGTAAGAACAATGATGGTGTGATGCACTTGCTGGTTCGAAAATCAGCCAAGATTAGGGCCAAGCCTGTAGAGAAGAACTTTGAGTTGTTTGTTGATGCTTCAAACTTGAATGTTAGGAGTTATGCTGGGGAAGCTGATGTGGAAACAAAGGTTTCCACTCCAGATTTCATGTTGGAAGCCTTATCTGTCAATAAGAAAGTTGTAATCCCTTCCCCGATATTGGATCTCGTCGGCTCCACGTTCAGTGGATTAAATAGTGGGAATCCTCCAATCAGATCATCAGAGGGATCAGGAGGAGCTTATCTGATGCTGGATTCAAGAGGGCAGGAGTTTGTTTCTGTTTTTAAGCCTATTGATGAGGAACCTAAGGCTGTGAATAACCCGCAGGGGCTACCCTTGTCTCTTGATGGTGAGGGCTTCAAGAGGGGCACACGAGTGGGAGAAGGAGCTTATAGAGAGGTTGCAGCTTACCTTTTGGATCATCCAAAGAATGGGAGAAGATCAATATCAGGAGAGGAAAATGGTTTTTCTGGGGTTCCTCCTACTGGTTTGGTGAGATGTATGCACATAGGGTTCAACAACCCTATGGGTTTGAGCATCAAGGTTGGATCTCTGCAGAAATTTGTCAAAAACTATGGAAGCTGTGAGGATATGGGTCCGGCTGTTTTTCCTGTGGAAGAGGTGCATAAGATTTCTGTGTTGGATATGAGATTGGCTAATGCAGATAGACATGCAGGGAACATTTTGATGGCGAAGGAGGCAGAAAGTGGGCGAACTATACTGATCCCAATTGATCATGGTTACTGCCTACCAGAGAGTGTAAGTTTTTCATCCATATCTTTTCTATGTTAGTTATTTGGTGTTGCTTGATTCGACTCCACGATACTTTCTGGATGAGGTGATATCAATTGTCTTCATATACTGGCATTGAAGTATGCTTCCTGTTTATCTTTCTGTTCAGCAATGCTATACTCATCTTACCTTAACAAAATACTTGTATCTTCAGAAGCTGGAGTCATCTTATAATGCTGTAATTTGTCCACTGGTTTTGTTGGGACAAGGATAGTGGCATATTCTGTATTCATGTGTCATTTTTATCATCATTGTCATAATTTTGGTGTCATTGAGTCTGGTTTTCATTAGACTGGATCAGGCCTATTTTGAGGTGCAGCGGTGTGTGATTGAGAGATGTTAGATTCATACGAGTTATTCGGTTCATGTATTAACTGTCTGCATTCAGCAATTGATATACAATAATACAATGTAGAGGCATATATCCTGCTTTTTGTAAGTGGCATGATTTTTATACTGTGGTGGCCCTTTGCAGTTTGAAGATTGCACATTCGACTGGCTCTATTGGCCACAAGCTCAGCAGCCATACACCCTTGATACCATTGATTACATCAGATCTCTTGATGCAGAAGAGGACATTGCCCTCTTGAAGTTCTACGGGTGGGACTTGTCTCTTGAGTGTGCTCGTGTGCTTCGTATCTCCACCATGCTTCTGAAGAAGGGAGTGGAGAAGGGGCTTACCCCTTTTGCAATCGAAAACCTCATGTGTAGGGAGACCCTAAAGAAGGAATCCGTGGTCGAGGAGATCGTTCAGGAAGCCCTGGATTCAGTTCTTCCAGGCACGAGCGAGCGCGCGGTCCTCGAGTCGGTTTCCATAATCATGGATCGTCGGCTTGATGCGCTTGCCATGTAAAAGGGCCTTCTAGCTATGAACACTGAACTTGTTTGTTGGTATATATATGTGCATGTAAAGTACACAGCTTGTGTTTGTACTTGGTGTCCCATTCCTGTCATGATGAATTTGGAAGGCGATAGACTTAGACCATTAACATCGATAATTGATATATCGACGGGTGCATTCCTTGCAAGGTTTTTTTTTTTTTTTTTTTCCCCTCTTTGTGATCGTGCCTCGAGCACATGGTGCAGTGGGAAAGAATGAGCTCTGTGGGCAGATGATTGTGGGTTCAGTCAGTTGTGTACTCCACAAATAACCTTCATATGAATATATAATCCTTTTTTTTTTTGATAGATTGCATTTGGAGTTGACCCATTAAGATATATAAATTTAGTTGTTGGAATTGGAGTCTCAATCTATTGCGAAAACCAAATGTACAATGTAGTAGTTAGTAGGTTATTATCCCCCCTTCCAATTTCTCATCCTCGTTCCTTTCTTGCTTGATTGTGTTTAATAAATAAATTGCTATGATAATGATACCATTAGCCATTAGGTGAAGTGGGAGAATTCTCAACCAGCTTCTTGTGTTTGTGAAACATGATTAATTGGACTTGTAAATGTGTTTTTAAACAAAAGGGTCCAATGGATTGAAAGCTAAAGAATGGAGTTTTCAAACCCCTCAGTATCCCCTGTAAAATGGAGTTTTTTTTTTTGATAAAGTAAAAATTCATGACTCCAGAACAACCAAACCTCAAGACTTGAGAGGCCGAATAAACGGCGTCGGAACACCCGACAAGCAACCAACAAACAGATCAAACAACAAACACAACAACAAAAATAAAACAAAAAACAACAACAGACACAACAAAAACAAAATACAGACATAACTGCGTAAGCAACCAACAAGGCAAATTAATGAAAAAGTCTTCAAACATGAGTTGAAAAACACCAACAGGTCGTTTGAAGCAGCCGGAAAAAAGAAACAAGACACAATCTGGAGGCAAAACGTCAGAAAAGTCATCAGGGATCACACGATCACTATCTTGTCTCGAACCGAAACAACAATCTCACATCAAAACCAAAGGGATCACCTGCAACAAAACAGAGACGAGGAAGGCGGGGGACAAGGGAAAGAAAACACGGCAGGGGACAGGGGAGGGAGGAGGGCAGCGGAAGAGGAGGGAAAAGGGGGAAGACAAGGGGAAGGGCAGCGGCGGACAGAGAGGGAGGGCAGAGAGGATGAAATCAGACCCAAACTGGATCTGGATTCGAGGCTCAAGCCGTCGTGGTTCAAAGGCTCTGGTGGACCTGAACTCCCGAGAAGACAAGAGGCAGCGGGGAAGGGGAGGTAGGAGAGGAGAGGGAGGCGGTGGGGGGAGAGGAGCTGGCGGCGGGAGCCCGGGAAAGGTGCTCCGTGAGGCGGAGCTGCTGGTGGCGGCAAGGCTCAGTCGGAGCAGGCTCGGTCGGAGCGGGCTCGGAGCAGGGGGGAAGGAGCTCGGTCGGAGAAGGGGTAAGGCGGGGTGCCGGTGAGGCGGCGGCTTGTCTCCGGTGGGCGCTGTCCTCCGGTAGCCATGGATGGCTTCCTAGGAAACGCTCCCAGAAGGGAGCGTTTCTAGGGCCGGCGTTTTTTCGTGTGTACTGGAAAGATGTAAAATGCAGGTTCTGAATGGTAGTTCACTTGCTGAAAATGCATCAAAGTACTTGCTTTAATATGTAAACAAATGCTGATGAAGCCCTATCATCAACATGAAGACAAACAGTAAATTCAGAACCAGAGTCCTGGCGACAGAAAAATGTTCAGATGTGTTGCTATCAACAACGATTCTGCATTTCATGTTGGCTTCATCTCATCATATCCCTAAGCAAAATTCAGACTTGTTGAGCTCCATTTATATTTGATGAGAAGCCACAATGGTGCGGACAAACATGCCAACATCAAGCTTTGTGCGCAACCAATTCAGAACGGTAGCGCCTTTTTCCGATTTCTATAAATTCATGCTCTTGGGTACAGTCGAGTCGACCCCCAAGTTTGTATTTTGTTTACAACTTTTCCTCAAGAACCCGAGTATAAAGAAAATATAAACACTGAAGCCAAAAGCACACCTCTAGGAAGAAGAAAAGACTTTTATTAATACTCAACAGATTCTTGAACAACTCAGTATCATCCTACAGCATTTCAAGGATTCCCCAATCTCATCAGCGATCCTGTTCGAACACCATAACCTTGATTTCCACAGCACAAGGCGGAATTCAGAAGGGGAAGCGCATTGGGCAAAGCAACAGAAGACATGAACTTACTTACTTGATGATCAGCTACAGAGATTGGGAATGCCTGCACCCCCATCTGGGTTTGGCTGCTCCTTCCATATACGCCCCGTAACCCTGAGCTTAAGCTCCTTCCTGTCCCCGCCAGAAAAGAAGAGTGCCATGTTCCTCTGAATAATGAGCCCGTCATGGCTGTCCCGGACCTTCCTGTGGCTGTCTCTTATGCTGCGTGGGGTCCCCTCCCAAACGAGCTTACGCCCGTTGCCTCCAACCTCAAGGCTGTAGCCGTAGCTACGAGCCTCTGACTCATCCCCCATGAAGCGCAGGAACGCCATGTACACCGGTGCCACCCCCAGCTGAAAGGCTTCGAAGTGGAGACAGAAGTACTGACCAAAGCAGTGGAAGACCTGCCATGGAGGGTGTTATGAATCATGGAATAGTCTATTGTGATATATGAAGAGCATTATGAATGATGAATATGGCAAAAAAAGAAATTTTATATATATATATATTGATCCAGTTTATCAGCTTTTCTTGAAATGCTACAACATAAGCCTGTCTGTGATCCAAGCACATAAAAAACGACGATGAATGCAAAATTATTAATTACTATTGTTAGATTTATACCAATGAATAAAACAAAAGAGCCTAAGGAACGAGTTCAGGACAGAATTCAACCCCTGGGTAGAGGGTCTCCTTACCATATCTGAACGTACTTTGAAAAAGACTAAATCTAAATTGCTTAAATACATGATTCTCTCCCTAAGGGGTCCTTTACCTTCAATCCTAAATGAAAATGCAGAAGAGTTTAACATAGACAAACAATATAAATAATTTCTGATAGAACATTTCAGCTCATGCATTTGTTCAGGTTTTAGGTTAGTTTAAATGCAAGAATTAGGGGATGCAAAACTACTGGCTTCAGTGTCTAGCAAGAAAGAATGCAAATTGTGAAGAAAACACTTACCGTCAGCATCCAAGTTGCGTTCTCTACTTCACGAGGATTGGATTTTGCGTACCGGTGGTTGAATGTATACCCAGAATGCATGTCTACCTTGTGATCATCCCTCAAATGAGAAACGAGGAACGGGATGTCGCCAATGACAGAACACTCTGACCCAGCATACGGGCAGTTGTATGGCCTGAAGTTGCATTTGGATTCGTGTTTAAGCTTGCTGTAGTACGGGAATATCTCCGGGCACCCTAGGGAGAAATATTTGCATGGGAGCTCGAGTGACTCGGCCACTTTCTCCAGTGCCAAGCATCTTATGTCTCCAAGCTCTTGTCTACAGGTAGGGCACTGGTTGTGCACTCGCGATTTACAAGTGGAACAAAGGGTGTGTCCATTGTGGCACTGAAGAAAAAATAGATCATGAGATTGATCAAGAAAAAGGACACATTTATCATGAAGAAAACATTTGGCTACCTAAGAAGAGGAAGCATTCAAATTCAAAGCTCTATCCTCTAGTTCTAGGATCTTCATACTGAATAAGAGGAACTCAATAGACACACTCCTGAGATTTGGATACTCAACAGTCAACACTATATAGATTTGCAATGTGTTCAAATATTGTATTTTCTAAACAAAAAAATTATTCCCTTCGCTCGTTGGTTGACACAAGCTCTCAAGTCAAGTAGAACAAGCTCACATACAGAGGTCAATGCCTAATCACTTTCAACTTGGGTCAAGTTAGACAATGACAAAACCTGTATCTTACTAATATCTTCAGTGGCGGATTCCACCATTGATTCTTTGATTGTGAACTAGGAAATGTACTCTACAGGTCTGACTGTTGTCCCAAAGGTTGAACAAGCAAACAAAGTAGGCATAAGAAACAAATAATCTTCCTTGGAAATAAGGGGATAAGGCGGAACATCAATCATTTTATTGTTTCTACTTCTCCTAATCTTTTTAGAAAGTGACAGAGTTTCATAAGAACATAAAGAATCTCACTTCACCCACAAATCATCATCTTGCAGTGTACAAAAACTATACTATCTACATGCATATCTCTTTAGTACAGTATTGCATCACTCGTTACTCTATCCTAACTCTATTCTCTAGTTTCAATAAATCAACAGCTAAAGAGAATAGATGCCAAAACCAGGAGTGTTCCTTTTAAAGAAGAATAAGGAATAAGCCCTTCTATTTTTTGCACCTCAGATGTACTTTCACATACTGATGTCATAATTACAACAACTGAAATCCCAAAGAAAATTGAAGGAAACATGAGCTGAAAAGAAAAAAACATCATAGCCATACTCAAGTACTCAACCAAAGATTATGAAACTGATTCTTTTCAACATCAAAGATCTTCCAGTTCAGAAACCTAACTATCATTTCAGCTGACCCAAAAATTAAGGAATTTGCAAACATCCCACACAAAATCAAGTTCAGTGCACCAGTTACTAAACAGATTGCTACAGAGCTAGAGAAGACAAGATTCAGCAAGAACAACCATACATACAAAAACCAAATCAAAGCAATATATCCAAAACTATCACAGAAAAAAGTGAAATTGCCAAAGTAGAAAATACAGACCTGATGAATAGGAGGGTACATAGAATTGGTACAAACAGGGCATTCAAGAAGCTCATGGACACTGGGGGGCGGATGGGCCGTTGAATTGGAAACGACGCCGTTTCGTTGAGGCTTCGACGGCATGAACTGGTGGTTGTGGTGGTGGGGGTGACTCAAAGAAGAAGGGTGGCGATCGATCTCGCCCTCATCTATCATTCCATCCAAAGACGACACGCATTCAATGTTATCCAAATCCATTTTCTGCCCCCTTCGAAATCAAATCGACTTTTTTTTCCCTCACCCCAGAAAGAATCCAGATGGCGAAAACGAAGAAGTACCCAGATCAAATCAGCTAGAAATTCGACATTGGTTTCCAGGGAAAGAGTAAAAAGGGAGGATGGGAATCAGGAATTCCGCAACGCAATTTGAAACCCAGAAAACGAAAAGGGGGAAAGAAGTTAAGAACAGGGGTTCTTCACCTAAACGGGCCTATTCCGGGCTTCGAATGGATGCAATGTGCACAGAAAACAGGAGCCATTGAGCCTAGTGCATGATAGGATTGATTAATACGGAGTAGAATTTAAGTCCAATTCCACCAAAAAGAATTTAAGTCCAATTGCAAAAAAAAATTATAAAATTTCACCAATCTTGTAAATTTCGTAATTAGTTGCATACGGATACGGACATACGGTGGTAAATTTTGCACAAGTTGTAAGACATACGGTTTTTTATAAATTGAATAATACAGAGGGGTCAAATAAATCAGGGAACATTCACGCTCTTTGGGATTTACTAATCTTGAAGAGTTTTAAGCACTTAACTAGTCTATATATCTATATACTAGTGTAATACCCGTGTCTTGCATGAAATTTATTGATATTTTTCTTATATTTATAAAAATAATATATTTTAATTATCGATGAGTAATTTGTTAAATTTATATTTGATTAGTTATTAAAATTCAAAATGACTAAATGACAAAAAAATATTCAAGATATACAGAAAATTAAATTATATAAAGAGATACGACATTCTCCATAACTTTATTAATAATATTATGGTGTACTGCATAAATACATGGATATGTGTTACAAATTTTTAGCATAAGCAAAAAATACAAAACAACAATTATATTTTTTTATAGTTATAAAATTGTTAAAAAGATGGATTTTTTCTATTTACAATCATGAAATTAAAGATATATTGTATTATAGAACATCAAACACTTATTACAATATAGATGGTTGAATTGAATTAAATGAAGACTTTATCGAATAACAATTACTAACCATTTGAAATGTCGGACATGGGGATACGACCACTAACGAAAGAATTGGGACTAACTCCAGGAATACATCCTGCATAATGATTATTTATATTCAAATTCATATTTCAATTTATCGGGAAAAAATGTGCACGAATTGAATTCAATTTATTCACCTGATCGATTTGAATTTGGTCGTTGTCATTTATCTCTAATAACAGCCAATTTCAACGCTCTGTTATGTCGTGTTGATTCGTCCATAACAAAATCAACCTGCAAAATCATACATATATTCAAATTAAAAATTATATATTTCTTCAGTGTAATCAAATATAATACACAAATTGAATAAAATATATTTAAGAAAAATTTGATAAAATAGATGTAAATACTTAAGGAGATATTGATATTTTTTTGATAGATCGCCTTATAGGCCCAAAACAAAAATAGTTGGCAAACTTTCGGATTACAGGCCTAATACATACAAAACTAGTTGGTAGAGTTTCCTACAACATATTTTTAATAGGTTTATGGGAATATAGGGGCAAGTATAAAAATATTTTTAATAGGTTTATGGGAATATAGGGGCAAGTATAAAAAATGAGGAAGTGAAATAAAGGTCCAATTCCAAAAGCTCAATTTATTTTGTTCGGAACACAATCTCTAAATCTGATATATATATTCGAAATAAAATCAATAAATATACATATTAAATTAATATTGGATATTATAAAAAAACATAAATAAATGCAAATACTTAAAATATAAACTATTTATTCAATATTACATTAATAAATGTACATATTAATTAATTATTTTATTATTATATAAAATAATGAATTGAGTTATGGGCCGAATTTACTTATGGACCGATTATGTTTAATACCTACTACGAAATAACCACGAAGCCCAAACAAAAACGAAGCCCAAACAAATTAACACGTTCAGAGCCAAATGTTGTGCAACGAAGCCCATTATGTTCATTTCGTCCTCGCCAGACAGATAGATTACATTGGCCCATTAGTTAGCCCAGATATATCTAAGCGGTAGCGTAAGCATCAAAAAATACCTAAGCCCTCAAACTTTTCTCATTTGTCGGCGCCGGTTTCCTTTCCACTTCCAGAACTCTCTGTTTCTTCACCCTACAAATCTTAGTTCTTTCCTTTTCAAGATCTAGCAATCCATGGCGATTTCTATTTCCAAATTCAAGCTTCGTGTTTCTCTTCCTCTTCCTCTTTGTATTTCTATCGATTCCGTTAAATCCTATGACTTTCGACTTGCAAATTTTCAGATCCAGTTTTAATCCTTTGAAACTGGTCTCATTTTTTGGGGATCGTTTGCTTCCAAGAGGAGATCTATAAAGTGACTGAAGAAAAACACAACAGGTATGCTTTTTTCATGTTTTTTTTGATATATTTGTTGATACGTTCTTAGACACCTCAGATTCAAAAACATAGGTTCTAATCAAAGTTTTCTGTTTATCCTGCAGATGACGAAACCGAGTTGATGTCGAGATCGAAAGTGGAAGTGGAGGGGACACATGGAAACCCACGACGCGGTTTCAAAGCAGATCTGGATGAAGTTTCTGGCGAATTCCAGATTAGCGAAAAGTAAACTTCCCTCTGTGTCGATATCCTAAATTGCCTTCTGTTTGAAATCCTAAATATCCTAAATTTCAATCTGGGTGAACTTTCTGGCGAAAAGTAACCCTCTCTTTTCTCTTTCTATGTATTTAGGGTTTGATGTTTAAAATCCTAAATTTGCTTCTGTTAACAAATTGTACATTTTTTTTTACAAATTTCATTGATTTCGATTGGTATTGTGATTTCATTGTTTCAAAATTTGACAAATTTCGGATAGATCAACAATTAATAATATAGTATAATATCATATATATTCTGTAATTGATTTTATTTTTGGTTTTAAGTCCGAAATGTTATCTTAATCAAGATTTTTCTTCATCCAGATTCTTGTGCATCTATATATTTAATTTCATATAGTAGATTATATAGTAAATTAATATAGCAAATAATGTAATTACATTTTCTTTCCATATCAGAACTAAAATACATAATGGGCTTCTTGGCCCATTACGTTTTTTGGCCCATTCTTAAAAAAAAAAATCTACTGTAATATAAGTACAGAAAAAATGCATGTAAGGTCATGGGCTTTTTGATATTATATAATGGGCTTAAACAGAATAGCTCTATTATCGGGTTACATATATTGGGCTTAAACAGAATGTATAATATAAGTAGTTAAAAACATGCAATAAATATGCATATTAGTTAATTATTTCGTTATTATGAAAAATAATGAATTCATTTATGGGCCGAATTTACTTATGGGTCGATTCTGTTTAATAGCTACTACGAAATAACAACGAAGCCCAAAGAAAACCCAAGCCCAAACAAATGAACACGTTAAGAGGCAAATGACAAAATCCGAAGCCCATTATCTTCAGTTCCTCCTCGACGGACAGATAGATGACATTGGCCCATTATCCCAAATATATCTAAGAGGCACACGTAAGCATCAAATGACCTAACCCCTCAAACTCACCTCATTTCTCTGCGCCGCTTGCCTTTCCACTTTCCAGAAAACTCTGTTTCTTCACCCTACAGATTTTAGTTTCTTTCCTTTTCAAGATCTCGCCATCCATGGCGATTTCTATTTTCTAATTCAAGCTTCGTGTTTCTCTTGCTCTTCCTCTTTGTATTTCTATCGATTCCGTAAAAACCTCTGACTTTTGACTTACAAATGTTTCAGATCCAGTTATAATGCTTTGAACATGCAGATCCATTTACAAAAACGGGTATCATTTTTTGGGGTCAAGTTTGCTTCCAAAAGGAGATCTATAAAGTCACTGAAGCAAAACACAACAGGTATGGGTTTTTTCATGAGTTTTTTTATATATTTCTTGATACGTTCTGAGATTCATACAAATACGTTCTAATCAAAGTTTTCTCTTTATCCTGCAAATGACGAAATGAAGTTGACTTCGATATCAGAAGTGGAAGTGGAGGGGACAAAAGCAAACCCACGATGCGGTTTCAAAGGAGATTTGGATGAACTTTCTGGCGAAATCCAGATTAGCGAAAAGTAAGCTTCTCTCTCTCTCTCTCTCTCTCTCTCTCTCTCTCTCTCTCTCTCTCTCTCTCTCTCTCTCTCTCTCTCTCACACACACACACACACACATTAACATATGCAGAAAGTTCGACAACAACTTAAATCTCTTTCTCTTTTTCTTTGTCAGAATATCTATCTTTCACATTTACAAATCCATATCCGAGACTTCTTACTTCGACCACCTACATTCTCCTGCAAACTGATATGTATGGTTATTCTACTCTCTCTCTCTCTCTCTCTCTCTCTCTCTCTCTCTCTCTCTCTCTCTCTCTCTCTCTCTCTCTCTCTCTCTCTCTCTCTCTCTCTCTCTCTCTCTCTCTCTCTCTCTCTCTCTCTCTCTCTCTCTCTCTCTCTCTCTTTGTACATTCGTTTAACCGTAAAAGGTTATAAAATTTCGATTGAATAAAACATCCATATTAACATATTTTTATAATCGTTTTATTATTGTTCACTAATTTCATACTTTGTAAAATATTCTCATTTCATATCTCAGATAGGGGTGTTTACATATTGGATTGGACTTGGCGACAAATATAAATTACCCTAGCAATTAATTATATATAGGACGATCTTTGTCTTTGTCTGTCTATATCTGTCTCTCTCCTGGTTCATATAATTCAAAAACTAATGAAATACTTTATTTCATATGAGCAGATCTGGAGGTTGGTGAAGAGATATGGAAGGGGAGGATGTTCTCGCAAGCTCCAAACACAATAAATGTAAGCAGGATCTCTCTCTTTACCTTAGCAGCTTACCCTAAACCCTATAACATAATTATCAATTTGAGAACCTAATTATCAAGTTCATAACCTAATTATCAAGTTCATAATCTAAACCCTAACACATACATAATGACCCTTTATATTAAACTCTAAGCCCTAACCTATAAAAGTGTTCATTTTAAATGATTGAATTTATTATTCTAAATTGGTAATATTACATCAACATATCTTAAATTACTTTAAATACATAATATGGATCTAACTTGTGTATTTTTGTCACAGTTATCCATCCTGGGCCTCATAATGGACTCATTGAACAAATTTTAAGGATAAACATAAACTTGAAAGAGATGTAAAGGTATGTTCACTATACTAAGATTTATATTTGCATAGTAGTGTAAGTAGTTGATCTATAATAGTTACTTTCATTAGCTTAGAATTAAATAATAGAAAATAACTTAGAAGTGCACATGATTTACAACTAATTAATATAAATAAAAACAGATTTTTTTTAGTTATAAGTAAATGCTTCAGTTGTAAACTAAATCATACAAGAGAACATAAAATTTATTAGTTGTAAATAAAAATAGTATATTGTGCAGCAAGAAATTGTTTATTAGAGGACAAAATAAATTGGGACATAATTCCTAGTTTTACGATGAAACTTTGTGCAGCAAGAAACTGTTGCAATCTACTTAAAAAGCTTAAACAATGTCTTGATGATATTACCTAAGAGGATGAAAGGATGAGAGGCTGTTGTTGTATGTACTATTATTACCTGAGAGGATGAAAGGATGAGAGCATGTACAATCAAAGTCATTTACATAATAAATATTGCATTGCCAAGTTCTGAAAGGATGAAAGACCTAAATTTTTTGGTTAAATTGTTATGAAAGACGTGTATTTTTGCAAATCAATGAAAGAGAAACAATAAAGTTTGCAGAATTACCTTGTAAATAGCTCAACACGGTCCGGTGTTTGTATTGAATTGTCTAGTTGCTTGTATTGAAATTGACTGAGAGGCTGGAAATATATAGCCACACAGACCGGGTCATTGAAGAGTGAATTATTTTGCCATATATATTCATTAATATATCAATTTTTATTTTTGGAAAACATAGATTTTCATTGCTATATATTCAGCCATATATTTTATGTGATATTCTGCCGTTTATTTTGAACATCTTTTTAATTCTGTAATATTTTGGGTATGTTTTCATTACCAAGTTCGTTTTTAATTTTTGGGAAATATAGATTCTTGGTGCATTATATTCAGACATATATATATTCTATGATATCATGTGATATTGTGCCATTTATTGTGCAGTTTTTTTAGTTCGTAATATTGTCATGTGCTGTTTATGGACAGGTTCGTACCAGCTTGATTTGCAGAATATGCGAGTTGAGGCAGCATTTGGATAATTTATATTGAGACAACAAAATATTTGTGTATTTTTTGTGGTATAATTAATTTGTATTATTGTCAGATTTAGGTCAATTTGTTTGTGGTTTATTATCTATTCTTTCAGTCTTTAATATTGTGCATGTTCATTTATTTGTATTCTTTTCAGTTTTAGGTTGATTTTTTTGTGGTTCAGGTTTTGTCTTTTAGGCTTTAATATTGTGCATGTTAAGTTATTTTGCAATGTGTTAGCATATATATGCATGTTTAGAGTTTGCAATTTTTTGCATGTGTGTTTTCTGTTTTGAAATGCTCCAGTTTTTTGCATTCTTTGCATGGATGTAATTTTTGTCATTTTTTGTGTTCTTTGCACATATTGCAGGTTTGTATATATGTATTATTTTGCAGGTTGGAATTTTTTTATGTTAGCCCTAATAGCATTAGGGTTATTCAAATTATTTTGCAGGTTATTCAGACATTTGCAGGCTTTGCAAATGTCTATTAGCATGAAAAATTGAAGGTTTAAATTTAGACATACATATAGAGTACTGGTTAAAAAATTAGGTCCAATTTTAGCCATTTATAGTGTAGTTGTTCATATATTTACGATTTTCAAAATATTTGTACGATTCTGTAATATGATGTTCGAAATAAATAATTACAAAAATAGAGTAGCAGATCATATATTATCAATATGGAAATTATAATATTATACACATATTCTGGAGGATTCAAAATAAAGGATATAAATGGCAAAAACCGGAATAAACGGAAATACTGACACGTGTACAAATTGCTGTAAAGATGCCACGTGACAAAAAAAAATTGGGTGCATTCTTGGAGTGCCACGTGGCGCAGCCGGCCTTTGCGTTTAGTAGATATATAGTAGATTATTACTAACGAAAAGGCTAAATACACGTGGTTTTTAGCTAAATGGACGCGATTCTGTGCGCTTAAGGTACACGCATAGTTTGATGCGCCTAACATACGCGCACAGGGTTATAAATGGTATTTTAGGAAAATGAGGAAGAAACTCATGCGCGTAGCGTAGGCGCATGGTAAATGGGCCGGCCCACTTACGCGTGCACATAGCATACGCGCACGACCAATGTTATAATTCCCAGCGTCGTCTTCTTCCCCCTGGTCGACGAAATCGGAAAAAACCCTAACATTTTAATCGCTTGATTCTTCTTCCTTCGTTGGTTGATTCTCAAAATTGGCAATGGATTCTTCTTCCTTGGGTGATTCCGAGCTCGGGGGTGGCGAAAACGGCGGAAATGGTGGAGGGCAAGAGCGGCCGGTGGGCGGTAGTGGCGCCGGCGTCGTCTCTACAGCGGCTTCGATGGAGGAGGAAGGTGGCGTGGCTGCTGGGGTGGCTGTGGCGCCGGTGGTGGAGGAGGTGGTGGCTACTGGGGTGGCAGGAGGGACGCCGGTGGTGGTTGGGGTGGAGGAGGGTGATTTGGGGCTTTTGGGTGGAGGGAGACCGCGTAAGAGATTTCATGCAAACGTACCGGTGGAGCCGGAAGAGGCAGAGGTCCCAAACGCTCAGATTTTTACTGGTCTCCATCATGTTTTTTTTTCGATATTCTAAATTTATATTTTATTTCCAACTAAAATGTTTATATAAATTGAATTGTATAACTTATAAAATGGATTAGTTGTAAATTTCATTTGAAAGTAATTGTGAATTTTAATTAACATGTTTTTGTGTATTTAGAATATAAATTATGTTTCCGACGTAGTTGTTTATGTGCTAGTTGTGAATTTGATTTGAAATTAATTGTAAAATTTGATTATGAATTTTGTGTGAAGTTAGACTAGAAACTATCCATAATATTGTGCATAGGTTAGGATTAGAAATTCTTAGCTGTGTTTTTTTTTATTTTTAATAGTTGTGAATTTAGATTTGAAATTAGTTGTGAATTTTGATTTGAAATGTTATATGAACTTAGACTAGAAATTCTTTATAATATTGTGCATAAGTTATGATTAGAAATTCCTAGCTGTGTTTTTATTGTTAAAAATAGTTGTGAATTTAGATTTGAAATTAGTTGTGAAACTAGACCCAAAGTAATAGAGTAGAAATACCCATTTGATTTACTTAAATTATCTTTAATTTAGAGGTTACGGGGGGTCTTAACCCCTTCGGGTCGGACAGAGCCGACGCCAATGGCTGATCGTCGCAGACCACGTATAGGGTTGTCAGATTCTATACGTCGTCGTGCTGCTATCGTCCATGTGGATATATTATCTGTTTCTGCCCCTCCTCCTCCTCCTCCGACCGTCATTGCTGATGATGTTTATATGGAGCCTGCTGATGAGCATATAGAGGTAGATTTGCAGCCGATGACGACAGACATGGCTGATGATATGCACTCGCAGATGGATGATGATTTAGATTATGTTGAGTCATTAGAGCCGAGGTTGAGGACTGAGGATTTGAGTCGTGACGAGTCTCCCCCTACCCAGTCCCCCTTATTCTCCTCTCATGGCCCGTCTTTTGTCCCCTCTCCTGAGTTTGGTGTTGGTCAGTTTGTTGCGTCACCCGTACGCCCCTCCACTTCTGCACATCCACCTCTCGTTCCCCTTTCGGGTCATGTTGGTGATTTTGATCCAGGACTTCCCTCTACTTATGCGACGTGGATGCCTGGAGGTCCACATTGCCCGATCCTTCTCCCTAGTTATGCCACGCACATTGCGAAAGCCATTTATGAGCGTCCCCAGCCCGATCCTTTTCACCATATGTGTGTTGATCCTGCACTCCCCCCGTTAGGCAGAGGAGACGGAGGAGGAGAGGAGAGGCAGATCCAGAGGATGCTGATGCAGATCCAGCTTCTCCAGAGGCAGATGATGATATTATCGCAGAGCCTGCTGCTCCAGAGGTAGCTCCTCTTAGAGGCGTCGCCCGCCGACAGGCGATACCGGATTTGGTATGTGAAACTGTTAATATAAATAATTTAGATTTTAGAATTATGTGATGAATTTTATTGACTAATGCTATATTTTCTATTTGCAGAGTCGCAAGATTGTTAGGATCCATTTCCGATCTGCCCAGCTATATCGTCACGAGGCCTTCATTACCGATGATCCCCAGTCGTGGTTTAGGATTGCAGAGCGCAGCGGCCTTATACATTTACGCACAGTTGGCATCGCCGCCAGTATAGATGCTGCTATGATATCTGCATTTTTGGAGAGATGGCATCCGGAGACTAGTTCATTTCATTTGCGATTCGGAGAGATGACGATTACATTGTTAGATGTTTTCCAGATTCTACGGGTTCCCATTCATGGGAGGAGCTGCACTTCAGCGTTGACTGAGGATGAGATATACAGTCATATCGCCACAGATCTGGGGGTTGACGTGGTTCAGGTGAGGCGGTGGTATTCCGGTGGCGGCATCCCATTAGATTATCTAGAGAAGACATTGAGGGAGAGGATGGCGGCACCCGATAGAGTGGAGAGCGTTATTGCCACGTATTATCTATTGTTGCTTCTTGGGTCGACTGCCCTGGTGGACAAGTCAACTAAGTCCGTGAAGCACTGGTGGTCTGCCCTTCTGTTTGACCACGAGAGTACTGGAGGTTATGCATGGGGAGCCGGCATCCTTGCGTTTTTGTATCGCAATTTAGGAGAGGCTTCTAGGCGTGGAGCGCAGGGGATTGCATCATGCGGGATTCTTATTAGGGTAAGCTATTCGTGTCATATTATTAAAGTTATAATTTACTGTCTAATTATTTTTTTGCTAATAGTGTTATTTCATTATGTGCAGTCATGGATTTGGGCGTACTTTCGCCATTTTCTCGGACATTATATTACGAACCCGCTATTTGCAGGAGCAACTGCTAGGGATGGAGTGGAGTTGGCGTCCAGTAGAGATATTGAACGTTTGGTGGAGATACGTCGGATGTTGGACAACATGAGATACGAGGAGGTATATAATATATAGCTTATTCTCGATACGTTTATAAACTTCAATTGCTTTAAATAGATAATTAATTTAGAAATTTGACGTTACAGGTTACTTGGACTCCATGGGTGGGGGTGGACTACAATGCTCCAGAGATTTCCCCATCTCGGTTCCGGGGTGTGCTGCGTATTATGAACATTACAGAGCCGTATATGCCGGACCGAGTACTCAGACAGTTTGGTATTATACAGACCATCCCAGTTCCTCCGATTCTTCCCATCACATCAACACGAAATGCGGAGATCAAAGGTTATACAATTCAGTTTGGGGTTGAGCTGCGAGGAGCATGGGATGCAGATCCGAGACCTCTGATCGACTTGGAGGGCCTTCGACCCGCGACTCATTTTTGGGACGTTTCCGTCGACTATTTGGACTGGTTCGATGAGATGTCTCATCCATTGGTCGATCCCATTTCAGTGAGACGAGATCGTCCTACTGGCCCACTCCATGTCCCCGCTGTAGTGGATGCAGTTGCGGTACATTTTTTTCTTCGTTAATTTATGGTCATTGGTAGTTTTACGTCTTAACTAACATTTCTACTATTTAATACAGCGCCTCCAGTTGGTCGCTGGTGAGCTCCGATCTTATTTGCAGACCCCTGAGGAGGGGAGACCGACCATAGATGATGGACTTGTTAGAGCATGGTTGGAGATGCTGATTGGGGAGACACCACCCCTAGCCCCCCCCCCCCCCCTCCACCACGTTATTCACAGATGTTTCAGGATTCAGTCCACGAGGCTGGTCAAGGAAGTGACAGTCATCCAGGGGAGGAGGATGAGGAGTAGTACTAGTTTAGTTGACTTTTTCTAGATATTTTGTAAATATTTTTTAGTTATGTATGTGGTTTGTAAATATTTTGTAAATATTTTTTTAGTTATGTATGTGATTTTGAATGAAATGGGCCCATTTAGAGTAGGGTTGCTCATCGGGTTCATTTTTTTAGGTTTTGGACTGAATCGAACAAATCGAACCGAAACCGAACCTATTTAATTCGGTTCGGATTTTGGTTTTTAACAAATCACAATTCGGTTTTTGTTTCGGTTCGAGTTTGTTCGATTCGGTTTTGTTAGACTTTTTTTGCCTTTTCGAATTTCGGTTTAGAATTGGTTTATGAGTTTTTCATTGTTCGGTTTTAACCGAAACCGAACCGAACAGAACCGAACCTGAACCGAATCGACTATAGTATATAATCATATGTCACATGAAATATAAAGGAAAACTATACTATATAATCAAATGTCACATGAAATATCAATGAAACTATAGTATATAATCAAATGTCACATGAAATATCAATGAAACTATAGTATATAATCATATGTCACATGAAATATCAATGAAACTACAGTATATAATCAAATGTCACATGAAATATCAATGAAAACTATAGTATATAATCATATGTCACATGAAATATAAAGGAAACTATAGTATATAATCAAATGTCACATGAAATATCAAGGAAACTATAGTATATAATCAAATGTCACATGAAATATCAATGAAAACTACAGTATATAATCATATGTCACATGAAATATCAAGGAAACTATAGTATATAATCAAATGTCACATGAAATATCAACGAAACTATAGTATATAATCAAATGTCACATGAAATATAAAGGAAACTATAGTATATAATCAAATGTCACATGAAATATCAAGGAAACTATAGTATATAATCATATGTCACATGAAATATCAATGAAAACTATAGTATATAATCATATATCACATGAAATATAAAGAAAACTATAGTATATAATCAAATGTCACATGAAATATCAAGGAAACTATAGTATATAATCAAATGTCACATGAAATATAAAGGAAACTATAGTATATAATCAAATGTCACATGAAATATCAAGGAAACTATAGTATATATGTAATATCCCTTAATTTTTAGTAAGGGTATTTGGGTAATTTTTCCCATCCTTCGTTCAATTAATTATTTCGCTTTCAGTGGAGTTTGGATTTTCAGTAATATCCATAATCTCCGTAATAATTTCCTGAGTGGTATAAAATACATTCAATGTATTTTTCGGGACTTAGAATATTTGTTTGGATAAAAATATATAATTTCCGGGGTTTAAAACCCATACCGAAACTTATCCCTCCACGTACAAACTTATCCCGTTACCACTTGGCCTCCCACTTGTGATGCTTGGCCGGTCTCCTGCAGATGGGTTTGTCGGACCTTTTTCCCCTCCCTCCCTTGGGCTATACATGGAGCCGATCGAGGGAAGCTCTGCACACCTCCAGCTGCTCTTTCTCGCCTCTCGCCATCACCGCCGGTGAAGCTCCCTCCGAGCTCCGCCTCCAAGCTTCCTCTCGCCATCGTCGATCTCCTATCGCCATCTCCGAGCTCGTCGTCTCCCCCGTGTCGTTGTACCGCCGCTGAAGCTCCTGTGCGTGCGGCTACTGGTGGCTCCTTCTTTCCTGGCGGACCACCGACGAGGACGCCGCTCCGCCGAGCTTCTCCTCCATCGTCGACGAGTTGTGGGGTGCTCCTCCTCCCTGTCGTCGTGTGGGTGCTGCTACTGGTGTCGTGGTCCTCCTCCTCCCCGCCAGCGCCGCTCCATCCTTGGCGTCGAGAAACCGGCAAAGCCCCGTCGCCATCGCCTCCCCTGTTTCCGGCGAGACCCTGTTGCTCCTCTGTTTTGAGTTTCTCCCGCCGGCGAGCCTGGCGTGGTGCTCCGTCGTTAGGCTACGTGAGCCGAGCCAGCTGTGCTGCTCCGCCGCTCCTACTCTCCCGACGTCGTCTCCTCCTCCCTTCCCGGCGAAGACGGAGTCGAGCCGCTGCCGCTCCGAGCTTCTGTGCTCCGCCGCCGCTACTCGCGTGTCGCCACCGCCAGCTGCCGTTGTTCCAGGAGCTGCTGCTTCTCCTTCCCAGCGCCGCCGCGCTGCCCTCTCCGGCGTCGAGGAGCCCTTCTCGGCGTGTTGCCGTGTTGTTGTTGGCTGCGTTTTGCTGCTGTTGATTGTTGTGGGAGGTTAAAGATGGTGAATAGTGCCGAGGTGGGCCCCCTCCTTGTTATATTTGTTGTTGGGCCGAGAAGCCCAAGTTCCATTCCAGTCCAGATTTGACCCGAAATTATTCGAGCGGTATAATTTCGATCCCCTTTCGTCCGTGTTTTTCTTTAGGAAAGTTTAATAAATATAGTTCTTTAAATTCGTCCAGTCAAATTAATTGATAGATAATTAATTTGTCAGTTAGAACGTGATCTGCTGGGTCGCGTGTGGACTCGTACTCTGCTAGGGATATTATGAAGCTTAAGCCATATCCTCGAAAAGGGTATTTTCGGTAGTCGTCTCGTCCAGATTCATCGCCGAATCTATTCCAGGCAAGTGGCGGTTCGCTCTTGCTCATCATTCCATATTTCAATTATTTATCAATCGTTTAGTTGTTAAATAATTTGGGATGATTCTGAATATGTTGGGAACTGTTTGTTAGTAATATAATTAAAATCTGATATTATTATTAGGTTGTATATTCTGCTAGAATCGACGCTAGTATAATTATATATATATTGTGCAGGTTGGGCCGTGATGGCTTGTGTGATGTGTTTGTGTGTTAGACTAATAGTTAGCACGAGTATTCGTAGGGGCGATGGGTTCTAGATTGCGGCTCAGTCGTTTCTTTATAACAAGTGGTGAAGGGGCATGCTATAAGTCCCCGACACCTTGTGTTGTGGTTGTTGTGGATAAGGTCGTGGACTCTATATGTGGTCCCGTCTCTTCTGATCGTGTTGTGGATAATTAAAAGCTTATAACGTGTTGTGGTTTGTTGTGGAATTAAAATAAGATATAGTGCCTTAAGTGCACATAATTAATATTTTGGCGAGTAGTGCAGCTAGGAAAAACTCGTCTTAGTTTAGATCGCTTGTATGCGAAGTTGTTTGTGTGTTTGCTTGAGTTCCCCAACATTTGTCATATTTTCCTATAAGGCTCATTTCATTTGGAGTCTTCTTTTGGGATTGATTGCTGTGAGACTCGGTCTCCAGAATCTTCTCTTGTTCATGCTTGTTGATATATTCTAGTAGGAGTATGGTGGTTGACTATCGTCATCGGTTATTATTCGAGAAGCGATGGGTCTAACCTAATACGACTGCTTCGAACCACTCTGCTTTATTCCCTTGCTAGTCTATTCATTTAGACTAACCAACCGTAATTATTCCTTGCATGGTTGGCTGGTGTCATCCGTTCGATTCGGCACATCAGGTATGTTGCTGTTCCGTGAAGGCTAGAACGACTATGAAAATGAACGATGGTTTTGGATGTTTTTATTGTTTTTAATCAGGTTAAGATCCTTGGGCAGGTGATCACTACAATCACAACCCTTTTCGTAATATTTTAAAGACTTCC
The DNA here is from genome assembly GCA_027886185.1 of Rheum nobile. Lineage (NCBI taxonomy): Eukaryota > Viridiplantae > Streptophyta > Magnoliopsida > Caryophyllales > Polygonaceae > Rheum > Rheum nobile. The sequence continues at coordinate 748,477 of WOAB01000652.1, read as the reverse complement.
GCTGTAATCTATTTACTCTGTTATTTGTTAAATTCTGTATTACGACTTCCGCTGTCTTTTGTTTAAACTCTGTATATTGTCTTATTCGGGATTGGGATGTAATCCCGCGACTCAAGTTTTGATTGAATATTATTATGATTTTGTATCATATGTGTTTCATGATTATATTTAAACGGTAAAGCCTGGGGTGACTTCGGTGAGGAAAACCGAGGTCACTGGCGGTAATACCTTTCCAAATGGGTTAAGATTTGGGGGTGTTACAATATAATCATATGTAACATGAAATATCAATGAAAACTATAGTATATAATCATATGTCACATGAAATATAAAGGAAACTATAGTATATAATCAAATGTCACATGAAATATCAATGAAACTATAGTATATAATCATATGTCACATGAAATATCAATGAAACTATAGTATATAATCATATGTCACATGAAATATCAATGAAAACTATAGTATATAATCATATGTCACATGAAATATAAAGGAAACTATAGTATATAATCAAATGTCACATGAAATATCAATGAAACTATAGTATATAATCAAATGTTACATGAAATATCAATGAAACTATAGTATATAATCATATGTCACATGAAATATCAATGAAACTATAGTATATAATCAAATGTCACATGAAATATCAATGAAAACTATAGTATATAATCATATGTCACATGAAATATAAAGGAAACTATAGTATATAATCAAATGTCACATGAAATTAATATCAAGGAAACTATAGTATATAATCAAATGTCACATGAAATATCATGAAAACTATATTATATAATCAAATGTCACATGAAATATCAATGAAACTATAGTATATAATCATATGTCACATGAAATATCAATGAAAACTATAGTATATAATCAAATGTCATATGAAATATCAAGGATCCTTGGGCAGGTGATCACTACAATCACAACCCTTTTCGTAATATTTTAAAGACTTCCGCTATAATCTATTTACTCTGTTATTTGTTAAATTCTGTATTACGACTTCCGCTGTCTTTTGTTTAAACTCTGTATATTGTCCTATTCGGGATTGGGATGTAATACCGCGACTCAAGTTTTGATTGAATATTATTATGATTTTGTATCATATGTGTTTCATGATTATATTTAAACGGTAAAGCCTGGGGTGACTTCGGTGAGGAAAACCGAGGTCACTGGCGGTAATACCTTTCCAAATGGGTTAAGATTTGGGGGTGTTACAGATTTGGTATCAGAGCCGAATTTTTTTTAAAACGGGTGGGTTTTAAAACATTTTCTGGGAATGAAAATTTTTATAAACCGTTTACTCGTTTGAAACTGAGAAATGTTTTCGAAGGCTCTGAATTTTCAAAATGAAAAGAATTTGAAATATCACCGTTCATAGTCGTGCCTTCTTTAATCTGATATGAGAGGTATGAGAGTTACCTCTATATCTAGAAAGACTAAGTTCTTCTTGTTGTTGTAAGACATAGGTATTTGTCTATTCTTTTGAAAGGACTCGGAAGGTACTGAGATGATTCTATCATTTCTAGTAATGTTAGATTTTCCTGTTTCTCTGAGATATTTCGAGATTGGAAGATCTAGTAGTTGCCTCGAAAGTATCAAGTATGTGCTTCCTGGTAGTACTAATATCCTAGTGCGGTAATCTCCGAGTAATTTGGTGTGAACGCTCGGGAGATTAGTGTAGATGAATCTTGTGCTCTATGTTCATAATTCATCTATAGAGTTACCAAGTTGATCTATTCTAAGTGATTTTATTACATTGATATATGGGATAATTAAGGAATCACTCTTAAGAGTTTTGATGTCTAAGTATGATGTCATAGTCGTTGACATTCATTGTTGAGGAAATGAATACGAAAGATTAATGCTCGAGGCAGTCAGGATTTGCCTCCGTATGAGAACTTGTGGGATGAACCTAAGGTAGAGTTCGCTGAGCCGTTATGGTAGGCCAACGGGATATTGTAATAACGACGTTTAAATGGAAGCGATTTCCAAGGGAACTCTAAGGAGAATCCCGAGGAAAATCCTAAGGAAGATCCTCAGAAGAAGGAAGATCCGAGGAAGATCCTCTAGAGAAGGAAGATCCTGCGGAAGATCCTTAGAAGGAGGAAGATCCAGAGGAAAACCCTGAGGAAGATCCTCGAGAGGGGGAAGATCCGAGGGAAGATCCGGAGGGAACTCCCGATGAGGACCCAGAGGAAGACCTCGTAAGGCAAGGCTAGAAGAGTCTGATGCCTAAAGTGTTCATTTATGAGTATCTTTGAGGGATATAAGGATTTTAAGTTAGAAATAAGTCATTTAAGACAGTACGAGTCGTTGGACTCGATAAGTGGAATTTCCAGAGGATGAAGAGTTAGGACTCTTGGGAATTGTCAAGGATTGACATCTTGTGAATATGTCATCCATAAGGTTTAAGGTGCAACTCTTTGAAGAAGATTAAGTTATAAAGTTGTTGTGTTAAGAGGTGACCACTTAAATAAAAAGGTTACAATTTAAGGATAGGACATGTTAATGATCTCGAGGTATTAAAGTTCAGTATAGAGAATTGTTCAGATACGCCTAAAGAGTATAGTGGCAAGCGTTTCTTCCGAGATTTCTTAAGGTATAAGAATGACTGTGTGATCCGTTTCGAGGAATATAGAGCGTGGTGAAATTGAGGAATCTTAAAAGTTTAAGTTATAAAGTGATTTAAGGAATAGATTAAGTCATTACCGAAATGATTTAAAGTTAGAGATTGTTTAAAGGACGATGTTAAATTATTCTTGTAAGGATTTTAAGTTAGAGATGACGTATGGTCAGTCTTACTTTAAAATAAATGATGGTTCCGCCAAAGGCTCAAGCTGAATTATCGATGGGATTCTATGCCACCACTGTGGTAAGGCTGGGCATAAGAGCCCTAGTTACCAAAAGGAAAGGAAGGATAACATATGTAGCATAGATGTTCGTTCCCTATATGGTTAACACCAGGGTCGACTCTATTACTTAATTCTAGATCCATTCATAAGATTCTTTCTTCATTTCTGGAATAGCGATACATCAGTATGACTTTAATCGTTTCCTTAGCGGAATTGGCGAGTGTTATCTCGTAGGCTAAGTTTTACCGGAATTTTTTTAGGGTGGTTGAACAAATGTGAGTGGGTAATGCCCCATGGGATCTAAGGGCTAAAATCTCATACGGGTACCTTGGACATTTGTTCTGATAATAGTATATAGGGATGAACTATATGGGGTTCAGAATTCCTCGTTGTGAGGTCATGTTGTAAGCATTGTTATGGACAGACTGCTGAGAAGGGAAATGTATAAGAGGGATAGTGTATAGAGAACTTGTTTCCTCTATTACGACCAGTGTAGGACAATGGTTAAAGTTTTCTTTTGAAAAGGCAAGCGTGCAAAGTTGTAGGTAGTATTTTGGAAGATTTATTCGAAGTTTCGTTTTGAGGTCTGTTATGAGGCTTCCTTAAGAGAAGCAATATAAGGATTAGACAGAGAGTGATTGATGACTATTATGGCGATTTGGTGTCAAGTTTAGGGAAATAAAGTGATTAGGCACAACTGTGCTAATCGATTTATTGCGATCTTGTTTCGAGGAAACTAGAGGCATGAGTTGGCAGTGAGCCTTAGGGCCAAATTTAAAAGGGCCAAATGATTGATATTAGGAAGTTGTCCTTTGAGGGAATAAGTAGTTATGACACTTGGGAATTTACAAAGATTCGATATTTGGACTTTATGTGAATAGGCCATCCATAAGGCGTATAGTACAACCTTTATTGGTAAGATCAAGTTGTGAGGTTACTGTGTAGAAAGAGGCCACTTAAATGGAAGAATTACAATTTAAGGATCGATCATTTTGATGATTCCGATAAACTAAAGGATTTAGTACATAGATTAAATTTGTGTATGCTTAAGGAATAAGGTAACACTGTTACTCGTGTACATCTATTGGAAGATTAAGACACAAGTGATTGATTCAGTTGGTAATGAATCATTTAACAATATGATACTTTGAGAAAATAGGAGTAAGATCTCATGTGATGGGTTTGGGAAACATACGAATAAATGTTATGATTATTCTTGGAAAAAGTATATAAATCTTAAAGGATTTAAGTTAGAAATGGCATAAGGTCAAGCTTACTTTCAGATAAATGATGGAATTGTAAAAGGTACCTTTAAGGAAACCGAGGATGTAATGTTTCGAGGTTACTAAGAGTTGATATTTGGATTATAAAGAATTAAGATGTGAACTTTGGGAATATGCATATAAGGAAATTGGAAGGGAGATGCGTGTTCTCCTATTAAAGGAACAATAATGTTGTTATGATAATTTTGGAGACCATTATTATATAGTGGTCAAGATCTTGTGGATATAGTGAGAATGATTACATGGTATAATATATAGAGATAAGGTTGCGGATGATATCAAATGGACTTGAGGAAAAAGGTAACCCACGTTGGTTAAGGTAATCATACAACACGTTCGGGTGAAACAAGAGTATAATCCTATGGAATGGATTAATAAATCATGTTGAGGTAATCAGACATAGATTGTGGGATCTTATGAGTAAAGATTGGGAGATAAAGATATGGCATAAGGGCCGGATATGATTAAGGTAACGAGTGAATCGTTTATTTGAGGTCTGTATGACATGTGGGGGTACTAAGTTGTAGTACTGTTGAATTCTAAGTATATATTCGAGGACCAGATTGTCAAAATGAGGTTAGTAGAAAGATGTTGTATTCTTCTATATAAGGACATTAAGGACTTCAGAAGGAAGAGTGCATGACCGCAAGGTTATATTGAAGATTTTTGTAAGGGATACTCTGGTTAAGGCAATGGTAATCATGTGGATGATTACATCTATTCTAACGAGAGTAGGAATGTAAACAATATGTTGTAAGTGGATACATGATCGAATAGATAGTTCGATGTTGGCAATATAAGTTATGGAGACCATATTGGTTAAGGATACCGACCTAAGGAGGTTTGGGTATATACTTTGAGAGAAGTTTAGAGGTAAGTGTAAGAGAATATGTATTCTCATAATTAAAGTATAGCAAGTCTATTATGGTGATCAGGACTTTGAGAATGGTCACGAGTTAGTATAAGTATAGCATATGGAGATAAGATATGCGAGATAGTAGTATCATCTCTGCCTTCAAGAGAGTGATAAAAGATGAGGTTTCAGGTTCGAGACTCACCAACAACCTATTGGAAATGGCTGCCTATTATAGGTGGAGCCCCCAAGGAAGGGTTGGGATGTATGGGCCGCAGCCCTGTGATGGGCCGGGCCGTTAAGCTGTCGAGTCTCTTCTCTAACCTACTAGATGTGGCAAGAGTGTATGGGCAGCGGCCGATGTTAACGACTGGGCGGCACCGAAAGGGTGGCTGGCCCAGGTCATTACACTAGGCCTGGACTCAGGTAGTGAGATTGAGGTGATTCCAGTCACCCATTAGTTTATCGATGCAAGTTTCGGGGTCAAAACTTTTCTTAAGGGGGTAGTAATGTAATATCCCTTAATTTTTAGTAAGGGTATTTGGGTAATTTTTCCCATCCTTCGTTCAATTAATTATTTCGCTTTCAGTGGAGTTTGGATCATAATCTCCGTAATAATTTCCTGAGTGGTATAAAATACATTCAATGTATTTTTCGGGACTTAGAATATTTGTTTGGATAAAAATATATAATTTCCGGGGTTTAAAACCCATACCGAAACTTATCCCTCCATGTACAAACTTATCCCGTTACCACTTGGCCTCCCACTTGTGATGCTTGGCCGGTCTCCTGCAGATGGGTTTGTCGGACCTTTGTCCCCTCCCTCCCTTGGGCTATACATGGAGCCGATCGAGGGAAGCTCTGCACACCTCCAGCTGCTCTTTCTCGCCTCTCGCCATCACCGCCGGTGAAGCCCCCTCTGAGCTCTGCCTCCAAGCTTCCTCTCGCCATCGTCGATCTCCCATCGCCATCTCCGAGCTCGTCGTCTCCCCCGTGTCGTTGTACTGCCGCTGAAGCTCCTGTGCATGCGGCTACTGGTGGCTCCTTCTTTCTTGGCGGACCACCGGCGAGGACGCCGCTCCGCCGAGCTTCTCCTCCATCGTCGATGAGTTGTGGGGTGTTGCTCCTCCCTGTCGTCGTGTGGGTGCTGCTACTGGTGTCGTGGTCCTCCTCCTCCCCGCCAGCGCCGCTCCATCCTTGGCGTCGAGAAACCGGCGAAGCCCCGTCGCCATCGCCTCCCCTGTTTCCGGCGAGACCCTGTTGCTCCTATGTTTTGAGTTTCTCCCGCCGGCGAGCCTAGCGTGGTGCTCCGTCGTTGGGCTACGTGAGCCGAGCCAGCTGTGCTGCTCCGCCGCTCCTACTCTCCCGATGTCGTCTCCTCCTCCCTTCCCGGCGAAGACGGAGTCGAGCCGCTGCCGCACCGAGCTTCTGTGCTCCACCGCCGCTACTCGTGTGTCGCCACCGCCAGCTGCCGTTGTTCCAGGAGCTGCTGCTTCTCCTTCCCAGCGCCGCCGCGCTGCCCTCTCCGGCGTCGAGGAGCCCTTCTCGGCGTGTTGCCGTGTTGTTGTTGGCTGCGTTTTGCTGCTGTTGATTGTTGTGGGAGGTTAAAGATGGTGAATAGTGCCGAGGTGGGCCCCCTCCTTGTTATATTTGTTGTTGGGCCGAGAAGCCCAAGTTCCATTCCAGTCCAGATTTGACCCGAAATTATTCGAGCGGTATAATTTCGATCCCCTTTCGTCCATATTTTTCTTTAGGAAAGTTTAATAAATATAGTTCTTTAAATTCGTCCAGTAAAATTAATTGATAGATAATTAATTTGTCAGTTAGAACGTGATCTGTTGGGTCGCGTGTGGACTCGTACTCTGCTAGGGATATTATGAAGCTTAAGCCATATCCTCGAAAAGGGTATTTTCGGTAGTCGTCTCGTCTAGATTCATCGCCGAATCTATTCCAGGCAAGTGGCGGTTCGCTCTTGCTCATCATTCCATATTTCAATTATTTATCAATCGTTTAGTTGTTAAATAATTTGGGATTATTCTGAAATATGTTGGGAACTGTTTGTTAGTAATATAATTAAAATCTGATATTATTATTAGGTTGTATATTCTGCTAGAATCGACGCTAGTATAACTATATATATATATATATATTGTGCAGGTTGGGCCGTGATGGCTTGTGTGATGTGTTTGTGTGTTAGACTAATAGTTAGCACGAGTATTCGTAAGGGCGATGGGCTCTAGATTGCGGCTCAGTCGTTTCTTTATAACAAGTGGTGAATGGGCAGGCTATAAGTCCCCGACACCTTGTGTTGTGGTTGTTGTGGATAAGGTCGTGGACTCTATATGTGGTCCCGTCTCTTCTGATCGTGTTGTGGATAATTAAAAGCTTATAACGTGTTGTGGTTTGTTGTGGAATTAAAATAAGATATAGTGCCTTAAGTGCACATAATTAATATTTTGGCGAGTAGTGCAACTAGGAAAAACTCGTCTTAGTTTAGATCGCTTGTATGCGAAGCTGTTTGTGTGTTTGCTTGAGTTCCCCAACATTTGTCATATTTTCCTATAAGGCTCATTTCATTTGGAGTCTTCTTTTGGGATTGATTGCTGTGAGACTCGGTCTCTAGAATCTTCTCTTGTTCATGCCTGTTGATATATTCTAGTAGGAGTATGGTGGTTGACTATCGCCATCGGTTATTATTCGAGAAGCGATGGGTCTAACCTAATACGACTGCTTCGAACCACTCTGCTTTATTCCCTTGCTAGTCTATTCATTTAGACTAACCAATCGTAATTATTCCTTGCATGGTTGGCTGGTGTCATCCGTTCGATTCGGCACATCAGGTATGTTGCTGTTCCGTGAAGGCTAGAACGACTATGAAAATGAACGGTGGTTTTGGATGTTTTTATTGTTTTTAATCAGGTTAAGATCCTTGGGCAGGTGATCACTACAATCACAACCCTTTTCGTAATATTTTAAAGACTTCCGCTGTAATCTATTTACTCTGTTATTTATTAAATTCTGTATTACGACTTCCGCTGTCTTTTGTTTAAACTCTGTATATTGTCCTATTCGGGATTAGGATGTAATCCCGCGACTCAAGTTTTGATTGAATATTATTATGATTTTGTATCATATGTGTTTCATGATTATATTTAAACGGTAAAGCCTGGGGTGACTTCGGTGAGGAAAACCGAGGTCACTGGCGGTAATACCTTTCCAAATGGGTTAAGATTTGGGGGTGTTACAATATAATCATATGTAACATGAAATATCAATGAAAACTATAGTATATAATCATATGTCACATGAAATATAAAGGAAACTATAGTATATAATCAAATGTCACATGAAATATCAATGAAACTATAGTATATAATCATATGTCACATGAAATATCAATGAAACTATAGTATATAATCATATGTCACATGAAATATCAATGAAAACTATAGTATATAATCATATGTCACATGAAATATAAAGGAAACTATAGTATATAATCAAATGTCACATGAAATATCAATGAAACTATAGTATATAATCAAATGTCACATGAAATATCAATGAAACTATAGTATATAATCATATGTCACATGAAATATCAATGAAACTATAGTATATAATCAAATGTCACATGAAATATCAATGAAAACTATAGTATATAATCATATGTCACATGAAATATAAAGGAAACTATAGTATATAATCAAATGTCACATGAAATTAATATCAAGGAAACTATAATATATAATCAAATGTCACATGAAATATCATGAAAACTATAGTATATAATCAAATGTCACATGAAATATCAATGAAACTATAGTATATAATCATATGTCACATGAAATATCAATGAAAACTATAGTATTTAATCAAATGTCACATGAAATATCAAGGAAACTATAGTATATAATCATATGTCACATGAAATATCAATGAAACTATAGTATATAATCATATGTCACATGAAATATCAAGGAAAATATAGTATATAATCAAATGTCACATGAAATATCAATGAAACTGTAGTATATAATCATATGTCACATGAAATATCAAGGAAACTATAGTATATAATCATATGTCACATGAAATATCAAGGAAACTATAGTATATAATCATATGTCATATGAAATATCAATGAAACTATAGTATATAATCACATGTCACATGAAATATCAATGAAACTATAGTATATAATCATATGTCACATGAAATATCATGAAAACTATAGTATATAATCATATGTCACATGAAATATAAAGGAAACTATAGTATATAATCAAATGTCACATGAAATATCAATGAAACTATAGTATATAATCATATGTCACATGATTTCATTTTTTCACCGGTTTCTTCTATAATCCTTCCTATTGGGCTTATTTGGGCCCAATTTTACATATTTTCATTTTTCACCGGTTTCTTCTATAATCCTTCCTATTGGGCCTATTTGGGCCCAATTTTACATATTTTCATTTTTTCAACGATTTCTTCTATAATCCTTCCTATTGGGCCTATTTGGGCCCAATTTTACATATTTTCCCGTTTCTTCTATAATCCTTCATATTGATGTAATATTTTTCAATTCCTACCAGAATAAAAGAAAATACTTGGACACACATAATGGTAACATCAGTCAATTTCAAGAACAGATCAATCTCCAGAATACATGAAAGGATCCGGTAACATCAGTCAATTAGAATAACAGATCCGTCTCCAGAATACATGAAAGGATCCGGTGCCTGACCATATGCAATCCGGTACTCTCGATACAACTTCAAATTCCCCTCATATTGTGTTGCCCACCACAAAATGTTTGGATCCGCGTATGTATGCCACGAACGAGGAGTGTGCGGTATTGGTGACCCATCCTTGAAAACCACCTATATAAACACAAAACATTTTGATTAACATAAACAATATAGCCTAATTACATACAACAAAATAATTAAGAAATAAACTTTACCGGTATGAAGTGATCATGGTTGCCTACGTGTGCCATGCCCAAAATCCTTTGTGGAGGACCGACATTGGATGTCCTGGCCCTTAACGGTAAGCACAACGTCGGAACTTCCCAAGTTAATAAGACGAGACCAACCTGATATAGTGTGGCAAACACTAGACCCATCATTGGCATATGAAGCCAGTATACCGAGGAACAAGGACTTCTACAATGATTGACTTGGACAATAAGATCATCCCAAGACCCTTCCCGAAGATGCATACGTATCGTCTCGTATAGATCTCGGTTGTCAAGCAACTCCCCTACCAGCTCCCGTCGGATGTTGACATATTCTCTCTCTTCCCTTCCCAACAGTACATCCATAGACCGATATCCACAATGACCATCAAGACGTACATCTCTAACATCCTTGATATACGGAATCCAGAAGTCATCCACATTATCAACCCCAAAGTTAACCCCCATATGAACAATGGGAATACTGGGCTCTTCAGGCCATTGCGAATCTTCTGGTTGTGATTTTTCTGGTACAGGTTGAGATTGTAATTCCTCAAAGCCGATCACCACTGGACTAGGACCACTTGCTTCCTTTCTAGGACGACCTGGGCCTCTACCAGAGCTTTCACTTGCCTTCCCCTTTGCCTTTGCATTCTTCTCCTTCTGCTTCAATTCTTCTTGTCTGTGCTCAAACAAGCACTTCTCCCTCTTCTCCACCTTGTTCAACTTGTTCCTAGAACCACTTGGCCTTCCTTTAGAACGGATCCCAGTCGGCTCCAACAATGTACTTTCCTCTGGATACTCCAAGTCGTGATACAACTCACCTAGTTGGAATGCCGTGCCTTTCTTCAAAGTCCCAGTATCAATCTTGGCCCATATTTCTCTAAGTCGCATCTCTGTAATGTTCATTCGAACATTCTGATCATCAGACACACTTGTTGTAGGAGCATATTCCCATTCCAAGTCCCTCTAAAATGGGTGAAAGTCCTCCGGAATGAGGGGTGTTCTCATAATGATGGCATTTGCAAGGACATGTACGCACGACATCCCTAAACAGTTTCTCACCCAATGATTGGTGCATTCTTCTTCATACTGCTCCCTCAATAACCGCTCATACGACGCCAACAACAAATCAAAGCAATTGTCCGACACTTTGTAGAAGAGCCTAGAAAATATAGCGCGTACAGCTGGCAACATCGTTGGATCATTGAAATCTGTTGGTCGTTTAGTCAGTGACATGTTCATGCTTGCCCTAATCTGATCAATTTGAAGGATGATGGCATGGTGGATCCTCACAATTACTCTATTGAAACCCCCTCTGCTAGAGCCAATAATATCTTTCAAAACCTTGTGCATCCCCTCAACCCTTTCAAAACACATTAGGATAGTAATACATTAAGAATTAATGATAATAAAACAAAAATATCATTACAGTCGTGATACCTGTTTGAAGTCCTCGTGAAGAAGTGCAGATGATGATCAGTCCACACCCTTACTATGCTTTTCTTGTAAGGAGTAAGCCATGTGGCCTCCACGTATCCGACAAGGCCTCTCTTCCATGATGTCCTCAATGCGGCAAGCCTCTCTTCATAGCTTTCTTCACTGGTTGAGCAAAAAAGTCCCCAGCATTGGTTTGCAAAGAAATCTACACTTTCCTTCATCTTCAGAATGGATGATGCATGTGCCTCAATGTTGTGTCTGATATGCACCCAACACAAGAGGTGTTGAACTTCATTGCCAAACACATTGCCAATTGCAGTAATGAGGGCCTTCTCACAGTCTGTCATTATTGCCATCGGCATCACTCCCAAATCTAAACACAATGCCCGGATTTCTCATTATATATCCACGTGTAATGGTAAATCCTTTCCGCCCGAGTGAATGCATATGCAATGTTGAACGTCTGGTGAGTGTTGGTGAAACCAACAATCTCCACAAGTGGCATATCATATCTGTGACAAACATTTCAATAAGACAACATCAATGAAATTTAATAACAATAAAACAACATCAATAAAATTTAAAGACTTACTTGTTTGTCTTGTATGTCGCATCGATGATTACAACATATGGGAACTTTTTCATCAGCCACAAAGACTCTGGGTTAGCAAAAAATAAGATTTCTACCTCGTTCGTCTTCGCATCCCTCAGAGGATGAACTACATATTTGTGTTCAACCAGAAATGTAAGCGACCACTGAGTCACAATTAGTTCCCCACGATCCTCATACTGGAGCTTCTGCAAGAAGTTGGCTACTTGTTTTCGGGATGTAACATTGCCCGGAAAGTTTGCTCTCAATTCAGAAACAATTTGTTTCGATGTCTTTCGACCATCCCCCCACCTCCTAGCACTTAGCTGCTCCGCCTCGGTCATTCGACCCATGAATGCATTCCCTTTAAAGCTAGTCCGTAGCTTATGGTTGTGCCGACCTTCCATCACAGACAATATCCATTTTTCACCAACCATCCATGACTCTTTATTCACACGAACACCCATAATCTCAAACTTACACCCACACTTCTTGGATTTCGATTTTCTTAATATAGGAACTGGTAATTCTGGATTCTCCTTGTTCACCTTTGGCCTCCCCGTTCTCCATTCCCCAAACCTATCACACACTATACTAATTTGATACGGACTTGAATTGCGCTTCACCAAAGCTATAATAAACTCATTTCCTCTTTCTTTCGCCCATTCATATAATTCTTCCTTATTATCAAACATTAAGTCCGTAGTAAAGTACTCTGTATAGTCTCTCCCCTATAAATGATGACATTTTTTACTATCAAACATTATAGTCTATAAATGCAACTATAAACTATAATTTCAGTACTAATTATGATCTAACAATAAGATGAAATATAAACATGAATTAGTTTAACACTAACCACGAATTCCCCGCTAGGGTCCCAATCACCGGTCGCTTTGTCAACTTCGACATCTAAGAAAAACCTCGACGCCATCCATGAGTCGTCCTCGTCTTCTTCTTCTTCACTTTGAACCCAGTCATTTTCCTCGTCACTATCCTCACCACTATGATACATCTTGCAATTTGTGTAGTTACCTGTTATTTCAAATCATGAAGCCTTTGAAATTACTCGAAATCGAATTATGAATGATATTCAAATTCAATCAAATAGCTACACTTATAAGACACTACAAACATTAAGCTTCAATGGAATTAAACATTAAGCTTCAATGGAATTAAGCTTCACCGGTCGCTTCATCAACTTCGACATATAAGAAATACTAAGACAAATCCTACAATGCTACTATCACGTGACAAATTGACAATGAGTAGCAATTTCATTGATTTTGCAATTTCCCCCCCTAAGCTTGAATGTACAACTCATACAAGCACAATATGATTTTATTACAAGTTCAAGTGCTAAATACTTCAATTTTTAGTACACAAGTATCCTTATCAAGATTTTAGATCTAAAATTTACAAATGAATGTATAATTACCAGCAACTCAGCAAGAACAAGATCTGGGATGCTGTGGTGAGTCAAAATTGCGGGTGGCTCGGTGGGCTGCTGGTCGTGGACTCGTGGCGGTCCCGCGGGTGGCTCGGTGGGCTGCTGTGGTGAGTCAAAACTACTCCCGTACTCCCGTGGTGGAGGGGAGAAATAGAAGGGGGCGGAATCTGAAGACTAGAGAATGGAGCCAGCCATAGAGGGGAGAATGGAGCTGGCGGCGACAATGGAGCTGCTGGAGACGAATGGAGAGAAACAGAATGAGGCAGCTGGAGGTTGAAAATACATTCAATGTGCGCGTACCTTACGCGCACAAAATTAAATTATTGGCCAGCTCGTGCGCGTAAGGTAAGCGCACAGAATTATCCCCCAACCATTTTGTGCGCGTAAGATAAGCGCACAAAATATCCCCCAACTTTCCTAAAATGCCATTTATAACCCTGTGTGCATATCTTAGGCGCATAAATATGTGCGCATACCTTAAGCGCACAAAAACGCGTCCGTTTAGTCACAAAAACGCGTGCATTTAGCCTTTGCCTATTACTAAAGTCATAATTATCTCTTTTAGGTGTCAATCTTCTAGCTATACCAAGTCATCAACTTAATTAATCCATTTATCTATTTGCCCTTATATTATTTTACAAATTAAAGCCCAATTATCAACCTAAATTAGTTATATCTTTCTTACCATATAAATTAGTAGTAGCTTATATAATATATCTAAGTGATGTCATTGTAGATGAATAATGAAAGCTATATTATATCTATACTATTTTACACTTATTATTATATGTTTGATAATTAATTCATATCATTAATTACCAAAATATGTAATTAGCACAACTTTTTGATGACTAAATAAATATAAATTATATATTTTATCAAACTCGTAGGCTTTATACAAATTAGGCAAAATATATGAAATTCTTATCTTACATTATTTTATATCAATATAAATTCATATTGTTTAGGAATATATTATCTAATTTTTATAAAAAAATATAAAAATAAATACATTATTTAGTCTTATTAACTTTAATCATTTATAGAAATCAAGGTTTGTAAATCGTTTATTCATCTACATTCAAGTAATCAATTTTAGAAAACAACATAAAAATTCTCCCATGCGCTAGATCATTTTAAAACTTTTATTTACATTACTATGAAAAATTTAAGATACAAAAAGTATTTTTGAAATGCTTTTACATCTATAAAAAAATAATAATAATACTGATAATTATACAATTAAGATTGCAAAGAAATAATACTTATTTTCTTGATAACAATTGTAAAGATAGTTATTGATTATAAACCCCAAATTATATTTCTTTATAAAATCTTACAAAAATCATTCTTTATCTATTCTAATTTTAATATAGTTATAGTGACAATCTTACAAAAATCATTCTTTATCTCTAATGGTTGATTTATATATTCCTACAATTTATATAACCTAGATAATTAAATACTTTTAATACAATCCACCATATATAATTCATAACACCACATTTTTAAATATACACATGTGTATGATAAGATTTTCATTATAATAACGAGATAGTGTAAAAATAAAATTATAGTGGTCTTGACCTTTTTTCTTGATTGTAAATATCAAGTCGAAAATAAATTCGGTATAATTATAATGCAATGATCTTTACTTAATTTTAGATAGTGGTTTGTCTTAGTTTGATTCAGAAGGGGATATATTTATCCAAACTTAGTAATTATGTTACTTCATATCTTTAAAAATTAAAATAAAATATCACAACTTTATGGATTTGTTTTCAGTTTTTGAATAATTTTACTCTCAAACTATAAGCAAATTTGTTAAGAAGGAAGTTAAAAATTTAAAAAATATTTTTTTTTATAAATAAATGTTTGGCGTGTCAAAAGGAGGTGAAGACCTATAACATATAGTAAAAAATGCGTATTTTCGGTGGGACATATAGTCTTAGGAGGTTTTGATTAAGTAATAATATAGTATGTTGAACTTAATTAAAAAAAATGGACATATTTTGTTGTGGCCATTTATTATTTGGTATTTACGAGTAGTTTATATGACATAACTGATATCAAGCTTTTTTATTTTATTGTTATAAATGATGGTTTTATATTCAATTGATAATATTAAAAAAAGTAACTTTTAGATTCGAAAAAAATAAAACAAAACTCACAAATTATAAATTGGTAGTCAAACGATTGCCTATATACCTTACTTGATTCTTTTTTTTTGTTACAATTTCTATAAAAGTGGAAAAGTGAATGTTAGAGGTGTGACTGGACTGATGACATGACGAAAGAAAATATGTCGTGTTATAAACCCATAGAATCTAATTTTCTTTTTCAATATCGTAACTCTAATCAAATTTCTAAAGTTCACATCATTACTTCATTAAAATTGTCACTTGAAAAATTGAATAATTTTATATTTCAGTATATATATATAAATAGATAGATACAATATTAAAGTTATTTTTCTAATATCAATGAATTAAAATCAAATTTATATTTTATATTTCAGTATATATATAGATAGATAGATACAGCCTATAATTTGACAACTAATATACAATATATGAAGTTCATATTATATTTTTGTTCATATACAACTATTTATATTATTTACAGATATTTTTATAATATCAATGAATTAAAATAGATAATTAACTTACACTTAAAAATAAAATAAAATTTAATGGAAAAAGCCCTGTGCAAGGCACGGGTAAATCAACTAGTTCACTTCTATATTTATAATTTTTTTAGTATAATATTAATTTAATTCATCATGCATTTCCAATAAACCTATATATCGTATTACAAAAGATATTCAAATTATATGTCTACTTCATATTAGAAATATTACTCACAATATTAGTGAAAAAGAATAATGGATGAAAATATTATTTGTACATATCCATAACTAATCAATCCATATAATATATAAAGTTACATATAACGTATATTAACTTTATAACAAATTTTAATTACTTTGTACATTGATTTCATATTTTATTCTACCGAAAAATAGTTTTAAAGTAACTCATTTTGCATTGTTATAAATATATTCAAGTAATAAAATTTTATTAAATCGACAACCAAGATGCCTAGAAGTTTAAAATAGACTTTTGAGTTAAGTAAATTCATTTTTATAAATTAATATTGGATATGTTGAGTGAAAAACTATAGGTTTTGCTTATAATGTTGTGAGTTTTTTTATGTCCAGAAAATTATTTTTGATAGAAATAATTTGTATTCATGCAAAAAAGTACCAATTGTAAATATTTGTATTTGTTGGTGCAAATTTTGTTAAGGTCTTGTTAATTTATATTTTGTTGATTATTTAATATAATAATAAATAAAGGAATAGAAAAATAACACCCCAACTATGTTGATGTGTTCTTGCCTCCGATGAAGGTCACTTGTTAAAGGTGGCACTTTGGATCTAGTCTTGGGCGAGAAGTCACAAGTCTCCTTTGTCAAGGCTGTCGTGGAAACCTTGGGGAAACCCTTGATGAATTGCACGAAAGCTTGACAAAGTGGTGGCGAAGTGAACAGTAACTTTAGAGGTTATCTGACACGGTGGTGACTGGAAGCGAACCCGGTGGCGAGTGTCTGGGTGTCTCGACAACGGCGACGATGAGTGTCAAGACAACGATGGCGGCGGCGATGGCGAGGGCGATGGTGAGCGATGGACTGGGTTCGATGGTGGGTTCGATAGCGACTGCAATGGTGGAGGCGAAGTCGATGGCGCGAGCGGTGAGGCGAGCGACGACGACGACGATGGAGTGGGTGTGATCACAAGAGCGATGAAAGCGATTGATGGATGGCGATGGTGTGATGGTTTGTATATATGGCTTGAAGGTCAAGCCTTGCCGTAGCGTCGGCGGCGGAGTGAAGGGAGATGCGAAGGAAGACTTGCTCGAAGGGTTTCAAGCGATGCCGTAGCGTCGACGGCGGAGTGAAGGGGATGCAAAGCTAGAGATAGGTTGACGTCCGATCAAAGGAAGGAGGGTTAACACTCAACTTTAAATTTGATTAAAATTAGACGTAAACAATACCAAGAAACAAGTTTGACTTAAATACTAGAGGCGAGACTCGGATGGGCCGAGTCTTGCTTAGTGGGCTAGCCCATGCAACACACAATGGGCACACACCCTAAAAATAGAAACAACTATAAATGGAAATGACTATAACAAGCAAATACCAAAAATAGAAATGTTCTCAAAATAGTAATGTCTAAGACTTAGCAAATAAACCTCTAAATGCTAAAGATAGGCGCCGGTGTCGGCGAGGCATGGGACGCGGACACCGGGAGTAGCGGCGACGTCAAGGTTGAATGGGCTCGCCAGTGGGCGCGTTTGTTGCCGATAGTGATGGGCACGATTCTGCGATGCCGATGGTGGCGAGGACTTTGAGCTTGTGCTCGGTCTCGGGTGTGCCTTGGCCAACAATGACGCGAGCGATGAGAGATTGCACGGCGTCGGCGATGGCCTTGGCTCTTGATCTTGTCACTGGACAAAAAGTGAGAAGTAGGTTTTCCCCCGCCCGTTTTCTGCTTTGAATTTTCGTCTGGTTCGCCACGAACTGCTTGCCTTGGGCCGCCTGCTCGGCCATGCCGTCCCACCAGAAAGATCATCCTCCGGATCGGAGTATGGATCTTGACAACCCGCCTTTTTCTTCGCTGAAGGACTTCTCTAACCCTTTGTTTAGGCATGTGGCTCCCCCCTCCCACTAGATCAGTTCCCGCCGCTTGTTGCGTCGTCGATCAAGGCCCCTTTGGCTGCGACTGCCCCCGACATTCCAGTGGTTCCTCCTCTGCCATTGTGTTTCAGTGATATGGTCCAGGGTGGAGCCCCTCAACGGTCTGCCCCTATTCCTGAGAACATTTGGGAAGAACGTCCGGATCTTTATGAGACTGATGATGATGAAGATTCGACTTCTGACGATCCCCTATGCCCTTCAGTCTCTTTGTCTGTAGCCGAGAAACGAGACCTTCGCAAGCCTTGGGCTCGCTCGCTGATTGTTCGCATGTTTGACCGGGGTCCTGGATACTTGCAACTCAAGAAACGGTTAGAACAGAAATGGGCGCTGAAAGGAACGCTCACCTTGGTGGATATTGGGAATGCCTTTTATATCGCCAAGTTCACGAATGAAGCCGATTATCATCATGTTCTGACCGGGGGCCCATGGTTGATTGGGGATAATTATTTGATGATTCGGAGGTGGACCCCAAACTTTGATCCCCACAATGAAGAAACCAAAGTTCTGACGGCTTGGATTAGAATCCCGAGTTTGAGTCTTGAGTATTTCCATGAAGGGTTTCTAAGACGAATTGGGTAGTTGCTGGGCACGGTTGTTCGTATCGATAGCATAACTCTAGCGACTGATCGTGGTCAATTTGTTCGGCTTGGGGTTGAGATTGACCTTTCCAAGCCGCTCTTATCACGGTTTAGATTTCGTGGTCGTTATTGGCTTATTCGGTATGAAGGTATAAGAAGTCTTTGCTATGATTGTGGAAAGATTTGGCACACTGCTGAAAATTGCCCCCTTAAAGCCCCGCCTGTCGAGTTAACTGAAGAAGGCTCTGTTCGATTTGTCTGTGGAGATGGAGAAGCGGTTCGTCGGGGAGTATTCCTAGTTGGGGCCCTGGAACAATGTCATTCACAAGGATAGGAAACCTAGAGCTCAGCCGCCGGTTAAGGCTCCTCTCGCGAGCGCCCAGACTGCGACTCACACCATTCCGCTTGGGGCTATTAAGGAACCTGAGCGCTTTCACTTTGACCCTAGGCCGGCTTCTCCGTCGGGGCCGACGATGCCTGTTGCGTCTCAAGGTACCAGGTTTATGGTGCTTATGGATGATGACGCCGATGAGGGGACGTCCACAGATGTGGCACAGGCCGGAGATCTTGCTAAACCGGTTCGGCCGGTTATTGTCGCGTCTGTCCAGGCGGTAATTTCGAAAGCTGCGATATCTTCGGCGGAAGTCAATCCCAAGGATTTGGGAGCCCGAATTATGGGTAATGCTATCCCAAAGGAAGTTATGCCACGCAGGAGTGAGAAGGTGGGGCCCAAGGCTAATAAGAAAAAAAATAAAAAGAAAGTTAGAGATTCCCTTCTATCTTCTACTAGGAAATCTCATGGAAGATCTTTTGCTAAAGGAAGTATTCTGAGAAAAGAAGCTGATATCAAACGTTCTCATCTTATATCAGACCTGGTTCTCCACGATACCCCCCTTGCTAAGTCAAGAAAAAAGGCTCAGCTTTGGTGCCTGCACCAGTGCCCCTTCCCCCTAAGCCTTTACCCGTTTATAAGATTCCGCAACCCTCAGCTCGGCCTGCTCCACCTTCCAGTGATGGACGATCTTCAGCTATTCTGATTGCTGACAATGCGGACATCCATGGTTCTGAGCAACCAAAGCATTCTGGTCTCGAACCACTGGACGAGTCCGTTTCAAACGATTTTCCCAAGACTGGCGAACATGATGCTATTAGAATTTTTGCCGCTATTGACCAAGACTCAGCCTCTTCTATGCCAGGTGTCAACCCCCACAAGTCTGTCCGACGTTGTCAGCAACAGCTCGATGTCGTCCTCTGCATCCGCTATCCCCATGTCTAATCGTTTATTGTCGCATTTTGGGTTTAGTATTGATCCTTTGTTTGCTAGGAATCCGCTCAATATGATTGTCTGGAACTCGAGGGGTGCAGGGGCCACTAGTTTCCTATCGGCTGTCAGAGAGCTTCTCCGAATTCATAATCCGTCTATTTTAGCGCTTGTTGAGCCTTGCATCAGTGGTAGTCGGGCTGATCGGGTCTGTCGTCAAATTGGTTTTGATGGTGTTTGATAAGCACTACTTTGTAGGGCTTATGTAAGAGTCATTAGAGGTTTTATTGGTGCCATTCGGGTAGATTTAGACACATTCATGTGCATGGCGTGTGGGGGCGAAGTTTGGTAATTAATTAAATGCCACGTGATTGATGGGCCGAATTGGATGAAATAAAGGCCCACGTGAAGAGGAAAAGGCCCAATTGAGAAAAGCCCAAGTGAAGAACTCCTCTCGTGTGGCGTGAAGTGAAGCTGGAGCCCACGTGAAATGCCGAAGAATTGGAGCTGGAGATTTGAAGCAGCGGGAGGTGACGTCATGGTGACATGGGCGAGCATGATTTGCTGCCTTGAAATTGATGTGCTGCTGCTTGCTTGTATTGGGCCGTGCGTGGGCTGAATTGGAGTTGGGCCGGTGATGCTTTGCTGGAGCGAAGTGCCAAACGAGGAGGCCGAGAAAAATTGCTGAACGCGAGATTCAAGGCCGAGATTACAAGATTAATTTCCCTGTTTTAGTTTGTTTAATTATTATTATTTTATTAATTCGTTTTAGGTTAATTTAGATTTTATTCCCTTTAGTATTTTAGGGTAGAGAAAAGGCTTGTTTGCCAATTTTGAATCAATCTTCGTTTTTTCTCTTGAACCCTAATTCCCTTTTCTACGTTATGAAGAACTAAGCCTCCCTGGCTTAGTTAGACGCTGAAGCTTTCGTTTCGATAAAGTTGTGAGATTCTCGTTCTTAATCTATTGCATGGTTTTTATCTTTCTCTTGCTTAAGTTGCTTATGATTTATATTGATAATCTCTATTTGGACGCAACTCGGGTTTATTGGTATTGATTGATTGCTAGATTTAGATTGTTACTGGTTGAGCATATCTATTTCAGAGTAGCAACTGCATCGTACTAGTATCTGGTTGTGCTAGTCTTATGCAGAAGAGAATTGATTTATATTCTAGGATAAAAGCTGGTTGTTTTATGCTAGAATTATATCCAACTATATTCCTATCCGTAAGGCTGCTGTTAAACTGAATCTTGATAGTTTCAGGGTTGTTTAATTAGTTAGTGCTAATAGTATCTGGTTGTGCTATTAGTTATATCTGAAAAGGAATTGGAATTACCATTGCATGAGATTTTGAATGAGTATCTATGATCAACTTGTCATACGAATAGTGGATGTTGTTTGACTAAGTGCCTTTCCCCCATTACTGAATTCATCATCTTTAGTCTACTTTGCCTTTGTATGCTAGATAACTTAAAACAAACAAAACCCCCCTTGGTTACTTCTGATTGACATACGAATTGCATACTAAGATAGATTCGCCTCCCTGTGGATTCGACTCTTACTTACCTAGGACTACGGTTTAGGGTTTGTTTGGATATTTTGCATAGCAGTTTTTAGAACGACAAAAACCTGTTATCAAATTGGCGCCGTTGCCGGGGGAGGCAATAATCTATTTTGTGTGCGATTTGTGTGTCAACTATTGTGTGGACCTATCTTACGGTCCACACCCGTTCTATTGATTTTTGTTTTTCCTATTTGATTTTGTTACAGAGATGGATAGATTTCCCCAATTCCAGCAGGAGCCGCGATATGACCCATACTCCTACGCATATACCCCAGGGTGGGGATATCACCCCAATTCGAGTTATGGAAACCTGCAATACCCTTCATATGATCATGACTACCAGGAGTTCTACCCAGAACCAAACCAACAACAGGGTAATCCTTCACCTTCTATGGATGACATGATGAAGATGATGATGCAGAGCAACATGAACCTTACTGAGAATGTTGCCAAGTTGACCAAGAGCCACATGCAGTTCCAGGAAAGTATTCAGAGTACACAAGCTAGCATTCAGAACCTGGAAAGACAATTTGGTCAAATCTCTCAAGTGGTGAATAAACTGGACGCGAAAGATTCTGGTAAACTTCCGTCTCAAGCAGAAGAGAACCCAAGACCGCGGGAGGTATACCTCGACCTCGGTTCACCCACTGAGGAGATGGGTATTCCAGACGATATTTTGGACCGCGTTGTGCTTTCTGAAGAAGAGTATTTTTTGGGACTGGAGGAATTCAACGACCAAGAGGAGGAGAGCCGCGATCGCGAAAACGATCCTGCGACACTCGTTCCTCTCGAAAATGCCCCGGCAGCCCCCGACCCTCTCGAGGCTGCCTATGATGAGTATGTGCGTCTAAACTCCTCCCCGCTCATTGCGCTGCACCCCGTTGCACCCTTCCCTGAGGCATTACAAGATACTCGAAGGTTGAAGAACAACAATGAAATCTATGAGGCCTTCCGTAACTGTGCAGAAACCGTTTCTTTGGTCACATTGACAAACAGTATCCCTCACAGCACAAAATTTTTAAGGGCGTTGGGCAATATCAAGAAGAAACCAAAGGGGAAGCACAAGAAGGAGGACTTGATTCAGGTGGCGAATTTTTACATGCTGGATGCAGGGCATGCCATACATGCATCCCCTGAGATGTTGGGTAGACCGTTCCTGAAGATGGCAAGTGCATTCATAGATATAAACAGCGGTCCAACCATCAACAAGTACACAAGCAAGGGGGAAAGGCTCGATATGGAGCACACAAAGCGGTATCCCCCTGATCGATCTAAGCATGGGGGAGACGAGGAGAAGAAGGTCAAGATGGAGAAGTCGTTGAAGAAGAAGAATGGTCTAAGGTTCAAACCTTTCCATGATTGGTTCAGAAAGGAGGTATGGATTCAGAAGGTTCCCAAGGAACCTGACGATATGGATTGAGGTTGTTCGAGTAGTATGTCGAGCCATGACATTAACTAAGACGCTGTTCGGGAGGCAACCCGATGTTAGGTAGTCTATTTTCTTTCCCTTAGTCTTTATTCAATTGTTTTTCTTTTTGTTTTTTCCTTTCTGTGTCGAACTAACCTGCAGGAAGCGCGAAAAAACGAAAATGGTGTTCACGGCGCCCGCCGTAAATGCCCCGCCAAGCAAGTTGGCTACGACCTAAAAACGGCGACCGCCGTTTAATTACGGCGACCGCCGCACCCTTCACGGCGACCGCCACACTTTCTCAGGTAAAAAAAAAATTTTTAAAAAAAATCGAAAAAATGGGCCTCGAAAAAACCTTAAACGGGGAGAAAAAGACGAAAATAAGATATCCCAAAAAGACCTTAAACGGGGAGAAAAAGTCAAAAAAAATTAATAAATAAATAAAAAATAAAAATTACCCAGCTGTCCAGATTCTCCACGGAGAGGTGCGCATCATGTTGCTAACGGAAGATTACATTCACCCTACTTTTACTTGGCAACGTTGATGGCCCTGCAGTCGACAACTGGAGAGGAGGAATACCAGGGCCCAACCACGATGACATCTGGGCCCATTTTTGAAGGCCATGTAACCCCGTTCCCTTGATTGACCACTATTCACCAGAGTGGTTCCTTATGGTTGCATGGTAGGAGTTGATGGAGTTGAAGGCCGTGCAGCCCTGATTTCCTACATCACCACCACACCCTACAGTGGTTTCTTATGGTTGCATGGTAGATGAAGATAATGGCGTTGATGCCAGACATCCAGGACATGAGCTTTTATGACTACACCGCCAGCAACAAGGAAGTGTCCAAGCCAACTCGGCAACGTTGTGAGTTATTTTTTGCTTTTCCCTGTGCTTTATTCTTTTGTCTTTCATTACATTGAGGACAATGAAATGTTTAAGCATGGGGTGAGGTTTTATACTTGCTACGCTGCTGAGGAGAAAAAATGAAAAAAATGAAAAGAGCCAAAAATTTGAAAAAAGGCTATCATTGAAATCCTGGGATAGGTCGAAAACCCGAAAGGGCAGCCTAGGCAATAAGCAGGTGGCTTGGACCAGCATTAGGCTGGGGTAATATGAGGTCAAGAGTGACGTGAGCTTATGTGAGTACATCTATTGGAAAATGAAATGAGTGGCTTGGTGAAAACCCGAAAGGGCGCCTTGGCAAAATGAGCGAAAAGAAGAAGAGTGATTTTAGAATTTCTCATTATTCTTGGCGAGGCGTCATAAGAAGAGGAGACAAAGAAGGATTGTCGGGTAGGTCACTCTGGGAGACATAAGGAGCAATAGATGGAGGCTAGGATTAGAGGTTACTCATACTTTTGGATGTCCGGGTTTAGCTTGGGGGAAGTACTCTGCTTGCCCTTAAGCTTGTTGAGTTGTGGATGTGTTGTGAATGAGATTGGTGCCAGGAGCTTGGCATGGGTTAGGTGACTCTTAGTTGGAGGATATGCTTCCTGAGACCTTGGATGCTACATTGG
The DNA here is from genome assembly GCA_027886185.1 of Rheum nobile. Taxonomy (NCBI): domain Eukaryota; kingdom Viridiplantae; phylum Streptophyta; class Magnoliopsida; order Caryophyllales; family Polygonaceae; genus Rheum; species Rheum nobile. The sequence goes on along the minus strand of WOAB01000652.1, from coordinate 723,931 downwards.
AGGAGTAGACTCTTTATTAGTTTACTCGAGGACGAGCAAAGGTCTAAGCATGGGGTGGTTTGATAAGCACTACTTTGTAGGGCTTAAGTAAGAGTCATTAGAGGTTTTATTGGTGCCATTCGGGTAGATTTAGACACATTTATGTGCATGGCGTGTGGGGGCGAAGTTTGGTAATTAATTAAATGCCACGTGATTGATGGGCCGAATTGGATGAAATAAAGGCCCACGTGAAGAGGAAAAGGCCCAATTGAGAAAAGCCCAAGTGAAGAACTCCTCCCGTGTGGCGTGAAGTAAAGCTGGAGCCCACGTGAAATGCCGAAGAATTGGAGCTGGAGATTTGAAGCAGCGAGAGGTGATGTCATGGTGACATGGGCGAGCATGATTTGCTGCCTTGAAATTGATGTGCTGCTGCTTGCTTGTATTGGGCCGTGCGTGGGCTGAATTGGAGTTGGGCCGGTGATGCTTTGCTGGAGTGAAGTGCCAAACGAGGAGGCCGAGAGCAATTGCTGAACGCGAGATTCAAGGCCGAGATTACGAGATTAATTTCCCTGTTTTAGTTTGTTTAATTATTATTATTTTATTAATTCGTTTTAGGTTAATTTAGATTTTATTCCCTTTAGTATTTTAGGGTAGAGAAAAGGCTTGTTTGCCAATTTTGAATCAATCTTCGTTTTTTCTCTTGAACCCTAATTCCCTTTTCTACGTTATGAAGAACTAAGCCTCCCTGGCTTAGTTAGACGCTGAAGCTTTCGTTTCGATAAAGTTGTGAGATTCTCGTTCTTAATCTATTGCATGTTTTTATCTTTCTCTTGCTTAAGTTGCTTATGATTTATATTGATAATCTCTATTTGGACGCAACTAGGGTTTATTGGTATTGATTGATTGTTAGATTTAGATTGTTACTGGTTGAGCATGTCTATTTCAGAGTAGCAACTGCATCGTACTAGTATCTGGTTGTGCTAGTCTTATGCAGAAGAGAATTGATTTATATTCTAGGATAAAAGCTGGTTGTTTTATGCTAGAACTGTATCCAACTATATTCCTATCCGTAAGGCTGCTGTTAAACTGAATCTTGATAGTTTCAGGGTTGTTTAATTAGTTAGTGCTAATAGTATCTGGTTGTGCTATTAGTTATATCTGAAAAGGAATTGGAATTACCATTGCATGAGATTTTGAACGAGTATCTATGATCAACTTGTCATACGAATAGTGGATGTTGTTTGACTAAGTGCCTTTCCCCCATTACTGAATTCATCATCTTTAGTCTAATTTGCCTTTGCATGCTAGATAACTTAAAACAAACAAAACCCCCCTTGGTTACTTCTGATTGACATACGAATTGCATACTAAGATAGAATTCGCCTCCATGTGGATTCGACCCTTACTTACCTAGGACTACGGTTTAGGGTTTGTTTGGATATTTTGCATAGCAGTTTTTAGAACGAAAAAAACCTGTTATCAGTGTTCTACGTGTTGAGACTCAGGGCTTTGCTGGGGGCATTTGGCTCATTTGGAAAACGGCGGAAGTTATTGTTCGTCCAATCTCTCTGAATGTTCAGCATATCACGGTTGAAGTCCTCCGGCGGGGCGAGAGTCCGTGGATTTTGTCTGCAATTTATGCTTCTCCAAACCATTCTACAAGATTACAATTATGGCAGGAGTTGGAGGACTTTGCTCACAGTAATAGTCACCCCTGGGTACTGGCGGGTGATTTCAACCCCACGCTTTATGCATCTGAGCGCGCGAGTGTGTCAGACTCCACCAATAGAGCGTCGGCTCACTTCAGGGACTGGTTTGATGGCTTGAATTTAATTGACCTGGGGTTCCATGGTCCTCAGTACACGTGGTCTAGGGGGACTACAATGGATACATATTTGGCTGCTAGACTTGATCGGGGGCTTTGCAATTCCGCTTGGTGCCTCCGTTTTCCGGAGGCATCCGTAACTTACTTATCCGCTCCCCATTCTGATCATAAACCGCTCTTGTTCCGTTTACATGCTCGTTTTGCCAGTCCTGTTGCTGCTCGTCCATTTCGTTTTCAAGCAGCCTGGATGTTACACGAGGACTTTGGCCATTTCCTGTCTGACCATTGGGCCCCTTCGGGTGACATCTGTTCTGATCTCTCTGGTTTATTGCATGATCTTCTTACCTGGAACCGCTCGGTCTTCGGGAACATCTTTCAGAGGAAGATGAAATTATGGGCTCGCTTGGAGGGAATTCAAACAAAGCTTGCTTTGTACCTGATGTGATCCCACCTCCCATGACGGCCACATATGAGGAGAACGCCATGAGCCTTCGCTCAGAGGGGCCAGTGACAAGGTCCAGGTCCAAGGCCATCGCCGACGCCGTGCACTCCCTAGTCACACGCGTCATCGCTAGCCAAGGAAGCCCAGACACCGAACCCATACTCGTCGTCCTCGCCACCATCGGCATCGGAGAAACAATCCCATCATAGCCGGCACCGGGTGCACCCATTGCCGAGCCCATCGACCCATCGTCGCCGTCACTCGCCTTGTCTGCGCCCATGCTCTCGCCGCCACCGGGTCTTGACACTTAGAGGTTTATTGCCATATGTTTTGGCATTGTTTTGAGACATTTCTATATTTGGTATTATGATTGTTTTAGACACTTTCTATTTATAGTTATTTCTATTTTAGGGTGTGTGCCTTTGCATGCTTGCATGGGCTAGCCCACTAGGCTCGACTCGGCCCATCCGAGTTCTCGCCTTTAGTATTTAAGTTTAAACATTGTTATTGTTTTTCTTACGTTCAATTTTAATCAAGGCTTTAGTAGAGTGTTTATCCTCCTACCCTTGATCAGACGTCACCCTCTATCTTCGCATCCCCATTCACCCGCCGCCGACGCTACGGCACCGCTTGAGCCCCTTAAGCAAAGTCTTCCTTCGCATCTCCCTTCCTCCGCGCCGACGCTACGGAAAAGGCTTGATCTTTCAAGTCAACTATCCCCAAATCATCACACCATCACTTCCACAATCTATCAAAACAATCGCTTCTGCCATCGCAAACCATTCGCCTCACCAATCGCTTCCATCACACCCACAATCGAACCCAAACCCTTCGCTATCGCCGTCGCTAGCACCGTTGTAACATTCACCTTCGCCATCGCTATCGCCGTCGCCACCGAGCCCAGACACTCACCCAGTCGATCGCTCGTGAACCCACCGCCTTCGCCATCGTCGTCGTCTTCGCCAACGTGACACTCATCGGGACACTTGTCGCCGCCGCCGACACCACCCAGACAACCTCCACCGGGTTCGCTATCGGCCACCACCGTGTCCGGTAACCTCAAAAGATACTATTCATCTCACCACCAATCTTGTCAACCTTTCGTGCAAGACAACAAGGGTTTGCACCCAAGGATTCCACGACAGGTTTGACAAGGACAAGAGTGACTTCTCGCCCAAGACTAGATCCAAGGTGTCACCTTTGACAAGTGTTCTCATCATCGGAGGCAAGAACACATCAACTGGCATCGGAGCCCAGCAGTCTTGTAAGTCACGAACTCAAGTTTACATCTTGTTCACAATTTTTTTTCTTGACCCCCATCGTTGCTTTCGCATCATCATTGTGAGAAAAACCAAAAGTTTCCATATTTGCTAAGTCCAATCGGTTTCTACAAGGTAATTCCTTGGCCAATTTTTTTTCCTTGCTCCCTATGTTTTGGTGTGTTTGGTAACTTTGATATCTTGCATGCTAGAATAATTTGTTTCCTTGTTTCATGCGTGGATAGAGTTTTCCGTATTTGTTTGATTCTACTTTTTAGGTTGTTAGCCGAATTTCCATATAAGATATTATCAAATCTTATCTTCTCTCTCCAATCTCTAAGATCACACGCTTGATCTCTTCTAGTTACTTGGACCATTTTATTTTGTTTCCTTTTGCATAATCCGAAAGATCAAAAGATAAGATCTCGGATATTATATATATAAAAAAAAGATAATCCAAAACGGATATTCAAAAAAAAAAGGTTCCAAGTTGGGGAAAGCCAAAATAAGGCAACCCTAACCCATCGCTCCGGTCTAAGCTCATCTCTCAATCCCTCCGCCGTCTAGGTCAAGCTTCCTAGAAGGTATTGTCTTGCTAATTTGGTTGCTTTATTTACGTTTGATCTAGGGTTTCACTTTGTTCTTGTGTGTTTGATTGACGACTTGCTTGATACACCATCTCTTGTGACAAGCCTAGCCGCCCTCACGGCAAGCCAATACAAGCTCTTCCCTATGTGAACTTTGTGACTTGATTAGTGATTTCTTGGTTGTTGTTCTTTGTGTCTTTTGGTTCGTTTTTACTCCTATGTCTGGCCCTATTGTTATAGGTAGCATGACAATCGGATGTAGTGAAGAGAACGCAGGCGCCGACAACACCAACCCACAACCCCAGCCGTTGGGTCCACAACAAGACCCTCCAACACAAGATCCACCACCACTTAATCCTCTCATCGAGTTGTCCGAGGATCAACAATTGATCCAAGCTCTACGACAACAAGTTGCAACCTTACAATCCCAACAATGAGTGGTACATATCGTGCAAACTCCTACCCCAGTGATCGCTATGGACGCGCCGATTGTGCCCAGAGCCACCGACGCAGGTCCAAGTAAGACTCGAATGGACAAAGGCAAGGGAGTCATGCCATCGACTTCCAACCTCCAACCACAACTCAATCGGATGCAAAGTGTGATCGAGAGCCGACAAGGTTACGTGTCTCACCAAGACCGTTACGTGCCCAGAGCCACACCCGTTGGCTACGACACCGGCTCTGACCACGACGCCGACACTCAAGGTGAGTTTTCTGAACCTTACGACTTTGATGACAGATATGCATCTCGACGCACCCAGCATCACATTCCAGGCTCAGCGCCACGTGAAGGCCGAGTCCGTGAAGTCGGGTTAGCCGTTGCGACGCCAAAGCGACCCAGTTGCCGTCCCAGTGGGCACACGCGACGCGATGATGCCGCTTTGAGGACACCCCCTACCTAGCCTAGAAGCTACGATGTGCGAGACCATCTTCGCCATCAAAGCGCTCGGACGCCACACTATGGGTCCGATGGCTATGCATCAATGACACCCATAGTCCAAGACGACTTCGACGACGAAGAAATCGAAGACTCAGGTATGGTCAATCCCAATTTTTTTCACCCACCACTTGGAGATCCAATTGAATTACAGGACCACCCCTCGGATTGGATTCCTCCACCGCGCCTCCAGCCCCAAGGAGATTGTGCTCGTGACATTGGCGGCGAGCGCCGTGATGCCATGCCCAGAGACATTCGTCGAGCCGACTACGACGCCCAGCCGCGATAGTGCCGACGCAACGATGCCTACGCGCCTAAGGACGAGTTTGCTCACGGCGATGATCCCCCAGCCCGCGAAAGGCGCCATCTTGGATGCGATAGAGCCCCTGGTGTGCGTGCCTATGAGAACCCTCTCTACGCCGCCGTGCCACACAACGCGCCCATGCCAGCCCCTGCCCAGCCTCGATACCAACGACACAAAGTCAAGGTAAAAATCGAGCATTTGTTTGGTGAATACAATCCCTCTGTTTTTCTTGAATGGGTGCAGGCTACGGAGTACACCCTATGCTATTGCCACGTTCCCCCTGAGGACCATGTCGACGCCGCGACATTCCACTTCTGAGGCGCCGCCCGCGTGTGGTGGCATAGGTTCGTGGATGACTGCGTTCGACGCCGCCTACCCCAGGTCACAGAATGGCACCAATTGGTGTACGTGATGACCAAGAAGTATGTGCCTCTAGACTATCGCAACCAAATGAGAATGGAGATAGCCATGGCTCGCCAAGGCTCTAAGACTCCATTAGAGTTCTTCTCCGCGTTAGAGGACATGTACTATAAGGCCAACATCAGCGTTTCCCCTTCGACTTTGAGGACCAAGTTCTTGAGTGGATTGAGCACGCCCATCCGTGATCAACTCGAGATCTTGCCCATCAAGGATTTGAACACCCTCACACATACGGCTATGCAAATCCATGCACAACTTAATCGCCGCAAGTCCTACACTTGGCAAAGTGGCCAAACAAGGTATTCTTCTAACCCTAGTAGTTTGCCTTCTTCTAATGTGCGCACTAGTGCTTCTTCCACAACCATGTCTAGCCAAGCCGCCAAGACAAAGCCCTCGACGCCAAGCACAGCGCCACGCCAGAATGCACCCAGACAGCCTCCAGTGGGCACAGATCACGCGCACGGCGTCGAATGCTACAAGTGTGGTGGACGGTAAACACTTTAAGAAGGACTGCCCCAATGCTCGCCGAGTTCTCTTCTCCACGGCCGCCGCTGGCTACGAGTCTTGCGACGATGAGGAGCCCACTCTCGAGCCTATTGATGAAGGCCACGATGAAGAGGAAGACGCCTATGACTGCGAACCCGCTTCTCTGCACGCGGGCACACCTTTGAGCTTAGTGACACGGCGTCTACTCACTGTCAAGGAAGCGAGCCTAAGCGACCAACGTGAGAACTTATTCCACACAAGAGCTCTCATCCAGACGGCTTCCTTGAGCATTATTGTTGATGGCGGTTCATGTGCTAATATTGTGAATGAGAAGGTCGTGACACACTTCAAGTTGCCCACGACGCCTCATCCCCAACCCTATTCCCTCCAATGGATTTCTTCTACTCCAGGTAACACAGTATCTTGACAATGCTTGATTTCTTTTTCCATAGGTCAATACTGTGATTCCGTGTTATGTGATGCCATTGCAATGGACGCCACCCATATTTTGCTTGGGCGCCCATGGCAATTCGACAAGCGCGTGCTCCATGATGGCTATTTGAACACTTATGTGTTCAATTACCACGGGAAGCGTGTCACTTTGCATCCAATGTCTCCCCATGAGATCTTGCAGGACCAGGTTGAGCGTGATCGCCAGAGGGCCATTGAGGCCGCTACTCCAAGGCCAAACGAGTCCCCAAAGGCACTACAGAGGCCAAACTCCTCCAATTCTGGCAAAAATTTGTCTCCACTAGGCACTGCCCAGAATAAGATGAACGCCATAGGTGGGCCACCCAGTGCCCATCTGGATCGTCATGGCGCCGCTACTGGTACCGCTAGCAAGGCCAAGAGAGGCATAACAGAGGCTTGGCCAGGTTCTCCCCATTCTGGCTCGAGCACTGGTCCACATACACCCAGTGCCTCACACAAATCGCCCAGTACCTCGCCATCGACACAGTTGGCCATTCTGTTGCCGCAGACCCCACCCTTGCAAGGCCACTACGAGCGCAGATTGCTTTTGGCCAGGCCCAGTGAACTAACTGTTGTGTTGTCTGGCAAAGCTCCATGTTTTCTGCTTATGCCAACTCAGTGCATCCCAGAGTCGTCGAACGTCGCGTTAGTGCCGCTTGCCGTCGCCGCGTTGCTTGCTGCCTACGACGACGTCTTCCCCGATGAGTTGCCACAGGGCTTACCTCCCTTGAGGGGCATTGAGCACCAAATTGACCTGGTGCCTCCTTGCCCAATCGCGCTGCTTACCGTGCTGGCCCAGAAGAGACCCAAGAGCTGCAGCGCCAGGTGCAAGAGTTGTTAGATCGAGGCTATATGAGGGAATCACTTTCCCCTTGCGCTGTGCCTGTGATCCTTGTGCCCAAGAAAGATGGAACATGGAGAATGTGTGTTGATTGCCGTGCAATAAACCAGATCACCGTCAAGTATAGGCACCCCATACCACGCCTGGACGATATGCTTGATGAGCTCCACGGAGCCACACTTTTCTCCAAGATTGATTTGAAGAGTGGTTATCACCATATTCGAATGAAAGAAGGTGATGAGTGGAAGACCGCCTTCAAGACCAAGTATGGGCTCTATGAGTGGCTTGTTATGCCATTTGGACTTACCAACGCGCCCAACACCTTCATGCGCTTGATGAACCACGTCTTGAGAGCTTCCCTTGGCAAGTTTGTTGTCGTTTATTTCGATGACATACTTGTGTACTCACGCAGCCTTGAAGAGCACGTCGACCACCTACGCCTTGTGCTTGATTGCCTTCGACGTGAGCGCTTATTCGCCAACCTAGGCAAGTGTAGATTTTGCTCCAACTCTACCAACTTTCTTGGCTACGTCGTGAGTAGTGATGGCTTGCGCGTCGACGAAGAGAAGATCACGACCATCAAAGACTGGCCCACACCGACGACGCCGACCCAGGTGTGAAGCTTCCTCAGCCTCGCAGGCTTTTATAGGCGTTTTGTGCGAGACTTCTCATCCATTGCTGTGCCGTTGCACGAACTTACGAAGAAGGCAAGCACATTCTTGTGGCTTGAGGCCCACGAGAAGGCCTTCACGGCTTTGAAGCGGGCCTTGTGCCAGGCGCCTTTGCTCCAGCTCCCCGACTTCGCCAAACACTTTGAGGTGGAGTGTGATGCCTCAGACATAGGCATTGGTGGTGTGCTACACCAAGAGAAGAGGCCCATTGCATATTTCAGTGAGAAGCTCACGGGGGGCACACTAAATTACCCCACGTATGACAAGGAGTTATATGCCCTAGTGTGTGTGCTAAAGACTTGGCAACATTATCTTTGGCCACATGAATTTGTCATCCACAGCGACCACGCCGCCTTGAGCTATTTGAAGAGCCAAACCCACCTCAACCGACGCCATGCTCGTTGGGTGGAGTTTCTTGAGACATATCCCTATGTCGTGGTCCACAAGAAGGGAAAAGAGAACGTTATGGCCGACGCTCTCTCTCGCAGATGCAGGCACACGACGACCAAGTTGACACCGTTCGAAGTGGTGTATGGCATGAACCCGTTGACACCGCTGGATCTGTCGCCGTGCCCACTCCGAGACCCAGTGCACGTCTCTGCCGCCAATCGCGCCGAGCATGTGCAAGAGCTCCATCGCCGGACTAGGGAACAATTGGAGATGAGGGCCTCACAGTATGCCTCGCAGAAGAACACTGGCCGCCGCCGCGTCATTTTCGCACCCGGAGACCTCGTCTGGGTGCATTTGCGAAAAAAGAAGTTCCCCTCGCGGCGCAAGCACAAATTGGCACAACGTGGAGATGGTCCATTCCGCGTGATCAAGGCCATAGGGGACAATGCCTATCAAATCCAGCACCCACCAGATTTTGGAGTCCATGCGTCCTTCAACGTAGTGGACTTGACACCATATGTTGAGCATGAGTTCGATGATGGTGAAGCGGGGACGCTTCACAGCCAAGTGGGGGAGGGTGATGTGATCCCACCTCCCATGACGGCCACAGACGAGTGGAACGCCATGAGCCTTCGCTCAGAGGGCCCAGTGACAAGGTCCAGGTCCAAGGCCATCGCCGATGCCGTGCACTCCCTAGTCGCACGCGTCATCGCTAGCCAAGGAAGCCCAGGCACCGAACCCAGACTCGTCGTCCTCTCCACCATCGGCATCGGAGAAACAAGCCCATCGCAGCCGGCACCGGGTGCACCCACTGCCGAGCCCATCCACCCATCGTCGCCGTCGCTCGCCTTGTCTGCGCCCATGCTCTCGCCGCCACCGGGTCTTGACACTTAGAGGTTTATTGCCATATGTTTTGGCATTGTTTTGAGACATTTCTATATTTGGTATTATGCTTGTTTTAGACACTTTCTATTTATAGTTATTTCTATTTTAGGGTGTGTGCCTTTGCATGCTTGCATGGGCTAGCCCACTAGGCTCGACTCGGCCCATCCGAGTTCTCGCCTTTAGTATTTAAGTTTAAACATTGTTATTGTTTTGCTTACGTTCAATTTTAATCAAGGCTTTAGTAGAGTGTTTATCCTCCTACCCTTGATCGGACGTCACCATCTATCTTCGCATCCCCATTCACCCGCCGCCGACGCTACGGCACCGCTTGATCCCCTCAAACAGAGTCTTCCTTCGCATCTCCCTTCCTTCGCGCCGACGCTACAACAAAGGCTTGATCTTTCAAGTCAACTATCCCCAAATCATCACACCATCACTTCCACAATCTATCCAAACAATCGCTTCCGCCATCGCAAACCATTCGCCTCACCAATCGCTTCCATCGCACCCACAATCGAACCCAAACCCTTTGCTATCGCCGTCGCTAGCACCGCTGTAACATTCACCTTCGCCATCGCTATCGCCGTCGCCACCGAGCCCAAACACTCACCCAGTCGATCGCTCGTGAACACCACCACCTTCTGCATCGTCGTCGTCTTCGCCAACGTGACACTCATCGTGACACTTGTCGTCGCCGCCGCCGACACCACCCAAACAACCTCCACCGGGTTCGCTATCAGTCACCACCGTGTCCGATAACCTCAAAAGATACTATTCATCTCGCCACCAATCTTGTCAACCTTTCGTGCAAGACAACAAGGGTTTGCACCCAAGGATTCCACGGCAGGTTTGACAAGGACAAGAGTGACTTCTCGCCCAAGACTAGATCCAAGGTGTCACCTTTGACAAGTGTGCTCGTCATCGGAGGTAAGAACACATCAGTACTCATCCCAACGTCTGCTGGCTTTTGAGCAGGAAATTCGCAAGCAGCTAGAGGAGGTTCTTCAACAGGAGCAACTCCTTTGGTTCCAAAAATCTAATGCCTCATTTCTCATTGACGGGGATCGGAATACCCGCTATTATCATCTTTCCACCATCATTCGCCGGCATGCGAATAGAGTCCTTACCCTTCAAAATGATGTGGGGTTGTGGGTCTCCGATGCCTCTGCCATCAAGACCATGGTGCTTGCTTTTTTTGAGAGACTTTATACCACTGATCTACAGGTTCCTTTGCCGACTATATCTCTGATTTAGAACTCTTTCCCGGCTCTCGAGGCTGAGCTCAGGTCTCGGCTGTGTGCTGCTTTCTCTCCTACTGATGTCTGGGATGCTTTGAAAATGATGGGCCCCTTTAAATCGCCGGGTCCGGACGGTTTCCATGCCGTTTTCTACCAACGCAACTGGTCTATTGTTGGGGGCTCGATGACGGACTCGGTCCTCCGCATTGTGAATGAGGGGGTCTTACCTGATGGGTTGGGTAAAGCGATGATGACTCTAATTCCGAAAGTGGATGCTCCTGCTTGCCCTGCTCACTTTCGGCCTATCTCGCTCCTCAACGTTGTGTTCAAATTGGCTACTAAAATGATTGTCAATAGGTTGAAGCCTATTTTGCCTTCCCTGGTGTCTCCTGCGCAGGCGAGCTTTATCCCGGGCCGCCAAATTATTGACAATGTTGTGGTGGTGCAGGAAGTTCTTCATTCCATGATGTCCCCGCGGGAGTCCCATCGTTGGATGATCCTCAAAGTTGACTTGGCTAAAGCCTACGATCGTGTTAAATGGGATTTCTTAGAAGCTACCTTGCTTCAAGCACAACTTCTGGCAATGCTTGTGGATATTATTATGAAGTGTCAGCGGGGTGGCAGTATGGAATTAATTTGGAATGGTGCTCGGGCCGGTTCCTTTACTCCCTCCCGGGGCGTGAGACAGGGGGATCCTCTCTCCCTATACCTGTTTGTGCTTTGTATGGAGGTCCTATCCCCTATCATCCAGGATTCTATGTCCTGTCACTATTGGCGGGGTCACTCTCTCACATCTCTTCTTCGCTGACGATCTTATTTTGTTTGCTGAAGCGGGCACAGATCAGGCTGAAGTTATTAAGCATTGCCTTGACAAATTTTGTGCTCTTTCGGGTGAGCAAGTCAATTTCAGTAAAAGTAGTGTCCTTTTCTCTCCGAGAGTCAGCGCCCACGTTCAGTCGTCGGTTAGTGCATGCTTAGCCGTCCCTATCTCGGTGGATTCTGTGAACTATTTGGGTGTCCCTCTAACTTGTGGTCGCATGACGAAAGACCGCTATACTTTTCTGGTTGACAAGGTTTCTTCTCGTCTGCGTGGTTGGCAGGCGACCTCACTTTCTTCCACGGGCCGGGTTACTTTAGCTAAGTCTGTCCTTTCCAGCCTCCCCCTTTATGTCATGCATGCAACTTTTGTCCCTCGCTCTATTTGCGACGCCATTGATCAGCAAGTCCGCAATTTTGTTTGGGGTTCGACTGCGGACAAAAGGCGGATACATCTTCTCTCGTGGGAGCAATTGCAGAAGCCCGTGCGTGATGGTGGTTTGGGTATTTGCTCTATGCACTTATCTAACACTGCTCTGTTGGCTAAATTGGGTTGGTGCCTTCTTCAGGAGCCTGACTCCCTTTGGAGTCGTGTGATTCGAGGTAAGTACTGCAGTGGCCGACTTGATCTGGATATTTTCCAGAAGCAGGATCGTCAATCTTATTTGTGGAAGGGGATCATCCATGGTGCCCAAATCTTGTCCAAAGGTCTCCAAGTGGCGGTTGGTAATGGCCAAACCACTTTCTTTTGGTTACACCCTTGGCTACTGAACATTCCGTTGCTGGAGGTTACGACTTCGGCTATCCCTGAGGAGCTTTTTGCTGCTACGGTTGCTGAGTGTTGGTTGGGGGATGGCTGGAACTGGGTCTTATTGACCCCCTTTCTCCTGGCGCAAATCCTAAGCATGTTGCTTTCTGTTAATCAAGAGGCAGATGTGAATGCGGTTGACATGATTTTCTGGGGGCCCACCGCTTCAGGTCGCTACTCGGCTAAGGCCGGTCTCCACATTCTTAGAGGTCCCACTGTGCGGCCTCAGGTTTCCGTTTGGTCAATTATATGGCGGGTTCCTGCACAACAGCGCGCCAGGCATTTCCTCTTCTTTTTTTTTCCGATGAAATGTAAAATAAGCATTTCCTCTTCTTGGTTGCGCATGGCGTTGTCCTGGCCAATGAGGTTCGGTTGTACAGGAACCTTGCGGTTTCGGCGGCTTGTCCTCGCTGCGATGGTTCTGAGTCGATTCTTCACCTTCTCCGTGACTGCGCACCGATTCGGAATGTCTGGTTGGCCTTAGCCGGCAACTCCCTTCCTAATGGGTTTTTTGAAGCTTCCACCCCGTTGGATTGGATTTGGTTAAACGTCTCTTTGCTGGACTCTTGGAGTTCAACCTTCGGGACCATGGTCTGGCATACTTGGAAAGTTCGTAATGAGCTTGTCTTTAATGGGGTGGATGCCTCTCTTCGTCTCTCTCGCACTGTTTGCTCGGTGGTTAATGCTTTCCAGGCAGCGGCGGCGCGGATCTCGGGCCTGAATTGTGAGCCCCCGGTGGTTTCATCTTCCCCTACTCTGGATTCCTGGTGTTGGCCTCCATCGGGTTGGGTCTCATTGTGTTCTGATGGCGCGTCGAGAGGCAATCCGGGGCCCGCCGGCGGGGGTGGTGTCCTGCGTGATTCTAAGGGTGCTTTCATTAAAGCATATGCCTTCTCCTGTGGCATCTGTAATGCATTAATTGCGGAGCTCTGGGCCATTTATCATGGCCTCAAGATGGCCTTGGCCATGGGCCTCTCCCATGTTCTTCTTCAATCGGACTCTATCAATGCCTGCAATTTGCTGATGTCCACTCCACCAGCGACTGCGCCCAATTTCTTTCTGGCTAGTTGTTGCCACCGTTTGCTGTCCTTGTCGGGTTGGACGGTGCACATCGAGCATATCCGGCGGCATGCTAATCAGGTCGTGGATGCGCTGGCTTCTCTTGCTTTTACATTGCAATCTCCTTATACTGAATTCTGTTCCCCTGTACCTTGCATTATGAGCTTGCTTGCTTGCTCAGGACAATGTTTCCTCTTGTAGATTAATATAATCCTCGTAGGGGCTTCCGCCCCGTTTCTCGAACAAAAAAAAAAAAGATTATCAACAAAGATCGAACTTAAATTGGACGTTAAGCAAGTGTATTAGAGCAAAAAATATTAGAGTCCCTAAAGCCATGTTTATCAAGGTCAAGGATTCCAAAAATTTATTTTTTCACAACTTTTTCAATTTCTCTCTTCCACCTCATTTATGCATCATATTTATTTTTACTATTTTATCAATGAATTTTTAAGAATTCTAATAATCATTTTTCTAAAATGAGTGATTATATATAGTTAATATTGAAATATTTATGGGCAGGTAAAAATAAAAATATTATTATAATAAATTTATTTTAACCTTTTTATGTATTTAAAATACACAAACAAATATATTTTAAACCCAAGGATCCCTTAACACATTTTCAAAGATCCCGACAATGAAATCCTTGAGCATCCCACATTATTACTGGGGTACCATTTAAAACCCAAAAAAATCGAGTAATATGACCAATAAATATGCTCTAAGATCTTAAATATTAGAGAAATAGCATTAGATATCCTACCTTACTAATTTTTTTGTAATTCTATCCTATCCTTTTTATTTTTTGCAAACCTACCCTAACTTTTTTTTCTTTGTTTTTTTTTAAAAATAACCCCCAAATAAAAAGGTAAAATAAAATTATAGTTTTCTTTTTCTTTGGAAAATAAAATATGACATGACACTCATTTTAGGATTAAAAAAAACAAATTTAATTCAGTTTCAATTTCAAATTGAAACTTGCTACAGAAACCCAACATATTTTGTTCATCGTCTCTCTCCCCAGCTCGAGCTCTCTCCAGCTTGCTCCGACAGAATCCAGCTTTGTCCGACGGATTCCACCTTTGCCGTCCAAAACGTTTCTCCTCCAGGTATGATATCGCTTCAAACTCCGTAATCTCCAGGTTTGATTTTGCTTGAAACCCTCCTGAAAGTTAATTCGCTTTCCCAATCCTTCCTCCAACGACGGCGCGAAATTGCAGGTGTTCCACAGACGAAGCCCTTCATCGCCGTTCGAGCTAGCTTCAGAATCATCCTCTGAATACGGCACAAAATTGCAGGTCTTCCATCGACGATGCGCGGCAAAGTGCCGATGTTCCACCGATGATCCCATTCGGCTTGCGATTCTGATTCGTCTTCCTCTTCTGTCTATCTCGTTCGAGCCTTGGAGGTATGTCTATCGTTTTAGGGTTCCAGCCATTCAACGCCGCTTTAGGGTTGCTTGACTGCTGTTCATTGGGTTTTAGGGTTGAGTCATTGTTGTTCATTTTAGGGTTTAGTCATTGTTGTTCTTTTGAGCTGAAATGAACTAAAGTTCAATGCAACGATTTATATAAACCTGTAAAATCCGTGTTAGAAGAATGAGAATGTCAGATTAGTTTAATTTTTTGTCACAATTGTAGGAATTACCATTGGTTGAAAACTTCATGTCAGCGTTGATCAAATATTTGTCACATGGTATAGTTTTATTGTTGAAATGAACAATTACAATGTCAGTTTTGTGAAACATTGTTGTGTGTTTAAAGTTAATGTTTTTATTTGTCTGACTTTATAGCTCTCTTCATCTCGCAACTTCCTTCTCTTCTCGTGTGATCTCTACATCTGAGTATGTTCAGTTTTATGCATAAAAAAAAACTTAAATGTTGATATTCTTTGTTGTTTGTCTATGTCCACCAGTGCAACTGAAGTGTTGTAGTCGATTAAAGAATACACAGAGGAAATTGAAATGGGTAAAAAGGTAAATTTTGGTTAGCTCATTATGACTAGTTTTCCATATTTCACATCCTGTCATGTAGTTTTTAATTATATGTTCCTTTTGTATTTATTGACCTCATATAATTTGTATTGTTTAGGGTCATTTATTGAGATTTGAAGGGGAAAAATTTCAAGGCAGAGTCAACCAAAACTGTTGACGTGAAATGCTTAAAAATATTGAGAAATGCCTCTCCCCTATAGACTGGCAAAGGATAATAGATGGTCCCTTTGGACCTACTGTGAAGATGGTTCATTGACAAACCTTTTCATGCCAGCTTGTACATTATGTTTTATTCCGTCAAGTAGAAACGAGGAAGTTGTGGGATACGTGGTATGACCTGCAAGGACAACTGTTGCGTTTTTCAATGAAGGAGTTCACACTTGTGACGGGGTTATGCTGTCGCAGAATGAATGATAATGAGCTGAACCCGGATAAGAATGTCGTGAAAGAGTTATTTGATGTATAAAATTTGACCTTGGGTGAGCTGGAGCTCCTATTAATGCGTACACGGGAGGACAACCCTTTGAAATATAAGATGGCATTATTGATTATATTAGAGGGCGTCATTCTTGGGGTTGAGAAAAAGGTTCGCATAAGCACGGGTCATGTCAAATTATTGACTGACATCGATCGATTCACGAAATTCCCGTGGGGCAGGGTTAGCTACATTGAAACTCATCAGGGATTGAGTTCAACAGTGAAGAATAGATTGGAAGCGGTTCAAACAAGCAGAGACTCAAGTGCAAGGTTAGGTTACAAACTCAAGGGGTTACCAATGGCCTTTCAGGTAACATGACAAGATGTAATGTATATAGTTTTGAAGTTGGTATTGTAGTTACAATATATTGATCATACTGAAAAAAAAAATTGCAGTTCAAGTATGGCTATTTGAAGCTGTAAAACCAATTGCTTCAGTGTTTGTACATTTGGTGGATAAGGAGGCCTACCCACACGGTCTACGATGGTCATCCGATTCACAACCTGATGCGATGGCTGTGGAGTCTTTCTTGGGGAAGGCCACATCCCGTTTTATTCCAAATGTGGTCTTAATAGAGAAAGAAGCTGACGTGGATGTCTTAAAAGAATGCAAATTTGATGGAGAAGTGAAGGACACTTACTTTGACAAGGCAGTTGAAAATTTCGAGCTAAGTAATAAGAGGTCTATCAATGGTAGAAGAAAAGAAAAGGGTGATTCGGCCCCTGCCCCTTCTGCGAAGTCCTCAGGCTTGGATTCAAGACAGGTGATGTGAGGTATGAAAGAGCTTCATGAATGTATGAGTAATTTGGAAAACCAAGTGGAAGTAGGATTTAGTGCTACTAAAAAAGAGAGGACAAAAAAAGTTGAGGTATGCATCAATAATAGTTGATGATGACATACTTTAATAAATCTTCCAATATCTTATTTATGAAAAAACTTATTTGCATACGCTAGCTGTAGCGACAAAAGAAGCTAAGGTGGAAGGAGATGCTACCAAAGAAACAATAGGAGTCTCAACAAGAAAAATCCGCTCAAAAAAAAAATACAACTGGTGAACTGAGGGACCATCCTGTCAGGAAGAGAGGGCTGTCCAATCAAGCCAATAATCCCAAACGATGCAAGGTTTCAACGTCCAAAGGTATTTCAGACACGACTAGATTGTGCCATTGGTTAGAATCGAAGGAAAGGTTAGGAAGTTGTCCCTCCTGTCTTGATGATATGAACGCATGTTTGAGATGTTGTTAATTAAACCATGTTATGATGTAGTGAGGAATTTGATTCTCCAACCAGAGAACATCTACAAAAGGATTTTTTTTTGAGAAATTGTTGCAACCAATGGGGTGGTTGAGAGCTCCGATAAGCCTCATTCATTTTTATATAAATTATTGTGTCGTGAAACAAGTCTTCAATTTCTGGTATGACATATTATATTTTTTATTTGTAGCACTTGGACGAATGTATGTATTATCTTGGATGTCGTGTGCGTGACAAACCAGTGCCAATATTGGACACCTATTTTTAGCATAAGTTGGACAAGGAAATGAATAGATGGTTGTCAGATAAGGAAAATTATGTTGCTGATCGATCTAAGATGAGATACCTGAGTGGGGAACTGCCTACACTTTATGGGAAGGATTGGAAGGACGTGGATCGTATATACCTCTCCTTCAATTTCAAGGAGAAACATTGGGTAGCTTTGGAGATACAACTGAGTAAATGGTATGTCACTGTATACGATCCCGACGTCAATTTGTTCAAATTGTCGGACGTCCATAGGTTCCTTGCAGGGTTGACATTTATTCTGCATGTCATGATAGCACAGTATGAGCCCTTGGCAACAATTTATGAATATAGGGGGGGAAATCCTCTAAATGTGACTCGTGTTCCTACATTAGAGGGAAACATGAGAGGGTAAGTTGTTTACATCAATTGTTCAATATTTGGTGTGAAATTGGTTATAATATCAAGAAACCAACTACATTTTTTACTTGTGTACAGGGGCGATTGCGACATCTTCACGATCAAGTACATAGAAATGCTAAGTTCCGGACGTCAAAACATCGTGAACGTGGGTG
Source organism: Rheum nobile (assembly GCA_027886185.1). Taxonomy (NCBI): domain Eukaryota; kingdom Viridiplantae; phylum Streptophyta; class Magnoliopsida; order Caryophyllales; family Polygonaceae; genus Rheum; species Rheum nobile. Next base: position 705,967 of record WOAB01000652.1, on the reverse strand, counting down.
ATAAATTTGTGGATCAGTACAGAAAAAGGATAGCCGTTAGTATTTTTGATATGAAGTGGTTTGACTAGTGAAGGATATCTTATTCACTTTCATGTAATCTTCACTATAGTTGGGATAGTGTGGTATGATTCCTTCTTGGGTTATTTTTGCTACAATTGACTTGTCTTCGTGACAATAACTTGTGTTTAAATTATTTTGGAAATCTAGCAAAATTGAATGGTGCATTTCTCTTGGCTACTTCGTTGTAGATGTATACTTCTTATCGCTTGTGTTCATAATTCCTGTCAGTGAAGTTTATAGTTTGCATAGTTCCTGTCGTTTGTGTTCATACTTCCTGTCAGTGAAGTTTATGTATATTTTGCATACATCGGTTTTTTGTCACACTATATAATTCTATTGTTGGAATTATCCTTTTGATTTCCTTTTTAGAAATATTTGTTTGTGTTTACCATTTTGTTGACCTTTTTAAAAATATTTAATTTGGAATAAAAAGGTAAGACTAAACCCTGGTTACCTTTCTTCCAATTCTCCCCAAATTCCATCCAAAGAGCTTATTCCCGAAGCTTCACTCCCCATTAACGCGACTCTGCAACATCCATCATTGTCATCAGACATTTTCTTCTTCCCCAAAATGCGACTCTTCAACTCCTCCATATTTTCCTATTAACCCGAGACTCAAGTTTTGCTTGCTCTTGAAGTCCACTTCGTGTTTTTCTCACTCTTTCCAGCTCCACATTTTCTTACTTACTCCCTCCATATTTTCTTACTTACTCCCCCCTCCCGAACTTATCCTCAACCTCTGAACCGCGTAACAGAAAAAACCTAGAAAATGGCAGTGCTTAGAGGCGGTAAAGAATCGAGCCCAAAGAAGAGCGGAGAGAAAAGGAAGAGAAAAGAAGAAAACAACCAGGGTCGAAAGAAGAAGAAGCAGAGAGACGAAGTGCAGGTGAAAGGGGAAAAAACTTGTGACAGTCCCATAGCCAAAAAAGCTGGGAAGGGCAGGTCGAAGATGCCAAAAGCAAAAACAGTAAAGGCAAAAAAACCCTCAATCTTTAAAGGGGATGTAAGTTGTCTACATTTTCTGTTTAGGGCTTAGGGTATTTTCCAATTGTTCCATCAGGCTTCTGAAATGGCTCAATTTGTATATTTTCATTTTGTTTATGCTTTTTTGTTGGATTTGTCCTATCAGGCTTCGCAAATGGTTCATTTCGTATAATTTATGTTTGTTTAGGGTATTTTTCAATTGTCCTGTCATGCTTCTGAAATGGTTCAAAGGATTTTTTGTTTCATCTGTCCTCTTAGGCTTCTCAAATGGTTCGATTTCGTTTGTTTAGGGTTTTTTTTCATTTCGTTTGCAAATTAGGTACAATTATTTCAGAGGGGAACCATTCTACGGAAGAATTAACATCAACTGTAGGGTGCACTTTGTTCGTGAGATTGAAAACAAGTTGACACATGCAGATTGGCAACGGGTTTTGGATGGCCCGTTTGGAAAAGTTGTGAAAATGTTGCAGCAGGTTTCATTTTCTACATAGACATTGCATGCAGTTATGTTCAAGCAACTTGAAACAAAAAAGAAGTGGGAGTCTTGGTATGAGGTGGCAGGGAAAGAGTTGAGGTTTTCGATCAAGGAGTTCGCTCTCATAACTGGACTGAATTGTGGTGAAATTCCATATGTGGAAACTAAAGTTGACGGGCTAGTAATGGAGCGATTTTTTGGTAGTCCTGGTGGTCCTAAGACGACAATACAAGATGTTTACAACAGATTCAAAGAACATCGTGAGTTGGACAACTACAAACTGAAGTTAGCACTGTTGTTGATAGTTGAGGGCCTGTTGTTGGGAGGGGATAAGAAGAGGCTGGTGAAGTTGTTGCATGTTAGGCTGCTGGAGAATATGGATAAGTTTTGGGATTATCCATGGGGAAGGGTTGCTTATGAAGAGCTTCACAAGTCATTGACCACAACATTGGCCAAAAGGATGCAAACAGTAGAGAAGGCAAAGCTACTCTCCAACGTACCAAGAATTTCATATTCCATTCAAGGCATGCCAGTTGTGTTTCAGGTAGTTATATTATTAATTTTTAATGGTTCAAATATGAATTACTGAGTGTGTTTTAGGGTTTAGCATAGTAGTATACTTTATGCTATAGTTTGACCAGATGTTTGAATACAGGGTGACATGATCATCGTGAATATGAAGGATGTTATTTGTTGTTTGATTGAAATAACATACTAGTTTTCCAACATAGTCTTATGTGCATTCCAGATAGGTTTATGTGAATTGCAGTCAGATATTTGGTTACATGGTGACCTGATTTAAATTATAGGGTGATAGGATATCATGATTTAATGTATCTTAATTTGCTAATACTCAAACCTCTTGTTATTGTAGATATGTGTATGGGAAGTTGTGCCAACATTTGGTCTCCATTTTGCATCAAAGTTGAGTGAATCTGCAATGCCTCGAGGTCTTCGTTGATTTTCAGATGAAGCCCTTGAACATGGAGTGTTGGAGTTGTCTTTGGCAGATCCTACAAATATGGTTAAGCCCATTCTTATTCCCGATGAGGATGAGGTGGATAAGCTATCCGACTGCTACTATGTTGTTGAAAATGATGACCCGCATTTTGACAAGATTGTGAATGAAGCAATGAAGGGTTTGAAAAAGAAGGAGAAAGGGAAGAGGAAGCAAGGAAAAGATGGAGCGAGCCCGAGTAATGCATATGTGCATTCATAAGAGGTGATAAGTCAGATGTTCAGAATGATGAAGAGGATGGAAAAATGAGTGCTTGACATGATGGTAAGGCTGGAAAAGAGGGTATCAAAGTAGGAGGAGGTGCCTAAGCGTAAGAGTAAGGGGAAACCAATGAGGTATTCAGATGAGGATGTGGATGATTTTGAATCATATGATGAGTCTGATGAGGAAGATGAGGAAGTTTATAAGGAGGACCAGGAAATAGATGATGAGGAGGTAGAGGATAAGGAGGTTGAGAGTGAGGAGGTTGAAAGTGAGAAGGTTGAGAATGATGGTGATGATGATGGTGATGATGATGATGAAGTTGGTGATGGTGATGAGGGTAATGACAATGAAGAACTTCGCCAGAGTGGTGACAAACAGAAGGAAGAGGACAAGGTAGAGGCTGATGTTGTGAAGGATGATGGTGAGCAAGTCGTGTTTCACGGGGTGTGAAGGTCGAGCCTAAGGAACCCCAACGTTTAAATTGGATGTTTGGATAAAACATTCAGTTCTTTTTGTGGTTTGGATGGCATTTGCTTAGATTACGTACAATTGGATGCTTTGGATGACATTTTCTTAGATTACGTACAATGTTACGACAACTTATTTATAGATGTGGTAGTTGAATGTCAGTTAAATGGCAGTTATGTGCGTGTAGGTTAAATGGCAGTTACATGGCAGTTAAATGGCATTTGAATGACAGTTGTGTAAAATAATATAGAGACATTGACTGACTTCATAATATACATATTACAAAGTAGCATGACAAGATGAATGTAAGAGGGATGTGGGATACATAACTTACTGTAACAGGATATTAACTCTACTAACTCCTTTTTTAGGAGAGACAAGAAAACAGTACAAATTAAACCATCATAAATTTATCCGTAACTACCAACCAACTCCAATTTACGATGATTAGACATGATATATAGATAATTGTGACAAGGCATTAACACTAGTAACTATTAGAAGAGCACCGTCATAAATGTATCTGTAACTACCAACCAACCAACGCCTCTTTATATACCCCCTCTTCCATAGCCACATTTCCTCATCCACAACTCATCCCAACATCTTCCTAATCTACACAACTCCAAATTCCCTCCTATTCCTTCGTTCCCATGGATGATCAGCCGTACGAACATAGGGTGTTTACCACCGTCCATAACGGAGGGAGAATCCTCCCTTCGAGGGGAAAAATGGCCAGAAATTCGACCCAATACTATAAAGGTGGCACTACCCAAAACTGGTGTCCTTTGGCTGAAATGGTAAAGGATGTTTGGTGGCTCATTAACCAACTTTATCATTTTAACAATTATGAAGGCGATGCTTGCTACTTCTTCAAAGTTGTGCCCCCCACGATAGCCCTCGTACCTTGAAGGCCTTGCAGAACCATGGAGACGCAGCCGTCCTTGCAGCCCTTGGTAGAACTATGGCTTTCATTAACATATATGGCGTGACCGGAGATGTCGTCGAAGAGCTTCCGCCACGCGACGGCCCAGACTCATCCGTCTCCTCCGCAAATATGTAATATTAGTATTTTTATTAAGTACTTTAGTGTAGTGACTATGTAATGTCACATAGTATTTAGTATGTTATCAAGTATTTAAAACATAACCGACCGTGTAATGACTATATAATGTCATGTAGTGACTATATAATGTCACATAATTTAAAACCATATTACAAAAGACAAGACAAGTCACTGAGTATGACATGATCGGTTATGTTTATCCTATGTGTTTTTCATATTCCAATCATGTGTCCTGATATATTGAATCTGTCATGATATATATGGAAGAATAACAAGTGGGGTAAAGGGATACAGAATAGAGTGAAACTTGTGTCATATGAATTTAACCTAAAGTAGTCCATATTGATTTAGTCAGGATATATATGTAGTCATGACATGATGGAATTACATTAACTACTTTCGACTAAATATCATTTCTACCAAATCGAACCACACAAATTACGTTAACTACTTTTAAACCATATCGACAAGGACTTGCTTATGTGTTCGAAGAAAAGAGATTACTACACATATTAACAAAAGAGAATATTCAAGAGTTTGCATATCTTACTAGACAGTTAACCTGATCATGGGCCGACTGTGGGGTTAGGACAATTTCGTGAGTTATGGCTGAGAGTGCCACAACTTCCACACCTTCTCCTCGAACCCCTGTATTCTCCACGTGACGGGATTCTTTTCTTCCTTTGTCTTCTTGATTTCCTTCTAACATCTGGGGGCAAGCATGCTTTATTCAAGACAGTGTCAAGATCTTCCCAATGCTCAAATGCAGGAACCGCATACAATGTTCCTTGTATACTTCCTTCCACTTTTCAACTGTAAAAAAGGGATGAACCAGTTGTACATGATCCACACCACAATCCTTCACAACCGCTATTGCATACGCACAATGAATTTGGTCAACTTGGAATGCGTTGCAATAGCAAGTTCGAGCATGGAGGTTTACCAAGAATGTAGTTCCATTGGCATGCACTTGAAACTCATATTGATTCAGCCTAGTCACAAACATTGTCAACGATCTCAAATAATGAACTTCTAGCTCACGATACAATGTTGGGGTCAACACTTGTGAATGTAGCTCTCCCTTTTTTCCTCATGTCATAAAACCACTGAATCATGACATTCAATATACCATCAAGCAAGCCAATCAGCGGTATTCGACGCAGCCCCACTAATCGATTATTAACGGATTCCGCATTATTGGACGTCATAATATTGAATCTATTTGCGGGCATATGCGGCCTTGTCCATGCTTCAAATCCAACACCCCTTAGGTAGGTACCGACTTCCGAGGACTGGGCGCAAAGTCTTGCAAACTCATGGTTGAAGTCATGTTTGGTGTAGGCTTGATTTGCCTTTTGGTACAGAATCCACAAGTCATTCCTTTTAAACCCCGTCTTCACGTTTTGAAATAGGTGAAGTGTGCAACAACCATGCTTTGCGAAGATATAGCACTCTCTTAAACCTTTGTAAATGCTTCCATGACGGTCAGACACAAAGACGAGATCATGATCGTTGGCGACAACAGAGCGTAGGTGTCAGAAAAAATATGACCATGAGTTGTCATTCTCACTGTCAACAACAGCAAAAGCCACTGGATATATCTGTTTGTTTCCATCTTATGCCACTGCTACTAGAAGTGTTCCCCTGTACTTTGATCCCAGATGGGTACCATCCACAATTATGACATGCAATAGTTTTCACTCAACTTTACAAAGTGACATTGCACACATGACAATAGAAATCTAATATGCTACAATATATTGCATAAATTTGACAACAGAACCATTGAACGTGACAAAACTTAAATTTACCTTTCTTAAAAACTACATTCCATTTCCCTAAGCACCCAAGCTAATAAAACAATACCTGAATCGACGAATAGAAAATATTGAATCTATTCGCGGGCATATGCGACCTTGTCCACGCTTCAAATCCAACACCCCTTAGGTAGGTACCGACTTCCGGGGATTGGGCACAAAGTCTTGCAAACTCACGGTTGAAGTCATGTTTGGTGTAGGCTTGATTTGCCTTTTGGTACAGAATCCACAAGTCATTCCTTTTAAACCCCGTCTTCACGTTTTGAAATAGGTGAAGTGTGCAACAACCATGCTTTGCGAAGATGTAGCGCTCTCTTAAACCTTTGTAAATGCTTCCATGACGGTCAGACACAAAGACAAGATCATGATCGTCGGCGATAACAGAGCGTAGGTGTCGGAAAAAATATGACCATGAGCTGTCATTCTCACTGTCAACAACAACAAAAGCCACTGGATATATCTGTCTGTTTCCATCTTATGCCACTGCTACTAGAAGTGTGCCCCTATACTTTGATCCCAGATGGGTACCATCCACAATTATGACATGCAATAGTTTTCACGCAGCTTTACAAAGTGATATTGTACACATGACAATAGAAATCTAATATGCTATAATATATTACATAAATTTGACAACAGAATCATTGAACGTGACAAAACTTAAATTTATCTTTCTTAAAAACTGCATTCTATTGCCCCAAGCACCCAAGCTAATAAAACAATACTTGAATCGACGATTAGAATCTACTTCAACATGTGTGACTGTCCTTGTATTCATCCTTTCCAGCATGTACATGTATCCATGAAGCCTATTGTAGCTTTGCTCAGCTGTGCCTCTTATCCTGTTTATGGCGGTTAAACGTGCTCGGTTTGCCTTGTTGTAACTGACTTCCACTCCCATCTTCTTCATTAAGTCTTGAATTTATGCAGCACGAGGTCCAGTACATGTACTGGTTGTGTTAAAGTTGTAACAGATTAAGGTTAGTTGGTATAAATGTTGAAAAATATATATGATCGTATTGATAGGATAGTTTACTTACCTTGACATTATGTGGTCATCAATTACACTTGAACTTGCATGTGTGTGGTGGTTATGCTTTAGCTTCATGCCACATGTGTGCTTTCCACAATACTTCCTTACTTCAAACAATCTTTGTTGCCAAGAGCGGTCCCACGGCCAAAAAAAGTGCAACTAGGATCAATTAACCTTACCACATATAACTTCTTATCAGACTTCTGGACATGCATCTGGAAGCGCCTCTGTAATGCCATCAAGGATAAACAATCCTTAAGATCCTTCTTGCAATTGAAAAAATGTCCAACTTTTATCTCCAGATCATTGCCGCTCACCCTATCATCCTCCATTAGCTCTTCCAAATCATCCAATTGCCTTTTACTAAACTTGCTACGATAGTACTCGGCTTCAATCTCTTGGATAACTTCCTCGTCAATGTCTACAAATAAGTTCTCCACTTTATTAGTGTCATCCAACAATGGCCCTTCTTCAAAATCATCCTCTAAGTCATCCCAAACATCATGCACAACATCTTACCCAACGTCTTCCCCATAATCACTGTCAATCTCAATACATCCATGTATTCTTTTCCTTCATGTGGAAGACCTTGTTTCTCTCCCATCAGTTTTCGAATATGCCTCAGATTGGCTCACCAAGTCAACTATTTGTACATCCCCATTTTTGTCATGACAAATTTTTGGTTTCATTTCATACATGTCACAATCAACTATATTCGGGACACCTTCAGTGGGACAATTATCGCTTACCGCGTTGCTCACCAAGTCAACTATTTGTACATCCCCATTGTTGTCACGACAAATCTTTGGTTTCATTTCATACATGTCACAATCAACTATATTCGGGACAACTTCAGTGGGAGAGTTGTCGCTTACCACATTGCTCTTGTCGGATTTGGTACCATTTGTACTTGGATGTCCACCCACCACAACCTCGGCCTCTGCCTCTTGACTTTGTGTTAACGGTGGCGGAGTCAGACACACTGTGATGTCCTCGTCATCATTTCTACTTGGATGACCACCCATCACAACCTCGGCCTCTGCCTCTTTGTTTCCTTTCTTTTTTCATACTCGCATATAACTCGATAGGCCAAATAGCATCTTCTAATTGCAAGTTCAAAAATTTGAAAGCATCAAGGTCCTTGTCATCTTTGACATCAAATGGTTGTGACTTTGGTTTCCGCAGTGACATATATTTTAGCTCCATTTCATCTATCTCGTCAATCCATTTTATATTCTCATCCAACTTTTTTCTCAGATTTGAATAATTGATATATGCCGACAAAACAAGTGCTTTTGTCGTTGTGATCCCATCAAAAACCCACTTGTTTCCCTTACATATCCATTCACCACATGTTATCAGAGTCAAGTAGTATGATCTTGAACTTGTTATACGAAGAAAAAGCAAACACAAGTAAAATACTTTATGACAAACGTTGACAGTATTGTGTCTAACACCGATAGTAATATGACCAATACCCTAACACCGACATTAGTTTTAAAAAGTTGGGGTTTCTAGCTAAATGGGACAAAATTTGTAGGGAAAACAAATATTCTATAATCAAGGAACAATGTGAAAGTCAAACACAAGTAATGCCAAAAAAGAAGCTGAAAGGTTATTCTCTCATTTAGGGGACCACAAAAGAATGTCTTGTAAAGAAGAGTAAATATGAAAGTCAGAACTCTGCCATTATTAAATTTCTTCTATTCCAAAGACATTGAAGACGGCAAGCCTTTTTGAAGATTTGAAGATTTGAGGATTTAAGGTTTTGTGGTGTTACGGTGCTTTGTACAAGTTTACAGGTTGGGTTATTTTAGGGTGAAGACTAACACGTGGGTAAAAGGGTAGAAAATGGAGGGAAACTTGTTAACTTTTGGAGGGAAAACAAAGGTTAAAGGATGATGTGTACTACTTTATCAGAAGTCATATCGGGTTAATAGTTATGAAACAATATTAAATAAAGAATGACACGCCCAAAAGTTGAACAAAAAAACCTAAATAAATGCACGGACATGACCGACCATGTTCCTTCTCATTCTTCACTCAACAACCCTAAACCCTCTATGTTCGTTTCTGATATGCGATATATTATATAGCGCATCTAACGGTTATTAGCATGGTTTAGATGATGTTTGGATATGATTTGATGGTAATTCTGTAATCCGGAAGAAAAGACTAGAAGTGAAGAAATCATGGGATTTACAGAGGTTTGAAGTGCATTGAAGAGTAGAAGGACAGTGTGTTGAATTCAATTGGTTCGTTCTCTCTACTCAGATGTCCAAATGGAGTGATTCCAATTCTAGGAGTTATCTCTTGAAGTCTACTGCAAGCCCTCAAAATATGAGCGCAATCCGAGTTGGGAATCAAAAGTTATGGCATTTTTACGGAAGTGTCGCAGAAGCTGGAGGCGCCATCGCACCCGCGGCCAACACCACCGCACCCGCGGTGAGCAAGCAGAAGTTGGCATCTCAATCTCTGGAGACCCACCGCACCCGCGGTGGGGGTTGCCGCACCCAGCGGTGACGATGCGCTGAAGACTTTCCCATATTTATTTTTGGAATTTCTATTTCCTTTTTATTTTATTTCTGAAACTTTGTTTCCAAGTTTGTTATTTCCTTTTATTTATTTTCTGAATTATTTGCCCTAGTATTTAAGGATCTAACCTAGACTTTGTTTAGGTTAACCTAGTTGCCACCTTTCATAGTTTTTTCTCTCACAAACCCTATGGAGAACTAAACCTCCATTGTTGCACTTGACGTTTTGAAGCCATCAATTGATTGGTTGTGAGTTTTCTACTCTTGTTCGTTTTCCTATCTAGTTGTATTAATTCTCTTGCGCTTGAATGTTTATTGAATCTGATTGGTTTATCTAGACTGATCACCTAGGTTTATTGATATTATCCATATAGCTAGGACTTGTGATTCCGGGTTCGGGTTGCATATCTAGTAGCAAACATGATTTACATAAGCGGATTGCGAGTGTTCATCGTGAGAGAGAGTCAATTGCATTCTTATAGTAACGGGTTGTTTCTATTGCATGTATCTTGTTGAATCCTTGGTTAAATGCTATTGCTTTGTTGAGTCTTGAAGGTTTTCGGATTTGATTTAGTAATAAGTACTATTAGGGCTTGTAGAACTAATAGTTACATATGATCGGGATAAGAACAACTAAAGGAAAGATAAGAACTTGAGATTGATAGAATTCAGTGATCAACCATATCTCTTGTTGTGTGGATCTTTGTCAGGTGTGACGCTTTTCCCAATCATATTCACAACCTTTGCCTGCGAATCTGTTTACTTGTCTACTTGTTATTTGGTTACGAAAATCATACAAACCCCCCCTAGTTCCTAGTTGGTGACTTGCAATTACTTGAATTGATAATCTGATTCTCTTTGGGATTCGACCCTTACTTGCCCAAACTATTTGTTTAGGTTTGTTTAGGATTATTTTGTTTAGGTATCACGATAACGCCTATCAAATTGGCACCGTTGCCGGGGAATCAAAATTTCTGTTTTTGTGTTTTTGTTTGTTACCAACTTTCGTGTGGACCTATCTTACGGTCCACACTCGTGCTACTGATTTCTTTTTCTTTGTTACAGATATGGAGTTCTGGGGAGAGCCGCGATATGACCTATACTCCTACGCATACACTCCAGTGTAGAGAGATTACCCCAATTCGAGTTATGGGTACCAGCAATACCCTCCATATGGTCATGACTACCAGGAGTTCTACCCGGAGCCACAATCGTTCTACCAGCAGGGTACTCCACGGCAGTACAATCCGGCCTATGAGCATAGCCCGCCAGTGTCCAATCCAAGTTCCTCCATGTCAACTGAAGATATGCTCCAAGCTTTGACGAAACATTTAACTACTCATGTTCAAGCTACGGGGTCGAGCATAAAGAATTTAGAGAATCAGATGAGCCAAATGGCTGAAGCCATCACAAGGATCGATGCAAAGATTTCGGGAAATCTACCATCTCAAACTGTAGTGAACCCACGAGCAAATGTTAGTGTTGTGATGCTTCGAAGTGGTAAGCAATTGAATGTCGCCCCTAGTGCTGAAGAGGACGACACAAAAAACGAGAGTTCTCAGTTGGGAAAACCCCACCCGCGGCAAGAAGACCGCACCTGTGGTGGGACTACAGAAAAGCAACTGAGCTCTCAGTCGAGATCACCGCACCCCGCACCACTTTCGCCGCACCCAGCGGCCACACCACCGCACCCCGCGGTGAGTCACCGCACTCGCGGTGACGGAGCCCCAGAATTCTGAGACTTTTCTGTCTGGACGACCGCACCCACGGTGGATTCTGACCGCACCCGCAGTGGACCTTCTGGAGTTGTGAAAGAGCCCTACGTCGACACCTATGTTCGTCCGTACTTTCCCCCTCTCGGTTCTGAGAAGCCTCCCACACCCTTCCTTGAGGCTCTGAAGGACACCCAAAAGGTGGAGAACGACAAAGGTGTATTTGACACCTTCAGTAGCGGCAAGGCGAATGTTCCTTTGGTCACACTGGAAAACAGCGTTCCTCGCTGCACAGAAGTTTTAAGGGCGCTGGGCAATATCAAAAAGAAACCAAAGGGGAAGTACAAGAAGGAGGCCTTGATTCAAGTGACGGATTTCTACACACTGGATACGGGGCATGACAAACATGCAGCCCCTGAGATGTTGGATAGGCCATTTCTGAAGATGGCAAGTGCATTCATGGGTATGACCAACGGTCCAACCAACAGTAAGTGCACAAGCATGGGGGAAAGGCTAACCATGGAGTATACAAAGAGAGCCCTCCAGATGGGAACCCCGAGTGCTCAGTGGAGGTGAGTGAACCAGGTTGAGAGGGAGAATACCAAGTCAAGCCATGACAATAACTAAGGCGCTATCTGGGAGGCAACCCGAGGTATGTTTTTCTTTCTTTGTTTTTCCTTCTTTGTTTTTGTATTTGTTTTTAGTGTATTCTTGCTTTGTTTTTGTTTTTCTTTGTTTCCGACTAACCTGCAAGGAGGAGACCCTATGCGAATTGAAGAAGGTGTTTCCCACACCATTGTAAGTCTTCTTTTGCCCTGCACTAAATAAAATCCCCGAAAAAACCTTAAATGGGGATAAAAAAAAAATCCAAAAAAACCTTAAACGGAATTTCAAAAAAAAAAAAAAAATCGAAAAAAAAAAAAAAAAAAAGATCTACCGTAGGCCAGCTGTCCAGAGTTCCCCATGGAGAGACGGTGCACATCATGTTGTCAAAGGAGGAGACATTAGCCCTACACATTATTTGGCAACGATGATGGCCCTACAATTGACAGATGAGGAGGAGGAACACTAGAGCCCCCATCACGATTACATCTGGGCTCCATCATGTGTTCGTTGAAAGCCGTGCAGCCCCGACATCTTTGCAAAGCCACTACTCACCAAAGTGGTTTCCTCTTGGTTGCACGGTAGGAGAAAACTATGGAGTTGATGAAGAAACCCGCCCAACACTGGAGACATGGGCGTTATACTGAGTATACCGCCAGCAACAACGAAAGTGTCCAAGCAGCTCGGCGACGTTGTGAGTTATTTTTTTGCTTTTCCCTGTGCTTCTATTTTTTTTGTCTTTCATTACATTGAGGACAATGTAATGTTTAAGCATGGGGGAGAGTTCTATACTTGCTACGTTGTTGAGGAGAAAAATAAAAAAATTGAAAAAGCCAAAAATTTGAAAAAAGGCAAAAATTGAAATCCTGGGATAAGTCGAAAACCCGAAAGGGAGACTTAGGTAAGAAGCAGGTGGCTTGGACCAGCATTAGGCTGGGGTAATAATTGGTCAAGAGTGATGTGAGTATATGTGAGCCCATGTATTGAAAAATGAAATGAGTGGCTTGGTGAAAACCCGAAAGGGCACCTTGGCAAAATGAGTGAAAAGAAGAAGAGTGATTATTAGGATTCCTCATTTTTCCTGGCGTGGTGACATAAGAAGGGGAGTTATAAGGAGGTTTCGGGTAGGCCACCATGGAGGAATAAGGTGATTAGATGGAGTTCGGTTTGGATTAGTCTTGCATTACTTGTTTTGGTTGTCTTGGAGCTTATTGTTGATGTGTTGTAACTACTGGTGTCATATTTTCTTGTACTTTCTGAGGCCTTGAAGCATGATTGATGGAGTGAGTTCAGTTTTTAGCTTACTTGGGATGAGTAAAGGTCTAAGTATGTGGGAATTTGATATGCGATATATTATATAGCGCATCTAACGGTTATTAGCATGATTTAGATGATGTTTGGATATGATTTGATGGTAATTCTGTAATCCGGAAGAGAAGACTAGAAGTGAAGAAATCATGGGATTTACAGAGGTTTGAAGTGCATTGAAGAGTAGAAGGACAGTGTGTTGAATTCAATTGGTTCGTTCTCTCTACTCAGATGTCCAAATGGAGTGATTCCAATTCTTGGAGTTATATCTTGAAGTCTACTGCAAGCCCTCAAAATATGAGCGCAATCCGAGTTGGGAATCAAAAATTATGGCGTTTTTACGGAAGTGTCGCAGAAGCTGGAGGCGCCACCGCACCCGCGGCCAACACCACCGCACCCGCGGTGAGCAAGCAGAAGTTGGCATTTGAATCTCTGGAGACCCACCGCACCCACGGTGGGGGTTGCCGCACCCAGCGGTGACGATGCGCTGAAGACTTTCCCGGATTTATTTTTGGAACTTTTATTTCCTTTTTATTTTATTTCTGAAACTTTGTTTCCAAGTTTGTTATTTCCTTTTATTTATTTTCTGAATTATTTGCCCTAGTATTTAAGGATATAACCTAGACTTTGTTTAGGTTAACCTAGTTGCCACCTTTCATAGTATTTTCTCTCACAAACCCTATGGAGAACTAAACCTCCATTGTTGCACTTGACGTTTTGAAGCCATCAATTGATTGGTTGTGAGTTTTCTACTCTTGTTCGTTTTCCTATCTAGTTGTATTAATTCTCTTGCGCTTGAATGCTTATTGAATCTTATTGGTTTATCTAGACTGATCACCTAGGTTTATTGATATTATCCATATAGCTAGGACTTGTGATTCTGGGTTCGGGTTGCATATCTAGTAGCAAACACGATTTACATAAGCGGGTTGCGAGTGTTCATCGTGAGAGAGAGTTAATTGCATGCTTATAGTAACGGGTTGTTTCTATTGCATGTATCTTGTTGAATCCTTGGTTGAATGCTATTGCTTTGTTGAGTCTTGAATGTTTTCGGATTTGATTTAGTAATAAGTACTATTAGGGCTGGTAGAACTAATAGTTACATATGATCGGGATAAGAACAACTAAAGGAAAGATAAGAACTTGAGATTTATAGAATTCAGTGATCAGCCATATCTCTTCTTGTGTGGATCTTTGTCAGGTGTGACGCTTTTCCCAATCATATTCACAACCTTTGCCTGCGAATCTGTTTACTTGTCTACTTGTTATTTGGTTACGAAAATCATACAAACCCCCCCTAGTTCCTAGTTGGTGACTTGTAATTACTTGAATTGATAATCTGATTCTCTGTGGGATTCGACCCTTACTTGCCCAAACTATTTGTTTAGGTTTGTTTAGGATTATTTTGTTTAGGTGTCACGACAACGCCTATCAGTTTTGCTGAGCCAAGGTCCTTCATTGTTGCGCCGAACACAAGGTAACCCTCTTTGTTTTTTGTGTGGTTTTCATACTGGGTCAATAAGTAAGCATGTATCATTGTGTTTTTGGCTGGAAAGTTTGCTTTGTTTTTGCAGTTCAACTCAAGCCCAATGTCATACAGCAACACCTCAAGTTATCAAAGCGGGGACCCCCTAAAATATGAACATCCACCTACATCTCCTACACCTTCTCAAATAGAGGAGAAGTTGCAAGAAGAGTTAGACATGCTGCTAACGAATAGCCCACGTTCCAACATGCTGGGTGAAATAATCACACCCCTACGTACTGAGATACATGAACTTCGACAAAGAATTATGGAACTCAATACAAGTGAGATGCAATTGGATCATGCAATTTGGCGACTAAATGCAAGGGTGTCAGAACTTGAAGCTGAAAACAAGACACTACACTCTCAGGAAAACATCAGTAAACTTGTACTAAATTCTATTTGTGCGTTTGGTGCTGGTGTCATTATAGGGGTTAGTGCTTTCAGCATTTGTTATCGAGTATGTAGGTCATAACTATGAAGTATGTACCTCATGACTTTGGTTTTTTATGTAAGATGATGAATTAAATTTTGAATAGTATTCGTAAGCATGGTTGATTCTACATGTCATATTGCCAAAATTTTGATGTCGCTCTTCATGTAAGTTTTGCAAATTCAAACACAATGCCAACACTAGACACACAGACAATAGTTGCTAGTACACTGGATACCATTACATTTCTAAAAAAAAGGATAGTTGCCAACTGGCTGCTATCATTACATTACTAGCATCACATCGAAATCTAGGGAACCTGCTCCTTCACGCAAAAAGCACAGCCTTCATAGGCGCTATTTGCAACACAATAGCATAACATTTTATGCCAGTGCAATCCTGTCAATGACCAACAACACGGTTGGTTAATCAACATTTTAATGCATTTGATAAACAACTAAGTTTTTTTACCGGGAATTATCTTTTCAATAATATAAGGATTTCCAACAATAATAAGCAATGATCTGGCACGAGTCAGGGCAAAATTGAACCCAAGTGGAAAGTCATGTCATATTCGTCGTGTTTCTCGATTGATCTAACGGTTGACTGGATGATCACTTCCTTTTCTTTACCCCGAAATTGCTCAACCCCGCCAATCTTAATATCAGTCATATGTAGAGACATGAGAGCCTTCCCTATCTTTAGTACTTGTTGTGGGAAAGGGGTAATAATCCTGATGTCTTGCTCATACATATTCTTCTTTTGAGCTTATGTACGAGCTCAACCACCTTGCTAGCTTCAATCCTATTAAACCATGAAGGGCTGCCCTTTTCCCTCTCATCCAAGCCTTGGATTCCACAGAACATGAAAGGGAAGTTCCCGTTGGGAAGCAGATCAGCCCAAGGTAAGGAAGATGTGTCACTGTCTTTTTTATATGGAATCAATGCTCCTCTATAAAATAGTCTTGAAGGAACACAAAGAATTGCAGGGTGGCTCCGATAATTCTTCACCAACATTGTGACATAATTGCGATCCCCTGATCTGTAAACTTCATGGTCCAACAACCTCTCTAGAAAAGATCTTTCCAAACCATAAGACTCAGCTTGCTTTGAATGAATATCAGGCCCAAGTTGCTTGGGATCACCACAAAGAACAATAATTGTGTTGTTTTCTAAGAGGGTTGATATGGGGATCATTGTCTCTGGCTCTGAAACTTGGCTTGCATCATCTAAGATAATGTGGGAGAAGTGGCCACAGTTGACCCCTTCAGCATAAAGGTAAGATGCACTCGTGTATGTCGTTATTATTATCTTGTACCTGCAGAGTGCATCTCGAGAAGGGAAAGTGAATAAACCTTCAATGTAGGTACATAATCTCAACAATGCAGCGTTCATT
This sequence comes from Rheum nobile, assembly GCA_027886185.1. Lineage (NCBI taxonomy): Eukaryota > Viridiplantae > Streptophyta > Magnoliopsida > Caryophyllales > Polygonaceae > Rheum > Rheum nobile. The sequence continues at coordinate 689,332 of WOAB01000652.1, read as the reverse complement.
TTTTCTAAGCACCGACGTGTGGCATTCAACCTAAAAATATCTTCCTCCCTAAGTTTCATCCCTTCGTAAAGGATTTTCTCTAATATGTGATTTGCCGTGCAATTTGAAGAAGCACATACCAGTATATGAGAATTTTGTCTAGTTTTATAGAGTTGTAGGATCACCTCCACTAGTGTTTTTGTCTTTCCTGTTCCCGGGGGTCCATAAATCACATAAGGAGCTCCTCCTCTGCACCCTAAAATTAAGCAAACAACATTTTTCTGCTCCTCGTTAAGAAGACGTGAGATAGGCACAAGATTGTTTGTTGTAATCCTCAGCTTTCCAGGATACTCATGGGGAAAGATGAACTTTTCGTGTAATGCCTCTGCATATAGAAAGGCTTGACGAAGCCTACTGAAATTTACCCCGTTGTACACAAAATAGATTTCATACACATTGCTATCTCTGTGCCTTTGGTAAAATCCATCATGAAATTGCAATAATACTTCATCAGCCTCAACATGGTGGATCTAGCCTTGTTCAAACAACATTGGCAAGTTCAACATGAGAAAACAACATTGGCAACGATAATTCGTGCCATTATGACAACAAATATGAACTTCTATTTCATTGTTGATTCTGACAATAACATATTACACTTTGACAAAAATATTAAGACAATTGACATTATCCTCAAAAATTACCTTCACCCACTTTCCACACATACCTGATCAAGAGAATATTCTCCATAAACATTCACCATTTCTCCACGGACAACTGAGGGCATTCTTTCAGCTAATCCTGGCACTTTAAGAGCTACAAATTTAAAATCCTTTTGTCTCAAAGTAACAGACTTCATATTATAAGCTTTCACGTAGTCCTGTAAACAAATATAAAAAGAGAATCATTCAACAAGTTGGTACTACGAGAGAACCATGCCATCTAGATATCCCCTCAGTCCTGTAATAACCCTCAATTTTAGTAGGGGTATTTGGATAATTTTCAAACTCTCGTTTTGTAAGCAAGATGTGTTAGGCAATATCTTTAAACTCTGTAAGAACCATTTGAACGTGATGTTATACGTTTAATAAGATATATGGATCTTAAAATAATTTAGGAGTGCTAAAACCAAAGATTAAGCATGACCGCGATCAAGACCTGCGAGCAAAGTCGAGGAACCGCAAGCGCGGCAGTGCCGCGACCGCGGTTTGGAAACCGCGATCGCGGGCAACTCTGATCGTCTTCTTCCTCTGCTTCTAGAAGGTGCACATTGCTTCGTTACATCTAAAAGACGGAGCAAGTGAGTGGTGGGAAGGAACTGGTTTGGACGACCACCCAAATCTGAGTTGGGCAATGTTCAAGGCCAAGCTTACTGATCGCTTCTTCTCTCGGGCTATGAGGGAAGAGAAGCTGAAGGAGTTCCTCTACCCAGAGACTGAAGGACTGAAAGTGTCCGAGTTGGCGGCAAAGTTTAATCACTTGCTGCATTACGTTGGTTCTGAAGTGCATACTGAAGAACAAAAGATCTGGTACTTCCATGGATGGATGAATCCAGAAATCAAACCTCTGATGGTGCGTCACGGTTGTTCTACTTTGGAGCAATATATTGATGTGGCCTACAGAATAGAGGTCACACTGGAGGAGTCCGCCCGAAAGCGGGAGGAACATAATAAGGCGAAGGGTGGACAACAAAACCGGCAGGCTAATACCTTCAAGAGGCCGGCATCGCCCACCAAGTTTGAGAAGTATGGTCGTGCTAAGACCGAGACGACTCAGTCTGACTCCGCCAAAGGATCAGGTTGGAGTAGCGGTGTGATTCAATGCCACAACTGTGGTAAAGCTGGGCATACAAGTTTTGTTTGCCAAAAGGAGAAGCGAGTATGTTACAATTGTGGAAAGGATGGCCACATGAAAACATACTGTAGGCAGAAGGATCAAGGGCCAACACAATCATATCAGGCCTCAAATGTTGACAGTAGGCAGAACCCAAAGCCGAAAGTGTCCGCTCCTGAGCAATCTGTTGCTCGTAATAAAGGCAAGGCGCCTATGGAATCTTCGGGTCAAGGGCAACGACTCTTTGTGATATGTCACCCCGACGGGAAGGAAACCATGTATATATGAGTAGTGGTTTTTGTAAAGCTTTTTAAGAATAAGGAGCGATGACTTGTGTTGATAGTCTCCATAGTTTAGTAATCTGTTTGTTCGTCATTTTGTCAATTGTTTTAGTGTAATGTTTCGAATAATAAAGAAGTGTTTCCTTGTTCCGGAAATTACTAAATTCATTACTATTGCAAGTTGTTCGTTCATACGAGAATCCTTGAGTGCCAAAAGTAGTACATGTCATGTGTTGATAAAGACTGTCTGGACTCATAAAGGATAGTATGGGTTGGGACATGTGTGATTGTTCCCTACCTTGTTAGCGCTAATTTCGAGGTCAAAACTATTCGTGAGAACCCCTCAATTTTCTTGAAATAATGTCAAGTTGGGCATTGACATTATTTGTTCCCTTCGCTCGAATTCTTGAGCATTGTCTCGAGCGGTTAATGTTGTAAGGATTCCTTGCTATAAGGATTTGGTGTGTGTAGTAATGCTCTATGGAGTTTGAGGTTATTCCTCATGTGCATACTCTGAGCATTAGATGGGGTGAGTTGTATAAATTATATATTTAAGTGAATAAATGTATAAGAGAGATATTTCATAAGGAGTTTGTTTTCTCTAAGATGATAGTACTCTAATACGATCTTGAATAAACTTTTGAACCCAAGAGTTATGGTTATGGGGTTTATAAGTGAGTATGCCCATTGTAGGACCAGTGGTTAGAGCTTTTGGAAAAGCTAAGTGTGTGAAATCATAAGTGTTATTTTAGAAGACCTATTTGAGGTTTCGTTGTGAGGCTTTCTTAAGGAAATGATATAATGTTATGAGGAGTATTAAGATAATTAAGTCTTGGGTAAATACTAAAATTCGGTAAAGCAAAAGGTTGCTTGATGTGGGATAATAATTTGTAGGAGGACGATTAAGTGTTTAAGGATTTATGGGTGAATGACAAACCCAGTCGGTAAAAGTTTGTTGTAACTCGGGTGGATTAATAGTATGAGATAATATAAGTGTGTGTTTTGAACTGGACTTGGTGAAAAAGTGACCTATGTCTATTAAGGTGATCTTAGGACACATGTTGGATGAACAAGGTGATTGATTATAATCGTGTTAAAAGGATTGTTAACATCATGTTTGAGGAAAACTTGAATAAGATGGTGTGCGGTTAATTGTAAAAAGGATTAAGGAATCTTAAAGGTCTTATGTTAGAGCTTGATTAATGGAAAGATTTTGGGGTGAGAGATGGCATAAGGGCCAAATTTAATTAAGGTAAATCATGAAATAGATGAGATGTATATATAAGGAGTAAGACGATATGACAATTGGGGGGTACTAAGTTAGGTTATAAGGAGATAAGGTATGAACTTTGGGAGTCATTTATAAAGAGAAAAGTTGAAAGAAAAGGTGTGTTCTCAAGCCTAAGGTGTGTTAAGACCGTGTGATGATTTTGGAGACTATGATTTTAAGGTAATCATGATCTTGTGAGTATATTAAGAGTTGGCATATGAGATAATATATGGAAATGAGACAAATGGGGGATGTCATGGTTGAGGAAACAGATTGACTTTCCTAGGATTAATGATGAGTACGAAATAATTGAGGATACTAAACTCAAGTAAAGAGATTAATGTGGAAATCGATCCCTCTAACTTGGTAGTGTTAGTTTCGGGGTCAAAACTATTTTTAAAGGGGTAGTAATGTAATAACCCTCAATTTTAGTAGGGGTATTTGGGTAATTTTCAAACTCTCGTTTTGTAAGCAAGACGTGTTAGGCATCTTTTGTAAACTCTGTAAGAACCATTTGAACGTGATGTTATACGTTTAATAAGATATATGGGTCTTAAAATATTTTAGGAGTGCTAAAACCAAAGATTAAGCATGACCGCGATCAAGACCCGCGAGCAAAGTCGAGGAATCGCAACCACGACAGTGCCGCGACCGCGGGCAACTCTGATCGTCTTCTTCCTCTGCTTCCAAAAGGACGACGATCGGCATTTCCTCCATGCGTCCGAACGGTGGGAGCTGGACCGCTTCCTCTCCTCGGCATTGATGTGGAGCTCCATCTTCTAAGCCTATAAATAGGAGTGGTAGCACCGAGCATCTCCAACATCTTCATCCATCTCTTCCTCTCGTTTAAGTTTGTGTTTGTCGCCGGAGTTGTCGTCGCCGGAAGCCGAAGTCGTCGTCGTTGGGAAGTCCTTGGAGTGGTGGTGGTGCGCATTGTTCATAAGTGAAGATACGAAGCCTCGTCGTCATCGGTATGGCCTCGAAAGTTCGATTTAAGCTCGCGTCGGGATGGTGTCCCGCGACCGCGGCTCCATCCACCGCGACCACGGCCGGGCAAAGACCCGTGACCCCGGCTGGGCGTGAAACCGCGATCGCAGTTATAAAACCGCGGGCGCGGTTTTGCCCAGCAAAGCCGCGATCGCGGCTATGCCATCCGCGACCGCGGCACTGGCCCTTTTTCTTCGTTTTGCTTCGTCTTTTCATACCGTATCTAATTTAGGGTTTTGTCTTAAAACGCACCGTCGTCATAGACATCCGCGCTCAGATTCAAGTTTCCAGATCTCAGAACCCGATCTCTCGTTCGTCTAGACTAAGGCAAGTGGCGATTCTCTTTTGCTCATTATTCCATGTTTCCCTTGATTATCAATTATTTGATTGTTTAATTAAGATGGAATAAAGTTATTGTTTTGTGTTTTGGAACAGATTTGATAAAACAATGTGTTAAAGTATGGATTTATAATAGGTTGTATATATTGCTAGAAACAACGCTATTATATAGTTCTATATGATATTACCATAAAGTGATAAATGGATTTTGGTGTGGATTTACATGCTTAGTTAGCACGAGTATTCGTAGGAACGCTATGTACCTTACGAAGTCTAGTCGTGACCTACCCCTATCCGAATATAGGTGGTGGTGCACTTAGCTAGTGCCAAAAATCGGGATTCGTCCCATGTTCTATATCTCATTGTGAGATTGATGTGGATTAAAAGCCTTAACGTGAATGTACGTTTTTGGAAGTAAATAAGATAAGTGCTTTTACGTACATAATTAATATACCCTCGGGCAAGAAGTACAACGTGGAACCCGCCCGGACTCTTGTTAGAGTAAGTCTTCTTTCCAATCTGGATTCGCATTGCGGGGTGAGGTTGGTCGTGGACCCAAATAATCAAGGTCGTTTTTATAAACTTGTGTGAAAACTTAACGTTCCCAAACAGTTATATATTTTTCCTATAAGACTCAATTCCGTTGGAGTCTTCTTTTCGTTGCATGTCTTTTTCTATCATTCTGTGAAAGTTCCGGGTTATGTATCGTTCATTCGGTTATTATTCGAGGGAGAATGATAGTAAACGGTTACGATCACTTGAACCATTCTGCTTGTACCCTTGCATAGTCATTCATTAGACTAACCAACCGGATTTTCTTCCTTGCATGGTTGGATGGTGTCATCCGTCCTATACGGCACATCAGTGGTTGGTCCCCGACGATTCGAAGTAACCAATCGAAGAGAATGCTTGCAGTTGAAGTTTGCATTTTAAGAAGTAATATTTTCAGGGCGTGTCTGTCTAATTTGAAATAAATGTAATACATAGTCATGTAAGTAGGACTACTTTCAAAGAGTCTTCCGCTGTAATTTAAAAGTCTTCTGCTGTCACTATACTTTGTTGTAAAACCGTTCTTTTCATTTTACGAGAGGAATCTTAATAAAAGGATGAGTTTATTCATTTACAATATCTTTCGCTGATTATTCTTTCGTTATTTATTATTTATGTATTTATTTAAGCTTAATTGTTCCGATTAAAGCCTGGGGTGGCTTTGGACATTAACGTCTGAGGTCACTGACGTGTGGCACTACCGACATAAGTCGGGGGTGTTTCAAGTCCCCCCCACCCCCATACAGAGAAAATATAACAATTACCATAATGATAAGTTCCTCCATCCCTAACAACGCATTGAAATACGACGCATAATTTTCCTTTGTTAAGCCTTGTGAGACAACTTCAGGGATTTCCTCAAACTCTATCGCTTTCCTTATTTCTGGTTGTATGTTATATGGTTTCTCAGGTGTCAAATCTTTGGAGACTTCATCTTCAGCCAAGAGGAAGACAAAACGTTCAATATTCACAACCTCAGTTTTGATATGCACAATAGATGTGAAAACGCCAATCTCCTTGGGCACACAAGACAACCATATAGTCAGGCTACCATGTGGCATCAACGTTCGTTCCTCCATATAAAAAGAACCCACAAAATCTTCCTCGGGTATGTCATCTGACTGGCCAGATGGAGGTTTCATCAGTGACAAAACCAATGAATCTTCAGGATTTGAAGCATAAATCTTCACACCCCAAAGTACCACATCTTCTAAAGTGGTGTTTTCTATTGTGAATGACGTCGCGGCAACCTCGTTGACAAGAACCGATTGAGGCTTTCCTCCAGCAAATGGAAACGGCTCAGAGACCATGACAAGACCCTCCTCAGTAGGAGTGGAAGTAGTGACTGAGGGAACATCCATGAAGACAACCTCTCCCTTGTCTCCAATGGTAGAGTATTCATCACCCATACCTATTTGGCACTAAAATAAAATCCAGCAAATGAGATGGGTGAGATGAAGTGAAACAAAGAGAGAGTAGGAGTAGAAGTGAAACAAAGAGAGAGTAGGAGTGACAACATATAGCTAAACATACTCAAACTTGGAGCATTTTCTAATTAAGATCTCTATAAAGTAGATGGGTGAGATGAAGTGCAATTAATATCTCTGTAAAGTAAAATAGTCAAAGAAGTAGAGCATCGGGAGAGGGAGATGCAATTAAGACATTTTGTATTTACTTGGACGCGTGACATTTGAAATTGGTATTGGTATTGTGACAATTGTGTCTCGATCTTTTGACAAATGTTTAAAATTTACCACAGAAAATACTTCTACTCAGGACTTGTGAGTACAAGTATTCAACCAAATATGACATTACATAATAAAGTTTACTGTTGATTTCTGGGTGTTGAGATCACTATCCCTATTAGTGTAAATTTTATTTGTAGTTCTGACATTATTATTCTTAAGTATGACATATGTTTTACTAATGCCGACATGAGTTTTCGATAATAGCAGGTAAAAAAAACAAGTATGACGTAGTAATTTTGGTCGCTTGTGAATCTTTGGTTTTACATTATTTTGGCTCAAATTTAACTTGGAAATCCGCTTGTGAATCAATTTGTCTACTTTAGATAACTACCAGTTCATTTGCCGAGTTCATAAAATTTCAAGAATACTTATATAAAATTATATAAGTTTAAGTTTAATAATACTCAATTTACATGTTATTATTATAGTTAAATTCTATTATTAGACTCACAATCTTTTTAATTAACTAACTTTATATGTTATTAATATTAGAGAGTTTGGATCATATGCGGAGCACTCTTCCCGTGCGGACGTGCGGAGCATGCACTTTAGGGCCTTATTTGTGCACTTTAATGTCTTATTTGTGCACTTTTTCAAAAAAAAAAAATTCTTTTACAAATTGTTTTCCAAGCATTTTTCAAAATTTTTGCAAAAGTGCACAAATAAGGCCCTATAGTGCATGTCTGCACGGGAAAAGTGCTCCGCACCGGAACCGCACTCTAATATTAGATATGAACTAATCTTATATTCTTAATTTTTTAGTAGGCGGGTTCAGATAACTAACGGGCCAAGAGCACCTTTAAAATTATTGATTCACTAATAAAAGATTATCAAAATTAAAAATATTATAACTATTTCAAAATAAACAAAATCGTAAAAATTAAATAATCTTAATTATGTATATAAGTATAAATCATTATTTTAAAAATATGTAGAAGTTAGTATATTAATAACATATTCAAAATTTTACTTTATTATATTGAATACATCAATAATTTTTAGCTTTACTTTTTTCACAAGAAAATACGTAATAATATGTAAGAAAATAAATTTATTGGGGCACCATATAATTTATATATTTATCAATACTCATAAATTTTGATAAGGATAAAAAATTTATCAATTATAATCTTATCAATTGTAAGTTGTAACCCATAATAATCCATAACCTTATAAAAATAGATTGGTTTTATAACTTTCGTTTATTATATCCCCTACTTGATTCTCAATTTTTGAGTTACTAATAAATTATTCTATTATACTCTATTGAAGATTTTGAGTTTAAGACTAATATCCTTAAAAAAATTCTTTAATAATTAATATTGTTTTAACAAATAATTTGTAACCGCATGGCACAAGCACTATGCAAGTTTAAGTATTAAAACTATAAGAATTAATGTAGCTAATAAGGTAAAAGTATATTACAAATAATTTTATTTACAAATAAGAAGAAACTAATAGAGAAAAAAGATATAAATAATCTTTGAAATGATACTATCAAAATAATTAAGATAAGTTATTTTAGGTAAAAAATAAATAAATAAGAAATAGAATATATAAATATCAAAATTAGAGAAGAATAAAATTATAATTATATTTTGAGATTTGTCTACGTGACATAACTCAAGGTCTGACACATTAGAAAGATAATTAGAGATTTACTATAATAATACATATATAGAATTACTCAAATTCCATTCTTGGTACAAAAACTAGGCTAGTGTAGACTAATGTTAAATATTCTTGTTGACTCAGTTAGGCTTTGTTTGGCTAAACTTATTTATTATTTATAATATTTTTTTTCAAAAACCTACTTTTATACTTCGATAAACGTGTAATTAATTTTTTTCCTTGCACAACTCACACTTTTCTATAATAAACTATAAACAATCCCATAAAAATAAGCTTTTTATTAAATATATTTTTTTACACAACTTTATTTATCATCTACTTATAAACAAAAAACTCTTTATAAACTCATTTCCCTAACAAACCCTTAATTAAACAACTTAGAGAAGTGGACATCGTGGTCATCAGGTTCCTTGGGCCATATCAGATTATCAGTATTTGAGGGATTATGCACGGTCTTAACTAGGTTATTCCACACAATCTGACATCCTTACAATTTTGAACCCAATATGCGTCTTTTGGGCCTGGTTTAACTTAGCCCAATACTTTTGTGGTGACAATGTGACTTAGGGCTCGTTTGGTATGATCCAGGAATCAGATTGGAATCGAAATCGGAATCAGGAATGACTCATTCCCATTCCTGTAGTTTGTCGTTTTGTATGTTGTCGGAATGAGTCGTTCTTAGACATACTCTTTATTTAATAAAATAATTAATATTGTTTAAAATAATTAATATTATTGAATGAAAATAATTAATATTATTTTATTAGTTTAATAGATTAAATAATATTATTTAATAAAAACTTAATATTATTTAATTGTTTAATAAAAAATTAATATTATTTAACTGTTTGATTAAATAATTAATATTGTTTAATTATTTGTTAAAATAATGAATATTATTTAATTATTTATTAAAAATAATTAATATTATTTAATTGTTTAATAAAATAATTAATATTATTTAATTATTTAATAAAATAATGAAAATTATTTAATTATGCATTAAAAATAATTAATTTATTCAATAAACATAATTAATATTTTTCAATGAAAATAATTAATATTATTTAATATATATATATAATATAAATGATATATTATATATGAAATAAGGGGTCGGTCAAGCTCGGATACTAGTTCGGGTTGTGTTTTGGGTTGATCGAATTTTATATGTCTAGTTGGAATGGATGATACCTCAACATTTTTTATGGAATCAAATATTTCATAAAGTTTGAAATCATCCATTCCATGGAATGAAATCCATTTCATTATTATCTTTATCAAATATAATTTTGAAAATCAGTCATGGAACCAAACACGCCCTTAGATACAAGGACTAAAATTACATCTTCAGTCTCAACTTCAATAACACGGAATTTGGACATGTAAACCCCTAAATTATTGATCGATTTAATTTTAGGCCTATCTTGTTGTGATAGAAATGAACCACCTTTTGCCGATCACCTAATTACATAGGCTGATCTCAATAACAACAATGTCTAAGTAAGTCTTCTCAACTTAGCTACTACGTATTAGGGTTGGGCACATTCGGTAAATCGGACTTTGGTTAATCGGTCATTGATTAACCAAGATTTCGGTTAGTAATTTTCTATGACCATCAACTGAACCGTTAATCTTGGTTAACCATGTCGGTTCATCGGAATTTCGGTACGGTTAATCGGTTAACAAAATGACTCTAAATTAACATTATGTCAACTTAAAAAATTAAATAATGATATTTTTATATATATTATAATGATGATTTTACATATAAAAATGAAAACAATCAAAATATGTTCTTATATATACAAAGTTACATATTGAGTTTAAAAACTTACTTAATTTTAGTTATCATATAACATTTTAGAACATGGTTATTCTACAATATCAACTTTATTCTTATTTGTGTACGTGTATTCGCAATAAATATAAACTATACAAATTGTTCGACGTGTATCTAAACACCTCAACTATAACCATGTCAACTAAATTAGATTATTTCATTACTAAAAATATATTATTTATATGACGGTTATTCAGTTAACCAAATATAGAAAAACAACTAACTATTACTGATGGTTCCCGTGTTTTTAAGTAAGCGAGATGAGAAATACTTCTACGAGACTTGACTATGTAATGGACGTGGCGAACGAACAAAACGAAAAATAAGATATAAAAAGAACACGCTAAATAAGTAACACTCTTCTTTTATTGATCACGAAGCAAATTACATCTCTCTTACAAATGCACGGGAACCATACATAGATTTTGAATGGATAAATACACTCTTAAGGAAATGATTCTCCAATTCCGAAATCCCCTTCTTCTGAGCGTTGGGAGGCTATTTATAGGGGATGTGATGTGATCCGAGCCCACCTGGGTCCGCCTTCCCATGGTCTGCCTCGATCGGCGGTCTGACCCAGCGGCCCAGCCCACGGTCTGCCTCAATCGGCGGTCTGACCGCTGGCGCCCTGATCACAGAGCAGGGCTGCAGCCCCTGCACCCCAACCTGGAGGGAGGCTTGCGCCTGTTAATCCCCCAGGATGTTGGAGGGGGGAATCGAACCCCCGACCCTTTGATATGAGGGCAGTGGAATACCCATCATATCACCAATTGGGCTGCAGCCCAATTGGTGATATGATGGGTATTCCACTGCCCTCATATCAAAGGGTCGGGGGTTCGATTCCCCCCTCCAACATCCTGGGGGATTAACAGGCGCAAGCCTCCCTCCAGGTTGGGGTGCAGGGGCTGCAGCCCTGCTCTGTGATCAGGGCGCCAGCGGTCAGACCGCCGATTGAGGCAGACCGTGGGCTGGGCCGCTGGATGAGCCCTGCTTCCACTTAGTGGCACTGGGGGACGCGTGACTTCTTGTGATTGATCATGTGATTGAGGTCGGCAGGGGTGTGTTGAGTGTTGTTTGGACCAATTGGGCAGGATGACGCATGTCGGGGGGAGGGGGACGAGGGGTATTGCTGTTGCGTTCTGATTGGCTCCGATAGTTCTTGTCACTGTTTAGATAAGTGACATGGTAACGCATTCAAATATAACACGATAAGACATAACGCGTTGTTAGCAAGGAATCTCGACTTCACTCGGCATCTCTTGTCGAAACACGTTGATTTCACGCGGCCAGCGTCATAAATTTATGACGCGGCCAGCGTCATAAATTTATGACGCGTACTATCACAACCCATTGTTTTGGAGATTTGATTTACGAGTTAGGCGAAACAATAATAAAATTAGAGGATGTTTGAAATTCAACGCGTTCTATTGAAGTTACAATGGGCATTTTTTACTTGCTTATTTGTACAACTCTTTCTTCTTTTGGTGGGCCTTCTCGTTCTCTATTGGGCCCAATTGGAGGTGGCCTAGTTCGGAGGCTATAAATGGGCTTGGATGGGGGAGGTGGGAACTATTTATGCTTTTCGCTCTTGTACTTCTTCTTTCTCATTTTCTTTCTCTCTTTTTCTCTCTCAATTAACGCTTGCGGTTCCCAGCGGTTACTGTGCAACTCTTTGTCTTCCTCGTTGATTTCTTGCACAGATTGCTCAGGTAAATGTGTTTCTTTCCTTCTTTCTTGGTGATTCTCGCTAGTAGACCTTTGCATGCTTGTGATTCCCCAGTTTGAGGATAGATAACTGCATTTTTTTTTGGAACTCCGAAGAGCTTGCGACTTCCATGGTGGAAATGGGGGTTGCAGGTTGAGGTATTGGGGCCTTCTGCTGCAGGGGTGGTGGTTATTTGGGTGATTTTGTGGGGGTTAGGGCTAGGACGGCGTAGGCTCCTCACACATTAGTTTCGTGGACATGGTGGGGTTTTTTTTGCCTGGGGTAAGGAGGGATAGTCGCCGACGAGATGGGTTAGGGAGGCGACACCGCTGCTTTATCTTTTCTAGTTTTGAACCAAGCCCGATTTTGCACTGACTCGGAGTCGTTCCCTATTGTTGTTTCTCTTGAACCCGGTTTAACATTGTTCCCGTCTTTTGTTTCTTGATGTTTCAGAGGATTTGGGAGAGCGCACATGAAACCTTTAAACCCTTCTTTTAGGATGTGCAGTGAAATTGATTCGGGAATTAGGAACCCTTTGGGTCGCGCGATAGATTATGCTAACTTGAATGATGACTCGGGTACAAGCCCAGAGGAAGAAGAAGCGTCTTCCTCGTCTTCTCCTGGTCTCCCGCGGTCATTTCCCACGAGAGATGTTCCCGAGGTTCAGAGCGTTATTGAGGTAAGTTCTTTAGAGACCGAAGAGACGCCTAAAGCTGCGACGTTTGGGGGGAGGGGGCATGGACTGACTGCGAGGGCGACTATTTGGGTTCAAACTAGGGAATCATAAGCATGCAAAGGTCTACTAGCGAGAATCACCAGGAAAGAAACACGTTTACTTGAGCTATCTGTGCAAGAAATCGACGAGGAAGACAAAGAGTTGCACTGTAACCGCTAGGAACCACAAGCGTCAATGGAGAGAGAGAGAGAGAGAGAGAGAGAGAGAGAGAGAGAGAGAGAGAGAGAGAGAGAGAGAATGAGGAAGAAGAAGTAGGAGAGTGATAACACCTAATTTTATACATATTTTAGGAGTCTAGTTGCATATTAAATTAGATAATTTTCATGCATTTTTTATATTTTATACTTAATTTTGCTATATTTTGTATTTGGAGTCTACACTCGTGTTTTTATTACTTCAGATATTTTAGGTATAATTTAATAGTAATGTACGACTATTTTTAAGGACAACAAAAAAATGGAATTAGAGTTGGACGAAGGCCCAAAATACAAGCCAAGTGTGGGCCGGCAATACGGGGACATTAGTTTAGGATAGAGGGGGGAATATATTACATATCCTTAGGATATTTTTTAGTTTTGATTGTAACGTAGGCAACTTTAATTAGATTGAGTTTTAGTTTTAGTTTTTACCTTTAGGTTAGTTTTTGGTTTTATTTTTGGTGGAACACTGCCGTATGTAGGGATGTGATTTTCAAGAGGGAATTTTTACCTTTGCACAATTGAAAACTTGGTATTATTGTTCTAGCTTTTGTTAACTTGGATTGTTTTCGACATTGAGACTAAGTTTCTTATCTCTCGTTTTTATTGCATAATTCATATATGTTGATGGCTAGTTTAAATATATTGAGTATGTTGTGATACCCCGTACTTTTGTAAGGATATTTTGGGATTTGTCCCAAACACCCGTTTCGTACGTCGAATTAATTTCAGAGACAGAAAGACATTCTGTAATGTTCTTAATCTCTGTAATATTTTTCTAAGTGAAATAATATACAGTCGACGTATTTTAGGACTTAATACTCGTTCGTGTACGATTATTATTTATCCCGGATTAAGACCTTGTTGTTCCAAGCTTAACGGACGAAAAATGGGCTTGGCGGCGACCGTCGTAAGGCAGGCGGCGACCGCCGCCTGACAGGCTCTGACATCGTCATCCTCTTCCCGACAAGTTGGCAAGTGGCGCCAAAAAGCAGCGACCGCCGCCGGCCAAAATGGGAAGCGACCGCCGCCTAGGTGCAGGCCTAGCTCTGCCTCGCCGGCTTGACTCCGTGGTGGTCGGTGAATCGGATGACCTCCGATCTTAGCCCTCCACGTGCCCTTGGTTGTCCCCTGGAGTTTTGGCTATTTAAAGGAGGATTTGGGAGCTGAATTGAGCACAAATCCGAAGCTCAACCTCCCCATAAATCACTCGCCGGAAATTCAAGCTTTCGCCGGATAATTCACAATCGATCGCCGGAGCTCCATTTGGTGTTATTCCAGTTGCAAAGTGAAGCTTTAGAGGCCCTTGGAATCTTAGAATCCAAAGCAAGGCAAAGGAGAGGCAAAACGATCGTCGTCGGTGAGTTTGGTGCTTCTCGTAAATTTCCCGGTGTTCGTAGTGGCGCCCGCCGTAAGGCAGGCAGCGACCGCCGCCATGAACAGGCGGCGCCCACCGTAAGGCAGGCGGCGACCGCCGCCCAGAAGCTCTTGGCTTGTTTCGGCCTTGGCTTCTGTGGCTTTCGATCAGGCTTCGTTCCTTTCGATTCCTTTCGTTATTCTTTAGATTCGTACTCGTTGTTGTAGAATCTAACTTAGGGTTTCTTTATGGGTCGATCCGAAGGAATATGTGTTGCCAGATCTGTCCCTGCTTCGAGCTCGGAAACCAGTTCTTGTCATACCTAGCTTCGTTTAAGCTTCTGCAGATTTAAGGCAAGTGGCGGTTCGCTCTTACTCATCATTCCATGTTTCTATTAATTATCAGTTGCTTAATTGAGTAATTAATTTGGAATGATTATTGTGTTCGTCTGGGAACGGTTTTGTTAACTGTTTTAGAGAACTAAAATATGATATTATAATAGGTTGTATATCTGCTAGAACAACGCTATTATAGTTATGTGATTTAAATATGATATTACAATAGGTTGTATATCTGTTAGAACAATGCTATTATGAATATATATTTATGTTGATACCCTTGAGACCATTTATGTGGATTTATTGTGAACTATTGTTGTGCGTGAACTGTTTAGTTAACACTAGTAGTCAGGAACGTTGGACTCGTTGGAATCCAGTCGTTTCTTTATAATTTGGTAGAGAGGTGGCAAGACCCCACCTAATACCATATGGACGGTCATGACCTAACCTCTGATACACGAGTATAGAGGGGGTGCACTTAGCTGGTGTCACAAATCTCGGAATCTAGTAGAGAGGTGGCTAAGCCCCACCTAATACTATATGTATAGGATCCATGGGATATATACATTTAAAAGCTTATAACGTGTTGTGCGTTTGAGAATATCATAAGATAAGTGCCGTTGTCGCACATAATTAATATACCCTGGGCGAGTAGTGCAGCTAGGCGCTAGTACAGCTAGGAAAGCTCGTCTTAACTTTTAGTCGCTCGAATGCGATACTGTAATTCTGTGATTCTTTAAATGTTCCAGACTTTGTCATGCTTCCTAAAAGACTCAATCTTTTGGAGTCTTCTCTTGGATATTCCGATAAGATTCATTTCAGTTGAAATCTTCTCTTGATCATGCATTTTCATATATTCAGTAGAGTATGGTGGTTGACTAGCGTACTCGACTATTATTCGAAAGACGATGAGTCTAACCTAATACGACTACTTCAAACCACTCTGTTTTGTGCCCTTGCATGGTCTTTCATTAGACTAACCAATCAAAATTGTTCTCTGCATGGTTGGCTGGTGTCATCCGTTCTATTCGACACATCAGATAGAGCGCAAATATGAGGAGACTAGAATGACTATGAAGACGACGGTGGTTTTTGGATGTTTTTAATGTTTTAATCAGGTTGAGAACCTTGGGCAGGTGATCATGGCGATCACAACCCCTTTTTTTGTATACTTTAAGAAAGACTTCCGTTGTATTTTGTTTAACTCTGTATTTAGTCCTATTCGGAATTGGGATGTAATTCCGGGACTCATGCTTTAATCGAATATTATGATGATTTTGTATCATAAGTGTTTCATGTATTGTATTTAAACGGTAAAGCCTTGGGTGGCTTCGGTGAGGAAAACCGAGGTCACTGGCGGTAATACATTTCCAAATGGGTTAAGATTTGGGGGTGTTACAGTTGTGGTATCAGAGCCTAAAGTTTTAAAACGGGTTGGGTATTTGAAAACCATTTACTCGTTTTGATTGAAAAGTGTTTTCAAAAGGCTCTGAGTTTTAAAAAATAAAAACGGTGTTTCATTTTCAAACCGTTCATAGTCATGTCTTCTATATAGTCTGATGTAGTAAGTTTGTTTCTATGTCTAGAAAGACTAACTCTCTTCTCGTCACCCATAGTTTTGGGTGCTTTCGTTTCTCTTCAGAGGACTCGGAAGAAGCCGAGGTGGTTTCGCCATCTCCAGTAAGGCTTGAATTCCCAGTTCCCTCGTTAAGATTTAAGGTCGTAGAACCTAGTAACTCAGTTTGAGTTCATCAATAGAAATTACCAAGTTAATCTACTCTGAGTTGATTTTATTACATTAAGTATTTTTGATAAATATTAATGTATAAAATACTTGGAACCTGGTCGGTAAACAGATGGTGAACATGAGGAACACTATTCGTGTTAGCGCTAGGCCAAGCAATAACCCCAGACCAAATGCGAGGAATGTTGCGAACCCTGGAAAGGAACACGAGTTTGTTGCTCACAACAATCCAGTGGGCAATGACCAAGCTCAGGTAAACACACTAGTGATGTTTGATGCCGCAACAATAGAGGCAATCCGGGGTTTGGTGATACAAGCACTCATTGACATTATACGAACAATCGCGCCTCGGGCACAAGTTGTGCCAGATCCTCCAGCGGTTCCCAGATTTGAGGAGCTAGCTGTCCAAATACCTCATGAGGATATTGTCGGGAATAGAGACAATTATGGCCAAGCATTGAAAGCCATAAGCTCTATAAGGCCTGACAACTACGATGGGGAAGGCGAGCCAATAAAGAAGCGTAATAGCCAGAGGCAAGTGCAGAACCAGTCTCAGGCAAGTGGGTTTAAACGTCATGTGCCATCGTCTGATTTTGCCAAATCTGGCCGAGCAAAGACAGAAATGACTCAAGGGGGGGTCAACACAGCAATCGGGGCAGAACAAGAGTCTGATCCAGTGCTACAAATGTGGTACGCACGGGCACAAGAGTAATGTGTGCCCAAAGGAGAAGAAGACGTGCTTTGCCTGAAAAAGGGAAGGACATTTACAGGCGTTCTGTCAATGGAAGAGGCAGAAATGAGCTAAGTCACGACAGGGGTCTGTTAATCAGAATAACCGATCCAGGATCAGTCCGGTGGAAGCTCCTAGTCCTTTGTTGCAGACAACTGCGCAAAACAAAGGGGAAAGCCCCAATGGCTTCTGGAGGTCAGGGTCAACACTCTTACGTTATGCGTGAAGCATATGGACCCGATGCTCCAAATGCTTAAAGTGCCTTATACCTTCATCCTACTTTTGTTGTATGTTGTGAATTCGGGTGTTACCCAGTCCTTCGTTTCATATAGTTGTGTTAGTAAGTTTAGATCAGTATGGAACATGGTTTGTAAACCTTTCATTGTAAACCTTCCTATTAATAAGTATTTGGTTAGAACCAAGCTTCTGTCAGAATTTCCGGTTACCATTCAGGGTAAGAAGTTTGAGGCAGATTTGATCTGTATAGCCATGGCTCCATACGACATTATTCTCGGTATGGATTGGCTGACGCATCATGGGGCGGTGATCGACTTTAGTTCAAGGACAGTGACGGTGTCATCTGGGGGCCAGTTCGTGTGCAAGTTTAAAGGTCGGAATGACGCTGATAACGGTAGGCTTATCAATGCGATGGCTGCGTTTAAGCTACTACGACAAGGTTGTGTCGGGTATCTTTGCTACCTGGATCCACCCGCGAAAGATGAACCTTCAGTTCTTGATATTCCAGTGGTTAGAGAATTTTCGGATGTCTTTCCGGAAGAAATTCCTGGATTACCCCCAAATCGTGATGTGGAATTTTCTATTGATCTTGAGCCTGGTACGGCGCCGATTTCTAAATCACCGTACCGGATGGCTCCTGCAGAGATGAAAGAGTTGAAGAAGCAACTCGAGGATCTTCTCGACAAGGGTTATGTAAGGCCGAACGCATCACCTTGGGGTGCTCCGGTTTTATTTGTCAAGAAGAAAGATGGATCGTTTCGACTTTATTCGACTTTGTATCGACTATTGCGAGTTGAATAAAGTCACGATCAAGAATAAATATCCTTTGCCAAGGATTGATGATCTGTTGGATCAGTTACAAGGAGCAAAAGTTTTCTAGATCGGGTTATCATCAGCTGAGGATTCGTAAGGAAGACATTCCTAGAACTGCGTTCCGGACCAGATATGGTCACTACGAGTTCGTAGTAATGCCTTTTGGACTTACGAATGCTCCAGCAGTCTTCATGAATCTGATGAATCGATGCTCTCACCAGTACTTGGACAAGTTCGTGGTGGTCTTCATCGACGACATTCTGATCTATTCTCCGAATAAAGAGGTTCACGAGGAACATCTGCGGATTGTCTTATCAGTCCTTAGACAAAATGAGCTGTATGCTAAATTGTCTAAGTGTGACTTTTGGATGAGAGAAGTGGCTTTCTTAGGCCATGTGATCAATGAGAATGGGGTTATGGTTGATCCCCAGAAAATTGAAGCGGTGGCTAATTGGAAGCAGCCTCAGAACGTGAAGGAGGTGCACAATTTTCTTGGACTTGCCGGATATTATAGACGATTCGTAGAGGGATTTTCGAAGATCGCTGATAGGTGTTATTTCATACACCTTTACTAGCAATTATTAGCATGATTTGGAGGAATTTATGAGTGGTTTTTAGGCTAAGTCTGTGATCCAGAAGTTATGGAGAGAAGTGAAGATATTCCTGGATTTACAGCTTAGATGGAGACATTAGGATGGAGATGGAGCTGCTGGAGCATGCATGGAGAAGACTACCAACACTGGGTAGTAATGAAGAACAACAGAAGAAGAGAGTGAGCTAGCTCACCGCCCCGCGCCAGAGTCACCGTGGCCCGGTGGTGACTCTCAGAGAAGAACGAAGCCCTGTGGTGGAAAGCCTGACGCCCCGCGGTGGAAAGCCTGACGCCCCGCGGTGGATCTCACCGCCCCGCGGTGGCCGTGTTAAGTGCTGCGCGTCTGAAGACTTTTATTTCCTTTTATTGTTTTCAGATTTTGTTATTTTATTATTTTGTTTCCTTTATTATTTTCATTAGTTTAACCTATTTTTCTGAAGACTATTTAAGCCCTCTTTCTAGGTTAAGAGGGAGACACTTAGAACACAACTCGTTACTGCTTTATTTCAGACGTTATTTCCCTTAGTTTTCATTCTCGTTTGAATGGAGAACTAACTTCCCTCTGTTCTACTAGACGATTGAAGCAATACAATTGATGTGTTTGTGAGATTTCTATTCCTTGTTCTTATCCTTATAAATGTTGGTTTGATTCTCTTGGTTATATTGAATATTGATTTCTTGTTGTTCTTCTTAGCTTGATCAACTAGGTTGAATACTTTTTGTCAATTGCTAGGATTGCATATAGGGGTTCCGAGTGCATATCTAGTGGCATACACAATTGTGCATATAGGGGTTCCGAGCGTACAATTGTGAGTGAGAGTCAGTTGCATGCGAGTATTAATATGTCTTTCTATTTGCATGTATCATATATCCTTGTGTGCATTGCTATTGATGCGTCAGTGGTAAAGTATACCGACAACTGTGAGAATCAGAGGTACTTTACCAGTGACATAGTGATAAGTCTATCGACAACTGTGAGAATCGATAGTACTTAAGATCAGGGTGGGAACAACTATAAGGATAGTAAAAGAACTTGGATTACATAGATTTCTGTGATCAAATTATATCTCTGTATTGTGGATCTCGCTCTAGTAGGACTACTTTCCCATTATATTTTCTCAACTCAACCAAACTTGTTTGCTTTGCTTGCTTTGCTTTCTCGTGATAACTAAACCCCCCTGCTTGTTACTTGTCATTCACAATTGCATACTGCATCAGACCTTCCCTGTGGGTTCGACCCTTTCTTGCTTACTATACATCTGTTTAGTAGGTCTGTTAGGACTTTTTACTTTGATAAGGCTAATCAACGATATTTGCATTGCGCATCTTTAGCCCCGTCAAATTTGGCGCCGTTGCCGGGGAAGTTTTCTGTTTTGTTGTGTGTTTTTGTGATTGATTTTTGGTGGAGACCTATCTTATGGTTGACACTCGTTCTACTGACTCTCCTCTCGTAGCTTTTGATCCAGAAGTCGACAGATCGTTCCATGCAAACCTACGCGATCAAGGAGAAGAAGAAGTCGAGGTTGAGGTCGTTGAGCCGACTGAGCCAATTAACATCCCTACTGTCGAAATGGCTAAGACTCTGAGAGAATTGACTGAGCCGAATATTGGAGCACAACCCCTGGCTGTCGTCATCCCTGCACTTGGCGAAGGGGTGAATTTTGAGCTGAAATCTGGAGTTGTTGCTTATCTCCCAAAGTTCCACGGTTTGAGTGGAGAAGACCCGATCTCTCACCTGGGCAAGTTCCACAATGTCTGCATGACTATGAAGCCCAGGAACGTGACGGAAGACCAAATCAAGATGAGAGCTTTTGGTTTCTCCCTGCTAGACTCTGCAAGCGACTGGTACTATCACTTGCCACCAGGAACCATAGATACCTGGAATAAACTGCACAAGGCATTCCTAGACAAGTACTTTCCAACGAAGAAGGCAAATGCCTTGAAAAAGGCAATTGCCAATATTGAGCAGGCTGGTGATGAGACGCTGTATGATTATCTTGAGAGGTACAAGAGGCTTTGCTCTAGCTGCCCATTCCACGGATATGCCAAGCAGGACCTTGTCCTCTATTTACACAATGGTCTGATGGACCAAGAGAGAAGGATGGTTAACGCTGCATGCGGTGGAAGCATTCTGAATCTGACACCGGATGCAGCCATGGAGAGATTCCAGGAGATGAGTGAGAGCACCAGGAGTTTTGGGAAGACATACCAAAGGAAGGCGGTCAATGCTGTGACCCCTGCAGGACCAAGCCCAGTGTTGATTGAGCTAGCTGAGCTGGAATAGATGGTGAAGAGGATGGCAAATCAGAACGCCCCTCAACAAGTTAAAGCATGTGGGCTTTGCTCTGATCAATACCACGCCACCGACACTTGTCCTCAGCTGCAGGAGGAGGGTGTTGCTGAAGTTAATGCTATAGGAGGTTATGGACCCACTAGACCACAGTTTGGTGGACAGCCTAATTATAATCCGAGAGGGCGAGACCACCCAGGTTTTAGATGGAGTGACCCTCAAGGTGGTCAACAACCTGCACAACAACAGTACCAGCAGAGAGTCCCATACCAACAGAGGCCTCACGGCCAAAGCTCTGGTGCTTCTACCGAAGAGATGCTAAAGACTCTGACTCAACATTTCTCCACGCATATGCAGGCTACTGAGTCAAGTATTAAGAACATGGAGAGACAGATTGGCCAGCTTGCTGATGTTGTGATCAAACTTGACCAGAGGACATCTAATTCCTTGCCATCTCAGACTACTATGAACCCAAGGGAGAATGTAAGCTCTATTACCCTCAGAAGTGGTAAAAAGTTGGACGTTGCTCCTATAGCTGAGAAGGAAAACGAGATCGTGAAGGAGAAAATCACCGGATGCCCTGCGGTGGATGCCACCGCGGCCTGGCCAGAAATTAAAGAAGGAGCCAGGAAAGAAACGTTGAAGCCACCGCCCCACGGCGACTCTGGCCGCGACCCGGCGGCTGAACTCAGTAAACACGCCGCGACCTCACCGCCCCGCGGTGATGATCGATGCCCTGCGGTGGACTTACCGCGACCTGGCCTTCGAGAACCCAACTCCGCTGAAGAAACCTGTATTGATGACTACGTTCGCCCCGTGTTCCCCCCTCTAGGTTCTGAGAAGCCACCAACACCTTTCCCTGAGGCGCTGAAGGCCAAGAGAGTAGCTGAAGACAACGATCTGTTCGAGACATTCCAGGACTGTGAGGTGAACATTCCCCTGATCAAGCTTATCAAGGATATCCCTCGATATGCCAAGTTCTTGAAGGAGCTGTGCACCGTGAAGAGGACTCAGAAGCAGAAGGCTCAAAAGAAGATTCCAGTGAGTGAACATGTGTCAGTAGTAGTTCAGAGACGCATGCCTGAGAAGTGCAAGGATCCAGGTACATTTACTATTCCTATCACTATAGGTGAGCATCGATTTGAGAAAGCCTTGTTAGACTTGGGTGCCTCAATTAATGTGTTACCCTATTCTTTGATTGAAGATTTAGGAATAGGACCCTTGCATGATTCTAACATTGTTATACAACTTGCTGATGGTTCTTGTGTACCCCCTAAGGGTGTTATGGAAAATGTTCTTGTGAGGATAGGCTCTTTGATTTTTCCTGCTGACTTCTTTGTTATGGATATGGACTATGATGAGCAGGTCGCTCCAGTTATGCTAGGGCGACCTTTTATGAAAACATCCATGACAAAGATTGATGTAGACAGTGGAATTTTAACTATCGAATTTGATGGAATAATGTTTGAACATAATATTCATAAAGCCAACTCTATTGAATTACCTGCTCCTTGCTGCATTAGCGATATTGATGATCATGTGCATGACAATGTTAAAACTAGTGCAGTAGAGACCGTAGTTAAGTGTTCTACTATTGATGAACCTATTGAGTCGCATGAGTTACATGTTGGTGATGTCTTGTTGGATGACATAGGAGATTCCATTCCCTCTATTTTGGGCACTCGCCCCCCTGCACTAACCATACAAGGCTATAAGCCTTTATCCAGTGATGTGCAGCATATTCAGATTGAGCCATATCGGCCCCCACATCGCTCTAAGTATGGGGGAGATACTCCAAAGGAAGTAAGCATGGAGTCAATGGCAAAGAGGGAACATGGCTTAAGGTCTAAACCTTTCCATGGGAAGTCTCAACAGGAAGAGACGAGTAGGAGGATTCCGAGGGGATCCTATTCCAGGTGGTAATTGATCTGCAGTACGTCGAGCCAACGACGTTAACCAAGGCGTTGTCCGGGAGGCAACCCGTGGTAATTGTTCTCTGAGTTTTCTTTAGATTATTTTCGTAATTTATTTTGCTTTGTTTCGTTCGCCTATTACTCACATTTCAGGTACGAAAGTAAATAGAGAGGAGACAGTGTCCCAGTTCGTCTCACCGCCCTGCGGCTCACCGCCCCGCGGTGGAGCCTACCACCCCGCGGTGAATGTCTGGTATACCTTCTCAACTCCGAAAAAAAAAACAAGAATAAAGGGCCCGAAAAAACCTTAAACGGGTGCGTAAATTTTTTATTTCTTGAGTTGTTACGAAGGATTTAACGGATTGGGCCCCTTTGGGCTAAGATTTTTCTTTGGGTCATGATACATACCCGGCCCCATCATCCCTTTCTTCCCTTTCACTTTCCCTTCCCTGACCTAGCCCCCATACTCACAAACACTCCATTCCCAGCACACCTCTCAAGCTCCCAAAAGCCAAATCCCACATTCTTCCTCAAATCTCTCTCGACCTTGATCCGAATCTATCCCCCAATTCACCAATTGGAAGTCTAGCCTCACAAACCAGCCAAACACAACCCCACCGCGTCGCTTCAGTCCTGCCTCGCTGTCGCTCTGCCTCGCGTTGCCCCGCTTCGCGTCGCTGTTGCCACTGCCCCGCGTCGACTCCACCGCGACCCGGCGACTCGTTCACCGCCCCGCGGCGAGACCACTTGGCTGCGTGTTTGCTCGTTTGTAAGTTCTCTTGGTTGCCCTTCGTTTTGAAATTCTACATTCATTACTTATGGCACCTAAGGGTCGGAAGCAAGTGTCTACGAGGGATGAGAATGAGGTCTACAATGTGGTGAAAGAAAGGAAGGTGTTGGCGACAAAATTCTTTGACAAGCCGACATTGGCTGAGTTTGGTTTGTTGGCATGTGTGTCCCTGTGCTTAGCACAGTGTGGTTTGGGGACATTTCTGAACTTAGCTGCCCCTGCGTATCCCGAGCTTTGTTACCAGTTCATCGCCTCCTTCAAGAGGTACTCTGATGGCTCAGACGACAAGAGGATGATGAGGGTCACGTTCACTTACAACGGGCGTGATTATTCGTTGTTCCCTAAGGTGGTGCGTGCTGCCCTGGGCATTACAAAGCTGCCAACTGATGGGTGGTCTGGTGGCATTCTAGAGTCTGATATGATGGAGTTCTGGAAGGCCGCTATGGGCAGGACGTTCAGGAAGGGTTAGGAGGTGAACTCGAAGCTGGTGAACCCGTGTCTACGGTTGATCCACAAAGTGATGATGAGAGACTTCTTTGGCCATGCTGATGACGGTAAGGTCCCTCTGAAGGATTTCCAGTGGTTTATGAGCATCTTGGAGGTTGTCACGTACACGCCATGTTAGGCTACCCTCTTTTTGGGTTCCTTGAAGAGGATTCGTGATGGTAAGCCACATGATATTTGTGGGGGTGGTCTGATTACCCTCCTTTGTGCTGGAGTGATAGCTTGCGATCAGATCCCTCGGCATGTTGCCTATATGGTGTATGATATGGCACATATGAAGGTGTGCTCGATGCTGAAGCCATTGGGAAAGGATGGTGATTTAGTCTGGTCGTCATATGATGGCCACATTCTGATTCTTCCACGGGAGTTCGCCTATTCACCTTCATTTGCGGATTGGTGGATCTCCAGTGATAGCAGAATGACGACTGAGTTTGCGGGCCCTAGTGGTGCTGTTGTTGCTGCTGCTGAGTTTGCGGGCGAGGACACTCCTATGCCTATACTTTATGATGCACCTTCGTCTTCTTACGGTCCTACCACACCTTGGCAGGAGTTGTTTTCGAGATTTGATGCATTCTCAGTGCAGCAGACGCACTGGAACACCCGAGTAGAGACCGGTCTGCAGACTTGGCAGACCCAGATCCATGCTGATTTAGATGAGCGTCTGGACGGTATGTACGCTCATATGAGGGACTACTTCGGGAGGTTCCCACCACCAACACCATCAGACCCGCAATGAGTTTATTTTCTTCTTCCCCTATTTCCTTTGCTGTTCTATTTTCTACATTGAGGACAATGTTCGGTTTAAGTATGGGGGAGGGATTTAGACTTGCTATCTGTCTATCCTTTGTACATATTGTTTTCTTTTCGTGTGCTGTATTTCCCATTTGATTTCTAAAAAAAAAAATCGAAAAAGCCAAAAAAAAGTAAAAAGGCAATCAAAATCCTGGGATGAGCTGAAAATCCGAAAGGGCAGTTCAGGTAAAAAGCAGGTAGTCCGGATGGTATAGACCATGGCAAAAGTGGACTGGAGTGATGTGAGTATATGTGAGATATCTAGCAAAATGAAATGAGTGGCTTGGTGAAAACCCGAAAGGGCGCCTTGGCAAGATGCGCGAAAAAGAAGAAGAGTGATTTTAGGATTTCTCTCTATTTCTTGGCAAGGTGTCATAAGAAGAGGTGGTATAAGGAGTTCGGGTAGGCCATTCTGGAGCGATAAGGAGCTAGATTGGAGTTAGGATTAGAATTATCTTTCCATCCCTTGTTTTGGTTGTCTGGAGCTTATTGTTGATATGTTGTAATTGCTAGTGTCTTATTTTCTTATACTTCCTGAGGCCTTGGTGTTTGATTGAGAGAGTAGGTTTTTCTTTAGCTTACTCGGGACGAGTAAAGGTCTAAGTATGGGGGAATTTGATAGGTGTTATTTCATACACCTTTACTAGAAATTATTAGCATGATTTGGAGGAATTTATGAGTGGTTTTTAGGCTAAGTCTTTGATCCAGAAGTTATGGAGAGAAGTGAAGATATTCCTGGATTTACAGCTTAGATGGAGACATGAGGATGGAGATGGAGCTGCTGGAGCATGCATGGAGAAGACTACTGTTGAATTCTTTAGGTTTTGATGGTAATAAACATTCAATTAATCTGGGTACTAAGTGTTTCAGGAACAAAGACAGTTATCTCAGGGAACCATTGCAGCAAAGGATCGCAGAGGGAACAAAGCTCTGTTCATGTGCTTTGTTACCTCTCAAGGAACAATAGTGACGAACAAGATCAAAGTTGCGAATGGAAGGAAGAAATCCAGCGTGAGGATTATGGAAACAAATCACGGAGAATCACGCGGTCAAAGGATAGGATTTTGGTTGGAAGGATCTCGCCGAAAAGAAGATTTGGAGAGAGAATCCGAATGTGTTATCTTAGGAAAACTTTCCTAAGATAATATATTTGGAGAGAGAAGAATCTTATCTTAATTCATTAATGTTATCTTAGGAATTATTTCCTTAGATAATATCGGTTGTTAAGATAATATTCTTCAAATCAATTAATATCATCTTGTTACCAAGTTTAGGAAGATAGGATTATCTTGTTATGATTAGGGTTTGGTCGATTTGTATTTATATGGGAATGTGGGATTCATTTCTATGTAACCACGACGAGGAAAAAGAAGAACTGAGAGCGTTCAGTTGAGAAGAAAAAGAGAGTGAAGTGTTTGTAAGTCTTTGAGGGTTGAGTTCGAGGTTTCAAATCTAGGTGGGAAGTCTAGAGGTTGAAGTCCAGGATACAAGTGTAATCGAACAAGAAATCAATAAGACAAGTAGACGCTTCAAAATCCTCTCAAGCGGAAGCTTGAAGGTAGTGGTTTTTCCTTGAGAATCTAGTTTTGCCAATCAGGGTTTCCACTATATATCGTGAGTTCGTTCATTATCTTTCTTGCTGTTTTTAATCCAATGTGCCTTCTGTGGGAAAAAAGCCTTTGTTCCCTCAGACGTAACTCTAACGATCCAACAATTGGTATCAGAGCCTGGTGCTCTAGATTGTTTTCGTTACAGACTTTGCAGGAAAGATGTCGTCATCAAGCAATGCCTCCGTCGATAACCACAAAATGGACAAGAAAGGAGAAGAGAAGGCTCAAAGCATTGCTTTAAAGGTTGTTCGTGCCTTTGACTGGTCTCAAGTAGAAGACGAAGATGAGGACGGTGATGAAGATGTGACTCTCATCACTAGAGCTATGAAGAAAATATGGTCTCAAAACAAGGGCACACAGAGTTCCTCTGAAGGGAACAGAGACATGAAGGATGTTGTTTGTTACCACTGTCAAAACAAGGGACACATGGCCAGGAACTGCTTCAAAAAGAGGGCAGGAATGCCTCCAGCAAATGAAGAAAAGCAAGCTATGGTTGCCACCTGGGGAGAATCAGAATCAGATAACGAAGACTCGTCACACTCCAGGGATGTCTGCTTGATGGCCGTAGAAGCTCCAAACGAGACGAATGGTGAGGTAATCGACGACAAGGTAACTGAATCTGAACTCGTGTCTAGTTTAAAATGCAAATCTAAAGAAAGCTTGATTGCTCTCATTAAGAATCTTGTTCGCGAGAACAGTCTTTTCAGTGAGCAAATCGAAGAGAAAGATGAATCGATCTTAGGTCTGATCGAAGAAAATCAAGGTTGGGCTGAAAAAGTGCTCAAGCTTGAGAAAGGTTCATCTTCCTCTCCAAACACGTGCTCTGAGTGTCCAAAACTCACTGAAAAGATTGAGTCTCTAGAGTCCACTGTTTCCTCACTCGAGGCTGAGGAACAGAAGGACAAGCCAAAAGGTATTGTGTTTGTTGCAGCCAAGAATGAAAAGAAGACAGAAAAGAAGGAAGTACCTCGCTTTAGGATTGGCTATCAACCAAAACTTCCTATTGATGGCACCAAGCAAAAAAGGCTCTAAAGTCGAAGGAAAGCAGTCTGTAAAAGAAAAAGGGGAAAGTTCCTCCGGAGGGAACAAAGGCAAAAACTGTTCAAACTCGACTGAGGAGGGAAAGGCTTGGTACCATGGACAGAAGGCTCATGCCATCTGGTTGAAGCAATCTCAAAGCGGTAAGTCCAAAAATATTGATTTTCATTCAAGGATTGCTAACAAAACAATTTGGCCTGGACATAGCAAGTATGTTGATCTAAAGTGTCAAAGAGTATGTTGGTATTGTGGGCACTCTGGTCACTACAAACAAGAGTGCCTCCTGAAGAAACACAATAAGGAACTTGCTCGAACCACTAGGGAGAAAATGAATGCTAAACCTCCAGAAATCAAATATGTTGCTCCCACACCCAGAAAGCATAAGCTTGTCTGGGTTCGCAAGAACTAACTCTTTCTGTGCAGGATAAAGTGAGGAAAGTTCCCGGTATTTTACTCGTATTAGGTTCAGTTACCTAACAGGGAACAAAGCGAGTCTCACCTCACTTCTACAGGAATGTTTGAGACTCAAAGGCCTGGTGACAAAGGTAAAAGAAATGGATATGTGGATAAGGACTTAATGACCGAAGTGTTTCGTGTTTGTACACTCATGTACCATGTACATCGAGATAAGGCATCACTATGCAGAGAAAGATTGGCATCCAAGGAATTTCGTGGAACAAAGAATAAGAACGCCAATTTTCTCATTAGGGCACTAATTGGGGAACTCTACATTCAGTTTCATACGGAGCCTGGTTTGTTCCCTTAACCTTATGTCTATCGTGTGTTCCCTCGATGATTGGCTAAATTACATGGTAAAGTGTGAAAGGTTAATCATCATGTCTTGATCTGCATTCATTCTCTTGATCATTTGTTGAATGCCTTGCTTAGACTCATGCTAATACTTCACTTATGTGCAAAATCTCATGCATGATTCTCTATGCTATCTTGTTAATACATGATTCAGCTTTCTTTCGGCCTAAAAGAGTCAACTTGATGCATTGATCCCTCATTATAAGCCCAAATGATTGTTGACTCTACAGCTTACCTTAGCCATCATGCTTGATGCTTCCTATGAGCCCCTCTAATCATCCACATCTGGGAGCCTCTCATTCATGATTAAACATTATTAAAAATTCTCGTATATGTTTATGTGTGATGTTCTTTGTACCCTCTCTGGTAACATTACCCCCGCATCACACTCCTCTATTTTTTTTGGAAAGTCGAGAATACGAATTGTCGCCTCTGTGGTATGTGGCTGGGATTTGACAGGTATGATGTGTAATGATGGCTTGCAACTGCTTGAGAAGTGTTCGTGCATAAAAGGTGATGTGGTGGTTGCGTGATGGTTGTTGCGCTTGAGATTTTGTGGGCTTTGATGGATTTGGACAGAATATTTTACAAGATCTATTTTTGGAAGATATCTTATTGGTTGTGATCTTGGAAAAAGAAGGAAAGAGGAAGATTTGGAGTAATACCCTTTGCACTTGAAAAGATATGGAGAATGATTCTCGTGGTTACTCCCCTCCTACCTATATGGCAACTTCAGCAAAGTTACCTTATCACTCCCTTGTACTGTTCCCAAAAAAAAAAAAAAAAAAAAACTGGAACACTCCAAGGTACACAAAGAGGCGACCAATGGATCCTTCTTCTACTGGTGACTGGAGGCTTGTACCCTACACAAGGAGTAGTTTGTGTTACAAGAAGGTGTTGGTTGGGTCAAGGTTAGACGTGAGATGGAAGCTGGTGTGGAGGAAGAAGAGTCTGAAGGTGCAGACTCTAAGGGGGAACAAAAGGTGGAATCTGATTTGAGGAATGACCATGAGAAGTTTGTCTCGCGCAATATCTCTATTGGCAGAACAACAAAGGCGTCTTACGGAGTAAGTGAATGCCTAAATTTCTATTCATATTTCAGCTCCCTCTGCAGGCACCAATGGTGCTTGATTCGTCTTTCTCTGGCTAACCAATCCCTCTTTTGTTCCCAGCACATCTTCCCCTACTACTTTGCTTTTCTTTGCTTCTGTTTCATGTGTTTTCAATGATTGGCATGTTAATCATATGTGTTACATGTGCTCATTTTGTTGTTGTCTTTACATGCAGTCTATGTTTATGCGTTTCAATCTAATGCAAAATGAGTTATTTTGCTTATCCTGTTGTGGTCTTTTTCTTTCTATCTCTTTACTTATGTTTTTGATGATGCCAAAAGGGGGAAAATGACAGGTAGCTTTGGTTAAGGGGGAACAGAACACGGTTTCATATGTTGTTGAGTTGAGGGGGAACTATTACTGCCTTAGTGGGAAGACTTTCTCTCCATAACTGTCTTTATCTCGTACGTGTATGCTTTATTGTCAAGGGTGTTTGTCACCATCAAAAAAGGGGGAATTTGTTGAATTCTTTAGGTTTTGATGGTAACAAACATTCAACTAATCTGGGTACTAAGTGTTTCAGGAACAAAGATAGTTATCTCAGGGAACCATTGCAGCAAAGGATCGCAGAGGGAACAAAGCTCTGTTCATGTGCTTTGTTACCTCTCAAGGAACAATAGTGACGAACAAGATCAAAGCTACGAATGGAAGGAAGAAATCCAGCGTGACGATTATGGAAATAAATCACGGAGAATCACGCGGTCAAAGGATAGGAGTTCGGCTGGAAGGATCTCGCCGAAAAGAAGATTTGAAGAGAGAATCCGAATGTGTTATCTTAGGAAAACTTTCCTAAGATAATATATTTGGAGAGAGAAGAATCTTATCTTAATCCGTTAATGTTATCTTAGGAATTATTTCCTTAGATAATATCGGTTGTTAAGATAAGATTCTTCAAATCAATTAATATCATCTTGTTACCAAGTTTAGGAAGATAGGATTATCTTGTTATGATTAGGGTTTGGTCGAGTTGTATTTATATGGGAATGTGGGATTCATTTCTATGTAACCACGACGAGGAAAAAGAAGAACTGAGAGCGTTCAGTTGAGAAGAAAAAGAGAGTGAAGTGTTTGTAAGTCTTTGAGGGTTGAGTTCGATTCATCGTTGTAGAAGAGGTTTCAAATCTAGGTGGGAAGTCTAGAGGTTGAAGTCCAGGATACAAGTGTAATCGAACAAGAAATCAATAAGACAAGTAGACGCTTCAAAATCCTCTCAAGCGGAAGCTTGAAGGTAGTGGTTTTTCCTTGAGAAGCTAGTTTTGCCAATCAGGGTTTCCACTATATATCGTGAGTTCGTTCATTATCTTTCTTGCTATTTTTAATCCGCTGTGCCTTCTGTGGGAACAAAGCCTTTGTTCCCTCAGACGTAACTCTAACGATCCAACAACTACCAAGACTGGGTAGTAATGAAGAACAGCAGAAGAAGAGAGTGAGCTAGCTCACCGCCCCGCGCCAGAGTCACCGCGGCCCGGCGGTGACTCTCAGAGAAGAATGAAGCCCCGCGGTGGAAAGCCCGACGCCCCGCGGTGGAAAGCCTGACGCCCCGCGGTGGCCATGTTAAGTGCCGCGCGTCTGAAGACTTTTATTTCCTTTTATTGTTTTCATTAGTTTAACCTAGTTTTCTGAAGACTATTTAAGCCCTCTTTCTAGGTTAAGAGGGAGACACTTAGAACACAACTCGTTACTGCTTTATTTCATACGTTATTTCCCTTAGTTTTCATTCTCGTTTGAATGGAGAACTAACTTCCCTCTGTCCTACTAGACGATTGAAGCAATACAGTTGATGTGTTTGTGAGATTTTTATTCCTTGTTCTTATCCTTATAAATGTTGGTTTGATTCTCTTGGTTATATTGAATATTGATTTCTTGTTGTTCTTCTTAGCCTGATCAACTAGGTTGAATAGTTTTTGTCAATTGCTAGGATTGCATATAGGGATTCCGAGTGCATATCTAGTGGCATACACAATTGTGCGTAGGGGTTCCGAGCGTACAATTGTGAGTGAGAGTCAGTTGCATGCAAGTATTAATACGTCTTTCTATTTGCATGTATCCTATATCCTTGTGTACATTGCTATTGCTGCGTCAGTGGTAAAGTATACCGACAACTGTGAGAATCGGAGGTACTTTACCAGTGACATAGTGATAAGTCTATCGACAACTGTGAGAATCGATAGTACTTAAGATCAGGGTGGGAACAACTATAAGGATAGTAAAAGAACTTGGATTACATAGATTTCTGTGATCAAATTATATCTCTGTATTGTGAATCTCGCTCTAGTAGGACTACTTTCCCATTATATTTTCTCAACTCAACCAAACTTGTTTGCTTTGCTTGCTTTGCTTTCTCGTGATAACTAAACCCCCCTGCTTGTTACTTGTCATTCACAATTGCATACTGCATCAGACCTTCCCTGTGGGTTCGACCCTTGCTTGCTTACTATACATCTATTTAGTAGGTCTGTTAGGACTTTTTACTTTGATAAGGCTAATCAACGATATTTGCATTGCGCATCTTTAGCCCCGTCAATCGCTCTACCTATGACCGGTCTGCTCCGCAAGGTCCATAAGAAATTTGTCTGGAATGACAAGTGCGAGGCCAGTTTTCAGGAATTGAAACAGTGTCTGACCTCTGCACCAGTATTAGCGCTACTGAAGGGAAATGTATAAGAGAGATAGTTCATAGGGAACTCGTTTCCTCTATTAGGACCTTGAGTAAGACTTTAGAGTTCAGAGTTGTGGATACAACCGGTGTAGGACCAATGGTTAAGGGTTGCTTTTGAAAAGCCAAGTGTGCAAAGTCATAAGTATTATCTTGGAAGATCTATTCGAAGTTTCATTTTGGGGTCTGTATTGAGACTTCCTTTAGAGAAGCAATATAAGGATTAGACAGACAATGATTGATGTCTATTATGGCGATTTGATGTCACGATTAAGGAAATAAGTGATTAGGTACAACTGTGCTAATTGATTGATTGCGATCCTGTTTCGAAGAAACTAGAGGCCTGAGTTGGTAGTGAATTTTAGGGCCAAATTTAAGTAGGCCAAAGGATTGGAGTTAGAATGTTGTCCTTTCGAGGAATAAAGAGTTATGACACTTGAGAATTTACAAGATTCGATATTTGGGCTTTATGTGATTGGGCCATCCATAAGGCGTATGGTACAACCCTTATTGGAAAGATCAGGTTGTGATGTTACTGTATTAAGGAAGAGGCCACTTAAATGGAAGGATTTCAGTTTAGGGATCGATCATGTTGATGATTTCGATAAACTGAAGGATTTAGTACATAGATTAAGTTTATGTATGCTTAAGGAGTAAAGTAACAATGTTACTCGTGTACATCTATTGAAGGATTAAGACGCAAGTGATTGATTCGGTTGGTAATGAATCATTTAGCAATTCGATACTTTGAGAAAATAGGAGTAAGCTCTCATGTGATTGGGTTGAGGAGCATACGAATAAATGCTGTGATTATTCTTGGAGAAAGTATGTGAATCTTAAAGGATTTAAGTTAGAAATGACATAAGGTCAAACTTACTTCCAGATAATTGATGGAATAGTAAGAGGTACCTTTAAGAAAATTGAGGATGTAATGTTTTGAGGTTACTAAGAGTTGACAATTGGATTGTAAGGAATTAAGATGTGAACCTTGGGATTTTGCATATAAGGAAATTGTGAGGGAGATGCGTGTTCTCCTATTAAAGGTATAATATATAGAGATGAGGTTACAGATGAGATCAAGTGGACTTGAGAAAAAGGGGCAACCCACGTTGTTTAAGGTAATCTTATAAAACGTTCGGGTGAGACAAGAGTATAATCCTATGGAATGGATTAGTGAATCATGTTGTGGTAATCAGGCATAGATTGTGGTATTGCTAATTATGGGATCACATGAGTATAGATTGTGAGATAAATATATGGAATAAGGGCCGGATATGATAAGGGTAACAAGTGAATCGTTTATGTAAGGTCTGTATGATAGGTGGAAGTACTAAGTTGTAGTACTGTTGATTTCTAAGTATATATTCAAGGACCGAACTGTCGAAAGAAGGTTAGTAGAAAGATGTTGTATTCTTCTATGTAAGGACATTAAGGTCTTCCGGAGGAAGAATGCATGACAGCAAGGTTACATTGGAGATTTTTGTAAGGATACTCTGGTTAAGGCAATGGTAATCATGTAGATGATTACATGTATTCTATCAAGAGTAAGGATTGTAGGCCAAATTGGTTAAGGATACCAACCTAAGGAGGTTAGGGTATTTACTTCGAGAGAAGTTTAGAAGTAAGAGTAAGAGAATATGTATTCTCATAATTAGTATAGCGAATCTATTATGGTGATCATAACTTTGAGAATGGTCACGAGTTAGTACAAGTATAGCATATGGCGATAGGATATGCTGAGAACTTGTGTACTCGATCGTCCGACTAGCTGGAGGGACAGCCTGAGTCTGATTGAGTTCACATACAATAATAGCTGGCATGCTACTATCAAGATGGCTCCATTCAAGGCTTTGTACGGTCGAAAGTGTAGATCTCCGATTTGTTGAGATGAGAATGCCGACAAGATTCTGCTCGGACCAGAGTTGGTCGAGAGAACAACTTCGGACATTGTTTTGATTAGACAAAGAATGTTGACTACCTAGAGTCGACAGAAGTCTTATGCGGATCGGAAGCGTAGAACTGTCGAGTTCGAGGTTGGTGACAAAGTATTTGTCAAAGTATCCCCATCCAAGGGTGTGTTCAGATTTGGTAAGCGTGGGAAGCTTAACCCTCGCTACGTGGGACCATTCGAGATTCTTGATAGAGTGGGATCTCTAGCGTACCGCTTGGCATTGCCGCCATCGGCACACCCAGTGCATAATATGTTCCACGTATCCTTGCTAAGGAAATATGTGCTAGATGAATCTCATGTGCTGAGCTATAAGGACATCGAGATTCAAGCAAATGGTACCTACGAAGAGATGCCTGTGCACATTCTCGAGCGTCGTGAGAAGCAATTGCGCAACAAGATCGTACCGTTGGTACGAATTCTGTGGTCCAAGTCAGGGACAGAAGAAATTACTTGGGAAACATGGGAAACTGAAGCAGATATGCTCATACGTTTTCATGAGTTATTTACGACCTAAGTTTCGGGGTCGAAACTTCTTTTAAGGGGGGGTGATGTGATACCCCATACTTTTGTAAGGATATTTTGGGATTTGTCCCAAACACCCATTTCGTACGTCGAATTAATTTCAGAGACAGAAAGACATTCTGTAATGTTCTTAATCTCTGTAATATTTTTCTAAGTGAAATAATATACAGTCGATGTATTTTGGGACTTAATACTCGTTCGTGTACGATTATTATTTATTCCAGATTAAGACCTTGTTTTTCCAAGCTTAACGGACACAAAATGGGCTTGGTGGCGACCGCCGTAAGGCAGGCGGCGACCGCTGCCTGACAGGCTCTGACATCGTCATCCTCTTCCTGGCAAGTGGCGCCAAAAAGCAGCGACTGCCGCCGGCCAAAATGGGCAGCGAACGCCGCCTAGGTGCAGGCCTAGATCTGCCTCGCCGGCTTGACTCCGTGGTGGTCGGCGAATCGGATGACCTCCGATCTTAGCCCTCCACGTGCCCTTGGTTGTCCCCTGGAGTTTTGGCTATTTAAAGGAGGATTTGGGAGCTGAATTGAGCACAAATCCGAAGCTCAATCTCCCCATAAATCACTCGCCGGAAATTCAAGCTTTCGCCGGATAATTCACAATCGATTGCCGGAGCTCCGTTTGGTGTTATTCCAGTTGCAAAGTGAAGCTTTGGAGGCCCTTGGAAGCTTAGAATCCAAAGCAAGGCAAAGGAGAGGCAAAACGATCGTCGTCGGTGAGTTTGGTGCTTCTCGTAAATTTCCCGGTGTTCGTAGCGGCGCCCGCCGTAAGGCAGGCGGCGACCGCCGCCCAGAAGCTCTTGGCTTGTTTCGGCCTTGGCTTCTGTGGCTTTTGATCAGGCTTCGTTTCTTTCGATTCCTTTCGTTATTCTTTAGATTCGTACTCGTTGTTGTAGAATCTAACTTAGGGTTTCTTTATGGGTCGATCCGAAAGAATCTGTATTGCCAGATATGTCCCTACTTCGAGCCCGAAAACCAGTTGTCATCGTACCTAGCTTCGTTTAAGCTTTTGCGGATTTAAGGCAAGTGGCGGTTCGCTCTTGCTCATCATTCCATGTTTCTATTAATTATCAGTTGCTTAATTGAGTAATTAATTTAGAATGATTATTGTGTTCGTCTGGGAACGGTTTTGTTAACTGTTTTAGAGAACTAAAATATGATATTATAATAGGTTGTATATCTGCTAGAACAACGCTATTATAGTTATGTGATTTAAATATGATATTATAATATGTTGTATATCTGTTAGAACAACGCTATTATGAATATATATTTATGTTGATAGCCTTGAGAGCATTTATGTGGATTTATTGTGAACTATTGTTGTGTGTGAACTGTTTAGTTAGCAGTAGTAGTCAGGAACGTTGGACTCGTTGGAATCCAGTCGTTTCTTTATAATTTGGTAGAGAGGTGGCAAGACCCCACCTAATACCATATGGACGGTCATGACCTAACCTCTGATACACGAGTATAGAGGGGGTGCACTTAGCTGGTGTCACAAATCTCAGAATCTAGTAGAGAGGTGGCTAAGCCCCACCTAATACTATATGTATAGGATCCATGGGATATATACATTTAAAAGCTTATAACGTGTTGTGCGTTTGAGAATATCATAAGATAAGTGCCGTTGTCGCACATAATTAATATACCCTGGGCGAGTAGTGTAGCTAGGCGCTAGTGCAGCTAGGAAAGCTCGTCTTAACTTTTAGTCGCTCGAATGCGATACTGTAATTCTGTGATTCTTTAAATGTTCCAGACATTGTCATGCTTCCTAAAAGACTCAATCTTTTGGAGTCTTCTCTTGGATATTCCGATAAGATTCACTTCAGTTGGAATCTTCTCTTGATCATGCCTTTTCATATATTCAATAGAGTGTGGTGGTTGACTAGCATACTCGACTATTATTCGAAAGACGATGAGTCTAACCTAATATGACTACTTCGAACCACTCTGCTTTGTGCCCTTGCATGGTCTTTCATTAGACTAACCAACCAAAATTGTTCTCTGCATGGTTGGCTGGTGTCATCCGTTCGATTCGGCACATCAGATAGAGCGCAGATATGAGGAGACTAGAATGACTATGAAGACGACGGTGGTTTTTGGATGTTTTTAATGTTTTAATCAGGTTGAGAACCTTGGGCAGGTGATCATGGCGATCACAACCCCTTTTTTGTATATTTTAAGAAAGACTTCCGTTGTATTTTGTTTAACTCTGTATTTAGTCCTATTCGGAATTGGGATGTAATTCCGGGACTCATGTTTTAATCGAATATTATGATGATTGTGTATCATAAGTGTTTCATGGATTGTATTTAAACGGTAAAGCCTTGGGTGGCTTCGGTGAGGAAAACCGAGGTCATTGGCGGTAATACCTTTCCAAATGGGTTAAGATTTGGGGGTGTTACATATGTCTTCAATCATGCTTGGCTAAATTCCTAGTTCTAAGGTTGGGGTGATCCCGACGATGCGTATGTAATTAGAATTATTTATTTGCCTGAATTGAAGTAGTATTTGATTCATTCCTAGATGTTTTATGCGATAGTAGCTTATGCAGAATGAATCCTATTAGGGTTTGAGACTGAAAGGTGATAACGTTAATAGGCACTCAGATAGGGTTTGAGACCGAGAGGTAATAACTTTTATTGGATTCCTAGGAATTGAACCTGAGTGTTATTTGTGCGAAAGCAACTTAATTACTCTTGAGGATTAATAGACTATCATAGATTATCTAGGTTCGAGTTGGATTAGCGGAGCGCGACAAAGATTGTTAGTTTAGTCCATACACATTTACTATCGTCTGAAAGGAGTTAGTAGATTACCTTGGATAGCTTACCTTCAAATAATTTGGACTAGATTCAGGTGAAGTGTGATTTTATTTGCAGAGGCATTGTTGCGGTGATCCTTAACCTTAGACACATTTATCCCATTGATTTTTATCTCTTTTATTTGTTTTATTAGTTATTAGTTTAGTTATAGATTTCATCAGTTCCTATTTTTACGGCCTAGTTCATTGATAGTGTTTCAATTAATATTACATTGGTCTCTGTGGGATTGACACTTGACTACTACAACTGATCTGGTACACTTGCGAGTAGGTTTTAGCCACATTAAGATTTTGGCGTCGTTGCCATGGACCAATTTGTTAATATTAGTTGTCATCTTTATTGGCGAGTCTAGGTCATTATTTTTGCTTTGATTTTTTTGTTATTTCAGGTAAAAAAATTATGAAAAAAGAAACAGCTTCCACCTCTCTGATGTCACCCTCCTCCAGTTGTTGTCCTCGCTTGGTGCATAATGTGAAGATGCCTGAATACCTTTCTGTTTTGGTAAGTTTCCTTTCCTCTCTCTTTTTTTCTACATTGGGCCAATGTAGGATTTAAGTTTAGGGGATGGATAATTCCATGTGTAGCTCCGTTTGTATGTTAGCATTTTTTATGTTTTCTTTTTATTTTTATGTGTTTTTTTTCATAATATTTCATACATCATGCATTGCATTTTGGGTGTTTGATATGAATCTCATGCTTTGCTTTGTCTATTTGTCCTGCAATATTCCCCTTGAAATATTTTGGTTCTTGACATTGAAATTGATTTTAAGCATGTTGATGAGAATTTTCATATTTGGTAATGTTTGAGTTAATTTATGTATATAGTTATTTATTAAGACTAGTTAGGACTGAAACTCTAGACACATAGCCTGTGAGCTTTTGAGCCTTAGGACTGTACATAATCGAGTCCTCTTATTTCTTTTCATGTGTGTG
Source organism: Rheum nobile (assembly GCA_027886185.1). NCBI lineage: Eukaryota > Viridiplantae > Streptophyta > Magnoliopsida > Caryophyllales > Polygonaceae > Rheum > Rheum nobile. The sequence continues at coordinate 650,668 of WOAB01000652.1, read as the reverse complement.
ATTCTCGCTTTGATTGCTTTATCTCTAGAACTTGCATTAGAACTTTTTTCGAGGCCACGTTTATGACTCTTGTGCATGATATAAAAATGATTGAGGCATTATTTCTATTAGCCTATTATTTTCCTTATCCACCCTTGCATGTTGTTCCTCTGCTTGAAGCCCGTTGAGCTTTATTAGCCTATTATTTTGGAAGCTCCACAAAAACATCATGAGCCTAATGATTAGCCTTCTACCCATCCGAGAATTAGGATGATTTATTTGTTTGTTTTTATGGTTGCAAGCCAAGCTTGGAGGAGTGTACATGTATGGTGTGTTTTGCTGAAGTTGTTTAGGCTTTTGGACAAAAAAAAATAGAAAAAAAATGAAAAAAGTAAAAAGAAAATAAATAAGTAGTTGCAAAAAAAACAAAAAAAAACAAACGGGTGTGTAGTTGAAATGATTGGTATGAGAAATACTGTAAGTATGGTGTTGTCTTGGTTAGTCCTCTTTCCCGGATTTAGCACCACATGGCCAAATTTTATCCATACCTTTCTTTCTATCTGCCCCCCTTACAACCCAATAAAATTCCTCTTGATTTATGACATGTACAAGGTCCCTAGTGGTGGAGATTTAAGATGCTAATGCAAGCTTATGGTAGATGAGTTTTCAAAGTTGAGACTTGAGCGAAACACTTATCCCTAAACACATGAGTGAGAGTGATTCATATTCTTTTATCCTAAGTGAGGTCTAGAGTGGGTGAATTAACTTGTCTTTTTATGATTATTTGCATACTTTGATGATTACGTTGTTAGATATTTAAGTTTTGATGGACTTGCTTGAATATTAATTAGGTAGAGACAACCTTTGTATTTTTTGTAGAATTTTGAACTATGTTCTTTCTTGAGGACAAACAAGGTTTAAGCTTTTGGGAATTTGATAAAACTTATTTTATACATATTTTAGGAGTCTAGTTGCATATTAGATTAGATCATTTTCATACATATTTTATATTTTGCATTCGGAGTCTACACTCGTGTTTTTATTATTTCAGGTCTTTTACGTCCAATTTAAAGGTTATGTACGACTATTTTCAAGGACAAGAAACAAATGGAATTAGAGTTGGACCAAGGCTCAAAATACAAGCCAAGTGTGGGCTGGCCCACTAAGAGAATGCTGCGGGAAATCGTGATTTGGGACGCAAGGCAATACCGGGAGATTAGTTTAGGATAGAGGGGCAATATAATACATATCCTTAGGATATTTTCTAGTTTGGATTTTAACGTAGGCAAATTTCTTTTTTTGACTTGGAAAGAATTCGAATCACCCAACATAACAACGTCGGGTAAATCGAGAGGTCGATAAATCGGCGTCGGTCAAAACCGGACAATAAGAGCAATAAAGCAAGAATGTAAATTACAACAAAGCAAACATAGAGCTTAACGACCTAGAGCCAGTGGAGAGCAAAGCACGATCAGACGAATGTGTAACACCCCCAAAACTTAACCCTTTTGGAAAGGTATTACCGTCAGTGACCCCAGTGTTCCTTACCGAGATCACCCAAGGCTTTACCATTTAAATACAATTTATGAAATACAAATGATACATAATGATCAAAGCATTCAATTCCAAAACATAACATTGTCAAAGAAACATGAGTTACGGGATTACAACCCAATCCCGAATAGGCTAACACATAGTTTAAACCAAATACAGCGGAAGTCTTATAAAGTAGGGTACAACGAAAGTCTTATAAAACACATTACAACCAAAGTCATTGTCCAAAAGATCTCAACCTGATTAAAGAAATAACTAAAACGTTCAAAAACCACCGTCGACTCCATAGTCCTTCTATTCTTCTGAGCTACTTTCGATCTGATGTGCCAAATCGAACGGATGACACCAGCCAACAATGCAGATAACAAATGCGGTTGGTTAGTCTAAATGAATAGACCATGCAAGGGTACAAAGCAGAAGGTTCTAAGCAGTCGTATTAGGTTAGACTCCTCGTCCCTCGAATAATAATCGAGTACGCTTGTCAACCACCATACTCTACTTAAATATGACAAAAGGCATGCACAAGAGAATATTCCAACTGAAGCGAATCTTATCGGAATATCCAAGAAAAGACTCCAACAGAATGAGTCTTTAACGAAGTATGACAAAGTCTGGAATATTAAAGAATCACAGTATTGCATTCGAGCGATTTAAAACAGCTGACTTAGATGTTTTGGTTCACGACCAACCTCACCGCATACAACGAATTCAGATTGGAAAGAGAACATACTCTGATCAAAAGTCGAGACGAGCTTTCCTAGCTGCACTATTCGCTTACCTGCACTACTCGCCAAAGGTTTATTAATTATGTGCGTCGAGTAGCACTTATCTGAATTATATTACAAAGAACAGATCACATTATAGACTTTTACATGTGTACCCCACCGTTGGAACGACACGTCTTAGTATACGTTTCGTCGAGAGTGACGCACACCGGAAGGTTTGTGACACCAACTAAGTGTCATGCCTCTACACACTTGTGAAAGAGACCGATCATGATCTTAGAATAGTACCAGATGGAGACGAGCCACCCCGATACCAGATCGTTGCACACTAAGTCTAACTTGCTAACACAGCTATCCGAAATAAAGGAATGCGTAGCACCAGAATCAAATAGAATGCACACTAAAGTAGAGTGAAGGTATAAAGTACCTTGAGCAATCGGAGCGTTGGGTCCATCCGCTTCACGCATCTCGTACAAGCGTTGACCCTGACTTCCAGAAACAGATGGGGCCTTTCCCTTGTTCTGAGAAGTCGTCTGCACTGACGGGCTAGGAGTCTCGGCAGGCTTAAACCTAGGTCGGTTGCTCTGATGAACTGACCCTTGCTGCGACTCTACTCCCTTCTGCTTCCCCTGCTTGCCGAACTTCTGTAGATGACCATCACGTCCACACCCAAAGCACGATCTCTTCTCCTTCTGACACTCATTGCTCTTGTGCCCAGCAATACCACAGTTATAACACTGAACTGAACTTCTGCTCTGACTGGACTGTTGCGTTGACCCTCCGGGAGTCATTTCCGTCTTTGCTCGGCCAGACTTGGCAAAGCTAGACGGTGGCAGGTCGCTTGAATCCACCACCCTGATTCTGACTCTGATTCTGCATCGACCTCTGTCGGATGCGTCTCTTCGTTGACTCCTCCAGAGTCACCTCCAGCTTGTAGGCAGCATCCACATACTACTCTAGAGTAGAGCATGTGTGGTGTACCATCAACGGCTTGATATCTGGACTCATCCACTCGTGGAAGTACCAGATCTTTTGTGCCTCGCTGGATATCTTAGGTCCAGCATACTGCAAGAGATGGTTGAATTTGGTTGCCAGCTCGATCACCTTCAAACCATCAGTCTTGGGGTACAGAAACTCCTTGTGTTTCTCATCTCTCATAGCTCGAGAGAAGAAACGGTCAGTCATCTTGGTATTAAACATCGATCAGGTTAACACAGGGCTATCAGCTAAGCCTATACTCTCCCACCACTCACTAGCATCATCCTTTAACTGCAAGGAAGCTATGTGGACCTTCTCAGCCTCGGTACACATCACATTGCGGAACAGCCTCTCTATATGAGAAAACCAATGGGTCACCGTGACGGGTTCCCCTTTTCCGTTGTAGCTATCAGGCCTCATAGAGCTGATGGTCTTCAGAGCATGACCATAGTTGTCCCTAGTCCTGACTGCATTCTCCTGGGCAGCATGGTTTTCTGGCTCCTCAAACCTCGGAACCGGTGGGGGGTTCTGCACACCTTGCGCTTGAGGTGCATTAGGTCGCATAGCATCAGTGATAGCTTGCATGACAATTCCTCGAATTGCCTCTACTGTTGCAGCATCAAACACTACTGGTGCATTACTCTGATCCTGACCATTGCCCCTGGATTGATTATGGGATTCAGATACATGCTCATCTTGTGCAACCTCTCTTATGATTGGTCTGGGCTCTTGACTAGTCCCAACACCAGCTCGCCTTGTGTTCCTTGTGTTCACCATCTGTTTACCGATCAAATTCCAAGCATTTCATACATTAATATTCATTCCATAAACTTAATGTAGCAAAATTACTCAGAATAGATCAACTAGGTATTTTATAGATGAACTGGAACTGTTACACAAGCTACACATAAGTCTATCATCCGAGCGCTAGGACAACATTGCTCGAAGATAAAAGTGTTTCACAGAGTACTTGCCGCAATACTGAAATCTTACACAAAGAACAAACCGGAATTCTAAGACAGGAACTACTACGATAGGCAATGCCGATCCTCATCAAGGCGCTCCAAAACGGCCCCTGTAAGACTGGCTACTCGTGCAAGGTCTCTTCGGACTAGGCTCACCATCGAGCTCTGGCAATGGGTTTCGCACCCTGCTTGATCCTGGGTCACATGGCTCTGGTGACTCAGTTCCAACCTCAGTCGTGGAAAAGAAAGGATCGTCCATAAGAGGTCCTCCTATCCCAGCCCTCCTCTGAGCTCTAGCGATTGCCTGATCCATCTGTTGCTGCTGCTCCATATGAGAGTTCATTTCGCTCTGGCGAAGGATCTCTCTCAACTCAGCCTCTGATCTCCTCCTAATACCGTGCTCAGTGTACAGTGCCTCCCAATCAGCATCAGTCATGAGTGCATAAGCCGGCACTAGTGATAGTTCTGGACTGGGGGGAATAAACTGCACCCCCGACTCCTGACTGTCCACTAGCAAGAGCCTCAAGTTGTCTGGATCCTGGCTCTGCTCTTCCAGGTCCAACTCGGGGTCCTCCTCAGGATCATCTTCGATGGGATCCTCATCCTCGGGATCAATCTCGATCATATCCTTGTCCTCGACAAGATCCATCTCAAGCATCTCTTCTTCCTCTTCCTCGTCTTCGTCATCCTCGTCCCCTTCCGGGACCATCTCTATCTGGTAATCGTCATCGAAATACCCTAAGGCGTATCTAGACGACTCACCCACTTCCTGCACTGCTTCCTCCCTGAGTGGCCCTACAGGTGCAGCTATAGTGACCACTGCATCCCTAGGCGTAAGGACAACAGACTCGGGAATCACATACTTGATGTCCTCGGGCGGGCTACTCGGGCCTCCAACCTCGAAACATCGCTGAGGGATCGGAAAATCTAGTCTGCCTGGAGACGGCGGGTCCATCTTGGCATCCTCCGACCCCCTATCAAGAGAAAAGCACGCACCCATCCTACTGGATAACGAGGAATCAAGTTAGTCTTTCTAGACATAGAAGCAAGCTTACTACATCAGACTATCCAGAAGACATGACTATGAACGGTGTTTTGAAAATCTTTTTACTTTGAAGATTTCGAGCCCTTTTAAAGCATTTTCAAAAACGGATAATGATTTATAAAATCCCAAACCCGTTTTAAAACCTTTGGCTCTGATACCAAAACTGTAACACCCCCAAAACTTAACCCTTTTGGAAAGGTATTACCGCTAGTGACCCCAATGTTCCTTATCGAGATCACCCAAGGCTTTACCATTTAAATACAATTTATGAAATATAAATGATACATAATGATCAAAGCATTCAATTCCAAAACATAACATTGTCAAAGAAACATGAGTTACGGGATTACAACCCAATCCCGAATAGGCTAACACAGAGTTTAAACCAAATACAGCGGAAGTCTTATAAAGTAGGGTACAACGCAAGTCTTATAAAACACATTACAACCAAAGTCATTGTCCAAAAGATCTCAACCTGATTAAAGAAATAACTAAAACGTTCAAAAACCACCGTCGACTCCATAGTCCTTCTATTCTTCTGAGCTACTTTCGATCTGATGTGCCGAATCGAACGGATGACACCAGCCAACAATGCAGATAACAAATGTGGTTGGTTAGTCTAAATGAATAGACCATGCAAGGGTACAAAGCAGAAGGTTCTAAGCAGTCGTATTAGGTTAGACTCCTCGTCCCTCAAATAATAATCGAGTACGTGACGAGGCCGGAAACCGGTGTCGTTTTCCTGTCAAAATAATCTCAATTCACCTACTAAAGAGTATAGCAAGTAAGTCAAGGTCGATCCCACAGGGAGTCGGTTATCTTTACGCAATTATGTATGATCAACAAGTAACGGGGGTTTTGTCTAGAATAGTTGTAACGTAAACAAATATGCAATTAATGACAAGAGATGAAATATGATGAGAGAAAGTATTCCACCAGACAAATATCCACACCACAATGCAATCGGTTGATCACTGAAAACTATCTTTCCAAGTTCTTTTACTATCTTATCATTGTTCCCACCCTGATCGTGAATACTATCGATTCTCATAGTTGTCGATAGACTTATTACTATGCCAATGATAAAGCACAACTGATTCTCACAGTTGTCAACGTACTTTAATACCAACACAGCAATAGCAATACACACAAGGATATAGGACACATGCAAGTAGAAAGACGTACAAGTACTCACTCCCCTACTTAACATGCAATTGACTCTCACACACAAATATACGCTCGGAACCCCTATACGCACAAACGTGTTTGCCACTAGATATGCACTCGGAACCCCTATATGCAATCCTAGCAATATGATAAATACCGAAAGACCTAGTTAGCAACTCTAGGTAAACCAACATAAATCAATAATCAATTCAATCGAGAGAATCAATCCAACTTCATAAGATATAGAACAAGGAAATAGAAATCTCACAACCAATTCATTGTAGTGCTTCAATCGTCTAGCGAAACAAGAATGTTTAGCTATCCATTACTTGAAAAACCTAGAAATTATATTAAGGAAGAAGAACGTAACTATCTGCGTTCCCTTCTCAAAACTAACGAAAAGACCTTATATAGGTTTCTCGAAGTTGACCTAATAACCGAATATAAGGAAATAATATAAAACTAAAACATAAAGTATAAAATATCAAAATAGGAAATAACAGCACACGTCAGCCACGCGGTCTTCATTCCACCGCGAAGCGGTAATGCTCCACCGCGATGCGGTGGCTTCTTCTGGCGCGAGGCGCTTCTCCTAAGGATCTTCACCGCGGGGCGGTGACAGTGCAGCGGGGCGATGCGGGCAACTTCTTCATCCTTCATCTGCTCCAACGTACTACCAAGCGAGGTAGTTTTCTCCCTTAGCTCTGAGCAGATCTTCTTCAACATCTCCAACTTCCTTCATTAGGCTACAAAACCTCCAAGTCTGTACAACTCCAACTCTTCTCCTAAGTAACAGACTTAGCCTAATTCTCCACTTAAACTCCATCTAATATGTGTCAAAAGTCACTAGTTAAGGTGCACTAAATTGCACCTATCAAATATCCCCACACTTAGACCTTTACTCGTCCCGAGTAAATTAGCTCCATCATACTCCAATCCAGCAAAATCAAGGTCTCAGGAAGTGTGACAATATAAGACACTAATAACCACAATAACTCAACAACCAACACTCCAAACAACCAAAATGAATGATGCGAGAGAACTCTAATCCTAGCTCCAGTCCAACTCCTTATCGCTCCAAAGTGGCCTACCCGACAATCCTTCTATGCCGCCCTTCTTATGACGCCTCGCCAATAGGTAAGAGAAATCCTAAACTCACTCTTTTTTCTTTTTCACTCATCTTGCCAAGGCGCCCTTTCGGGTTTTCACCAAGCCACTCATTTCATTTTACTGGATGTCTCACATATACTCACATCACTCCAGTCCACTCTTGCCCTAGTCTATTACCAGTCGGACTACCTGCTTGTTGCCTGAGCCGCCCTTTCGGGTTTTCGACTCATCCCAGGATTTTTGATTAACTTTTCAACATTTCATGGCTTTTTTTTTTGTTGTTGAAATAAATACAAGTACGAAAATGCATGAATTAAAAACTGTACACTAGCTAAGATAGACAGTGATTCTAAATCCCTCCCCACACTTGAATGACACATTGTCCTCAATGTAAAAAGAAGACAAAGCAAATAGGGAAGAGAGAAACACACTCACTGGGAACGTGGATACTAAGGATAGCCCGACGGAGGTGGGTGCCTCCCAAAGTACTGCTCTGTGATGTAAACCTCTGCGGCATCCAGCTGCTCCCGGATGTCACGTGTAATCTCAGCTTGACGAGCCTGCAACCGAGCCAAAGTCGCCTCGTTCGCAGCCTCCTGACGTAGCTCAAATGCAGCAAAACGGACGAACATCTCGTCCCAGGAGAACTCAGGAGGTGGTGCAGACGTGGAAGCCACGTCGGGGATGGGTGGATCAACATCCATGATCATGGGTGCATCCACCATAGGCTCAGGCTCCAGCTCAGCGCCCTCGGCGTCCTCAGCTTGCGGTGCCATCTCCTCATTAGCTGGTGTCCCCAACACCCCGTCTGCAGGAACGATGTCAACCACAGTAGCCTGTGGTTCCATTTCAATAACCATAGGATCAATCGCAACATCATCAGTCGGTGGCTCTAACTCCTCCTCCACCGGAGCAATCTCAACATCGGAAGGAATGTACCAACCCGTGAAATCCTCCGGATACGCCAAGGGACGAGGAAGACGCACAAGATGGCCACCATGAGAACACCACATATACTCCCCCTGAGATCCGCTAAACATACCGCGACGCCGCATATACTGGATGTTATAACGAATGGGCATAAGCGGGTCCGGAATGGTATCCAAAGAAATCTTGGCTGCCGTAATCAAAGTAATCAAACCTCCATGCACAATATCTCGCCCGACGTCCTCACGAACCAGCAGCAGCTCATGTAACCAAATAGCGAACCATCCGGGTGTCACCTCGTCTAGTGGATTGATCATCGCAGAGAAAAGACCCAGACGCTTCATGGATGCTCTACCCTCCTCCATACCACAGAATGTCCGAATCAGCACTGTGTAAATCAAGCGGAGGCAGGGATGCACGATTTTATCACTAGTCTCTCGGCCCTTCAGAAATTCAGCCATCCCCGTGGCGCTCATCCAAAACTCCTTCATGGCCTCTTTGGCGGGACCATGCCTCCATCCAATTGTGCCCGGCCTAGATATACCCAGCAATTCTCATAGCGCAGTAACAGGAAAACCATAACTCCGACCCTCGTACTTGAAGGAAATACCCACAAGAATACTCTCCTCTCGGCCGTTCACAACACGACGTCTATGGCTCTTGGTCACGGTGGCAAGAAACTGGTAACAAAGGTCGGGGTAGGTGGGGGCAGATTTGTCTAGGAAGCCCCCCAAGCCTAGTCTCTCCAGACAGTGTTGGGTCAATTCTAGCAGACCCAATTCAGCCAAGGTATCCTTATCAAAGAAACGGGTTGGCAGCACATTCCTAGTCGACACCGCATCATATAAATTCGACTCCTCCTCAGACATGCCAACCTTCCTAGCTCTCTCCATGGTGCGAGAAAGAAAGAACTAGAAGAGAAAGGCTCGGAGAAGGGCACTTACAACCGGCCAAAGGCAGACCGCGAAGGCACCGCTGGGCGGTGATGATATATGAGCACAGGTGCAGGGTCGCGGCGGAATAGACGCGGGGCGGCGACTGTTCGCCTTCTTCTCCAGATTCAAAAAATTTGACTCACGCGAGGCGGCGAGATGGCGACGCGAAGCGGTCACTATGCTATTCCCCTCCAAACGCCTCCAAAACACCGGCAAAAGCACCCAATTTGCACCGAGCACCCCAACACTCCAAGGAGCACCCTTCTTCAACTACGAACCACTACAGGGGACCGGAAATCAGCACAAAGGGGGAGGTATGGGTAGAGGAAGATAGTGTTGGGTTTAGAGCATTCGAGATCAGAGCTAGGGTAGGGGTGAAAATGGCGGATTGGGTGAAAGTGAGGCGATGGAGAATTTTGGGGGTTAGGGCACGGCAAAGAGAGAGAAACGGGGAAGAAGAAGGGATAAAAGGGGGATTAGGGTTTGGCGGGAGAAGTAATGAGGGGTTAAATGGGGAAAGTGGGACCGAGCCACGGTTTTAAACTGACACCGTCAAATCCTTCGTATCCAACTCAAGGCATAAAAATATTACTCACCCGTTTAAGGTTTTTTCGGGGCCCTTTATGCCTTGCAGTTTTTTTTTTTTTTTAGAGTTGAGAAATTATACCAGAGGTCCACCGCGGGGCGGTGGAATCCACCGTGAAGTGGTAAATTGGTGACGCGGGGCGGTGGGATACGCTGGGTACCAAGTCTCATCTCGGATTTACTTTCGTACCTGAAATGTGAGTAACAGGCGAACGAAACAAAGCAAAATAAACTACGAAATTAATCTAAGAAAAAGAAAGGAAAAGAACTAACCCGGGTTGCCTCCCGGACATCGCCTTGGTTTACGTCGTTGGCTCGACGTGGGTTGTGGCTCATCCTGCATCAGCGTTAGGGTTCTCGAGTAGTGCCTCATCCTGGATTGGATCGAACCCCTCGTAGTAAGGCTTGCATCTGTGGCCGTTCACCTTGAAAGTGGTGCCGGTCTTGGGGTTGATTAGCTCTACGGCCCCATGGGGGTACACCTCAGCGATTTCATACGGGCCTGACCACTTTGATTTCAGCTTTCCAGCAAAGAGCTTAAGCCGGGATTGGAATAGAAGAACTTTATCTCCTGGCTTGAAGTCTTTCCGCAGAATGTGTTTGTCGTGCCACTGCTTGGTCTTCGCCTTGTATATGACTGAGTTTTCATAAGCGTCAAGGCGTAATTCCTCAAGTTCTTGCATTTGTAGCTTACGGAATTCACCTGCTTCATCCAGTTGCAGGTTGCACTTCTTTATTGCCCACCACGCCTTGTGTTCAAGTTCGACGGGTAGGTGACAAGCTTTTCCATATACTAGCCGGAACGGGGACATCCCTATCAGCGTCTTGAAGGCTGTACGGTATGCCCACAGCGCATCATTGAGCTTGGCGCTCCAGTCTCTCCGGTGAGCTGCTACTGTCTTCTCCAGTATGGTCTTGATCACTCTGTTGGAGTTCTCAGCTTGCCCATTAGTCTGAGGGTGGTAGGCCGTGGAGATTCTCTGAGTGACATGATATTTCTTCAGCAGGGCAGTCACCGTCTTGTTGCAGAAATGGGTTCCCTTGTCGCTGATTAAAGCTTTGGGTACTCCAAATCTTGAGAAAATGTTCTCCTTGATGAAACTTGCCACAACTTTGGAATCATCAGTCCTGGTGGCCTTTGCTTCCACCCACTTGGAAACGTAGTCCACTGCCAGTAATATATATAGATTCCCATGAGAGTTAGGAAAGGGTCCCATAAAATCCATGCCCCAGACGTCAAAGACTTCGCAGAAAATCAGTGATGACTGTGGCATTTCGTTCCTTCTGGTGATGTTGCCGACCCGTTGGCATCGGTCGCAGGCTTTACAGAAGACATGAGCATCCCTAAAGAGGCGTGGCCAATAAAATCTTGCTTCCAATACTTTCCTAGCAGTCCTGTTTGCTCCAAAATGACCTCCACATGCCTCAGAATGGCAGTAGTTAAGGACAGATTGTACCTCGTTGTCTGGGAGACATCGGCGCACAACCTGATCGACGCAATGCTTCCACAGATAGAGGTCGTCCCAGACATAGTGGCGAGCTTCTCTCCGTACCTTTACTTTTTGGGCTCTGGTGTAGTCCGGGGGAAATTCTTCTCGAACCAGATAATTGACTATGTCTGCATACCATGGTCTGTAAGATTGGATTCCGAAGAGATCTATAGCTATCTGAAGAGGGACGTCAGCAAGATTGCCAGGGCAAAGTGTGATCCCAGAAATAAGACCGCGGGGCGGTGATGTGCTTTGGGGTCGCGGTGAGCTTTCCTTGCTCTCAAGTAATCTAATCGCCGCGTCGCGGTGGTCATCACCGCGAGGCGGTAGTTTCTCCAACTGCATACTGTATACAGCTCACCGGGTCGCGGTGGTGGGAACCGCGGGGCGGTGCGTGTTCTCTGAACTGCCTTCGAGTATGAACAGTGTATCATCTGGGAAGGTGCCATGTATGGGGCTCTGTTCTCCAGGTTTATCTTCCTCATGGACGAGTCTGCTTAGGTGATCCGCTACGAGATTCTCTGCTCCCTTCTTGTCATGGATTTCCACATCAAATTCAGTAAGGAGGAGAACCCATCGGATTAATCTTGGCTTTGCTTCTTTCTTCGTCATTAGGTAACGAAGAGCAGCGTGATCTGTGTAGATAATCACCTTGACTCCCAGGAGGTATTGCCTAAACTTTTCCAAGGCAAAAACGATAGCCAACATCTCTTTCTCAGTGGTGGAGTAGTTCCTCTGGGCTCCATTCAGAGTCATGGATGCGTAATGAATCACGTGGGATGCCCGTCCCACTTTCTGTCCTAGAACTGCTCCGACCGCATAGTCGCTGGCGTCACACATGATCTCAAATGGGCGAGACCAGTCAGGTGCCTGAATAATGGGTGCGCTTATCAGGCGTTCTCTCAGGCAGTCAAACGCTTTCTTGCACTCATCTATGAATACGTAGGTCACTTCCTTCTTCAAAAGCTCGCAGAGGGGTGAAGATATCTTCGAGAAGTCCTTAATAAATCTGCGGTAGAAACCTGCATGACCTAAAAAGGAACGCACTTCACGCACATTAGTAGGATAAGGCAAAGACTGAATTACATCAATCTTTGCCTTATCGACCTCAATACCCCTAGCAGAAACAATATGACCCAAGACTATTCCTTGTTCCACCATAAAATGACATTTTTCAAAGTTTAAAACCAAATTGGTATCAACACATCTTTTAAGCACAAGTGCCAAATGGTCTAAACATGAATCAAAGCTAGTGCCATGCACCGTGAAATCATCCATAAATACCTCAATGAATTTCTCAACATAGTCAGAGAAGATACTAACCATACATCGTTGAAATGTACCGGGTGCGTTACACAATCCGAATGGCATTCTGCGGTATGCAAAAGTGCCAAAGGGACATGTAAAAGTGGTTTTCTCTTGGTCCTCGGGTGCAATGGCCACCTGGAAATATCCTGAATATCCGTCCAGGAAGCAATAGTAGGGTCGCCCAGCAAGGCGTTCTAGCATTTGATCAATGAAGGGCAGGGGAAAATGATCCTTCCGAGTTACCGCATTCAGCTTACGATAATCAATGCATACCCTCCATCCTGTGGTAGTCCTGGTGGGGATTAGTTCTCCATCTTGATTCTCCACTATAATAATCCCTCCTTTCTTAGGGACAACCTGGGTTGGACTTACCCATTGGCTATCCGAAATAGGGAAGATCATATCAGCTTTGAGGAGTTTGAGCACTTCTTTCTTCACCACTTCCATCATTGGAGGATTTAGCCGTCTCTGTGGCTGCCTAGACGGTTTAGCTCCGTCCTCAAGTAAAATCCGGTGCATACAAGTCGAGGGACTTATCCCTTTTATGTCTGCAATGGTCCATCCAATAGCGGTTTTGTGCTCCCTGAGCACGTCCAAAAGCTTCATCTCTTGATCTGCAAAGAGCTTACTGGACACAATGACTGGCAAAGTGTCTTTGGCTCCAAGAAAGGCGTACTTGAGATGGTCCGGCAGCGGCTTCAATTCGATCTCTGGGGCCTGTTCAACAGAAGGAACGAGCCTTTCACTCGGGTTTAGTAAGATGGGGCCAAAGCCCAAAGGATCTGTAGAGTACTTACCATGAGTGTCTAGATGAGCGATGGCTTCCTGCATGTTAGAGGGTAAAGAATATTCCTCATAGGAGGAATCCAAATTATTTTCAACAATAGACATCAACTCGTCAGAACCAGAAATATCAAAGACCTCCTGCACAATGGAATTGATCACATCAATGGAACACAGAGAATGGTCTTCTTTGGGGTATTTCATTGCTTCATAGATATTATATTCTACCCTCTCCCAATCGAATTCCATGGAAAGTGTCCCACTTTGCAAATCAAGTTTAGTCTTAGCAGTTTTCAAAAATGGCCTACCTAACAGTATAGGAGTTGCCTTTGCATCTGTTTTCATATCTAAGACATAAAAATCTGCAGGGAATATCAACTTATCGACCATAACAAGGACATCCTCTATGACTCCCCTAGGATAGACACTAGACCGGTCAGCCAATTGAATCACAATACTTGTTTCCTGCAGAGTCCAAGTCCGAGGGATTCATAGAGAGAATAGGGCAGCACATTGATGGAGGCGCCTAGATCAAGCATAGCTTTCTCAAACCTGGTGTTCCCGATGGTGCAAGGAATGCTCCACATGCCTGGATCTCCGCATTTCTTTGGCAAGCGCTGGAATACAGCAGAGACGCGTTCGCTGACCTTGACTTTCTCCTTTCCTTTCAGCTTCTGATTCCTCTTTACTGTGCATAGCTCCTTCAGGAATTTAGCATACTTTGGTACACTCTTGACAAGATTGAGGAGTGGGATATTCACCTCACACTTACTGAAAGTATCAAAGAGATCCTTGTCATCAATAACTCTCATTTCCTTGAGTGCTTCTGGAAAGGGTGCAGGTGGTTTCTCAGATCCAAGAGGAGGAAAGTTGGGCCGTACATAGGTATCCACCTCCTCGTCAGGAAAATCTACGAGTTCTGGGCTTTCACCGTGGGGCGGTGAGTTCAACGCGGGGCGGTGAGGGTCGCCGCGAGGCGGTGATAATGGTGTAGGAACACTGGGAGCTACCACCTCGTTGCGGTGAGAACTGTCGCGGGGCGGTGATACTGACTCTTCAGCAATCTCAATCTCAGCTTTGTCGTCCTGATTAGCAATTGGGGCGACATGTAGTTCCTTGCCACTTCGTAGGGTTACTGCGTTTGCAGCATCTTGCCTTCTCTCTTTTCGTAGCTCAACGACCACATCCTTGAAGTCGGTCATGAACTCTGCTATCCGCTGGAAAGTAGTCTCAGTTTTCTCCACATGTGTTGCAAAGTGTTGGGTTAGGGTATGGAGAATCGCTGCGATCGAAGAGGGGCTGTGAGCAGTTGGTGGATCATCAATGCAAAGTTGTCGTGTTTCAATGGGCTCGTAGCTCTCAGCAGCACAGACTTCAGCAGTGGTGGTATCTGTGGTTTGCCTTCCCATCCCCACAATTACTTCCCTCAAAGAAGCAATCTCTTGTGATATATGCGAGTCATGGGAGCTGATGGCACCAACTAGCATGGTTCTCGGGGGTTCAGAATATTCCCTTGTACCTTCAGCCATCTCTTTAAGCGTGGCCATGGCGACATCCGGAGTCAGATTGAGGATGCTACCACCACAAGAGGCATCAATCATTCTTCGTTCAATATCATTCAGCCCGTTGTAAACATAAAGCACTAGAGACTTCGTATCAAAACCGTGGATCGGGCAACTCGTGCAGAGTCGATCAAACCGCTGACAATAGTCATAGAGTACCTCATCTTCGCCTTGTTCGATGCCTGTGATCTCCCTTTTCAAAGCGTTTGCCATCTGAGCGGGAAAATAACAGGCAAGGAAAACCTTGTGCATCTTAGTCCAGGAGTCTACACTCCCTCCAGGTAGATGATAGTACCAATCTTCAGCCTCATCCTTTAGAGTGAACCCAAAGGCTCTCATTTTGATCTGGTCCTCAGTGACGTTGGTGGGCTTAATGCTCATCAGAATGGTGTGGAACTTGTTCAGATGGAGAATGGGATCCTCTCCACTTCTTCCATAATATTTTGGTAGCAACCGAATTGCTCCTGGTTTAAGCTCAAACTTGACCCCGTCAGCCAGGGGTGGAATAGTCACAGACAAGGGCTGCTGTACCAGATTCTGTTCCGTCCATTGGCGGAGTGTTTGTGCCATTCGTACCTGTCTCTGTAAGAACTTCAACAAGTAGCGAATCAGTAGTAAAAGTGTGGATCGTAAGATAGATCCACACGGCAGTCAATCACAAATAATCACAAATAGAAAATTTGACTCCCCGGCAACGACGCCAAATTTGACAAGGCCGGAAACCGGTGTCGTTTTCCTGTCAAAATAATCTCAATTCACCTACTAAAGAGTATAGCAAGTAAGTCAAGGTCGATCCCACAGGGAGTCGGTTATCTTTACGCAATTATGTATGATCAACAAGTAACGGGGGTTTTGTCTAGAATAGTCGTAACGTAAACAAACATGCAATTAATGACAAGAGATGAAATATGATGAGAGAAAGTATTCCACCAGACAAATATCCACACCACAATGCAATCGGTTGATCACTGAAAACTATATTTCCAAGTTCTTTTACTATCTTATCATTGTTCCCACCCTGATCGTGAATACTATCGATTCTCACAGTTGTCGATAGACTTATTACTATGCCAATGATAAAGCACAACTGATTCTCACAGTTGTCAGCGTACTTTAACACCAACACAGCAATAGCAATACACACAAGGATATAGGACACATGCAAGTAGAAAGACGTACAAGTACTCACTCCCCTACTTAACATGCAATTGACTCTCACACACAAATATACGCTCGGAACCCCTATACGCACAAACGTGTTTGCCACTAGATATGCACTCGGAACCCCTATATGCAATCCTAGCAATATGATAAATGTCGAAAGACCTAGTTAGCAACTCTAGGTAAACCAACATAAATCAATAATCAATTCAATCGAGAGAATCAATCCAACTTAATAAGATATAGAACAAGGAAATAGAAATCTCACAACCAATTCATTGTAGTGCTTCAATTGTCTAGCGAAACAAGAATGTTTAGCTATCCATTACTTGAAAAACCTAGAAATTATATTAAGGAAGAAGAACGTAACTATCTGTGTTCCCTTCTCAAAACTAACGAAAAGACCTTATATAGGTTTCTCGAAGTTGACCTAATAACCAAATATAAGGTAATAATATAAAACTAAAACATAAAGTATAAAATATCAAAATAGGAAATAACAGCACACGTCAGCCATGCGGTCTTCATTCCACCGCGAAGCGGTAATGCTCCACCGCGATGCGGTGGCTTCTTCTGGCGCGAGGCGCTTCTCCTAAGGATCTTCACCGCGGGGCGGTGACAGTGCCGCGGGGCGATGCGGGCAACTTCTTCATCCTTCATCTGCTCCAACGTACTACCAAGCGAGGTAGTTTTCTCCCTTAGCTCTGAGCACATCTTCTTCAACATCTCCAACTTCCTTCATTAGGCTACAAAACCTCCAAGTCTGTACAACTCCAACTCTTCTCCTAAGTAACAGACTTAGCCTAATTCTCCACTTAAACTCCATCTAATATGTGTCAAAAGTCACTAGTTAAGGTGCACTAAATTGCACCTATCAGTACGCTTGTCAACCATCATACTCTACTTAAATATGACAAAAGGCATGCACAAGAGTATATTCCAACTGAAGCGAATCTTATCGGAATATCCAAGAGAAGACTCCAACAGAATGAGTCTTTAACGAAGTATGACAAAGTCTGGAATATTAAAGAATCACAGTATCGCATTCGAGCGATTTAAAACAGCTGACTTAGATGTTTCGGTTCACGACCAACCTCACCGCATACAACGAATTCAGATTGGAAAGAGAACGTACTCTGATCAAAAGTCGAGACGAGCTTTCCTAGCTGCACTACTCGCCAAAGGTTTATTAATTATGTGCGTCGAGTAGCACTTATCTGAATTATATTACAAAGCACAAATCACATTATAGACTTTTACATGTGTACCCCACCGTTGGGATGACACATCTTAGTATACGTTTCGTCGAGAGTGACGCACACCGGAAGGTTTGTGACACCAGCTAAGTGTCCTGCCTCTACACACTTGTGAAAGAGACCGATCATGATCTTAGAATAGTACCAGATGGAGACGAGCCACCCCGATACCAGATTATAAAGAAACGACCGGACGAAGTCCGAGTACGTTCCTAACTAACAGTGCTAACCACACAGATACAGCACAATAACAGTTACAGAATAAATCCACATAAAGGCCCGAAAGGCAATCACAGATAATAGCGTTGTTCTAACAGATATACAACCTATCATAATATCAATATTTTGTGTTCCAAAACAGTTTACCAAAACCATTTCCAGACAAACAGAGTATTTATTCCAAATTAATTACTCAGATAAACTATTGATAATTAATGTAAATATGGAACGAATGAGCAAGAGCGAACCGCCACTTGCCTTAATCCGCAGAAAAGCCTAACGACAACGACGGGATTCTGGGCTCGACACGGGTATAGCTCCGACAGCACAACGACCTTCGAGTCGACCCATAAAAGGAACCCTAAGTTAGATCCGACATAACCACAGTACGAACCTAAAAACGATGAAAGAAACAAAAGGAACGATGCCACAACGACGACCACCAAAGCCAAAAGCCAAAGAGGCATTCTGGGCTCTGGCGGCGGTCGCCGCAGTTCATCACGGCGGGCGCCGTGAAGAACACGGCGGTCGCCATGAAGAACTCAGACGACAGAAACGGCGAGAAAACTCACCCAAAACACGAGAGACTCGGCCTCCTTCGACTTGCTTTGGTTTCTAACCACAAAGGGCTACCAAAAGCTTCACAAAGGCACTCTGGAAACACCACCAAACGACACCGGCAAAAGTTCCAGAATCCGGCGAGGCAAGAACTCCGGCGAGGCAAGAATTTGGGAGAGCTTGGGCTGTGGATTGAGCTCAAAAACCCCTCCCAAACACCTCCTTTTATAGCCAAATGCCAAGGGAACACCATCATTGCCTACAACGAGGCGGAGCAGGCCTAATTCGGCGCGTCAGAGGCTCGCCGATGACCATCGGGCAAAGACCTCCGGACAACGACGGTGGGTGCCGCGGAGAGCAAGGGTCGCCGCCTCACAAATTGCCTACGGCGGGCGAATTACGGCGGGCGCCATACTGTACGGCGGTCGCCATTTTTCGGGTCTTTGCGCCCAACTAGAAGACGAGGGCACTGCTGCCTCGAGCCCTTCGCGGCGGTCGCCGCCTTAATTGCGGCGGTCGCCGCCACCATGGCTTTGCCCTTCTCAGCTTTTGGACGATATCGACCTAACTCGGGATAAAAATAATCGTACACGAACGAGTATTAAAATCCAAAGCACGTCGTCTGTATATTATTTCACTGAGAAAAATATTACAGATACAAAGCACATTACAGAATGTCTCCAACTTTCTGAATTAAATCCGACGTACACAACGGGCACTCGAGAAAAACCCAAAATTCCCAAAATAACCTTACAAAAATACGGGGTATCACATAAAGCGCCACCGGAAGACGAGTCAGACAAGAGCAATCCTGTGGAAGTGCTGAATGATCTACCATGACGTTACCTTCTCTTCTAGGAGGTATCTTCAGGAGCCTCAAGGCCCTCAACCATGACGTTGCCCCCGTACAAGAGGGATCTTCATTGAGCCACAGACACGACCACGACCACGACCACGACCGAACACTCAGACATCACCCTAGTTCAGCTCCACAAATGTAGCGAAGAAATTGACACCCAAACTTGAAACAAACGGATCTGCAATAGATAAACAAGAGTGAAAATTGATGTGAAAAAGAAATACCAATAAGTCTTGCTATTTGGGAATTGGTGAGAGATTGTGCTAAGTGTTTTAATTTGTAATAATTATGAAAGATATTTTATTTATTTTTATTTTTTAAATATAGTTAAGTATGAAATGATTAATTTCAAGTTTGATAATCAAGATTTTTGAAATGGGCCTTTAACAAAGGCAACTGCTATACACACGACAAAAAGTGTCTATCTACACGACATTTTGTATGCAAACAAAAGGCGTACGCAAGATGGGAGCGTACAACATGAAAACATTATAATTATTTGAATTTCGTTACATATACGATAGGAACCTGTACGCTGTATTTTAGTGTACACTAAAATACAGCGTACATAGAAATAGCCGTTGGAAATGGCAGGGAACTTGGGCGTTTTTGCCTGTACGCAATTAAATGGCGTACGCAATTATATTGCGTACAAAAATAGTTGTTATTCCAACGACTATTTTGTCCCTTATAAATAGCAACTCAATCCTCATTTTGTAAATCCAAAACAACAAATCTTACAAAAATAGCATATAATGAAAACACATATTGGAGTAGTGGAGAAGAAAATGAAGATTATGACGATCAAGATTTCGACGATCAAGATTTCGACGATGACAATTTCGAGGTTAGTAATTATGGAATGATTAAGATTGAAATTAGTTATAATTAATATAGCTTAAGTACGTATAGTTAATAATGGAATGATTAGCATTGAAATTAGTGGAGAAGATGATGACGATGTAGCGGTAGAGGCCTATATTTATTTTAATATATGTTAAAAGATTAGTATTTAGTTGTAGTGGAGAAGATGATGACGATTTAGCGGTAGAGGCCTATATTTATTTTGATATATGTTAAAAGATTAGTATTTAGTAGTAGTGGAGAAGTTGATAATTGTTGTGAATTTGATATATGTTAAAAGACCTATATTTATTTTGATATATGTTAAAAGAACATGGTAATGGAGAAGATGATGATAATTTAGTGATATAAGATATCAATTTGTTTTTCTTTAGTTTAGTTATGTATTACAATTGTAGTTTTGTTTTATAGTTAATATTGGTTAGCTACAAACATATAAATTTCACAAATCGCAATCCATATATTGTAACATTATTGATTATGTAAACATGTATAGGGGAAAGATTATGGAGATGAATTTCGTAACAATCTGAAGTGGGATAGCCGAGAGGAATTGGTTGAGTGGGTTAAGAATAGTGGCAAAGATTTGATGATGGTTTTAGTCATTCGTAACTCAAATGTCAGAAGTGTTAGTTTGACGTGCGAGCATTTTGGTGAATATAGATCAGGGAGAAAGAAAGGTAGTGACTCAGAAGAGGATGTTGAGGTAATTCGTGAAACAAAGTCGAAGAAGTCCGGATGCACATTTGAGTTGTGTGGTGTTAGATTGAAGAAGAAGCCAGGGGAAGTGACTCATAAATGGATCATGAATGTGATAGATGGATGCCACAACCATAAGCTTCCGACTAGCTTTCTTTGTAACACCCCGTAATTTTTAAGGGTATTTTGAATTATTTTTAAATTTTTCTTATGCCCGTTTTGCTAGACGGATTTAATTCAGTGAGTCTCGGACCTTCTCAAAAGGGGTATGAGCTCTGTAAAATTTTCTGAGCATTATATAATACAGTTGAGGTGTTTTCGGGATTAATGTATCGTTAATGTACGAATATATTTAACCCGGAGTTAAGAAATTAACCCAAGTTGAGTTCGGATAAGTATTAGCGAAGTCAGCTTAAAACCGCGACCCACCGCGACCGGCCGCGATCGCGGTAATGCCAATGACAGAGGCGGTCGTCTTCCTCGAAGGCGGTCACTGTAGCGCTCTATTTTTCTGATTTTTCTGGGAAGGCAAGTGGCTCTTTAGCTGGCTTGGCTTGTGTTCCCTTGTCCCCGGCTTGTTCCCCCTGAGGAGGCTCGGATTTGGGCTATAAAAGGGGTGAGAACCGGAGCTCTCTTTCTCTTCTTCTTCCTTCTTCTTTCTCCTCTGTTTCTCCTCTGTTTTTCACCATTGTTGAGCAGTTTTGGAGCTTCGTGTGTGGGAGATTTCGAGTGTCTCTTGAGTTGAGAAGGTACTCTTGAGTGTTGTGAGAAGCTTTGAGGTGTTGGGAGATCGAACCATAGACAAATCGAAGGCAAACAAATCGGTTTGGGTAAGAAATTCTCCATTGTTGTCTCGCGAGCTAGCCACTGTCACAGCATGAAAACCGCGACCGACCACGACCGACCGCGACCTGCCGCGATCGCGGTATGTGTGTCCGAGTTGTGTGTCTTGTGGTTTGACTTTGGGCTTTGCTCGTTTCCTTTGATTTCTTCTTGTATTCTTTTAGATTCATATATATGTGTATTGAATTTAAGATAGGATCTTGTTATGGGTCGTTTCCTAGGAATTTTTATTCCAAATCTGTTCCAGTTTTGGACCCAAGAGCCGTTGTCTCTAAGCTTTGCTTAAGCTTCTGCGGATTCAGGCAAGTGGCGGTTCGCTCTTGCTCATCATTCCATATTTCAATTAATTATCAATAGTTTTGTTGTTAATTAATTTGGGATGATTGTTAATTATGTTGGAATTGTTTGATAACGTTATGTGATTAAAAAGAAGATATTATACTAGGTTGTATATTTTGCTAGAACCGATGCTAGTCTATTCTAGATTTGTGCAGGTGAAGGCCGTAAGGGACTTTGATGTGATTTATTATGTGTGTTTAGATTATTAAATCTAGAGTGTTTGCCAAGTGGGCATAGATATGGATAGTTGTGCAGGTTGGGCCGTGATGGCTCTGTGTGGTGTGTTTGTGTGTTTGACTGTTTAGTCAGAACGAGTATTCGTAGGGACAATGGATGAGAGGTCCTGTCGTCTCTTTATAATAAATTTGTAAAGTCATTGACTGACTTCTATACTCGAGTGGAGTAAGAAGTGGTGCACTCTGCAGGTGTCACAACCCGGTTCGATATGTGTTTCGCGAGTGGCGGGACATGTATGTAAAAGCTTGTAACGTGATGTGTGTGTGTGTGTGTGATGACATTTAATAAGATACGTGCAATGAATAACGCACATAATTAAAATGCCTTGACCATAATATAAAGTGCCGTATGAGTAAGCACTTATTTAAAATGTTTGGCGAGTAGTGCAGCTAGGCGCTAGAGCAGCTAGGAAAAGCTCGTCTTAGTTGTAGATCGCTCGTATGCGATACTTGTGTGATGTGGTTGTGTGTGTTTGGTTATGTTTTCCAACATTTGTTATCATGTTTCCTATAAGGCTCATTTCATTTTGGAGTCTTCTTTTTGGGATTGATTGCTGTGAGACTTGGTCTCCTGAATCTTCTCTTGTGCATACCTTTTGATATTCTAGTAGGAGTATGATGGTTGACTAGCGTACTCAGTTATTATTCGAGGGACGATGAGTCTAACCTAATACGACTGCTTCGAACCACTCTGCTTTGTGCCCTTGCTAGTCTATTCATTTAGACTAACCAACCGTTATATTCCTTGCATGGTTGGCTGGTGTCATCCGTTCGATTCGGCACATCAGGTGTGTTGCAGATCCGTGAAGGCTAGAACGACTATGAGGATGGATGGTGTTTTGTTTTCGACAAGTTGTTTTGTCGCCTTGTTTAAAAGATTTCCGCTGTGCTATTTTGTATTTTGTTAAAGACTTTCGCTGTTGTATTTCTGATTAATTGGGTCGTTTTAGGAATCGTGTAATTCCGCGACCATGTGGTTTAATAAAAGTTATGATTTTAGTATTGTAACTGTGTTTTAAGTCAGTTATGACGTCGGAAAAGCCTGGGGTGACTTCGGGGTTTACGTCCGGAGTCATCGGCAGAATGACCCCGGATGAGGAGCGCCTTGCCAAAAGTTTGGGCAATGCGTTCATGACGCCGAGGACTATTGTTGCGGAGTTGAGGACCTTCTTCCTCGGAAATGTGACATCCATGAAACAAGTTTCCAACTTTCTGAAAAAGATGCATTATGAAGATCGTGGGGAATTGACGGTTACGCAATGGACTTTGAACTTTTTGCAAGAAAATAGTTACCAGGTATTTCCTCTTAGAAAGTTGTCTACAAAAGAGACTAATATCCTATTTTTTGCTCACCCGGACTCGCTCCACCTATTGAAGATGTTCCCATACGTGGTAATTATTGACACCACATACAAGACAAATAGGTACGTGATGGATTTGTGTTACATTTTCAACACAATTTAATAGTAGTGATTTATATCATCGATTTGAATTATATCTTATATTCTATGACTTCTTACATTCATTTGTTTTCTTACATTCATCCACAGGTATAACATGCCTTTGGTGGAGATTGTCGGTTTCACTTGCACGCACAAGACTTTCAACATTGCGTATGCATTTGCACAGCAATAAGAAGTTGTGCATTACAAGTTCATAATGGAGAAACTTTTGTGCTTGTTTAAAGATGCGGGTGTTATGCCGACCGCCATAATGACTAATCGAGAGAAGGCCCTCATTAATGCAATTCGGATAGTTTTCAAAGATGAAGTTAAACACCTTTTGTGTTGGGTGCATATTAAGCACAACATAGAAGCATATGCTTCCCCAATATTAAAGGATAAAAAACAAGTGAAAAGGTTTTGCGGCCAATGTTGGGCACTTTGGTGTTCAACCACGGAGGAAAGCTACGAAGAGAGGCTTGCGAAATTGAGGACATCGTGGAAGAGTGGTCTCGTTCGATACATTGAGAAGATGTGGACTAATCCTCACAAGGAAAGCATAGTCAGAGCGTGGACTGATCATCATCTTCACTTCTTCACGAGGACTACAAACAGGTAACCCTTGTACAATGTTCAATAGTTTCTAGGTTCATGGCTCAATGTAGGACTAACGCAATGCTTTTCATGTGTTTTGATATGGTTGAGGGTATGCATCACGTGTTGAAGAAAATTCTGAATTCTAGCGGTGGTGGTTTTAATAGAATGGTAGTGAGGATCCATGATAGGTGTTATTTCATACACCTTTACTAGCAATTATTAGCATGATTTGGAGAGGTTTTGGATTAGTTTTGGTGCTAAGTCTGCAATCCAGATGCTTTGAAGGGAAGTGAAGAAATCCAAGGATTTGCAGCTTAGATTGAGCATGAGGATAGAAGAGCAGCAGAAGCAGAGAAGAAGAGAGCTGGAGAAATGAGTCTACCACCCCGCGTCAGAAGTATCGCGTCCCGGCGATGACTCTCAGTGAAGATGAAGCCCGCGCCAGAGGATGCCACCGCCCCGCGGTGGAATTTCGACGCCTCGCGGTGGAATACACCGCCCCGCGGTGGCCGCGCTTAATGACCTCGCGCCAGAGACGATTTAGTTTCCTTTTATGTTTGAAACTTTATTTTATTATTATTCTGTTTCCATTAATTTCAGCTTTAGTTTAACCTAGTTTGTTAAGACTATTTAAGCCTCTTTTCTAGGTTAAGAAGAGGAGACTTTTATCATCGCTTGTTTAGCTTTTCGGTTTTCAGACGTTACTTTCTATAGAGTTTTTCATCCCCTTTGATGGAGAACTAACTTCACCCTTGTTCTGCTAGACGATTGAAGCAATACAGTTGATGTGTTTGTGAGATTTCTATTCCTTGTTCTTATCCTTATTTGTATCGGATTGATTCTCTTGGTTATATTGATATTGATTTCTTGTTGTTCTTCTTAGCCTGATCAACTAGGTTGAATACGTTTTATCAATTGCTAGGATTGCATATAGGGGTTCCGAGTGCATATCTAGTGGCAAACACAATTGTGCGTATAGGGGTTCCGAGCATACAATTGTGAGTGAGAATCGATTGCATGTTAAGTAGGGGAGTGAGTACTTGTACGTCTTTCTACTTGCATGTATCCTATATCTTTGTGTGCATTGCTATTGCTGTGTTGGTGTTAAGGTATGCTGACAACTGTGAGAATCAGTGGTCTTTTATCATTAGCATAGTAATAAGTCTATTGACAACTGTGAGAATCAATAGTACTTAAGATCAGGGTAGGAACGACTATCAGGATAATTAAAAGAACTTGGATGAAATAGATTTCAATGATCAAACCCTATCTCTGTATTGTGGATTTTTCTCTAGTGGAACTACTTTCCCTCATCATACTTTCTTCCTACATAAATCAGACTTGTTTGCTGTACTTGTTTACTTTCTTGATAACTAAACCCCCGTTTGTGTTACTTGTCATTCACGGCTGCATACTACATCAAACCTTCTCTGTGGGATCGACCCTTACTTGTCTACTATACTTCTGTTTAGTGGATTTGTTAGGATAATTTACTTTGATAAGGCTAATTAACGACATTTGCTTGTGCATCTTTAGCCACGTCAATCCACCATGCAATCGAGGGTCAAATTGGGCAGGTGCGTGCGACCATGGAGATGTCACGGATCAAAACACCAACGATGTTTGATGGTGTGCCACCAGAAATAAGAATGTTGTTTTCAAGGCTATTCTGCAAAGTGTCGGATAGGTGCTTGAGAATGTTGTTTGATCTGTATAAGCAGATAGAGGAGGAGGATTTCCCTAAGGATTGTGATGATCATTGAATGAGAGACTGCTTCGGCCTGCCGTGTGTCCACAAAATCGCAAATGCCATCATTAATAACCCGCCGATCATGCCAAGTGAGATACACCGCTTCTGAAAGCAAATGCAATGGGATAGGGTTTACACGGAAGAATATCCAATTGAGGACACAACACAGATGTGTGTTCAAGAGTTGAGATGGAAGCTAATGGATGACATGTGGCGCGCTAAAACATTGAGCAAAGACCAAATAGACCAAATCACCGAGTTGTTCTGGGACACGCAGCACCCGCATGAAACTTCGTTGCAGGAGCCCACGGGAATCATTGCAAAAGGAAGGCCAAAGGGTTCGACAAAGTACGACACCAAGAGGGAGCCGAGCTTGTTTGAGCATCGGAGGGCTGAGTTAGATGAGATTGAGAAGAAGAAGGCCAGTGGAAGCCAAGGTAGAGGTCGGGGTCATGGAAAGAAGGGACCAAGTGGAGCTTCGCCGGGCATTGGGACCCAAGGCAGCCAATCCGAAAGGAAAGGGTCACAACAGCTCCCTAAACAACCCATGATTTATATGGGGGTGAACTTTGGGGTTAAGAATGTGGATTACTTTTGATATCCATACATTAACGGGGCCAAAGATGTATGTCCAAATGGGCATTGTGGATATAGGACACTGGCTATATTGTTGGGATCAAAAGAGACTGCATACCCTATGGTTCGAATGCAGGTGGCGGGCGAGTTGTTTGACAATAGAGATGTGTACATGCCCATCTTGCCCGTACTACACCCGGGGATCACTTACGAGGACCTTATATTCCAGGTCAACTATGTCATTAGTCCTTGCAACGAGGAGTACTGGCTCGACATGCCGATGATTGGTTTAGTATTTGCCACGCTATACCAAGTTGCTCTTGTCCTATTATCCTGGGATGGCCCGTGCTTGTGCTTACCAATGAGGGCCTCTGACGGAAGCCTCGGCCCTCCAACACAGATATTGACGATGGCCCTCGTAGGGAACCGAAACCACTTCGTACCAGTATAGCTTATTGTTTTCAAATAACTAGTAATGTTTGTGCTTACCCTAAAACACAAAGCTCGATCATATTTTGTGTTTTCTATGTAGGTGTCGCTGAAGGATGGTTGTCCACTACCTCCCCCTCCGTACGCTTGGCGTCGATTCAAACACCCAAGTGTCGATGGTTGGGACTCTCAATTTCAGTCTAGGATTCAACTATTTCGGGATTATCGCACTAGATATAACCGTCACCCAGATCCTCTGGTATAGTTTCAGATGTAGATGTAATTTTATATATAATTTCAGATGTAATTTACTTTAAGAGCAGATATCAACTTCACATTTGGGTTTGGTTTAGTTGTTTAAGCTCAATTTGAAAACCCCGATAATATATCTGCTTTCTTAACATACATAAAATTCAAAACAAACCCTATACGAACCTTTGCCCTAACCAAACAAGCCCTAAAATAAGCGCTAACCGTACAAACCCTAACCGACGTCAGAGCACGGGTGATTGGGCCGGCCTAAACGACAGGCCCAACATCATGTGCGCATCCATCTGGCGTATGCCGTATTCTAGCGCACAGGATGTTGGGCCTGTTGTTTGGGCCGACCCAATCACGTGTGCTCTGACGTAGAGCGTACGCCCTATTTAAGCATACGTATATACTATAGTATAGTATGTGTAACGTATATACTATCGTATTTCATTACATTTGATATAGTTAGACTTATATACTATAGTATTTCATTACATTTGATATAGTTACACTTATATACTATAGTATTTCATTACATTTGATATAGTTAGACTTATATATTATAGTATTTCATTTAGTTACACTTATATACTATAGTATTTCATTACATTTGATATAGTTAGAATTATATACTATAGTATTTCATTACATTTGATATAGTTAGACTTATATACTATAGTATTTCATTACATTTGATATAGTTACACTTATATACTATAGTATTTCATTATATATCATTTAGTTAGACTTATATACTATAGTATTTCATTACATTTGATATAGTTACACTTATATACTATAGTATTTCATTAAATTTCATTTAGTTAGACTTATATACTATAGTATTTCATTACATTTGATATAGTTACACTTATATACTATAGTATTTCATTATATATCATTTAGTTAGACTTATATACTATAGTATTTCATTACATTTGATATAGTTACACTTATATACTATAGTATTTCATTACATTTGACATAGTTACACTTATATACTATAGTATTTCATTATATTTCATTTAGCTACACTTATATACTATAGTATTTCATTTATATAGTAACACGCAATTTAACCAAAACAACCAAAATATAAATACATGATCCAAAACACAACTGTCTAAATGGCATTATGTACATAATGTAAGTCCTATAATCTAGTCATCGTTGGGGACTCTACCGTTGCCCCCTCCTCTCTCGTGCTGTGAATCAGTAAATCTCTGGGAGGCACGCGGTAGGGGATCAGCCATGGGCACCTCGTCACCTATCAAATCCTGAATCCACGAAATTATCATAGCGGTAACATCTGGTGGAAGCCCGTCCCTCTCTTCCAAAAAACTCCGCATCCGACCGGCGAGAATATGGGTTCGCTGAATAAAGGACAAAGATTTCCATTACAACAAAACCGATTTTAAAACATAAAAAATGATAAGCGATAAATAAAATGTATCATACCATAAGAGTAGAGACCGGTGAAGCTGGAGGGACGACAGGAGCCAGACCTGGACGATCCTGTCTAGGGGACCGTGCGTCCACGTACGGATGCGACATCTGCTCCAGCCAATCGATGTACGCATCATCAGTGTCCCAGGCGAAGATGGTATGGATCATGTCCCGAAGCTCGATCGTCGGTCTAGGGTCGGCATCCCATGTGCACTGCTCGTCGACGTAACTCAAAACGTAAGAGTTCAAGTCGACCCGCCTCTTCACCTCGCGTGGCTCTAGTGGATCCTCAGGAACCCCTTGCATGTAACCGAACTGGCGGAGGACTCGGTCTGGCATGTACGGCTCTTGTACATCGAGGTACTCAATAATGCTTTGGTACAAAGAAGGATCGTACTGAGGGGTCGCAAAGTCTAACTGACCCCACGGTGTCCAGACAACCTAAAATGCCAAAACGAGAAATCGGTTATATGTATATTCCTAATTTTAATTTCTCAAATTCAAATCGTATATTCATAATTTTAATTTCCTAAACCATAAACCCTAATACCCTAAACGAAACGCAATAAAGCAGTAAAATATTACCTCCTCAAATCTCACGGCGTCTAAAATGCGGTGAATAGCAATCAACCGCTCCGGATCCTGTCCCTGAGGAGCCTCCCTCCTATCTCTCCGAGCGGCCCTTGTATCCGCTATGGCTTCCAGGTCAAGGACCGCGTGACCTCGGAAAGTAGGAAAGTACGCTCAAATCCAGGCCTGCATATAAATAAAATCCGTTAGTATATAATATCATATATTTTACGATATTACAAAAAAAAAATTACCCTCAGAAGAAGTGTGCAGCCTGCAATGCCCTTCGCCCTGGCCCTCGACGCCTCACCCAAATTTCGGTAGAGGACGGCCAATACGCCGACTCCCTAGGCATAACAACCGGTGCGGTCGTGGTCAATGAGTAGCGCCATGTACTTGTACTTGACGGCGTTCGTCGACTTGTCCGGGAAAACGGTACAGCCGAGGAGCATCATCAAGTACATGGACGCTATGCGTCGGTCGTCCCTCTCTGGGCTGGATAGCTGGTCAGTCGACTTCTGCAAGAGGGACTCCAACGGGATACCGCCACCACCGAACCACTGGGCCACCAACTCCAGGTTCGCCCCAGTAATGGCGCAAACGTGCTCTCTGATGACGGGGTCCGTCATATCAGTGGTGATGCTCAACTCGTTGATGGGGATCTCTAGGATGCGCACGACATCGTGGAGCATGATAGTGATCTCGCCCCATGGGAAATGGAACGAGCTCGTCTCCGGATGCCAGTGCTCGACGAACGCAAAAATAAGCACGTCGTCGATCCTCCTGAACTCCACCTCCCTCATGGAGGTGATACGGCTCCGCTGAGCAAAATCCCACCAGGTGTTCGGAGCCGTTGTAAATCATGTAATGTGCTCGTTCATCTTCCAATGCCATGGCTTCCTGGTGTACGTCTTCAGAACCTTCTTCATCTAAAAAAAATAACAAAATTAGTATTATACTTATAAACATAAATATAAATATAACGTTTTGATATTTTTATTTAAAAAATCTTGAACTAAATCAAAGACGTACCGTATCATCCACGAGCGCAACGGGTAGTGGGGGATCCAGACGTGCCAACGCCGATGTCATGTCCCATAGGACCCTGGCGACGTGGGTCGTATACGTAGCGAGGAGGTGAGGAACGAGGGGCCCTCCTGGCATCCAAGGCTCTGTGGGGCCCGCCTATTGGGGAGCGGGATCCTCGCGCTCCACTACGGGATCCGCCTGTCGGGGAGCGGGATCCGCCTGTTGGGGAGCGGGATCCGCCTGCTGGGGAGCCGGATCCGCCTGCTGGGGAGCCTCGTCCATCCCCAAGTCCGCTGCGGGTCTGGGAGACTCCTCAAATCACTCATAATAGTCGCGGTGGAGGGACACGTCAACTGCCTCCTCGTCTAGCTCCATGGACGAGGCCGATGAGGAAGACGAAGACAGAGACGGGTCAGACCTGGTCACGCCCTCCTGTACTCCCGCCCCGACGTCCTGTGTTGCCTGTAGGGCAGGAAGCAGATCCACCGAAGCGGCCCGACAAGTCGATGCTGTGACCGGATTTCTCCGTGCTAGCTGACGGGACCCACGTCGGGGCCGTCTCACAGACAGCATCGAGGCTTGTAAAGCCTTTTTATAACATATTAATCAAAATTTTCAATTCATAAACAACTACAACATTATAATATAAATTTCATAATTCAATACCTATATTATATGTCAATTTCAAATATAGACCTAATTTGTCATCTTAATTTGCTAATTTCAAATATAATTCCTTAAATTCAATCCCAATTTAATAAAAACATAAATTCCTTAATTTTCAAATTTTAATTTTAATATCTAAAATTTTCAAATAAAAATTCAAATTCAAATCCTAAATTCAACGTGGAAGAGTGGACTCCTTTGTTTTTCTAAATTCAAGTTCAATTTTTATAACTAAAATCCAAAATTCAATATATCAATTTTGTAAATACAATTTTCAATTCTAGTATCAAATATAATATCCAAAAAATTATTAAATTCAATACCTAAATTCAAATTCAATTTTTGTAACATAAGTATAAATTTCAATACCTAATTTTTATAAAAATTCTAGAATCAAATACAATATACAAATTTTTTAAAAATACCAACAGTTTCTAATGCAATACCTATTTTCTAAATTCAATACTTATTTCATTCCAAATTTTCATAAATTCAATTTCTATAATCCATAAATTTCTATTCGGTTCATACCTCTCAACTACCCTAGGTAGGAGTCTGACCGGGTGTCGCAGGAACGTCTCCGCGTCCGCCTTCTCATCAGCCACGGGCTCGAATAAATCGGGTCCGAACACCACCTCGTTCACCCTCAACCCCGCCCCCTCCACCGCTGGATGGAGAACTGGTTACCGCTGCTTCGCCGCCATCGGCACCGCCGCCGGCCACCACCACGACCACCTCTCTGTCGACAAACTCCACCGCCGGTTTTGCAGAACCACCCCACTCGACGCCAGGAGCACCGTCGCCAACCGCGCTCTCCACAACGGTTGGAGGACCGCCGCCTCCTCGTCTGCCACCAATCTTGCCGCCAGGAGCCTCATTGGCGTGCTCGCCA
Organism: Rheum nobile; assembly: GCA_027886185.1. NCBI lineage: Eukaryota > Viridiplantae > Streptophyta > Magnoliopsida > Caryophyllales > Polygonaceae > Rheum > Rheum nobile. Next base: position 618,869 of record WOAB01000652.1, on the reverse strand, counting down.
CCGCCACTATTTGCCATCGTCGGAGAAGGAGAGATTAAAGAGAAGAAGAGGAAGGAGGGAGGGAGACATCGGCGATGCCGATTTTTGCGTATAGGTAAAAGGAAGAGGAAGGAGAAGGGGCCGCGTGACGCGGCCCCTTAACCTAACATGTACGCAATAATCGTGCATACGCACAATTATTGCGTACAGGTTTGGGCCGGCCCATGTATGGCTGGCCTAACAATCTGTACGCAGGAAAATAGCGTAAGCTCTTTTCTTGCGTACAGATCTATTTTATTATTTTTTTAAAAGAAAAAACAATACGTATAATGTATAAGTTTTGTACGCTAGAATACAGCGTACAAGAATTGTACTTTTTGGTACGTATTTCACTTGTACGTAGTATGATAGCGTACACCAATGTGGTGCGTACAAAATGTCGTGTATTTAGGAGAAAAAAGTCGTGTATTTAGCAGGCTCGTTAGGCCCATTTCAAAAATGCACTCAAATTTTTTCTTCATGTTGTAGTCTTCTTCTTCCTCATGGTTGAGAGGAAAGACAAATGAGTAATCACCGGCGACGGTAAAGATTAACAAGCCAGGGTTGTTACAGAGGTTAACACAAGAGATGAGTTAGAGTGTTAACTCATAAGAGGACTTTGGAGGAAGCCATATTGTTCAAGTTTAGACCTGGATCCGACATGGTAAATACGTCACCACCGGAACTAACCGGGTCTGACGGTAGATCTAGCGGCTCCACTAGATCTGAAGAGTTGCGTGCTTAGGCGGTCGAACGGCTCATGGGAGATGGATCTAAACTAGGAAGTAGATCCGGTTCCAGGTAAAGGAGGCAGTGAACTGCACAAACAAGTTGAAGGCGAGAAGGGTTGGATTTATGGGTCGAAACATCGACATAAAGGGACGGTGGCTTAGTGAAGGCGGATCTGGTTATGTAGACTTTCAAAGAAGAGATTTGAGGTATAAAATCTGGGTAAATCTTTGTGCTTGAAGGTGTTAAGAAAGAGGTTAAATTGTCTGTACCCTTTCTATGTATCCTTTTGTGTACCCTCTAGGTTAAATTTATTTATTTTATACCCTAAACCCTAAAATATAAACTCTAAACCCTAATACATAAACCCTAAATCCTAAAATATAAACCCTATACCCTAAATCCTAAATCATAGACCCTAAACCCTAAACTATATATCATAAACCCTAAAACCCTATACCCTAAGCTCTAAACCCTAAACGTTTAACCATAAATCCTAAATCTTAAACTATAAACCCTAAACCTTAATTATTAATCCTAATTTATAATTTAAAATATAAAATAAATAAGTAAAACTTAAAGGGTATATGGAAATGGTACACAATTAGGGTGCAGGAAATTTGAGTTGGTTAAGAAAAGGGTGAATGGTGGGGGTAATGATTATGGAAACTGTTGGAAGATCTTGTTAAAGATTATGGAGGTTGCTATAAATTAGTGAGTAGAGTAAGAATAACAGGAAAATCCATAGATTATTCCTTAATTTGTTGTTAATTTACATAAATCCATGTGAAAGTTTGACAATGGATTTAAGCTGGTGTATATAATGATTTCTTTTAAAGAGAAAAATGTTCATGTTCAAGAGGAGTACCCTCATATTATATTCATGTTTTTGAGGAGTTTCCTCATTTTGTTTGATGTTTTAGAGAGGTTACCTCTTAGTATTTTCATTTGAGGGACTCTCCTTGGTTTTATTAGAAGCATTCCTTAAGAGAATTTCATTTGAGGTGTTGGCCTCTTGTTGTTCTACCTTTGGTAATCTCTTGTTGATTATTGGTGTTGAAGGGGGGTTTTGTCCTTTTGGTTGGGTGGGGGTTTGCCCCTTTAGTTTTTGGGATTTTAGAGAGAATGGCTCTCTCTTCTAAGCACTAACGTAGGCAACTTTAATTAGATTAGGTTTTAGTTTTAGTTTTATATTTTTAGCTTTAGGTTAGTTTTTGGTTTTATTTTTGGTGGCACACTGCAGTATGTAGGGAGGTGATTTTCAAGAGGGATTTTTGGCCTTTGCACATTTGAAGACTTGGTATTATTGTTCTAGCCTTTGTCAACTTGGATTATTTTCGACATTGAGACTAAGTTTCTTATCTTCCGTTTTTATTGCATAATTCATATATGTTGATGGCTAGTTTAAATATATTGAGTATGTCTTCAATCATGTTTGGCTAAATTCCTAGTTCTAAGGTTGAGGTGATCCCGACGATGCGTATGTAATTAGAATTATTTCTTTGCCTGAATTGAAGTAGTATTTGATTCATTCCTAGATGCTTTATGCCATAGTAGCTTATGGGAAATGGATCCTATAAGGGTTTGAGACTAAAAGGTGATAACGTTAATTGGTACTCAAATAAGGTTTGGGATCGAGAGGTAATAACTTCTATTGGATTCCTAGGAATTGAACCTGAGTGTTATTTGTGCAAAATCAACTTAATTACTCTTGAGGATTAATAGGCTATCATAGATGTTCTAGGTTTGAGTTGGATTAGCGAAGCGCGACAACGATTGTTAGTTTTGTCCAAACACATTTACTATCGTCCGAAAGGAGTTAGTAGATTACCTTGGATAGCTTACCTTCAAATAATTTGGACTAGATTCAGGTAAAATGTGATTTTATTTACAGAGGCATTGTTGCGGTGATCCTTAACCTTAGACACATTTATCCCATTGATTTTTATCTCATTTAGTTGTTTTTTTAGTTATTAGTTTAGTTATAGATTTCATCAATTCCTATTTTTATGGCCTAGTTCATTGATAGTGTTTCAATTAATATTACATTAGTCTCTGTGGGATCGACACTTGACTACTATAACTGATCCCGTACACTTGCGGGTAGGTTTTATCAACATCAAGTTTTTGGTGCCGTTGCCAGGGACCAATTTGTTAATATTAGTTGTCATCTCTATTGGAGAGTCTAGATTTTTATTTTTGCTTTGATTTTTTTTATTCCAGGTAAAAAATATGAAAAAAGAAACAGCTTTCACCTCCTTGATGTCATCTGCATCCAGTTGCTCTCCTTACTTGGTGCATAGTGTGAAGATGCCTGAATACCTATCTGTTTGGTGAGTTTCATTTCCTCTTTCTTTTTCTCTACATTGGCCCAATGTAGGATTTAAGCTTGGGGGATGGATAACTCCATGTGTAGCTCTATTTGCATGTTAGCAATTTTTTTTTTCCTGTTTTTTTTCATAACCATGCATTGTATTTTGGGTGTTTGATATGAATCTCATGCTTCACTTTGTCTATTTGTCCTGTAATATTCCCCTTGAAATATTTTAGTTCTTGACATTGTAATTGATTTTAAGCATGTTGATGAGAATTTTCATATTTGGTAATGTTTGAATTAAAGTATGTATTTAGTCATTTATTGAGACTAGTTAGGACTGAAATTCTAGACACATAACCTGTGAGCTTTTGAGCCATAGGACTGTACATAATTGAGTCCTCTTATTTCTTTTCATATGTGTGATTCTCGGTTTGATTGCTTTATCTCTAGATCTTGCGTTAGAACTTTTTTCGAGGCCACGTTTATGACTCTTGTGCATGATATAAAAATGATTGAAGCATTATTTCTATTAGCCTATTATTTTCCTTATCCACCCTTGCATGTTATTCCTTTGCTTGAAACCATTGAGCCTTATTAACCTATTTTTTTGGAAGCTCCACAAAAACATCGTAACTCCTAAGCCTAATGATTAGCCTTCTACCCATCCGGGAATTAGGATGATTTATTTGTTTGTTTTTATGGTTGCAAGCCAAGCTTGGAGGAGTGTACATGTATGGTGTGTTTAGATGAAATTGTTTAGGCTTTTGGACAAAAAAAAATAGAAACAAATAAAAGAAATAAGAAAAAAGAAAAAAAAGTAGTTGCAAAAAAAAACTATAACGGGTGTTTAGTTGAAAGGATTGGTATGAGAAATCCTCTATGTATGGTGTTGTCTTGTTTAGTCCTCTTTCTCGGATTTAGCACCACATGGCCAAATTGTATCCATTCCTTTCTTTTTACATGGCCCCCTTACAACCCAACAAAAGTCATCTTGATTTATGACATTTACAAGGTCCCTAATGGTGGAGATCTAAGACGTTAATGCAAGCTTATGGTAGATCAGTTTTCAAATTTAAGACTTGTGCGAAACACTTATCCCTAAACAGAAGAGTGAGAGTGATTTATATTCTTTTATCCTAAGTGAGGTCTAGAGTGGATGAACTAACTTGTCTCTTTAATGATTATTTGCATACTTTGATGATTACGTTGTTAGATATTTAAGTTTTCATGGACTTGCTTGAATATTAATTAGGTAGAGACAACATTTGTATTTCTTGTGGAATTTTGAACTATGTTCTTGCTTGAGGACAAGCAAGGTTTAAACTTGGGGGAATTTGATAACACATAATTTATACATATTTTAGGAGTCTAGTTGCATATTAGATTAGATAATTTTCATACATATTTTATATTTTTATAATTAAATATACTATGTTTTATTTTCGGAGTCTATATTCGTGTTTTTATTATTTTAGGTATTTTAAGTCCAATTTAAAGTTGATGTACGTCTATTTTCAAGGACGACAAACAAATGGAATTAGAGTTGGACCAAGGCCCAAAATACAAGCCAAGTGTGGGCCGGCCCACTAAGAGATTGATGCGGGAAATCGTTATTTGGGACGCAAGTCAATACGGGGAAATTAGTTTAGTATAGTGGGGAATGTATTTCATATCCTTAGGTAGACCTCGCAAAATATGACCCGACCCGTTCCGATCGAATTTTTATGGGTCATAACCCGTAAAGTTGAACCCGAAACCCGTTTTCACACAAACCCGATGACCCGGAAAATTTTCGGGTAAAAAACGGGTCGGGTCGGGTCAACCCGACGTGTCAAAAAAAAGGCGGGAAAATGAAAAAAAATACCGCTCACTACAAAAAACACTCATCCGGGGAAATTTTAGGGTTTATTCTTTTAGAACTTCAACCCTGCGCTGCGCAGCTCCTCTCCTCGCCTCAAGCCCCCCTGCGTTGTTGTGCCTCTCCTCGCCTCAAGCCTTGCGCGGTTGCGCCTCTCCTCGCCTCATACCGCTCACTCGCTCATCGTCGCCGATCCACCACGCCACTATCATCTTCGCACCTCCAGCGGCCGTGATAACTCCCTTCACTGATTGTCCGTTCGCAGTCGGTGTCGGGTTCGAACACCTTGTTCGTCTCTTCATCTCTGATACGGCTGCGCTTGTCAAGGGCTTCCCCGTTTCTGCTAATCCTCACCACTTCAAGGTTCATTTTTTTATTTCTTTCCCGGTTTTCTTGATTTGGAGATTAAGATTTCAAGTTTACTTGCCTTACATTGATTCTTTTTTTGTTTAATCCTCACCGCTTCAAACGCTAGATTATTTCATCATTGATTCTTCTTTGCATGTTAGATTGTGCAATGTTTTGTGCATTTTTAAATTATGTAGATGATTTAAGCAAGTGATTTAGGGGTCCCAATTTTCCGCGTGTTCTCTTGAATTAGTTGTTGTTTCATCCCTGATTCCTTGTTGGTACAGTAGCCAGAGAGTTATTGTTTAATTGGCACGATTTATTGTTTAATTTGTGCAGATAATTGTTCATCCGAAATTTAAATCAAAAGCTAATTAACAATGGTTTATGCAGGAATTGGCACGATTATTGTTTAATTTGTGCAGATTATTATTTAATTTGTGCAGATTATTGTTTAATTTGTGCATACAACATACATAAAGCTAGATTTGTGCAGATTATTGTTAATTTAGACTATAATATATAGTGTTAAAATTAAGAGTTAAGGCATTATGATAACATTTTTTTATCGGGATTAAAATTGAAATATAGATAGCCATGCGGAAAAAAACTTAATATAAATATTTCGTAAATTAATGCAAACTAAATTAACAAAAAAAAAGCAAGAAAAAATTGCGTAACTCGACCCATTGAGTTGACCCGAACCGGCAATAAACCCGTAATAACCCGACCTGGTTTGACCCGATAAATTTTAGACCCGAAATGACCCGACTCGAAATGTACCAGAATCCGGGAGTACTCAGACCCGAACCCGCCCGCCCAACCCAATTGCCAGGTCTATCCTTAGGATATTTTTTAGTTTGGATTTTAACGTAGGCAGCTTTAATTAGATTAGGTTTTAGTTTTAGTTTTAGTTTTTAGCTTTAGGTTAGTTTTTGGTTTTATTTTTGGTGGAACACTGCCGTATGTAGGGAGGTGATTTTCAAGAGGAATTTTTTGCCTTTGCACAATGGAAGACTTGGTATTATTGTTCTAGCCTTTGTCAACTTGAATTATTTTCAACATTGAGACTAAGCTTCTTATCTCTTGTTTTTATTGCATAATTCATATATGTTGATGGCTAGTTTAAATATATTGAGTATGTCTTCAATCATGTTTGGCTAAATTCCTAGTTCTAAAGTTGGGGTGATCCCGACGATGCGTATGTAATTAGAATTATTTCTTTGCCTGAATTGAAGTAGTATTTGATTCATTCCTAGATGCTTTATGCCATAGTAGCTTATGCGAAACGGATCCTATTAGGGTTTGAGACTGAAAGGTGATAACGTTAACTGATACTCAGATAGGGTTTGAGACCGAGATGTAATAACTACTATTGGATTCCTATGATATGAACTTGAGTGTTATTTGTGCGAAAACAACTTAATTACTCTTGAGGATTAATAGGCTATCATCTAGGTTTGAGTTTGATTAGCGGAGCGCAACAACGATTGTTAGTTTAGTCCAGACACATTTACTATCGTCTGAAAGGAGTTAGTAGATTACCTTGGATAGCTTACCTTCAAATAATTTGGACTAGATTCAGGTGAAGTGTGATTTTATTTACAAAGGCATTATTGTGGTGATCCTTAACCTTAGACACATTTATCCCATTGATTTTTATCTCTTTTATTTGTTTTATTAGTTATAGATTTCATCAATTCCTATTTTTACGGCCTAGTTCATTGATAGTGTTTCAATTAATATTACATTGGTCTTTGTGGAATTGATACTTGACTACTACAACTGATCTTGTACACGTGTGAGTAGGTTTTAGCCACATCAGAGAGTGAAAAGTAGAAATAGTTCCCGCTTCCCCCATCCAATCCCATTTATAGCCTCCGAACTGGGCCACCTCCAACTAGGCCCAATAGAGAACGTGAAGGCCCACCAAAAGAAGAAAGAGTTGTACAAATAAGCAAGTAAAAAAGGCCCATTGTAACTTCAATAGAACGCGTTGAATTTCAAACGTCCTTAATTTGTTTTTTTGAGAATCATTTCTTTAGAGTGTTTTTTCCCTTTCAAAATCTGTGTATGGTTCATGTGCATTTTTAAGAGATATGTAATTTTCTTCGTGATCAATAAAAGAAGAGTGTTCCTTATTTAACGCGTTCCTTTTATATCACATTTTTTCGTTTTGTTCGATCGCCGCGTTCATTATATAGTCAAGTCTCGTAGAAGTATTTATCATCTCGCTTACTTAAAAACGTGGGAACCATCTGTTACCATACCATAAATTTTTGGTCAGTTAATTGTAATGTAACTTCGGTTAATTTTCGGTCGGTGAACCTAAAAAGGGTCGGTTTTTTAGTTTTCGGTCCGATTTTTCGATTTCGGTATTTTGTGCCCACCCCTACTACATATGATATTTGTGACCTTGAGGTCACACGTTCGATTCCCGCTCTCCCGATATAATGGTCTAAATGTCTCCTATGAAAAAAGCAGCATTATCAAAACTTCCTCATATATACCCATCGTTTATGTTGGAGGCTATTGATATTAGTTTTGGAATATTTAGTTAGAAAACCAGAGAAATGAATCAAACCGATGAGTTGAATTTGGATATGAATTTTAAAAATTGCATAGTCGTAGAGAGTTTATTGTACTTGAGTTAAAAAAAAACACTTTAGGTTTAGTTTGTCCGAGCGTTTGAATTCTTGGCAAAACACACGAACTTCAATTACCTAGGGGGAGTGGGTAAGATTTTCTTCCCCATAATTTACATGATTTGGATTTTAACGAAACATTATTTTTCAATTCCCGTGAAGTAAAATTCCCATGATATAATTTCAAAGGAAATAACTTCAAAGAAATTACACTTCCAGTATGTTAGAAGTGCATAATATTTAGGGGGATGGGGGGAGGATTTCAGCTTCCCACATCTTTTTCTTGGGGGGTTGTTTTTGCAATATATATATTGGGGTAAACTTGGTACTATTAGTTGAGTTAGAAAGGTATCCCCCTCGCGCGCACCGCCGCCGCCGTCCGGCCGGTCCGGTCCGTATTCATGGCACGTGGGTGGGTCTTATTTTACGAGTCACATTAGTTTTTGGGCCTTTAAGTTTCAGAACGTAAATTAATTGCGTTTCCGATTCTTCCGATTTCTTTTATTTGAATTTTAAAATAGTTTGAACCTTTCAACTCTTGTTTTAACAACCCTTGATTTTCTGTCAACAAACCCACATTTTTGAAGAGTGGTTACAGATTCCACGTTTTAAAAAGAGGAGTTGTTCTGTTTACAAAACACTGAAAAAAACTATTCAGTTCTCTTATCTTCTCCAAAAATGTTTTCGTTCTGAGTATACCAGTTGATTCCAGTCCTCCGTTGGTGAGAGCCCGCAATCAGAGGATGTTGTGCAAACCTTAGGGGGCAACGCCGATCTGACAATGCTCAGTGGGTTAGGGCAAAATCACATCTAAGGCAGCGGATTCCATACCGCAACGCGGCAAGTTTTCGCGTTCCATTTTCAATCGCATTTCAAAGCGGCCCTACAATCAAATTTAGTAAGGTCTCATCTGGTTCATTTCTTGTTTTCTGCTAACAAAAATTATAAGCGGTTTTTTTAGAATCCAGAATGACGATGATACCGTACTTCAAGCCATTGTTGGATCTGTCCAAACTTGAACCTCTGGACGGAACGAGCTACAAAAGGTGGTCCTAGAAGATGTTGATTTTCTTCGAGCATTTGGAGGTCGACCATGTACTTCTGCATCTAGCTTCGACTCCTACTACACCGACTCCTGATCTGGTCACCGGTGTGGTTCCCATCACTCTAGGGATGAACGAATCTCCATCTCAGGAAGGTAATTCGAATGATGCAGATGACCAGGCTATGAAAAAATATGATTCTGATAACAAAAAAGTTCATGGTCATCTGCTTAGTCATGTTACGAACCCTATCTTCGATTTACTGGCTACCCATAAATCTGCAAAAGTGATATGGGAAGACTAAATATTCTATGATTATGCTGGAAAGAAAAAGTACGTATGCGGGAAGTTCATGCAGCTCAAGATGGTGGACGATAAGCCTATCATGGCTCAACTCTATGAGTACAAGAATTTGGTGGCTGACATCTTGGCTGAGGGGATGAAGATGTGTGAAGTTCTGCAGGCCAATTTTCTGATCGAGAAGCTGCCCGATTCTTGGGCCAACTACCGCAACCATCTAAAGCACAAGAAGAAGGATCTGACCCTTGTTGAACTCGTTAGCCACATGAAGATTGAGGAGGCGAATCACCTCAAAATTAAGCCTGCTCCTAAAGTTTCTGATAATTCGGTTAAGGATAATCTTGTGGAGTCTTCTACCAATGCTGTCAAGTTCAAAAAGAAGGACTCAAATGTTGGACCTAAGAAGGACAAGGTGCAAAACAAGAACGGTCCTAATTTCAAACAGCATGGAAAGCCTTCTGACAAGTCCAAGCAAGGCTGCTATGTTTGTGGGAAGCTAGGACATTGTGTTTTCCAGTGCTATCGCAAGCCTGACAACCAGAAGAACATCCCTAAGCCTAATGGAGATCAGCCCAAGCCGCAGGCCAACCTTGTTGAAGGAAACGAGCAACTGATTGCTATGATCACTGAAGCAAACCATGTAGCTGGAAAGGTGGAATGGATGTTGCACACTGGAGCAACCAAGCATTTCTGCGCTGATAGGGAGCTCTTTGCTGAGTTTGAGGAAGCTGTTGAAATAAACCAAGTCTATATGGGGAAATCTAGCGTCTCTTAGGTCCTTGAGAAATGGAAGGTGTCTTTGAAGATCACTTCAGGTAAGTCTCTTTTATTGCATAATGTTTTATATTTACCTTCTCTGCCTAGAAACTTGATTTCATCTGGTTTGCTTGAATTGCTGGCATAAATCAAGTGATTGAAACTGGTAAAATAGTCTTAACTAAGAATGGTGAATTTGTAGGAAAGAGCTATAGGTCCGGATGCTTATATGTGCTTGAGACTTTGATTGATAATGAAAATGTTTCTTCTTCTACTTATATCGTTGAGTCTTTGGATTTATGGCATGCTAGACTTGGACATTTAAATGTTAAATTTGTCAATCGTTTGCATACAATGGGTTTAATTACGAATTTGGCAAAAGATGGGTCATGGAAAATGTGGTGTATGTGTTGAGGCTAAATACAAAAGAAAGCCTTTGAATTCTGTAAATGAAAGGACAAGTGTTGTTAGAATTAGTCCATTCAGACTTGGCGGAATTTAGAAACACATAAAGTAGAGGTGGTAAAAAATATTATATCACCTTTGTAGATGACCATTCTAGATATACCAAATTGTATTTGTTGTGATCCAAGGATGAAGCTGAAAATGTGTTTTACATTTATAAGGCAAAAGTAGAAAACCAACCTAATCAAAAAATTAAAAGGATTAGATCTGACGGAGGAGGTGAATATATCACCAACTCTTGGAAGGAGTTCTGTGAGAACAATTGTATCATTCATGAGTTTACAGCTCCATACACCCCACAACAAAATGGTATTGCTGAAAGGAAAAACAAAACTTTGAAAGAAATGATGAATGCTTTACTTTCTAGTTATGGTTTATCTGATAATATGTGGGGTGAAGCTGTATTTATGACAGCCATATTCTTAATAGAGTTTCTCATAAAAAGCTAGACAAGACACCTTATGAGTTATGGAAAGGGCATTCGCCCAATCTAAAATTTCTTGAAGTGTGGGGGTGTCTAGCTAAAGTGGGGTTGTCTTCTTTTAAAGTTGATGCAATTGGATCTAAAACTTTTGATGATGTATTTATTGGTTATGCCAAAAATAGTGTTTCTTATCGATTCATGTGTTTGAGTGATCGTTCATCGTGTGAATATCGTGATGTTGAATTCTTTGAGCATATACTTCCTTTTAAAGAAAAATGACGTGTAAATTGATTCTATGCCTAGTGTTGTTGCATCTTCCTCTATGACTTTACCTGCCATGCCAATTGATGATATTGAACCTAGGAAGAGTAAGAGGCAAAGGAAAGGAACTAGTTTTGGTCTCGATTTTGTGACTGCTTTCTTGATTGAACTCAATGATTATGATGAATTGAATGATACATTCATTAGTGTGCATATGCTAGAGGATGATCCTAAGACATATGATAAAGTTATGAGTTCATTGGATGCTAGTTTTTGGAAATATGCAATTAAAAGTGAAATAGAATCAATTATGTCTAATCAAACATGGGAACTAGTTGACATGCCTAAGGGAAACAAGGCCATTGGATGTAAGTGGATTTTTAAAAAGAAGCTTAAAATAGATGGCTCAGTTGAGAGGTATAAGGCAAGACTAGTTATTAAAGGATTCACTCAAAAATATGGAATTGACATCTTTGACACTTATTCTCCTATAACTAAAATCTCAATCATACGTGCATTGTTTGCTTTAGGTTCTAGCTACAAGTTGTTAGTACATCAAATGGATATTAACACAGTTTTCAACCAAACGAGCACAACCTGTATACAAATGAAGGAGGTGGAACTCTCACTTGGAGTGTTTGGAGAAATTAAGGAATAAGTTGCACTAAGTTGAGAAATTCCAGCTTCAATATAATAAGTATCAAAATTGTATTTCAAACAACTAAATCTTCGTTTCTTGTAATGTATTCAACTTTTGCAATAGTATATTTTTCAAATAAAATGAGTTTATGTCGTTTTAATGTACTATTGCCATGATGATAACGTGTATCCTACATATGAAGAAAGGAGAACAACGCATTTTCTTATGAGGGTGTGGGGAACCTTTTTTGTGTAGTCTACGGAGGGCAATATCCACAAGCGTGATGTCTTGGGAACAGGCCTGACAAGGACGTCAAGGGTTAAAGTGGGAGAGATTGTCATACTCCGGATTGGAGACTAATATATAAGAATTAAACCGCTATCCTTGTCAATAAGAGAACTTTCTTTTCAAGGTTCAATGGTTAAAGTGTACCCTTGCAAATTATAGTTGGTTTGGTATTGATTTAAGTTGTCAGGTATGGATATGAATACTAGTCATATCCATATCTACGTTTCATATATCCTTATATCGTTTGATATCTGATGTTTGGTATATTGGATATCAATATCTATTGATATCAGAATCTTATTTTAATATCTTCCACATAATAAGTATATTAAGATTTTCAATCATACCCATACCTGATACCCATTTATATAAATACTGATATCCAATATCTCATGTCTTTGATATCAATACCAAACGAGCCCTTAATAATCATTAAGAAAACTTATCATATATTAAAGATTGTTTGATCGAAATGACATAATATTTGGGACGAGGAGGAAAAAGAAAACAATGATCAATTACTCTTGAGCTACTTGCAAAATTAATCAACTTAAAAGTTCATGCTCAATCAACTCGTTTGAAAAATAATCTAATTGTATTTTTAAATCTTGTACACAAATATTCAAGGTGCAAGTGGTGATACCACAATCATAGTTCTCTATAAATATACCAATAAGAATTACTCAATTTATTCGTTTTTAATTGTTCTAAACTTTGTTTATAAATATTTATCATTTTATATTGTATACCAAATTTATCCTTATATTTTTTTAATTTAGACTATTTTCCCTATATAGACTAATTAAAGTTTATGTTTTCTTATACTCCAATTTCTATGTATGTAAACTCCGGGTATTTTTGTACAAAACTATCTTGCCCAACTTTGATTAAATAAAATTATAAATGATGAATTAATTTGTAATCATATAAAGTCATAACATGTACAATAGGTAAAATAAACAACCAAAATATACCATATAAAATAAATAAATTATATTTTGATGAGATTGAATTTTATTAATTAGAATAGTTGAAATTCATTTTTAAGGCCAAGTTATTAAAATTAAACAAAGAAAAATTAATACTATGTGGTTAAGCTATTGTGGTAAAAATAGAAGTTGGATAATAAATTAAATAATTAATATTAAAATTATGTGGTTACAACATCATAGTAAAGTTTTAATTATTTATAATTTTTGTATATCTGAAATAAATATCTTATTTTTTAGATGATAATTTTTCAATAAAAAAACGGGACACACTATTTGAGTTTTTTTAAAGTCTTGATGATTTGACATCATCCAGATACGGACATATAAACAAAATGAATGAGAATCCTACACGTAGCTGAAATACTTTTACTTTAGTATATATAGAATTTTTTTTCTTAATCTGTGTGATAATGTTTAAAAGGATAAGTAAATATAAATGGAAGAAGTAGTGTAATTGTAGAAAACTAATGTAGAGTATGGCACGGATGAATCACAAAAACAATCACGGGTCGATATCCTCTAAGATATGTATTAGGAACAAAAAAAAAACTATAATAGAAGTCATTACTTTAAACTTAATCACCCCATTTAGTTTTATGTTTAATTATTTTGTAAGTAAAATGCTAGAATTTCCAAGTCATAACGTTTCAAATAAAGGCGCAAGATTTAAGTATCATGTTGCAGACAATTACATTTTATTTTACTTGGTGTTGCAAGGAAACAATTATGATAAACAAAGAGGGCAATGGGGGTATCGTGACTCGTCAAACAATATTCATTGTACAAAATCCTAAACACTAGACCGTAGAAATCCTAAACTAAGGTCGTTTTCCACAAAGTCCATAACTAAGTTAAAATTCGGGATTTACTTTTTAATTTTAATGCATATGTGAAATTGTCTTTCAGCGCATAGGCCCTTCACGTTACGTGTGGAGCCTCTCTTTACGTAACGTGGGAAACGACTCCCTACGTTACGTGTGGAGCCTCTCCTCACGTAACGTGAGGGGCCTCCCAGGCTTTAAAAGCCAAGTTTCTTCTTCTTCCCCAACTTCTACCCTAAACTGCCGCTTGCATCAAAAAAAATCTCCCTTCCCACGTTACGCATCTAGCTAGTCTTCTCGTTACGCATCAACAAGATCTGCACGTTACGTAGATCCATATCCTTCAAAGGTTAGTAATATCTCATATCTTGTTAATTTATAATTTATTTTTTAAGTTTTTTTTATGGTTATTGTAGATCCATATTGTTTTAGTGTTTTTGTTCTTGTATTTGTTGTTTTTGTGTAATTTTAAAGTAGTTATTTGCATATTATGGTTAATTTTGAAGTAGTTATTTTGTATGAAATTGTAGAAATTTGTTAGATTTGTATGGAAGGGTGTTTAGGGTTTGTTTAAGAAGTGGTAGTTTTGTTGGATTTGTTTAAGAAGTGTTAGTTTTGTTGAATTGTGGTAAAATTTTGATGAAAAAATGCGTCGCCGGAATCTGTATATGTCGCCGGAATGTCGCCGGAATTTCGCCGGAATGTCGCCGGAAATCGTCCCGGAAAGGGAAAATGTAATTTCACACGTAACGTGTGCATACTGCCCACACGTTACGGGTGGACTGGCTTCACACATTACGTGTGGATACTGTCCCCACGTAACGTGTGAACATACATTTTTTTGAGATACCCGAATTCAATTGTATAGTTTTAATTTTGTATTTTAGGTATACTCGGAATTGTATATTTTGAGATAAAATGATTTATTGTTGTAGATGGAGCTCAGTGAGAGAACGAAGCATAGATCCAGACGAAACCTCGTTCGGGACGTTTCGTTTCAGACTGAGGAGGAGGTAAACCGTAGGGTTACGGGCGGTAGTCAGGATACTGGAGGATACGGGCAAGCGGGCAATGTTGACCCCCATGTGTTGCCGTTTGTGCCATCGTCACCGTTTCTTGTGGTGGGTGGTCGTGCGGACTCGGACCCGCAGTTGTACCTAGAGTACAACGTGAGCCCGCTACACGGTTATTCTGATACGATAGATCAGAATAACTATTATAGCCCTCAATTTAGTCCGCCGCCCCAACAGAGCCATTACCGTCATCAGAGTTCGACGTCCCATCAGAGCCCTCACCTCCATCAGAGTCCGCTGTCCTATCACAACCCTCACCTCCATCAGAGCCCTCACATCCATCATCACAGCCCCGCATATTATCAAGGCGGCGTAGATGATCAGATGGGGTACAACCCATGGGAGAACTCGGGGCTCAACCCGAACGCACCTGATCCTATGGTAAGTAGCCTTAATATATGAAATAATGAGCGTATGATAAAAATGTAATTACTTATCATTTGTAAAAAAAAATGTAGGACGAGGATAGTCAGGCTTGGGCTCCAAGAGGTCAACCTGATTATGCGGACGACGAGCCACAAGAAGCCACCTCTTCGCATGCAAGACCTCCCCGAACAAAGAAAAAGGGGAGATATGACCCTGAATTGCAGGTTAGAGTATATGGAGGTCCGGATATTCCCGAACTTCTGAAGGGTTTTTCCAATCACGTGGCATACAACCTTTATCAGCGCATTGTAAGTTACATGCGTAACCTTATTCTTGTAATTTCACATTTTAATATAAATATGTCAAATCGATTGCTTACACTGGTTTAAAAATGCAAATATTTATAGCCTGTGCCACCGTTGAGGTTTTAGCAACGAGGCAAATAGACACGCGTATGGCGTTTGTAGTTGCAAACGCCATGGGGTCAACTGGCATCTGGATTAGGCATGTGTCATATTCCGGATGTGATACACGAGCATGTGCACGAGACGCTGATTGGTGCGTTCGTTGAGCGCTGGAAACCTGAGACCAGCTCGTTCCATATGCCATGGGGAGAGATGACCATAACTCTCCATGGCATATTGTTGATCCTTGGGCTAAGCATCAACGAAAAAGAGTTGGCACCTCCACGGGGTTGGCAAGAGCAGTTGGGTGTGACTGATTTAAAGAACGCTATGGTGGAGGAGGCACAAGGATTATTTGAGTTGTCTGCTAAGGAGGTGACATCTGGTACCGTAACTGCTGCTTCGTTCAAGAAGCATTGCTTAGAGCTGAATGACGAGCAGTGTGCGTCTGGGTACTTGCTGTACTTGTTGGGCTCTTGTCTCTTCCCGGACAAGTCCCAACACAATATGCCACTGTACTATACGGGATTTGTCGATGATCACTCGTGCACCATGTATTATGCATGGGGTGCTGGCGTTCTTGACCATGTGTATCGCAGCTTGGACGAGTGCACAAGAAAAGATGCGAGATTGATGTCCACGTGCTACACTCTGATTCAAGTATTTTTTTTAATTATAAAAACTATTGTTTATACCAAATTTTATTGTTGTAAATGTAATTATTCAATAACATGGATTGCTTACGAAAATTGTCTTTCATGCGTGGATATACCAATATTTCACCATGTTCAGACCTGCAGAGAGTAGAGACTGGAACTCTGATCGTGCGGTCCCATACGCTCATAGATGGGACCTTTCAGTGAAACCCAACCCAATGAGAAACTACAGATTGGAGCTCGATATGATGAATGTGGACATGGTAAGTGCATATATTTATGTTTAGGTTGATTGGATGTCGTTCAGTATGATTGAAAGGTATGTTTAGGTTGACTTTGAATTTTAATTATTTTGCATCCTATTATGTTTAGGTTGATTGGATGTCGTATGGTACGGTTGACTTTAACTATGTCAGCTTCGCTCCATCGCGCTTCCATGGAGTTATCTCGTGTCTCTGGATAATCGAGCCGTACATGCCAGACCGTGTGGCGAGACAACTCGGCCGTGTACAGCAGATTCCAAGAGCGCCTATAGTGCCTAATAGGGCTTGGAGAGGAGCAAAGATCAGCAGCTACATGGTGGAGTACGATAGAGCTCGATTTGCATGGGATGCGCAGAATGTACATTCCACGACCCTAGATGCGATGGGCCCTCCTATCCAGCAAGGCCATGAATGTAGCGCTGATTACATGGGCTGGTACCTCCCACGTACACACCCATTCGTCAGTCCCCCGACCATGGAAGACGCGACACATGTATGAAATTGACTAATTTGTTTAATGTCCGGTTAACTCTATCTATATTTATTATACATATCAACGTTTTTGTGTTGTGTGCAGGCCTTCGAAAATTGCTACAATGATCTTGAGCTACATCGCAACCATGAATGTGAAGATGTAGTAGAGGCGCTACGCCGGTCATTGGAGCGAATGTATCCCTTCCTTCCCAATCACTGAGGAGACTATTTTATGATTAAACTTGTTTCGTTTTATGGATTTCATTGAACTTTGGATTATGGCAACACTGAATGTTATGACTTCTATTTGATTGTTTGTTATGATATTCTTGAGAGTGTATTCCCAAGTTTAAGATGTCTTCATTTTGTATTATGTATGAGACCGTATTTTAAATCACGAAGCTAACGAACTAGATGATGTAATTATGTGTAAACCGCCATCACGATAAACAGTAGATCATACAGATAGGTTCAATTTTTCTTATTTTCCACAAGTTGCAATTTTATAGAAGGCACAGAAACCGCCAGAAACCACATTCTGGTAAAGCGCACGGTTTGTGCCAAACCGTGCCAGAATCCGTGCCATTTTACAGAAGGATCAAAACCAGCCAGAAATAAGTAGAATTCCACACGTTATGTGCGGAACTGCACCACACGTAATGTGTGGTCTGTCTCCACATGTTACGTGTGGTGTGAATGTTATGACTTCTATTTGATTCTTTACAGAAGGTTTTCCGCGACCGCGGAAGAATTGCCGCGAATGCAGAAATGTTTCTAGCGGAATTTGTGCCTTCTGTAAAAACATGTGTCTTGGTATTTCACCAATAGCTCATAAATACAATGAACATGTGTCCTGGTATTACATCAAAGTCATTGCATAAAATAGTTTCATAAAATAGTTTCAACTTTCTTCTTTCCTCTTTGCTTCTTTGGTTTGTCTGATTGGTACACCGTCAATCGATCAAGGAATGGATCTACCAAATCACCCACATCCGGATCATGAAATCTCAACCACGGCCCGTAAAGGTACGACAAGGGCGATGTTTCGGCAAGGCCAATCTACATCAAAGTCATTGCATCAAACATATGTTTTAACATAAGATAGTTTCAACTTATTTGATTGTATTAACGTACCGCAATAAAATGTTGCTCTTTCTGGACATGGCAAATGCATATCGTCTTCAGCTTCTCTCTAACCGCTTGGTTTGGTTTCACCCTCATAGGCATGTATGTCATGCCAACACCAGCACCGACGGAGACGAACACACAGTTGAATGCAGTTGCCACCAAACATCCCATATCCGGGAGGTCCAACCACGTCTCCCATGGGGCATGCATGTTGGGCGAAGGAAACCATACAAGCTTCGCCTCCATTGCCTCAAGTGTCATTATAGACATCCAAATTGGCGCAAATAGCTCATACTCTTGTTTCAACATAGCGATCATGGTACGTCGAACAAAAGCCCACTTCTCTTGCCCTAAACCCAGACCATGCGCAATTGCTCTGTATCTGCAGTTTCCATCACCAATTATTTCCCACCATCCTCCCACGTGTGGTCTCATACACTTGGGAAACTGAGTAATATATCGCCTAGGGTTCTTGTGTGACCCGAAGGCATAGGCTCCCGTGGTTGGCATGGCATGGTTGAAGCTTCCTTAGGTGGTCTTCCTTTTTGCTTCTTCGGAGGTGTTCCCTCCATTTGTTGGTCAGTGTACTCCCATGTTGACGGTTGTCTTTTGGTGGGAATGTTTAGAGCTCATTGAGGCCGACCCTTATGCCTAACTTTAGCTGGCTCTTATAGAGTAGTCCGCTCTAGATGTGCTATACTTGTTAGTGCAGAGACAACTTTTTGTTGATCATGCACTGGCAATGTGGGGAAGACGCTTGCAGCAAATTCTTTAAGCAACGACCTATTCACTCTACGTTGTGTGGCTTCTTCTTCTTCTTCTTCTGTCCTCACTTCTGACAAGGTCAATTGCCTCCAGAACGGATGCAATGAGCTAGGTTCAATTGGTTTCTGGTTCATCATATTCCGCGCCATGTCATGCACGCAAGGCAAGCCATCTCTGACCCTCATCTGGCATCTGCATATAGTGTTCCACAATGGAGCTTCGCCTTTCTTGTATTCCTCAATCAACCGAGCTAGTGCAATCGCAGAGACCTTATAGTGCAGCTTGCAGAAAAGATGTGCGTTTGTTATCAGCGTAAATCGCTTTTCTATGCTCTCATTCAAGGCCCCCCTTATCTCACTAATATGAGTGTGCAACCGTGCATCATATTGATCGAATACATTGCAAAGGTTGCCATCATTTCTAGTAAAGAAGCTTTTAAGACTGGAATGAGCCCCTTCAGCCATGTATTACAATCAAGAATCCGAAGTCAGTATGTTGTTGTAAGTTCAAAATTAACATTTAAGATAGTTAAAAACATAATGCACAAACCTGTTAGTTGTGGTAGTGTCAAGAGTGAACACTGTATCTGTCTATACTAAGACAATTCTTTCCTTGTACGGGTCAAGCCAGTTTTTTTGTACATAATGGAGACATTTTGGATATTTCCTCCAATCGAGCTTAATCTTCTTCAGTGTTGCTTCATACCCTTCTATGGTTGTTTCCTTGAATAGTTTCATATAATCATTGAAAAATGTTGTGTCCCTGAACTTTTCCATGGCCTTCTTCTCGAAGTCTTCAATATTCTTCCTCACATGGCGCCTACACAGGAGGAATTTTGCTTCTGGAAACTGCTTCTCTAAGGCGTTCATCAACGCCTTCTCCCGATTTATGACCAAGCATGTGGGTGCTCGTTGGACCTTGACAAACATTTTTGAAAGTTATTCTATGGCCCACCTGTAACTCTCTTCGTTCTCATGCTCTAGAAACGCCCCGGCAATATTGTAGTTTTTCCAAACAGATGTGATGCCGACAATTTCAAGGAAGGGCAAATCGTATCTGCATACATAATGATATGTTATGGATTGCTAATGATTATATGAACAAGTGAAGAATATAATAGATATGTGTGTTACTAACCTGTTAGTTGCGTATGTAGAGTCTAGCAACACAATGTACAGGAATGCCTTCAGCAGCGACAACTGGTACGGGCTTGCGAAGAAGATATATGTGATCTTATTGGTCTCCTTATTGAATCTATGCTCCATGAAGTATCCCTTCTCATTACACTCATGGAAGAACTGTTGCACCACTGTTTTTCCTTCCATGCCATTTTTTCGTATGTCATGCATGATTTTGTACACTTGCTTCATCTTGATCAAGTTTCCTGGGGACGACTTGATTGTAGTAAAAATCTTTTGAGGCTTGCAATGATTAACTGTCATCACCCTAATAATCTCCTTCTCTTCAGCGTTTGGTCGCCCAGCTAATGCATGACCATACAAATTCTCTTTGATCACATGATTGTGAGTTCCATGTTGTATACTGATCTTCCATTATCCCTTCGGCCCTTCTTTCAGCCTCAACATGAATGGACACCCACACTTCTTCGACTTTGTGATGTCCCTCACTTGGTCAGCTTGTTTACGGATGTTTTGTCCATGCCTATCGTACGGTAACCAAGTCCCCCCAAGGTCTCTATACGCGGAATGTTTATTCCTCCCCTTTATGATGCAGAACTTGTGACACATAGCAGTCTCCCGCGCCCACATAAATGCTTCTTCTCTGGACTCCCAGATTTGGTCAGTTGTGAAGAACTCTGAATAATCAGCAAAGACGAAAACATCCTCTTTTGGTGGTACACTAAACTGAGGCTATGTGTGTAGGGATGGAAAGAAAAATTGTGGGTTAACAGAAGCTGAATTCTTAGTCTCTCCATGAGATAAAGATGCTTCTGGAGCAGGAAAACTATAGTCAAATGATCCAAGTGAGAAAGATGGTATATCATCTGGTGTTTTACACTCAGATGGTGTGTTCCATTCCGGCAACGGTTGATGAGGTGTTTCCCAACCAGAAAATGATTTTTGTGGGGTCCTCCAGTCATCGAGGGAAATATTGTTTAACCCCTCGTACAAATAATAGTTCCCCTTCATACACATGGAATCATCTCATTAAGGAAGCATTCTTAGATAAGAATTTAAAGACACAGTTTGTGACAAACCGTGCCCTAAACCGTGTTCTTTTACAGAAGGCACAGAAACCGCCAGAATCTGGTTGTAGTTTCACACATAACGTGTGGACACACTGTACACGTTAAGTGTGAAACATGGCCACACGTAACGTGTGAACCACCATCTGGCACATGTTCCACACGTTACGTGGGGACATCTTTCACACTTAACGTGTGGAACTGTTCTTCAATGTAACGTGAATCTCGCTTTCTTCTTCCAGTTTCTATCGATTTAGTAACCCTAATTTTTTATATTAATGGATTCATGATATTTGTAAGAAACCAAACACTACAACAAATAATGGCATCTCCATCCAAATCATCAACAAACGCAAATAGGCTATGCTATTGTAATTTGAAAGTCGTTGTCCGAACTTGGGATTTGCAGTGGAACTATGGAAGGAGGTATTGGGGATGCCCAGAAGTGGGGTGTCATTTCAGGGAATGGATTGATCCAATGTACGAGGACAAGGCACACGCGGTTATTCGACAACAATGGCAGGAAAAACAAGATCTTGTTAAGGAAAATCAAGATTTTGATAACATTCGTAGGTATAACTTCAATCTACTAAATGATATACGTCGTAGGTGATTAATGTCGTATCTTATGTGTAATGTTGTTTATCTACTATCAACCTTTGTAGGGAGCAAGCAAATTTAGCAAAGCAGAGATATCATATGAAGCGAATGTTTACCAAAAACTACCCTAATTTCTTCAAACGCTAAAGCAGTGTCATATCTTTTCTCTAATTTTTTCTAAGTTTATGATCATTTTGTATTCTTTTCTGTATTGTGTGCTAAATATGGTTGTAGTCAATCAGCATAATGAACAATTTGTTTTGTCTTCTAGGTTGATGATAATTTTGTATTGTTCTTATAAAGATTAGAGAAAAGTTGGGCTATACAATGGGGATAACCCTCCCCTAATGCCTATTTAGAAATAATAGTATGGTTCATACACAACATTGAAACACAAATAAATACTACAGATAAACAATAGTATGGTTCATACACAACATTATAATGTTACTTAATCAACAAACCACACGTTACGTGTGGATCGGATCCACACGTAACGTGTGGAACTATTTTTACCTCACGTAACGTGGTGAGCCATGCCACACGTTACGTGAGGACTCTATGCGCTGAAAGGCAATTTTGCCTATGCGTTGAAAAGTAATCGTGTAAAATTCTTACCACTAGTCAGAGAAAATTGGCCTTGTATATGCATACAACATCAATATTGAAGAAACCGAACCAATTTTTTTTAATAAGGTAACAATTAGACCGGAAAATCATAAAAGAGTTGGTTTCTTAGTCTATAACATCCTTTCGGATGAGAACTAAAAGCTCTAGATTGGCTTGAATATCTTCCAAGGAACTCCGTTGGGCCAACTTTGCAATGCAGTCGGCAACAACGTTTGTTTCTCGAAAGACATGACAAATCTGCACTGAAGAAAACAGTTGTAAAACACAAAGGATATCAGAAATTAAATTTTCAATATCCCAAGGACAGTGTCAGATTTTATTTAGGACGTTTACAATGGTAAGATTATCTCATTAAATATGAATGTTGGTAAGGCCTAATTCATAGGCTTTAACCAAGACATTCCTAAAAGCTAGGGTTTCCGTTTTTAAAGGGGTAGATATTCCACATTTCTCCCAAAAAAGTATTATTGGTTCACCTTTATTGTTTCGAAAAATGAAGTCGTAGCTAGATTCTCCGTTAGTCTTAGTGGAACCATCCGTGTTGATTTTAATAACATCATTCGATGGTTTTTTCCATTTTTTTTGTTCGTCTACTATTGTTGTTATTTTTCTTCTTATGATTTTCTTCAGCCAGATAGTCTAGGTTCCAATTTTTCGTTTATTTCCAGTTATGGATTTGATTTTTAATGTAAATAGGTACATCCTTAATCATATCAACACCATTATTTGTTCTAACAAAGGCTATGTTTGGCTATACTTGTTTATTACTTATAAACACATAATTTTAAAAACCTACTTTTATACATTTCGGTAAACGTGTAATAAAATTATTTTATTTTTTGTCCACTATTCACACTTTTGTAATTAACTATACACATACCCAAAAAACCCACTTTTTTACCAAATATTGTTCTTTATACACCCTTATTTATCAACTATTTATAAACAAATAACTATTTATAAACTTCATCACCTAACAAACCCAAAGCTTTGTTGGTTTCTGTAGAACCAAATTCCCCACCAAGAAACCGCCAATTCTAGGAATTGTGATCTGTCAGTTTTGTGTCGGATTTCCTCGATAATTTCATATGTTTTTTTATTTCCAATATTTAAGGATCTAATGATTCCAAATGTATGGTAATTTATTTTTTTCTATGGTTTTCATGGTATGGTTGCACAAGAATAAAAGATGATTAGAATCTTCAGAAAGTGCATTACAGCGGACACATCCTTGAGGGAGTGCTACTCCTTTTTCAGCTAGTCTTTGTTTTGTTGGGAGTCCATTTTTCATGATTTCCCAAAGAAAATTTTTAACCTTAGGATAGGTATCAAGCTTCCAGACCCAAGAAGAGTCATAAGCTGTATATCTTTTATTTTCATTGAGCCTATTCATGGCGGATTTTGTAGAAAATCAACCATTATTACTGGCTTCCAGTATATTCTATCATTTATATTGTTTAATGGTATTGGAATGGATGTGATTTGTTTTGAGATGTCAGTTGGTAACATTTGTTCAATCTTTTCTTTATTCCAGGTCTTATTTGGTAAAATGAATTCTGCCACCAGTGCATCTTTGTTCTGAGTAGGTTGTATATTGGTCATCTCACATAAAGGAATCTTAGATAACCATCTATCAGTCCAAAATTTAATAGTTATGTCATTTCCAACTTGCCATATGAGTCCTGTTTTGAATTCATCTAGGATTTCAATCATTTTAGACCATTGTCAAGAGCAATTTCAGGTAATATTTTCCATAATGTAATATTTGTTGTGTTTTTAGGTATTTTCCGGTTATAATTTTCACCAAAAAAATATTTGGTTCAGCCAATCCGAGTCCTCCTTGTTCATGTCTTTCGATTTGTGCAATCCGAGTCCTCCTTGTTGTGTAGGTCTACAAATCTTTTCCCATCCAATAAGAGGTTTATACGAGGGATCCTTATTCCAGAAAAAGGTTCTATTTAATTTATCTAGTTCGTTATGAGTTTGTGTGGGAAGCATGGAACTTTGCATAAGGTAATTAGGTCTTGAAGCAAGATTAGCTTATATTAATGTTGTTCTGCCTGCTTGAAATAAAGAGTTCGCTTTCCATTTGGCTAGCTGTTTTTGTGTGCTAATTATAAGATCAGCAAAGGTATTTGAGTTCACTCTACCATTAATGATAGGGCATCCTAGATATTTTTCAAGAGAGATCATGTTTGTGATTGTAAGGATACCTTGGATCGCTAATTTTTTTGTATTGGTTACTTTTTTCGTAACTTGAAAGGCAGATTTATGAAAGTTTACTTTTTGTCCAAATATTTTACAGTACTCATCCACATTATCCTTAATCTCCTTATAGTTTTCCTGTTTCTCTTTTGAGAATATCATAATGTCATCTGCAAATGCCAACAAAGGAATTCGAGTTCCATGTCTCGAGATTTGGAACCCAATGGGTTTTCGAGGTCTATCAGTTGCTTGTTGTAGCTTTCGAGCTAGGATTTCTGCTCCTAGTATAAACATGAATGGTGAGAGGGGGTCTCCCTGTCGAAGTCCTCTGGTTGGTTTAAAAATTTCTGTAGGTCCATTGTTGACTAGCACCGAGAAGGAAACAGTCGTAATACATTCTTTAATCCAATTGATAAAATTAGCATGGAAACCAAACTTTTCCATTATTTTAATAATGAAGTTCCATTCAATTTTATCGTAGGCTTTTTCCATATCTAGTTTGAGGGCTATGAATCCTTCAGTTCCTTGTTTTGATTTAAATGAGTGAAAAATTTCATGGGCTATTAAGATGTTGTCTTGGATGGCTCTATTTGCAACAAACACTCCCTGCAAGGGATGGATTAATTTTTCCATAGTGTTTTTTAACCTTGTTGTTAATATTTTTGAAATAATTTTATAAACTGTGGAACATAGACTTATAGGTCTATAGTGGTTTGTAGAATTAGAATTATCACATTTTGGGATTAAAGATATGAATGTATGGTTGATTTGCTTAAGAAGTTTCCCCGAAAGGAAGAAACTCTTCACTGCTTGAATCACAGATGGACCTATAATATCCCAATATTTTTGATTGAATTCTGCTGTCATTCCATCAAGGCCTGGTGATTTATCCGAACCAATGTCAAAAACAACCTTCTTAATCTCTTCATTAGAGACATTTCTTATTAAATCAACATTGTCTTCTGTTTAGATTTCAAGTTGAATTAATTCAAGGTTTTCCCTTAGTAAACCTTCATTCATTTCTTCACTTTAAATCTCTTTATAAAGTCGTTTCTGATTTCATTTCTAATATTCTCTTCTCCAATTATGCTAGTCCCTTTTAGGGTTTTGATTTCCTTTATTATTTTTTTGTTTCTTATTCCACTAGCTAATTTATGAAAATAGCTAGCATTCGTATCATTAAGTTTTATATATTTTACTTTTGCTCTCTGATTCCAAAAAAAAAATTCGAAGCTAAGGAGTTTTTCTTTCTTTTCAATGAGTCTGTTTTGTTTTTGGATTAAAGTGTTTGTAGAGTTGGTGCAGATTTCTATTTGAATGTCAAATAGTTGTTTTTCTATGTTCTAAAGTTGGCTAAACACATTGCCAAAGGTGCTTTTATTCCAAATTTTGGCATGTTTTTTTAGTAGCTTTGTCTTGGATACTAGATTATACATTCTAGATCCATGGTAGTTTGTTCTCCAAGCTTGTTTGACAACATTTCTAAAGTCCTTTCTTGTCATCCAGATCTTCTCAAATTTAAAAGGTTGGTTTTTTAGAGGTATGATAGATGCTAATTCAATGGATATGGGACAATGGTAAGAACTAGTGAAGGCATAATGCTTGGTACAGATATCTAGATACCATTGCAAGATTTGGTGATGAATCAGAACTCGATCCAGTTTTTCATAGATATTATCAATCTCTGTTTTATTTTTTCGCTAGGAAAAGGTATTTCCTTGTATTGGTATATCCAATAATTCACATTCATTTTTGAAGTGTCGTAGTCTAGTAAATTTAGATAATGGTGGAGAAGACCCACCCAATTTTTCAGTAGGATCTTGTATTTCGTTAAGGTCACCCATTACAATACATGGGTAGGTGCAATTTTTGATAAATGAAATAATGGTTTTCCAGAATTCATTTTTACCAGATTCATACGGGGGGCATAAGTGAGAATGAGCAGGGCTTTAATGTTTGTACACAGATTTGTGTACTTAATACTGATAAATCTAGATTCAATTTTGTCAATTTCAAGTATTTCATTTGTGAGTTGGTAAGTTTTCCGCATGATGCATATACCACCTGAAAAGCTGGTAGCTGGGACAAAGTGAAATTGATCAAAACCAGCTTTTTCCATGTTTTTTCACTAGATTCCTTGTTCGTTCTAGTTTCAAATAAAGCTAGTATTTGAACTCGTTCAATCTTGCAGAAGGATTCAACATCCATCCAAATTGTTTTTTTTCAATCCCACTACAATTCCATGTTGTAATCTTCATAAAAAACCAAAAGAGATATTGCCCCATATCCGAAGACAGTTAGGCGTCTTTCTTCTATTTTTTTTGTGTTGGAATTTGTGACAAGAGTACACAGCCGGATGTTTTCTTATTACTTGTTTTATAGTCAGATTTTTCCTTTCTAAGTATCCATATCTGTGTAAGGAAAGCCATAAATTTTGGTGCATAGCAATCCTCAGCTTGGAATCACGATAAGTTGAGAAACTTTCATAGGAAATTTTTGTTTTTATTTTGAATTTTTCAACATGGCTTTTGTTTACCTGTTCATAATTTAAGTGCTCAATACACATCGAGTTACATAACCTAAACAGATTAGGCACCTTCCTATGTAAATAAGCATAGTTCAGATTCCTGGATATGACATAAATTTCGTTGATGGGGAGCTGCATAGAATACAGTTTATGCATCCATTGAATGGTTACTTTTGTATCATACAGAGTATAAAGATTGTGTAAAGCATTCAAAAGGTTCAGAGAAAGATTGTTTGTGGAGTTAAAACTCCATAAAGATTTGTTCATGAGTTGAGGCTTCATTTTTGGTGTTATTTCTCTTTGGCTCCTTAGATCCTTGTTCTTCTTTTTACCTCCATGGTTGATGGCCAAGTAGAGCGATGACATCCATTCGAACAAATCCTGCAAGAGTAACACATAAACCAAACACAAATAAGTCAAATGTTCAATGATCACTTTTTCAAGGTTAGGATTACTTAGTTGGTTCAAATATTTATTCCAATGTTTATCATTAATATTTCTGAAGTGGACATACATACATGAAAAAGAAACCCATGTATTGTCTCGATTTCCAATTTTTCCTGGATTGTTAAGACAGTAATACTTGATATGGTCACAGTAGCTAAGCTGCTGCATATCATGATATTTATGATGAACAGTATACATGGGTAATTGGTAGAAGAGAGCATAAATGATCCAGTTGCTGCCAGATAAAAACATGAGTTAAATATATATCCAGAGTCCAATCCCATATCAAATTGAAACATATCATAGGGATGATAAAGTTAATGTTATGGATATGATGACAAGTATAGAAAAAAGGATAGCACAACATGTACATAATCATCTTCTCATTAAGGATAAGGGTCCAAACTTCCACAAATGAGCCAAAAGACCAATATATAGTCCAATGGCAAAGAAGAAAAGGACCTAAACATTTAGCACATCTAGTAATCAAAGTGGTTATGTCACAGCAGAAGTAATGACACAAAAAGGAGTTCAAGGGGGTTTCCCTTTTAGCATAGTTGTCAACCTTGGTAAGATCAGAACCTAAAATTTGATTACTTGACTTACACATAATCACTTCTTCATTTTCTTCACACCCTTCAGTCCTGAGGTGGCGGTATCTTCCTCGCAGGCCAGCTCATTGCGTTTGTTGGACTCAAAGGTAGTGGTAACTGGCTTGTCTACATTATCTCCTTCACCAGAAGGCTTAGCAGTTGCCTTGGATGGGTTCAGATTGCTCACAGGAGGCAGAGACTCCCCAGGGGCATAGAGATCATTCAAAATCTCTTTACCATCTTTCTGGGTAGCTTCAGGGCACTCTAGAAATTCATCCAAAAGGTCATCAGTGCTCAAGAGCTTTTACAGCTCATCATCCCAAGGATAGGGATCTCCATTTTATCCAGCACAAGGGTTTGACCTGAAGGACCCACAGGCTCACCTTGGTAGTATCATCATTAAGGTGGGGCAGATTAAAAGGGGGTTAAGACTTGCATGCAACTCAGTGTTTAAATTCAGCTTATCAACAAGAGGATCAACTTTAGATATGTTCTCATTAGGAGGAGTAGGAGAGACTTCGGGTGCTGGGGTAGTAAGTACCACAACAGGTTCAAGAATGAGATTAGTGGAAGAATCCATGACATGATCAGCAGAAGGATCAATGACATTTTGATACACCACAATAAAGCCATTGTTTTTAACCAAGGGAGCAGAAGGAGAAGAGGAGGCAACTTTTGCCTTAGTGTTGTTTTTTTTCTTATGGGAAAATGTTTTCCTCTTGCTTGTGAAGTCAGGACTCTTTGTCTCTTTTCTGTGAAGGGATCTAACTTAATATATTCCACAAGTAATTGTGGGATACGAATCCACATATCAACAGTGGATATGGGTTCAGAAAAAGGATCAAAGTTTGAACACCAAGGCTTCAAAAGCATAAGCTTACCAAAGACATGGTATGGTCTCCCATCCCATGCCTTTTTTTTGTCAATAGGGTTCGCAAAATGCAGCTCAAACCATAAGTTAGGCTTTTCTAGAATCTCAAAAGACCCCTCAATAAAACGCCAGTCATTTTTCAGTTTGTTTCTTAATTTGGAAAAATCTACAGGTTTACCGATGATATACCCAAGAAGAGAAGTCTCCTTAAGTTTCAGGATGTTTTCCCTAACCCAGAGAGTTTGGAAAGAAACAATTCCATATCAATGGCAGGTTTGTTCAAAGTGGGGAGACTGTGAGTCTCATTAGAAGGATCAGCAGAGAGCTTTTCCACCGAAGGAGGGTTCACCTCATTGTTTTTCAAGCTAGAGGGTTCAGTAGAAAGATTTTTGCCAATAGTTAAAGAACAAGAGACATCAAGGGAGGTGCAAATCACCTCCTTCATGGTTTTCTTCCCCTTATCCATTAAATTGGATAAAGGAAGATGCAACTGTAACACCCCCAAATCTTAACCCATTTGGAAAGGTATTACCGCCAGTGACCTCGGTTTTCCTCACCAAAGCCAGGGGTGGCTTTGGTGAGGAAAACCGAGGTCACTGGCGGTAATACCTTTCCAAATGGGTTAAGATTTGGGGGTGTTACAGATTTGGTATCAGAGCCTAAGGTTTTAAAACGGGTTTGGGGATTTTACAAACCATTTTTCCATTTTTGAAAATGCTTTAAAAAGGGCTCTGAATTTTCAAAACGAAAAAGAATTTGAAAATAAAACACCGTTCATAGTCATGTCTTCTATATAGTCTGATGTAGTAAGCTTGCTTCTATATCTAGAAAGACTAACTTTTTTCTCATTGCCTAAGGATATGGGTGCATGTCTTTCTCATAAGAAAGATTCGAAAGATGCCATGATAGATCCACGGTCTCCAGGAATGCTCGACTTCCTTATACCCCAGAGGTGCTTTGAGGTTGGAGGCCCGAGCAGCCCACCTGAGAATATAAAGCATGTGCTCCCCGAATATGTAGTCCTGACATCTAGGGATATCGTAGTTCCAGTGGCAACGCCAGTTGAGCCACCAAGGGAGGACGCAATGCAAGTGGATGAATTGTCTAGGTACGCGAGAGGGTACTACAATGACGATTTCCTGATAGGGATGATTCTTGAAGGGAAAGAGGAAGAAGAGGAAGAAGAAGATGAGGAAATGCTTGAGATAGACCCTGTGGACGAGGAAGAGGACCCTATAGAGGATGATCCCGAGGAGGACCCCGAGATGGACCTCAACAGGCAGAACCAGGAACCCGATGAATTGAGGCCCTTGCTAGTGGACAGTCAGGACCAATTTACTTACCCCAGTTCGGAGGTGCCTGTGCAGGAGTACTCGTTATTGACCGATGAAGATTGGGAATCACTTTATACCGAATATGGTATTGGAAGGAGTGGCCCAACAATGATATACGAAGAATCTCATCCTATCCCTGCTCAAAGGAGAAAGAGGTCGAAATCTGAGCTACGGGAGATTCTCCGTCAAAGCAAGATGATCTCTTCTGAGCAGCAGCGTCAGATGGATGAGATAATCACCAGTGCTCAGAGAAGGGCTGGTCTAGGAGGGCCATACATGGATGATCCATACTTTACCATGACTGAGATAGGGCCAGGGACACCAGAATCATGTGTTCCAGGGTCAAGCAGGGTGCGGAGTCCATCGTCATATTCCGATGGAGAGCCCCGCCCGAAGAAGCCCTACAGGGAAAGTCTACCGTATAGGAAACGTTTCGGAGCACCATGATGAGGACCGACGTTGCCTATAGTAGTAGTACTGTGTGTGATATTCTAGTATTTCAATTGTGTGTAATATTCTAGTATTGCGGCATGTACTTTGTATAATACTACAATCTCCGAGCAATTTTGTCCTGACGCTCGGGAGATCGACTAATGTGCAGTTGTAAAATAGTTCAAATTTCATCTATAAAATACCAAGTTGATCTATTCCGAGTGATTTTACTACATTAAGTATATTGAATAATATTAATGTATAAAATACTTGGAACCTGATCGGTAAACAGATGGTGAACACAAGGAACACTATTCGAGCTGGTGTTGGGACAAGCAATGACCCCAGACCAACCGTAGGAAATGTTGCACGTCCAGAAGACGAGTGATAAGCACTACTTTGTAGGGCTTAACTAAGAGTTATTAGAGGGTTTTATTGGTGCCATTCGGGTAGATTTAGACACATTCTTATGCATGGCATTTGGGGGCGAAGTCTGGTGTTTTTGGAGTTGTATGAGCTATTTTGGATATCATAGGAGACACTGAGGAAGGAAGCCACCAAAAGAAGATGCCAAGGAAGTGAAGACGAGAGGTTAGGAGGCGAAGCCAAGGAGTGAAGGTCGAGCATTAACCGCGACCGCGGGCAAGGGTGCCGCGATCGCGGTTCCTCGGGCAAGTCGAGAGTTTTCCGCAGGCGCGGAGGAATGTGGAGAGCGCGGAGCCACAAGAGGCCGCGATCGCGGGTCGTCGACGCTGGAAGTTCTGACTTTTCCCGAGTCTATCTTTTCTAATTTCTTTTTGATAGCATCCATTTCATACATGTTTAGGGCATGCATTTAGGCATAAATTAGGTAGTTTGCATATGCATATTTCTCGTATTTAGTTTGTTTTGTAGTTTTATTGGATTTCGATGTCTACACGAGTTTTTATGACATTTCAGGTATTTTACCGAGTTTAGCGGATTTATGGACTTGTTCGCGGGATTTAAATGGCTGATTGTGTTAAGCTGATAAGTGGGTCATTAAGTTAATTAGACGAACCAGCAAATATTAAAGTAAGAAGCCCAAATTGAACTTAAGCCCACGTGAAGCAGCTGGAATGAAGAAGCTCGGCCCAGCCCAAGTGAAGAAACTCTGCGCATCACATGAAGCTGAAATGGAGTGATGAGATGGAGCATGACGTCGCCATGACGTCAGCGCATGTGGAAGCTTGGAATGGGCCGAGAATGTGCTGGAGATGGGCCAACTTGGAGGAAGCAAGTCAATTCGTTTGTTACGGATTTGATTTGCTTATCTTTGTCATTATTTTATTATTATTCTCTTAATTTTCTTACAGACTTTTTAGAACTAGGTTAAAACACTCTTTAGTTAATTAGTTCCAGGAATCGTTCGTTCATTCTAGAGTTTTGGAGTTTTTGCTACAAACCTATGAAGAACTAAGTCCCCTTGGCTTAGTCAGACGCTGAAACTTTCGTTTGGATTTAGTTGTGAGATTCTTATTCCTAATCTATTGCATGGTTTTTATCTTTCTCTTGCTTAAGTTGCTTATGATTGATATTGATAATCTCTATTTGGACGCAACTAGGGTTTATTGTTATTAATCTATTGCTAGATTTAGATTGTTACTGGTTGAGCATATCTATTTCAGAGTAGCAACTGCATCGTACTAGTATCTGGTTGTGCTAGTCTTATGCAGAAGAGAATTGATTTACATTCTAGGATAAAAGCTGGTTGTTTTATGCTAGAATTGTATCCAACTATATTCTTATCCGTAAAGCTGCTGTTAAACTGAATCTTGATAGTTTCAGGGTTGTTTAATTAGTTAGTGCTAATAGTATTTGGTTGTGCTATTAGTTATATCTGAAAAGGAATTGGAATCACCATTGCATGAGATTTTGAATGAGTATCTATGATCAACTTGTCATACGAATAGTGGATGTTGTTTGACTAAGTGCTTTTCCCATCACTGATTTCATCAACTTTTAGCTTGTTTACCTTTTGCATGTTTAGAACTTACAAAACTCATAAAACCCCCCTTTGGTTACGTTTGATTGACATACGAATTGCATATTTAGATAGAATTCGCCTCCCTGTGGGTTCGACCTTTACTTACCTAAGACTACGGTTTAAGGTTTGTTTGGATATTTTGCATAGCAGTTTTACACGACGAAAACCTGTTATCACTTTTCTTATTTTTCCATTTTATTTCGTTTTTTTTCTTATTGGGCTTAGGAACTTGTTAGGCCCATATTAGTTCTCTTTTCTATTTAACCTAGGAAGAGAGCTCAAAAAAAGGAGAGACAATCATATCAGGTTTTAGTTTTACATCATCGTTGTTTTCTCAAGACTATGGAAGGCTAAGCACTTTTGCTTAGTCTGGCAATGGAAGCTTAAGTTTTGATTATTGGTTGTGAGGTTATGTTCTCTTTCTTAATTCCTATTGATCTATATCTCTTCTCTTAAGCAGAATATCATTGAATAATTATTGATTTGTCTAGACAGGCCATCTAGGTTTATTGATTGTTACTCATATTGCTATGACTAGGAAACTGTTGGGCTAACGTCTTGGTCTGGAGTGGCAAGCATAGGTTTTATTTGCTTTGGTGGATTTTATCTATGTAGAGATTTACGTCCTGGTCTGGAGTGGCAAGCATAGGTTTTATTTGCTTTGGTGGATTTTATCTATGTAGAGATTTGATTACATGTTGAATGCTTCTGGTTGAGGTATTATGTGTATCCTGGTTAATTCTTATGTTCATTGCTGCCTTTGGGTTGAATCACTAGTGGTGCTAGGGTTATTCATTGGTAAGGGTTCTTAGGGATGGTTTCCTTATTAATCTACACAAGATCGGGACAGGAATAATCATAGGAAGGAATTGGAAGTAATCTAGGATCAACCAACCAAAACTTAAGTGGAAATCGCCTGGCTAAGTGTTTTCTCACATTTGATTGCACACTATTTATTCTGTTTTATTTTCTACTTGATTAAAACCTCAAAAAAAAAACTTTTGTTACTACTGTTCGATTGGTATTTGATTTATGACAGGAATACAGACACTTGTGATTCTCTTGGGATTTCGACCCTTGCTTACTTACTATACTAGTTTGGAAGTTGAGGTTTACTTTGATTTGGCATAACGACCTTAGGCCACGTCAACGAGCATGAGTCTGGATCCAACAACCATCCTAGGGGCGAAGGTCAAGATCAGACCAACGCACCGATGATGTTTGATGCTGCGGCAGTAGAGGCAATTCGAGGAATTGTCATGCAAGCAATCACAGATGTTATGCGACCGAATGCGCCGCAGGCGCAAGGTGTGCCAACTTTTCCACCGGTTCCTAGATTCGTGGAGCCAGAGAACCGCGTATTCCAGGAAGGTGCAATCAGGGCTAGGGACAATTATGGTTGTGCTCTAAAGACCATAAATTCCATAAGGCCTGACAGCTACAACGGAAAAGGAGAACCGGTCAGGGTGACCCATTGGTTTTCCCACATGGAGCGGCTGTTCCGCAATGTGGATTGTACTGAAGCTGAGAAGGTACATATAGCTTCTCTTCAGTTGAAGGAGGAGGCTAGTGAATGGTGGGAGAGTACCGGCTTAGCTGATAGCCCTATTTTGAACTGGTCTATGTTCAAGACGAAGATGTCAGATCGTTTCTTCTCTCGGGCTATGAGAGAGGAGAAAAACAAGGAGTTCCTTTACCCTAAGACGGATGGATTGAAGGTAATAGAGCTTGCGACCAAATTCAATCATCTATTGTAGTACGCTGGACCTGAGATATCCAGAGCAAAGACGGACGTGACTCAAGGAGGGTCAACGCAGCAGTCGGGTCAGAGCAAGAATTCAGTCCAGTGTTATAATTGTGGTGCTACGAGGCACAAGAGCATTGAATGTCTGAAGGAGAAGAAGTCATGCTTTGGGTGTGGACGTGATGGACATTTACAGAGATTCTGTAGGCAGGGAAAGCAGAAGGGAATGGAGTCAAAATAGGGGTCAGTTAATCAAAGTAACCGGCCTAGGTTCAAGCCAACAGAGACTCCTAGCCCGTCAATGCAGACAAATGCCCAGAATGAGGGGAAAGCCCCAGTTGCTTCGGGAGGTCAGGGTCAACGCCTGTACGTGATGCGTGAGGCGGATGGACCTAATGCGACAACTGCCCAAGGTACCTTATACCTTCATTCTACTTCAGTGTGCATTATGTTTGATTCGGGTGCTACGCATTCCTTTATTTTGGATAGTTGTGTTAGCAAGTTAGGTTTAGTGTGCAACGAAGCTTGTGAGCCTTTCGTTGTAAATATTCCTAATGGTGAACGTTTAGTGGGAACCAAGCATCTGTCTGAATTTCCGATTACCATCCAGGGTAAGAAATTTGAGGCAGATCTGATTTGTATAGCCATGGCTCCATACGACATTATTCTCGGTATGGATTGGCTGACGCGTCATGGGGCGGTGATCGACTTTAGTTCAAGAACGGTGATGGTGTCATCTGGGGGCCAGTTTGTGTGCAAATTCAAGGGTCGGAATGACGCTGATAACGGCAGGCTTATCAATGTGATGGCTGTGTTTAAGCTACTACGACAAGGATGTGTCGGGTACCTTTGCTACCTGGATCCGCACGCGAAAGATGGACCTGCGGTTCTTGATATTCCTGTGGTTAGAGAATTTTCAGATGTCTTTCCGGAAGAGATTCCTGGATTACCCCCGAATCATGACGTGGAGTTTACTATTGATCTCGAGCCTGGTACTGCGCCAATTTCTAAGGCTCCGTACCGGATGGCTCCTGCGGAGATGCAAGAATTGAAGAGTCAACTTGAAGATCTTCTTGACAAGGGTTATATAAGGCCGAGTGCATCGCCTTGGGGTGCTCCGGTATTATTTGTCAAAAAGAAGGATGGATCGTTTCGACTTTGTATCGACTATCGGGAGTTGAATAAGGTCACGATCAAGAATAAGTACCCGTTGCCAAGGATTGACGATTTGTTAGATTAGTTGCAAGGAGCAAAAGTTTTCTCCAAGATCGACCTGAGATCTGGATATCATCAGCTAAGAATTCATGAGGAAGACATTCCTAGAACTGCATTATGGACCAGATACGGTCATTACGAGTTCATAGTAATGCCTTTTGGACTTACGAATGCTCCAGCAGTCTTCATGGATTTGATGAATCGGTGTTTTCACCAGTACTTGGACAAGTTCGTGGTGGTCTTCATCGACGACATTCTGATCTATTCTCTGAATGAAGAGGTTCACGAGGAATATCTGCAGACTGCTTTATCAGTCCTTAGACAAAATCAGTTGTATGCTAAATTGTCTAAGTGTGACTTTTGGATGAGAGAAGTGGCTTTCTTAGTCCATGTGATCAATAAAAATGGGGTTATGGTTGATCCCCAGAAGATTGAAGCAGTGGCTAATTGGAAACAGCCTCAGAATGTGAAAGAGGTATGCAGTTTTCTTGGACTTGTCGGGTACTACAGACGGTTCGTGGAGGGATTTTCAAAGATCGATCTACCTATGACCAACTTACTCCGCAAGGTTCACAAAAAAAATTGTCTGGAATGACAAGTGAGAGGCCAGTTTTCAAGAATTGAAACGACGTCTAACCTCTGCACCAGTGTTAGCATTTCCAGAAGGAAATGACGATTATGTGGTCTATAGTGATGCTTCGAAATGTGGTTTGGGTTGTGTATTGATGCAGAGAGGCAGAGTTATTGCATACGCATCCAGACAACTCAAGACTTATGAAGAAAACTATCCGACACATGATCTTGAGTTAGCAGCGGTAGTTTTTGCATTGAAGATTTGGAGGCATTATCTCTATGGTGTGAGAAGCCAAGTCTTCACCGATCACAAGAGTCTTAAGTACGTGTTCACTCAGAAGGAGTTAAATATGAGGCAACGCCGCTGGCTAGAGTTACTCAAGGACTACGACATCGAGTTGTTGTATCATCCGGGCAAGGCTAATGTGGTAGCCGATGCACTGAGCCGGAAGATAACACATGAGACTGTAGTCGCTCTACTTACTGCTCAGACCAAGCTAAACCAAGAGTCATGCGAAGTTGAAGTCTTGTATAATCAGCGTAGAGGGTTCCTGAGTATGCTGGAAAATCAGGCTACGCTACTGGATCAAATCAAAGAAAAGCAAGTCGATGACATAATCTTGGTAAAATTAAGCAGTGAAGTGATGGACGGGAAAGCTCCCGGTTTTGTGATTCAGGATGATGGATCACTCTGGTTTCAAGACCGGATTTGTGTGCCTGACGTTGATGGTCTTCACCAGTTGGTAATGAGAGAAGCCCATTCTTCAGCTTATTCTGTACATCCTGGCTCTAGCAAGATGTACAAGGATCTGCGGGAGAAGTTTTGGTGGCCAAACATGAAGTGGGATATGGCAGACTTTGTGGCAAAGTGCTTAACTTGCCAGAAAGTTGCTATCTCTTCCAGTGCCAGAATGGAAATGGGAGGACATCGCCATGGACTTCGTCACTGGGCTACCAAAGACTCGAGGTCAAAAGGATGCTATATGGGTAATTGTGGACAAGCTTACAAAGAGTGTTCATTTCATATCCATCAAGTCCACATGGGAAACCCAGAAGTTAGCAGAAGTTTACCATCAAGAGGTTATCCGTTTACATGGCATCCCCAAGACTATTGTATCGGATCGAGATGGCCGATTTATGTCAAGATTTTAGCAAGAACTTCACAAGGCCATGGGAACTGAATTGAGATTCAGTACTGCATTTCATCCTCAGACGGATGGACAATCTGAAAGGACCATCCAGACCCTGGAGGATATGCTAAGAGCTTGTGTACTCGATCGTCCGACTAGTTGGGAAGACAGCCTGAGACTGATTGAGTTCACATACAATAATAGCTGGCATGCTACTATCAAGATGGCTCCGTTCGAAGCTTTGTATGGTCGCAGATGCAGATCTCCGATTTGTTAGGATGAGAATGCCGACAAGATTCTGCTTGGACCAGATTTGGTCGAAAGGACAGCTTCGGACATTGCTTTGATTAGACAAAGAATGTTGACCGCCCAGAGTCGACAAAAGTCTTACGCGGACCGGAAGCATAGAACTGTCGAGTTCGAAGTTGGTGACAAAGTCTTTGTCAAAGTACCGCCATCAAAGGGTGTTTTCAGGTTTGGTAAGCGTGGAAAGCGTAACCCTCGCTACGTGGGACCATTCGAGATTCTTGATAGAGTGGGATCTCTAGCGTACCGCTTGGCATTGCCGCCATTGGCACACCCAGTGCATGTGTTCCACGTATCCTTGCTAAAGAAATATGTGCCAGATGAGTCTCATGTGCTGAGCTATGAGGACATCGAGATTCAAGCAAACGGTACCTATGAGGAAATGTCGGTGCGCATTCTAGAGCGCCGTGAGAAGCATCTGCGCAACAAGATCATACCGTTGGTACGAATTATGTGGTCAATTCTGGGACAGAAGAAGTTACTTGGGAAACATGGGAAACCGAAGCAGATATGCTCAGACGTTTTCCCGAGTTAATTGCGACCTAAGTTTCGGGGTCGAAACTTCTTTTAAGGGGGAGCTCATGTGATACCCCGTACTTTTGTAAGGGTATTTTGGGATTTGTCCCAAACACCCGTTTCGTACGTCGAATTAATTTCAGAGATAGAAAGACATTCTGTAATGTTCTCAATCTCTGTAATATTTTTTCTCAGTGAAATAAAATACATTCCACGTATTTCGGGACTTAATACTCGTTCGTGTACGATTATTTTTATCCCGGGCTAAGGCCATGTTGTTCCAAGTTAAAACGGACGAAGAATGGCCTTGGCGG
This sequence comes from Rheum nobile, assembly GCA_027886185.1. Lineage (NCBI taxonomy): Eukaryota > Viridiplantae > Streptophyta > Magnoliopsida > Caryophyllales > Polygonaceae > Rheum > Rheum nobile. Next base: position 580,187 of record WOAB01000652.1, on the reverse strand, counting down.
CGACCGCCGTAAGGCAAGCGGCAACCGCCGCCAACTGATGGACGTCGTCGTTATCTTCAATGCAAGTGGCGGCTCGCTCTTGCTCATCATTCCATGTTTCCATTAATTATTAGTTGTTTAATTGAGTAATTAATTTGGAATGAATATTGTGTTTGTCTGGGAACGGTTTTGATAAACTGTTTTGGAAACTAAAATATGGTATTATAATAGGTTGTATATTTGTTAGAACAACGCTATTATGAATATATATTTATGTTGATAGCCTTGAGGGCATTTATGTGGAATTATTATGGACTATTGTTGTGCTTGAACTGTTTAGTTAGCACTAGTAGTTAGGAACGTTACTAGGACCCTGCCAGGTCCAGTCGTTTCTTGATAATCAGGTAGAGAGGTGGCTAGACCCCACCTAATACCATTTAGAAGGTCATGACCCAACCTCTGATACACGAGTATAGAGGTGGTGCACTTAGCTGGAGTCACAACTGTCGGGATTTCATCCCTCCGAGGTGCGTCACTCTAGACGAAACGCATACTCAAGATGTATAGGTTCCGTTGGCGATATATACATTTAAAAGCTTATAACGTGATGCGCGTTTTGAAATTAAATAAGATAAGTGATGTGGTGGGGTAGCAGCGCAATTGGTAACAAGTGGGCGTTAAGCCGCTTGTTTAAGCGTGAGGTCTCGAGTTCGAGTCTCACGAACAACCTACCCAGCCATGGGGAGAGGGGTTGGGGTACATGGGTTGCGGCCTATGGGGATGGAAATAGCTGGACCTAATGGGCTTGGATGATACCTCCTACATAAAAAGTGTATTTTTTTGTAATACCCTACCACATCACTTATCTTATTTAATTTTAAAACGCGCATCACGTTATAAGCTTTTAAATGTATATATCGCCAACGGAACCTATACATCTTGAGTATGCGTTTCATCTAGAGTGACGCACCTCGGAGGGATGAAATCTCGAGATTTGTGACACCAGCTAAGTGCACCACCTCTATACTCGTGTATCAGAGGTTGGGTCATGACCTTCCAAATGGTATTAGGTGGGGTCTAGCCACCTCTCTACCTGATTATCAAGAAACGACTGGACCTGGCAGGGCCCTAGTAACGTTCCTAACTACTAGTGCTAACTAAACAGTTCAAGCACAACAATAGTCCATAATAATTCCACATAAATGCCCTTAAGGCTATCAACATAAATATATATTCATAATAGCGTTGTTCTAACAGATATACAACCTATTATAATATCATATTTTAGTTTCCAAAACAGTTTATCAAAACCGTTCCCAAACAAACACAATATTCATTCCAAATTAATTACTCAATTAAACAACTGATAATTAATGAAAATATGGAATGATGAGCAAGAGCGAACCGCCACTTGCATTGAAGATAACGACGACGTCCATCAGTTGGCGACGGTCGCCGCTTGCCTTACGGCGATCGCCGCCAAGGCCATTCTTCGTCCGTTTTAACTTGGAACAACATGGCCTTAGCCCGGGATAAAAATAATCGTACACGAACGAGTATTAAGTCCCAAAATACGTCGAATGTATTTTATTTCACTGAGAAAAAATATTACAGAGATTGAGAACATTACAGAATGTCTTTCTGTCTCTGACATTAATTCGACGTACGAAACGGGTGTTTGGGACAAATCCCAAAATACCCTTACAAAAGTACGGGGTATCACAGCAACACAAACACACACACAAAAATGAACAACCATAAGAAACACCAGTGAAATGAGTAAGCAAGGGAGTTCAAAGAGTTGATATTCGATTTCAGGCAGTATAGCAACCAATAAATAGAAAAGATCAACACAAAGTAAAGAACAAGAATGAGAGGAGGAGAGGGGAGGTCAAGGAGAGAAAGCACCTAAGATTGTGGAAACACAATCGTTGACTGGTTCTTCTATCAGATCCACCAACAGTGACCAAATCAAGTAAGTCAAAACCACAGAGGCTCCATACTTCCAGACGGCGCTGGAGTAGCCCATTCTCTGGGGCCCCGTCTTGATCCACGGTACAAGACTTAGATCTTTTCACACACCACCGATGCCAGAAAAAGATCTCAGTCACCGTGAAAAGCGGGCATGCCGAAGCAAGGAAACTTCTCGGAAGGCAGGCATAGGACTCATGCTGATTATCTTCCTCCTTCTCAACAGGGATTGGGTGGCCTAATTCATCGGTGAACATGAGCAAGAGGCCAGACAGCACCTTGAAGCAAACCCATCCCGTCACGTCAAGGATGGAGTGGGTGGCCAAGAAATCGGGGTTTTGCAGGTTGGGGATGGTAAGAACATGGTTGATCGAGCAACAAAGGGTGAGATAGAGGCTCAAGTTCGAAAGATTCAAGTGCGACGGCCGCTTTTGATCTAGGGTTTGAGATTTCGAAGTTTGGAGGAGGAGAGGTAGCATGTTCGAGAGCGTTTTTGTAGTCACTTTTTGTTGTAGGGACAATAAACTGAACCAAATTTTGTATATTCTTACAGGGTACCTCAACCAATTTTTACAAAAAAATTGAAGAATGAAACAAATGCCTCCAATTAAAATGAGATAACCAAGTATGACCGAAGAGATGAAACAAAACATACCTTATATGAGAATGGAGGAGAATCTACTATATATCTACATTGCGGCTAAATACATTGGCTAAATATACAATACATATGCCCGTATATTTAGCACGTGCCCTTGCCAAGTAGGCACTTACAAGCATTATGTGCCCGTGCCATTAAATCACCCATCGGGTATCCGATTTTGGCACGGGCACGTTATACGTGTATGTGTCCATTTAATTTTTTCAACTAACTTAAAATATATATATATATATATATGATTTTCAAATTACTGTAGCACAGGCACGGATCCCGTGCCCGTGCTACAATAGTTTTTTTTTAGTTTCTTAGTTTGATTATGTTTTTAGTTAAGAAACTATGTGTAATGCAAAATATACGTGCTTATGCACTGTATATTTAGCCAATATATTTAGCCCCACCACCACCCTATATCTACTAAACCAAAACCCCTCTATGTCACATGACATCCCTCCTATTAAACTCACCCCTCCTTATGTCACATGGCATCCTCATATTCTTTATGCCACATGACATTTTCTTAATTTTTCATTTTTTCTAAAATTCAATATAATAAATATATACCAGATTCTCTCATTTCCTAAATTAATCATGTCAATCACAAGAACGATATGTAAAAATCTTTTTTTCAAAAATTTAATATAGTAATTATATATAAGATTATTTTATTTCTAAAATTAAACATGTCAATCAAAAACATATAGATTATATATATTATCATATTTCCATAATTAAAAAGAGGTTCTGTCTTAATTAGCTTCCACGCAGACCTCATACCTCATAAAATAAGAAACTGGTTGAATAATCGTCGTCGAATGGACCATTCGAGTATATTCTATAGATCAACATTGTTAATTATTGATCATATATAATAGCTAAATGTAATTATCTATGTAGATTTGATTACGTTTTGATAGTTGTTAATTTCTACTCACCAGCCTAGATAGAAATTTGTTCTATTCTATATATTATACTAAAACCCTAATTATATTTCTTATGTGTTAGCCCGTGAGCTGAGCTATGACACGTATGTAAATTTCAAAGTACAATTACAAATTTATCATTCCCTAATTTTTATATTTACACATTCTTTTTCTTATATACTTATTTTTTTACCTAATATAACTTACCTTAATTATCATCTCAAAGATTATTTATATCTATTTGCCTTATTAGCTTCTTCTTATTTGTAAATAAAATTATTTATAATATATACTTTTACCTTATTAGTCACATTACTTATTATGGTTTTAATACTTAAATTTATATAATTGGTAACATACAAATGAACATAATTGATAATATATGATTCATGATGCAAAAATGGTAATATATATTAAAAACATTTAAAAGAAATATGTAATATATGTTAAACATTTTTCCCCTTTTAATTAATTATACATAATTAACATTCTCATTTCAATTTCAAATTTTATTAACTAAGTTTGTGCATGGCACAAGGATATATGCTAGTTGAGACTATATCACTGTATAAATAACACAACACTTTTCCATTGGTTTGAAAAGAAAACTTTTTGATGTGCATACAATATCTTCTTAGGTAATTTTTTCACTTCATTGGTTAAGTTTGCTAATTATTTGAAGCAAATTAAAGATAAAATCCCTTTATCTTAGGACTCAATTCCTTTCTTTTTTCAGTGGAAAGAAGGAACTCTATGAGTAGTAGCCTTATAAAATCAAGAGCCTCAGCCATACCATATTTTTTATAGAAAAACTTTGATTGATGTAGAAAGCTAGCAAATAGAGCATATTCATGGAGTATTCAAAGAACACAAGGAAAAAAATTCATAAAAAAATTAGAAAGAAAAAAACAACAGCATAAGAAGAGAATATCACAATCATGGGCAGATCTAAGGGGGGCTGAGGAGCGGCAGCCCCGCTTCCCCTCGGCAAATCCCTTATAATATTTCAAATTTTTGGTTAAGCTTCCCTTTAAATTTTCAATTTTTATTATTTATACACAAAATAATAAATAAATGACAAGAAAAATACATTAGCCTAGTGGTATTTGTCTTGGAACTTGTGTGAAAAATGCTAAAGGTCATGCGTTCAATTCTTCAATCCCTTTTCTCTACTTTTGTTAAAAAATTGAGTCTTAATTGTATTATTAAAAGTTTTGTGTTAATTAAGTATGTTTATTTTTCTTTTCTTTTTATTTTTCCTTCCATGTTTTATTTTTTTATTAACACAAAAATTAAATATCTTACATTATTTAAATAATTTTTCAAAACGCAAAAAATAGAGTATATATTGCATGAATTAATCAAATTTCAAAAGGTGAATCTCATACTTTTCTATAGTTTCAAAATATTATTATAAATATCGATTTATGAAATGAAAAACATATGAAACTCGCCCCCTTCGACTAATTTCTAGATCCGCCACTGATTGCAATATATAATGTTTCGGTTCCGATATAGATTGATTAAGGAGTAGGGCAATCCTCACCCATCTTCTTTGCTACCTTATTAATCCGAAAATTCTTGTGCAAATACTACAATGAAAGTAGAAAATTGAGGATAATCATATGCTCCAATTTGGACATGACAACTAGTAAAATCCGAACAGATAGCAAGTTAAAGGCAACCAAAACTACAATTTCTAGCTTAACCCCATTAATTGTGGGAAAAGAAATGGTAACCAAAAACAAAAGTTTCAGTTTTAGTTGTGGAGAAAATTTCCTATGTGTGATTGAACAATATGAAATTGAAGAAAAGGGATTCAAGGTGCAAATCGCATATGTCGAAGTAAGCTCAAGTAACCAATAAATCAATACATACACAATGGGAGTTGATCCTCTTGAACTTGGTAATATTGAATAAGAAGGAACAATGACACAATAACTCCATCTAGTGCAGGGATCATGAGGCCAAACACAGCCACGTCCATCCTACATGTATGTAACTATGAGTTTGAGACACTAAAGAGATTAAAATGCACCCAATTTTAACAGCAAAATATGGTGCTTCAAAAAGCCCAAAGCAGAAATCTTGCATTTCTTGATCCATGATGCTCCACCACATTATGATAGAGGCTAGATATGGCATCATATTCTCAGTCACATTTGCAGACATACCATGCTATACCATTCATTCATATACAATTCAAGAATTTGTATAATACTTATAGCTAATCTTATATTCAGCACATGGTGGAGTTTGTTCTTGCAAAAACTCAAATCTACATCTAAGTATATGTGTACATAATTTTAGATGCAACAAGTTCAAGTTTTCCGTCTATCATCACGTTTTCAATGATGCGACAAAAAAACATATAAACTATTGCTAATTCATTATAAAAAAAGTGTTCATTTTGAGCATTTTATAGAGATTAAAAGTAAAAAAACTCGTCAAGTAATACAACACAAAAGATTCCTAATACGCATACTCTGAGCTAAAACATCATTTCAATGCATATAAAATGTTTCTGTTGCTACTCTTCTAAATAGTTAGTCTTGAATGTACATTAGGTTTAAAATTTAAAAGAAACAAAATATAGATAGTTTTTCTCTACAACAAAGAAACTAAGAAACCAAGTTAAGAAAGTTTTAAGCTAAAAAAGGGGATTCCTAATTGCATCGCATCGAAAATTGTGTAAACCGTTGCAAGAACAGTTTTGGAAACCGCACGCCGAGCGGTTTTAAATCGTTCCCTATTTTGTTTATTTCAACGTTTCCAAACCGTTGATATTTTATTTTAAAAAAAAATCAAATTGTATTTGTATTTGGGTCATTAACAAAACTATTCGGAGTGTTTACGCAATTTTTTGATGAAACATATAAAATAAAATACGTTTGAATAAACGTTTCTGTTAAATATAAATTATGTCGTTAAAATAATCCTAGAGGGTTTGTGTGAGGTTTAATGTTAAAATAAATTATCGGTTTAAATATTATATTTATTTGGGGCGCTCATATGGAATACAAGTAAATATAATCATAGAAAGAAGAATTAAAATAGTAATTCAACTAAAGTATATAGAATTTGGATTTAGGGATATATATATAAGATATTTAATTATTCCCCACATTCCCTCCCCCGTAATGTCTATTGTACCCTTACCCATACCCTCCCTCGTACTGCCCTTCGTACCCTTGTCCAGACCCAAGTAAATTCAGGAATTCACTCACGGGGTTCTGAGCGTAGAACTCAAAGCCCCCTGTCGGCGGTGCGAACGGTGGACCTTGGTATCCTTGCCCAAAATTTGGATCTCTTGTCGGCGGTGCGTACAATGGAGCTTGTATCCTTGCCCAAATGGTGGAACTTGGAATCCTTGGCCAAAGGTTGGACCCTGGTACCCTCCCCCTATACTTGGACCTGGGGCTGACTCGTACTGTGTCCCGTGCTCCTCATATTCTGCTTAGGGAACTAGGACATAGCCTTCCGGTTGAGCCGCCTCTACTGTTGAAACTTCAACTGGTTGGACATTTTTGCTCATAAGTCTAGATATCTACTGAAGTGCCACTTTTAGGGAATGGTCGTCTTCGTAATCGTCTCAGTGACGCATGCTCTCCCTTACGATCCCATGTATATTGTTCCGTTCTATTACGCACTCGATGAATGCGAAACTGGGACGTTGCTCCGCATCGACTATCACCTATGCGGAATTCTCATCTAGATAAGGGTGAGAATGCTCGTGCAACCACACAATGTAGCAGTCTACCGTTTGCGAGGGATTTCACATAAGGGTAGAAACAAAATTGGGGATTGGTAGTTGGGCAAGTCATCTCAATGGTCATCCGCGCGAGATAAATGTGCTTCGTAACTCTTAAGATTGAGACCTTTGGTTCTCGACGTGGGGCGAATCGGGTCGCTGGGGATCTGTTGCACCTTACCGAACTGACGAGTCACCCGATCAGGCATGTAAGGCTCACTGAAGTTGATCCACTTGAGCGTTCCTATATACATCGATACACGGTATTCACAATGTTCAAGTTGGGCCCATGGAATCCATATAGCCTGTAAACATAAAAGCTTCAGCTTGTGTTGTATAAATATAAATGAAAAACCATTTTAAAATAATCAATGAAATTATCTTCTCGTAAGAGAAATTGTAGTACCTCCTCGGGTCATATTAAGTCCATGGATATCCTCATGGCCCCGATCCTGTTTGCACCTTGTTCTCTGGACGGCCGAGCATCGCTCAAGGCCACAGTTGGAACATTTTTCGGCTGATGGGCACAACCTGATTCAAGTGGCCCGTGAACTTTGGAAAGTAAGTCTAAATCAGTCCTTCACGGAAATAAGTAAACTTTAAGCAAGTAAAGTTGGAAAATTAATTATTGGAGATGACAATAAAAGAAAGAGTTTTGGATCCTTACATGAAAAAGCAACAGACAACAGATATTTGAGCGGCATTTTCATGGCTTGCCATACCGAGTTGTCGGTACAGGTAGGCAAGCACAACTGCACCCCAAGCATATTGCCCTGTGACATTGTGGTCCCATAGGACTTGAAATAATTGGAGCTTGATTTTGTTCCCCTACTTGTTAGGGAACAGAGTGTTGCCAAGCAAAACAGCCAAAAACCCAAAGGCGATAACATTGTCACTTATACCAGCGGTCCACAAATGGTTGTTCTGCTTCATATACTAAAAACCAAATGCCTTTTTCGCCTTTTTAACATCGAGGTAAGACAATGCAAGCCTATCGCTAATATCTAGAACCATTTTGTCATTGCTCAAGGGTCCGTATACGACATGACCCTCGATTGGAAATTTAACAATTTGATAGACATCGTAGAGTGTGATGGTAATTTCACCCCAGGAAAAGTGAAAATTGTTTGTCTTCGGGTGTCATCGCTCCACGAATGCCGATATCAGGACATTGTCAATCTCCTTGTACTTTCAGATCCATAAGTCCAATCAGGCCGCTCTGAGCTGCCAGCCTATACCATTGCAAATTCTGGTATGCGTCGAATAGCTCTTTCTAGTGTTTTAGGGCTTTTGACTGTGTCAGCGCCCTTAAGCATTTTTTCTTCAGCAACGTAAAACTTTAAAATAGTGAGGACATGCATAAAATAAAAATTAAGACGTGCATATTAAAAGATTAAGACGGGTATAAATAAAAAATCAGATTTATCCTCCCACGCATATTTTGCTATGTGAGTTTCGTAATCCCATAGCAGGCCAAAATCCTAAGGCCCACCGTATTGCTCATCACTATATGTATCTTCTCCCGTTACACTGGCAATTGCACCAGAGGCGGTTGCACCAGAGGACGAATGGTTGTATCTAGCGCTGACAGAGTGGTGCAACCTTGAGGATGAAGGTTCGTTGCTTTCCATGCCAGAAAAGCTCTGCCTGGATGGTGTCCTCCTACTTCTAGAGAGATCTATACTACTACTGTCAACGGTCGCCTTGCGTCTCGAGGGAACTGCACTTGTGTTCGCTTGAGGGGTGGTCGTTGACTGATGGGTTGGGGGTGTGGCAATGGGCTTCGGGCATGAGCTCACCTAGTCACAAGATGGATTCATATCTCCTCCTCATGTTCGATCTCGTGAATCCGTTGTGCATCGTTCCGAGTGCGAGCAGATTGTGTAACTCCGCGCTCGAAGACATGCCTGGACCCTCGCCCCTAGGTCAATGCCCCTTGAGAGTGATCTCTACCAACATTTACATTATGATAATTCATAAAAGATAAAAGGAAGAAATAATACATGCATAAAAACACCAAAAGATTCATTAAAAAATGCATACAAAACACTATTAAGATAATGTTATATATAATCTATGTAATAAATACATGCCGATAGTGCAAAAATAAAAGTTAACCAAAAAATTCTAAATTGACCAATAAATATTTATTTATGTCTAGCCTAAGTCCAAAATGTGTAACTATTTTGTTTTCAAAATATTTATCAACATTAGGTTATTATGGTATTATGCTAAATGACGAGTACTAAAATAATAACGGGAATTATTAAATTACTTATAAGTTAACAAATAAATATTTATTTATGTCGAGCCTAACTCTAAAATGTGTAACTATTTTGTTTTCAAAATATTTATCACATTAGTTTATTGCGCTATTATGCTAAATGATGAGTACTAAAACTATAACGGAAATTCATAAACCACTTCTAAGTTAACAAATAAATATTTATTTATGTTGAGCCTAAGTCCAAAATGTGTAACTATTTTGTTTTCAAAAATATTAATCAACATTAGTTTATTATGCAATTATGCTAAATGATGAGTACTAAAACTTAAACGGAAATTACTAAATCACTTCTTAGTTAACAATAAATATTTATTTATGTCAAGCCTACGTACATAATGTGTAACTATTTTATTCTAAAGTTTTATCAACATTAGTTTATTATGCTATTATGCTAAATGATGAGTACTAAAACTATAACGAAAATTAATAAACCACTTCTAAGTTAAAAAATAAATATTTGTTAATGTCGAGCCTAAGTCCAAAATGTGTAACTTTGTTTTTCTAAATATTTATTAAAAAATTAAGTATTCTATAAAACATCCCATCATGATGAGCGTTCTCCCTTTCTTGTGTGATTTTTCAAAGGCATCTTGTTTTCGCTAGTCCTTTGGATGCCTTCTTATTACTACGTAATTAGGAGATGAAAATAGAAGTTGGGAGAGAGTTGAAGTGTGAGTTTGAGAGTGAGTTCAATGGGTATATATAGGTGAAATTTTTCGGGGTTGCATGGACATGTTGGCGATCAAGGCATCAAAGGAGCGGAATCCAAAACCGGTGGAAGGAGCGCCACACGATGCGACACGTGGATGGTTTAGGATGCACCGGTTTTGGAAACCGCTCGCCAGCGATTTTGAAAATCGTTGCTTTAGCGGTTTTGGAAATCGTTCAATTCGAGCGGTGTCCAAAACCGGTGCATCCTGACCGTCCATGTGTCCCATCGTGTCGTGCTCTTTACACCGGTTTTGTATTCCACTCCCTTGGATCGCCAGCTTGTCTCGTCGACTTGGTTTTGTTGTGGGTGGTTTGGTTTTGTCATAGTCGGTTTGTTTTCATCCTAAGTGTTTTTTACTATATTTAAAAATCTTGAGATTTTTGGTTGGGGAATTTTGGCGGTATTTGAAATGTTTTGGAAATTTTGGCGGTAGTCGGAATGTTGTGGAAAACTTTTGGCTGAAAACTTATTTTGTTGGAAATTTTGGTGGTAGTGGAAATTTGTCCACTTATATTCTTATTTGGTCCGAACATTTACTTTGATATTAACTCGGATTCGAGTGTCTTTTCATGTATTGGAAATATTTACAATTTTTTGTTGTTGTTTTGGGTTTCTCTTAGGAAAAAATAGAGTTTGATTATACAAAATGAATAATAAATGACCAAGTAGCATATATGCGCATTTTTGGATAAACGGAAATTTATACATAAAATATTTATTACATATGATCCTAATTATACAAAATTGACAATGAATGAAGTTACATTATGATCCTCATGCGGTAGGTCGACCATGCTCTACACGATATCTATGGAACTCTGTTATCTATGGATGAAATGTTTGATCCCAATTATCAACACTAGAATGATGGTAGTCCTTCCACTGGCCCACAATGGGAGGGATTGGGTGATGAGATCTGAAGGGCTCGGATCGTTCTTTGATGCCGGATTGTGGTCGAAGGAGTCTCGTTCCGTCTCTTCTCGTAAACGGATAGATGATGGCTTTCAAGAATGGAGGCCAACGACACTCTTGCGCTTGTTTGGAACGAGGGTGGGTGAGTGGGTTCGAAAGAAAGGTTGCGATCGGAGGTTGTGTTTGTGAACTGATTCGAGGTTCAAGCGGGTCTAACCAGTTTATGACGTTGAGGCTAAGGGGAGGAGATGCACTCGACGACAAGGCTTAGCATTCAATTCAACGTGAGGAATAATGACAAGGGGCGAGGGATTATATAACCTCACAAGTTTGGCCATGGGCCTTATTTGACCTAATGGGCCGGCCCTCTTAAGCATAAGAGGAGCGCACGCCCGAAATGGAAAACTAACTATAAATAAAAAGTACTAAAAACAAAATACTAAATATAGTAAATGGTCAAAAGTGGCAACATGCCAAAAGCGGAAAGTACTAAAATAATAGAAATGCTAAAAATGGAAACTATAAGAAACGCCAAGGGGGACGCCAATGTCGCGGTCTCCATGGTCGTGTTGTCGCGCAGTCGTCGGGTTGGTCAGTACGCATCATTGGGGCGTCTTTCTCCAACCATACCTACAATAAATGATTAATTTACAATAAGATTAGCGTGAAAAAAGTAGAAAACGTTAAATTAAGGACGAGTGACGTAGTTACCGATACAAAATGGTCAACCTCCGACTAAGGCCACCGCAAGGACGTATGTAGGAGGGTGGTCGCTGGAAAGATGGGAATATACTTGTGTGCACACCGCTCCATGACAAAAACACCAAAGCTTTTTGGTAGGCTGTAGCAAAAATCAAGCCACACATCGGCATCTCCATCCAATGATGTTGTGCGCAATTATTGCATGTGTATTTTATGTTGTAGATTAGATTGGGCAATTTGGTGACAAGTTTAGGCTCCATTGCAGTGTACACATGTATGTTTCTTTTCAGTTCTATCGCCATCGCCCATCGAATTTGCTTCCAATCACCCTAGCCCAACCCGAGTAACTCATCCTAAGAACGATAGCCACAATTGCCATCTCTCACAATGTTTAAGGCTTTGGTCATGTATATGAACGGGTCCACATTCTGAATCCCAAAATTCACCCTAAAAGCTTCGTCTAGTTTATCCTTCTCGAGCCCAACCATCGACCCGCTGACTGATGGATTATGACGTCCGCGTTTGCCCCGACTACCCTGATGTTTTCATGTACGTCGACTTGGATTTGGTTAGTACGTTTTCTTCTACGTGGGCCCAACCATTGACCCGCTGACTGATGGCTTATGACGTCCGCGTTTGCCCCGACTACCCTGATGTTTTCATGTACGTCGACTTGGATTTGGTTAGTACGTTTTCTTCTATGTGCTCCAGATAGGTCTTATCCTTTTTCATTGAATCATTTCTTGGCCTTCCCTTTACTACGTATGATTGAGCTACTTGGCAGCTCTTGCAGTGAGGACCTTTCAGGCATTACCCCGTCATCGTATGTCTGTATAACCCGGTGAATGTGATCATCGCTCAACATCCCACAAAAGAAATCATCCACCGTGGAGCATAACTTATGTTCTTCTGTCGTGAATGCAGTGTTGTCCTTTAGGAGCCCTTGTGCATCCGTAACACCTTCCCATTTCACATGTTTCCAGAATAGGTGGATTTGACTAGGCCGTATAAGGGTGGTGCTTGCCATCGCTTGGAACGATTCATGTGCGCATGGAAGTCCCTTGACCACTGTCTACAAATGGTCATTGCAAACAGAGATATCAAATTGATATTTCGTGTCCAAGATCCTATCTATCGTGCCCAACATTGTGCCCAAACACAATTTCGACAATGTGTTCCCAAGTCGGCTAAACAGTTCCTCGTAAGGTGCTTGTACCCTTAGCACCGCGGTTAGGATCGTATTACGATCCATTTTCGTCTGTCCTCTCACTACAATAACCTGGTCTACTGTGAGTTGATGGATCTTCCACGATAGTGTGTTGAAACTGAGTATGAGTTTTTTTACGATCCAATCTTTAAGCACATAGTGCGCCCCCTCAACCTTACAAACACATGACGGATATTTATAAAAAAATCATGTCATGCATGATAAAACATTATCCATAATACATCATAAACTTAAACCGCTTTACCTATGTGTGGTCCTTGTTATTAAACGAAGGATGGTATCAGTCCAAGCTTTGACAATATGTTCTCTATAAGGCCCAAGCCACGTAGTCATAAGGTAACACGTAAAACCAATGAAGCCTGATTGTTGCATCTCACTGAGGCGCACGTAGTAGGTATACTCGGATTTCGAGTTGAACAGTAGACAACATATTCCCATGAACGCATTTGCTAGACTGGCATTATGCGTCAAGCTGAGGACATAAGCCTTGCAATTGTGTAGTATATGTACCCAAAACAATAGATGTTGGGCATCAGGGAATACATGGCCTAGAGCTTTGACGTCAGCCAAATCTCGATATGTGACTATCGTCGTTGGCCTCTTGCCGACGAGGGCGAACAAGTGTGCCAACTCTCGCAGTGTCCATTTGTAGTGTTTGACGTTATCGTGTGGCATGAAAGAATAAGCAATGTTGAAGGTATGTCCCGTGCACGTAAAGCTTGCGATCTCAACTAGGGGCAACTTGTACCTATAATCATTATAAACACAAGTATTAAAAACGACTCTAACCACATTACAGTATTAAATCAAATTATTTAATGTTTTTAATTTGGAACTACTAACTTGTTTGTCTTGTATTTCGAATCCATGATGACAATGTAAGGGAACAACTTCAGCAGATGAATGGAATGAAGTGAGGCCAAAACAAGTCTTGAACCACATCGCCATGCCCAAGAATCCTTCGGGGATGGACGTAGTAATCTAAGCTCCGTAAATATGAGAGAGTGTATTGAGTTACCTTAATACCATCCATCTCTTCTGCGTGAAACTGTTGCCGCGTGTTGTAGATTTAATTCCTTGACATAAAGACCATGTTATACGTCTGCCGTAAGAAGGCCATAATCATCTTCGGCTTTGCAGAAGCTTGCGTCAATGCCACAACTTGCTTCTTTTGAACCTCAGTTAGGCGTCCGACAAAGGCATGACCCTCTAAGCTCGTTGCGGGATCATGATCGTGAGTACCGCGGACCACCGACAACATCCACGACCCGTCCTTCTGCATCACCTCATTTAGCACGAATGGATAGATGCTCTTCTTTGTATGCGTCTTTCGTATGAATTCATCCTTGAACGGCCAATAGCTTCTCGACTTCTCGCACGCTAATATGACTTTTCGCTCCCATGGTTTTTGGATAGTCAAGACTATGTTCAGTCTAGTTCCTTGTTCACATGCCCACTCTAACACAGATTTACGATCTGGTCACCTATAATCCGTCTGGAAGTATGCTGGGAAATCTTGCCACTATTTTCCAAAATTTTAAATTAATATAAGATAACGCAAAATATATAATGATCCAACAAATTCAAACATGTTTAATTTTGGACACATTAAATAGTTTTAAGTTCTCTTTAAGGTGTCCTACTATCTTTGTATTTGGGCACATTAAATTGTCAAAGTCACAAAATTAATTTAATAGAACCATTTTTTATCTATATAACATAAAAAGTTAACATTTTGTCACAATAAATTACCCTATTTAAGATATAAAATATAAAAGAATATTTGTATGCAATAACAAAATTAGATTTAAGTTAGCATCTTTCACAATAAATGACCTTATTAAAGATATAAAAGATGTTATAATATCTTTATGCAAATTACAATATTAGATTTTATGAAAATAGAAAATATATACATGTAAAGTTAGATTATAGATGTCTCATTTCAAGAAAACATGAAAGAACATCTCATACTATAACAAAATAGTAGGTTTTATTAAAATAGAAAACATGATAAAATACTTTTTACGATAGTATAAGTTAAAATATTTTGGGGTCTATTCTAATAAATGCCTATATTCAATAGAAAAAAATGTCATTTTCATAATTTTAAAAACTAACAAATTTAATAAGGAATGACATTACATAAAATAATAATTTCATACGTAATTAATACAATTTAACTTACATACTTGTTTAGCAGATTCTCCGACAACTTTACTAGACCACGACATACTAACAAAAGGGGATAACTTAATTTTACTTAATCTAATTTAATTACACTAATCTTCTCTATTTTTAGGATAAAGATCAACTCGATAGTGGATCCAACGACGATCTTCAGAGGGAATTCAATCTCTTTGGTGTGGCCGTGTTTGAAGGCGGAGAAGCCATATCAAAGAATGTCGCCCTGGACGGGGGTGTTCGGGACACACAAGTGGACGTATTGACCGGTGTGCGTAGAACGCAGCCAAATCTGGGGCGTCATACGTCGATGGAGATGTTGAGGGATTTGGCGGCCATGGCGGAAGAGAGAGAGAGAGAGAGAGAGAGAGTTGGAAAGGGGTGTCCAAGCGATGGCGTCTTGGCGTACGACGGGGCGCTGAGACCACGGGGAAGAGGTGGCGGCAGTTAGGGAGGGAGAAAGAGGAGGCTAAGAGGCATAGGATTAACACGGGAGAAGGAGCAACATTTGAGGAGTAACAGCGTACCTCTGCCATTCATGGAAGACAGTTCAAGAGATGGGAGGGGAACGTGGGAGGTGTGGATGACTAATAAAAATAATTATATTAAATCATAAAATATAATTACACATGTTAATTGTTCCAGGTATTGTTTTTCCTTACGTAGTGGGTTTGTTCAATAAAAAGCCACTTGGGAAGAGAGGGTCACACTTTCTCTCTCTTTTTCTTTTCCTTACGTAGTGTGGGTTTGTTCTTCAGTTTCTTGTTCCAGGTATTGTTTTTTTTTTTTTTTTTTGTATAGTTTCTTTTTCTCCTTTTTTTGAACACAAATTCCACCAAGCAGATCTGGATCCAGCTTCTTTCCATGTAGCCCCATCTCCGACTTCCCTTCTACACCATCCCTCCTTCCTCCTGCAACTATATATGCTTCTCTTCAACCTTCCATAATCCATAGCTACCCAGTTTCAACATCAGTACTCTGCTTAAATCGCAGATATCCCCCCGACAATAGACCTAGCCCCTCGTCGACATCCCTCTGTAGTTTTGATTTGATGCCATATCTTTGTTGTAACCACACCACCCATCGCTCTACCGCTTACCTCGCCACCGCTCCACATCGACCCCCTCTTTACACCTACTTCATACCTGTGAATAATCATCGATCGTCCCCAACAGAATCGTGATTTGCCTCGTTGTCGGTCCAAGTACGATCCCCGATCTGGCTTGCATAACACCATCTTGTGCCTTGTGATGCCCTTTCCCCTGCTTCGGTTCATTTCCGGAAGATCCCAGGGCCTGATCTACAATGCTCTTCAAGAGATCTGTTTTCCGCCGCCACCGTAACACGACTAATTACTATGAAGCTTGCCCGTGTTTGGTCTTCAATCAGTGCTCCCTCATCTTTCTGCATGTGCATCCTCCACTGTTGACATGTCGACGGGCCTTCCATCCTCTTTTTTGTCTTTATCTTAGAGTATTTGTTGATGAACAGGTATGGTACTCTATCCTTTCTTCTTTTTATTTTTATCTATTATGTTTGGATTGTAAATTTAGTTGCTTGCCAAATGAACTTTTAATCATTTGCACCCATTTACTTCTTCTGTCTTCTCTTTGTATTGTGTTGCTTTTATTTATGTTCTTTATCTTCAGCTGTATTTTGTTAACTGTTGTTTCATTCTTTTGCTTCAACCCGATAGTTGTTTTGGCTTGTCATATGAACCCCTCATGAACTATCACTATCATAACACATGTATGTATCTGTTTCATCAACAAATACTGTTTATGTCCCTTTGTGTAACTACTAATCTTCTCATGCAACTTAACACTACGACATGTCCAAAACTTATAATTAAATGAAAATAGGATATTGGAATTGTCGTGGGTCCAGACGACCTAATTTCTGGACTGAAATTGGATTTACCAGACATACTAATAATCTTGATTTTCTCTGCCTATCTGAGACAAAATCAAACCTTATGTCACTGATCAGCGCTACTTTGTAGGGTTTAACTAGGAGTTGTTACCAGTGTTTTGGGTACCATTTGGAGATGTTTAGATCGTATTGTAGAGATTGGAGTTGAAAAGTAGAAGTGTAGATATTGTGGTTTGGAGAAGCTTAAATGAAGATTTAGAAGATGAAGAGAAGAAACCACATAGAAGACGAAGGAAGGCTGAAGAAAGAAGCCAAGTGGAGCAACAACAGCCAATCCGCGGTCGCGGAGGCCATGGCCGCGGTCACGGGAATCAACGAAAGGCGAGAAGTGAAGAACGCGACAAAATCCGCGATCGCGGACGAGCAAGGCATTTGATCGCGGAAAAGTCGAGAGCAAAGGATCCAGGAGTGAATTTTCCGCGATCGCGGAACTATGCATCACGCGCGCCGTGAGGGTTTCGTCCGAAGTTTTACTTTTATATTATTTTCCTTTTCTTTTATTTTCTTTATTTCGTTTACATTATTTCCTATTAAGACTTTGTTTGTTATCTTTTTACATTAGGTTTTGGGTTAGGTTATTTAATTAACCTAATTTTCCCAGCCACTTTCATTCATTTAGATTCAGTTTTACATATTGTTTTTTTTTCTTTGAGTAATGAAGAACTAAGCACCCTTTGCTTAGTCTGACAATTGAAGTCTTGGTTTGAATTTGATTGTGAGATTATTCATTTACTCTATCTTTGAATGTTATTGATTCTCTTATGCTTCATCCCATTGAGTTATATTGATTTCTCTACATTAGCTATCTAGTTTTATTGATATTATTCATATTGCAGGCTTAGGGTTTTGAATTCTATTGGTTGATCTAGTTCATCAATTGTTGTGATTAGTATTATTAATATTGGTTTCCCTAGCCTGACAAACTAGTTGAGATTGGTATTATCTATAGTGCTAGTTACCTTAATCTGGTCAACTTGTTGAGATTAATATTGTTCATACCTAATTCAGAGTAGCAAACACGATTTACAGGAACGGGTTGTGAATGTTTATTATGAAGAGAATTAATTGCATGTCGAGTACTGACGGGTTATTAAGTATTGCATGAGACTATTTGTTCCTGAACTTACTGCTGCTGTTAGATTTATCTTGATGGTTTCATGATTGTTTAATAGTTAGGGTTATCAGGACTGGTAGGACTGGTAATTATTTCAGAACAGGGATTAGGACATTCATGAGGATTGAGGACTAAGAATAATCAATGATCAATCAACCAAACTAGAGGTGGATATTTGTTTGGCTAAGTGTTTTTTTTTTCAATTTGATTACAAACATTTGCTTTTGTTTCCTTTGTTTACTTGTTTACAAACAATCAACCAAAATCCCCCCTTTGTTACTATTGCATGCAAATTGACATAAAGAAAGACAACTCCTCCCTGTGGGATTCGACCCTTGCTTGCCTATTCTACTGAGTTAGGTTTGTTTAGGATTATTTTGATAAGGCGATACGACTTTAGCCTCCGTCAAATTGGCGCCGTTGTCGGGGATCCCTATCAAATTTGATGAGGCTAAAGTCGTGATGCCTATCAAAGAATCCCTAAAAACCTAACTAAGTATAGCAGGTAAGTAAGGGTCGAATCCCAGGGGAATCAAAGGATCTATCTCTAAGTATGCAAGCAAGTTATCAACTAAGAACTAAGGGGGTTTTGATGGTTGAGTTCTAAACTAATGAATGAAAGCAATCAATGATTAAAATGATTGTAAATATGATGGTGAGGGTATTCCACCTAACAAATATTCACACTTCAATAGGATAGGTTGATCCTTGGTCTCTCTTATTCAATCAATCAAATGGTTGTCCTAATCCCTATTCTGAATTAGTTATTAGTCCTACCAGTCCTGATAACCCTAACTATTGAAGGCACAAGAAACTATCAAGATTTAGAACAATAGTTGCAGGAGGCATAGGAATAGATAGGTGCATGCAATACTTAACAACCCATCAGTATTTAACATGCAATTGACTCTCTTCACAATAAACATTCATAACCCGTTCCTGTAAATTGTGTTTGCCACTCTAGATGAGGAATTTCAACCCGAAATATCCAAACCCTAGTGATAGAAAATTACCAATAACAACTAGTTGCGTCCAACAAGCGAAATCAATAATAATCAATAGGAATAAGCACAAAGAGAATCAAAACAACCCAAAGGAAATAGAATAAGATTTATAACCTCACAACGAAATCAACTGAAGGCTTCAATCGTCAGGCAAAATAATGGAAATTAGTTCCTTCTCATGGTTTGTGAGCAAGAACTAGGAAAAAAAACAATACGTAAAAACTAAGAACTAAAAAATAATCTGAATGGGTTCTAGGGAAACTAGGTATAAACCTTAGCTAAACCTAAACTCACAAGATAGCAAATAGTATCTTTCCATAAAGGAATAAAACGGACTAAAAGAAATAAATGAAAAAGGAAATTAAAATAATAAAATAAATCTTCGGAAACAAAATCAGTGCGTGTGACATCGGATTTCCGCGACCAAGCCTTGGAATTCCGCGATCGCAGTTCTTCGATAAATTTGACGAGACAAACAAAAGCTTCATGGACTTTTCCGCGGTCGCGGAAAAGTACCTGCATACTTAGTTAGGTTTACAGAATTCCGCAATCACGGAAAAACCACTGGAGACGAGGACGGGATCGAAGACGATCCACAACCGCGGACAGATATCTGCGATCGCAGAAAAGGCCCTAAAGCTCCAGCTCCTCTCGCAGACCCCCTCGATGTCGTCCAAGATGTTTACGTTCGCCCCAACTTCCCTCCGCTCAGTTCATTGAAGCCTCCCGCTCCCTTTCCCGAAGCTCTAAAGGACACTAGAAGGTCGGCGAATGACAAGGAATTATTTGAGACCTTCAGCAACTGCGAGGTAAATATTCCTTTGCTAAAACTTGTTCAAAGTATTCCTCGCTATGCCAAATTCTTGAAAGAGATATGCAAGATAAAGAGGAAGAAGACTGTGAAAGAGAAAAATAAGGTCCAGGTCAGTGAGAACATGTCCGCCATGCTGCAAAAGCGTTTACCTAAGAAGGCAAGTGATCCAGGCATGTTCACTATTCCCTGCAAGATTGGGGGCACCTTGTTCGAGAAAGCTGTGTTAGATTTGGGTGCCTTCATTAATGTGTTGCCTCTCTCGCTGTACGAGTCTCTAGAGGTCGGACCATTAGAGAAGACATGGATTGTGATCCAGCTGACGGACAATTCCTATGTTTATCCCAAGGGAGTGGTGCAGGACGTGCTAGTAGAAGTTGACAAGTTGATATTCCATGCGGACTTCTTTGTGATGGATACGGAGCAGGATAAGGATGCAGCCCCAGTGATGCTAGGAAGGTCGTTTATGAACACGGCAGGAACAAAGATTGATGTGAGTAGCGGTTCGCTCACAATGGAATTTGACGGGGTGAGGGTCGGATCCAGCATCGATGATTCAAAGTGACACCCTCCGGATGGGAACCCCGAGTGCTCAATTGATGTGAGCAACCCAAGTTGAGTGGGAGAGTACCAAGTCGAGCCACGAAAATAACTAAGGCGCTGTCTGGGAGGCAACCCGAGGTATGTATTTCTTTTCTTGTCTTTTCATTCCATGTCTTTAGCTATTTTTGTTTTATTTTGTGTTATTTTGTTTTTGCTTTTGTTTTTGCATTAGACTAACCTGTAGGAAGGAGACCCGAGCCAAAATCGAAGACGGTGTTCCACACCAGAAACTATTCCGCGGTCACGGAAATCCCACTGTAAGTCTCTTATCCTAAAAAAATTCAAAAAAAATAATTCAAAAAAAAAAAATTCGAGAAACAAAATAGTTCTACCGAAGGCCAACTGTCCGAGTTTCCCATAGAGAGACGGTGCGCATCATGCTACCAAGGAGGAAACATTTGCCCCACATTTTTATTTGGCAACGATGATGGCCCAACATTCGACAGCTGAGGAGGAGGAACACTAGAGCCCACACCACGATTACATTCGGGCTCCACCATGTGTTCGTTGAAGGCCGTACAACCCCGATTCCTTGATATACAACTACACCTTACAGTGGTTTCCTTTTGGTTGCACGGTGGAGATTATTGGAAGACGACACCGCAACACCTGTGACATGTGCTTTTATTGTTTTACCGCCATCAACAACTTCCGACTCCAAGCCGACTCGGCGACGGTTGTGAGTACTTCATTGCCTTTCCCTTGTGCTTCATTTTTTTTGTCTTTCATTACATTGAGAACAATGCAATGTTTAAGCATGGGGGAGTGTTCTATACTTGCTAGTCGTTGAGGAGAAAGAAAGAAAAAAAAATGAAGAAAATGAAAAAGCCAAAAATTTGAAAAAAGGCAAAAATAGAAATCCTGGGATAAGTCGAAAACCCGAAAGGGCGGCTTAGATAATAAGCAGGTGGCTTGGACCAGTATTAGGCTGGGGTAAAAATTGGTCAAGAGTGATGTGAGTTTATGTGAGCCCATCTATTGAAAAATAAAATGAGTGGCTTGGTGAAAACCCGAAAGGGCGCCTTGGCAAAATGAGTGAAAAGAAGAAGAGTGATTATTAGGAATCATCATTTTACTTGGCGTGGTGACATAAGAAGAGAAGATATAAGGAGGATTCGGGTAGGTCACTCTGGGAGGCATAAGAAGATAGATGGAGATTAGGATTAGATTTTTATTCACTCTATGGTGTTCGGGATAAGCTTGGGGGAAGTACTCTGTTTTCCTTTAGGCTTGGTGTTGTGTTGTATGATGTGTTGAGCTATTGTATTGGTGTCTTGGAGTTTCATGTTAGGTGCAATTCTTGGTGGAGAGAGTTTTGCTATGCTTCCTGAGACCTTAGGGATTTGATTGGAGGAGTAGGTTTATATTAGCTTACTCGAGGACGAGCAAGGTTTAAGCATGGGGAAATTTGATCAGCGCTACTTTGTAGGGTTTAACTAGGAGTTGTTACCGGTGTTTTGGGTACCATTTGGAGATTTTTAGAGCGTATTGTAGAGATTGGAGTTGAGAAGTAGAAGTGTAGATATGGTGGTTTGAAGATGCTTAAATGAAGATTTAGAAGATGAAGAGAAGAAACCACATAGAAGACGAAGGAAGGCTGAAGAAAGAAGCCAAGTGGAGCAACAACAGCCAATCCGCGGTCGCGGAGGCCATGGCCGCGGTCGCGGGAATCAACGAAAGGCGAGAAGTGAAAAACGCGACAAAATCCGCGATCGCGGACGAGCAAGGCATTTGATCGCGGAAAAGTCGAGAGCAAAGGATCCAGGAATGAATTTTCCGCGATCGCGGAAATTCTTCCGCGGTCGCAGAACTATGCATCAGGCGCGCCGCGAGGGTTTCGTCCGAAGTTTTACTTTTATATTATTTTCCTTTTCTTTTATTTTCTTTATTTCGTTTACATTATTTCCTTTTAAGACTTTGTTTGTTATCTTTTTACATTAGGTTTTAGGTTAGGTTATTTGACCTAATTTTCCCAGCCACTTTCATTCATTCAGATTCAGTTTTACGTATTGTTTTTTTTTTTTTTTCTTTAAATAATGAAGAACTAAGCACCCTTTGCTTAGTCTGACAATTGAAGTCTTGGTTTGAATTTGATTGTGAGATTATTCCTTTACTCTATCTTTGAATGTTATTGATTCTCTTATGCTTCATCCCATTGAGTTATATTGATTTCTCCAGATTAGCTACCTAGTTTTATTGATATTATTCATATTGCAGGCTTAGGGTTTTGAATTCTATTGGTTCATCTAGTTCATCAATTGTTGTGATTAGTATTATTAATATTGGTTTCCCTAGCCCGACAAACTAGTTGTGATTGGTATTATCTATAGTGCTAGTTACCTTAATCTGGTCAACTTGTTGAGATTAATATTGTTCATACCTAATTCAGATTAGCAAACACGATTTACAGGAACGAGTTGTGAATGTTTATTGTAAAGAGAATTAATTGCATGTCGAGTACTGACGGGTTGTTAAGTATTGCATGAGCCTATTTATTCCTGAACTTATTGATGCTGTTAGATTTATCTTGATGGTTTCATGATTGTTTAATAGTTAGGGTTATCAGGACTGGTAGGACTGGTAACTATTTCAGAACAGGGATTAGGACATTCATGAGGACTAGGAATAATCAATGATCAATCAACCAAACTAGAGGTGGATATTTGTTTGGCTAAGTGTTTTTTTTTTCCCAATTTGATTACAAACCTTTGCTTTTGTTTACTTGTTTACAAACAATCAACCAAAATCCCTCCTTTGTTACTATTGCATGCAAATTGACATAAAGAAAGACAACTCCTCCCTGTGGAATTCGATCCTTGCTTGCCTATTCTACTGAGTTGGGTTTGTTTAGGATTATTTTGATAAGGCGATACGACTTTAGCCTCCGTCAGCCACCATCATCAGTCTATAATAAAGCAGGTTTCATATCGCTTATTATGTGCCTATCTCTTGGATCTAAAGGAGGCCTTTGGCTTCTTTGCTCAAATTCTATCTTTTTACCGTATACTACAATCTTATATAACAATGACAATATTATTATTCTGGAGTTTGAACGTTTAAATATCTATTTCCTTTTATTCTTCATCTATGCGCCGAGAAGAAAATAAGACACGGTTTTGGGACAATATTCGAATGATGATTACAAATTATAATCTGTCGGTAGTATTAATTGGAGATTTTAATGACTTATTGTGTCCCTCAGATAAACTGGGTGGTTTTGTCCTTTCATACAACCGATTTAATAGACTTTCGACTTTCATTCGTGAATTTGATTTAATTGACACTCCCTACTCTGGTTTCCCATATACGTGGCTTAGATCGTCCACTGCTACTAACACTACGTTCGAACGACTAGATAGGGTACTCTTACATCCGTATCTTCTACAAAACTATAACAATGTTATTGTTCACCACCATCCTTTCACTACTTTTGATCACTGCCTCATTACATTATCTTTAGATAACTCACAGACATACATAAAGGTTCCATTCCGACTAGAAAATACATGGCTTGATCAACCTTCCTTTGCTAAATTAGTTTCCAAAGTTTGGAGTTACAAACATAAAGGCTCCTACATGTTCAAATTCTATATGAAACAAAAGCTGCTCAAATCTTATTCAAAATCGTGGAAACGGAATAACACTGCTAATACGCTTTATCAGCTAAAGATGATGCAAGAGAAATTATCTAACCTTCAAACCCAACTTCTCTACGATCCCACAAATTCTCGAATACAACAGTTGTACGAGACTCACCTACTAAAATATAACAAACTGCTAAAATTTCAAGATGATTACTGGAAACAACGTGCTAAAGTTAAACATGATCTCAACGCTCACATGAATACACGATACTTTCAGACAATTTCAAAAATTAGAACTTATAAACAAAAAATCACTTCCTTCACTTCTCAAAATGGAAATCATCTTTTTGATGATCTCTTAATTAGGAATACAATTACGGATGAACTAGCAGCCCGTTTCAAACCAACACATTTTGTTCCCTTAACAGATGTGAATTTCATAATAATGCCCTCTCTAATCTCTTCACACGATAACTATCAACTTTGCCATTCTAAGAAAACCACGGAAATTAAACATACTGTTTTCAATTTGCCTGCGAACAAAACGCCAGGTCCAGATGGATTTACTGCTGAATTCTATCAAAAATACTGGAACACAGTCGGAAATTCACTTATCTCTGCGATTCAATCCTTCTTTCATTCTAGGCAGCTACTTCGTGACGTTGCTCAATCCTTCATTACTTTAATTCCTAAAATAGAAAACCCTAATACTATTAACCACTACATGCCTATCAGCCTTTGTAACACATCTTACAAAATCATAACTAAAATTATGTCAAATCGATTATCACCACTTCTCCATAAATTAATTAGTCCTCTGCAAGGAGCATTTGTTCCTGGATGACTTTTTCAGGATAACATTATAATTGCTCATGAAATCTTTCACTCCTTCCATAAAAGAAAAAAGGGGAAACATGGATGGATGGCCCTTAAACTAGACATGGAAAAAGCTTATGATAAACTCAATTGGAACTTTATTACTCGTATCCTTCTTAGTTTCGGTTTTTCAAATCTATGGGTTGAACGTGTTATGACTTGTATCACTAGTACTTCATCCTCGGTCCTTGTCAATAATGAACATGGTATGTGTTCCACCCTCACTGTGGATTACGACAAGGTGACCCCATAGGCCATAACCCCTTTTATTTTTATTCTTGCGATGGAATATCTGGCACATACCCTCATTCATGAATCCCGTTCTTCTCACAGAAAGGTCTGTATTCAAATAACAAAACATGGTACATGCATTCCTTTCTTAAATTTTGCTAGTGATACTTTAATCTTTGCAAACACAAGCCAGGATAATATGTTTTTCATCAAGTCCATACTTGATGACTTTTCTCTCAAGTCTGGACTCTCTATTAATTACCATAAAAGTATCTTCCAAACATCCAGTAACATTTCCAGGCAACAATCCCTTTCACTTGCAAGTATTCTTAACTTATAGGTTACTCGATCTATGAAAAAGTAACTAGGAATACCTACTATCAGGGGACGAGTTAAAAATCAGATTTTCTCCGATGCAATTTCAAAACTGAAGAAGCAACTTGAAAAGTGGAAAGCTAACTCATTGTCTCAAGCTGGTCGCATAATTCTTATTCAATCTAATCTTCAGTCTCAAACTAACTACTTAATACAAAGTTTTCTTCTTCTGAAAGGAATCTGTCAAGAGATTGACAAAATTAACAAAAACTTTTTTTGGAATCATTCAACACCAAACTACCATTCCCTTATTAGTTGGGATTCTATTTGTCAACCTAAGTGTTTTGGGGGTCTTGATCTCGAACTTTCCTACAACATAAATGTTGCTATACAAATGAAATTGCTCTGGAAATTAATTTTGGAACCTCATTCCTTTTGGGTTCGGCTTATCTCAAAAAACTATTTACGGAATTCTAACATTTTTTCCTACAAAAAGAAACCTTCAGATTCATGGTAGTTCTCTAGACTTCTACAACTATGACAACATTTACGAAAAGGATTGTTCTGGCAAATTGGTGATGGTATTCATATCAATTTCTGGGAAGACCATTGGATTCCTAACTGTATTCTTACTCAGTTTGCGGGAGACCACGACCGCCGAACCACTGTTTCCCAATATATCACTCCTGATAAAAATTGGGATTTGGGTGCTCTACAGCTTATTCTTCATTCTCACTTAATCCCTAAAATATTGAATATTTATATACCTACAGCTTACATACCTAATAAACTTATTTGGTACCCTTCAATTGATAGTACTTTCTCTGTTAAGAGTGCTCGGTCTTTAACTAGTCATACTTATGCCTCACCAAGTTTTCCAACTTGGTTCTGGAAATTGCAAATTCCTCCAAAAATGAAAATTTTCCTTTGGAAATGCTTCTAAGACTCTTTACCTACAACAGAACGTTTAAATAGGCATTTTTCCAAGGTTTCATCTCATCGCGTCCTCTGCGATTTTCCTATCGAGGACTCCAATTATTTATTTTTTGGTTGCTCGTTCCCTTTACGATCCTTACAGTTACTTCAAAATCTCATTGGTCACACATATAGCTTTGACTTCAACAATGATTTATGTTCTAATATGAAATTATTCCACTCCAAAAACAGAGATATTATTTCGGTCCTTTTTTTCTGGTGGACCATCTGGAAAGACCGTAATTCTATAATCTTCAGAAAAGATCCTATTAATATTTAGAAAACTGTCAACAATCCTTACATTTCTTACAAAGATTGGACCTTGTCTTTATCCCAGCAACAGTCCTCTGCCAATAAAAGGAAGCGCTCCAGACAAATTTCTCAATGGCAAAAACCTCCTCCTAACTGTATAAAATTAAACTTTGATGCATCGGTTAAACCTACTGGTTCTACACACATTGGATACGTATTCCATAACCATAGACAGATTCTCTGCTCCTCACCTATTAAAGCTAAGGCATTGGCCGCTCTTGAGTGCCTTCGTAGGGCTATTTCGCTTCATTTTATGCGTGTAGTTCTTGAAGGAGATAATCTTTCTGTCATTAATTTCATCCGTGGAATTTGGAAAATTCCTTGGGAAATATCTCCTATAATTACATAAATTCAATCCTTGTTACGTGGTTTTGATTATTTTCAGGCTCATCACTGCTATCGAGAATCCAACAAAGCCGCATATTTCCTGGCTACTTCTAACATCTCCTCCACTCTTCTACGTAATGTCATTACGGATTACCTTTAGCCACACTGTGAGTGTACACAGTTGCATCGATCTCGTCTTCGATTTTTAGATTTGAGCTCTACTATTTCCTCAGCTTGTAAAACATTTGTAAAAATCATCCGTTCGGATGATTTAGGTATGCCTTCTTGTTTGTGAGGATACATTTTGTTTGCATGTATAAAAAAAAAGCCAGTTGGCTCTTTTTTAATGAAGAGATGCCTAATGCTTTAATGGTTTAAGAATACTAGCGTAGTTCCTCGTGTCATGCACGGGACTTGGATAAATTTTATATTTTATATTGAAATTTTTAATTATTAAAAATATATTGATTTTACATTTAAAAAATATTAAATAAAGTGAAAAACATATCTAATTAGTGACAATACACATGAAATTAAGATAAGTATGATAATATCAAAAATATTTACTAATAATCAATTAATAAGGATCAATGTGATTTCGTACATACGTAATATGTTGAATCAGGTCTTATACCTATAAATAAATGAATTAAAAGGATATTTGAATAAAATGTGACTAATAAAATAGAAAAACTAAAAGAGAATATTAAAAAATACCTAATATATTCAATCTAAATCATGATCAAATGTGAATAATCTATATGTTGAAAAGGAAATCATGATCATATCTAAAATATTTTATATAATAATAATAATAGAGAAAAATATAATTCAGTGACGTGACATGATGTAGAGTAGACATGTGACAATAAATTATGTAACGCAATGTCAAAACGACAAGTGATCTTAGCTAGGTTTTACTTAAGTATTATATAGTAGATTAGACATCAAAGGTTCAAACCAATTATATAAATGGTTAACCTTGAAAATTGAGAAATATATAGGTATGACAACTTAGTTAAAAGATATGATAATATGTCCCTTAATACTATTTAAATTAATTTTGAAATAATATTGTTCCACAAACAATAAATATCTACTTAAATTTTTTGAGATATTTGAATCCTAGTATATAATATATCATTTAGATGAGATATTTATGATTAGATTGAATTTCAAATCTAGAAAAAATAATCAAAATAACAAAAATAAATTTTGATTTAGATATTGTACTAAAAAAATATTAATTTAAAAAAACACATGAATTTTGATATGGGTTTACATGTGGTAGTTTTAATGACGGATGTCATGTGGTGTAGTTAGGTTGTAGTTTAGTTTATATATAGTATATTTATAAATAAAAAATAGGAATTAAACCTTGAGAGTATGGTAGGGAGAAGAGCCTCATAGATTCAGAACACCAAAAATTATTATCATATCTAAATTTACAAAGAGCCAAAACGAAATGGCACCAAAGAGACAAAAGTACCTGCTCAATATTGAAATGGTGCTGCTGTAATAATAAAAAACCTAATAGTGTAGTGAAAAGACAATATCGAATAAAAAGCTATCTAATAATATACAAAATGATCTTGTTGATTATATATAATATTTTTCAATCTTTTCTTTCCTAATAAGTTATTCAAACATGTTGCATAATGTTTTGTGAATACGACTCTATCGACCATTGAATTCTGGTGCTGAGTGTTCTGGTTCAAAATAAATTCTCATTGTAGGAATATTATCATCACAAATTTAGAGTATGAGAAACTACAACACAGACTCCTTCGTAGATGTTTTCATTTACATTTTAAGTTCTCTTAAATCATTCATTTAAACTCAATTCTCATTGTATGAATAATTTTGTTATGACAATTTTATTTTTTTAGTTCAATTCAATAATTTTTATAAACCTACTATTCGAGCCGGTCTATAGATTATAAGTTGAGAATGGTCTGAACGAAATACGTTATAATTTTGAGAAAAATAGTTCTTTAATCATAAATTTTGAAATTTAGCAGAACAATGTGTTACTTGCTCTATTGTTGAATGTGTGTATCATCCGTTTTGTTGTTGTGTTTGATATGTTGGGAATCATATTTATGTGTCCATTTTGATCAATAAAAAAATGAATCTTTGTAATCACCAAATGAAATGTAAAGTCTATAGTTCGCTAGATTTGGCTTTTTTGCATCATTATATATTGTGTACCTTATAAAAGCTCACCATGTTTCTCAAATTCTGCAAATAAAGATCTAGAACCCGTGAAGTCTACATATGAAGAAAATTCAAATGGAGTTCTGCCGATTATATTTTGTTGAAGAAGACACATGCAATTTAGTCCATTTTTTAATTTGTAATCTTTTGTAATTTAATTTTAATATTTATAATTGATTTGTAATCTTGCTAATTGATTGATTTGCATATTTCTACTTAATTTGTATTTAAATAAGAAAATATTGGTAATAAGTGTAAAATACAATTTTTTAATATATAATTAGATTTATTTTAAAAATGAAAAAAGGAGAAAATGACATGTGTCAAATTGAATGTAGGAACTCCATATAACATTAGTATATTTTTCTTTAATATATATATAGTAGATTTGAGGTTTAAAACAATGTAAAATTTAAATAAATGACATGTGACTAAATTATTGTAGGGTGCCATGTGGCAAAAGGAAGTACGGCATATAGAAGTTTTGTTTAGTAGATTAAGTAGTGTAATTCTCGTGTCAGGCACGGGTTTTATGTCATATATATTGAATAAAAAATATTAATAATTATTAAAATTAATCTATCTATTAAATAAATAGATCTAGATAATATTGATATCAAAATCAGATTTGGATCATAATTTCGTATCTCAATCATCCATATAATTAGGAAATTTTGGATTTGTATATATAATTAGGAAATTTTGGATTTGTAATCTTTGTGATTGATTTGTATTTACATTAGGAAAAAAATTAGTGACATGCTTAGGATAATAATCTTTGATTTATAATTAAAATTATTTTTTAAAAATGAAATAAAATCTAAAAAAGACATGTGGCAGTTTTAATGAGGGAGTGCCATATGGTGTAATTAGGTTCTAATTTAGTGCATATATATAATATATTTTGGATTTGTAATCTTTCTGTTTAACTTGTAATCTTTGTGCTTGATTTGTATTTAAATTAGGAAGAGATTAGTGATAGGTTTAGAATAAAAATCTTTAATTTATAATTAAATTTATTTTGAAAAAGTGAGAAAATGACATGTGGCGATTTTAATGAGGGATTGTCATGTAGTGTATTTAGGTTCTAGTTTAGTATATATATAGTAGATTAGAAAATAACTAGCTTACGGCACGGGGCTTGGATAAATTTAACATTGATATTCTTTTTAATTATTAAAAACATATCGATTTCACATTTAAATTAAATATATTAAAAATATATCTATTTGGTGACAATATAAATGAAATTAAGATATGTATAATAATATAAAAATATATATACTATTAACAATGATCAATGTGATTTCATACATACATAATATGTTGAATCAGGTCCTGTACCTAGAAATAAATGAATTAAAATAAAATTTGAATAAAATATGACTAATTAAATGGAAAAATTAAAAGAGAATATTCAAAAAATACCTAATATATTATAACTTCTATCTAATATGGAAATCATGATAAAATGTGAATAATCTATATGTTGAAAATGAAATCATGATCATATCTAAAATATTTTTTATAATAATAAAAGGAAAAAAATTAGTGATGTGACACGATATGGAGTAGACATGTGACAATAAATAACAAAGCACAATGTCAAAATGACAAGTGGTCTTAGCTAGGTTTTACATTAGTACTATCGATTTTTCAAACCTATACCCTAAGGGCATAGGTTAAGATCCCATATATAGGAAAATTTGATTAAGTGTTATTTTTTTAGAAATTTTCTATTTTTTTGTTAAAGGGTTCATTATTTCCTCTTTAGGGTTTATTACTTTATTTTTCTTAATATGAATTCTTAACCTATGTCTTTAGGGCATAGATTCGAAAAATTGTAGTATTATACAGTAGATTAGACATCCAGGCTTCAAACCAATCATATAAATGGGTAACTTTGTAAATTTAGAAATATAAAGGTGTGATAAATTAGTTAAAATATATGATAATACGTAGTCCCTTAAAACTATTTAAATTAATTTCAAAATAACATTATTCCACAAGACAATAAATATCTACTTAAAATTTTAAGATATTTGAATAGTATTAATTAAAGCAACATTTAAATTATCCTAGTATATATAATAAATCATTTAAGTGAGATATTTATGATTAGATTGATTCTTAAATACAGGGAAAAAAATCCAAATAACAAAAGTTAACTTTGCTTTGGATATTGTGCCGACAAATAAATATTAATGTAATAACCCCTAAAAGTCTCGAACTGTCGTTTTGTAAAAAAACGTGATGGGCAATTTCTGTAATCTCTGTAATAACCTCTTGAACGTAATATTATACGTTTAGTAAAGTTTTGGGATCATAAAGTATTTGGGAGTGCTAAAAATAATAGGATTTAGCATGTCCTCGTACGAGACCCGCGACCAAAGGCCAAAAGGCGCGATCGCGGCAGTTCCGCGATCGCGGCTCTGTTTCCGCGACCGCGGAAACCCTGTTCGCCTTCGTCTTCATTCTTCCCCGCGTCTCGTCGTTTCGTTTGCTGGCGTTTCGCCGATGGGGGAGGCCGATCACTTGGAGTGCCCAGCGTTGAGCTCCTCTTCCCCTATAAAAGGAGGTCGTGGGCAACTCAAATCTTCATCCACAGCTCCAAGCATCAGATCCCCATCTCCCTCTCTCATTTTTGTGTGTCGTCGGAGTTCTAGAGTTCGTCGGAGCATCGCCGGAGTTGTTGGTGGTCGCCGGAAGTGCCTTGGAAAGCCTTGGAAGTTGTGGTGTTCGCGGTGGTGAAGTAGTCATCGACGTCGTCATCGTTGGTAAGCTCGAAATGCCTCCAAAGCCGTCATCGGAAGGGAGAACCGCGACCACGGGTATGATTTGCGCAACCGCGGCTCTACCCAGATTTCCGCGACCGCGGATGTGCTAACCGCGACCACGGCTTGCCCGGCAAGTGCGATCGTGGCTTTGGCAACCACGGCCGCGGCTTAGGCTTTTATTCCCTTTCGTTTCGTATCCTCATTTCGTTCGTATCGAATCTAACTTAGGGTTCCGTCATTTATTTTGTCGTCGTCGTAGGAATCCGTACTCAGATTCTAGTCTCCAGATCTCGGAACCCGACATCTTCGATTCGTCTAGATTAAGGCAAGTGGCGGTTCGCTCTTGCTTATCATTCCATATTTCCTTTAGTTATCAATTACGTGATTGTTAGTTAAATTGGAATGAAGTGTTGTTTTCATTTGGGAACAGATTTAAACAATGTGTTAAAATATGATTCTATAATAGGTTGTATATATTGCTAGAAACAACGCTATTATGCATGTTATTACCGTGATGGTTTTGGTGTGGATTTATGTATGAACTTACATGTGTAGTTAGAACGAGTATTCGTAGGAATGCTATGTACCTTGCGAGGTCTAGTCATTTCTTTATAACTGGTATTAGGAGGATTTTGCCCTAGTACTATCTGGTCATGACTGTACCCTTACTCAGGGTAGGTGCACACAGTTGGTGCCAACAATCGGGATTAATTCCCAAGATATCTCTCGTGTCGAGATGATATATATTAAAAGATTTAACGTGAATATACGTTTTGTAACTAAATAAGATAAGTGCGGTTATGCACATAATTAATGAACCTTCGGGCGAGAAGTACAACTTGGAACCTGCCCGGACTTCGGTTAGAGTAAGTCTTCTTTCCAATCTGGATTCGCATTGCGCGGTGAGGTTGGTCGTGGACCCAAATGATCAAGTTGTTTTTAAAAGCTTGTGTGAAAACTATAAACGTTCCCAAACACTTGTCATACGTTTCCCATAAGACTCAACTTCTTTGGAGTCTTCTCTTCATACGTTTCCCATAAGGCTCAATTCCTTTGGAGTCTTCTCTTGATCGTTCCTCTTCTTATGTTTCTGTAGAAGTGTTGAGGTTCAATGTCGTCATCGGCTATTATTCGAGAAGTGATGGGTGTAACCTAATACGACTACTTAGAACCTTTTTATTTGCACCCTTGCATGGTCTTTCATTAGACTAACCAATCGATTATTTTCCTTTGCATGGTTGGTTGGTGTCATCCGTCTCATACGGTACATCAGGTAAACTTCCCTTTCCGTGAAGGCCAGAATTCGATGATGAGGGCAGATGGTGATTTTAGAGTTTTTCCAAGGTTGCAGATCCTAGGCGTGAGATCGCTCAAATCAAAACCCCTTCATGGCATTTATTAATTCTCAAGACTTCCGCTGTATTAAACAATTCTGTATTAAACAATTCTGTATTTGGTTTGTTAAACAGTTGTAAAACCATGACATTGGTTCGAATATTATTTGAGTAACTTTTATGACATTTAATAAAGTTTGTGTTATTATATAGTTATTATAAAATGATTTAGCCTTGGGTGACCCCAGACGTATAATCTGAGGTCACTGGCGGTAATACTTTCAAACGAGAATTTGGGGGTGTTACAATTAATTTTAAAAAAACACATAAATTTTGATATGAGTTCTAGTTTATTTGAGAAGCATTCATTGTAAATATCATGTTTCTTAATCTTTGATTTTATCAGATATGTTTTATTTACTTTTTTTAATAGAAAGTCGTTATAACCATATCTTTTCACATATCATCAAATAGGTAAAATGAAAAATAAGTTAGTTGGATAAAAAATTATCCGGGTTAATTAAGAACCTATGAAATTGAAAGAAAAATCAATCATAGTCTGATATACTAAATTAGTTTTAGATATTGTGTTCTCAATCTCATATCAAATATCTTTTAATTTTTTTTCTAGAAAAACAGTTATAACCAAAACTCATGATCTTCGGTTTTCTATAACTTTCATTTAGTTTACAATCATATAGCCACAAATATGTAGCAATTAGTTACTTCGATGCTTACCTCAATTTTCTATAACTGTTATCTAATTTTCAATTGACCTTTAGTCATTGTTGTTATGATTTTCCAATATATGATCTTCAATTAGCCTCACTTTTTGAAAATGCACAAGTTTAGAAGTACTTGAACAATTGTGTTCTGACTAATTGCTAGTACTGCAACTTTAAGGGATTTTTTGTAAGTTAAAAGGTCCAAAGCCTTTACCAAAACACGTCGCGACGAATCAGGGATTCCAAGACGGTGACGTGGCAGGTGATGTGCAGATCGACGCTCACTGGTGATGGTGTGACGATGGCGATAAAGAGAGATTGGCCATGGAGGGAAAACATATCGGCGCTCACCGATCGACGATGGCGGCTGAGCTTTGAAAGAGGCGAAAGCAGGGACAACGGTGAGTCTGATGTTCTGAATAGTCCTTTTGAAGAAGACTCACATAGAGATCAGTCCAATTTTGAGTTGATAAGTTTTCTGAAAGTTTTGAATTTGTAATCTTTTATGATTGATTTGTAATCTTTGTGATTGATTTGGATTTAAATTAGAAAAACATAGTGTTAGATTTATGATAAAAAATCTTTGATATATATTTAAATTTTATTTTAAAAAAGAGAAAAAAATAAGAAAATAAAATGTAACAGTTTTAATAAAAGAATGACATGTAACATGATTAGATTTTAATTTAGTATATATATAGTGGATTCTTTCAAACATATCCATTGTGTACACTTTGATGGCTTAGTTGAGCCAATTCAACTACTGGTGTATTCGAATCATAAGAGATTGACGGTTAGGTTAAATGCATGTTGAGAGTTTGAGGGTGTGTTAGTATTTGCACCAAATTTATCCTAAAAATAAGAGCCTATATAAACCTTTGAACTTTGACCAAACCATGTGTTCTGATCTTGGCATCACGTGTTTTTTCTAGATCATCCACCTTAATTATTCAGTCTTACTAGTGGCTTCTAATAATTGATACCAAAATTAATACTGTATTAATTTGAACCATACGTGAAGCCAATGACTCTCAGTCGTGTTAATTATACAATTAGTATGTTTCGAAAATATAATTCAGGCAGGATGAAAAAATAATGATTAATTAGTTGGAAGATGTGACAGAAAATCTGAGCGCATGTGCATATAGAGGATAAATGTACATTTACACAAGGTGTAAAAGACAAAATTTTATACTCTCAATGAATAACTAGAGTTAGTAATAATTGTACTAAAATATATTAATTAGTATTAAATTAAAAATAAGATTCCAAAAGCAAATTTTGAAAATTTCACCCAATTTAAAAGTTGGTTTTAAATTTGAAATTTAAAATTTAAAAGCAGATTAAAAAAAGTAAAAAGAAATTGTCAAAATTCTTTTAGCTTTTTCATTTAGGGTTTTGGTCAGAACTAAAAGCCACGGCTACCACCATCGACGATCTTTACTTTTTGATCTTGATTCCTTCTTTGACGATTTCTTCAAAAAACGTATGGATCTGATCGATCTAGACTCTCAATTGGTTTCTTGTTCGATTTTTGTTGATTTCTGTTTTATGAGATCTGATTTCGCGTGGGAAAGGCGAGGCTCCTAAGTACGGCGACAAGGCGCCGAAGATCATCAACGTGAAAGTGAGACCCATGCCAATTCAGCAACCGCGTTGAATGGATGGTACCGAGCTCGCCGATCCGACTCATTGAGTTGCAGTGTCTGAGTCTTCATGGGCTAAAGAAATTTGCTGCTTTAACTTTGTTTTGTCGATTCGCCACACTTAGAGTTAGAAATGGCAAAAAACGACGTCGTATCGTCCACGAAACCGCCACCGCGGCCTACGATTGCGCTTTCCCTTAGAAGTCCAATCGACGCCTGGTTCGGGCCGGGCGTCTCCAGCTTGTTCTCCGATACGGATCCTGATTTCGATTATCGGACCTTCTCTCAACTTCTTGTCGACGCCATGTTGATTGAGATCTTCTGGTGCTGGATTCTAGTCTCTTCTTTGGCTTTCTATGCTGGCATAAAGTAGGTGGTTTGGATCTGCGGTTTTTCTTTTGCGCTCATGGAAGAAAATCCCGCCAGGAGAGGACGCGCTCAATTTCCCTCCCTTTTCTCTGTTTTCCCTCCCATCTTCTGAGAATCATTTTCTACTTTTCTGGAATCTTTTGCCAAATGGCAAAATATATAGGATTTGTCGTATAAGTGTAAACGTACAAACCTCCGCAGATAGATCCTGTCTAAAACTAACTTTCTAATATTGGCAAATTAGTACTTGGTAGGCATGAAAATACATATCTATTTAGTAATCATGTTAAATTATTGGGCCAAAGTGTACAGTTTTGAGTGACCACTCCTCTGAACGCCCAAACAAGTGAAGATTTGAAGACAAAACTGACAATATTGTGACTACCAAGGGCCATTTTACATGTTAGCTTTGCTGGCTAGATTCACTTAAATGCATCCAAGTTGCATTGGACCCGTTCGGATTCGATTCGACAATGATCAAGTACAGAAAATGTTATCGTTGCAGTTTAGGTTAAGTACATAAAATGTTTAGGACATTTAAGCTTGATTATGTTTAGGTTAATTAAGCTCGATAATCTATAATACATACAAAAATAAGATTTTTCTATTCAATAAATGCACTCATTCATTATCAAGCATATTTCTTTTTCTATAGTAAATATTTTAAAAACAATAAATTTATTTAATATCAACCAAATTTTATAAGTCCCATAAGTTAAAGATGACGAGAATAAGAAAATGTAAATTCAAAAATTGTAATTTTTTATATTCAAATATATTATCTTTTATAAAATGATCTAAATAAATAGAAAAATTAAAATTAATTCAAATTCCATAATATTTAAAATTTAGTTAATACGATTTTGTTCATAATTTAATTTCTAGGATTTTATTAATAGTACAAAGTTAATATTTTTAATCAATTATTATAATGACTCCCAAAAACGCTCTTCGTACAACGCCCCCAAAAACCCTAAAACTTTGCTGGCCACCGCCTCCAAACCCCAACGAATCCCCTGTAACTGACCTCGATCTCCCTCATTCTTGTCTTAATCTTCATCATAATCGACCAGACTCCCGTTCTCTCTTGATTCTGAATACTCCTATCCCTAGAAATTTTGCCAACAATGGAATCAGTAACCCAAAAAATTACAGGAGGTTTCGCCATATCTGGCTTGATTTCTCCGATGGAAAAATCCACGACAACGACAATTTCAACTCCACAACTCCGGGACAGCTCTTGCTGAAAGCCTGGGCGCTGGTCTTGCTCTCGGCGTGGGTGATTGGGTGGCGGTGCTCCCTTGATTGCCGGT
Organism: Rheum nobile; assembly: GCA_027886185.1. Lineage (NCBI taxonomy): Eukaryota > Viridiplantae > Streptophyta > Magnoliopsida > Caryophyllales > Polygonaceae > Rheum > Rheum nobile. Next base: position 542,415 of record WOAB01000652.1, on the reverse strand, counting down.
TTCTCCCTCCTTTCCCTCTGCCGGGGGTTTTCTGCTATCGGCGAGTTATCGGAGCCAGGAACGCGTTTACTCTCCGGCGCTGTGCTTTCTTTGTGCGGCCTGAGAAGATGATCCATGGGGCTGCTTGCGATTGGGCCTTTGTCGCTCAGATCTGGGATCCCAGGTTATGGTTTTCTGACCCCCTTTTTGGTAACCCTTTTGCTGAAATTACTTCTCTACTCTATGCCTCTAACCTGCACTTAGTTTGGATTAGAGGGACACAACTCTTTTACCCTGACTTGCGTAAGTATAAACAACAAAGTGATCTTGCTTTACAATCTGAGAGACTGAGCCCTGCTTTCTTGACCACCTTGTGTTATGACAATCTGATGATACATTGCTACTATGATAATGACCCTCTGAACCATGCTTTGAACCCTTTGTTATCTGCTGACCCATTGAATCTCTTGATCACGATCCTCTGTGTTAACTTCTTTGACAAACTAGTGCCTACTGATATTGCCTTTGACATGAATTACAGCTATTATTTCCCTACTTTTATAAAGCTTGACACTGAACCAACTGACTTGATCTTGCGTTGTGTGGGCTACTTTTCGACTAAGTGTTTCAAGGACCCTGATCTGGATATGTTTGCGGTTACTCATTTTCGACTAAGTGTTTCAATGACTATTTTCTCTGAACCCTTAACCCCTCAATCTGAAAACTTATTGGTTCACTCTTATGACTATCTTCATACTAATTTGATGGTTATCCGAAAATTCAATCTGATTGCGAATCTGCCTCTTGCTCTTGACCATTTGACTCACTTCTCTGCTAAGTTTCTTCTATTGACCAATGACATTATGCTCTCTAATACTAGTACTGACAATGATAGTTCATAGTCTTACTGTTATATGGAAATTCTTGACACGTCCTTTGAATCAAAAAACGTTGCTAGAAACCACTGTTTGAACTCCCCTAAATGGACACTCTTGTGGTGTGTTGTTTCTTGGATCATAATTTTTGTTGATTGCATCTTAGATCTCTGTGACAGGAAACATCTCCATGGGAGATTAATGACTCAAGAAAACAGGAATTACAACCCTAAGAAGACAACTTATGGTACTCTAAATCGACGCTCAATGGTGATCAAATCTGCTACTAGAGGGATTTTCTAGGAGTGTTGGTGTCGTTGTGAAGCCGGAGATCCTTGGGTCTGCTTTGCTTGGTGCAGTTTGGCGTTTGGACAAATCGTCCTTGCTCCTTGCTTGGCTGGTCTCTCCCTCTCCTCCTCTTTAGGCGGCTCTGTGCTCGTGCTTCTCCTTTTTGACTGGTTCTTTCTCACCTTATTTTCAGGTTTGCAAACTTTACTTTCTTCCTATTATCATGAATATGCCTCCTCAACCTGCTCTCGTAACTCACAAATTGAGCCTATTCCTGACTCAGAATTTGATCCTCGACTATATGTGAAACTGTTATTCATAACTATTGGCAGCTCTTGGTGGTTATTTGTTGTTGAATTTTTATTACCTGAAAATTTGGTGTTGTTATTCTTACTCGTTCCTTTGAATAAGGGGAATTGCATTTCGAATAAAGTTGTCTGCTCTGAACCTTCCCTTGCTTATGTTATGAACAATGAACATCTTGTACGATCTCGACTCTATTGTGATTCTCTTCATCCTGAACCCTCTGAACAATTTAGAAAGACTGAAAACATGACAATTAATCACTTACTCACTACTACTATGTTGACCTCTTATCTCTGGATTATTTTTTGGAGTCTTGATATGTTTCTTTCTTATCCTTACCATTACCTTGAACCTATGAAATTCTGGGGTTTGTTATTCCGTTTTATTAGTCTGTTTCTTGAGATCATGACTCTGACCTCTAAATGCACTCTCTAAACAATTACAATATAAACATTGAAAATGATAACATGATCTTTTTTTACCTCTCCTTTCTTGATAAGCTTGCACATGTTTTGTTCCTTTTGACCATATACTTTCACTACTCCTTTGGTTTCTATGACAGGAGACACACCCATTGGAGTTGTATGTGTCAATGGAACAAGGACCTTGAACCTTTGAACCAATTGTTTAATGCTTTCTGGTTGTATGTTTTGAATACCTTTATGAATTTTGTATTCACGAACCACTTGTACTTAATACAAAATCTGGAAAATCTATGTCCGAACAAATGTAATCTCAGGAATTGCGAACACATAAGACTATACCATATGAACAACTCTGTGTGCTTCTATGCCACAACCGAATGTAAGAAAATATGAATAATCATGGGAAAACAGGGGCCTTATGGGCTTCTTCTCTTCCTGGACATCACTCCCCCTATGCTAGAAACCAAGGCCTCTGGACAAAACAAAAACTGACAAACTTCCTCTTCCTTGATCATTTTTTATGAAAATATCAGTATGGAATTGTAGAGGATTAGGCAGGAAAAACCTGTGGGAAGATATCGAATCTTTCTGCAAAATTGAACGAATCCAACTATGCGCTATACTTGAAACAAGAACAGAAAAACTACCAAATGAACGAATCTGGAAAAAAACCAGGTTTGATGAATTCCATTTTACACCTGCAACCGGCTTCTCGGGGGGCTTGTGCTTCATGTGGAAGTCATACCAAATGCCCAATGAAATGATTCAAATAGAACTTACTAGCTCCAGATTCTCGTGTTTAAAATACTCGAACACGATAACAAAAATTAAACTCATGATTATCATAGCATATGCCCCACCAAACGAAACCAACAAAAATTCCTTCTAGAATGATATCAAAACCTTCATTCTGAACTGTACAATCCCCTACATTCTCATAGGGGATCTGAATGAGATACAAGATCATACTGAAAAAAGTGGAGGAGCTAAAACGAACTCATCCAGATTCAATAGACTTCTTAACATAAAAAATGATTGCGAACTCATAGATATCCCGACTCAAGGGAACACATTCACTTGGCGTAAAAACAAAACGAAAATAAATAATACCTATGAAAAACTAGACAGAACCCTTGTACAACATCAAATACTACAATGGTATCCTAACCTTTGCACTAAGAATCATGCCTTCACAACCTCGAACCACTGCCCGATTTCGATTGAACTTGCCACACCGAACCACTTCAAAAATCAACCCTTCAAATTTGAAAAAGTATGGATGTCTAGGAACGACTTCAAAAATGTGGTCAAACAGTTCTGGCGCTCATGCTTTCATGGATCCAGAATGTACGACCTCACCAGGAAAACACTAATTCTCAAAAAACTAGCCAAACAATGGAACAGAAACACCTTTGGAAATCTATTTACACAACTAAACAAAATTGAAGAACTCACAAAAATACAAAAATACAAAAAGTCATTACTCTTAATGCCGACAGAACACTGACCATTAAGCAGACTAGACTCATCGCAAAAAAAGAAAATCTTCTCAACTTCCAAAAGATCTTTTGGAACCAAAGAGTGAAAACTAAACATATTAAATTTAATGACACAAATGCCAGCTATTTCCATAAAATTGTCACTGGTAAGAGAAATAGGAAAATCATCAAACAAATCCGAACAAATGAAGGTACCATGATTATTGGTGAGGAAAATATTAGAAAAGAAATACGTAATGACTTTATCAAGCGATTCAAAAGTGCACCGATTAACCAGAATCTTCTCCACGAACATCTACAACTCATTCAAACTGAAACCACCCACGAGGATAACCAAGAACTCACCCAACTAGTAACAAATGAAGAAATCAAAAAAGCCACCTTTGCGATCGGTCAGGATAAATCTCCTGGACCTGATGGCATGACAACTGAATTTTACCAAAAATACTGGAATATTGTTGGACCATCTGTCATCCAAGCAGTGAAAAGCTTTTTACTCTCTGGGAAAATCCTGAAACAAACCAATCATACCTTTATAACATTAATAGCCAAATGTGAAAACCCAAATTCGACCAATCACTACAGACCTATTAGTCTATGTTCGACTATCTACAAAATAATCTCAAAGATACTAACAGAACGACTTAAGAACAAAATGAGCAAAATAACTTACCCACTTCAAGGAGCCTTTATCTCAAACAGATCGATCCAAGACAATATCTTAATAGCCCATGAAATTTTCCATTCCTTCAAAGCTAAAAAAGGCACTGAAGGATACCTTGCGATTAAACTTGACATGGAAAAAGCATATGATAGAATTGAATGGAACTTCATTATTGAGGTCATGCGAAAATTTGGATTTTGCCCAACCTTTATCAACTAGATCAAAGAATGTATGTCCACTGTATCCTTCTCTGTACTCGTGAACAACGGACCTACTGAAATATTTGAACCTGAACGCGGAATGAGACAAGGTGACCCCCTCTCACCCTTCCTCTTTATCTTGGGTGGATAAATACTTGCTAGGAAATTACAAAGAGCTATAGATCGACCTAAAAACCCACTTGAGTTCTAAATCACTAAAAATTGAACAAGTATACCCTTCCTAGCCTTTACGGATGATATTATAATCTTCACCAAAGCAAAGCATGACAACTGTAAGGAAATCAAAAAAATCATCGATGATTATTGTCAAATCTCAGGACAAAGTGTGAACAACTTCCATAAATCAGTCTTTCAAGTAACAAAGAAAGTTTCGACCACTCGAAAACAACAAATTCAAGGTATCCTTACGATCACCAATATGATCTCGCTGGATAAATACCTTGGATGCCCGATCATTAATGGAAGGGTCAACTCAAATACCTTTGCAGAGATGATCACTAATTCCATAACGCAATTAACCAAATGGAAAGCGAACTCCTTATCTCAAGCAGGAAGAACAACTCTAATAAGATCCAACATTGCTACTAAACCAAACTTTATCATGCAAAGCTTCATGCTTCCAAAATCAACTCATAATGAACTTGACAGAATCAATAGAACTTTCTTCTGGAATAAAGATTCATCCTATAAACCCCTTATCGGATGGGACAAAGAATGCCAACCTCTTTCAAAAGGGGGCCTTGGCATTCGAAAAACAAAAGATATGAATCATGCTCTCCAATACAAACTACTCTGGAAAATTTTAATTGAACCTGACAACTGTTGGGTAAGAATAATCAATGAAAAATACCTTAAAAACATACACCTCCTATCTTATGACTACAGCAAAAATGGCTCTTGGCAATGGTCCAAGATGATGAGCATCAAAAAATAATTCCAACAAGAACTTATTTGGCAAATTGGCGATGGAAAAACAATTAAGTTCTGGACAGATAAATGGGCACTAAACGAACCTCTCTACAACATCATCAATCCCGCGCTAGGAACAAACTTAGACTGCAGAGTCCGTGAATTCCTCGACCAAAATATGAACTGGAACAAAACAAAACTCCAACAAATGCTACCAAATGATATGGTGGACATGATTGTGAGTATCCCAATCCCCGTAAACCATAATACTGATAGGATGTACTGGGAACCAAGCAGAAATGGTTGGTTCTCTACGAAATCAGCCATGGAACTCAATAACAAAAATAAACATGTCTCAGCTTATGACTTCTCCTAGATCTGGAAAATAAACACATATCCCAAAGTCAAAAAAAATCTCTGAAAAATTGTAAAAAATGGACTACCTACAAAATCAAGACTACAAGAAAAAGAAGTGTCGATCCCCCCAGGTTGCATCTCCTACACCCACCCTATGGAGGATACAAATCATTTTCTATTTCACTGCGAACATACTTTAAAGACAATCTCAACAATTAATATAACTAACCTCTACCTGAGAACAATCGACCCCACAAACAAGCACATTGGACAAATCCGTGATGAAATAAAACTCAAACTCTCCCCCATTGAGCCGACAGAGCTTTCTGTGGCCTGGTGGGGCATCTAGTTCTCGAGGAACCAGAGAACTTTCTCAAATGACAACCCTGATAGGGATATCATTAAAGATACTCCTATATATATTCAAAATCTTATCTCAGCTTGAAATAAAACACGCAGATGGAACCCAAATTGCACCTTCGAACAATGCCCCACGGTGAAAAAAGCAACAACTACGACGAAACACCGAAACTTAAATGGAAAAAACCACCTGATAAATTTATTAAAATTAATATAGATGGATCTACCAAATCTAATGGTCTGTCTACCATTGGCCTCATATGTAGAAATAACATGGAAAACCCGATCTGCATCCATGCAGAAAAATATGGCATATCAACTCTCCTCATCACTGAAACCCTTGCTCTCAGAAATGCGCTTATTAAAGCAAAGGAAAGGGAATTCGACCAAATACAAATAGAAACTGACAACCTTACTATTGCAAATGTTATCAACAAAATCTGACATTGTCCATGGGAAATCGAGATTTTTATCTCTGATATCCTATGTTTATTAAACTCTTTCCAGACAGTGCAGATTTTCCATATCTTTCGAGAATTGAACTCGGTGGCCGACCACATTGCTAAACTTGATCACAACTTTTTTCTGAACGATATCATGAACAACTCAGAGCTCAAAGCTTTCATCCGCAAGGATGCTATAGGCTGAGTGTTAAATCCTCTTGACACTAGTCTAATTTTTACCTTATCAAAAAAAAAAAGTTAATATTTTAAAAATAATTTCTAAAAAATTAGAATTCATGAATAAGAATATACAAATATAAACATAATAAATAAGCTATTTTAACCTATTAAAGTATTATAATTTTCTAATTTCATTGTATATATACATTAATATTTTTTTTACATGTAAGGTATCATAAAATGTACATATTTGTTGTTTTGTGACAATATCTCAAAAAATGTTAAAAACTCAATATTTGGAGCTCCAACTTCCAACAAAAGGACAGAAATTTTTTAACAAACAGACAACTAACAAGGTAAAAAAAAAAAAAAAAAAATATTGGTTTGTGGGAGTAATTGGCCTTCCCTGGTCCCCTTAACAGGACATAAGTGAAATGGAGAATGAAATTACAGTGGGAAGCTACATACTAACATATTATAGAAGTTTTCTCAGTTTTACAGTGCAAGCTCCCAAGGTTTTTTTTTTTTTTACTGAGCATGTGTCTACCAAATTCTGCTTTGACAGAAACAAGAAATTGCTGTTTAAGACCAAAACAAGGAAATAAAGTTGTAGTGAATGAGCAGCAGAGAAAGGCAATTAGCAGCCACACAGGAAAGATGAGCTTCCTTGCTATGAGCACCACTCCTTGCATATCATCATTCAGTGACACAAAACACAAGTTGGTAAGGAATTAATGTCCAATGCATTATGCATCCGAACCCACATGGAAGGCGTGATAGTACAACTGAACATGAGAATCAAATTGAAATCAGGTTTGCCTTGCAAAATGCATGAAAGGTACAGTTCATAAAGCATGAAACATGGGGGCGAAATGAGTAAACCACACGCAAGAACACTAGTACTACCACATTCACATTCCACACGGTAATGAACTTGCACCCAATAAAAAAGCAAAACGGACTCTTTAGGGTAATGAAATCATTCAAGAAGAGCAATTCCAATTCTAGTTGTTTTTGTAATGAAATTTCCTACAATAACAAGGAAGCTTTTTAGGGTACCTTTTATTTATGCTGAACGAGCACTTCGCTTGGACTGCAGACACTTTAGTAAGATTGGGCTTTGGGCAAACAAGCATACCCTGTCAACAAGCTTAGTATGTGAAAAAGTTATGCAACATAACAAGTGTGTAGACGAAAGAGGTGCTAATGCAATGAATCCAACATAAAATTGCCTCTGAGAAAAGAGCAAACCTTGAACTTTTAACCAAAGTCCATCTCATGACTTAACTTAGGGCATCAACCAAACCTAGAAAGACAAATCAATATAGAAGTAAAAGAAAATACCATAAATGTATTACAAGTAAACAAGTGCCATTTTGGTTAAATCTATAAACTTCTCCAAAAGCAATAAATGATGTTATAGGCTGAAACTTACAAGTGCCATTTTCATCTTGCAAGTATACTCCTTATGACAGAAAAGGTATACTATAAACAAACAAAGATATTCGCTGCCCTAATTCCCTAACTAATCGTTCGTTACTTTCTCTACTTCCCTATTCGGAACTTGCACAGCTTTCCCTTTGCACCTGCCCTTCTGCATACAAAACATCTGCAGAAAGTAAACATGTGACTCATAAAGGGAAAAAGAACCTTATAACATAACCCCGAGTCATCCACCTGATGACAGAGCTCATGAAGAATTCGAGGAGTTGGGCTCCCGGGTAAACGATGCAATTAACCTTTCCTTGGTTAGCTGCTCGGGTTCCCGGGACTTGATAGCAAACATATGAAGCACGGTGTCACCTCCAGCTGCAAGTCTCGAATCAACCACATCAACCCTTGCTTCTTTCAATGACTTGATTACTTTCCCCATAGGGTGCACGTCTAAAGGGCTAGTAACCGTTACAACAACGTCGTCATTGACAGCACGGACGTCGGCTTCTGGAAGTTGACTTTGCACATCGGCATTGGATTCCGTCTCTAAGGTTGATCCTTCACCCGTACCAACTCCAAGCTTCTCTCGGTCCGCTTCCAATTCCCTCAGCTTCTTTTGTAGCTCAGTTATGTAAGAAATAGCGTCCCCAAGCAAAGAAGCCTTGTCCATTTTTGATATGTTGGGGACAACTGCTCGAAGGGCATAGAAACGCTGGTTAAGCTTCTCCCTACGTGCTCTCTCTGCCTCAACATGGTTAAGCGCCTCTTCTCTCCCATTGGCCGGTTTACGACCTCGCTTCCTCGGCTTTCCATCGTCCACTGGGCCTTGCACTTCCACATCTAAATTCTCAGACTCGGCGTTGACAGACCTGGATATGATAGAAGGCCTTGAAGTTGCTCCTGTGAAATCAATCTGCATTTGTGCTGGCTTTTGCTGCTGAAACTGATTGATCTGAAACCCCTCCCTCAATCCATTAGCATAACCGTGCAAGCTGTTCCCCGGTGCAGCTGCGCGAGGAGTAAAAACTTCTGAGCTAGCCTGCTTCAAACTGTTCGTCCAACCGGTTGAATGAGCGCCGTCTCTTGGGCTTGAAGTAGAAAACGAAAGCCTATTTCCGTTTGAAAATGGGTCCCAGCGCCTATCATCCATCTTCCTAACAGCAAGCTTCTCCCTGAACTGCGGGCGAATCATGCCAAGTCTCTGCCCGAATATCTTAGGAGCTGAAGCATCAATTGTCCCACTCAATCCCGGGTAGACGACGGGAGCAGGAGTTGGAGCAGCAGTTTCGTTCCTCTTCTCATTCACCATAGGCAGAGCTGCACCTGGCTTATCAGCCCTAACCAGAAGCGAAGAAGACGAGAAAGCAAGCTTCACAGCCTGCACAATCTCCAGGCTCTCAGGCACCGATCTAACCGACCCTAATTCAACCACACCGAAGTCAGTGGGGATCAAAACAACAGTCTGAATCGCAGCAGACTTTGCCAGAAACGACCTCACGCAATAATCAGAGTTCGACCTGAGGAAATCCGACACCCAAACATGCTTCCTCGACTCGAAGCACTTCCCAGGACCGCCTTGTCCTTTAGGAAACGAAAAGTACATGGACACGAGGAAAAGCATCTCAAGATCAGTTACCCTATCCAGCCTACAAGCCAAATAGTCGTCGTCTGAACCTCCAAACAAGGCATTCAATTTCTGAAGCACCCTCTTCTTCATCTTCTGTTGACCTTCATCTTCAAGGCGGAAGCCGAGAATCCGCGTGGCCTCCGACTCCTCTGCCTCCTTGGGCTCCCTGCAGGAGCCATCTCCCCACCCCAGGATCAAATCCCCTGATCTTGATTGTGAAATCTGCCAGAAGAAGGCGTAGTTCCAGCTGAAACTCGAGCTCTCGACGAGATCGGACAGCCTTGGATGAACATTCTCATTGGTGTCAACACTGACCAGCAAGCTATCAGCCGAGACTGAGCTTGACATCAAGTATTCATAAGCTTTGCTCCCCAGCACAGAAGCAACAATGGAATCTTCATCATCGTTCCACATTAACCCTCCCATACCACCCACCTTTGCACTTGACATCTAAATTCCCAAAAAGGAAGAAAAAAATATACAATCTCTGACAGCTGAACTTTTTGTAAGAATAAAAACAACAAACAAATGACTACAAATTTCTCAGGCTAATTCAACAATAAGGAAAACATCTGAAATCTCCCTAAGAATCGAAAATCCCAGATTACAAATTCCCCGCTCCAGACTATATATTCAAATCCAGAACACCAAATCACATGATTTCTTCTTTCTATTGTCCTTCCAGATCTCAAAAACAAGAAATTACAACAACAACAACAATAAAAACACTCACAAAATTGGCAGATTCTATCAGGTACCCCGGAACAGAAATCGACAAAGCAAGCGCTCAAAACACAAACCCGGGTGCGATTAGTGAGGCTTGGTGAAGAGAATTTCAGCGGGGCGGTGCTTGTGAACGGCAGCCAAAAACCCACCTTCTCCAAACCAAAAAAAAAAACTTCAGGAGCGGCGATTTTTCCAGGAGGAAAACGATCAGAGAAATATGTATGCTGAAATCTCTCTCTGTCCAGATGAACTGAGAGCTTCAGAGAGAGAGGAAGGAGGAGGAGAAAGGGAAGTGAAAAAAGGAAGAAGAGTGGGAGAATGGGGGTCTTTAGCAAATTTTGATGTTGGTACAACCTGACCATGGTTAAACAAGCTTGCCCTATGTCAGAGAAGATGAACAGGGTAAAATTGTCATTTCACATTTGAATTTTCCTCTCTCTTTTAAATTTTTATCTCCCGTTTGCCCTTGTGACTTGTGAGGAGGTGTTAGCAAAAATTATTTTTGGTCTTATGATAGTTAATTAACACTATCACATTGTAAAAAGAATAGTACGTACTTTTTTTTGGCTGATGTTATATGCTCGACAAAATTTTCTTATTCGCACGACATTCTGTATGTTAGAAAATGGCGTACGTCAGATTCTAGCATACAGATTAAAATATGTATAAATTATAAGATTATATGTATTTTGATTTTATTTTTTTTAAATAAGTAAAAATCTCTACGCCAGAATCTGGCGTATGCCAGATTTGGGCCAGTCCATATTAGGGCCGGCCCAACTTATATGTATTTTTGAAATTTGGGTCCGGCGCCAGAATCTGGCGTTATTAAAAAAATTAAAAAAAATTAAGTTTTTAAACATTTTTTTAATAAAAAAAAGTTTTAAAACAAATTTTTTTTTTAAATGAATTTTTTTCCTTCTTTCTGGTCGCAACCAAGTGAAAAATATGCACGCGATTTCGTGTCTAAACGGACGTGAATCTGTGCGCGTAGCTTAGCAGCATGGTTTCGTGCGCATAAGCTACGTGCACAAGGGTAAAATAGGCATTTTTGAAAAGTTTGGACAAAACTTGTCCGCGTACATTACGCGCACAAAGTGATGTGTGATATTTAAAAACAAATACAAGGTTACCTGGTGCGCGTAGCTTACGCCAACCAAAAAAATCACTTTTTTTCCATAATCATGTGGAGAATTTCAATACGAGTCCGTACATATAAAATTCGCCCAAAACGGACATCGTTTGCCCCTCCAAAACACGAAGCCTTCCTACCCATTTTTTTTTATTTGACGTCCGACATATAGCGCATTTTAGTAAAAAAAATTGTTATTTTTTGAATTTTTCTACTATAATTTTGTATAAAATTTTAATATGAGTCCGTACATATAAAATTCATCCAAAACGGATATCGTTTTCCCCTCCAAAAACGATATCCAAAACGGATATCATTTTCCCCTCCAAAAAGCCATCTTTTGAGTAGGGGCTTAGACGGATATCATTTTCCCCTCCATTAAACCCCTCTTTTGAGTTGGGGCTTAAAGATGGGGCTTAAATGAGGGCTTTTTGAGTTTAAGCCTCCATTTAAGCCCCAACTCAAAAGAGGGGTTTAATAGAGGGGCTTTTGGTCCCGAATTATATTTATATTAAATTACAATTATGTCATTATATTAAGTTATCAAAATATCATTTATATTAAATTACTAAATATACCCTTTATATTAAATTATAAAAAATTTGATTTTATATTAAATTTCAATTACATGTTGCATTTTAGGTGAATTGAAAGAAAGGAAAAAAAATCGCGGGCGCGGCCTTGGAAGAACTCAGCTAAGATGCCAAGAAGCAAAGCCGCGATGGTATATAAGTGTAACTATATGAAATATAATAAAATACTATAGTATATAAGTGTAACTATGTGAAATATAATGAAATGATATAGTATATAAGTCTAAGTATACTAGATTTAATGAAATACTATAGTATATAAGTATTACTATATGAAATATAATGAAATACTATAGTATATAAGTCTAAGTATACTAGATCTAATGAAATACTATAATACATAAGTGTAACTATATGAAATATAATGAAATACTATGGTACATAAGTGTAACTATATGAAATATAATGAAATACTATAATATATAAGTATAACTATATGAAATTTAATGAAATACTATAGTATATAAGTGTAATTATATGAAATTTAATGAAAATACTATAGTATATAAGTGTAACTGTATGAAATTTAATGAAATACTATAGTATATAAGTGTAATTATATGAAATATAATGAAATACTATAGTATATAAGTGTAACTATATGAAATTTAATGAAATACTATGGTATATAAGTGTAACTATATGAAATTTAATGAAATACTATAATACATAAGTGTAACTATATGAAATATAATGAAATACTATGGTACATAAATGTAACTATATGAAATATAATGAAATACTATAGTATATAAGTGTTACTATATGAAATATAATGAAATACTATAGTATATAAGTCTAAGTATACTAGATCTAATGACATACTATAATACATAAGTGTAACTATATGAAATATAATGAAATACTATGGTACATAAGTGTAACTATATGAAATATAATAAAATACTATAGTATACAAGTATAACTATATGCAATTTAATGAAATACTATAGTATATAAGTCTAACTATATGAACTTTAAAGAAATACTATAGTATATAAGTGTAACTATATGAAATATAATGAAATACTATAGTATATAAGTGTAACTATATGAAATATAATGAAATACTATAGTATATAAGTGTAACTATATGAAATTTAATGAAATACTATAGTATATAAGTGTAACTATATGAAATTTAATGAAATACTATAGTATATAAGTGTAACTATATGAAATTTAATGAAATACTATCATACATAAGTGTAACTATATGAAATATAATGAAATACTATGGTACATAAGTATAACTATATGAAATATAATGAAATACTATAGTATATAAGTGTTACTATATGAAATATAATGAAATACTATAATATATAAGTCTAAGTATACTAGATCAAATGGAATACTATAATACATAAGTGTAACTATATGAAATATAATGAAATACTATGGTACATAAGTGTAACTATATGAAATATAATGAAATACTATAATATATAAGTATAACTATATGAAATTTAATGAAATACTATAGTATATAAGTGTAACTATATGAAATTTAATGAAATACTATAGTACATAAGTATAACTATATGAAATTTAATGAAATACTATAGTATATAAGTGTAACTATATGAAATATAATGAAATACTATAGTATATAAGTGTAACTATATGAAATTTAATGAAATACTATGGTATATAAGTGTAACTATATGAAATTTAATGAAATACTATAATACATAAGTATAACTATATGAAATATAATGAAATACTATGGTACATAAGTGTAACTATATGAAATATAATGAAATACTATAGGATATAAGTGTAACTATATGAAATTTAATGAAATACTATGGTATATAAGTGTAACTATATGAAATATAATGAAATACTATGTATATAAGTGTAACTATATGAAATATAATAAAATACTATAGTATATAAGTGTAACTATATGAAATATAATGAAATACTATAGTATATAAGTGTAACTATATGAAATATAATGAAATGATATAGTATATATAAGTCCAAGTATACTAGATCTAATGAAATACTATAGTATATAAGTCTAAGTATACTAGATCTAATGAAATACTATAGTACATAAGTGTAACTATATGAAATATAATGAAATACTATAGTACGTATAACTACATGAAATATAATGAAATACTATAGTATATAAGTATAACTATATAAAATATAATGAAGTACTATGATACATAAGTGTAACTATATGAAATATAATGAAATACTATGATACATAAGTGTAACTATATGAAATATAATGAAATACTATAGTATATAAGTGTAACTATATGAAATTTAATGAAATACTATAGTATATAAGTGTAACTATATGAATTATAATGAAATATTATAGTATATAAGTATAACTATATGAAATATAATGAAATACTATAGTATATAATGAAAATACTATAGTATATAAGGAAATACTACAGTATATAAGTATAACTATATGAAATACTATAGTATATTAGTATATTCACATTAAATATAAAGAAAAACTATAATATATAAGTATAACTATATAGTACACTTATGTACTATAGTATTTCATTAGATCTAGTATATTTAGACTTATATACTATAGTATTTCATTAAATCTAGTATACTTAGACTTATATACTATAGTATTTCATTATATTTCATATAGTTATACTTATATACTATGGTATTTCATTATATTTCATATAGTTAAACTAATATACTATAGTATTTTATTATATTTCATATAATTACACTTATATATTATAGTATTTCATTATATACTATAGTATTTCATTATATTTCATATAGTTACACTTATATACGATCACGGCTTTGCTTATTGATATCTTAGCTGAGTTCTTTCAAGGCCGCGCCCGCGGTTTTTCTTTCTTTCAATTCACCTAAAATGCAACATGTAATTGAAATTTAATATAAAATTAATTTTTTTATAATTTAATATTAAGGATATATTTAGTAATTTAATATAAAGGATATTTTGATAACTTAATATAATGACATAATTGTAATTTAATATAAATGTAATTTGGGACCAAAAGCCCCTCCATTAAACCCCTGTTTTGAGTTGGGGCTTAAATGAAGGCTTAAACTCAAAAAGCCCCCATTTAAGCCCCTATTTAAGGGGTGCTCTAATATATAAGTATAAATATATAAAATATAATAAAATACTATAGTATATAAAGTTTTTATTCTCGATTTTTGGCTTTTTGGAGGGGAAAACGATATCCGTTTTGGATGAATTTTATATGTACGGACTCGTATTAAAATTTTATACAAAATTAAATTAGAAAATTTCAAAAAATACCAAAAAATTTCACTACAATGCGCTATATGTCGGGCACCAAATAAAAAAATGGGTAGGAAGGCTTCGTGTTTTGGGCTTTTGGAGGGGCAAACGATGTCCGTTTTGGGCGAATTTTATATGTACGGACTCGTATTGAAATTCTCTACATGATTATGGAAAAAAAAGTGATTTTTTTTGGGTTGGCGTAAGCTACGTGCACTAGGTAACCTTGTATTTTTTTTAAATATCACACATCACTTTGTGCGCGTAATGTACGCGGACAGGTTTTGTCCAAACTTTTTAAAAATGCCTATTTTACCCTTGTGCACGTAGCTTATGCGCACGAAACCATACTGCTAAGCTACGCGCACAGATTCGCGTCCGTTTAGACACGAAATCGCGTGCATATTTTTCACTTGGTTGCGACCAGAAAGAAGGAAAAAAATGTTTAAAAACTTTTTTTTTTAAACAAAAATGTTTAATTTTTTTTTAAATGTTTAAAAACTTTTTTAAAAAAATTTTAATTTTAATTTTTTTTTTAATAATCACGCCAGATTCTGGCGTAGGAGCCAAATTTCAAAAATACGTATAAGTTGGGCCGACCCTAATATGGGCTGGCCCAATCTATACGCCAGAATATGACGTACGCCATATTCTGGCGTATAGATTTATACTTATTTAAAAAAAAAAAATCAAAATACGCATAATCTTATATATTATACATATTTTAATTTATACGCAATATAATGACGTACGCCATTATATTGCGTACAGAATATCGTGCGCACAGAAAAAAAAAGGCGCATATAGTCGCCTCGCTTTTTATTTCAAATACAAAATCTACCTAATAAACTACTAAATATATTATTGTTTGCAACTTGCAAGTACGATAGGAAATATAATTTTGAATTTGCATAATATCATGGAAAAAGACTAGTGGTTAGGGATGCTTATACAGGAATATGAGAACATTGTATTCATGTGAATATATATTAAATGTATTCACACATTTTATATACACATAAAATGTGAAAACGTGTGCTCATATACTGTTTTTGTACTATATGCGCATTTATATCTTAAAAATATATGTATATATACTTTGTATTAATGTGTATATGTATGGCGTTGATCTGATGCGCACGCTTCCTATAGTAAAAATGTATGGACAGATCTGTAGCGTTCAAACGGAAACAATCCAACGAATGACAAAGCGCGCTACAAAAGAAAGAAAAAATTGAAAGGGGTGCGTGAACCTCAAATCTTTATCGTTCTATTATGCAAAAAGCAATAGATCTTCACGAAAATCTCAAATCTTCCATAGTATCACGAAAATTCTCCTTCAAAACGATGTGAACAACGAAATCGCCTTCTAAAATCAAACCTAACGCTTGTGATTGTGCAAAACAAAATCAATCATAAAAGACAAACTCGAGGTTGTTGTGAGAAATCAAAACAACAACAAACATGACTTCACGTTGGCTATTTAATCAAATTATAAAAATTATAGTTTCTTTGAATGAAAATTGAATAAAAGCATGAATTATGCATTAGTGAGTAAAAAATAACAACAGAGGTCAATTATTAACATAAGATATAATGAAATATTTCTTGTGCACTTCATTACTCTAAATTGTGCATCAAAACTTAGTGTTTTGTGTAGCACAAAACAGTTTTCTAAAAAGGTAAGGGATAGGAGTTGGGGGTGGACCCCCACCTCATTAGTGCATTTCATAATTCTAAAAGTAGTGTTTTGTGCATGACATTATGAACATTTATTCATCACAAATATAAGTATTTGTGCACAACTTTAACAATAATTGTGCATCGCCTAAGTAATATTTGTGCACTACTTAAAAAAAATTCCACCGAACTATGAAAAATTGTGCATTGTAAATATTTTAATTTGTGGAATGTTGTCTTATTTACTGTTTGTACATGAAATCATTGACATTTATGCATCACAATATAAGAATTTGTGCACCACTATGTATTGATCATGCGCACCTTGAATTTTTTTTCTTGTAGGATCAATAACTACTAATGAAGTTATTGAAAGCTGAAAACTTGTTATATCTCCTGGAAATTCAAAGTATTACATTCTTATATGTGACCAAGAAGTGAAGCCTTTTATATGACAAATCTTCTTGAATGTTCAAACTACATTCAAGTTCTATAGAACATATGCAACTATATGTGGATTTGATGTGTGTCAGAGTACAAGCAAAATGCACACAGATAGTTCAACAATATGGAAATATGTTGTTTGTAGTAGAGAAGGGTTCAAGAAGGTGTCACAAAATTTACTTTATAGTGCGAGTGTCAGTTCACAAGCAACTCTTAATAGTCAGCACAATCATTGCAAAAGGACAAAAAATGTAGAAGAATATCGAATAGATGTGAATCCATAGCTAAGATAGGCTTTCTCCATCCAAGAGCTAGGGGTTATTCGGTCAAAATATTCGATAAAAGGCATACACATCTTTTGATCAATGATACGGTCAAGCAATTTGCAAAAGGAAACAAACATATTTGCACATCACATGAAGATTTTATAATGAATTGTGCTAATGCTAATGTAGGTGTATCAAAAACCTACAAGCTGTACAAAGAGTTTGTTAGAGGCTATGCAAACATAAGGGTAACTCTTGTTGACTTCAGAAATTTCAAAAGAGGTCTAAATGCCTACGTGATTGGTGGAGATGCTCATATGACAATTTCAAGAAGCGATAACAAGGGACGACAATGCTCACATCTTTGATGTGAGATACTGAGATGTGCAGATGATAAGTGTTATACTATGCGGAATGTTTTGGTCAATGAAGATATCCGTTGCACATGCAACAAGTTTGGAAAGTGGGA
This sequence comes from Rheum nobile, assembly GCA_027886185.1. NCBI lineage: Eukaryota > Viridiplantae > Streptophyta > Magnoliopsida > Caryophyllales > Polygonaceae > Rheum > Rheum nobile. The sequence goes on along the minus strand of WOAB01000652.1, from coordinate 524,258 downwards.
CTCCCTTGCAGATACATGTTTTTGATAATGAAGGTCTAGACACGTTACCAATCAGATTTGTTTCTAAGAGATGGACCAAAGATGCAATGCTCAAATCTGTATTTGAAATTGATGGTTCTTTGTATAAAAAATGTGCTCAACATGATAAAAAAGTTACTCTTGCATGAATTGTTGTCAGAGGTGCACATCTTTATTAACATTATAGAGAACAACATAGGAAGAATGAAAGACTTGTTAGCACTGATTATAGATCGTAAATCAAATTACTTAACCAAGCACACTGAAGGAACAAGTATTGCATCTAGTAAGAGCAATTTTGAGGTTTGTTAGGCCAATCCCAACAAAGTTGTGAATTGTTATTAGAGGTGCACAACTTTATTAACAGCATAGAGAACAACACAAGATGAATGAAAGTCTTGTTAGCATTGATTAAAGATCATAAATCAAATTACTTAAGCAAGCACACTAAAGGAACAAGTATTGCATCTAGTAAGAGCAATTTTGAGAGGTTTGCTAGGCGAGTCCCAACAAATATTACCATCCATCCACCTAAGCAATCACATAAGAAGGGTAGTGGAAATCGTATTATGAGTGAAAAAGAGACTTCAATTGAACAAGCAAAGAAGCAACTGAGAGTGTGTAAAAAACTCAACCAATGAGGTCATAACATTAGAACATGTAAGCAGTAAAGCAGGTAGACAATGAATAAACAACACTAGGCGATATTCTCCTTTTCCTCATATATATGGTGAACAACTCTCTGTGTTTGTAATGCACATGACTTTCTATTTGTAATGAAATATTTCTTGTGCACTTAATTACTTTAAATAGTGTACCAAAATTTAGTGTTTTGTGGACCAGAAACCATTTTTGAAAGGTAAGGGGGTAAGAGGTTGGGAAGGAGGGTCCCCTACCTCTCAAAATATTTGTGCACTACTTTAACAATATATGGGCATCACCTAAGTAATATTTGCGCACTACATATTCAAATAATTATGCATCAATAACTATATATTTTGTGCATCAATGTGAATTGTATAAAATATTATCGTACATCATATAAAACATGTTTCTGCTTCAAATTATGAAAATTTGTGCATCAAAAATATTTAACTTTTGAAATGTTGTCTTATTTACTGTTTGTGCATCAAATTATGAACATTTGTGCATCACAATATACTAATGCGTGCACCACTGTACGTTAATTATGTACACCTTACATTTTTTTTATTACATAATATATGGTGCTTAAACTAACATAGCACGGGTGCATATTATACTAAAAGAAAATGGTACACAATTTAACATCAAAATAGGTGCACAAGTAAGGACAAAACTTTTGAGACGATGCACAATTTAAGTTGAACCATGCACAAAACATTTAGTTAATGGTGCACAATCATTGAAATGCATGCACACAAAATATGTGCATTATGGTGCTTAACCTACCATAGCAATCGTGCACAATTTAGAATAAAATGGTGAACAAATTAAGATAAGAGAGGTGCACAGTTAAAGATAAACCGATGCATAATTACATTACATATACACAAAAACATAAATATTGTGATGCACAATTTAACATAAAAAGGGTGCACAAAACATATATTAAGTGGTGCACAAAACACTACACAAATGGTGCACAACCAAAACGATGGAAGTAATAAACTTGCACATACAAAACATAACATGTTTTTGTTCTACATTCATCATTGGAAACTGAAAAAAAGTTTATCATCCATCCAACAACAACACAAGATGTCAACAAATTACTTCACAACAAACACACAAAATATCATTTACATTATATATCCCTAAACAACTATGTTCTTCTCTTCCTCTTCTTTACTATAGGTAAAAAAAATCTTGTGATAGAGCAAATGACGCTACACGGTCTTCCAGATTGCTACGTTCACTCAATAACATGGCTGGAAGATATTTGGCGTGCAACATATTCATCTGAGCTTTGTTCCCCACTGTCAAGCCAGACTTGAAACCAACATTCCCATTGCCCTTAATTTTATGTTTTCATATGACACGTGACATACACACCACAATAGACCTTATTCTTAGGATCCTTCCATGGCATGGTTAGCCGTTCTAGTTTGACTTTTGACTCAATCGGGGAGGCTTTTGATTATAATACATATCAGAATAGATAATTGATCATCAATTTTCATTGCAATCATTAACAGATGAATAAAATAAGATTAATTAAGTGCACAAATTCGGATAAATGATTGAAACAAAACATTTAAGTAATGGTACATAATGATTACATTAGAGATGCATATACAATATTACTATGGTGCACAATTTACAACAATTGTTGATGAAATGTTTAATGGTGAACAAGTGTGTAATACATATAGTGATGCACAATTGTTGATAACATAGAGCACGATAAACTTAACAGCTCAAGAAATCTTGCCATACTTTTCATCGATTGAAATATCCGCAACGGAATTGTTAATAATCTCAAACATGATATTCTTGACATTTATTGCAATGATGTAAGAATGCTCAGACTGTATGATTGGAAACACAAACTGTAAATAATATAAAGGGAATAATAAATACAGTTAGGGAATAACTTAAGTATGTGAAAACTAAACACTTAATAATACAAAAAATCAGTAAGTGTATCTTGTCAATTTGAGTTGGGGTTAAACATGGTGTATAATCCATGTCATCATTCAATGAATTGAAGAACCAATCACATCTATCAGAAAATAAGAAATAATGATTTATCACCATCAAGAGCTTCAACAAATAAGTGCATAAAATCATAAACTAGTTCACCAATCACATGCAAAGACCGTAAAAATAAAACACAAAATATACTGCAAATATTGTGTTCAAAACATAACTTATACTAATGTCGTGCACAAAACAAAGTGAATCTAGTGCACAACTTATAGTAAAGTGATGCACAAAACAAAGTAAATTGGTGCACAATATATAATGGTGTGTTGCACAACTTATAGTAAAGTGATGCACAAACAAAGTGAAACTGGTGCACAACTTATAATAAGTGGTGCACAAAACAAAGTGAAATTGGCGCTCAAGTATATAACAGTGTGGTGCATAACTTATAGTAAAGTGGTGCACAAAACAAAGTGCAAATGATGTACAATATATAATAATTGAGTTCATACCAGCGGTGGAATTGTACACAAATATCTCAATGGGGATTCATCACATTTTATTGGTTCGTCGTAGTTCATTGGCCTTGACCATATAGAAATAATATTATCAGCAATGAATTTCCCTAGACCCATAGTTTGGAACAACCTACGAGTACCGTATAATACCCCGTATTTGTAATCCTTTATAAGGATTAGAATGCTACCCATGTCAACAAGAACTCTTCCTTTTTAGGGTTCAAGTGAGGACAAAGAACTCTGAAGTTAAGCGTGCTAGGGCGAGAGTAGAACCAGGATGGGTGACCTCCTGGGACGTTCCCGAGTTGGCATGGGTTGACGCTTCGTCAAGGGTTTAAGTGGGGGTGATTGTAACACCCCGGATTTGTAATCCTTTATAAGGATTAGAGTCATGTCAACAAGAGCTCTTCCTTTTCAGGGTTCAAGTGAGGACAAAGAACTCTGAAGTTAAGCATGCTAGGGCGGGAGTAGTACCAGGCTGGGTGACCTCTTGGGAAGTTCCCGGGTTGGCACGGGCTAGCGCTTCTAAGGCCTCGGGCCTTACATACCGTTTAGCTCATCACAACTGAAAATAATCTCACTGCAAAAATGAAGGCAGATAAAGAATGAGCATGTCCACGAATTGTATGTAAACATGATCCACACATAAGAGTAAGATGATAAAAACAACGTACTTGCGTCTTTTTCCTCATCAATTATCCATGAGAAAAGCTTCTTCTCAGCCTCATTTAGCTTATTTACATAATCAACTTTCCTCTTTGCGTGCGTAGATTTACAAGCATAGTATAACTTAGTTGGGCGCTTCTTTTGGAAAGGAGTCTGTAATTCATCCTCGGTCAGTTCAGAAAGTTGTGAGGCTTCTACAACAGCATCCTAAAATATTCAAAGCAATAAGAAAAATGATATATTTAAAAACAAATGCAAAAATAATATAACTAAAATGCATATCAATAGTGGTGCACAACTATATATAAACATGGTGCACACCTGATAGTAATGTGGTGCACAACGTATACTTATGTGGTGCACAAAATATAGTGCTTTGTGCACAACGTATACTAATGTGGTGCACAACTTATACTAATGTGGTGAACAAACAAAGTGAAAATGGTGAACAAAATTAAGTAATATGGTGAACAAAATTAAGTAATATGGTGCACAAAATATAGTAATGTGGTGCACAAATAGAGAGGATGTGTTGAACAACATAGATTGATGCATACTTTTCTAATTAATTATGTCAATAAGACCGATGTACAAGTATTTAAAAACTATTGCACAACTAATATAACAACTCGTCTTATTAATCATAATATTAATAACGTACATTTTAAATGGACACAACATTCTGAAGAGTGAGATCAATTTCCAAAACTAAAAAAGGAGGGGTAAAATCTCTCGGACATGAAGACTTCTTTTTTTGTCCTTGATGTTGGGATTCCTCGTGTTTAGATATCATCTTATCGCCCTCTTCGTCATTACCTTGAATACCAGCATCCACATCCTTCTCATGTACTTGTGATTCAAACTTCTCCTCATTTTCTTCTATTTTAACATGTCCATCCTTCTCTTCATTGACCTTGTCATCACCCTTTCTTGCATCTTCCTCCATCCCATCCTCTTTCTTTCCATCTTCCGCCCTCTCATCCTCTTTCCTCAAATCTTGTTCCCTTTCACCTCTCTTTGTCCATCTTTTTGCTTCCTTTCATCCCATTGTTGAGTATTGCCTTCATCTTTACCCACATCTCCATCATTACTTGCATCTTCATCCTTGTCTTCATCACAATCCTTCCATTCGTCTTTCTTTCCATCACCTTCTTTGGCATCCTCATTCTTCCCTTCCTTCTTTGCCCCTTCATCCTTGTCATCTTCAGCATTGTCGTCCTTTCCTTCATTCTCTTGCTCCTATTCGATCTCTTCAGCATTAACTGGTGCACTTCCTTGTTCACCAACAACTATTTCGACTTCTTCCTCGTCTTTCTTGTCATCCTCATCACTAAAAGTTCTTGCATCTTGATGCGGGAGCATCCAAGGCTTCACCCAAGACGCACACAAGCGAAGATGGTCCGCTCACAAGAGCTCAAGCTAAGCGCATGCAAGAGGAGCTCGAGGCAATCCTCCACGTCTCAAGGGAGCCCACCCTCGTCGAGGACTTCACCGAACCCATGCTAAGGACCTTGGTGACCTTCCGAGCCAAGCCATGCGACGAGGGAGGAAGACGAGCCACAGAATTGCCCTCAGGAGGAGTGCACGGTTTGTCACAAACCGTGCACCCCATCAGAACCCAATATTTGCCCTCAGAATGGCTTTTTCTTGGCTGGGAAGAGCCTTTACGTGGGAGCCACCTAGGGTCTTGCTTTCTTGCTATGTTATGTGTATTTTAAGACTATTTTTAGAGGCCTTTGTGTGGGCCTTTGTGGGCTTGTTTTGCCTTTGACTCTAGGTAGTATTTAAGTCACTTTTGTTGTCTTCTTCACAAGACTTTGATGATATGAATGTTGCTTTAAGCACAATGAAGATTGAGAGCTCCATGGGAGTGCTTCTCAAGTGTTGATTCGAACTAGCTTGGTTGCCTTGCGTTGTGTCAATTTCCTCCATAAGATTGGTGCTCGTAGGCCTCACTCGCCTCCTCCTCGTGCTCCTTGGATTCGTCCATTGTTGTGTGAGGTTGTAGAAGGAAGGGTTGGTTGATATTTGGTTTTGGTTCTTGGGAGACATCTTACGGCTCTAAGGGTCTTGCCTCTATTCAATTCGGTTCTTTCTATATCCCTTTTGTTTATCTTTGTTCATTCTTCATTTGCTAACTTCCATTGTTGTTGTTTCTCTTTGTGCTTCATCTTCCATCTTCCTTTGAGTCACTTGGCGTCAAGATCGGGCCACTCACGGCTAATCCCCGCATCAAATTGGTATCAGAGCTCCGGTTCGACGCCAAGCCACCACCACCACCGAGCCACCTTCTTGGTTAGTCCATTGAGTCTTCTTTTCATCTTTTCTTCAAGCCATTTTCCTTTGCTGATTTTTGTGTCTTCTTTGTCTTGTATTTTCTTGCTTTGTTGTTTCTAGTTTTGTATTGCTTGTGCTTGTGTATTGTGGACTTTGCTTGTGTTTGTTACCACCACCATCTCAGCCACCACCACCCAAACTGCTAGCTTCCACACCTCCAAAACGCAGCCCCAAAACCCAGCTGTAAAACCCCCCCTACAAAGCAACCAAAACCCAGCTATAGTCCCTATAAGCTCCATAAAATCAGCTACCCCCCCCCCCCCAAAAGCTGTCCATAAAAGTCCCCTACCAACTCTTGTACTATCCTAGTTCTACCTAGTCATATCAAGACTTCTTTCACTTCAAAAGTAAAAAAAAAAAAGAGGGCAGCCAAAAACCTCTTAGCTGCTACTGCACGTGCCTTTTCAAAAAAGAAAGAAAAAAAGAAAGAAAGAAAATCAGAAAAGAAAAGAAAAAGAAAAACATAATTCAAAAAAAAAGAAGGGAGAAAGAAAGAAAGGGCAAGGAAGACAAGTGCATGAAGATCATGGTGTTCTTGATTATTGTTGATCTTGTGTTGTTATCTTCAAGTGTTTATTGATCTCTACAAGCCCCATCCCAAGCTTGATATTGATACGGGGTTAGCCGTGTAGAAGATGGATCTAGGCAACGGATCTCAAAACAAAAGAAAACACAAGATTAGAACAATAGCGGAAGTGAAACTAATGGAAGGATAATAGATAGAACCAATAGAAACGACGAGAAAATCCGCTTGCTTGATAGCAAGGAACCTTGTCGAACGATCTACCAACCCGATCTCTACAACGCCACACAACCAAGAATCGCTGACGAACTTGGAGCACGGAGAGGATTGCTTATGAAGTACGAAATCACCAACTCCAGAGGGACTTGACAAAGACGAAAACAACTAAGCAGGAAAGAACAATCGATTGAGACTCTCACGGGGAGCCGAGTTTTCAAAGCAAAAACCAAGCTCTGTTTTTGTGTTTTAACAATATGAGAAATCTAACTAATGAAGAAGACAAGGGCGCCTTAAATACCTAAGAGGTGGCCGGCCCTAGCTTCCTAAAACGGGCTATAATTGTTCCAAAAATACCCGAAAATAGAAAGCTGAAAATAAATAAATAATAATCCTAAAAATATCCAATGCAGAAATTAATAAGATTAAACATATATAACGTTGACCAATAAAGTCAATGCCTTGACTTTGGACTTGTCCTCTTCGTCATGTGATACATCATGTGCCATAAACGTCTCCAGCTCTTGACGTAGTTCCTTCAATCTTGACCTAGTAATCGGTCCATCAAAGGTTGGCACTAATGGCGGGGATGATTCCTCATCATTCTCCCCTTCTTGAAAAGGACTCATCCTCGAGTCATCAACATCAGCGGCTGCATAAGGGGTAAGATCACCGACATTGAATATCGGGCTCACGCCATAGTCATCGGGCAGCTTCAACACATAGGCATTGTCGCCTACTCTCTTCAGCACCTTGAACGGTCCATCACCTCTGGGAGACAGCTTCGACTTCCTCTGCTCCGGGAACCGCTCCTTGCGCAGGTGTAGCCACACCAAGTCGCCGGGCTCGAACAACACTTGACGCCGGTCGTGATTAGCTCGGGCTGCGTTCGCTGCAGTAGCTTCCAAACGAGCCTTAGTCCGCTCGTGCAGCTCCTTCATGAACTCAACCTGTCTATCAGCATCAAAGTCTGCTCGTTCCGATAAAGGCAACGGCTTAAGATCCAAAGGGGTTAGGGGATTCAAACCATACACACATTCAAAAGGGGACATATTGGTAGAAGAATGAATAGTCCTATTATAAGCAAACTCAACATGTGGTAAGGCATCTTCCCAACTTTTCAGATTAGATTTAATAACATCCCTAAGGATAGTACCCAATGTACGGTTAGTGACCTCAGTTTGTCCATCTGTCTGGGGGTGACTAGTAGTAGAGAACAACAACTTAGTACCAAGTTTACCCCACAAAGTCTTCCAAAAGTAACTCAGAAATTTGACATCCCTATCACTCACAATAGTACGAGGTACACCATGCAACCGAACAATCTCTCTAAAGAACAAATCAGCAACATTCTTAGCATCATCAGTTTTATGGCATGCAATAAAGTGAGCCATCTTAGAGAACCTATCAACAACCACAAATATAGAATCTCTCCCCTTTTTAGTCCTAGGCAATCCAACAATAAAATCCATACTAATATCAACCCAAGGAAAGCAAGGAATAGGCAAGGGAGTATAAAGACCATGCGGTTTTGCCTTAGATTTAGCTTGTAAGCACTCAACACAGCGTTTGATAAAATTCTCTACATCCCTAAGCATGTGTGGCCAATAGAAATGAGTATGCAACATGTTATAAGTCTTATCTCTACCAAAATGACCCATCAATCCACCTCTATGGGACTCATCAACAAGTAACAACCGTAGAGAACAAACAGGAATGCACACCTTATCAACTCGAAACAAGAATCCATCGAACAAGAAAAACTTATCAAATGAACCCTTTTCCATACAATGCTTATAAATCACTCCAAAATCAGCATCCATATCATATAACTCCTTAATATAAACGAATCCAAGGACCCGAGCATCCAAAGTAGTCAAGAGTGTATGTCTCCTAGAAAGGGCATCAGCTACAACATTATTTTTTCCTTTCTTATACTTAATCACATAGGGAAATGTTTCTATGAATTCCATCCACCTACCATGCCTCCTATCCAACTTATCTTGACTCCTAAAATGCTTTAAGGACTCATGATCAATTTTAAGCACAAATTCTCTAGGCCAAAGGTAGTGTTGCCAAGTTTTCAGCACTCTAAACAAGGCATATAATTCCCTATCATAAGTAGAATAATTAAAGCATGCACCTTTCAACTTTTCAGAAAAGAAGGCAATAGGCTTACCTTCCTGCATGAGGACTCCTCCAATACCAATGCCAGAGGCGTCACACTCTACTTCAAAGGGGCGAGTGATGTCAGACAGAACCAACAATGGCGCGTGTGTCAAACGATCCTTGAGAGTCTGGAACGCCTTTTCTTGAGCTTCACCCCAACGGAACGGAGTATTCTTCTTTGTGATCTCTGTCAACGGGGCTGCAATGGTGCTAAAATCTCGAACGAACCTCCTGTAGAAGCCAGCCAGGCCGTGGAAACTGCGCACGTCACCTAGGTTCTTCGGGGTCGGCTAGTCACGGATGGCTTGCACCTTCTCTTGATCCACTTGCAGTCCATGAGCACTCACTACAAAACCAAGAAACACAACTCTGTCAGTGCAAAAATCACACTTCTTCAGATTTCCATGCAACTGTACAGCTCTGAGAGTGGATAAAACTTCCCTGAGGTGCTCTGCATGTGCTTCCAAAGATTTACTGTAGATCAGAATATCATCAAAGTAAACTACAACAAATCTACCAATAAAAGATCTCAAGACATGATTCATAAGACGCATAAAAGTAGAGGGGGCATTAGTCAAACCGAAAGGCATAACAAGCCACTCATACAAACCAAACTTCGTCTTGAATGATGTCTTCCATTCGTCTCCTTCCTTCATCCGGATTTGATGGTATCCACTGCGAAGATCGATCTTGGAGAAGGTGGAGGCGCCATGGAGCTCATCCAACATGTCATCGAGCCTGGGGATCGGGTGCCTGTACTTGATCGTGATGTTATTAATAGCCCTGCAATCAACACACATACGCCAAGTATTGTCCTTTTTGGGGACGAGTAAGACAGGCACAACACACTGGGATCGGCTCTCTCGAACATACCCTTTATCTAGAAGGTCCTGGACTTGGTTCTGGATTTCCTGGGTCTCAGTAGGGTTCATCCTATAGGCAGGCCGGTTGGGTAGGGTAGCACCGGGAATCAGGTCTATCTAGTGCTCAATGCCTCTAATAGGGGGTAGGCCAGGGGGTATCTCATCCGGGAACACATCAAGGAACTCAGCTAAAAGGGTCTGGACAGCAGCTGGGAGTGTAGCTCGGCCGTCGTCACCTAACAGGGTATAGGCCTGACAAAGGGACATGAGGGCGACGTCCGGGGGAAGGTAATCTACCAGGTGGTCTCTGCTGGATGCTAAGAGCACTCGACTAGGGGTAGAGGCGAGGGTGAGGTCGGTCCGTGTGGAGGCAGTGGATGGTTCGGCTGGGGATTTACCCTTACGCTCGGCCTCTCTTTTCTTATCATAAGCCTCAGCCACTTGAAGCGGCATCATCGGTTTCAACACCACTTTCCTACCACGAAACTCAAAGGCATGTTGGTTAGTACGTCCATCATGAATAACATGTCTATCAAATTGCCAAGGACGACCTAACAAAATATGACAAGCTTGCATATGAACAATATCACATAAAATTTCATCCTAATAAGTTCCTAGCTTAAGTGTAATCTTAGCTTGCCTATTCACCTTGAGTTCACCACAATCATTCATCCAATGAAGTCTATAAGGTCTAGGATGCAAAAAAGTAGGGAGTTGCAGTTTATTAACTAATTCAACACTAGCAATGTTACAACAACTACCACCATCAATAATCATGTTGCAAACTTTCCCTTTAACAAGACATCTTGTATGAAATAAATTCTCACGATGATTATCATCACAAGGAGCCTGATTAACATGCAAAGTCCTCCTAACAATCAATGAATCACCATGCTCATATTCAATAAAATCCAAATCATCATCATGGGCATGCTCATTCATATCATGGCTAGCAACAAAATTTTCATGCTCAGTGTCAGACTCAGACTCTAACTCACCCAAATGATTAATCATCAAAACACGAGTATTAGGACAATCCTTCATGTAATGACCCTTTCCTTGACATTTAAAGCAAGTGATATCTCTAGCTCTAGGAGGAGGGTCAGCAGGGTTACCTCGTGTAACTGCAGGGGTGGGCCGTGTGGGCTGCTGTGGTGCGGTGGAGGTAGAGGGGTGCGCACCACGAGAATTCTGCTCATTGTTGTGAGGCGGACCGGTTGCTGGGCGGGATCTCTGGTGTCCGGTGCGGCCCTGCTGTTGGTCGGGACGCCAACTTTGGCGTTGTGGCACCGTGCGGTGTTGTTGGGTATAGCTGGACTTGAATTGTCTCTCCACTTTAATTGCTTGGTGTAGCAAATCTGTCATGCTAGAATAGGGATACAATTCTATAGTGTCAGCTAAATGAGGATGCAAGATACGTAGATACCTGGACATAGTGGCCTCTTCATATTCGACGACGTTGCCGCGTGCCATGGATATCTGCATATTGTTGTAGACCTCTTCAACACCTAAAGAGCCTTGCCTCATAGTCTCCAAACGGTTGCGGAGAACTCTATTGTGGTGGTGGGGAACGAAGCGGGCCCTCATCATAGCTCTCATCTGGTTCCATGTGTTGACCGAAGGGTCCATGGCTTGTCTTCGAGCCTTCACAACAGAATCCCACCAAACCAAAGCATAACCAGTAAATTCAAGAGCAGCGAGTTGTACCTTTTTATGTTCAGGGAAATTGTGGCAACCCCAAATCTGCTCAATCTTCGTCTCCCATTCAAGGTAGACGTCTGGATCACACTTTCCATCAAAAGCCGGGATCTTCACTTTGATCCGTCCAATGCCGTCTTGTTCGGCTTCACGGCGGCGGGGCTGTCCGCGGTCATTCCGGGGGCGGTAAGGACGCCACTCATTACGCTCCTCGCGCTCATAGTCCTACATATCATCATCACCCCATAAACTAGAACGTATCGACATAGGAGGGGACTCAGACCTATCACGAGGTGCGGGATGCCGAATCGGGCGTATGCGGTCGGTGCCAGTGGCTCTCGGTTGGCGACGCTCGTCCATCGCCGCTTGGTAGGCCGTGGCTTGGTCGACCAAGGGCTCGGTGGCGGGAAGCGGTGCGCTATGCGATGGACCAATGTGTTCCTGCGCAGCCGGGAGTGGGTTGGAGCGGGTCTCCAACGAGTCAAACTTCGCAGACAACTGCGCGACTGTAGAAGCCAACTGTTGTAGCATCGCCTGCATATCGACATGGGAACCATTTGCAGTAACTTGTTCATCACCGGAACCTGTCATGATCACCACTTAGACGAACACAGAAAGACGTTAAGGTTAGGAAAACCAAAAAAAACTCTCAAGTGTTTGCACTCGGTGATTGTACAACCTGGGAAGTTAGGCTCGTAAATGACAAGTTCTCTATGTGCTCAAGATACGCAGCAAATCAAGGTCAAGCAGAGATGTAGTAGACAAGAGAAGTAGATGTACGACGAAAAATGACTCAAACAAAAGCGAGACTAGAGAATGACTCAACAAGGAAAGCGACACAACTATAGTCACAAGAATGAAATGCAACTAAAGATGGGGCTATATATGTGTTTCGAACTCAAGAAATGCGAATTGCAAGTCAGAAAGACGTACCTTTGTCGACTCGGAACGAAGCCAATTGGAGCCGAGAGTGACCCGAGGGAACGGAAGGGAGAAGGGGTTCGGGCAAGAGGGGGGGTAGTGCTCGACTGAGGGCAACCCGGGGTAGGACCCGGTCGGGTTGGGGTCGGGTGGGGCGGACTGAGAACAACCCGGGGTGGGACCCGGTCGGGTTGGGGTCGGGTGGGGCTGACTGAGCGCAACCCGGGGTGGGACCCGGTCGGGTTGGGGTCGGGTGGGGCTGACTGAGCGCAACCCGGTGAGGGCCTGGTCGGGTTGGGGTCGGATAGGGTGGACTGAGAGCAACCCGGGGTGGGACCCGGTCGGGTTGGGGTCGGGTGGGGCTGACTGAGGAGAACTCGGGTGGGACCCGGTCGGGTTGGGGCCGGGTCGGTGGCAGGTACGTGAGGGCTGGGTTAACTGAGGCTCACCCGGTCTGGACCCGGTCGGGTTGGGGTCGGGTGGGGCTGACTGAGCGCAACCCGGTGGGGACCCGGTCGGGTTGTGGCCGGGTACTGTTGCGGCGGCAAAGAGGTCCGAAAAAAAAATCTGAAACGGAACCCTAAATTTTTTTTTAATTTTTTTTTTGTATTTCGAAAAAAAAAATTCTGAAAAATTCTCAAAAATCCCAGATGCCTTTTCCTCTTTTTTTTTTTGAATTTCGATAATGCTTTTTTTTTTTTTTTGATATAATTTTCTTTGAGGCAACTTGTTTTTCCTAGGATATTACACCATAAAGATAAAATAAAATCTCTAGAAAATCAAGCAAGTATCTTGAAGATTACCAAAATTGAACAACCGGATCTCTGGCGCGCACGAACCTGGACGCCGTCGTGTCTTGCTCGCCAAGTTAGGGTTCGAACAACAATGGAGGAAGGGGGGGGGAGCGAATTTTTTTTTGGTGATTTTTGGACGGTTTTGATATGTTTTTGTGGATCCTCGTAGTCACAATCAACCGCAACGAACTCCTTTCCAAGACAAACAAGAGCAAACAATCAGTCAGACTAACAATTCACTAATGTGACTCAAACAAAGAAATTCAATTGACGATTGAAAACAGGAAGATCCAATTTTTGATGATGAATCTGGAACCGTCAAAGGCGATCCGAAGCCGCAAAGCTCTTGATACCAATTGATACGGGGTTAGCCGTGTAGAAGATGGATCTAGGCAACGGATCTCAAAACAAAAGAAAACACAAGATTAGAACAATAGCGGAAGTGAAACTAATGGAAGGATAATAGATTGAACCAATAGAAACGACGAGAAAACCCGCTTGCTTGATAGCAAGGAACCTTGTCGAACGATCTACCAACCCGATCTCTACAACGCCACACAACCAAGAATCGCTGACGAACTTGGAGCACGGAGAGGATTGCTTATGAAGTACGAAATCACCAACTCCAGAGGGACTTGACAAAGACGAAAACAACTAAGCAGGAAAGAACAATCGATTGAGACTCTCACGGGGAGCCGAGTTTTCAAAGTAAAAACCAAGCTCTGTTTTTGTGTTTTAACAATATGAGAAATCTAACTAATGAAGAAGACAAGGGCGCCTTAAATACCTAAGAGGTGGCCGGCCCTAGCTTCCTAAAACGGGCTACAATTGTTCCAAAAATACCCGAAAATAGAAAGCTGAAAATAAATAAATAATAATCCTAAAAATATCCAATGCAGAAATTAATAAGATTAAACATATGTAACGTTGACCAATAAAGTCAACGCCTTGACTTTGGACTTGTCCTCTTCGTCATGTGATACATCATGTGTCATAAACGTCTCCAGCTCTTGACGTAGTTCCTTCAATCTTGACCTAGTAATCGGTCCATCAAAGGTTGGCACTAATGGCGGGGATGATTCCTCATCAGATATCCTACTCACCTTGCCTAAACACATTCCATATCATTGGCAACTTGATCATGTGTTCATGAGTATTGGTAAAACAAGCTAGGAGTGACATTGCTTTGTTGAGTCTTCTAAACACATTTCCTTTGTGTCTTCATTGTGTGTCTTCTTGAGCTCATTTCCAAGTCCAAACACATATCCTCGCTCAATCAAATTGAATTGCCATTATCTAATTCCAAGAGCTACTCACATTGGTTTGTGTTGTCTAAGTTCACCAATGCTTATATGAAGTTTTTGTCCCTCTCAAGGCAGCTCCACACTCCATAAGCTTGTATCGACATCAACAAGAGAGTGAGTGATCAAACACACGAGTGTAAACACTTGTGAGGATGTTTTGATTTCACTAACCTTAACTTGTTTCTTGGAGTTTGTTGATCATGTCTCATATAGGGAGTCCATCACATGAAGGAGGGTCCGACACCGTGTCACCCGAGTTGTTCAACATGCTTAAGGCAATGTCGGACAACATTGATATCTTGTCTAATCGGATGGTAGCATTGGAGACAAGGGTGTCCAAGCCCGCAGCCGTGCCCCAAGAGACGCGACGAGTGCCCATAGCCACCAACTTCCCCCGGCGTAGGGATAAGCCTAATGCTCCTAACCATTTTAATGAATTTCAGGGAATTCCAAGGCGTGCCTATCATGAGGAGCCAAGGCGAGCCTATGAAGATGAAGAATGGGAGCAAGTGCCACATCGAGGCTACCAAGCAAGGAGAGGCCGAGAGCAAGAGCAAAATGGCATTGACAAGATCAAGGCGAAGATTCCATCCTTTGAAGGAAAATGTGATTCGTATGTCTACATGGAATGGGAGACTAAGATTGAGCAAATATGGAGTTGCCACGACTTTCCCGAGCACAAAAAGGTATAACTCACCGCCCTTGAATTCAATGGTTATGCACTAATATGGTGGGATAATCTTGTGAAAGAAAGGAGAAGAACCTTAGATGCATCCGTGACAACTTGGAATCAAATGAAGGCCTTGATGAGAGCTCGCTTTGTGCCTCGACACCACACACAATTGCTGCCCTTAGCCAACAAAATTGAAAGAAAAACTAAGGCTAGGAATCAAGGAGGAAGAGTGACAAGTGGGATGCCCAACTCTTGGAAGAATCCTACTCAAAACCGAGGCTACCAATCTTATGGAAGAGGCATCTCAAGCTAAGGACAAGGGGCAATCATCAAACCCTCGTTGGGAGCAAGGAGGGCCGAAGAGGAGTGCTCAGCCGACACCCTCCACACCGAGCCCAAGGCAGCCAGCCGTGGCCCCTAAAGGTCCCAAGGGGAGTGATGAAGAGCTCAAGGACGAATCAAGTCAACCTTCTACTCTAATGGGAGAGGAGTTCAAGCCAAAAAGAAAAGAGGAGGAAATTGAAGCACCTACTACAAGAGGCAATCGATTTCCCATCATTGTGCGTAGTTCATTCAAATCCTTGGCTACTCCATGGATGGACCGGACCCACATGGTTCCTTCAAGCTTGCCCTTCCTACCCCATGAAGAGGTTGAAGCCAATAAATCAATCTTCAACCAAGAGAAGAAGGATGTGCCAATGAAGACTAATGCAAGGGAAGTACCACTTATCTCCACCTTTTCAATTCCATCTCTTGAGTTTGAAAATGAGCATGTCATTCCATATAGGGCAATACACATGAAGAAATCAGTCCTTGCATGTAAAACTAGATATTCTTGTGTGCACCAAAGTTCTCTAGCACAATACATGTCTTGTGGAATGCATCTTGTTCATAATATGATCCTTATGTCCATACATGTGTGTTATGTTGTTAGTTGCACTCCTAAGCTTGAACATAGAACTAGGAAGAAGTGTGGAATACTATTTGCATGCTTGTTTGGATATCATGTAGTTATTGGAAGATTTGTGCTTACATTCTTACTATTGTGTAGACGTGCTAGAGGGCCTTATTTTGCCATTGTAGTTATGCCTAAGCCCTCTAAGGAAGCTGAATTCATTGCATGCCCTAAACATCATAATGCATCTTATGTGACTAACTCTTGTATTGACCAAGTTGTGGAGTTGCATGGAGTTTCTAGTGCTTTGATTTCAGGACAAGAAGTGAAGTGTGTGCTCTACTCAAAGCTGAAATCCGGAGAAGTGCCCTTTGAGCCCGGAGATCATGGTGTCCTTAATGTGGCTGATTTGGTTCATTCCTTGGTGGAGTGCATTCAGGAATTGCATGAGCGCACAAGGAACAAGCTTCATGCCAAGGCAGAGCACAATGCAGCCAAGGCCAACAAAGAGTGCCGCCGCTTGGTGTTTCACCCCGGAGAGGAGATGGGCCTTCCAAAAGGCGCAAGTCCAAGCTTTCCCAAAAGGCGAAGTACAAGGCATACAAGCTTAGATTCGAGGTCGAATCTTCTTCAAGAAGGGAAGAATGATACGGGAGCATCCGAGGCTTCACCCAAGACGCACACAAGCGAAGATGGTCCGCTCACAAGAGCTCAAGCTAAGCGCATGCAAGAGGAGCTCGAGAACTTGGCAAGCCTCCACGTCTCAAGGGAGCCCACCCTCGTCGAGGACTTCACCGAACCCATGCTAAGGACCTTGGTGACCTTCCGAGCCAAGCCATGCGACGAGGGAGGAAGACGAGCCACAAAATTGCCCTCAGGAGGAGTGCACGGTTTGGTGCACGGTTTGTCACAAACCGTGCACCCCATCAGAACCCAATATTTGCTCTTAGATAGAGTGCACGGTTTGTGACAAACCGTGCATGGTTGTTCATAAACCGTGCACCCCCTCAGAATAGCTTTTTCTTGGCTGGGAAGAGCCTTCACGTAGGAGCCACCTAGGGTCTTGCTTTCTTGCTATGTTATGTGTATTTTAAGACTATTTTTAGAGGCCTTTGTGGGCTTGTTTTGCCTTTGACTCTAGGTAGTATTTAAGTCACTTTTGTTGTCTTCTTCACAAGACTTTGATGATATGAATGTTGCTTTAAGCACAATGAAGATTGAGAGCTCCATGGGAGTGCTTCTCAAGTGTTGATTCGAACTAGCTTGGTTGCCTTGCGTTGTGTCATTTTCCTCCATAAGATTGGTGCTCGTAGGCCTCACTCGCCTCCTCCTCGTGCTCCTTGGATTCGTCCATTGTTGTGTGAGGTTGTAGAAGGAAGGGTTAGTTGATATTTGGTTTTGGTTTTTGGGAGACGTCTTAGGGCTCCAAGGGTCTTGCCTCTATTCAATTCGGTTCTTTCTATATCCCTTTTGTTTATCTTTGTTCATTCTTCATTTGCTAACTTTCATTGTTGTTGTTTCTCTTTGTGCTTCATCTTCCATCTTCCTTTGAGTCACTTGGCGTCAAGACCTGACCACTCGCGGCTAATCCCCGCATCACATCTTGAATGGAATAATCCCTTTATGTACAAAATGCATTTGTAAAAGGCTCACCAGGATCATCAATCACCATCAAGAATGTTGCCTCGATCTTCTCAATGAACTTAATCACGGAAGAGTATGAAAAGAATCGGTCCTGACTGACTTGAGACTGTGAAAACTGACGTTGTGACCCATAAACAACTTTGAAGTTGATGATCTTATCACATGCTTCATTGATCTTTACAAATGTTGAGTTCTCAACCATCTTGGGAGGCGCATCCTTGATGTGCTTGTAGAACTTCCTAATCCACTCAGAAGTAATCCTCGCCATATCTGCATGGTCACAGATGTACTTATAAGAACTTCCATCCTCTACATCACAACCTAAATCCAAATCAACATCCTCTCTCTCAAAAGGTAAACTTTCCCGGCCTTCATCAACATCAAGGGCTTCTTGATGTGGTTGTGCAGCATGAGGAGCAACATTTGGTGCCTCTATAACATACCCTATGCCAAAACTACTAAGAGTAATCTCAACAACCTCCCTCTCCTTCAAATAATCTGATGTATAATAGCTGATTATAGGGTATACTTTATCATTTAATGCTCCCAACAAACTAACTCTGTCAAAGTACAAAAATCTACACAAATAAAAACGTATTATAATAGTGCACAATAATAAAAACAAACAGTGGTGCACAAACCTTATATATGATGGTGCACAAAGATTATACGACAGATGCACAAACCTTTTTCATAATGATGCACCAAACTCTAATATCATGTTGCACAAACCTCTTATATGATGGTGCACAAAGATTACACGACAAATGTACAAACCTTATATATAATGGTGCACAAAACACTTATATGATGGTGTAGAAAACTTTAATATCATGGTGCACAAACCTCTTATATGATAGTGCACAAAGAGTACACGACAGATGCACAAGCCTTTTATATAATGGTGCACAAAACACTTATATGATGGTGTACAAAACTCTAATATCATGGTGCAAAAAGATTACACGACAAATGCACAAACCATTTATATAATGGTGCACAAAACTCTTAAATCATGGTGTTCAATAGTCTTATATAATGATGTACACAATTCTTATATCATAGCACACAAATCTGAAATATCATGGGACACAGAAATAATATATCATGGTGCACAAAAATCTTATATCATGGTGTACAATGACATAGTACTACAATGCACTTAACAATATATTGATGTTGCACAGAAAGAAGATATAGAAAATCAAAATGTAAATACCATACAAATGGTAAGATCAGCGGACCCTTGAACGAAGCATCACTAGGACCTGACAACTTCAATTCACACAGCTTCCTCCGTATTAATTCACACCAATTATACTCTTCCATCCGATTGTTAGAAAGCCAAACAATCCACTTCAAACAAACCTTCTGCCACCTTATTCACAATAAGCTTGCTTTTCAAATCAATGGGTCTAATGCCACCATCTTTTTCTAAATCCTCGCTCCATTGCCTAATGGCACAGGGGTCACTACCATTCGTAGGAGTAATAATTTTTTTGCCTCCCCTCGGTAACACAAGATATTGCTCAACACGTTCAACAGTTAATCGGATACTAGGCAATCCATTCCCCATCCGTAGAGAACATGATGGTGCATCAAACTTCTCAATAAGCCAGTAACAAAGAGATCCAAGCAACTCCCTCACCTTCCAAGAAAAGAGATATCCAAAACCCATTCGGTTCACTGCGATCCTATAAGTTGGACCAAATTCATTTAAAGTATCAATCAGTAGCGCAATAGAGCCCCTTGCCTTAAGCCTGCTGATGGGAGTTTTCCTTTTACTTGTGACGAGCACAATATATATATCTTTACATGGTTTTCCTTAAGCATGGACAACAGACAACCTAGAAGTGTCTGAAGTAGATGAACGTTTACTGTTTCACGATGGGCCTAGATCAAACGTTACCTTATGCTTGCCTACAACAAAAATATTAATAAAAGGAAAAAAATGAATATGTGGTGCACAAAATAGTAGTGCACAAAATATAGTAAGGTGGTGCACAGTTTATACTTATGTGGTGCACAAAATAGAGTGCTTTGGTGCACAACATATACTTATGTGGTGCACAACTTATATTAATGTGGTGAAAAAACATAGTGTAAGTGGTGAACAAAATATAGTAATGTGGTGCACAATGTATAAATAATGTGGTGAACAAACAAAATGAAAGTGGTGCACAAAATGTAGTAGTATGGTGAAGAAACAAAGTGAAAGTGGTGAACAAACACAATACAAAAGCAATATCCGTATAAAAACAACCATGAACATGTGATGCACAAGATAATATAACAATGCTGTATAATAAAAAGCAACAAACAAAACGCAAAAATCACATATAACACAACGATCATCCCAAAAAACGAATATATGAACAACAAAACCAAAAATCAACACAGAAAAATCAAAATAGAAAACGAATACAAATTATACACCCACTAACACGATAAAACAAAGAAAAGTTACAAAATTAACAGCTAAAAGAGGTCTATAAGGTTTAGAAAACAACGACTTTACCTTGTAACTCGGAACATGGAGAATTGACTTGTTTCCCAAACATTTTGATTATCACAAAGAAGTCAAAAATCGAGGTTTAGAATAGAAACAACGTACGGAGATAATTTCAATCAAAAGGAAGAATCGCCTGGGATTCGACTTGGAAAAGAGAGAGCAAAAGCAAGTGAGCAAACAAACGTCGTTTCAAATGAAATTGAAAGTTTGATGAACGCAGGGCTCATGTTATTGACGCTGAGCGGGCGCGTGAAATTTAATATGATCTTTTTAATCCCATACATGCGTAATTTGGGCCACAAAATCACACCATATCCAACGGCCAGGGTGCATTCGCACATTCACGTGATAAAGAGGCGTGTGCACCAGACTCGTCTTCTATATATATGTTTTATACTATGTGTGCACATAATTATCAAAATATATATGCTTATACTATGTACAACATATGTATATGCTCTTTATATGTACTGTGTACATATATTTTGTTAGTTTGTGTATATATGAACACATTATTCTCACATCTATATACACATACCAAAATTCTAATTCTTTTTTCTATGTGTCGCCCAATTAGTTATGCCACATAGGCAAGTTTATATCACCCTTCACATTGTTTAATATTTGCATACGCTCCTTATTTAGACTTTTCAAAATTCATACCTACAGAACATACCTTAAATATATGTATATATATTACCCAAAAAATGTATATATATTACCCAAAAAATGTATATATGGAAAAGACAAGGTGAGGATAGGGGCTTATGAAAGGAGTGAGGACGCTCCAAGACTGCCGGATCAAGAAAAAGAGCACTCAGATCAGCTAAGGAAACAATTTGGATACAATTCGGCACAACCCAATTTTTCGCGAAAAAAACGTGTCCCGCGTGCACACGTATTTTAGTCTGTATAAACACATACGTTGTTCTGCATGCACACACGTTGTTTTCATGTGCACACATAGGTCATTTCTGTATGCTCACGTAGGTTATTTTTGTTTGTTTTCATACGTATACACACATGTCATTTCGTATGCGCTTTGAGTCATTTTCGCATGCAAACATATGTAATTTTTATGTGCACACCTACGTTGTTTCACATGCACACATGGTTGTTTCACATGCACAAATAGCACGTAGTGCATTTCATATGCACAAACAGGCCATTTTCACATGCACACGGTAGTATACTTCGCATGCACACAATAGTATACCTTGCATGCACAGAGTCGTGTTTTCACGTGCACACGTTTTGTTCATTCCATATGAACCAACGAGTTTTATGCATGCACACAAAAAAATGATTTTCACATGCACACCGTAGTTATTTGGCATGCACACAACAGTGTATTTAGCATGCACACAAACCTGCACTTCGAATCTGTCTTTTTCGCGAATAATTTGGCGATCTGAATTTTTCCCGAATTTTTGAAAAGCGATCTGGGCACTCTGTTTGCTTCTCATCTGATGGCTCTCATGCATCCTCATTCCTCTCCTCCTTCTCATCCTCACCGAATCTCAACCCTATCTATAACTATATATTAAACCTCACCCTTTTTAAGTCACCACAGCGTTTTTAGGCTCAGGTTGTTGAGCTTTCCTTTTTCATTTATTATCATCCTTTTTAATAATTTTTATTTGTTTTTTAAATTAATCAAATTTAAACTCTAAAATTCTACAAAATTTTAACCAAATCTCATCAAATTAACTTTATTCTTTTAAAAAATTAGCTTATTTCATTTAACAATACGCATGAACTAATCTAAACCTTATATTTGTTTGTATATTAAATTTCACATTCATTTTCTACCATGAAGATTGTTATATGATTATTTTAACTTGATATAAGGGTTTTATATAGTATTAATAGCAACATAAAAATAGACGGATTGTAGTAATCAAATGACATTGGGTCGGAAACCATGCATCCATAATCCCATATATATATAAATACACTCACAAATTTAGCTATATACGATTTATGATTAATATTATACTTTCTTTTCGTAACACATTCAAATTATTCATTTCTCAATTCATCTTGATCATATTAATGTTTTTTGACATGTAAAATTGTAGTTTTTTCTTTACTCTTTATACGTTAGTCACTTTTTTTAGCAAATTTTCAAAAAATAAATTTTAACAAGATTGTTATTGTGTTTCAAGTATTATTTTTATTACAGCATCAAACCAAAGTTTTTAAATTTAGGTATTATTTACTTGATGTGAGAGATATGTTTATTGTTCATGATATCAATTGCTTTGTTCGTGTTCTTAAGTTGCTTACATTTCCTTCAGCAACAATCATTTTTAAGCATTGAGCAAATTTAACCAATTTCAACATTCAAAAAATTCATTGCTCAACAAAGATTACTCAAAACTAATATAAATGTACATTAAAATAAATTGATGGATTTGAAAATTTCTAAAACTATTTAAATTAATTAAAATTTTAATCATTAATTTTTATATAAAATTTTATAATTGTTTATATTGAATTGATGAAATTCAATTTTTATTAAAGAGATCATTCTTACCAAAAAAAGCTTACCTATATTTTTCCTTAAATAACTTTTTGGGTCTTCAATTATATATCTTCTAATATTAGATATTGATATGATAATATATCACTTCAGCATATCATTTCTCTTTTAGTTTCTACAAATTTATACATGTGAATAATATTGTTCAAATTTTCTTCTTTTTTACTAATATTATGAGTTTATGATAAAAAAAAATTAATAAAATATATTCAATTTTTTATGGTTTATGCTAATATAATATAATTTTATTAGATATACACGTAAAAGTGATATGAAAGTGATACTAAAACAACACCTTAATAAAAATATCTCGTGCATGACACAAGTTCTGGACTAGTGTATGTATATATATTATGCTCTCCAAGATACATTCTAAAATATCAAATTAGATATAATAAAAACTATGAAGGACAAAATATATGTTATGAGATATATAGTAAAGATACATTTTTTATATTAGATATGGTTCTTTTTATTAATTTTTATATTGAATAAAAATAACTTAATTTTATTATATGAAATTTGTAAGGTATAAGCAATAAGATATAATACGTTAATTGTTTGTTTTCATTTGAATTTGCGTTTTGTATAACTTATTTTTTATCACAATAATAATTGTGCAATTTTATATATTACATCTATCTTACAATTCGTCTTTCTATTACATTTTTTTCTTTAAATTTGTCTGTATATAATATTAAAGTCGAACTAATTTGTCTATATGTAATACGAAAGTCGAGCTACTCCTATGTGTTGTCCATTTAGCTATATCACGTAGGCATATTTTTTCGGAAGAATTATGTGCAATACTTTTTTTTTCTGGGTACATTACATATTGAAACGCAACAATCTTGCTTAAGCAAGATTTTTGCGTTTCATGGCAAAAATACCCAAAAAATGCGTTTTGGTACTGAGATGAAACGCAGGTATTTTGCTTAAGAAAAATACCTGCGTTTCAAAAAAAAAAAAAAAAAAATTGTCTTCATACAAAGAAACGCAGGTATTTTGCTTAAGCAAAATGCATGCGTTTCAGCTTTTTTTAATAAAAAAAGAGAGCGAAAAGCAGGATCCTTGCTTAAGCAAGGATCCTGCGTTTCACTAAAAAAAAATTTCTCCAAAATTGTACTTTTTTACATAATCATGTAGAGAATTTCAATACGAGTCCGTACATATAAAATTCGTCCAAAACGGACATCGTTTGCCCCTTCAAAAGCCCCAAAAACGAAGTCTTTATACGCTTTTTTTTTACAATTTGGTGCCCGGCATATAAGGCATTGTAGTGAATTTTTTTGGTATTTTCGGCATTTTTCTACTATAATTTTGTATAAGATTTTAATACGAATATGTAACTATACGTTAGAACCATAATATATAATTATAATATATAACTATACAATATAACAATAGTATATAATTATACGATATAACAATAGCATATAGCTATACTATATAATAATACGATATAACAATAGTATATAACTATAGTATGAAACTCTACGATATAACCATAGTATATAACTATTTATTAGAACCATAATATATAATTATAGTATATAGTATAACCATAGAACGTTAGAACCATAATATATAATTATAGTATATAACTATACGATATAACCATGGTATATAACTATAGTATATAAATGAACGATATAGCAATAGTATATATATAACTATACAATATAGTCATAGTATATAGTTATATATTATGATTATATCTTATAGTTATATCCAATTTGGTTATATCTTATGGTTATATCCTATAGTTATATCATATGGTTATATCCTTTAGTTATATAGTATGGTTATATATTATAGTTATATACTATAGTTATATATTATAGTTATATCCTTTTGATATATACTATGGTTATATCTTATAGTTATATACTATGGTTATATCTTATAAGTATATCCAATTTGGTTATATCATAGTATATAACTATACGATATAACCATGGTATATAACTATAGTATATAAATGAATGATATAGCAATAGTATATATATAACTACACGATATAAGCATAGTATATAGTTATATATTATGATTAAATCTTATAGTTATACCCAATTTGGTTATATCTTATGGTTATATCCTATAGTTATATATTGTGGTTATATCTTATAGTTATATCCACTTTGGTTATATCGTATCGTTATATCCTATAATTATATATATTAGTTATATCTTATAATTATATCCAATTTGATTATATCATATCGTTATATCATATAATTATATATTATGATTATATCTTATAGTTATATCCAATTTGGTTATATCTTATAGTTATATCCTTTAGTTATATATTATGGTTATATCCTATAGTTATATACTATGGTTATATCTTATAGGTATATCCAATTTGGTTATAGCTATAGTATATAACTATACGATATAACCATGATATATAACTATAATATATAAATGAACGATATAGTAATAGTATATATATATATAACTATACCATATAACCATAGTATATAGTTATATATTATGATTATATCTTATGGTTATATCCTATAGTTATATACTGTGGTTATATCTTATAGTTATATCCAATTTGGTTATATCGTATCATTATATCCTATAATTATATACTATGGTTATATCCTATAGTTATATACTATGGTTATATCCTGTAGTTATATATACTATGGTTATATATTATAGTTATATCCTTTAGTTATATATTATGGTTATATCCTATAATTATATCCTATGGTTATATCCTTTAGTTATATACTATGGTTATATCTTATAATTATATAATATGGTTATATCTTATAGTTATATTCAATTTGGTTATATTATATCGTTATATACCATAGTATAAAATTATAGGATATATCCATAAGATATAATCAAACTGGATATAACTATACAATATAACCATAATATATAACTATAGGATATAACCATAATATATAACTATATGATATAACCATAAGATATAACCAAATTGGATATAACTATAAGATATAACCATAGTATATAACTATAGGATATAACCTTCGTATATAACTAAAGGATATAACTATAATATATAAACATAGTATATAATTATAAGATATAACCATAGTATATAATTATAAGATATAACGATATGATATAACCAAATTGGATATAACTATAAGATATTACCATAGTATATAACTATAGGATATAATAACTAAATTGGATATACCTATAAGATATAACCATAGTATATAACAAAAGGATATAACTATAATATATAACTATAGTATATAACTATATTATATAACCATAGTATATAACTAAAGGATATAATCATACGATATAACTATAGGATATAACCATAAGATATAACCAAATTGGATATAACTATAAGATATAATCATAATATATAACTATATACTATGACTATATTGTATAGTTATATATATACTATTGCTATATCGTTCATTTATATACTATAGTTATATACCATGGTTATATCGTATAGTTATATACTATAATTATATATTATGGTTCTAACGTTCTATGATTATATTATATACTATAATTATATATTATGGTTCTAACAAATAGTTATATACTATGGTTATATCGTAGAGTTTCATACTATAGTTATATACTATTGTTATATCGTATTGTTATATAGTATAGCTATATGCTATTGTTATATCGTATAATTATATATTATTGTTATATTGTATAGTTATATATTATAATTATATATTATGGTTTTAACGTATAGTTACATACTCGTATTAAAATCTTATACAAAATTATAGTAGAAAAATGCCGAAAATACCAAAAAAATTCACTACAATGCCTTATATGCCGGGTACCAAATTGTAAAAAAAAAGCGTATAAAGACTTCGTTTTTGGGGCTTTTGAAGGGACAAACGATGTCTGTTTTGGACGAATTTTATATGTACGGACTCGTATTGAAATTCTCTACATGATTGTGTAAAAAAAGTGCAATTTTGGAGAAATATTTTTTTTTAGTGAAACGCAGGATCCTTGCTTAAGCAAGGATCCTGCTTTTCGCTCTTTTTTTTTATTAAAAAAAGCTGAAACGTAAGCAAAATGCTTGCGTTTCTTTGTATAAAGACAATTTTTTTTATAAAAAAAAATGAAACGCAAGATATTTGCTTAAGCAAATATCTAGCGTTTCACTTTTTTTTTTTTTTTTTGAAACGCAGGTATTTTGCTTAAGCAAAATACATGCGTTTCATCTCAGTACCAAAAAGCATTTTTTGGATATTTTTTCCATGAAACGCAAAAATCTTGCTTAAGCAAGATTATTGCGTTTCAATATGTAGTGTACCAAGAAAAAAAAAAGTAGTGCACATAACCTTTGCCTATTTTTTTGACCGATTAACTTTTCACCTTCACATTTGTTATATATTACGTGACCATCCAAATCATCTTTATCTTATGCATAAGATCGTTTCAAATATTCAATAATAGATGATAAGGAATATGCTACAATAATAAAATCAATATTTTATATATCACCATATTTACCTTAATTGAAATAAATCAACTTAATTTTGTCTAGAAGCTTAATTATTACTTTAATAACATATATTATTTTTATATTTAGACAGTCTAATCTTTTTCATATTTTTTTAGCATAAAATAATATAATTTTTATAATATTATATTCACGTTAGTCAATAACATATTATATGATAACATCAATTCCCCTTTTAAGTATACAGTTTATATTTATTCAAATCATTACAAAACAGGAGAACATATACTAAATCATATATAAACGTAGGTTTTCGCCCGATCTCCCTTGTATTATTGCCAATCATGCATACTCCAATTCTGCGTATAGAAATCCGAATTGAAAATGCAAGTCTCCAAAATTGAAGTGATGACATTGTGGTTGGACCTTGAAAATGTTGACCAAATATGTTAACTCAATTATATTGAAGCTCGTAGTAATTAATAAAGATAAATGATTAATTAATAAAAGAAAGTGGACTTCATGATCTCTCGTATTCGTTTTCTTTTGTTCAAGAATCTTTATATTTATATTTTTCTTTTTTTGTCTTGATCGCCTAATTCGATCGGATATAGCCGTTTTATGTCCAGATCGGGGTACTGTTGGCACACAAAGTGATAGATCCCTTTCAACATTAATGTCTCCATACACGCCTCCAGTAGGAATCGAACTCGAGACCTCTTGATAGAACGCTTAAGAGAATCTAGTGTCAAACTACTAGATCAACTGAATGTTGGTTATATTTTTATTTCTCCTATGTCAATTATAAACACTATTATTGTTAATATAACTTTTGTAAAATTACTGTGATTTTGTCTTTTTTTTTTTAATTATTATAAGAAATATAACTTGAGTGTAGATTTTCTTACTTAAAAAATATTAATATTCTACATTTTCGTAATAACATTCAACGATTTTCTAGTACTATCAATCACGACGAAGTTTTTAGGTGACGACAAGAATTTTACAATGAAATATGTCCCCATGATTCTCTTTTTAAAAGTTTTATGAAAATTAATCGATACGATGATTTAGGCTGACTTTGTAATTGACAAAAGGTCTTTTTATAAAAAAATATATTTTAAGGTAATTTGTTCAATAAATTTTAAAGTACTATCTTCACGACCTCGTGTCCATACAATATGTGAAAAAAGGGAAACTGAACCATGTGAGTTACTAATGGACCATCATTCTTGATATTAATAGTTAATAAATCATTTATATACTTTAACTTTCTACAGTATTTCATATTTTCTCATTTATTAAAGATTGTTATTTTAGATTTGACAAAAAAACTATTAATGTAATAACTATACTAGAATTTTATAATTTTTTTAAAATTTCTAATTAATTAACTCACTTTATTTTTACCCAATCAATACAAGAATTTTGCGTGGAAGTAATAAAGAAAATACAATTTTCAATAATAAACATCGTAACTTATCAACAGATTACTTAAACCCTAAAATAACAAACTTTTCTTAATTAACTGATTTTTTTTGTTAATTAACTGAAATAGTTTTTGTTAAACCCCTAAAATAACATAAGTTACTAGTTAATACAAAAAAAATTGATAAGAAACAAATTTATGTTTTTTAATTAACTGATTTTTTTTATTGTTTTGGGAAGATTCATTTATAAAACGAATAATACCTATTTTTGTTTTGAATTTATTTATAGCATGACATGACATTTATAGTGCTAAATCATATATACTCCATTCGGTAAGTAATATAAGGCTTTTTAGTTTTTGACAGAAATTTTACAAAAATAATGATCTAACAAAGATGTTATAAAATCTTTCTCAATCTCAACACATTAATACACTACCCCTTAAAAAAATTGAGTAAATATTATGATGAAAAAACAGTCAATATACTGAAATTTCAACGAAAATTATCGTCATTCAATATTCAATAATTACCTTAAAACGGTTTATATTTTAGGATTTGGGTTCCCGTGCGAAATAGGCTTCCCGTGCGAAATGCGAAGAATCTCGGCCGTACGTTTTTTTTTTTTTTTTGGTCAACAACTTTTTTTTTTTTTTTCATTTTCGTCCCGTGATCATTCTGGAAAAGCCTATATAGAAGGTTCACGAATAAACACTAGATGTTCATTTGTTTGTACATTCACGTTCACAAATAAGCACTGAATGTTCAAAGACATGTGTTGGAACATGATCATATTATATGTGAACTTATACGGCACATACAATGAACATATAGTACTTATATGTGAACGTTAATAATTGTCTATTCCAGAACGATCAAAGACAATAAATAAATAAAAAAAATTGTTGACAAATTTTTTTTTTTGCCATATTTACGGTTATGCCACCGCGTCACTATTCACTATCCCCCATTTTTTTAAGAGTACAGTGTCCTTGAATATTACCCCCTAGATAATGAACATTACCGCTCAGAAAATGAACATGTGGTGTCTATTTATGAACTCGAATGAACGCGACCGCTTCGCATTTCACACTGTAAGCATATTTCGTACGTGAAACGGATTCTATATTTTAGATTAAAACTTACGGCTAAAATTATTTATATTTTCGATCGGTGAGAGTATTGTACAACAGTAAGTTTAGGTTTAATTTGCTTGATTTATTTGTCTTGACCAAAAAAAGATTGATATTTTGTAGCAAAGTCTAACGTACATTTTTCATTGGGTTAAATTCTGGCTTGTAGTAACATAGGATTCCGACAGCCAAAATCGGGTTCATTTAATTAGAATCACGGTGCTATAAGAAGGAATAGCACTTGCTATTTCACGCATCGGATAAATTGTTATTTATCGTATTGTTTCGTCCGTGACAAATTGAACATATCCGTACGTGACGGACATAATCAATCCGCGCATCACGGATGGATACTATTCATCCATCACGGACGAAGTTGCTGCCCTTAAAAGTAGCAATTTCGTCCCCTTCGTCATTTCATCCCAAAAATCAGAACTCTCGCTCTTTCCTCCCTTCGTCCTCTTCGCTCTCTTCCTTTTCATTCGTCACGTATCAATCGAATTCGTCCATTACGAACCGACATGTTAGTTAAATCTATCATTGTTCTTGGCTTAGTTTAATGGTTTGAAATTATTGAATGTTATTTGATTTTTTTTGATGAATTAGATTTTAGGATTTAAGTGTTTAATGTTGGATTTACTTGTATAAATGTTGTTTGAAACGGAAAAATTGCTTGGATCTGGACAAATGTTGTTCGAAATGATGTTGTTTAATTTTGTTGAATCTCGCCATGTTTGAATGGCTGAAGTTGAAGATTAACAACCCGTCCATAACAGACTGTTGTGCGGATTGAGAGAGAGACAAACAAACAAACAGAAAGAACAAACGAACACAGATTTACGTGGTTCACCAAATTGGCTACGTCCACGGACAGAGGGAGATCATATTGTATTAGGAGGCAGAATTTCAGATTACATTAGGGTTTACAATAAGCGACTATAAATAGTGCTATAATCTACCCTGACAGACTTGGGCCCCAAGACATCGGCCCAAGTAAAAAAAAAACGAAAGAACGGATTAAAGCCCACATAGCTAACACCCGTTACCGGCCTATGTCCCACCGCGGGGCGGCGGCTTCCACCGCGGGGCGCCAGTCCCACCGCGACCCGGCGACAACTCTCAGTTGCCCTCTCGGTTGACCCCCGTCGACTTTGCGAAGTGTGACAATTCAAGCATACTCAACAATCTCCAACTTGACTTGAATTCTCCCAGATGTACCATGACGGTGTCAGATGTACAGACATCTCCCATGCCTCAGATTTGCCCCACGGGGCAAACTAATTGAATTCTTCAGACAGATGTACCAGACGCACTTATGACAGTGCCAGATGTACCAGACTTCAAACAGATGTACCAGACGCACCATGACAGTGCCAGATGTACCAGACTTCAGACAGATGTACCAGACGCACTATGACAGTGCCAGATGTACTAGACGCACTATGACAGTGCCAGATGAACAGACTTCACCCCTGTCTCAGATTGGCCCCTTTGGGCAAACTAAATTTCTCGTAGAGCCCTGTACAAGATACAAAGTACCTTGCTTGACACCTTTCAGAATCACATCAGAACCCTTGCAGACAGATAGAACTCCACCTTCACCTTTGAAACTAAAACCCCTACTGTCCTGAAGACTTAGAGATATCAGGTTCTTCGTCATAAGTGGAACATGTCTGACTTCGTTCAGTGTGTAGAATCTACCATCATGTGTCCGGATCTTGATCGAGCCTTTTCCAAATGCCTTGTAGACAGAACTATTAGCCATCGAAATGCTTTCACCGTCTTCCTGCTCATAAGTTGAAAACCACTCTCTCCTTGGACAAATATGATAAGATGCTCCAGAATCTAGAACCCACACATCAGAGTGATGAGTGTGTCCATCAGCAACTAGGGCAATATCATCTTCAGAGTTGGTGTCACCTTCTGCTACAACTGCAGACCCCGAATTCTTTTCTTGTTGCTTCTTCTTCTTTGGGCAATCAGTCTTCCAATGCCCTTTCTCTTTGCAGTAGTTACAGACATCATTTGGCTTAGGACCCTTGAAAGATGACTTCTTGTTACCGTTTCCATGTCCCTTACCGCCACTAGCGACTAACCCAGAGGCTTGGTTATCTGTTCCTACACCAATTGCCTTATGATGTAACTCCCTGCTATGAAGAGATGACCTAACTTCTTCCAGAGTAACAGTATCTTTCCCAAAAACAAACGATTGCACAAAGTTCTCGTATGAAGGTGGTAGGGACACCAACAGAATCAAAGCAACATCCTCATCTTCAATTTTAACATCAATATTACGCAATTCTAATAATATTGTGTTCAGTTGATCTAAGTGATCCCTGAGTTGCGTACCTTCATGCATTCGCAATCCGAACAGGCTTTGTTTCATAAGCAACTTGTTGGTTAGAGATTTTGTCATGTACAAACTCTCCAACTTCAACCACAGACCAGTGTCGGTCTCTTCGTCTGAGACCTCAATGATGACATCATCTGTGAGACACAACATGAGCGTTGAATGTGCCTTCTCCTCCAGAGTAGCCATCTCAGCAGCGCTGCCCTTCTTGTCCTTTGACATCGGCGCCCACAAGCCTTGTTGTTTCAACAAAGCTCGCATCTTTATCTGCCACAGACTGAAACTGTTCCTCCTAGTGAACTTGTCGATCTTCACGTTCATCGCAGACATCTTTCTCTCCAGAAAACAAACACCGATTAACCAAAGCTCTGATACCAGTTTGTTGTGCGGATTGAGAGAGAGACAAACAAACAAACAGAAAGAACAAGAACAAACGAACACAGATTTACGTGGTTCACCAAATTGGCTACGTCCACGGACAGAGGGAGATCAGATTGTATTAGGAGGCAGAATTTCAGATTACATTAGGGTTTACAATAAGCGAGTGCTAGAATCTACCCTGACAGACTTGGGCCCCAAGACATCGGCCCAAGTAAAAAAAAATGAAAGAACGGATTAAAGCCCACATAGCTAACACCCGTTACCGGCCTATGTCCCACCGCGGGGCGGTGGCTTCCATCGCGGGGCGGCGGCTTCCACCGCGGGGCGTCAGTCCCACCGCGACCCGGCGGCAACTCTCAGTTGCCCTCTCGGTTGACCCCCGTCGACTCTGCGAAGTGTGACAATTCAAGCATACTCAACACAGACGAATCTGTTTAATCCGTCACAGACGGATTGTGTTGATCCGTCACGGACGGATCTTGGTGTTCGTCACGGACGGATCTTGGTGATCTGTCACGGACGGATCAACAAGGTCATGTATGTTGTGTTCTTGCAATTTGTGTGATTCTTGATTTATCTCTTATATGTATGTGTGTTGTAATCTATGGATGATGTTATATGTTCAATGATATGAATTGGCTATTCACTGCATGTAGAATTCATTATTTTTTATTGATTCTAATGTGTTGTTTTTTCCTTTTACAGATGGATAATGAGACAAGATATGCCCGCCATCGAAGGCGGAACACAATCCGTGAGGGACAAGAACAAGATCAAGATGATATCGTATATTGAAGAAGGGATCCTTCAAAGAAAAAATCAAAAAGAGGCGACGGGGCAGGACCAAGCACAATAAATGAACCGGTGGAGGAAGCAACATATGCAGACCCGCCACTGAACACCATGGCGTTTAACAATCCACCCATATACTAGCATGTTAACCCAGATGTGGTAAGTAATTATACATATGCTTAGAGAATAACCTGTCGGTTATTTAATATTGTTTCTAATAATTTCTTTTATAGTATCCGTCATGGTATGTACCTTATGTACCTGAGCAGCCTAGTGGTTAGCCCATGTGGCCAGGAGATATGAGTGGGCAAGGTGTTTGGCCCGCTCAACGGCCTAGCTTTGAGGAACCGGCGGAGGAATCGGTTGCTTCTACACAGCCTAGACAGGGTAGACAGCCTAGGCAGCAGGGTAGACAACGTAGACAGACTGGAGGTCGGGATGCCATAGATCTGAAGTTGGTAGGACCTGTAGCGGGAGGTCCACAGAACCCAGACCTGTTGTTTAGCTTCACAGCCCACACAACATACTTCATTTATCAGGGCATCGTAAGTTATCAAAACTTGATGCTGTTATTAAATTATTTCCCTATTTATTTTTGTATCTAACATGTTCTTTTTATAGGAGTGAGAAACTCTCACGTTTCAGCACAGACATGAGCAGCTAAAGAAATGGAGGCTAGATGATCACTCTCCATGGTGTCATCTTGCCCGAAATAGCTGCATCACACATTTGCAAGACCTGATCTACACTTATGTAGATCAGCCTTTGATTTCTGCATTTGTGGAGCGATGGCAGCCGGAGACCAATTCATTTCATATGCCATTTGGAGAGATGACGATCACT
The DNA here is from genome assembly GCA_027886185.1 of Rheum nobile. Classification (NCBI taxonomy): domain Eukaryota; kingdom Viridiplantae; phylum Streptophyta; class Magnoliopsida; order Caryophyllales; family Polygonaceae; genus Rheum; species Rheum nobile. The sequence continues at coordinate 489,955 of WOAB01000652.1, read as the reverse complement.
CTTCTGGATGTCTACATGATTTTGGGCCTCAAGATTGATGGGGTTGGAATGGGACTTCCTCTCTAGGATCGCAACAAGGCAAACATGATTTGTATAATGAACAAGCGATGAGGGCAATGGAGTTCTTTTCCTTGACACCCGAAATGCTACACGTGGGCTCACTGCAGACAACCTGAAAAATCATTGCTTGACCACAGAGCTAGATGATGAGAAGATCGTGTCGGGTTATCTGCTGTACCTGATGGGCTCGACCCTCTTTCCCGACAAGTCCCAACACATGTTGCCCATGCCTTATCTGACCTACGTGAGTGACATTGGTGCTACTCGCAATCTTTCTTGGGGTTCCGGCACGTTGGCATCCATGTATCGTTCATTGGGCGAGTGTTCACGACATGAATGTCATCAGATGTCGACCTGCTATACGTTGTTGCTAGTAAGAATTGTGTTGCATATTGTTTTTATATTATTTAATTAAATTTAAGGTATAGGTTGATATGTTTATAAAAACATATTTATGTACAGGCTTGGATCTATCTATACTTCCCTAGCTTTCGTCCTGAACAAAATCCCTGCTTCGGAGACGATGTGCCATATGCAAGGCGATGGAACCCTGTGCAGACTCGTATAAGGCAGAGAAGAAACTACAGGGAGGACCTAGATTTAATGCAAGCTTGGCATATAAGTATCATATGATGTGGTTTATGTCTCATATTAAAGTATTACAGTTGTGTAAAGTTACTTACGGTTGTGTTAATTGCATATAATTTTGTATAGGTTGACTGGCAGCCTTATGGCTATGTTAATTATAGTATGCCGGAGTTGGCTCTTGCCTTTCTTCATGGGGTCATCTCATTTCTGAGAATTACCGAGCCCTATATGCCAGATCGGGTATCGAGGCAATTTGGAGTGGTATAAGGGATTCCCCGATCGGTTATAGAGCCCATCAAAGCGCACAGACATTCCAACATCAGGAGTTATATAGTACATTATGACCCTGCTTCAAACTGGAGTTGGGATGCAAGAAGTGAACACTCCATCTGGATCACACATATGAGCCCTCCTGCTTTAGATGGATATGAGTGCAGTGCCGACTACATGGAGTGGTACATACCTCGTACACACCCATGTGTCAGGCTTCAGGATGCTGGCATCAGAGATCCTGTCCAGGTAAAAATATGTGTTGGATGTTTGCTTTTAATTTACATATACAATTGAAGCTTTACCTTAGTTAATTTTTACGTATTTCTGTAGGTCATTGGATAAGCATTGCATCGTCTAAATCCTTTCCATGATGCGGAGGAAGAGCAATTCTACAACATGCGTGACGCTGTGCGCCACTACATTCAAGACTTCAGACCCTTCGCACACGGCAATGATGATGAGGACAACGATAATTAAGATGCATAGGTTTTCATTTGGTACTTTGGGGTTGTATTTTAGGGAGAGATTGGACGTCTTTGTTGGTAGTTCATTGATAATCAAACTAATTTAAATTTATTTGTTGGTATTATGGTGATAATCAAACTAATTTGGACATAACCATAAATCCTAAAATACTGTCCTAAAATAAATCCTCTAATCTTTAAGCTAGAATTATAGAAGGATCCAAGTTGTATATGAATAGATGGTCCATGACGGATGGTGGGGCTCTGTCCGTCACGGACGGATAGGCGCCATACGTGACGGACGGATAGGCTCCATACGTGACAGACGGTCTAGGGCACGGTTTGTGACAAACAGTGCCTCTTTATAGAAGCTAAATCTATGTGACATCTTGATCTGTAATGTGGCGTTGGAATCACTCAATTCGGGGTTAAGTAGAAAAAAGTTATACTTCTCCAAAACCATACAGAAAACAGAGTACAATAGTATATAAGTTGGCTTAGAGTAGCCTTACAATGTGCGAGTACAATAGTATTTAAGTCGGCTTGTGACCTCGTCTCTTTCTTGTGGAAGAAGATTCGTATGTCATCAGCTGAGTAGTGAATGGATCATACAGACAAGCAGCAAAGACATCCTTTGCATGCTCCCACATTGTAAATACGAGCGGCAATGGTGACTCATCTGATAGGGCCATCTACAAAAGAATGGAGAACGTATTCACTTGCCTAGTTAATAGGTTTAAATAATCAATAAAAAATAATTAAATGAGTAGTACCATACCGAAATAAAATGACTCTCCTTCTCAACATGGCATATGCATATCGTCTTAAGCTTAGCACCCCTAGGATGATGTGGAACCGCTTGCAAAGGCAAGAAAGTAGCATTTATACCACCCACCACGACAACTGCACAATTGAATGCAGAAGCGACCAGACAACCCATATCTGGAAGCACCATCCAAGTCTTCTCTGGGGCCATCCTAGAGTCAAACCATGTAAGCTGTTCTACTACTTTTTCCAGCGTTGTCTTAAAGATGCAAACCTCATAATACATTGGCCAAATTTCTTTCACCTTGTCAATCATGGTTTGTCGGACGATCCTCCATTGTTCCTGCCCGATGCCTATTTGATATGCAACGGCTCTGTATCCACAGTTTCCATCACCAATAATATCAAAGTAACTGTTCAAGTGTTCGTGCATACACCACGTAACTATACCCTTATACTGCTCAAAGTCTTTAATGAAGGACTGTGGAGCATGATAAGGTGGTGGAAATATTTGACCCACTGGATTCTTAGGAGCTCTAACCTGAGATGGTCTCAAAGGAGTGGTAGGAGCTGTAGGGCTTGGTGAAGGTGTACTAGTGGGATTTGGTGGCCTACCTCATTGCTTCTTGGGAGGTGTCCCTTCCATATCTTTGTCTATGTACTCCCATGAAGAAGGATGTCTTTTAGTGCTATCTTTGTTTGGAGCTCCCATTGGCCGTCCCTTATGCCTCACAATAGCCGGCTCTTACAGACTGGTCCCCTCGGGGCGAGCGATGTCGTAAAGTCACGAGACACACTTTCGTTGATCATTTGTTGACATATTGGGGAACTGATTCGTAAAAAAATGATCCATCAAAGATCTCACGACTCTGGGTTTCACCTCAGCCTCACCTTCGTCTTGAACTTCTGACAAACTCAATCGTCTCCAAAACGGATGCAACGCTGAAGGCTTAATAGGGATTGAACTCGTCACATATCTAGCGATGTCATGCACATACGACAATCCATCTCTCACCCTCATCTGGCATGTGCATGTACTATCATAAAATGGATTTTCCCCTTTTCTGTATTCCTCAGTCAAGCGGTCAAGTGCAACCTTAGATACTTTGTACTTCCATAGCTTGAAAACATCAGCTCTTGTCACAAGCGTCATCATGTTCTGTGCACTCTCGTTGAAGGTCCCCTTGATTTCCTTCACTTGGTTACCCATCTTTGAATGATATTGACCGAATATCGTGTCTAGACTGCCATGTGGAGTAGTCAAGAAGTCTTTCAAACTAGAGTGTGCTCCTTCAACCCTATATTTAGTACAAAAGAGTTTAAAGTTTGATCATACGAGATCTTTCTGTTATCTGCATAAACTGTTCGTCACGTGTGGATTCCATCCACACGTGACGGACCAGAAACCTGAGTCGGTCACGTATGAAGTGCATCCATACGTGATGGACCCCTTATGCAGATAACAAAAACAAAAAGCTATACAAATAACAGAAAGCCCTCAAAATATAGCAAATGAGTGAATACAGAATGCAGTACAAATTAGACAATGTACTAACCTATTTGTCATTGACGTTCCAAGCGTGAAAACAGTATCTGTCCAAACTGACGCGAGTCTTTCCCTGTACGAGATCAGCCAACTATTTCTTACATATTGAGTCAGACGTGGCCAAACCCTCCATTCCGACTCAATTCTACGCAACTCCATCTCGTACTCGGGTATACTTATTTGCTTGAATAAATTATAGTTTGCATTTGCAAACCTTGTACCCAAGCTTTTATCCTTCATGTCCTTCCTAGCATGGTCCTCTATGTTCTTCTTTACATGGCGCCTACAGAGGATAGACTTTGCACTTGGAAAGAGTCTATCTAACGCATTCATCAAGGCCTTTTCACAATCTGTCACTAGGCATGTCGGTGTTACTTGACACGTTTTGCACATTTCAAGAAGTTGTTGTGCGGCCCATACATAGTTGTCTTCTTTATCATGCCGTAGAAACGCCCATGCCACATTATAGTTCTTCCATGTAGACGTGGCTCCTATTATTTCGAGGAAAGGCAAGTCATACAGGGACAAGTAGATGTGTTATGCATAATGAATAAACATATCAACAAGTAGATGTAGCATGTAGATGTAGCATGTAGATGTGTTATACTAACCTATTAGTGCTGTATGTGGAGTCTAGCAAAAGGACGTACGGAAATGCCTTTAGGAGTTTCATGGAATCTGGACTGGCAAAGAAAATGTCAGCGATCTTATTCGTCGTTGGATCCAACCTATACTCCATAAAGTAGTTGTTCTCCTTGCACTTATGGAAGAACTCTTGGACCACAGTTCTTCCTTCCATCTCACTATGTCGGACCTTGTACACTTCATTGTACACTTGCTTCATTTTAGTGCAGTTGTTCGGTCCTGGTTAAGTGTTGTTACAATCTTTGATGGTTTATTATGATTTTCTGTCATGACCTTACACAACTTCTTCTGCTCAGGTGTCGTCCTGCCAGCTGATGTATGCCCGTACAAGTCATCACCAATGACATGGTTGTGGGTTCCAACTAAAACCTTGATTGTATATGAGTGCCTCGGTTTTTCTTGACACAACAATCTGAATGGACAATCACATTTTTTGCTCCTTGTTCTTTGCCTTACTCTGTTTTCATCTTTAGGAATGTAAATTTCCGCTTTTTCACACAACAACCATGTCTTCCGAAGGCTTCCTCCATCAAGGTTTCTATCCCGACCAATAGTGATGCAGAAGTGATTATCAAAGCCAATCTGTCTAGCCCATTTAATTGCATCATCTCTGGAGCCGAATACTTCACCCGTGGTAAACTTCTCTGAATAATCTTCCGAAATAATCACTTCTTCAGGTGTAGGATAATCAAATTGTGGCTGTGTGTGTAATGCCGGAAACCCAAACTTAGGTAGAGCCTGCCACCTTACGGACGGAATTCCACTACGAGCAAACCAATCTAATACCGACATATGAGGTTGTTGAGGCGCCATAGGTTCGCCGAACAACCCAAGTGAGAAGGGTGGTGGTGCCATGTCCCACGCATCATTCAGGGACAGATTGTTAATACCGTTGTTCACGATATTATTCTCCTATTGAAGTAAAAAAACAAGTTAGCATAGAAGCATGTAAGAATCCAGTTTCTGTCAAACAAATCCATCTGTGACGAATAGACATATTCCATCTGTCAAGGATGGTAGCTGATAAGCACTACTTTGTAGGGCTTAAGTAAGAGTCATTAGAGGGTTTATTGGTGCCATTCAGGTAGATTTAGACACATTCATGTATATGGCGTTTGGGGGCGAAGTTGGTGTATTTGGAGGTTTTTGGGCGAAGTTTGGTAATTAATTAAAAGCCACGTGATTGATGGCCCAAATTGAAGGCGTGGCCCGCGTGAAGTAAAAGCAGCGTATTGAAGCTGGGCAAATTGGACCATGATGTCGGCGTGACATCAGCGAAGGCAAATTGTGGATTTGCTGCTCGAATTGAAGTCGCGCGAGCTGAAGCGAAATTGGAGTTGGGCCGTGATGGGCCGTGGGAGATTGAAGCTATTGGGCCGTGTCTGCTGCCTTGGACGAGCTACTGAACGAGTATTGGAAGGTGGGCCGCAGCTGCTTGCACTATTCGGCCGAGAACGAGAGGCTTTGCCGAGAATGCGGGATTAATTTCCTGTTTTAGTTTATTATTTTATTATTTCATTTTAGGTTAATTTGGAGACTTTATTTTCCTTTAGTATTTTAGGGTAGAAAAAAGGCTTGTTTGCCTATCATCGAATCCATCTTCTATTCTCTCAAAACCCTAATTAATTTCTACGTATTTGCTATGAAGAACTAAGTCCCCTTGGCTTAGTCGGACGCTGAAGCTTTCGTTTTGATTCAGTTGTAAGATTCTTGTTCTTAATCTATTGCATGGTTTTTATCTTTCTCTTGCTTAAGTTGCTTATGATTGATATTGATTTTCTCTAGTTGGACGCAACTAGGGTTTATTGTTATTGATTGATTGCTAGATCTAGATTGTTACTGGTTGAACATATCTATTTCAGAGTAGCAACTGCATCATACTAGTATCTGGTTGTGCTAGTCTTATGCAGAAGAGAATTGATTTACATTCTAGGATAAAAGCTGATTGTTTTATACTAGAATTGTATCCAACTATATTCATATCCGTAAGGCTGCTGTTAAACTGAATCTTGATAGTTTCAGGGTTGTTTAATTAGTTAGTGCTAATAGTATCTGGTTGTGCTATTAGTTATATCTGAAAAGGAATTGAAATTACCATTGCATGAGATTTTGAGTGAGTATCTATGATCAACTTGTCATACGAATAGTGGATGTTGTTTGACTAAGTGATTTTTTCCATCACTGATTTCACAACTTTTACTTTGTTTACTTTTGCATGCTTAGGTTACTAAAACAAACAAAATCCCCCCTTTGGTTACTTTGGTTTGACATACGAATTGCATATTAAGATAGATCCGTCTCCCTATGGATTCGACCTTTACTTACCTAGGACTACGGTTTAGGGTTTGTTAGGATAATTTGCATAGCAGTTTTTAGAACGACAAAAACCTGTTATCAAATTGGCGCCGTTGCCGGGGGAGGCAATAATCTATTTTGTATGCGATTTGTGTGTCAACTATTGTGTGGACCTATCTTACGGTCCACACCCATGCTATTGATTTTTGTTTTTCCTTTTTGATTTTGTTACAGAGATGGATAGATTTCCCCACTTCCATCAAGAGCCGCAATATGACCCATACTCATACGCATACACTCCAGGGTGGAGAGATCACCCCAATTCGAGTTATGGGCACCAACATTATCCCCCTTATGGTCATGATTACCAGGAGTTCTACCCAGCACCAAACCAACAACAGGGTAATCCTTCTTTGTCTATGGAGGACATGATAAAGATGCTCACTGCGAATGTTAATAAGCTGACTCAGAGCTCAGCACAATTCCAAGCAAATACTCAAGCTAGCATTCAGAACTTGGAAAGGCAATTTGGCCAGATCTCTCAAGTGGTGAGTAAACTTGAAGCAAAGGAGTCGACAACTCCGAGACCGCATGAGGTATACCTTGACCTCGGTTCACCCACTGAGGAGATGGGTAATCCAGATGATATTTTGGACCGCGTTGTGCTTTCTGAAGAAGAGTATTTTTTGGGACTGGAGGAATTCAGCGACCAAGAGGAGGAGAGTCGCGATTGCGAAAACGATCCTGCGACGCTCGTCCCTCTCGAAAATGCCCCGGCAGCCCCCGACCCTCTCGAGGCTGCCTATGATGAGTATGTGCATCTAAACTCCTCCCCGCTCATTGCGCTGCACCCCGTTGCACCCTTCCCTGAGGCAGTACAAGATACTCGAAGGTTGAAGAACAACAATGAAATCTATGAGGCCTTCCGTAACTGTACAGAAACCGTTCCTTTGGTCACATTGACAAACAGTATCCCTCGCTGCACATAATTTTTAAGGGCGCTGGGCAATATCAAGAAGAAACCAAAGAGGAAGCACAAGAAGGAGGGCTTGATTCAGATGGCGAATTTTTACATGCTGGATGCGGGGCAGAACAAACATGCAGGCCTGAGATGTTGGGTAGGCCATTTCTGAAGATGTCAAGTGCATTCATAGATATGAACAACGGTCCAACCATTATGAAGTACACAAGCATGGGGAAAAAGCTCTACAGGGAGTATACAAAGAGACATCCCTCTGATATAGATCGCAAGAGTTCAAGTGCTAGGACAAACCCGAGTTGAAGAGGATTGAGTAGTATGTCGAGCCAACGACATTAACCAAGGCGCTGCTCGGGAGGCAACCCGAGATTTGGTAGTTTATTTTCTTTCCCTTAGTCTTTATTCAGTTGTTTTTCTTTTTATTTTTCCTTTCTGTGTCGAACTAACCTGCAGGAAGCGCGAAAAAACGGAAATGGTGTTCACGGCGCCCGCTGCGAAATTTACGGTGCCCGCCGTAAATTACGGCGACCGCCGCAATTACGGCGACCGTCGCACCCTTCACGGCGACCGCCGCACTTTCTCAGGTAAAAAAAAAAATGGGCCCCGAAAAAAACCTTAAACGGAGAGCAAAAGACGAAAATAAGATACCCCGAAAAGACCTTAAACGGGGAGGGAAAAAAAAAGTTTTACCGAAGGCCAGCTATCCAGAGTTTCCCATGGAGAAGGTGCGCATCATGTTGTCAAAGAGGATACATTGCCCTACTTTTACTTGGCAACGATGATGGCTCTGCAGTCGACAGCTGGAGAGGTGATACACCAGGGCCCAACCACGATGACATCTGGGCCCATTTTTGAAGGCCATGCAACCCCGTTCCCTTGATTGACCACTATTCACCAGAGTGGTTCCTTATGATTGCATGGTAGGAGTTGATGGAGTTGAAGGCCGTGCAGCCCTGATTTCCTACATCACCACCACACCCTACAGTGGTTTCTTATGGTTGCACGGTAGATGAAGATAATGACGTTGATGCCAGGCATCCAGGACATGAGCTTTTATGACTACACCGCCAGCAACAAGGAAGTGTCCACGCCAACTCAGCAACGTTGTGAGTTATTTTTTGCTTTTCCCTGTGCCTTATTCTTTTGTCTTTCATTACATTGAGGACAATGCAATGTTTAAGCATGGGGTGGGGTTTTATACTTGCTACGCTGCTGAGGAGAAAAATGAATAAAGAGAAAAAGCCAAAAATTTGAAAAAAGGCTATCATTGAAATCTTGGGATAGGTCGAAAACCCGAAAGGGCGGCCTAGGCAATAAGCAGGTGGCTTGGACCATCATTAGGCTGGGGTAATATGAGGTCAAGAGTGACGTGAGCTTATGTGAGTACATCTATTGGAAAATGAAATGAGTGGCTTGGTGAAAACCCGAAAGGGCGCCTTGGCAAAACGAGCGAAAAAGAAGAAGAGCGATTTTAGGATTTCTCATTGTTCTTGGCGAGGCGTCATAAGAAGAGGAGTCAAAGAAGGATTGTCGGGTAGGTCACTCTGGGAGACATAAGGAGCAATAGATGGAGGCTAGGATTAGAGGTTACTCACACTTTTGGATGTTCGGGTTAGCTTGGGGGAAGTACTCTGTTTGCCTCTTAAGCTTGTTGAGTTGTGGATGTGTTGTGAATGAGATTGGTGCTAGGAGCTTGGCATGGGTTAGGTGACTCTTAGTTGGAGGATATGCTTCCTGAGACCTTGGATGTTGAATTGGAGGAGTAGGCTCTTTACTAGTTTACTCGAGGACGAGCAAAGGTCTAAGCATGGGGTGGTTTGATAAGCACTACTTTGTAGGGCTTAAGTAAGAGTCATTAGAGGGTTTATTGGTGCCATTCGGGTAGATTTAGACACATTCATGTGTATGGCGTTTGGAGGCGAAGTTGGTGTATTTGGAGGTGTTTGGGCGAAGTTTGGTAATTAATTAAAAGCCACGTGATTGATGGCCCAAATTGAAGGCGTGGCCCGCGTGCAGTAAAAGCAGCGTATTGAAGCTGGGCAAATTGGACCATGATGTCGGCGTGACATCAGTGAAGGCAAATTGTGGATTTGCTGCTCGAATTGAAGTCGTGCGAGCTGAAGCGAAATTGGAGTTGGGCCGTGATGGGCCGTGGGAGATTGAAGCTATTGGGTCGTGTCTGCTGCCTTGGACGAGCTACTGAACGAGTATTGGAAGGTGGGCCACAGCTGCTTGCACTATTCGGCCGAGAACGAGAGGCTTTGCCGAGAATGCGGGATTAATTTCCTGTTTTAGTTTATTATTTTATTATTATTTTATTATTTCGTTTTAGGTTAATTTGGAGACTTTATTTTCCTTTAGTATTTTAGGGTAGAAAAAAGGCTTGTTTGCCTATCATCGAATCCATCTTCTATTCTCTCAAAACCCTAATTAATTTCTACGTTATTGCTATGAAGAACTAAGTCCCCTTGGCTTAGTCAGACGCTGAAGCTTTCGTTTTGATTTAGTTGTAAGATTCTTGTTCTTAATCTATTGCATGGTTTTTATCTTTCTCTTGCTTAAGTTGCTTATGATTGATATTGATTTTCTCTAGTTGGACGCAACTAGGGTTTATTGTTATTGATTGATTGCTAGATCTAGATTGTTACTGGTTGAGCATATCTATTTCAGAGTAGCAACTGCATCGTACTAGTATCTGGTTGTGCTAGTCTTATGCAGAAGAGAATTGATTTACATTCTAGGATAAAAGCTGATTGTTTTATACTAGAATTGTATCCAACTATATTCCTATCCGTAAGGCTGCTGTTAAACTGAATCTTGATAGTTTCAGGGTTGTTTAATTAGTTAGTGCTAATAGTATCTGGTTGTGCTATTAGTTATATCTGAAAAGGAATTGGAATTACCATTGCATGAGATTTTGAGTGAGTATCTATGATCAACTTGTCATACGAATAGTGGATGTTGTTTGACTAAGTGCTTTTTTCCATCACTGATTTCACAACTTTTACTTTGTTTACTTTTGCATGCTTAGGTTACTAAAACAAACAAAATCCCCCCTTTGGTTACTTTGGTTTGACATACGAATTGCATATTAAGATAGATCCGTCTCCCTGTGGATTCGAACTTTACTTACCTAGGACTACGGTTTAGGGTTTGTTAGGATAATTTGCATAGCAGTTTTTAGAACGACAAAAACCTATTATCAGTAGCACCCCATCTGTCACGTATGAACACTTTCCATACGTGATGGATGAATGACATCCATCCGTGACAGATGGAACACGTCTATCCGTCACGGATTGTTTTTCTTTCAAAAAACAGTCGCCGAACAAAGTTCTTGCACTTGCAATGATCTAGTCAAAATTCAATATAACAAGCCCAAACAATCAAACATGCAGTTTTGCACACAAAATCTACAACTTTTTAGTACAACTTAATCAAAGATGAAGTTTTTATGAACATATAGTAACAACTATTGAAATTACCTTAAGAAAGTGTTTGTTTTTCCCAAAGAACAACTCAAACATATACATTCACAAGAAAGAACCATAAAATTCTTAACTTTTACTAATATGTAAAGTAAAAGCTTAAAAAACATACCTCATTGTAATGATAACCCCTTGAAATATCTTTTCCACCATTGAAGTTGGAAAAATCATCTTCATTTGCCATGGAAAAGAACCAAAGTAATGGAAGAGAATGAAAGAAGTGTTGTGGGAGGGAAAATGAAGAGTGATTGAGAGGTTTAGGGTTTAATTTTGGCTGTAATATTGATGAGATATGACGGGGTAGTTATTGTTGTTAGGTGGGGACAAGTAACATTCAATTTTCTGGTTGTTTACTTTGTCTGTGACGAACCATGTGCATCCGTCTGTGACGGACCAAAGTGATTCATCCGTCACGTACGAATCACTTTGGTCCGTCACGGACGGATGCACATGGTTCGTCACGGACGAAACGGTGCGTGAAATAGCAATTTCACCCGTGCGTAAAATAGAAATCGTGTAGTTATATACTATAATTATATGCTATAGTTATATACTATAGTTTTATGCTATAGTTATATGATATAGTTATATACTATAGTTTTATGCTATAGTTATATGCTATAGTTATATATTATATTTATATACTATAGTTATATATTATAGTTATTAGTTATATGTTATAGTTATGTGCTATAGTTATATGCTACATGCTATAGTTATATACTATAGTTATATACTATAGTTATATACTATAGTTATATGGTATAGTTATATACTATAGTTTTATTCTATAGTTATATACTATAGTTATATGGTATAGTTATATACTATGGTTTTATTCTATAGTTATATGCTATAGTTATAAATTGTATTTATATACTATAGCTATATGCTAAAGTTATAGTTGTAGTTATATACTATAGTTATAGTTATAAAGGGATTTTGTTACAACTGCTAAACCGAAAACCGTAATAGTTTTGAAATAAACACAATAATACGTAGCACTAAAATGCATAGCAACCATAATAGTTTCGAAAACTAAACTAAATCTAAATCACTAAATTTATTATAATTTTAATTCATTTCTACTAAACTAAATCTAAATCAGTAAATTTATTACGAGAGGTACCGGTACGCCTCTAACAGGTGTACCATATACGTGGGTCTTGGCCCAACAAATGGTACGTCCTACGGAGGCGTACCATTTTTGGGCCTTTATTTGGTACGCCTTAGGAAAGCGTACCAAATAAAATCCTAGTTTACTCTGGTATACCAACATTTGACTTACCAACTTTACCCATTTTTTTTCAAAAATACCCCTCTGTGCTTTCTTATGGCGTGCGCTCATATTAGGCATACCAAATAACATGCGAAAAAATTAAAAAAAAGTGTGTATATAGGGTCTACCAACAACAATGATGTATACAACAAGGATGTGATGTATACAACAACAAGGATGTATACGATGAATTTCCACAATACAAAATTAATGTTAAATTTTTTGACTATTGTATTGGCATGGCTCACCAAATTGGAAGTATATATTTAAATTTCCAACTTCGAATTTCAAAGAACTCCAAGGAAAATACACATCATCGATAAAAGTATATAAAGAATGGTGTTTGACACCGTTCCTCTTTTTTTTTTATAAAGAAAATAAAACACGTCAGTTTTTTTTAAGGGAACGGTATCAATTACCGTTCCCATTTATAATTCTTTTTAAAAAAAATAAAAATTTCAACGGCTTCACTAACCGTTGGTCTGAGCATTACTGTAGTGGTGTCTAGAGCACCACTGTCTGGTGCAAGTAGTTGACCCCTCATAGTATTAGTACAGTACGTACTAAATTCAGTTTATTTTTATTTTTTGGTAAAGGGTAATAATGTGAATGATTTGGATAAATATTATTTTATACCATTAATTAGATGATTCTATTATAATTTTTTTATTAAGTACATGACCCTTTTCCCTCTCCCCTTTCCTCCTCTTTGACTCGCGTTTATCGCGGTTGGTGACAGATATTTGATGACAACTTTTTTATGACAGATTTTTGGTGACATATTATTTGTGACAGATATTTGATGACAAATTTTTATAATAGATTTTTAGTGACAGTTTTTGTGAAAGTAGTTTGTGACAGATTATTATGAGATATTTTTTGTGACATATTTTTTTGTGACAAATTTGTGATATAATTTTGGTGACGATTCGAGTTGTCACCGAAACTAGTTGGTGACAATTCGAGTTGTTACTGAAACTAGTTGGTGACGATTTGAGTTGTCACTGAAACTAGTTGGTGACGATTCGAGTTGTCACTGAAACTAGTTGGTAACGATTCGAGTTGTCACCAAAGCTAGTTGTGACGATTTGATTTATCATCGAAGCTAGTTGGTTTCGATTCGAGTTGTCATCAAACCTAGTTGGTGACGATTTGAGTTGTCATCGAAGTTAGTTGGTTACGATTCGAGTTGTCACCGAACCTAGTTAGTGACGATTCGAGTTGTCACCCAAACTATTTGGTGACGATTCGAGTTATCATTCAAAACTAGTTGGTGATGATTCGAGTAGTCACAAAAACTAGTTGGTGTCGATTCGAGTTGTTATCAAAATTAGTTGATCTACCAGTAATCCAAACAAAAACTATCCAACCTACATGATCCAATTGTAAGGTTTCATCATATTTTGCCATTTTTCATGTTGTGACAAATCTATGATCATGTTATAAATTAAAATAAAGTTTGAGCCGAAAAGGGAAGCTGAAATTCCATCGTTAGTCTTCAGCCATTTTGTTTATTCATAGGGAATATAAAACAAGAATTTCTCATACAATGAGCACAAGACATAAAATTAGCAAAATGTACAAAGAAACCATATATGCATGAATTTCCAGTTTTATTGCCAGAAAACCTCATTCGAAGTTTCAGCAAAACAAAATTTGCAAGAGAATGAGGCCACAAATAGAAATCTGAATAGATGAGAAAAGGTAGGATGCAAGCTACGTATCATCACAGCGAAGGCATCACAAGCTTAGCAAGAAGACGTCTTCTTTTGCTGGAAGACAACCGCGTAAACATATGTGTGAAAGTCCGTGGGCCCATAGACTGGGGGTCATGCGGACACGAGCGCATAGGCGAGGATAGGCCCAGTACATAAGCCTAATGAGGTTCCATCATAAAATCAATTGGCAATAAGAGGAGTAGCCCATCAAGCTTATATACTAGACAAGTTATGTCCCAACTTTAGATGTGAGACAATTATATTCAACACGCCCCCGCAAGTGCAACAAGCGGGCAATTGGCCAGGCCCAATTAACACTTGAACAAACGGGTGTGGGTGGGGATCTCAATCTCTTTATAGCCAGACTCAACCAATCCAATAAAGGGACCCAAAACCGAATCCGCTCTGATACCATGTGAAAGTCTATGGGCTCATAGACTGAAGGTCATGCGGACACAAACGCATACGCATAGATAGGCCCAGTACATAAGTCCAATGAGATTCTATCATAAAACCAAGTGGCAATAGGAGGAGTAACTCATCAAGCTTATATACTAGGCAAGTTATGTCCCAACTTTAGATGTGAGACAATTATATTCCAACAATGTACTTTGCGTGGATGTATTTTGGCTCATCATGCCCATAAGCATGCCCTCCGCCCATCATTCTCATCCTGGAGTGAAATTCTCTGCTAATTGTCATATTAAACGGGTCAAGATGCACACATCTAGCTAGACTACAAGTGTAACATTATACATGCCACCCAAAGACTATACATTCTATTTAAGAGATACCATCGTTTACTTCCATAAGTACAACATTCCAGGCGCTTCTTTGTCTATAAGATTTATTTATTATGCACACCAGAAATTCTCCAAGACATAATCAATGAATTTGAGAAGGAACAAAGAATCAAGTGATAAGCTTCAGCCTTCAGGCAATAAACAAACAACCTACAGTCTCCTTGGTTCTAGACTTCCAATTCACATAATGGGGCCACAAATAGGAATCAGACAATTGGCTGAAATTGTCACCAACACTAGATGGTGACAATTTTAGCCAACTTCTCGGTCATTTTTCTAGGATTCTGACATAAACGTCTCCTGAATATTGATTATTCTTCTCCAATATTCAGATTCATTGCCCAATTTGTGTGGTTTGTGAGCTAGTACATGAACATGAATTATATTCTAGGAGCATTAGATTTGTTTTCATGAATGGGTGTGTTTGGATCGCCATCCATAATATATTTTAATATATGAGTATGATTCAAGTGCATAATAATCTTAGGGTGTAAAGTGAGAAGTAATTAGAGCCATAAGATCTAAGAGATTGATGAATAAAATTGGAATGACAAAATTATAAATATCATTATTTTTAGGAAAAATGACTCTAATTAATACAAACTATCATCCTTGAACAAAAAATAATACGAACTTTAAAAATTGTAAAAGCCTACCCAAACTATGTCAATATTAACTAAAAATGGTATGGACATATTTTCCGGTGAATTTTTCGACGGGTTTGCTGATATTGAGCCGGAAAAATGAGTTGTCATATTTCCGTTTAACACATCAAATTACACCTCATTTATATAATTAAAAAGTAAAAGAAAAATACACAAACCAATATCAGTAATTCACATCTTACAGCAATACGAACAAAAGAAAATATGTCATATTTTTTGACATATCACTTTTTAAACAAACCAGTCATTATTATACAAATGAAGTGTAATTTAATGAGTAATGTTTTCGACAAATTACATTTTCGGCTTTATCTCAGTATTTTACGTTAGAAAATTCACTGTAAAAATATGCTCATACTATTTTTGGTTTATATTGTCATAGTTTAGGTATGTTTTTAATTTTTTTAAAGTTCATATTATTTTTGGTTCAAAGGTGATAGTTAATTATATTTAGAGTCATTTTTCCTTATTTTTATAATAATTTTTTTGAATTTTTTTTCGGATTTCTTTTTTTGATTTTTTTTTTCAAAAATAGGTTTTCCAAATATTATATTTATAAAAAAAATATTTTTTTCATTTTTTTTTGAAAAATATTTATTTAATTGTATTGTATATCAAGTGTATAAATAAGCACCAAAAGTGCATCTATAATGAATTCAAAATGCATATATAAGCACATTTTTAATACTCATATAGAGTGCATCTTTAATATGATAAAGTGCATGATGTAATATGTAAATGTGCATGTTTAACATGTATATTAAAAGTGTACATTTTAGCTAGTGTATGTTTATTATATAAAAAATGCATATGTTAGTATGTTAAAATGCATATTTATCATGTTAAAGTACATACTTAATATGTTAAAAAGTGCATATGTAATTATGTTAAAGTGAATGCTCAATATTCCAAGTTAAGTACATGCATGTGTAAGTATACTAAAGTGCATGTTTAGTAATCTAAAATTAAGTACATATGTAAATATATTAAAGTGTATGAGTAGTATGTTTTGAAAAAAAAAAAAACATATTTTTTGGATTTTTTTTTTTGAAAAATATTTTTTGGAAAAAATAATTTCGGAAACTAAAAAAAAATTGAAAAAAATTGAAAAAGTTGGTTATATTTACAAGTTTGCCACTTCATGTGTTTTAATCATAACTCTCCATTCATACAATCTAGTGACTAAGATTAATTCTCATTTTACACCCTAAACACTCTACTCATATGATCATCACTATTTAATACTCCCTCCGTTCAACTTATATTGTCTTTCTAGCAAAACTCACACATATTAAAGAGGAAAATTTTGGTCTAAATTACCCTTATTTAACACTCTCCATCAATAATAATTACAGCTAGTAATTTTACAATAGAAACTTGTGCAATTTCATTTCATCTCCCGACAATTGCTGCAAAGAACATTACTCCCCAATGCTTATCTCAATACTCCCCACATTCTTTTTCTTCACCTAAACCATGTTCAAATTTTGAGATTTTGGGAGCAAATTAGATGGAGCAAAATTAGATTGAATTGTATCCAAATTTGTTGGAGCCAAATGAGAAAATTTAAAAACATAATTGCTGCAAACATACACTACAAATCTATGAAAAACTCATTGGAGTTCAAGCACTCATCTTCTCTTAATCTTATCCATGGCTTTCTTGAAAAACTTTGATCTAAATCTTTCACCGGATTAACATCTTTCATTTGATTTAAATGAAGTACCCAATTTAAACATCCAAAGAGATGAGGAGAATGCAGAATAAATGGCTGAAGAGAAATCAACGTAGGACTGTAGGACTGATTACTTCCAAAGGGATAATTGCAAACTTGAACACATATGTGGAGATGGCATTCCATTTCAAAAAATGGCAGAAGAGAATGCAAAATAAGTACATCTGTATAAGCATAGAAAATGGTGATAGTTGTTGTTGTAAATTAATTATGTGAAAGTGTACCTAGAAAAGTGAAAAGAGGGAATACAAGTCTTATAATGGAGTAAATAGGGGTAAGGGTATATTGGACAAAATTTGACAAAAATATATTAAAAGGACAAATAAAGTTTAACAACAATAGTAGGCTAAAATGACAATATAAGTTGAACGGAGGGAGTATAGAATTATGTAGCGGTGTGCATATTTGGACCGGACCGGACCGAAAATGATCGGACAGGACCGGGCGAATTCTGGTCCGGTCTTCGGTCCACATATTTTTAAAATTCCGGTCCGGTCCAAACTCGGCCGGTTTTTTATCCGGACCGGATGGATCGGTTTTTTTTATTGTTTTTAATTTTATTTTTTACTCCCTCCGTCCCATAATGTTCTTCCTATTTTGACTGGGCACATTTTCCGAGGCGAGTTTTGTATCGTTAATATCTCTAATTACATATTAATAAAAATTATAATTTTTTGATATTATCAAAGTACTCGTTGAGACGAATCAAACAAGACCCCACATGACTATGTTTTTTCTTATATATTGGAAGAAATCTTAAAAATTCTCTTCAACTATGAATAGTGTACAAAAGAGAAACATAAAGAACTTTATGGGACAAAGGAAGTATATTAATATCTCATAACACTATTAAAAATTATTTTCTACTATAAATATAAATTAATAACAAAATATATTGTCTAATATTATACACATTAATTATATAAATAGAAAAAATAATTATATTTTAATTTATATAAAACTAAAAAATAAAAAAAATATGTTTATCGGTCCAGTCCGGTCCAAGACCGGACCGAATCACACCGGTCCGGTCCAAGGATTGTAAAAATTCCGGTCCGATCTGGACCAGATGCACAGCCCTAGAATAATGTATTAAAATACATTCTGAGTAACTATCCAAACACAACCTATATATATAGTCTATTTACGATGTACGTCGATCGTAGATTCAAGAAAAATTTACGAAAAAAAAATCGAATAAGAATTTCCAACTAAATAAACATCTCATCCTCATATAAATGCAATGAAACCTTATACTGCCAATTCATTGATTTTTTTTTTTTTTTTTTTTTTTTTTTTTTGATTATCGAGGGGTATCGGGCCTTTACCGGTTCTCCACTAATCCCCTCGGCCCATGACACCTAGCCCATCAGCCCATGGACAGGTAAATCAGGAGAAATAGCGCCCTGCGCTGTCAACACGTTTTGAACTCGGGACAGAATGAACACGCCCAAAGTCCTACTCCCCTGGCACCGTTGTGCTATCGCCCCTGGGGCACCAATTCAATTCATTGAATTATTCAGTATAGTAAACAAGGTTTTTCCGATATTTAAAAAATAATACTTCATAAAATTAACGTATTATCTTCCATCTTGAAAATGTATCACAAAAGATAAATTCAACTCATTGCCCAATTTCCTTATTTTTTTGTCAAAAAGGAGGCCGAGCCTTTGCGAAATTATTATTACGGTTTTTTCGCCTGATACCCTTGAGATAAGGTAAAATTCGCGAGGTGCCCCAAACATTTACCTATTTCGCGCGGTATCCCTGAACTTCGTTTTTTTTTCCGCCAATTGCCCAAAAGTTAAATAGTAACGGTTCCGTTAAAAAAAACAATAAAAATTCTTGGATTCAATCAGACTAGTCCTTCAGCGATTCTCCTCCCTCCATCAGCGATTCACCCGCATACTTACCAGCCTCCGGAGGTTTCGCCGAAGTTGATTGACCGGCTGAGGGAGAGCGGCGAGAGCTCTTTTCCGGAAAAAAAGACACCCTAAAAAAACAATTGAAAGAAGGAAAATAGGAAAACTTGTGTACAGAGAGGAGGAGGAGGAACTTAATTAACTGATTGAGATATATTATCAAACACCTTGAAGGCAACAATGCTCATAAGTAAAAAAAAAGGCAGATTGCATTTCATGTTTCACATATTAGCATATTTAAATAAATGGACAGCTTTCTTGTCTTGTTTAAGGAGTGAAAAGCATTTGCGAGTTGACTTGCGCACCATTTGTAATTCAGAGACCACAATCTCACAACACCACTTTGAAACACTTTATAAAATACAGGGGAAGATAATCAACTTAAAAAGGGGGAAAATGTACACTTCAACAATTTTACAATAACAAGTATAATGTCGGGAAAGTTTAGTCGAGAACTTGCTGGTAGTTTATTCATGTAAAAGAAAGATGTGAAACTGAAAAGGCAGAAATTGGTACAAATTTGAATCCCTAAATCCCCAAATCCCCAAATTTTGTCCAACAGCCTCATAGCAGCGACGACCAACACCAGCCGCTTTGTTGCCGTGGTCGAACACCAGCCTCGCCGTCATCTTCCAACACCACCACCTCGTCGTCCAACAGAAGAAACACCCATCTACGTGAAGCAGAAGCAACAACCTCTTCGTCCAAAAACAAACCTTCGTCTTCGGCTGGCGTTGTCGCTCTCCCTCAGTCGGTCAATCAACTCCGGCGGAACCTTCGGAGGCTGGTAAGTATGCGAGTGAATCGCCGATGGAGGGAGGAGAATCGCTGAAGGGCTCGTCTGATTGAAGCCAAGAATTTTATTATTTTTTGAACGGAACCGTTACTATTTAACTTTTGGGCATTTGGCAAAAAAAAACGAAGTTCAGGGGTACCGTGCGAAATAGGTGAATGTTTGGGGCACCTCGCGAATTTTACCTTACTTCAGGGGTACCAGCCGAAAAAACCGTTGTTATTAATACGTAGTAGAAGTAATCCATCAAGGGGAATAGAGTCTTGAGCTAATAAACTCGAAATACAAGCATGAGGGGAAGTAATTCAACATATAGAGAATGTAAAGAAATAGCAAGATTAGCAAAAGCATCAACCACTTTATTAGCATCACGCCTGATGTGTATGACGTGCACAGACCATTCCGGCGAGGATAGCAGTCGACGACAACGATCGATCAAATAGAAGTCAGGCGTCGCGGCAGTAGAAGGATATATCAACTACTTGCAAGCCTGAGAAGAGTCTGTTTGAAGAACAACCCGAGGGAGGCATAAGGCAAAAGCCATCTTTAAGCCATGCAAAATTGCCCATAGCTCAAGCGGTAACGCACCACAAATACGACATGAGAAGGCATAGGCCTTTAGAAAGGCGCCGTGGGAATCCCGTAAGATACCGCCACCACCAGCAACCCCCGGATTCCCCTTTGAAACACCATCGGAACACAGAGAAACCCAACCTTCAACAGGTGGGCACCATTGAACAAGCGAGGGAATAACAACATCATGTTGAAAACTAATTCAGACTTAATTTATTAATATTAGGAATTGGTATTCAGATTGTTATGATTTGCTTAATTATCTCACCTGTTAATTAGTGGGTTAGCTTATTTATAGATATGGCATAGTGGCGTTTGTTAGTGGATGCCAACTGCTATCTAGGAATTTATTTAAGCTTTTCTTAGTCATTTATTTCAAGTACAATGAAAAAGTGAATTCATAAACTTTTGCCTCTACTGTACGTAGACTTGCTATCTTCTTCTTTTCATTAATTTGGTATCAGAGAAAACCAGAGAATTGGGTTCTGGGTAAAAAAAAAATCAGAGAGGCAGAGAGGAGACACGGTGAGTGAAACACAAGAGGAAAATTTCAGAGTGCGAATAGCATCAGGGCAAAGATGCAAACCAACGGAGGAACAAATTCTTCCTCCCAACCCTTTATTCCAATTTTTAAGGGGATAAATTATCAATTTTGGAGTTTGAAGATGAAAACACTCTTCAAATCTCAAGAGCTATGGGGCCTTGTTGAAAATGGCTTTGAAGATTCAGAACCAGAGGAGCCAAGCCAGCAGCTACGGGAGAACCGAAAGAGGGATTCTAAGACGTTGTTCATGATTCAGCAGGCAATGGATGATGAGATTTTTCCATGAATTGCAGCAGCAACTACTTCTCATGAGGCTCTAAAGCAGGAGTTTATGGGAGACAAGAAGGTAATTACTGTAAAATTGTAAGCTTTGCGTATAGATTTTGAGACTTTGATTATGCAAGACAAAGAATCTGTTCAAGCCTACTTGTCTAGGGTTTCTGGAATTATGAATCACATGAAATCCTATGGTGAAAAGATGAGTAGTAAAAGTGTAGTTAGTAAGGTTTTGAGAAGCTTACCTACAAAATTTGATCATGTTGTGGCTGCTATTGATGAATCAAAAGACCTGTCAGTCTATACGTTTGATGAATTGATGGGCTCTTTGCAAGCACATGAGGTCAGACTTAACAGATATGGTGAAAAGGAGGAGGATAAGGCTTTTCAAGCAAAGGAAGGGTCTTTAGATAGAGGAGGCTTTGACAGTTCAGGAAACAGAGGTCGAGAAAGAGGCGGATTTCGGGACCGAGGCCGTGGTGGCGGTCGAGGCAGAGGCCAATTTGGTGACTCAGGCAGAGGTCAAAATGGAGGTTCATGGCAATCTCGAAGTCAGATTCAGTGTTATCATTGCAAGAAGTACGGTCACAAGGAAGCAGATTGTTGGAGCAAGCAGAAAACTGATCAGAAGTCAACCAATTTTACAGAAAACGTTGATAAAGAAAGTAAGTTGTTTATTTCTCAATCACCTATATCAAATGATGCTAATGATATTTGGTATATAGACAGTGGTTGTTCTAATCATATGTCTAGTTCAAGATCTTTGTTCAAGGATCTTGATGAGTCTGTAAAGAGTGAGGTTCGACTTGGTGATGACAAGCAGATTCGAATTGAAGGGAAAGGAACAATTGCTATCAAAACTGTTGAAGGTAATGTCAAATTACTTTCTGATGTGCAATTTGTGCCTAGTTTGGCTCATAATTTGTTAAGTGTTGGGCAATTGCTTGATAGTGGCTATTCAGTTCTATTTGATGATGAGTTATGCATAATTTCTGATAAGAAATCTGGTCAAACTGTTGTTGTAGTTCCTATGACAAGAAACAAGATGTTTCCCTTTGATGTGTCAAGTGATGTAACTCGAGCCTTAGTTGTTAAAGGTGATAATGATGCTAAGTTATGGCATTTACGTTATGGTCATCTGAATGTGAATGGGTTGAGACTCCTCAGTCAAAAGGAGATGGTAATTGGATTACCGAAAATTGGTGAGCTTGCTTTGTGTGAGGGATGTATCTATGGCAAGCAGGCTAAAAAATCATTTCCAAGTGGCAACTCTTGGAGAGCATCGGAATGTCTTAAGCTTGTACATGCTGATTTATGTGGCCCAATGAAAACAAAATCGCTTGGTGGAAGCAAGTATTTTATGTTATTTATTGATGATTACAGTCGTATGAGTTGGGTCTATTTTCTGAAATTAAAGTCTGAAAGCTTTGAGAATTTCAGGAAATTCAAAGCTATGGTTGAGAGGCAAAGTGGCAGAAAGTTGAAAGTACTCAGAACTGATCGTGGAGGTGAGTTTATGTCTACCGAATTTTCAGAATTTTGTGCTGAGCATGGTATTCATAGAGAGTTGACAACACCATACACACCTGAGCAAAACGGAGTCGCCGAGAGGAAGAACCGAACTGTCGTTGAAATGGCTAGAAGTATGTTGAAGGTAAAGGGTATTCCAAATGAATTTTGGAGTGAGTCAGTAGCTACAGCTGTCTATATTCTAAATATTTCTCCGACAAGAGCGGTTCTTAATTTGACTCCTTTTGAGGCATGGGGGGATAAGAAGCCCCGGGTAAGCCACTTAAAAATCTTTGATTGTATAGCATATGCTTTAGTTAATCTTCGTTCTAAGCTTGATGAGAAGTCTGAGAAGTGTATGTTCATTGGTTATTCTTCTCAATCCAAAGCATATCATCTATATAATCCTATTAGTGGCAAAGTGACTATTAGCATAAATGTTGTATTTGATGAAGAAGCGTCATGGGTGTGGAATTCAGGGGATGGTGACAGTTCAGTCCAAGCTTCTACAGATATGGAGGTTCTGTCATCAGAAACTTAAACATCTTCTAGTCCATCACCTTCCACACCTAGTCAACACGGCTCTCCTAGTTCATCAATTTCTTCTAGCAGCTATTCATCAGGTTCTTCCAACAGCACACCTCCCAGAAAATTCAGATCTTTGGAAGAGGTTTATGAGTCTTGTGATTTTGCATTGTTCGTTTCTGATCCAATTTTTTTTTAGGAAGCTGCAGATAAAGTCGAATTGCAGATTGCTATGGAAGATGAGATGCAATCTATTGAGAAAAATGCAACTTGGGAGCTAGTTGATATTCCTGAAGGGAGAAACGTAATTGGGCTGAAATGGGTATTTCGCACAAAGTACAATGCTGATGGGAGCATTCAGAAGCACAAGGCTCGACTTGTGGCGAAAGGTTATGCACAGCAAGAAGGTATTGATTTCGAGGAAACCTTTTCTCCTGTAGCTCGTTTTGAAACTGTTAGAATTATTTTGGCCCTGGCTGCACAACTGCATCTGCCTGTGTTTCAGTTTGATGTAAAATCTGCATTTTTGAATGGAGAGCTACTAGATGAGGTTTACGTTTCCCAACCTCAGGGATTTGTTGTTGATGGTTGTGAAAGCAAAGTTTATAGGCTGAAAAAGGCGCTATATGGGTTGAAGCAAGCCCCGTGTGCGTGGTACATCAATATTGATTCGTTTTTTCTGCAAAACGGATTCATGAGAAGCGAAAATGAGCCCACTCTCTATTTGAAGAAGATAGGTGAAGCTGACTTTATGGTGGTTTGTTTGTACGTTGATGATATGATTTATCTTGGCTCTTCAAAGTTGTTGATTGATGAGTTTAAGTTCAGCATGATGAAGACCTTTGAGATGACAGATTTGGGGTTGCTGCAATACTTTTTGGGGCTGGAAGTGAAGCAAGGAAAAGATGGCATTTTCATTTGTCAAAAGAAGTATGCCACTGATCTTTTGAAGAAATTTCAGATGAACAATTGTGAGGTTGTTGTCACGCCTATGAATATAAATGAGAAGCTGCAAAGAGAAGATAGGAGTGAAAAAGCTGATCCGAGACTGTTTCGAAGCTTAGTAGGTGGTTTAAATTTCTTGACACACACAAGACCTGACATTTCTTTTTTCATAAGTGTCGTGTCCAGGTACATGCATTCTCCTACTAAGCAACACTTTGGTGCAGCGAAAAGAATTCTCCGTTATGTTGCAGGAACGGTGGATTATGGTATTTGGTATGCTCAGGTTCCCAAATTCAAGTTGATTGGCTTCACTGACAGTGATTGGGCTGGATCCATAGATGATCGAAAGAGTACTTCCGGCAATGTGTTTAGCTTCGGTTCAGGTGCTGTAACTTGGAGTTCAAAGAAGAAAGAGACGGTAGTTTTATCATCATCAGAAGCAGAATATACAGCAGCAAGTGCAGTAGGAAGACAAGCTTCGTGGCTGAGGAAATTACTTGTTGATCTTGGAATTGAGCAAAGTGAGGCTACTGAAATCTTTTGTGATAATCGATCAACTATTACAATGACGAAGAATCCAGCTTTCCATGCCAGGACAAAGCACATTGAAGTGCAGCATCACTTCATTCGACAGTTGGTTGCTGAAGACAAAATTTCAGTGAAATTTTGTGGTACAAATGAGCAGAAAGCTGATATCTTTACAAAGTCACTTGGACAAGCCAAGCATCAATACTTTACGGAGAAGCTGGGATTATGCAAGTTTGAATTAAGGGGTAGTGTTGAAAACTAATTCAGACTTAATTTATTAATATTAGGAATTGGTATTCAGATTGTTATGATTTGCTTAATTATCTCACCTGTTAATTAGTGGGTTAGCTTATTTATAGATATGGCATAGTGGAGTTTTTTTTTTTGATGAGGAAAGAATTCGATGTACCCGACATAACAACGTCGGGTAGATCGAGAGGCCGATAAATCGGCGCCGGATAAAACCGGACATAAGGAACACAACAAGTATGGAAATTACAACAAAGCAAAAATAGAGCTAAGGCGACCTAAAACGAGAGCTGAGCAAGCACGATCAGAAGAAAGCGCCACCGGTAGACGAGTCAGACAGGGGAACTCCTGCGGAAGTGCTGAACGGACTACCATGACGTTGCCCTCTCTTCAAAGAGGGATCTTCAGGAGCCTCAACCATGACGTTGCCCTCGTACAAGAGGGATCTTCATTGAGCCACATACACGACCACGACCACTACCGAACACTCAAGCAACACCTTAGATCAGCTCCACAAATGCAGCGAGGAATTTGTCACCCATACTTGAAACAAACGAAACCGAATTAGATTACAAGGGTGAAATTGATGTACAAAGAGAACATCAATTAGTCTTGTTATTTGGTAATTCTCCATAAGAAGAAAGATAAAGAAATCCTTAATTTGTTTTACTGCTAGTTTGTTATTCTGCTCGTTTGTTTTATTGTGATAACAAATTGTGAGGTCGATTTGTTCAGTTCAGACAGTTGATTGTTATTCTCGTCTAATTGGGTGCCTTTCGGCCATTGTTGGGTGCCTTTCGGCCAGACAGAAGAAGAACAATGGACCATTAAAGGCCTAATGTTTGTTGTTGTTCAATTATTATTTGATTTTTTTCCCCGTTAAAATGCCTAAACTTGCTGAGCAAGCACCAAGGTACATCTTAAACCCTTTTTAACTATTTTAATTCTTTTTTCTATTTGTTTATAGCCAGCTCTCAAGGCTTGTAGAGAAAGTGAATATTGTTTACGCTTGTGGAATCCAGATCTGGCCACAAGGGTGACGTACACACAATTTGGAAGGGGATGGCGTGGACTGGATGTAGTGAGGGCGGTTGAGGCTGGAGTGGTGGAGTTTTAAGTTTGCTCGGTCAAGAACAAAGTAGATCTATGTCGGGACTGGAAGTCGAGGACGCCACCGGCCCAGTAGTGAGGACAGCGACGTAAGTCCAAGGGTCGCAGGTCAAGGTTCGGCGGATGAAGACCATCACGTCAGATTGGATGATTCTAGTCGATAAGATGAAAAACCATCTCAAAGATTTTTTTTTTCTTTCCCTAAATCACCATGGATCTGGTGATTTTTTTCCCTTTGATGTGGTAGTTGGGAGTTGAAACCCAATATCCGATGGCAGTCGGAGGAGCCAACAAAACGGCGGGCTAGGTTCGATTGTGGGTTAAGAGGACCCGTCATTGCCGGATCGGAGAATATGCGGTGCAACACAACCAGATCTAGGAGTACTGGATCTGCGCCCAGGGGTTTGTCCCCATAGAGATCGAGGTTGCGGTTGACGAGGATTGAAGAATCCCGGCATGAACCAGACTCAATCTCTAAGGGTTTGGGTTATGTACATACTCCATATCATGGAGTTCATTCTTTTGGTGTACAAATTAGTAAACTGATTTTTTATTTGTAAACTGGTAGTCCCCATTAGTAAGAGATTTGTTGTTTTGAATAATGGTGAAGGCTTGTAAAACCCCCAATCTTTATTTATTTTTGGGTGGGTACAAAGTTGTTACCGGATCTACCAGATCGAAAGGCAGAGGAAACACCATCAACCAAACCCAGATCCAGATTTGTTCTCCTTGTTTAGATGGAATCAGGTTTTAGGTTGAGTTGGTTTTTCCCAGTTTTGGTTTTTGGGTTTTTAGAGAGAAGGTCCTTCTCTAATCTCGGATGGTTTATCCTTGTTGTTGATGGTGGGGGATTGCCCGTAAGGTGATAATTTGGGGTAGTCCCGAATGGTTTATCCTTGTTGTTGATGGTGTGGGATTGCCCCTAAGGTGATAATTTGTGGGTTTTTAGAGAGAAGGGAGAGCCCTTCTCTCTAAGTCCCTATCTATCCACCCATTGTTTTTATGGCATAGTGGAGTTTGTTAGTGGATGCCAACTGCTATCTAGGAATTTATTTAAGCTTTTCTTAGTCATTTATTTCAAGTAAAAAGTGAATTCATAAACTTTTGACTCCATTGTACTTAGACTTGCTATCTTCCTCTTTTCATTAATTCATCAACATGGGTGTTCGTCACAGATTGAAACTTCGAGTGTGCAGCTTGGTAAGCATCAGCGATGGAACAGACCACACAGGATAAGCGAGAAGAGGAATCCACGCCATTAAAAACCAGATCATTACGGACCTTCCACGACTGCCAAACCATGGTGGAAAAGAGAGTGTTCCACGAGTCCGGTTTTTGAATCTTGAGCAAGATCCATTCCGACAAATTAGGAGAATCGAAGAAACCCACTGCAAGAGAGTTCTCAGCTAGCGTAGGCCGAATATTCTGTATGGGTGCACAATCGCGCAACAAATGAAGCCCTGACACAGATGAAGTGCAGTGAGGGCATGAAGGTGATGAAGCAAGATGACATCTCATTCTAGTTTCGTTGCACAAAATAACCTCGTTTGCAACCAAGAAAGGAAATGGCGAGCCCGCTGCTGGACTGGAACCCGCCAAATCAACGCCCAGATGGAAATCTGAGGCTGAACCATAAGACCCTGAAGCAGCTTGAGACCAGACTTGGCCGTATAGCAGCCAGAGGAAGTACTCCAATTTTTTTTTGCCATTTGCACTATCCTCACCGACCAATCAAACCGATGAAAGCATCCCAAAATGTGATCCGGGAGGAGGGGCGATAACAAAGCCCAATTCTAGTCATCCAACACTCAGTGACGATAGTATTGGAGAGCGGCTCTAGAACAATGCCAATAGCTAAGTCAATGAAAGGAGAGTTAAGTAACCATGGGTGCAACCAGAAGAACGTTGCCCGACCATTTCCCACAGAGAGTTGAAGCCCTGAGAGATGAGAGAAGCACCACTAGAATCCCCTTCCACATGTCCGACCCTGTCGCTTTTCTAAAATATGTCGAGATCCAAACGGCTACTACAATATTTGCCACGCAGAACGCGACTCCATAATGTGTGGGGCTCTTGAATCATACGCTACCCGAGTTTAGCCAATAAGGCCGTATTTGAGCTTCTCATAGACCGGATACTTAATCCACCTTCACACAAAGGCTTTTCGCATAGACCGGATACCTAATCCTTACTTCTTAGTAATCAAGAAAACCAACGAATGTAAATTTAGATCACAATTGAGATAAAATATCAGTTAAACTTACGGGTGTTCATCCGGTTCAGACTGGATTTTTTGAAAATGGTGGATCGGAGACCGGACCAGTCTAAGACCGGATTTTTTTTTTTTTTTAAATCTTATTTAAAATCTATAAAAAATATCTAAAAAAATATCTATAAAACATATATACTCCTAACTTAATAAATTAAAAAAATATCTATAAAAAATCACATATAAATCTCCAAAAAAACATATAAAATTTTTAAAAAATTAAAACAATTTAAAAAATCCGGTCCACCGGTCCGGACCGTTTTTTTTCCGGGTTTGGACCAGACTAAGGGAAAACCTTGGACCGGAGACCGGATCGGAATTTCACCGGTCCGATCCGGTCTTTTCCGATCCGGTCCGGTCTTTTCCGATCCGGTTTTTCGGTCCGGGCCAATTTTGAACAGCCCTAGTTAAACTAATTAAATAACTTATTTAACCCTAATGGTGAACATATGGACTTATGGAGCTACTAGCCTACTACTATTGCACTTTGCATAAATGCTAGCTAGCAGCATGAATATATAAATGGGCCCCAACTCCCAAACATTATCATCAACAAAATCGCTGAAAAAGTTCACCAGACGTTGATTAAAATATTCCAAACCACAATATATATACATAAATGTTAATGATTTTTTCATGACAAACCTTATATTAATTAATTACGAGTTCAATTCCCATCTCCCCTAATATAATGGTCTAAGTGCCTCCATGAAAAAAAAAAGATTTTTTGCCAAAATTATCATGCTTTTTAAAATTTTATATTTGCAATTAATGACGATTATAGTTACGATCTAATTACTTTTGGTTTCCTGGGAGTCATGATTAAGTGGAATCTAAGGCAACCAACATAATCTAAACAGTTGATGTATTATTATACCTTAGCTTAAGATCTCATGAGTCTTGATCCCTACACTTTTCTGGTTCTTATTAATAATAATGGTTCATGCACTTTTTTATCCCTCACGGTTTTTTTCCGACGAGGAAATGATTAGACGTACCAGACATACCTGATAGATCGAGAGACCGAGAAACTCGATAGTCGGGCAAACCGACATGACAAACAATACAAAAATAAAAAAATAAAAGAGAAACAAACAAATCGAAATGGAAAGCATATAAGATCCATGGAAGGGGTGAGAAAGACACAAACGCGGATGAGTAGAAACTAACGCAGCGTCGTGTAGCCGGGGAGCAGGCTAGCAGGAGGAATTACTCTTGGGGAATGAGGAATTACTCCTGGGGAAGTGCGGCGAAACTCCGGGAAGATGCCCCGTCTCGAAGGATCAACAGGAGTCACACAACCACAACCTCATCTGAAATACAAACTCGATCCAAACGCCCAAGATCAGCTCCACGTGATGAGAATGCATCTCGTGACATGACAAATATGACAGGTAAGTGTTGGTTGAAAATTTTGGTTAAAGAATTGGGGCAATTTTGTGGTTAATTGTGAGTTGAAAAGTTGTTTAAAATGGACAGTTATTGGAATTAGAAGTAAATGAGATGGTTTCATTTTGTGAGTTATGGTTGGAGGAGTGATTGGCAAATAAACCATTTTTATCAACGTACATAACCCTAATACAAGTTTTTATTGTTAACATTTTACCATTTTTATCAACCTACGAGTTCCTTCTAAATTTTGCTTTTCTTTTTCAATTAATTTTTTCTTATTTGGCTTGTAAAGCAAGACAAAGTCAGTACTTTTTTATTTTGTAATGATAAAAAATCTTTCCAAGCTTGCATTGAAAAGCAGATCTAGGCAACCAAGGTTTCAATGAGACGTTGACGGCGCTCATGGACGGGTCGTCGGAGTTCATATCAATACTGGTGTAATTACTAATTATGAAATAAGACTATTAATGGAGATTTATAATTCGGGAATTTTAGGGGTCGTAGTGCTTTGCTAGAAGCCAACTACGATCAATGAGCTTAATCGGGTTAGGCACATGGCTATAATAATCGGATCCTATGAGGTCACACACATAGAGTTATCGGGCTGGATCAAACTGAACCGGAAGCCCATGTTGGACATGGATTTCGGCCCATGGGCTTTAATTGGGATATTGGCTTCTATTATGAATGGGTAAAAGTTATCATTCTTAATTACTTGATAATGAAGTGTCTTATTAGAAGATCTATGGAAACAATATAAAGATATTGTATCCATAACTAAATATAATATATATGATATTATATAAATAATTGTTCTTTAAGAAACAAAAAAAAAGAACTCTAATCCTCCTAAATCAAGCACGGATGTACATGTGAAAGAAGGGCACAAGAAAGTCTTCCTCCTCCTCATAGAAATAGTACGGCATAACTATTCCAATATTGAAGCCAAGCTTCCCTTCGTTCGTTTGTTTTAGAAGACGACGTCAAGGCGGTCCAGATTCCAGACTCGTGTGGACCAATTAGAGAAGCCATACTTGAGGCTTTAATCTCTCCATTCCAGCAACTTGAAACACGCATCAAAATGTATTTAATTCTTACCTCTATGATCTATTTGGTTTATGCATGAGATTCTTGGTTAGATGTTAGGAAATCATTTTTTGAAATTCCGTTTTACGCATCTAAAATCCCTACAGTGGTATCAGATGCCTCTTGCATAAATTGATTAGATCAAATTTAAAGTTTTAAATTTTGATGCATGTTCATGATTGTCTTGATTCAAATTAAGTGGAAAATTGATATGTAGATTAAATTTGCATGATTAAAATTTAGATTTTAATCGATTGGATTAACAAAGTCTAGAACTTTCAATATGTATATGCATGTAAAATTGATCTACCCATACTTGATTCATATGATTTAATTATGCAAGAGATATGAGTTTTTGGCATGTTTAAATCATTAGATTTTGATTTTGATTTTCATAAGATGGATCAATTACCCAAAATTCTGTTTTTGTTAAATTCTGAATTTAAAAAAAAAAATTATGGAATTGTTCCACACGGAAAAAAAATGAAAAAAAATCTGGCCGTGAACAGTAACCGCGATCGTGGGTCACGTCATGGGTTCGAGTGCGCATCCCGGCTCAACAGAGCGGTTCGACCGTGGTTGGACCCAGTCGCGCAGTGGCACGTGTGGGTCCAGCACAGGCGCGACCTGGGGCACGCACGGGAGGACCACGAGGACCATGCACGGCTCACGCGGTGTAGACCGCGACTCGCTGCTTGGTCCCGCGAAAATGGGCGCGGTTCTGCACTATGCAAAACCGTGTTTCACCAATGGCTCGGGTCAGGTGCACGTGCGGTTCTGCAGATCCAGCTCGGACTGGGCTCGGGTGGGTCACTGAGGGACTTGACTTTGGAGGCATACCTTCTCAAAGGGAAATCGCCCAGATTCAAGATGCAATTCCTCAAGTTGATGAAGCACCTGAGGTCCCACATACAGATGTGGTCAACCCAGCAGCTGAAGTCTCTTCTATTGTTGGACCACTTTGGAGATCAGACAGGCTAAGGCAGCAGCCTAGACGTTATGAGGATTACGTCTTGACTGCTAGCATTGACGTTCTACTTTTAGAGAACGGCGAGCCTGCGACCTATAAGCAAATGATGGCAGACCCCGACTCTGAAAAATGGCTGGTAGCCATGAAATCCGAAATGAAATCCATGTCTGAGAATCAAGTCTGGGACTTGATAGATTTGCTTGATGGGGTAAAACCTATTGGATGCAAATGGGTCTTTGAGATCAAGACTGACAAGGATGGAAACGTTTCTGTCTATAAGGCAAGACTAGTTGCAAAAGAGCCGTCAGCTGGAAGAGTTCCAAATCCAGACATGTTCTACGGAATTACCACATGATCAGACACTATGTTGATAGTGGAGATGTGAGGATGTGCAAGGTGTACACAGATGACAACACTGCAGATCCTTTGACCAAGACTATGTCTAGGCCCAAGTATGATAGTCACACTAGGGCCAAGGGACTCACGCACACTAGAGAGTTCTTTTCAGACATTATTTGTTTTATGATAAACCTTATTTATTGTTATTACAAACAGTTATGCTTGATTTATATATGAGTTTCATATTATTATTTAATCATTGCTTGGGATTAGATAAAGTATCCAAACAATTTAATAGTTATCAAATGGGCTCATCAAAACTGTTTTGGTGAATGAAACCCCATTAAGTGAACTGAAATTATAAAATTATTAGAAGTCCATGGTCTAAGTTGTTAACTTGGATACAAATGACTTAATCAAAAGACCATATATGAGATTGATTGATAACACCGAATTTCATGTGTTATAGGGACATGGAGATGTCTAATCGATTACATAGATGTGTATACCGATACACACCGGACATACCTACCTTAGGACTCCTCAAGGTTTTATTGCGGAGTTCTAGGATTATTCATGATTAGTGAGTTCCTTAGACATGAGTATGATATAGTTATCATTTGACTGTTGGTATGTCTTTGACGCTGTCAAACGCTGACCGTAACAGACAGTTATAAAAGCGGTGATTGGGATTGCCAAAAGTTGAGTGGGAGCTGTAGTCTTACAAGATTGAATATGTCCTCCTATTTCGTGTATACCACGATACATTTGGAAAGGATTGGTGTCTCGGCCACTTGAAGAGTGAGAACTGTGAAAACGCATGGCCATGCTCGGATGGATTATTAGTAATCATCTGTACTGACAGTTTGATCTCAAGAGTTCAAGAAACGTATTTGGCGGAAAAGATGAGTTTCATCATATAGTCAAATAAGACACTAAGTGACAAAGAAATTTTAACATTGCACACTTGTTTTAAGGACAAGTGGGAGATTGAAGGAATTGTGTCCTTTAATCAAAGATGCAATTACTAATTATGAAGTGGGACCAATTATGGAGATATTTAATCTGGTAATTTTAGGTAGTCATAGTGTTTTGCTAGAAGCCAACTATGATTTATAGACTATATGTTATAAAGTATGTCATAAAGTCTATTGCTATTATTATCGGGTCCTATGAGGTCACACCCTTAGAGTTTGGACTTGATCAGTTTAATGGGAGACATATTATATAAAGTATATAATATAAAGTTATATAAGATGTAAATTGGGAGATAAGGCTTGTTAATAATAAAGTGTTATTATTAATAATAAAAGATATACTTATTTAGGAAATAAGATATCTACACCTGGTATTATAAAAGGAGGGCTTTTAGGAAAAGCCCATAACCCTAATTGACTTCAAGAAATACGGCTGCCTCCTTCTCCCTGGAGCTTTCTTCGTTCGCCTTCGATCCTCGCTCTAGCAACCGAGTCCTAGGTGATCCTGATTCAAGCTCGGGTGGACCAAATAGAGGAGTCACACGTGAGGCTCTATTCTCTCCATTCCAACAGATTGAAACACGCATCAAGAGGTATTTGATTCTTCCTATCTATGATCTATTTGGTTTATGCATGAGATCCTTGGTTAGATGTTAGGAAAACGTTTCCTGAAATTCCGCTTTACGCATCTAAAATTCCTACATATTTGAGTGCAGAGAACCAAGCCAACAGAACATTAAGTTGACATACATCATTAGAGTCTAGTCTATTATCCATATGTATGTGAATTATGTTTCAGTAATTCAATACTACTCTTACACAGTTACACGACGGGGGCTGGATTTAGAATGCAGATTATAGGAACACATTCAAATAACAAATAAAAAAGATTATGTGAATTCAATCAGTCACATATATTCTTAAGATACAACAACACACATTACTCCAAATCACTAAATCAACCAATTAATAAATTCTTCTTACAATTTGTTATCGGAAAAACTTATAGTCAAGCTCCAATTTTTTGTAAAGAATCGACCAGTCCAACCCCAATTTCTATTTGAATGGACATAATGGTATTGAAATCTAAAGACATATCAATCCAATTACCTAAATTACTAAATTAGCCAAAATTTTGAATCACTAAATTAAGAAATTATTCAACCACACATGAAACCACTATGTTAAATTCCAATATACAGATACAAACAGAAGGATATAAAAAAAATTGAAAAGAAAATTAACCTCTAGATCTTCTATGTAATCCGAATCCCACATGTTAATTTGTCTTTCAAAAGAGGATTGGAGATCAAATAGAGGAAGGGAGGAGTCCATAGATGAGTAATTGAGCAAATTTTGGTGATGTCGTGATGAATTGATGAAGAAGATTGAGAAGCAATTTTGTGAGCTAATGAGGAAAACGTTTGTGTTTACAGAAGATAAAGGGGAGAAAT
This sequence comes from Rheum nobile, assembly GCA_027886185.1. Classification (NCBI taxonomy): domain Eukaryota; kingdom Viridiplantae; phylum Streptophyta; class Magnoliopsida; order Caryophyllales; family Polygonaceae; genus Rheum; species Rheum nobile. The sequence goes on along the minus strand of WOAB01000652.1, from coordinate 455,191 downwards.
ACCTCAATTGAAGAACATCGTCAATTGAATCGAAGTTATTGAAGGCGTTGGAAATTGAGAAGAATAAGAGTATTTGCAGAAGCATGTTTACTGGTTCGAGGTGCAATTAAGAGTATAAAAAATAAAAATAAATACATACTAGCTAGAAAAAATTTGAGGCCCTATTAGATTTAGGGGCCTTGTTCCATTGGGCCTTATGGAACAGGGTAATGGACGGGCCTGATGACATTGATATTAGATATCACCTCTCTAATTGAATTGCACAAAACAAAAAGCTCTCAACGGGCAAAAAGCTTCAATGGCTCCCATGAGGGGCGCCGGCCCTAGAAGGCCTTGGCTCACCAGCCCTGCCTCACCGGCTCTGCCTCACCGGCCCGCCTCACCGGCTCCGCCTCACCGGCTCCGCCTCACCGGCTCCGCCTCACCGGCTCCGCCTCACCGGCTCCGCCTCACCGGCTCCGCCTCACCGGCTCCGCCTCACCGGCTCCGCCTCACCGGCTCCGCCTCACCGGCTCCGCCTCACCGGCTCCGCCTCACCGGCTCCGCCTCACCGGCTCCGCCTCACCGGCTCCGCCTCACCGGCTCCGCCTCACCGGCTCCGCCTCACCGGCATGCCTCACCGGCCCGCCTTGGAGCCCGACGCCGCCGGGTCCTTGCTTCTCCTAGCCCGGACCGGTCGCTGCCGGGAGAACCCAGATCCGTCCTCCTTCTCTGGCCCGCTGCCGCCGCCTCTCTCTCGGCCCGCCTTCCGCCCTCCTCCCCGACCCCCTCCTCTCCGCCTTCCGCCATCCTCAGCCCGCCCTCCGCCATCCTCAGCTCGTCCTCCGACCTCCTCTCGGCCCTCCTCGCCGGCTTTGCCCTCTCCTTCCGACCTCGTTTCTGTCCTCCCGCCTCCCTCCCTGTCTTCCCCTGACCCTGCCGCCGCCTCCCTGTCTTCCCCTCGCCCTCCCTGTCTTCCCCTGACCCTGCCGCCTCCCTCCTTGTCTTCCCCTCGCCCTCCTGCTTGAACCCAATCCCCCCGCCTCCCTCTCTGGATTCCCCTCCTCACCTCCCTCTCTGTTTCCCCCTTCCCCTCCAGTTCTGTTTTCCTCGCCCCCCTCTGACCCCCCCCCTTCCTTTGTTTTTTTCTGTTGTTTTTGTTGTTTGTTGGTGTTGGTTCTCGACTGTGCAGGTGACCTGGGTTGATGAGAGACTGTTATTTCGATTCGAGATTTGACAGTGATTGTGTGATCCCTGGTGGTGTCTACTGACGATTTGCCATCAGATTGTGTCATTTCTCTTCTTTCCGGCTGCTTCAAACGACCTTGTTGGAGTTTTTTCAACCCCTGTTTGGAGACTTTCTCTTTGTTATGCTTTTGGTTTGTCTGTTTCAGTTGTTTACTATTTTTGTTTGTGTCTGCTTTTCCTTTCTTTGCTTTCGTTTTTGTTGTTTGTTTGTCGTTGTTGTTGTTTGGTTTCGCCAGTTGTTCGGCCTCTCGAGTTATCAGGGATTTGTCCTGAAAACTTGAATTCTTACCTTATAAAAAAAAAATAAAAAAAAATATCACCTCTCTAGTTAAAATTTAATTTGGAAAGTAATTAATAACGAACTTTCAACTAAAGCTCGACTTAATAATAATAGATTTCCATTTATTTAATTTTAATAGATCTAAATTGTAAAGTGGTGAAGCAACGACATGTTTCATCATTAAGAATGATGAAGTGAGTCCGATTTCAGTGGGAGTTTCAAAATGTGGGAAGAATCAGACTATTATGAAAAAGCAATTGCTCCTCGCCATAGTATTTCTAACGCTAAAGCCTTTGGAATAAAATCGATGTTAAAGGGGACACCCTGTGCATTATCAACATCCTTACAGATGTTTGACCCTACTCTTGGGAGATTGATAAGATATTGATCTAAGAAGTTCGCTTTTCCCATATCTTCACATAGGTTATGAATTGAGTTGTTGACCGGATTGCTTTTTTGAGGCACTTTTTCTCATCGACGGATTATAATATTATTTAGAACTTAATGTTCTTATCAGTAGAGATACTCTAAAAAAATTCTCTACCGTTATCGGATTTTTTCTTTTAGAGAAAAGCCTTTTCATAGAGGTGGCCTCCAGTTCGACTTGAACTTCGAAATCGCTGGTTTGGGAACCGGTAAAACTGGAACTGAACCGAATTCCAACCACACAACAGTTTTGTTTTAGATTTAGGGTTTCGTGAAATTAAAAAAACCGCAAGTTTTGATTGTTAGAACCGCCTAAACCGGTGAAACCGACGATTCCGACCTTTAAAACCACGATTCCAATTTTTTTAGGGAGGTGCTAGCTACGCTCAATTTTTTTTACTAAATAAGCTCAATTATCCACGCGTACAGAAAGCGGGAGCGGGACCAGATGTACGGATACGCGAAGCGCGAGCGAGACAGACTGAACGGATATTCGATGAAGGTCGAAAATCACAAAGAGTCACGCACCCGCAACGCGGGTGCGTGACTCTTTGTTCAACCATCCTCATCATATATATCCTATATATGACACCGTCTAGTCATGTTCATCCCTAAGAAAGACCCCTCTCGAGCCATCTAATTCAAACTCCGACCGTACCATCATCTTCCTCGTGCTCAAATCAGTTGAACTTGAGTCCAGAATCGTCTAGAACCATACCCGAACGGTATCGAATCACCTCCGAACTTGTCCATGTTATGCACAAAAATCAATAAACTTGACTCCAGAAAGACCCCTCTCATATATATGGCACCGTCTAGCCATGTTCGTCCCCAAGAAAGACCCATCTCGAGCCATCGAATCCAAACTCTGACCGTAACATCATTTTCCTCGTGCTCAAGTCAATTGAACTTGACTCCAAAATCGTCTAGAATCATACCCGAACGGTATCGAATCACCTCCGAACTTATCCATGTTATGCACAAAAATCAGTGAACTTCTCCAGAAAGACCCCTCTCATATATATGGCACCATCTAGCCATGTTCGTCTCCAAGAAAGACCCCTCTCGAGCCATCTAATCCAAACTCCGACCGTACCATCATCTTCCTCGTGCTCAAGTCAGTTGAACTTGACTCAAGAATCGTCTAGAACCATACCCGAACGGTATCGAATCACCTCCGAACTTGTCTATGTTATGCACAAAAATCAGTGAACCTTACCACTTTGAAGCGCTTTTCTAAGTCCGATGGAACATACCAACCGCTGCGACCTATCCTCGGAGAAACTTTACAGCTCCACAAACCCAACGACACTAGCCTTGCTCTATGTGGTTGTCCTTCGAGCTGCTAACGAGCCACTCATATTAATCACTTCATATATATAACAAGTGCTCAAAAAAAAAAAAAACAATCTCACGCACCCGCTTTGCGGGTGCGGGACATTATTTACTTAACCACAAATGTCACGTACCCGCAAAGCGGGTGCGTGACATTAAAAAATCGGATACCTTAACTCCTTTGTTCGCTCCCGTTTTTCGTATGCGTGGGTTCGGTCTCGCACCCGTTTTCCGTAAACGTGAGTCTTTTGAGCGTAAACAGAAAAAAATTTGAGCGTATCTAACGATCGCGTTTTTTTTTTTTTTTTTTGAAATCTGGACAGTGCAAACCCAGACGGAATCTAAAACGGAAAACCGGTCAGTTCCGGACCGTGTCTACTATGCGCGGTCTTCGTTGAACGCCATTATTTGAGGGTGAATATTAAATATTTACGGAAATGTCCCTGAAGAAAGCGGTAACCCCAGGTGGGCCTATAGCGTGAAGGCAACCTCCCTTTAGCTAGCGGTCGCCCACCACTAAACACCGCTGGCACGTGGACTGAATGTGTGAATTGTCTTCATCAATAAAAAGAATACACCACTCGCGTTCTTGCGCGTGCAATTCCTTCGCTAAGGTTATATGGTGAGGCGTGTGGCGCACGCTCCTCGTTTCCGCGTGGTTCGGGGAAGAAGTCAAGTCACGAGGAGGGGAGTTATACATTTTTATGACTTATTTATTTTAGGTTTTAAGGATCACGTGGGGCCAGCTAGGCAATCACGCGGTTTTAGGGCGGGGTTATCAGTGAGTGCATTTCTCACGGGTACGGAAAAATTATAAAGATCGGGAAATAAAGCAAGTGAACACGTGTTAATATGGCAACTGCCCCACACGTGTCGGATTCCGGTCACTTTCTCATGTGTAATTGTGTTTTGCACTAATCGGGGTAAGATTCTTCAATATTTCATAAATTTAAGAACGGTTTACTAACCTATGTCTTTAGGTTAAAATTTTTATTTTAACAATATTTTTTTAAAGAGAATGTTTAAACCCTTTTAAAAAAATATTAAAATTCCTAAATAATATAATCCAATAAAATATTTTCATAAGAAGATGTTTAACCTATCTTAACTTATGTCCTAAGGACATAGGTTAGAAAAATCGATTTAAGAAAAACTAGTAAAACAGATTTATGAAATTAGAGGTAAAGAAATAATAATCATTGAACGGGCCATTTACTATAAAAGATACTAGTCGTCTAAAATTATCGCGCAAATTATTAAAGTTTTTTAGAGAAGACCACAATATATAAAAACACGTCTGGGTATAAGATCTCGTCATCTACACAAGACAACGAAAAATCCAAATTAGATGATTCGAGAACGACGAGGCGATTAGACAAACGTGTAACTCAGACACGTCACGAAACGAGGGTGGCATGAAGCTCCAATAGAAACGTGTCACTGCTACGTTGCCTTCCCAGACCATGTGACATGCTCCTAAACGGTCCCATCACCATACGACACTCTCTCTCCAACTCATAGAACATGACCAATCACAACAACCACGTTTCAACGCCTCACCACCTAGCAAAACCAGGACTTACCGGCTATAAATAGGTGTTCGATGCATTCGAAGATGGATCATTAGATTCTAGACCCAATTTTCAAGCGTTTAAAAACGAGATATGCGTTTGGTTCTCGTGTAATCGTTTTGACGATCTGTAATCTACTTTAGAGTCCTCACGACTTAATTAGAGGAGAACTTCTTGTTGTAATCCTTATTCGCTATCATCGATAAAAGAATGTGTTGATTTAATAGCTTGAGTCTTAGTCGTGTTTCATTTCGTTAACTAAATAAACGCGAGAACCTTCATAGGTATTGTCCGTGGGGATCTCATCACTTTAGCGCGACTTAGCTATCTTTAAGAACGCGTGAAAAGTCATGTCAAGCCCGGGCGAGTTTAGCTGGACAGAGTATGAAGTGGAGGATTCATCCCAAGGTGTATAGGGCAGGCCTCCACCGCCATATCAAGGGCCCTGGTGGCCTCCACACCCTCAACACCCGATTCAGGGGTACCCACAACCCGCCTGGGCCGACGTCCCCCAAACGGTTCCAGCTTCTATTTTTCACCAATTCATGCCACCACCAGAATAGGCACAACATCTGCCTTACATCCCCGACTATGTCAATGCGACGGGTCCCTATGGGGCCTACGCATGTTGTGGAGGCCACACTTCACCGAGTAACTCCCTGAATTCCTCATACTCCCATGATGATCATGAAAACGAGAGCTACCTCACGAAGTCGATGTCAATGTCACAAAGCAGTTCATTGCGACAACCTAAGCGTGACTAAGAAGCTGACCGGATAGAAGACGCGCTCGATAGAGAGATGCGAGGTCTCTCGATATTTTCAAAAGTAGTAAGATGCGCGCCTATTCCCAAAGGGTTCCGTCAACCAGTCATAAAGGCCTACGATGGGACGGAAGATCCTGACGAACATATTCAAGCATTCATGAGCAATATGGGACTAAGCGAGTTAAATGACTCGATGTTCTGTCGCTCTTTCTCGTCCACTGTAAAGGGGGTGGCCCTGTCTTGGGTCATGAACCAATGACCCAGATCAGTCAAGCCCTTACCGGAGAGTACGACCGTGCAACCTAAAAATGGGAGACTTGGTGTTGCGACGTGTCGATGAAGGAAAGCTAAATCCAAAATGGGAAGGCCCGTACCTTTTGGGGGATGAAGTTAATAAAGCGCGTTCAAACTACGGGATGAGAATGGCATCACACTATCCAAAACATGGAATGTAGCGCGCCTCAAGAGGTAATATCCTTAATATGTAAGACAATGAGAAAAATGTAAAAAGTTGGGAAAATAAATGAAGCGTCGCCCGTGAGGTGACCGTTTGTACATAACCGCGTTATCTTCAAGATGGGTGATTCCCTAAGCTTAGGCTTAGGGTTGCCGCCGCATTGTCTTCAAGATGGGTGAGATCCCCCAAGCTTATGCTTGGGACTGCCACCGCATTCTTTTCAAAATGGATGAGATCCCCTAAGCTTATGCTTGGGGCTGCACCACGTTCTTCAGGACGGGTGATATCTCTAAGCTTATGCTTGGGGCTGCTATCACGTTCTCTTCAAGACGGGTGAAATTCTGAAGCTTATGCTTGTGGCTGCCACCAAGTTCTCTTCAAGATGGGTGAGATCCCCCAAGCTTATGATTGGGGCTGCCACAGCTTTCTCTTCAAGACGGGTGAGATCCCCCAAGTATAAGCTTGGGTATGCCACATCGCTCTCTTTAAGACGGGTGAGATCCTCCAAGCTTATGCTTGGGGCTGCCACAACATTCTCTTCAAGACGAGTGAGATCCCCCAAGCTTATGCTTGGGGATGCCACCACATTTACTTCAAGATGGGTGAGACCCCCCAAGCTTATGCTTGGGGCTACCACCACGTTGTCTTCAAAACGGGTGAGATTCCTCAAGCTTTTGCTTGGGGTTGCCACCGCGTTCTCTCCAAAATGATCAGTAAAAGAAAATAACAAAATGGGGGAAAGGCAAGTTAAGGCTGACGATTCCTGCGTATTTGAGATGTTAAAACATAAATCTACCGCAACATCAGCTATCCAAATAATGCGTTCTTTAAAAGAACAAAGAAAAAGATTATGATGAACTCTTTTTTATTATTATCGCGGGGATTCTATCGGAGAATACAAATCAACAATTATCGACCATGTCGAGTGAGACTAACTCTGGGAGCGGTGACGTCTTTGGTAGAGCGGTTGAAGACGTGTATCGAAAGAATGAATCGGCTTCATGCCCGACGATAGAGATGGTGTATTTGTCGTCTCGTGACTCATCACGGAAGTCCCTTGTGGATGAAGATATAACACCCCTGACTTATGTCGGTAGTGCCACGTGTTAGTGACCTCAGATTGTAAAGCCCAAAGCCACTCAAGGCTTTAATCAGAACAATTATGCTTTAAATAAATAAATAAACATTAAATAATAACAGAGTAAATAGCGAAATACTTTTGAACAAATACTTAAACCTTTATTAAAATCTTTCCTCGTAAATTGAGGAGATAATTTTTACAATCGAAATTAACTACAACGGAAGACTTGTTAAATAAACCTAACACATGACTAACTTAACTAGGTCTTACATTTTTATATGAAGATTAAATCAACACTATACAACTTTTTTTTAAATATTAATATTACTTAAAATCTTCAATCTTCAACTGCAAGCCTTCGTCTTCGATTTGATACTTCAAGATTGTGTGAAACCAACCACTAATGTGCCGTATAGGACGGATGACACCAGCCAACCATGCAAGAAAAGAAAGGTTGGTTAGTTAAATGAAAGACTAAACAAGGGCTCAAACAGAGTGGTTCTTTGTTATTATATCCGGTTACTATCATTGTCTCTCGAATAATAGTCGGTAGACGATATATAACTCGAATACTCTCACTGAAACGATAGAAAAAGGTATTCAATAATAGAAGACTTCAAAGAAGGGAAGTCTTATAGGAATTAAATGAATTTGTTTGGGAACATTATATTTATCACACAAAGTTTGAAAACTGACTACTTGAATATTTGGGTCCTCGACCAACCTCAATGCATAATGCGAATCGAGATTGGAAAAGGGGCTTAGTTTAGACAAGAGTTCGGGCGGATTTCACATTGTACTTCTCACTTGTAATGTTCATGATCAACACCCCCTCTTTTGGCTTAATTACAAAATTCTGCCCAATTTCTTAAGTTGTGGCAAAAATGACTTTAATTTTGTTTTAAAAAAAATTACAAAATTTATCCGAACTTATTTATAACTTATCCTAGGTTTATTTATACATTTTAACCCAAATTTACATTAATGGAAAAATTAAATTAGGCTAGTTTAATGCTTAAATCACCTTTAACGATATCTTAATTAACATTCTCTTATTCTTACTTTATATATACTTTATGCTTAGCAAGATAATTTTATCTAAATTAATATTAACATAATAATTTTATAACCTTTATTAATTCATATAAATATTACCAAAACTACATTCAGGGTTATACTTAATAATTTATTTCTACACCATACTATTATAACCCATTTGAAAATTTGTACAAAATTATCTTAACCTAACTTTTGAACTTGAGTTAATGAGAATTTAAATTACTCCTTTAAAAGAAATAACAAGAAATTTCATAACTTTTATTATTATCAAAATAAAATTATCATATTACCCTTCTAGTTTAAGTGGTATATTACAATAATATCCCCATAAAAATAGTTTCAACCCCGAAACTAGCACTACCAAGATAGAGGTACGAGTTCCCATATACATCTCACTACTTGAGGTTAATATCCTTAATTATTTCGCCTTCGAAATTATTCCTAGGAAGGTCGATCCGTTTCCTCAATCATGACATTATCTCGTATATCTCGTCCCCATATGTTATACCATGTAATAACTCTTCATATATCCACAAGACTATGACTACATTAGAATATAGTCTCCAAAATCGTCATAGCGATCTTAATATACCTTAAGCATGAGAACACACCTTTCTCTTCCAATTTCCTCTTTATAATCAAATCCAAATGTTCGTACATTAAACTCCTTATAACCCAAATATCAAACCTTAGTAACTCCAAATATTATATCCTCTTACTCTTTAAATGTATATCTTACAAATTCCATTATTTATCTCAATTAAATTTGGTCCTTGTGCCCATTTCTAACTCAATCCCAAAGAAACTTTAACTATCTCAAATAATTCATCTCTAAGTTAAGACCCTTATATTCCCCAAAATAATCACATAATATTTTATTCATATTTTCCTCAAACATGATATTGATAATTCCCTTAACACGATCATGATCAATCATTTTATTTTCTCCAAAACGTGTCATAAGATCACCTTAATAAATATAAATAACCTTCTCCTCAAGCCTAGATGACAAGGATTTAAACACTTATTTTATCCCATGTTTTAATCCACACAAATCAAAACAAACTTTTACCGACTGAGTTTGTTGTTCACCAATAAATCCTTTAATACTTAATTTCCCTCACACAATCTATTACCCCAATTTAAGCAAACTTTTGACCAACCCAAATTTATCATTTACCTAGGATTATATCTCTCAATAATCCTCGTATCATTACCGTACATCCTAAAAACATTTCCTGATAATGTCATTATCACTTTAGTAAGCTTCTCCAAAATAATAGCTTCATACACTTAGCCTCTTCCAAAAGCTCTAAACCATTAGTCCTATAAGAAACACACTTACTTACAATCACCATGTTTAAAGCCTTATTCGTTTATATATTAAACCATTAATCGCATTGTATTACGATCTTCTTAGGGAAAAACAACTCTTTGTAATTTAGACTAACAATTTATTCATGTAATTTAAAACTCACAACTACTCATTTTAAACTTTATATTAGCTCACCATCCGAAATTTACCACTTCTAATGCTCGGAGTATATACATGAGAAATAAATCTTAAACTCCATAGAGAATTAAATACACACATTTAATTCCTTATAAATAAGAAATTCTGACAAAACCAAACTCACGAGACAACGCTCGTCAATTCGAATAGAGAAAACTAACAATGTAAAAACCCAACTCGACATTATTCCAAGAATATAAAGAGATTCTTATGAATGGATCTAAGGATTAAGTAACGGAATCGAAGTTCGTAGAAGTTTGAAAACCACTTATTTTCGAACCATATACTTTATACTTTCAAACCTTACATATATTTAACATAATAAAATAATTACAAAATAAACTTTTACCAAAATTCAAAACAATACCTTTAAGATTGCAAAATAAACTTCAAGTTTCGATACTTTTTTTTCTACCATTGTTATAAGACAACTATAAAGATTAATATTAGTGTACTAATAATTAAACCATTACTTTAATTTTTTTTTTCTAGATTTTAATCCATTTTACAAACCTTAACTTAATACTAACAATTTAAAATTTTAAAATTCCTTTAAAACATAAAATAATTTGAAAATAATTTTGAAAATTCTCAAACCTAACAATAGCATAAGAATCTTAAAACCATTACTCTGATACCACATGTAACACCCCTAAATTACCTTAGGAATATTACCGCTAGTGACCCCGTAACTCATATCCAAAATCACCCAAGGCATTACAGTATTGATCGCAAAAGACAAAATAGAACAATAATAATAACATTTAAATTAAAATGTCTTACAAAATAACAAAACGATGTTGCAAAACAAGGCAGCCTTACATTATATCAAATGTACAGCGGGAGACTTTATTCAAACTAACAACAAGATCCTTAACCTTTATTGAAAAGAAATAACAATTTATTCTAAGACAAAACGCAACTGCCTTCAACGTCGTCTTCCTCCTTCCTCTGGGGAATCTGTTTTCGATGTGCCGTAAGGGACGGATGACACCAGCCAACCATGCAAGGAAAAGAGAAGGTTGGTTAGTCTAATGAAAGACTAAACAAGGGTTCAAGCAAAGTGGTTCTTGTTATTATAACCGGTTACTATCATTGTCCCTCAAATAATAGTCGAGAAGAGCAATACATAACCCGAAAATTCTCACGGAATAGAAGGAAAATATATGAATCAAAACAAGACTCCAAAGGAATTAAGTCTTAGGAAATATGAACAATTGTTTGGGGAACATTTAGGTTTATCACACAAGTTTTTTAAAAACGACTTCTTTGAATAATCAGGTCCTTAACCAACCTCACCACATACGTGTTGTGCAAATTCAGATTGGTAAGAGGACCCTAATAGACAGAATCCCGAGCGGATTCCATATTGTACTTCTCACCTGAGGGTATATTGTTTATGTGCGACGAGGCACTTATCTTATTTGCTTTTAAAACATGCATTAACGATAAGACTTTTATTTCCACAACCAATCTCGTAAGGAGGAAAAGAATGGGATAAATCCCGAAGATTTGGCACTAGCTAAGTGCACTACCACTTATATAATATAAGGGTAGGTCATGACCAAAAGTATTAAGGCAAAATCCTCTTAATATGAATTATAACGAAACGACTAAACTTCGCAAGGTACTTAGCGTTCCTACGAATACTCGTGCTATCTAGTAATAATATTTCACACCATTTCACAACAACCATACCAATGATATCTGGCAACCTATAACGATATATATATGCATTTGGGACAAATCCCGGATTTTTCGTCATCCTTTAATCCGATTAATTGAGGGATTACGTGGAGGATATGGTCGTCTTGAATGCCGAGCCATCAATTGGCTCAATCGAATCTAATGAGCTCGCGAATTCCGCCATTAATGGCACGTTTGAGCTTGCGGTCACTGTGCAGTCGGGAGGAAGAAGAAGGTATTTTGGCCTATTTACAATCGGGCCCCTCTTCTTTTTGGTTTGTGGCAAAAATGCCATTTTCAACTTTTCAAAAATTAAAAAAGTTACCCAAGTTAATATTTTAAGTTTGTAATATTATTTTAACCCAAAATTAAAATATATAAAAATTTAACTTAGGTTAAAATAAGTTTAGGTTATTTTTCTTATAAACTTAACCATATTTAAATCGTTAACAAAAATCTGTTAAACTTGATTTAAATATTCTAAATTAAATTTGATAAGTTTTACCTTAAATTTAGACTCAACGTAATGTTTACAACAATTGAAATAAATTCATAACTTAAAATTGTAACCACTCATGATAAGAACTCTATTTTATTTCTATTTTTGGAATAATGATATAATTACCAAAATTCCTTTATTTAGAAATAGAGTTGGCAAATTATACAAATACCCTTACTAAAATTGATGGTTATTACATTACTACCTTCTTATAGAAAGTTTCGACCCCAAAACTTAGGCCGTAATACTTCAGGGAAACGACTACGCATATCAGCTTCAGTCTCCCAAGTTTCCCAAGTGACCTCCTCGTCTCCTGACTTTGACCAAAGGATCCTCACCAAAGGCACCACTTTGTTCTGCATGTGCTTCTCATGACATTCTAATATGCGCACGGGTCTCTCCTCGTAGGTACCATTCGACTGAATCTCGATGTTGTCATAACTCAGAACATGAGACTCATCCGGCACGTACTTTGTCAATAGAGAAACATGGAACACATTATGCACTGGATGTGCTGACGGTGGCAACGCTAGACGATATGCCAAAGATCCGACTCTGTCAAGAATCTCAAATGGTGTAACACCCCCGACTTATTGTCGGAAATGCCACACGCCAGTGACCTCAGACGTTACTGTCCGATGTCACCCTAGGCTTTAATCGGAACAATTAAACTTAAAGGAATATATTAATTAACGAAAGATTAAACAGCAGAAGACATTTAAATATGAAACTCAACCCTTTTATTAAAAGATCTCCCATCAAACGAGAGTAGCGTTTTTACAACAAAGTTAAACCTCAGCGAAAGACTTATAAATTACACAGCGGAAGACTTTTTAGAATAAACCTATTACATGACTAGGTTATAACAATATATTAAAGTAATAGTTGACAACCTTAAAACACTAACACTTAAATCTTCAACTGCAAGCCTCTTCTTCAATTGGTTACTTCAAGTCTTCGGGAACCAACCACTGATGTGCCGTATAGGACGGATGACACCAGCCAACCATGCAAGGAATAAAACCCGATTGGTTAGTCTAATGAAAGACTATACAAGGGTGAAAACAGAATGGTTCTAGTGATCAGAACCGTTTACTATCATTGTCCCTCGAATAATAACCGAAGGAACGATATATAACCCAGAACTTTCACGGAATGATTAGAATAGACATGCATTGAAAAGAAGACTCTAAAGGAATTGAGTCTTATGGGAAATGTATGAAGAGAAGACTCCAAAAGATTGAGTCTTATGGGAAAGTATGACAAATGTATGGGAACGTTATAGTTTTTATACAAGCGTTTAAAAATGACTTGATCATTTGGGTCAACGACCAACCTCACCGCGCAATGTGAATCCAGATTGGAAAGAAGACTTACTCTAACCGAAGTCCGGGCGGTTTCCACGTTATACTCCTCGCTCGAGGGTATATTAATTATGTGCATAATCACACTTATCTTCTTAAATTCCAAAACACATATTTACGTTAAAGCTTTTATCATATAATATATCATCTCGATACGAGAGATATCTTGGGAATAAATCCCGATTGTTGGCACCAGTTGTGTGCACCTCCCCTATACTCGGATAAGGGAAATTCATGACCAGGAAAGGGTGTTAGGGCTTGGACATCCTATCCACCACGGTTATAAAGAAACGGCTAGACCTCGCAAGGTACATAGCATTCCTACGAATACTCGTTCTAACTATATATGTATAAGTTCACACATAAAATCCACACCAATACCATCATGGTAATAACAGATAGAATAGCGTTATTTCTAGCAATATATACAACCTATCATAATATCATATTTTATATCATATCATTTATAAAATCTGTTCCCAAACGAAAACAACAATTTATCCCAATTTAATTAACAATCCGAAATAATTGATAATTAACGGAAACATGGAATGATAAGCAAGAGTGAACCGCCACTTGCCTTGATCAAGATGAACGAATGACGACGGGTTTCTGGGTCCGGGAACTGGAAACAGAATCGGATTGCGGATTCCTATGACGCCAACGAACCCACAACGAAACCCTAGGTTAGATTCGATAAATAATAATACGGATCTAAGGAAATGAAAGGAAACGAAAGAAACGAGGGTCCATCCGTGACCGGATCGTCTAAGGCCACGATCGCGTTTGCTAAGGCAATCCGCGGTCGCGGCTTGATTCCGCGGTCGCGGATGTCTGGACATCGTCCGCGGTCGCGGCTGTTCATGTCCGCGGTCGCGGCCGTGAACCCGACAACCCTAATCGGACAAATCCTCACCGGCGACGACACGACGAGGCTCTGAACGAGAGGGCTTCGTCTCCTGGCACCACGACGCCTCTACTGCACCACCACCCGACCACTAAAACCACCGGCGAGAGCTCCGACGATACGAGAACTCCGGCGACACGAGCGAGAGAGAGAGAGAGATTGGATTTCTGATGCTCTAACCCTCCATCCGAGCCCTCCTTTTATAGCCACCGAGCACCCCAACTCCCGGCCAGACAAACCGCTCCAAATCCCCCCCGACGAATCGATGGCCATCTCAACCGACGAAGCCATTGAAGACAAGGACGAAGCGTTTTCCGCAGTCACGGAAAAATGCCTGTTCACGAGGCTGACGACGCATCATTTTCCGCGGTCGCGAAAATCTTCCGCGGTCGCGGAAAAGGCCTGTTCGCGTCCTTTTGCCCGGGAAACGATTGAACACGTGCTAAAACCTTGCAATAACTAATATTTGTACCCAAACAAATATTTTAAGCCTCGAAAATACATCGAATGTATATTATAATGCTTAGGGAATTATTACAGAGATTATACGCGTTATAGAAATTCCGAATTTTGCCTAACGTGTCACGATTACAGAACGAGGGTTGAGAAAATTACCCAAATATCCTTACTAAAAAATGAGGGGTATTACAAATGGTCCCACATAGCGAGGATTGAGCTTTCCACGTTTCTCGTACCTGAACACACCCTTGGATGGCGATACTTTGACGAACACCTTGTCACTAACCTCAAATTTGACATTTCTACGCTTCAAATCAGCATAAGACTTCTGTCAACTCTGAGCTGTAAGCATCCTCTGTCTAATCAAAGTATTATCCGAGGCAGTTCTCTCGACCAACTCTGGTCCTAGTAGAATCTTGTCGGTATTCTCATCCCAACAGATTGGAGATCTGCACTTCCGACCATATAAAGCTTCAAATGGAGCCATCTTGATGGTGGAATGCCAACTATTATTGTACGTGAATTCAATCAGGCTCAAGTTGTTGTCCCAACTGGTCGGACGATCCAACACACATGCTCTCAGCATGTCCTTGAGTGTCTGAATTGTCCTTTCTGATTGTCTATCCGTTTGAGGATGAAACACAGTACTGAATCTCAACTCAGTTCCCATGGCCTTATGCAACTCCTTCCAGAATGTCGACATAAATTGGCCATCATGATCTGATACAATGGTTTTGGGTAGGGCTATGCATCCGGTCCAGATCGGAATTTTTTCAAACCTTGGACCGGAGACCGGACCGGTATGATTCGGTCCGGTCCGGTCCGGTCTTGGACCGGTTTGGATCGGTAAATATATTTTTATATTTTTTAGTTTTATATAAATGAAAATTTAATTTTTTATTTTATTTTTATAACTATTGTGTATAATATTAGATAATATATTTTGTTATTTATTTATATTTATAGTAAACATTATTTTTTAATAATATTATGAGATATTAATATATAAAATTAAATTAAAAACAATAAAAAACCAGTCCATCCGGTCCGGACCGGAAACCGGCCGGGTTTGGACCGGACCGAAACCGGAATTTTACAAATATGTGGACTAGGGACCGGACCGTAATTCCCCCGGTCCGGTCCGGTCCGAATTTTCACAGCCCTAGTTTTGGGCGTACCATGCTGATGGACAATTTCGTGTGAAAACACTTCGGATAGCTTATGGGTTCCCCAGGTTGACTTGATGACCACGAAATGAAAAATTTTCGTGAGTTGGTCAATGATCACCCATATTGCATCTTTCTGACCTTGTGTCTTTGGAAAACCCGTAACAAAATCCATTGCAATAACTTCCCATTTCCATTATGGAACCGAAAGCGGTTTCAATTCTCTCGCTGGCCTTCGATGCTCGATCTTCACCTTCTGACAGGTCAAGCATCTTACCACAAATTCTGCTACATCCCACTTTATGTTGTGCCACCAGAATTTCTTTCTCAGATCTTTGTACATCTTGCTAGACCCTGGATATACAAAATAAGCTGAGGAATGGGCCTCCTTCATTATCACCTGATGAAGGTTATCACTATCAGGCACACAAATCCTATCCTAAAACCAAAGTGATCCATCATTTTGAATCACAAATCCCGGAGCTTTCCCATCAACAACTTCACTGCTTAGCTTCACCAAGATCAAGTCATCAACTTGTCTTTCTCTGATTTGATCAAGCAACGTAGCCTGAATTTCAAGCATACTCAGACGTCCCCGTTGATGATCATATAAGACCTCGATTTCGCATAATCCTTGCTACAATTCTGTCTGAGCAGTAAGTAGAGCTACCACAGTCTCATGCGGCGTCTTCCGGCTCAATGCGTCAGCTACCACATTAGCCTTGACCAGATGATACAACGACTCAATATCATAGTCCTTGAGCAACTCCAACCAGCTTCGCTGCCTCATGTTCAACTCTTTCTGAGTAAACACATACTTCAGACTCTTGTGGTTGGCAAATATCTGGCATCTAACACCGTAGAGATAGTGCCTCTAAATCTTTAGTGCGAAAACCACAACATCTAATTCCAGATCATGAGTCGGGTAATTGGCTTCATACGGTCTACGTTGTCGAGATGCATATGTAATATAACCTTTCTCTTCTGCGTCAATAGACATCCCAAACCCTGCTTCGAAGCATCGCTGCTAACCACATAGCCATCAGTTCCTTCTGACAGTGCCAATACTGGTGCTGATGTCAGGCACTCCTTGAACTTCTAAAAGTTGGCCTAACATTTTTCATCCCATATGAACTTCTTGTGCACCTTGCGGAGCAATCCGGTCATGGGTAGATCGATCTTCGAAAATCCCTCTACAAACCGTCGGTAATATCCTGCAAGTCCTAAGAATCTGCGCACCTTTTTCACATTCTGAGGCTGTTTCCAGTCAGCCACCGCTTCGATCTTCTAAGGGTCAACCATTACCCCTTTCTCATTAATCACATGGCCTAAGAAAGCCACTTTCTTTAGCCAAAAATCACACTTAGACAACTTAGCATACAACTGATTTTGTCTAAGGATCGATAGTGTGATGCAAAGATGCTCCTCATGAACTTCCTCGTTCGGCGAATAGATCAAAATATCTTCGATAAACACCACCACGAACTTATTCAGATACTGATAAAAGCATTTGTGCATCAAATCCATGAAAACTGCTGGAGCATTCGTAAGTCCAAATGGCATGACTACGAACTCGTAGTGACCATATCTCGTCCGGAATGCAGTCCTCGGAATATCCTCCTCACGAATTCTGAGCTGATGATAACCAGACCTCAAATCGATCTTGGAAATGACTTTAGCTCCTTGTAGCTAATCCAAAAGATCATCAATTCGTGGTAACATGTATTTATTCTTGATAGTGACCTTGTTCAACTCCCGATAATCGATGCACAACCTGAATGAACCATCTTTCTTCCTAACAAATTCTTGCATATCTTCAAGTTGCTTCTTCAATTCTTGCATCTCCACTGGAGATGTACGATATGGTGCCTTGAAGATCGGCGTCGTACCAGGTTCCAACTCAATAGTAAACTCCACGTCACAATTCGGGGGCAATCCTGGAATTTCCTTCGAAAAGACGTCGGCAAATTCACATACGATAGGAATGTTGTGCAACACGACTTCATCCTTTTTAGGCTTATCCAAATAACACAAGTAACTGACACAACCTTGTCGAAGTAACTTAAACGCAACCATCGCATTGATCAACTTTCCGTTATTGGCATCATTACGAACCTTGAACTTACACACAAATTGGCCCCCAGATGAAACTGTCATAGTCCTCGTATTGAAGACGATTACCGCCCCGTGACGCGTCAACCAGTCCATCCCGAGAATAATGTCGTATGGAGCCATGACAATAAAATATCAAATCAGCTTCAAACTTCCGACCCTGAATGGTCACTGGAAATTCTGATAGTCGTTTTGTTCCGACTAATTGTTCCCAATAGGAAGACTAACTACGAATGGTTTACAAGCGTCACTTCATCTAAGCCCTAACTTATTTATGCAATTCTCAGAAACAAAAGAATGTGTAGCACCAGAATCAAACAATATGCAAACTGATGTAGAATTTAAGTATAGAGTACCTTGAGAAACCGGAGCGTTCGGCCCATCAGCTTCTCGCATCTCGTAGAGCCTTTCACCCTGGCTACTCGATGCTATCAGAGCCTTTCCCTTTGTTCTGCACAGTCGATTGCGTAGCTGACAGGCGCTAAAGTCATGATGCCCAATCAAAGTAAATCCTTAAAAATCTAACTTAGTAGAATAGGCAAGCAATGATCAAATCCCACAGGAAGGAGTTATCTTTCTTAGTGCAAATTAGTATGTCAAAGTAACAAAGGGGGGTTTGTTGGTTGTTTTCAAGTAAACTAAGTAAACAAAAACAAAGGTTGTAATCAATTGGGAAAAAGTACTTAGCCAGACAAATATCCACCATTCATTCGATTGATTGGTCCTAGATTATCTCTATTCCTTCCTATGATTATTCCTGTCCCTATTCTGAATTAGTTACTAGTCCAACTAGTCCTGGCAACCCTAACTATCGAACGCACGAGAAACTATCAAGATTTAGAACAATAGCAGCATGAAGCATAAGAATTAACCAGGATATATGCAACACCACAACTCGCAACATTTAACACATAATCAATTCTCTTTCATAATAAACTAGTCCAACTAGTCCTAGAATATCATGGTTGCTACACAAGATAAGGGATTTCAACTCGAAATATCCAAACCCTAGCAATAGACAATTACTAATATCAACTAGGTGATCAATCCAGTCAAATCAATAAGAATCAATAGGAATAAGCTCAAGAGAAAAGATATAATCCAAAGGAATAGGAATAGAATTATAACCTCATAATCATAAATCAAATGAAGGCTTCAATCGTCGGACTAAGCAAAGGGTGCTTAGTTCTTCATAGTCTTGAAACAAAAACTCAAAGGGAAAAACTGAACGATGTAAACTAAGATACTAAAAACGATAATAGTGGCTGCTAGGAACTAGGTTTAAATAACCTAGCTAAACCTAAAAACCAAAGATAACAAACATAGCCTAAAAGGAAATAAAATAATCTAACCGGAATAAAGAAATAAAATAAAAGGGAATAATAAAATAGAACACTCTCCCATGCTTAAACATTGCATTGTCCTCAATGTAATGAAAGACAAAATAGATGAAGCACAGGGAAAGGCAAAAAATAACTCACAACCGTCGCTGAGTTGGCTTGGACACGGAAGTTGTTGCTGGCGGTATAGTACTGAAAGCACATGTCGCTGGTGTCGCTCCAGTCTTCAAAACAAACTTCACCATGCAACCAAATAGATCCACTATAGGGTGTAGTGGTATATCAAAGAATCAGGGTTGCACGGCCTTCAATGAACACAAAAATGGAGCCCAGATGTAATCGTGGTGTGGGCTCTGGTGTTCCTCCTCCTCAGCTGTCGAATGTTGGGCCATCATCGTTGCCAAATAAAAAGGGTGGGGCGAATGTCTGCTCCTTGGCAGCATGATGCACACCATCTCTCAATGTAAAATCGGACAGAAAGGCCTTCGGTATAATTTTTTTTTCCAGATTGAGGAGACTTACAGTGGTTTTTCCGCGACCGCAGAAAAGTTACTGGTGCGATAAACACCGTCTTCAATTTATGTCTCGGGTCTTCTACCTACATGTTAGTCTAAAACAAAAACAAAACAAAACAAAACAAAACAAAACGAAACAATAATAAAGACTAAAAAGAAAAAAAACAAGAAAAGAATTTCATACCTCGGGTTGCCTCCCGAGCAACGCCTTAGTTATTATCGTGGCTCGACTTGGTGCTCTCCCATCAACTTGGGTTGCTCACATCAATTGAACACTTGGGGTCACCATCAGGAGGGTGTCGCTTTGAATCATCTATGCTGAATCCGACCCTCACCCCGTCAAATTCCATTGTGAGCGAACCGCTGCTCACATCGATCTTTGTACCTGCCGTGTTCATAAACGGTCTTCCTAACATCACAGGGGATGTGTTTTTATCTTGCCCCGTATCCATCACAAAGAAGTCCGTAGGGAAAATTAACTTGTCAACTTCCACCAGCACATCCTGCACCACTCCCTTGGGATACATATAGGAATTGTCCACCAGTTGGATCACAATCCTTGTCTTCTCTAATGGGCCGACCTCTAAGGACTCGTATAGTGAGAGAGGCAAAACGTTGATAGAAGCACCCAAATCTAGCATAACGTTTTCAAACATGGTGCCACCTATCTTGCAGGGAATAGTGAACATGCCCGGATCACTGCGCTTCTTGGGCAACCGCTTTTGTAGCATAGCAGATACATTCTCATTGACCTAGACCTTCTTTTTCTCCTTCACGGCCTTCTTCCTATTTATTTTGCACAGCTCCTTCAAGAATTTGGCATAGCGAGGGATATTGTTGACAAGTTTGAGCAAAGAATATTTACCTCGCAGTTGCTGAAGGTCTCAAGTAAATCTTTGTCGTTCTCCACCCTTCTGGTGTCCTTCAACGCCTCGGGAAAGGGTGCAGGAGGCTTTAACGAACTGAGCGGAGGGAAGTTGGGGCGCACGTAGTCACCATGTATAACTTCGACATCGTCTGAGGCTCCAGGGGCTTTTCCGCGGTCGCGGACGTCCTCTCCGCGGTCGCGGAAAAGCGTCGATATTTTTCTCGCCTCTAGAAACAAATCCGTGATCGCGGCCTTCTTATCCGCGGTCGCGGAAAACCTTCTGTTGGCCCCGACTGTCCACTTGTGCTCCGCTCCTTAGCGTCATGGCACAAACGTTCTCCCTCGGGTTTACTACCGTTTGAGATGGTAGTTTCCTCGAATCCCTGGCCTCCAATTTACTCACTGCGATAGAGATTTGCCCCACTTGCTTCTCCAAGTTCTGAATACTGGACCGCATCTCTTGATTTTGTTGGACCATGGTATTTCCCAACGTTGAAACGCTCTGCGCGATGGACTGAATTTGTTGGGCTGTATTGCTTGTCAACGTTGATACGCTCTGGGTGAGGGTCCGGATCATGTCATCAACGGACATGGATGAACTTGAGCTTTGGCCTTGAGGTCTTTGGTCATATGGAGCTCGAAATTGTTGTTGTTGACCCCAGGCTACTGATATTGTTGTGGGTGCGGTAGGAATTGTGGTGGCCTCTGTTGATACTCTTGATTTTCCTAGCCTTGAGGAGTACTCTGTTGATTCCCGTATCTCAGATTTGGGTGATCTCTCCACCCTGGATTGTATGTGTTGGAGTACGGATCATATCTTGGCCTTGAAGGGCCGTATCCTCCAATGGAATTCACCTCAGCAGTGGGTTCCTGCAGCGTGGGACATGCATCAGTCGGATGCATCGTGTCATAGCATATCCCACATGATTTGACTTACTGCTGACCACCCTTCATCATGTATCTCCTCATCATTTCCTTCATCTCATCCATGTCAGAAAGTAGTGAAGAATTTGGCTGAGAGTCTGCAGCCTTGACTGATTGGGCGCTCGCCCTCTTAATGAACTGTCTTGAGCCCTCAGATAGCTCAAAGAAAACCTCATACGCTTCAGCTAGCGTCTTGTTCAAGATGTTTCCTCTGCAGGCTGCATTCATCATTCGACGCTCCTCGTCAAGAAGTCCACCGTACAAATAAAGTACGAGGTCTTGGTATGAATACCCATGGTAGGGGCAGCTAGAAGTCGGCCTCTTGAACCTCTCGTAGTACTCGTACAACGACTCAGCAGCCTGTTGTTCAATGTTGCTGATGCTCCTCTTTAGGTTGTTAAGCTTTGTCGCAGGGAAGTACTTCTCCAGGAAGGCTTTCATCATCTTAGACCATGTGTCTATGATTCCTGGAGGCAAATAGTAGAACCAACCATTGTCCACATCCTTTAGAGAGAAAAGAAAGGCCCTCAGCTTGATCTGGTCCTCAGTCATGCCTTTTGGCTTCATGCTGGTGCAGACAGCATGGAACTCCGAAAGATGTTTGTTGGGATTTTCTCTACTCATCCCATGGAAGTGGGGGAGTAAGTGGATCAACCTGGATTCCAGCTCAAAGTTTACTCCATCCGCCAGCTCCGGGAATTGCACAGCCAGCGGTTGCTGTTGCAGATTTGGGGCAGTCAACTGCCCATTGTGGGTGCTGCGTCAGCCATCTCAAAGCACGGGTTATCAAAACACAAAACTCTGTTTGTCTTGCGGTTCTTGGAAAGGGTTCTCTCAATTTCTATGTCACAAGCAAGAAGAGGAGAGTCAGTAGCATGGGTGTGGACCATAAGATAGGTCCACACAAAAATTGACACACAAACACACACAAAGAAAAATCAAAACTTGCCTCCCCGGCAACTGCGCCAATTTGACAGGCGCTAAAGTTGTGATGCCCAATCAAAGTAAATCCTTAAAAACCTAACTTAGTAGAATAGGCAAGCAAGGGTCGAATCCCACAAGGAGGAGTTGTCTTTCTTAGTGCAGATTAGTATGTCAAAGTAACAAAGGGGGGTTTGTTGGTTGTTTTCAAGTAAACTAAGTAAACAAAAACAAAGGTTGTAATCAATTGGGAAAAAGTACTTAGCCAGACAAATATCCACCATTCATTCGATTGATTGGTCCTAGATTATCTCTATTCCTTCCTATGATTATTCTTGTCCCTATTCTGAATTAGTTACCAGTCCAACTAGTCCTGGCAACCCTAACTATCGAACGCACGAGAAACTATCGAGATTTAGAACAATAGCAGCAGGAAGCATAGGAATTAACCAGGATACATGCAACACCACAACTCGCAGCATTTAACACATAATCAATTCTCTTTCATAATAAACTAGTCCAACTAGTCCTAGAATATCATGGTTATTACACAAGATAAGGGATTTCAACTCGAAATATCCAAACCCTAGCAATAGACAATTACTAATATCAAATAGGTGATCAATCCAGTCAAATCAATAAGAATCAATAGGAATAAGCTCAAGAGAAAATATATAATCCAAAGGAATAGAAATAGAATTATAACCTCACAATCATAAATCAAATGAAGGCTTCAATCGCCGGACTAAGCAAAGGGTGCTTAGTTCTTCATAGTCTTGAAACAAAAACTCAAAGGGAAAAACTGAACGATGTAAACTAAGATACTAAAAACGATAATAGTGGCTGCTAGGAACTAGGTTTAAATAACCTAGCTAAACCTAAAAACCAAAGATAACAAACATATCCTAAAAGGAAATAAAATAATCTAACCGGAATAAAGAAATAAAATAAAAGGGAATAATAAAATAAAAGTAAAAACTTCGGAAAAAATCCTCGTCGCGCTTCTGATGTCATTTTCCACGATCGCGGAAGATTTTCCGCGACCGCGGAAAATACATTGTTGAACTTCGCTGCTCTTGACTTTTCCGCGACCGCGGTAGTAGAATTCCGCGACCGCGGATCTTCGCGTTGTTGCTCTCTTCGTCTTCCTTCTCCTCTTCTCTTCTCACGTGGCTTTCTTCTCCATCTTCATTAAGTCTTCAATTAAGCTTCTCTAAACCACCATATCTACACTTCTACTACTCAACTCCAATCTCCACAATAACGCTCTAAACTCATCCAAATGGCACCCAAAACACCGATAACAACTCCTAGTTAAATCCTACAAAGTAGCGCTGATCAGTAGCAACACTCTCGATAAGCTTTTTTTAAGGTCAATTATTGTGACTCACCGAACCTTGTTGGGACTCAGCTTCCTGATTTCTGCGCTTGGAACAGAAAGTCTACAGATGTCTCTCCTTCACACAAGTGAAGCACGTTCTCTTCCCCTTGTGCATTCATTGCTTTTATGTCCAGGTGTACCACAATTATAACACTGGACATGGCCCTTACTCTAACTCGAACGCTGATTTGAACCAGACTGGGTAGTCTCATTCTTAGGCCGACTCAAATTGGGGAAGTTGGACGGTGGAGCTGGACGCTTAAATCCACCACTTTGTTGCTGATTGTTGTTGTTGTTCCCCGACCTCTGTTGGTTGCGCTTCTCGGTTGACTCCTCCAAAGTCACCTCTAGCTTATAAGCAGCATCAACATACTGCTCCAGCGTAGTACAATCATGACGCACCATCAATGGCTTGATATCTGGGCTCATCCATTCATGAAAGTGCTAGATTTTTTGCTCTTCAGTCACCACCTCACTCCCAGCATAGTGCAGTAGGTGGTTGAACTTCGCAGCCAGAGTAAGCACCTTCAACCCGTCAGTTTTCGGGTAAAGGAACTCCTTGTGTTTCTCCTCCCTCATAGCCTGAGAGAAGAATCGATCAGTCATCTTGGTCTTGAACATCGACCAAGTTAGCTCGGGATGGTCAGCCAATCCCGTGCTCTCCCACCACTCACTGGTCCCATCTTTCAGTTGCATTGAGGCAATGTGTACCTTTTCAGCTTTAGTACACACAATGTTCTTGAATAGACGCTCCATATGCAGGAACCAGTAGGCCACCTTGACGGGTTCTCTAGTACCGTCATATGAATCTGGCCTCATTGAGTTGATCACTTTCAGTGCGCGACCATAACTTCTCCCATCTCTGTTAGCTGGCATAGGAGGCGCGACATTCGTCGGTTCTTCAACATTCTGAACAGCTTGGGGAATGGGGTTTCCCTGGGCTTGCTGAACCGCAAGCATGATCATATTAGTGACTTCTTGCATCACAATCTGTCTTATCCCTTCAACAGCAGCATTGTCAAAAACGATTGGAGCCACAGGAGGATTCTGTACTCCTTCCTCTCCAGCTTAAGGGTTAATATGCGGCTGTACATTTAGCGCTGGGTTGTTGTGGGACCCAGACCTAGCTTCCTCCTATTGGTTCGCAGCACTACAGATTCGGACCCGAGAAGAATTACTTGGTCTAGCTTCCTGTCGTGCGGTGTTTCTGGTGTTCATCATCTGTTGCGTTTAATTTTATTATATGTATACCAATCAAAATTAAATTGCTGGTAATAAAGACTTGAAGTGCAATAATCAAGACATTCATCAAATAAACTTGTTCTTTTATTATGAAAAGAGAAACCATCCAACTACAACTCAAAACAACCCAGAAATGGAAAACATTAGGAGACTACTGCTCCATTATTTTTTCATAAGAGAAAAACAATACCAAAACGAAGCCACTAAGGCACTACAAATCAATGCTTCTTCGAGGGGTCGCAAAACAGATCTCTGTACTCCTGGGTCATCCTCCTCTTCTTCAGAGGCCTCACCTCCTCAGACTCACTTGAGGATCTCTGTGACGTCGGGGCCCTCGGCTCCTCTGCTGGCACAGGTGGATGGCAAAACATATCTAGAAATCTCGGTTGGAATTCTGAGGCTTCCAAATGCCTCCCAGAATTGGGGTCCACTAGGTTCCTGGCTTGCTGAACATTCCTCAGCAACCACTGGTGTCGTCCCATTAGCCGTTGGAATGTCGACTCAAGACTGAGGGTCTCATCCTTCAGGTCGTCTAATGACTCCGTCCAGGATCTCATGTGCTTAGCTAACACCGAAGTGTTCACCCAGACTTATTGTGGTACAGTGCTACCATATGCAATGTGCGTCTCCCAAGACCGAACATGCGCCCTTGTCTGCTCGGTTTTCTCATCAATCTGACGGATGGCCTCAGAAGTGGTCATCCAATCAAACGGCTCAAAAGCAGCTAGGCTCCCGGGACTGGAAGAGGAAAGTACTCAGGAGTAGGCTCTACTTCTGCTGGAAGTACTATCAGGACATAGTCCTGCACTCTGCGTTGGGGAAACCCTACGCCTCATAAGCAATCGGAGACATTGGCGTGTAATCCGGGGCCACGGTGCCAAGCATTGGCACCGACCCATACAACTCATCCTAACTCAAGTAGTGGGAATTCAGTGTCTCCTCATCTGACGAGATGTTCACGACGAAGGGCGGCTTGGACTGAACCTCCTCCTCGCTCTCGTACTCAGGATCTTCACTCATATCCTCCTCCTCAGTGGCCTCAGCTACCACCACTTTCTCACCTTCTCTAGGTGGGGTGAGATCCACCACAGAACTATCATGCTCGACCCTCTCAATCGAATTAGGCTTAGACTTGATCGTCGGAGCGGTCTTATATTCTTCTTAGGTCGTAAGCTGGGCTCGAGTAGAAACCATTGCCTGAAAGGAGACAAGGAAAGGTTAGAAAGACTTTCCATAACTGGAAATTGTACTTTCTAGAATCATGCATGAGTAGATAACTACTATTACAAGCATAAGTTTTACAATAAAATTTCACACAATACACAGATTCAATTTCAATTGTATTTAAACCCCACCTTGTCTTCCATTTAAGCCCTAATATATGAAACTACAATATTATAATCTTTGGAATAAACCCAACCAACAAATGATAGTTTATAAACATTAAGGACATTTTTATTTCAAGCCTCACTTAGGACTTATAATAAGGAAATTCTTCATACCAAAGTTTTGTTTCATAAAACTCAAATAAACTCGAACGGTTTGAAAATTTTGAGTTTTAAAACGTTTAGCTCTGATACCATAATTGTAACGCCCCTAAATTACCTTAGGAATATTACCGTCAGTGACCTCGGAATGCATATCTGAAATCACCCAAGGCAATACAATATTGATCGCAAAAGACAAAATAGAACAATAATAATAACATTTAAATTAAATGTCTTACAAAACAACAAAACGACGTTGCAAAACAAAGCAACCTTACATTATATCAAAAGTACAGCAGAAGACTTTATTCAAACTAACAACATGATCCTAAACCTTTATTGAAAAGAAATAACAATTTATTCTAAGAAAAAACGCAACTGCCTTCAACGTCGTCTTCCTGCTTCATCGACTCGAGAATCTGTTCATGATGTGCCGTAAGGGACAAATGACACCAGCCAACCATGCAAGGAAAAGATAAGGTTGGTAAGTCTAATGAAAGACTAAACAAGGGTTCAAGCAAAGTGGTTCTTGTGATTATAACCGATTACTATCATTGTCCCTCGAATAATAGTCGAGAAGAGTGATACATAACCCGAAAATTTTCACGGAGTAGAAGCAAAAGATATGAATCTAAAAAGACTCCAAAGGAATTGAGTCTTATGAAATATGAACAATTGTTTGGGGAACATTTAGGTTTATCACACAAAGTTTTCTAAAAATGACTTCTTTGAATAATCGGGTCCTTAATCAACCTCACCGCATACATGTTGTGCAAATTCAGATCGGTAAGAGGACCTCCATAGACAGAAGCCCGAGCGGGTTCCACATTGTACTTCTCGCCCAAGGGTATGTTGTTTATGTGCGATGAGACACTTATCTTATTTAGTTTCAAAAGATGCAATAATGTTAAGACTTTTATTTCCACAACCAATCTCGTAAAGAGATAAAGAATGGGATAAATCCCGAAGATTTGGCACTACCTAAGTGAACCACCACTTATATAATATAAAGGTAGGTCATGACCAAAAGTATTAAGGCAAAATCCTCTTAATACGAATTATAAAGAAACGGCTAAACCTCGCAAGATACTTAGCTTTCCTACGAATATTCGTGCTATCTAGCAATAATATTTCACAACAACCACACCAATGATATCTAGCAACCTATAATAATATATATATGTATATATAAGGTCATAGCTAGCATACATACAACCTAATAATGAGGTTCATTTTCACAACATCTTTATACCACTAGTAGAAAAATGGCTTTTGGCTACGGTTAATTTACCACGGTTGCATTTTTTTCCCAGTTAAATATGTTAAATAGGTGAAATTACCACGGTTCATCAAATAACCGTATTAATTTAACAACCATAATAGCACGGTTGCATTTTTTTTCGTGGTAAATGAGAATGTATGGCATTATTACCCCAGTTCTTTAAACAACCGTGGTAATTTTACAATTACTTTTACTTCTGTATTTTTTCGTGGTAAATGAGAATGTATGGCATTATTACCCTGGTTCTTTAAACAACCGTGGTAATTCGTATTTTTTCGTGGTAAATGAGAATGTTTGACACTATTATTCCGGTTCTTTAAACAACCGTGGTAGTTTTTACAATTACTTTGACCACGGTTCCATATTTTTTCCTGATAAATGAAAATGTTTGAAACTATTACCTCGGTTCATTATACAACCGTGGTAAAATTTTACAAATTCTTTTACCCCTATATTTTTCAGTGAAACCTAAATTAACTCAAACCTAGCCCGCCCACCTCTTCTTCTTCGCCCCTCTCTCTTCTCTTCCTCAACTCAGCATTCCCACAACCCGCAACTGTCCCCTGCATTCTGCAATAGGTTGGACGAGGCGAGGACGACGGCTTGCGGATGACGGCTTACGGACGAGGCGAGGATGGCGAGCACCGCGTAGGACGACGAGCATACGAGGTGGTGCACTAGTGCCGACTGTTGTCGCTGAGTAGAGTAGCTGTGCAAATTTCAGCCTTTGAGGTATAGTAAATTTCAGCCTTTGTGTCAGATTATTGTGATGCTAGTGCTATCAATGGTTTGAGGTTGATCTGCTAGTCCCTAATTTTAGATTGTTATACCGCTAGTGCTATCTAATTTTAGACTGTTGTGCTACTTGTGCATCCAATTTGAGATTATTGTGCTGCTGGGGCCAGATTGTTGTGTATTTTTTGTTGAATGATATTGTACATAAAATCCTCCCATAAGATAATTTCCTGCATTTCGCTTGCCTGGAGGAGCTCTATTTCCTCAAACAGCTCTGGGTTGCCATTGGCAGTGAGAACACTTCCTGTGAGATACTTGCATTCAATTACTTATCCTTAGATTCTAACAGGCAACACAACATGTGTATAAACATGAAGAGAACTTGCACCAGCAGTGGATAGGTAGCCGTTCTTGACCCAGGTTTTTAGTACAAGTTTTGTGAATGCATTTCTTCTATACTACAGACTGAAACGAGGAAAAAGTAAATTTTAGAACATGGCTTTATTGGCAGCATATGTTTCTTGTTTTTATTTCATTGCAATGTGTCGAGTGTATCTCATTTTCTTCATTCGGGATGGTGACAGTAGCACTGGATTGTCAATTGTAGCTTTAGATATTTTTGTGTTGTGTTATTTTTCTCATAGAAGAAGTATAAAACAAGTGGATTTTGCTCTTGTGGACAAAAATGGAGAATCTTACTTCTTTGTTGCTTTACTCTAATCAGAGCTTCCGTACATCTAAGAGTTTCCCTTGCTTGTTTTCTTGTGTTCTGTCCTCTTATGAAGGCGTGTAGCCTCACAATCCCCTTTAGTGCACGCAATGCTCTTCTACCCTGAATTCCAATAACAATACAATTACTATTATAAAGTGTTTGAAATGGATCAGTTTCTGTCATTTTTACTCTCTCCAGCATAATCTGCAAAATCAGTATCATGAAAACCTATGTTGCAGTCTTGCAGAACTCAATTTGGTTGTTTTTCTGGCTTTTGTGTTTGCTTCAAAAAGGTGTTAAGATTAGGCTCTAAAAGCAGAAACCAGTAGTAGAAGAAAATTAGAACATAAATTGCATGATTGGCAATAGGTACCCAGAAAGAAGAATGTATAACATAATAGGCCGGTTTTCAGGGACAACCCGGAAAAAGAAGCAGAAGCAGAAACAACATAAACTTGTCTAGCAAGAACATCATAGGGTATATTATATAGATGAGGATCTCATTGCAAATACTAGTTCCTACATTTATTTCAATCATATGCATTTTCCACTTGCAATGGAGTTCCACTAGGGTTTACCCAAACCTGCATGCGGAGATTCAGAGGGAAATTAGAGCATTATTATGAAACTGAGTAAAATGACATGATCACAATTAGGGCAGTGGATTTGACCCTACTTGAATATTCCAATTATAGTTATATATTTATTCACCTATTTTTCTGAATAAATTGCTTAAGTAGCTAACAAATAATACTTTTTGCAACTGCTGCTTTAATTATCCACAATTACTCTAATTGGCAAGAATTTTTGGTCTATTTTCTGGATAAGCTCTCTTTATCTCAATAACATTTTTTCGATTTTCTAAGGGAAGCGGAATTGGAAGCATTTCAGAGGCGAAAGGAAGAACTGTAAGCTGAACTGAAGAGGGTAAGTCTTAAGCAATTGTTGCATAAGATATTAATCACTAATTACTTTCACCATCATGCAAATTCATCTTTGTGCAAATTTGTTATTCTGGGCCAAATATATTTTTTGTTCTCTCTTTATGAAATATGAATACATTATCAAATCTTGCAAATTCCTCCTTCCTTGTAATGGAAAGGTTTAATTTTTACATGATTAGGCTTGCCATCCTTATAAATTACCATAAAGATTAGATATACTCCCAGTTATAATGTCCATGGAACAGAGCAAATGTTACATAAATTTTATGGGTAAATTGGACTACTTTGTTTATTATTCTTTCAGTAGATTTGCTATTTTTGAATTGACTGAATTGAACAATCAGTGCAGGTTAATAACTCAATAGTTACTGTTAAATGTTAATGCACGCCTTCGCATTGCCAGGGAAGAAAGGCAGCAATTTGATGAAACGAGCACCGATATTCTTCAGCATTTGCAGTTCAAAGTACAATATCATTCACTTTCTTCAGCTGTTGGTTTTAAACAAAAATCATCTTTTTGTTATTTTACCTTGCAGAAATGAGAACTAATCTGATATTTACCTACATTTCCTTTTGTGCAGGAAGAGGAAATATTACGTTCTATCGCTTTATGTAAAGTAGAAGCTATAGTTGCTTCCGCTTGGATTAGCTTCATTGAATCCACGTGGCGTCTCCAGTGTAATTTCTCAAAGCAAAAAGAGGAGCTTGTAAAGTATGAAACAATTTAGTTTATCCCTATTTAAACATTTTTATTCAATTTTCACTTGCTTGAGCAAACAATGTTTTTAATTATCCATGAAAACCGAAAAAATACTAGTTCCTACATTTTTTTTTTGGAGTAAGATGCTTTTGTGCACCCTCCTCTAATTAGATTCACCTATTTTTCTGAATAAATTGCTTAAGTAGAACATTATTTGATGAATTCACCTGCTGGGATTTATAGAAAATAGTCATAGAATTCGAAAATTGAAGAAAAAGGGAGAAGGTAAGGAAGGATTAGACGAAGATAAGAGAGAGAGTTGTAGTGAATTGTGTTTGGGTTCGTTTGGTTCATGCTCTTCTCACAATACAATCTACATACTAGGCTTACTAGCTAATAAATAATACTTTTTGCATATCCTCTGTTCAAATTTTCATGTAATTCTTGCTTACAACAAAGAAAAAGAGGTTAGTCATTATTTATCTTCCTGTGTTACAAGAAAATTAAAATAATTTTCTGGACTTCAGTTTGTGTTATTAAATTGTGCTTATTGTATCAAATCTTTCTATTTTAGGTCAATTTGCAGTTGTTAGCTGGGTGCTACTTGATTCTCGCGGTATTAATAGGTTAGTCATTATTTAATCCAGACTCTGAGACTAGTTTTTTGTCGTACTAGGCTTAGCTTATTAATTTGCAAGTCTATCTTGTGAAGTTGTTACATATTAGGATGAATTATAGCTTTTTGGTTACATATTGCGCTCATGGTGTTATCACAAGCTCATTGCAATCAAACATAAGTAACTTCATCTAAATTTGCAGTGGTACGGCAAGGACACTTATTCAGATGACGAGATTGATGAAACTAGGAAGGAATGGATAGAGTATTTGCTCTGTCTCGTCTTTTAGGTATCAAAAGATGTGCACAATTTATTTCGGTTTATGGGGTTGTAACGATTTACCAAGATTAGATCAAATGTACTACGATTCAATTTTACTGCGGTTATACAATTTTACCACGGTTCAAAAATTATTTATCACGATCAATTTTACCACGGTTGTACAATTTTACTACGGTTGATTCACCTATTAAACTGTTACATTTTTACCACGGTTGTCCCATTTACCACGGTTGTTGAACCGTGGTAAATATACAACCGTGGTAAATGTGCAATCGTGGTAAACATGTTTACCACGACCATGTTTACCACGGTTCATTAACCGTGGTAACATTTGCAAAATAACCGTGGTAAAAAGCTTTTTTTCCACTAGTGTACACATAAGTTCCCAAACATCAACTTTTGGATTTTTATCCCAATTTAATTAAGACAACCAATTCATTGTCAATTAAGGGAAAATGGATTAAAATAACAAGAGGGAACTTCCATTTGCCTTGGATTAATAAGAAATTCGAATGGTGAACGGGAGCGATCGCTTGTGAGTAGCACTTAACCTCTTGTTTCGATTCCGTTCCAAAAGCCAATTCGAGACGTACCCAAATCACAATAAATAAATTATATTAGATAATTCATTTAATAACAAATTTGAAGTAGACAATGTCTCAGTATTTAATTGAATTTATTTATTCATAAATAAATCAATTTCATGGCTTTTTGATTAAACGATTATCTATACGATTAAAAATAATTAGTTGTATATTCTAAATTATCATAACATAAATACATTAACAAAATAATTTATTTATAACCCTAAAATTTTCTAAGTCAAAATATTATCCAAACGAATAGTCATAAATTACCCATTCATAATATAAGATAATATTGTAACAATTTTAATTAATTTAATTTTAAAATTTATTAGATCAAATTAATCCTAAAATATTTTTCACTAAACTGGATTAATTAATTTAATCAAGATTAAGCCAAAACAAATTAAAATCAAAATTCACGAATTGGGTAAAAATCAACCTCACCGGCATGAACTCGACACCTTGTCGGAAAATACCTAAATTAGGCGGCGATGGTGGATCTCCGGCAACGTTTGTTGAGGTATTTTTAAGTAGACTCAAAGGCAAAACTAGGGGTACTTTCAATTTCTCAAACAAAGCTCCAAAACTCTCGAATTTGACAGATGAACAACTCGGTACCGATTTCTAGGGTTCGAAAAGAATTCGATTGCAATTGGATACCTTAGAGGGTCGAATGGAGAGGGTATTTATTGGGTTTTGGTAGAGATGGATATAACCAGCAATAACCCTCTCTTAATTTCCCCCAATTCATGCTCAATCAGATCAATTTTGAATCGAGGTGAATTTGCCCTAGAATAGTGACGAGATGCATTTGGGACAAATCCCGAGTTTTTTGTCATCCTTTAATCCGATTAATTGAGGGATTACGTGGAGGATAGGGTCGTATTCAATTCCCAACCATAAATTGGCTCAATCGGATCCAATGAGCTCGCGAATTCCGCCATTAATGGCCTGTTTGAGCTCGCGACCACTGTGCAGTCGGGAGGAAGAAGAAGGTCTTTTGGCCTATTTACAATCGGCGCCCTCTTCTTTTTGGTTTGTGGCAAAAATGCCCTTTTCAACTTTTCAAAAATTACAAAAGTTGTCCAAGTTACTATTTTATGTTTGTAATATTATTTTAACCCAAAATTCAAATATATAAAAATTTAACTTAGGTTAAAATTGTTTGATGCGTGTCAAAAAACAAATTAGAAAACAAATCATTGTTTGATGCGTGTCAAAAAACTATTTTATGTTTGTAATGTCATTGTTTGATGCGTGTCAAAAAACAAATCAGAAACATCATTTTTTTTAATATTGGCACGCTTACAGTCCTGTATGCGTGCCTTTTTTTATATATATATATAGGCACGCACAGAATGGGCACACGACCTACTTTACTGGGTATTTCTCCGAATATTCTAATGGAACGCGTTTGGCATGGGCACCCGTGCCTTACCGGATATTCTAATGGCACACATTTGACATGTGCACGTGTAGGCTATAAATGTCCCCTTCACGCGACGCGTATACATGTCCTCTTGTATATAAATAGTAAAATAGGAGTGTATATTTAGTATGCGAGTATTTAAAGAGGTCTTTTAATTGGATTATCCACCCCACTAAATACAAAAACCATTGCGTTCAGGAATACATTGTTAAAAAGCTTATGAATTAGGCTTTAACAACATCCAAATTGAATGCGATAACCTTACAATTATAAACGTTCTGAACAAAATCTAGCACTGTCCTTGGGATACTGAAATCTTAATTTATGATATCCTTTGTGTATTACAACTGTTTTCTTTAGTGTAGATTTGTCACGTCTTTCGAGAAACTAACGTTGTTGCGGACTACATTGCGAAGCTGGCGCAATGAAGTCCCTTGGTAGATTTTAGAGATAATTTAGAACTTGTAGTTCTCATCCGTAAGGATGCTATAGACTGAGAAACCGTTTCTTTTGTGGTTTTCTGTCTAATTTTTACCTTGTCAAAAAAAAAAGGTCTTTTAACCTCTATCCCCAAAACTATTTGAAATCAAATTGACCTACCCAACCAGTCAATCACAACTAGACTAAAGTAGAAAAAAGTATTAATATTTTCACATACATGGCTAAGGTTCATAACTTCACACACACACACACACACACACACACACACACACACTCACACACACACACACACACACACACACATACACACACACACACACACACATATATATATATATAGGGGCGCGCTCTGGTAAAACGACAATTATGATAAAACGGAAGTACTAATCTGGAGCGTCGGATTGATATTGATGTATGGTTGGATTAATGGGTTATATGAGAGATATGGTAGAGCCCGAACCACCAAATCTAACCTAATAAGGATATTATTAATAAAAAAATAATTAATTTTGGTTGTTATAGGAGAGAGAAATTAAGATAATATTCTCTTTCCTAATCGATTTTGCTCCCATTCAAATATTTAAAATTTAAATGGGAAGAACATTTTAAAACGTTCGTGAATATCGTTAGTGTGTTCACGAATATCAATCATTTGTTAATGAATATCGTTCATGTTTGTTTGAATATCAATTTCTATTTAATATCTTAAAAATGTGAATATCATCACTTAAATCATGAATTTCACCACTTGATAATATGAATATCACACTAAGTTACATGAATATCTCAATTAATCACGTGAATATCAAATTTACTTACATGAATATCACCACTCAATTTGTGAATATCACTACCCATTTTGTGAATATCGCCCACCGCCCACCACCCACCACCCAATTACATTAATATAGTCACCCAAGTACATGAATATCATCACCTAACTACACGAATATCACCACCCAATATCTTCGAAGCTTCGATTCATAGCGGTAAGGTTTAACAATGATATTGTCGCGTCGATTTTGGGTCGCATAGTCGCACGATCAACCTGAATATCAACATTATTATAACGAATATCAACAACATTATATTGAATATCACATCATAAATTTTGAATATCAACTATTCAACGCATGAAACCTCATGAATATGAACAACATTATAGTGAATATCACATCATACAATTTGAATATCAATTGCAAATAGTATAAACAACACCATCAACAAGCAATTTGAATACTATAATATCGATATTCATTCCATATGTGATGATATTCACGTATTTTGTACGCATAGTCATACAAGTAAGTAGTCGATATTCATAAAAACATTGTCAATATTCAGAGTTTAATTCGCACATGATGATTATTCAGAGTTTAGGTGAATATCACATCATAAATATCAAATACTCAACGCATGAGTATTTTGGGGAACGAAGATTATGCAACATTGAATACAATATACAGAATGCAATGCTAAGAAATTTAATTAACCAAGAACGAAGTTGCTACTGTTGTTTCTAATCCGTAAGCGGCTTAATGTAGGAATTTGATTATAGCAATCTTGAAGCTTGATTATACTGTAATTGATTTAAAATCTGAAGAAGACAAAAGAACATAGAGATAGGGAGAATATGCAATTTTACTCCTCTATCTGCCTGTCTTCTTGCTTGTCCTCTCCATGGCTCACATCAGATGTTTCCTTCCCAGTAGCAAGTGCTATTTGATTAGAAATTCCAAGATTTAGTAAAGCTTATAATTGAAAATAAAAACCCCATTTAAGAATGAGAACTCAGTAAATAATCGACAATCACTTACTGTTAGAGAGCTAATTACTGCTACTTCATAATTAACACCAATTTTCAGTGACAATGGAGGCCGGAATTCGGATCCACATCCCCTTCATTTGGCTGAAACAACACGAAATCGAGCGGATTTGCATCGGATTCGCCTTGTACGCGAAGAAAGGATAAGCGTTGATCAGAAATAGAGAGAAATAGAGGGATTGCTTCCGGCGCGAGCGGCTCCGGAAAGTCCCCTCTCGTCGACGACGGTGAATGAGTCGGGTTTGGATGGGCTCCAGATGGGTGGTGGTGGTCGGATCTGGTGGTGCATGGTGGGGACTCGGTTCTGGGCGCGACTTGCGAGGGAGTGGGGGCGATGTTGGTGTTGGTCGCCGCGAGTCTCTCGGATCTGGGCACGCTGGGATGGTGAGATCAGGTGCGGTGGTTGGTTCGCGAGCAGCAACGCGAGGTGGTCTGGTGCAGGGCTCGCAGCGGTGAGTGGATCAGAGCGGGCATGTGGAGGCGTGCGGTTTCTGTGGGTTCAGTGTTGGCGGGGCTTCACAGCAGCAACCATGGATCTAGGCAAGTGAAGGTCGCCGGCGAGTCTGGGTAAGAGGAGGGAGAGGCAGGGGAGTCGCGGCGGCTCGCGAGCAGAGGTTGAAGACGAAGAATCCAATGAGACGAATGCAGAGGTTGAAGACGTGTGCAGAGGTTGAAGACGAAGCGGGATCGTAACCGGAAGATCGTGTGAATGTGATTTATGGAAAGTGAACGTCTTTGTGATTTGGGTAAATCAAATCCCAAAAATTACGTTAATGTGAGAAAAGCAGGTGTGTGCAGCCTATTGTACAATATGTACATCCTCCTACATCCAATTCGGGCCATTGATTTGATTCTAATCTAAAGGTCATTATTTGTACTTCCGTTTTACCCTAGTAGGCTGTTTTACTAGATCTTAATTTTATATATATATATATCACGCCTTTTCTCCCCACACAAGCGGCCACTTTTTCAGCTTCCCAGTTCCATCCTCCCAGAGAGAGAGAGAGAGATGGGCTCAGAAGAAGTAGATGAAAGCAGAGCACCCAAGCTACCACTATTCTCAGTTGCACCCACCAAATCCCCAGAGCAGTACTCATTAATGGGGGTGCTAACTCCCCCACACCACACAGCTTCTGTTCCCTTCAACTGTGAAGAGGAGCCCGGTAAGCCCAGGCCCACCAAAGCCCAGCACTCCTCCTCCAACAAGGGCTTGGAGTTGAAGCTTCCACCCAGTTTGCTGAAACCCACCAAAACACCAACCCTCTTGGACAGCAGGTCAATCTTCCACTTCTTCAGGTTCGTCATGTGCATGGACGTGTCCCTTGATGTTGGTCAGACCAGCAAGAGATGCCTATTGCAAGCTCAGGACAACCCCCCTAGAGGAAGACCGGCTTCGCTTCAACCCATGCCAACAAAGAGGCTCTTGCAAAATCCAGGTTCAGCTTCTGGCTATATATATTACAGGCAAAGAAAACACAAAATCAGTCAAACTGCATATGTATCAGAAATGTAACTCATGTTGGGATATTCCAACTTTGATACTCAATGTGGTGTTTTTTCTCCTTCCCAAGTGTGAGATTCTAGAATTCACCTTAGTTATAGAGGAGGCTAGAGTATATTGATTTACTATAGTAGACCTACCAACATTTGTAAAAATAATCGAAATCCAGATTTTATGATTTGTATATAATATGGAGTCATGATGGTTAGAAGAATGTGAAAGGTAAATTTGATTTTGGGGGTTCTTTCAACTTTCAAGGCCTGGGAAGACAAATTTTCCCAGAGATCAAAATAGATAGTGAGGAAACTGATAGGGGCTTCTAAGTTCTAACTACTCTTGAAAAAACACAATAAGAATGTGAGATGCAAATAATTGACCACTGTTTGGAAATTGATGTCCACCCACATGATATTTTGCAATGATTTCTGTACTGGCACAGTGATATCCACCTAACCACACCCAACTAACTGTGATCACATGGTGTTACAGGAATCCATCTATGAAGCCGTGAAACAGGTGATCCCAGGCACAAGGAGAATCACTAATGGCAAGTGGGAGCATTGAAGAAGCAGCAGAAGATTGCTTCTCTTGAAAGAATTGGAGACTTTCTACCTTGTCATCCACTCCCAAGAAACACATGTTTAGAAAACTTCTTGTAGCCCAAAATCCTATTAAAGTAATTTCTTCAGATTCCTAAACATTTTGTGATGAAAATTGAAGGAAGTGTATATCTGTATATAGCTCTAGCCTCTAGTGTAACCTGTATTCAAGACTCTAATATGTACCAAGAAGCTTACTGTTGGGCTCAGAATTTACCGTTATCAATAGGGCCGGCCCGAATAATGAACGAGTTGGGCCACGATCTGAGGAAGGCAACATAAAAAGGGTTAACTCTGCTCTTGTAAACACATCATTATTCCTACTGAATACAAGCTACAATTCGCCACTCTCTCATTCGTTTTTACAATTATTGTCTAGCTCAGTTCTTCATTTTAGTATTGAAGCGACCGACGATTAAATCATTTGATTCGACTAGTGTCTTATTCAGAGGAGATAAGCTTGTCTTTGCATCT
Source organism: Rheum nobile (assembly GCA_027886185.1). Lineage (NCBI taxonomy): Eukaryota > Viridiplantae > Streptophyta > Magnoliopsida > Caryophyllales > Polygonaceae > Rheum > Rheum nobile. The sequence continues at coordinate 416,477 of WOAB01000652.1, read as the reverse complement.
ATTTAATCTTATTTGGTCTAGTTCTTTGCTTGATTTGGATCATTCAGATATAATCAATACTGTTATTGTCTAGTTGCCCTTCTTAAGGCGATTCAGGTCGGTTCAATCTTTTTGCCCCAAAACAATTTGGCGCCCACCGTGGGGCATCTAGCCAATCAACGATCCAATCATCAATCCGATACTCATCCCATCATGGCCGACGCTAGAAATCTTGCAATCGTCGTCGAGAATCAAACTCAAGGCAATGTCCAAATCGCGAACCAGGCAGAGGACGTCAGTGGCCAACCAATCGCAAACTCGCAAATGCAAGAGCTTGCAAAAGCCATGAATGTCCTCCAAGAAGAACTGACCCAGCAACGTGCCAGAACCGAAACGCTAAGTACCCAATCTGAATATGAAATTGCTCGATTAACCCGTGAAAACGAGTTGTTGAAGTCACAGGTACACTCAGTCGTATCGGCCCCCGGAGGCTCAAGACGCATAGTTAACACGGAGGGACTGTCTACTCGACTCAACTTGGATGGAATAGATGCGACACCTGCGACGACGACTAATGTCTCCCTACCTTCTGGTATGTTCCAGACCCCTTTGGTCACTTTCGTTACAACTAACGTACCAAGTTCTGTAGCCGAGCCCCCCGAAGCTCGAGTGATCCATCCGCAGGTAATAGCTTCGGCCGATCTCTAGGCCCTCATACAACAAGCTATCAACGAACATATGAAGACCCTGGATGATCGCATCACACGAATCCCGGAAGTCCCTCAACCAATCGAGAAAGAAGCAATCGACGTATACGAAGATTCACCTTTCGCAGAAGCGATTGCACGCGTCGAGATTCCTAAAAAGTTCCACGTCCCCAACATGCCCAACTACGACGGGACCGGGGACCCCGATGACCACGTCTCGATTTATAAGCAAAAATTAATGACTATTTCGATCCCAAGAGGGAACCGCAAGGCAGTCATGTGCAAAAGCTTTGGCACGACCCTCGCGAGACCTGCACTAACTTGGCTTATGCACTTACCACAGGGTTCCATCGCTTCCTTCGCCGACTTAATCAATTCGTTTAAAGTCCAATTCGCTAGTAGTCGGCGATTAGAAAAGCAGTCAAGCGACCTATACAGGATCGTGCAAATGTATGGCAAACCTCTAAGAGATTATCTTAACAGGTACAACAAAGAGAAGGCCGCGATCCCACATTGTGACGTCCCAACATCGATTGAAGCGTTTCGCCGAGGCCTGGTCAGAGGTAGTGAACTCTACCGCGAATTGACCAAATACCCATTCTGAAGTTTTGAAGACGTACAAGCCAAAACCATGGCACAAGTCAGAATCGAAGAAGAAAAGGAACCCTCCAAAGCAAACAAGAGTCCCGATCGAGTCGACCGAAGGGCATCCTCGGATCATCGGCGCGATCGACGACACCAACCTTACTCTAAGGGGCAGAGCGACCCTGGTCAGGTAAACAACTCTTATGACAGGAACCAAGATTGGAGAAACAACCCCGCTCTCCCTCCGAAGATTCACTCTTACAACTTCAACATCTCCGTATCGGAGCTCGTAAAGAGTTTTGACAAATATGGAAAGGAAGTAAGATGGCCTCGAAAGAGCGACAAACCAGACGCAAAGAAGGACATGAATCGGTGGTGTGAGTTCCACGGGGACCACGAACACTCGACGGACGAATGCATAGCCCTTTGCAAGGAAGTCGCGAGGCTCCTCGCACATGGGCTATTACACGATGTCATCTCCGACAGAGCCAAAACGACCCTCGATCGAAGGGACCAGGTAACATCCAACAAACCGTCTTCTCCGATTCCCACTAAAATTGTTAACACCATTTCAGGATGGTTAGACGTGTGTGGAAACACATACTCGGCCACCAAAAGACACGCCCGAGAAAGCAAAGGCGACAAGCCGATTCAGACGGAGACAAGACAATTGCAGATCTCCGACACTCCCGCCATTACCTTCGATGACTCGGAGGCCCAAGAGTTAGGCGACCACCACGACGGTTTGGTAATTTCTCTTTCAATTAGCAACTGCCTTATCCGTCATGTACTAATCGACACAGGTAGCTCCACTAACCTGTTGACACTGGACACCTTAAAGGGTATGGGTTTAAGCGAGGATGACTTAACTAGAAACTCTACCCCGCTGGTCGGATTCAGCGGGGAAGTTAAATATACCCAAGGCGAGATCGTGTTGACAACGTACGCTGGTGGAGTCAATCAACATGTAAAGTTTCTAATACTCGACTGCCCATCTCCATACAACGCAATCCTTGGCAGACCCTGGATCCACGCCATGAAAGTTGTACCTTCCACTTACCACCAGACAATAAAGTTCCCTACTAAGTGGGGGGTACAGGAAATAAGAGGCGACCAACGAGCTGCTAAGGAGTGCTACGTCACTTCAATGAAAGGGGCAATTGACAAACCTTCCGCATAACAATCATAGTGTGGCGAAGGAACCACGCGATACATCGAACCAGAGATGGAACAACTCGACGAGATCGCGCTGGATCCTTCAAAGCCAACACAAATGGTAAAGGTCGGATCGGATCTAAACGATTCGACCAGAGCAGATTTAATTTCCTTCTTACGATCCAACTCTGATTGTTTTGCTTGGTCCCACAAAGACATGGTGGGGATCTCCCCAGATATTATTACTCACAAATTGAATATAGATCCCACATATCCCCCGGCCAAGCAAAAAAGGAGAAAGTTTGCACTAGAGCGTAACAAAATTGTGGACGATGAGGTAAAAAATTTATTCGAGACAAGTAAGATAATAGAAGTCAAGTACCTCGACTGGTTATCAAACGTCATCGCGGTTCAAAAGAAGAATGGGAAATGGAGAGTATGCATCGACTTCACAGACCTAAACAAGGCCTGTCCAAAAGACTCCTTCCCATTACCACATATCGACGCCATGGTTGATGCGACCGCTGGACACGAAATACTAACATTCATGGACGCGTTCAGTGGATACAACCAAATTCTCATGGACCCTGACGACCAAGAAAAGACAACCTTTATAACAAGCCAAGGTACGTACTGCTACAAAGTAATGCCTTTTGGACTAAAAAATGCAGGGGCCACATATCAAAGGTTGGTGAACAAAATGTTCAAAGACCAGATTGGAGACACCATGGAAGTTTACATCGACGACATGCTCATCAAGTCTAAAGCGGCAGGGGACCACATCGAACACTTGAAAGAAGCATTCGAGGTATTGAAAAGATATAACATGAAATTAAACTGATACGGGGTTAGCCGTGTAGGGGATGGATCTAGGCAACGGATCTCAAACAAAAGAAAAACACGAGAGATTAGAAAATGGCGGAAGTGAAACAAATGAGAAGATAATAGAAGGAACCAATAGAAACGACGAGAAAACCCGCTTGCGTGGATAGCAAGGAACCTTGTCGAACGATCTACCAACCCGATCTCTACAACGCCACACAACCAAGAATCGCTAACGAACTTGGAGCACGGAGAGGATTGCTTATGATGTACGAAATCACCAACTCCAGAGAGACTTGACAAAGACGAAAACAACTAAGCAGGAAAGAACAATCGATTGAGACTCTCACGGGGAGCCGAGTTTCAAAGCAAAATCGAGCTCTGTTTTTGTGGTTAACAATTATGAGAAATCTCCCTCATGAAGAAGACAAAGGAGGCCTTAAATACCCTAGGAGGGCCGGCCCTAGCTTCCCAAAAACGGGTTACACTTAATCCCGAAATATCCGAAAATAGAAAGCTTAAAATAATTAATTAATAGTCCTAAAAATATCCAATGCAGAAATTAATAAGACTAAACATAGGTAACGTTGACCATTAAAGTCAACGCCTTGACTTTGGACTTGTCCTCTTCGTCATGTGATAGTGCATGTGCCATAAACGTCTCCAGCTCTTGACGCATTTCCTTCAACCTTGACCTAGTGATCGGTCCATCAAAGGTTGGCACTAATGGTGGGGATGATTCCTTATCATTCTCCCCTTCTTGAAAAGGACTCATCATCGAGTCATCAACATCAGCGGCTGCATGGAGTAAGGTCTCCGACATTGAAAATCGAGCTCACGCCATAGTCGTCGGGCAGCTCCAACACGTAGGCATTGTCGCCTACTCTCTTCAGCGCCTTGAACGGTCCATCACCCCTGGGAGACAACTTCGACTTCCTCTGCTCCGGGAACCGGTCCTTGCGCAGGTGTAGCCACACCAAGTCGCAGGGCTCGAACAACACTTGACGCCGTCCGTGATTAGCTTGGGCTGCGTTCTTCGCCGCAGTAGCTTCCAAACGAGCCTTAGTCCGCTCGTGCAGCTCCTTCATGAACTCAACCTGTCTATCAACATCAAAGTCTGCTCGTTTCGGTAAAGGAAATGGCTTAAGATCCAAAGGGGTTAGGGGATTCAAACCATACACACACTCAAAAGGGGACATATTAGTAGAAGAATGAATAGTCCGATTATAAGCAAACTCAACATGTGGTAAGGCTTCCTCCCAACTTTTCAGATTAGATTTAATAACAGCCCTAAGGATAGTACCCAATGTCCGGTTAGTGACCTCAGTTTGTCCATCCGTCTGGGGGTGACTAGCAGTAGAGAACAACAACTTAGTACCAAGTTTACCCCACAATGTCTTCCAAAAGTAACTCAGAAATTTAACATCCCTATCACTAACAATAGTGCGAGGAACACCATGCAATCGAACAATCTCTCTAAAGAACAAATCAGCAACATTCCTAGCATCATCAGTTTTATGACATGCAATAAAGTGAGCCATCTTAGAGAACCTATCAACAACCACAAATATAGAATCTCTCCCCTTCTTAGTCCTAGGCAATCCAACAATAAAATCCATACTAATATCAACCCAAGGATAGCAAGGAATAGGCAATGGAGTATAAAGACCATGTGGTTTCACCCTAGATTTAGCCTGTAAGCACTCAACACAGCGTTTGATAAAATTCTCTACATCCCTAAGCATGTGTGGCAAAAAAAAATGAGTATGCAACATGTTATAAGTCTTATCTCTACCAAAATGACCCATCAATCCACCCCTATGGGACTCATCAAGAAGTAATAATCGTAGAGAACAAACAGGAATGCACACTTTATCAACTCGAAACAAGAATCCATCAAACAAGAAAAACTTATCAAATGAACCCTTTTCCATACAATGCTTATAAATCACACCAAAATCAGCATCCATATCATACAACTCCTTAATATAAACGAATCCAAGGACTCGAGCATCCAAAGTGGTCAAGAGTGTATGTCTCCTAGAAAGGGCATCAGCAACTACATTATCTTTTCCTTTCTTATACTTAATCACATAGGGAAATGTTTCTATGAATTCCATCCACCTACCATGCCTCCTATCCAACTTATCTTGACTCCTAAAATGCTTTAAGGACTCATGATCAGTTTGAAGCACAAATTCTCTAGGCCAAAGGTAGTGTTGCCAAGTTTTCAGCACTCTAAACAAGGCATATAATTCTCTATCATAAGTAGAATAATTCAAGCATACACCTTTCAACTTTTCAGAAAAGAAGGCAATAGGCTTACCTTCCTGCATGAGGACTCCTCCAATACCAATGCCAGAGGCGTTACACTCCACCTCAAAGGGCCGAGTGAAGTCAGGCAGAACCAGTAATGGCGCGTGTGTCAAACGATCCTTGAGAGTCTGGAATGCCTTTTCTTGAGCTTCACCCCATCTGAATGGAGTATTCTTCTTAGTGATCTCTGTCAGCGGGGCTGCAATTGTGCTAAAATCTCTAACTAACCGCCTGTAGAAGCCAGCCAGGCCGTGGAAACTACGCACGTCACCTAGGTTCTTCGGGGTCGGCCAGTCGCGGATGGCTTGCACCTTCTCCTGATCGACTTGCAGTCCATGAGCACTCACTACAAAACCAAGAAACACAACGCTGTCAGTGCAAAAATCACACTTCTTCAGATTTCCATACAACTGTACAACTCTGAGAGTGGATAAAACTTCCCTGAGGTGCTCGGCATGTGCTTCCAGAGATTTGTTGTAAACCAGAATATCATCAAAGTAAACTACAACAAATCTACCAATAAATGACCTCAAGACATGATTCATAAGACGCATAAAAGTAGAGGGGGCATTAGTCAAACCGAAAGGCATAACAAGCCACTCATACAAACCAAACTTCGTCTTGAATGCTGTCTTCCACTCGTCTCCCTCCTTCATCCGGATTTGATGGTAGCCACTGCGAAGATCTATCTTGGAGAAGGTGGAGGCGCCATGGAGCTCATCCAACATGTCATCGAGCCTCGGAATTGGGTGCCTGTACTTGATCGTAATATTATTAATAGCCATGCAATCAACACACATACGCCAAGTATTGTCCTTTTTGGGGACGAGTAAGACAGGCACAGCACACTGGGAACGGCTCTCTCTAACATACCCTTTATCCAGAAGGTCCTGGACTTGGTTCTGGATTTCCTGGGTCTCAGTAGGGTTCATCCTATAGGCAGGCCGGTTGGGTAGGGTAGCACCGGGGATTAGGTCTATCTGGTGCTCAATGCCTCTAATAGGGGGTAGGCCAGGGGGTATCTCATCCGGGAATACATCAAGGAACTCATCTAAAAGGGTCCGGATAGTAGCTGGAAGTGTAGCTCGGTCGTCGTCACCTAACAGGGTATAGGCCTGACAAAGGGACATGAGGGTGACGTCCGGGGGATGGTAATCTACCAGGTGGGCTCGGCTGGAGGCTAGGAGCACTCGGCTAGGGGAAGAGGCGAGGGTGAGGTCGGTCCGCGGGGTGCCATGGGAAGGGTCTGCTGGGGACTTACCCTTACGTTCGGCCTCTCTTTTTTGTACCCTTAACGCAATTTGAACAGGAACGAGAGGCCTCGAAGACAAACATGACATTCAAATTCAAAAGGATATCCTTACTATATACAAAACAGCGCTTATGACATACAAATCGATCGATACACAGAGAATGGAGGAAACAAAACAAAACGTTCTATTTTACAAGACTTGTCCTATCCAAGGTACTCGTCTTTACCATACATTACAAACTACTCTTCCCTAGACACACAGAGCATGCCACATTAACATTTACGATTACAAGTCACTATGACCAAACATTCTGCGTCACGGCCAAGGCGCGATCGACAAATCCACTTGCAAAAAACACACAAACACAAGGTACGTATCAAGTACTAAAACACTTACAAAATACGCGATCCGCGATGGTGGATGGGTCACCAAAACATTATCCATCCCATCTCCACGATGGGGCACAAGACGTTACGATAAAAGTACCTACAAAGTCAGAATGTTTTAAGACAAATACACACAGTCTTCACACATACTAAGATTCATCCGATTTCTCGTTGGTTTACACATGATCGACTTCCTTATCATTTGTCACTTCAGGGAGAACCTTCGGCATATCTTCAACCTCCTCAACCGCTTCAGAATCAACCTCGTCCTTTTGGTTGTCCTCTCCTCCTCCCAGGCCGACCAATTTGAAGAGCTCGTCACCAGGATTGCCATCAGGATACAAGAGGTCCAGATTGGCTCTCTCCCTTTCGACCTCCCAATCTACATGAGTACCGGCGGCAAACTCCTCCATCATCTCAATACGAGACTTCAAACAATAATAAGTCCCTACGTCGCCAGCAGTCCGAGCATCATTCTCACGACGCTTTTCAGCTTCCTCGACTTGAGATTGAAGTTCCTCCTTGATCGACATCAGCTCTTTCTCGACGACTCTTACACGATCCTTGGCAGCCTTCGCCTGACTCTCCGCCTGTGCAATTCGCTTGTCGGACCTATCACTCAATTCTTGAATAGTAGAAAAGGCGACCATGGAATACTGAAAGGCCTACATTTCACACGACATGTAATCAGTTTCTAAAATAAATAAATTAATAAAACAATAGAGAAGAAAAAGCTCGAACGTGAAATTCCCCACTACTTATTTTCCAAGCGCCAACTGCAGCTTCATCCATACAATCAATGGGGGAAAGGTTGCCGATCTCTTTCTTGGCTCGACGAATCGAATCAAATCACTCGCTGCTCTCTCTTTCAGCATCCCCGACGGGGAATCTAAAGTGACATACGCCTTTCTCTTCGCCCCTGATGTCTTGGATGACGGAGAATCTAAGGCGATCACTCCAACAGACGGTCGAGCCTTGACGATAACCCTCGAAGAAGACGCCTTAGTAGCCGACAACTTTTGCTCCAAAAGGCTCTTTCCCGACAAACGAGCACTGGACCGTCCACCGCGAGACGCTGATAAAATAGCACAACACCATAAGCATATGAAAACTCCGAAAACCAACCACACGCATACCTGCAGGAACGAACATGTGCCTTTGGAGATGGATGCGGAAGGTGCTGACATCTCGGCAGGATCGGGTATTAAGAAATTGACGTTCTTGAAATATCTCTCTGATTCTGGAAGTTTGAGTAAAGCACTGGTCACCGCCTCAAAATCCCCGGGTTCTCCGGGTTCAGGCACTGCGATAAAAAACATGTAAGCAAGGGTTTAGAAGATTTCCGGCGAAGAAAATCGAAGGGAGAACACAATACCTGTTTTCCTCCAGTCTGAAAGCAAAAAGGAACAATCAACCCCCCTTTTGAGTGACTTACGCTCTACAAAGAATAAACGAGTTCTCCACCCACGGTCGTTAACATCTAGGTTTAAAGCTAAAGGCTTTCTGTCATGACGAAGGCGTAATTGAAACCTAGAAGAACCCCGACTACTCAGATAGTAAGAGTACCACAAAGCGTCGAAATCGATATCAAATTTGACACCGACAGAAACAAGATCGATTACCCGAAGCAAACGCCAAGTATGAGGCACGACCTAACAAGGGGCAAGCCTCATGACAGAAAGAAAGTTCCTAACTAGATTTGAAAACGGAAAGGAATGGCCAATCTTAAAAGGGTATTCGAAGAAACAAACCCAATCTCCATGATACCAATCGGCTCGCTCATGGGAGAGGGGAAGACGAGCCACAATACCTACAGGGAACTGACCGACTTCAAGAACCTTATCCAAATCAGAGTTGGAGCCCTAAAGGTGTGAAGGCATTTTCATCTTCAGAAGGACCTCCAGACACGATCCTACTCCTGGACCTTGAAGACGCCATGAAAGAAGTGAAAGAAGAAGAACGGTGAAAATTCAAAAAAAGGGAAATTACCTTGACAAGGACGTGAGACTCTGTGGTGACAAGAAAGCTGATTGAAGGTTATTTAAAGCAGTAAAACCACCTCATCTGTGGTCAAAACGTTGGGCCACTCACAAGGCGCCACGATAGCCCGCGGTCTGCAGAAGAATCAAGAGAAGATTTTGCCAGACTGAAGATCAAACGGTCTCATCAGAAACCGTTTCTTTTCCTCCGGCCCACTTTGATCTTGGGGCAATTGTCGGGCTTAGAATTTACCGTTATCAATAGGGCCGGCCCGAATAATGAACGAGTTGGGCCACGATCTGAGGAAGGCAGCATAATGAGGAACGTTGGAACAGTTGAGAGAATATCGGACGAGTAGGGCAACGGCTTGACAAATCCCTAAAATCTCGAACGACAACGGATAGATTAGTTTAGTCTCATAATTATGTATAAAAAAGGTTAACTCTACTCTTGTAAACACATCATTATTCCTACTGAATACAAGCTACAATTCGACACTCTCTCATTCATTTTTTACAATTATTGTCTAGTTCAGTTCTTCATTTCAGTATTAAAGCGACCGACGATTAAATCATTTAATTCGACCAATCTCTTATTCATAGGAGATAAGCTTGTCTTTGCATCTATTTAATCTTATTTTGTCTAGTTCTTTGCTTGATTTGGATCATTCAGATATAATCAATAATGTTATTGTCTAATTGCCCTTCTTAAGGCGTTTCAGGTTGGTTTGATCTTTTCGCCCCAAAACACTTACTAAAACATCTATGTATCTTTTGCAACAATGATAACTGATCAACTCCTTGAGTAAACTATACAAAAAACTTCATTGAGCTTTGTAAATGAGAGGTTCGGATCATCAAAACCCCTATTTTTCCAAAAGCAAAGATGATCAGTGCCATTTTCCAAAAGCAAAGATGATCACTGTCATTTTCCAAATCAATTGGATGTTAAGAAGGAAAATCCAACTGTGTCTAGCCTTGAAGCACATGCCTTAGCAGAAAGAGGCCATCACTCATGGAAAGGGGAAGCCCACCACAGTAATGGCGCCTGATAGAGCTGGTAGACTAATTTAGATAGGATGTACAATTGTGCATTTAGCAAGGTCATGGCAACACACAATTGAGCACATGTAACATACCTTTCAGAGATCCACAGAGTGACCGTTGGCCTTATGGTGGTCCTTCAACCCCGTGGATCGATTGTTTTCCAGGGAAAGGGCAAATAGCACTGCTAAACTAGCTATATAATGCAAATACTACTCCACAGGCTCTAGCTATTTCTTTGACCAACATGCTAAGTTGATATTCTAAGCAAAACTGAGAAGCCTAATTAAATAGGGTTGGAAATGAAAGACTATTAAGTGAAGTAAGTCTAAACTAATGCAACAAAAAAATCAAATAAGCTAAAACCAGAGTACCAGCCTCATTACACACCAAAAAATGCTGTGCAATAATATGGCAAAATAGAAAGCTTTGGTCATTTAGCCAGAGCTGTATTTAGGACACTATGCTTCCAAACATATGATGTAAAAGGCCAAAAAGGTCATTACAATAACAAAAGCATGTAAGATCTCATAAATTAGAGTTACAGAACAACTGCAACAAGCATAGAATTAGGATTCAAGCATATAGCAGCTGTTTACAAGAAACAAAGAGGTGTCTGTCTTTCTCAAGGTAAGCACAAAATATGAACTTGGCTTCATTATTCCTGCAATACTCTGTCTCATCTTTAAGGGGAGAAGAAAAAGGAGACAGTAAAAAATCACACAAGCATCTGCACTTCACTACTCCATTTGATCATGGTTTATTACCAGTCATTCCAGCAACGACCTGTTATCACAAATGCATAACAAATCAAAATCATCAATTGACCAGTAAATAGAAAACAACTTCACACAGAAAACGGAGCACCAAATGGAAGATATGAAATCGTCTATAAATAACCTTGTAGCCAACCAAATTAAATATTTTCATGAAGATAAATGCTTTGTAATTTATACGCATTCATAGCTATAGTCTGGAAATGGAGATGCAGTAGAGTATCCATAAACATAAGTACATAACGATTCACAATTGACGAAAGACTTGGTTGTGAAACAGAAAATATACAAAGCATTTCAGAAACTATTACAAATATCCTCAAATATCATGGTTAAACAGAGGCAAGAAAAAAGAACGTGGAGCTCACATCTTTTAAATCAGGTTGGGGAACTTGTTTGGATGATTCCATGGAATCCAATATAGGCCTGACAACAGCTGGAAGGAAGAGTCCTGAGAACAAAACCGAAAAACAGCATGCATTACGAAGGAGAACAAAAATACTATAAACACTATTAACAACTGCCCAGAGCTTCCCTGCAAGGACAGGGTTTTTTCATTCTTTTTTATAATGCAAGCATGGTTGTTAAATTGCTGAAATACCATTTACTTGTAATAAGGTCAGGGAAAGGGCTACTGGCCCGTGATTTGCCCAGATTTAGATTTGGACTGTTAAGGCTGGGAATTCAAGTCCATGGTATTGGTATAATAAAGATGAACCCAAAGTAAGAGGATGCTACTCCAGAACCAAATGGTTTAGATTATATAATTGGGAAAATATCAGAGTATGCTCTATAAACCGGAAACCAGTGAAGGCAGTTGAATATCTAACCATATATTTGGCCAAAATTTAGCTCAGGAAGTCAATGCCAATAACCAGACTTAGCTAGCATCATGCTAATGCTATAGACAAAATTAGACCAAACTATAAGTTCCAACCTTATGAGATAAAAAACCAGAGGTTAAACTGCTGCAACACAAAGTTGCAGCAGTTCAAAGCTCATATTGAAAACGGAAAAGTTATCCTCGGGATATAATTCAAAGGGTACAGATTCTGCTACTTCCCGTCCTTTGCTTCAGGGCCTTCCCCTTGGTTTGGTCATTACTCTATACTGTCGGTCGGCTTACACTTGTTCACTGATTATGATGGTTCACCAGGTTTCTTTCCTCCTCCCTTTTGGCCTTTTCTGCTCACTCGCAGGGCTCTGGACCATCTCAAAAGGGGTGTCGATTTAACATCTCAGCCATTGGTGGGAATTTCGCCTACATCCAATATCCAATTCTTGTTCACCCGGGATGAATTTGTTGAGTAACTTGTGACATAAAGCTTAAATAGAAACTCCGGAGACATAAAAGCTTAAAATCACAACGGCAGTGGAATGCCATGACCAATGTGAAGAAATACGATTTGACCTCTCAGAAAAGTATATAAAGATCCAAAACAGTTAGGGCACAACCAATTTACAACAGGATCCCTCCATTAAGCAGCAAAACTGAACCTACGCAATCAATCCATTTCCACAGATGAGGATAGGAAAAACCTACTTACACTCGAAAGAGTGGAATCTAAGTTCCATCCAATCGGAGACAGATTGCACCTTCTTCCGAATAAGGGAATAAAATTTGATAAATTCAACCACTTAACTTTGTTGCGGATCGGCAAATTAGGGTTTTGAAAGGAAAATGGGGAGAGAAAAAAGTTGGGGGATTACCAAAACCAGCGATGAGACAAGAAGCAGCGACGACAGGTTCTTGCACGACGAGCATCCTCAATTTGGCCATTATCGCCATTATCTCACTCGCTTTCTCTCTGTCTCTCTGGTTCCGCTTGTGTGATGAATGATGATGAACGGACGACTTAGGGCGGAAGCCGGAAGAAGGAACGCAAGCCAAGGCTTAAACGCCGAGAAAACTGAGATAAACCCGTTAAATTACCGGGTCGGGTTTTTACTTCAATCTGCATCTCCATGGACCGCGGCCTGGCCCATCTAAATGGATCTCAAAATTGAAAGAAACTAGTGCACGGGTTAAACAATGAATATTAACACTACAAATTAAGCATCCAAGGTGCTAAAAATTAGTTGAAGAGCAGATCCATGTCTGAACTTAGTGTTGTCCACAGGTGAACCGGCCTGGAATGGGACCCGATCAAACCCTGAATCAGACCGGTGGTTCAAAGTCTCGGCCGGTTCAAGATCCGATTCACCCACTCTTTGAAATGCCAGTTAAACTAGAGGTTTAATGTCGGTTCATAAACCGATGGTTCACCTCAAAAAAAAAACTATATCCTAAAATTAGGAAAACCTATACCCTAAAACCCTTAGTCTTGAAAGTTTGAAACCCTTGAAACCTTAAAAAAAATGCAAAATCATAAACACATTAAAAAAACATTCAAACAACTTAATTTTTAATAATCACTAATAAGTTCAAACCCTTTTTTTATTTGTTTTAATTTTTAAAAATATCATTAAAATTTAACTACTTTGATCTAAGGTTTTTTAAATTATTTCAAAATACATAAAAAATCTTATAATATTTTTTTGAACCGGGTTCCGAATCGGAACCGGAACTGGCCTGGCCATATCGGGGATTCCCGTTTCATGAGCCGAGGTCAGCACTATCTGAACTATTTATTCTTTACTCCTTAAAAAACGTGTAATATATATATATTGTAGGACACATTTATGGCATTATAGGGTCTCGTATAGTGGCGGACGCAGAAATAGTTGGAACGGGTAGTCTTGGCACGGTTTCGGAGCCGGAGGCTCACGGATCCAGAACCTCCGGTTTCGATTTTGGAAATATGAAAATCGGAACCGGGTTCCATCTAGACCTGTACAAGTTCGGATCCGGGCCGGACTTTTGGAACGATTTCAGCCTGGTTGACCGGGCCGGGCTAAGCCCGCCCGGTCCAAACGGGTTGAAATCATGGTCCAAGCCCGTCCGGAAGACCGGGCCGAGTAGCCCGGCGGGCCGGCTGATATATAATTATGTTTTATATTTTATAGTATATGTAATTATATATATTATATACTATATTAAGGGCTGAAATTTTGAAATATTATATAATAAGGGCTGGAAATTTAATAACTATATATATTTAGAATACTATATAATATATATAAATATATTTGTATTTTTAAAATTTTAACCGGGTACCGATCCGGGCCTCGAACGGGCCTAGAGGAGTGTTCGTGCCCGACCCGTTTATGTACCGGGTCGGGTCTGGCCCGACGGGCCACTATTACTGTCCAAGCCCGGTTTTTAAACCGGCCGGACGGTCCGGGCTGGCCTGGACTTGTACAAGTCTAGTTCCATCCAGGGCTGGAAATCACCCGTGGATGATTGACTTACCCAAAAAAACGAACCGAATATATGGATGATCACCCAAAGTAAACCGGGTGACGGATGGTTGGTGGATCGGGTGAAACGGATGACGGGTGGGTGATGTAAATCTCACCCATCACCCGTACTTCACCCACATATCCGCTCACCCATAGACAATTTTAGCTCTAATTCTATTTTATTATAATGTATGTCCTCAATTTTTGTTTTTTATGTTTAAAAGTTAAATATATTAATAATATTTTTTATGTGCATCCATCAAATCCTCTATTAAGAACAACTATTTTCATATATTATAGAAAATTAAATATTTTTTGCACTTAAACATGTATTTTATTATATTTAAATCAATTATAAAATATTAATAAAAATGTTATGTGGATGACCCGACCCACCCGAATCACCCATGGATGATGGATGGACGGATGAGGGTGAAACGTTTCGCCGGTGACGGGTAGGTGTTTTGGGGCGAAAAGATCGGACGACCTAAATCGCCTTAGACGGGGTAACGAGTCGATCGGATAATAGAAATCAATCCAACCAAACAGACAATCAACAAATAAAGAATAGATACGAAATGGCAAGGTGATTTTATTGATCTATTGATGATTGAATCAGATCGAAGTACAACTTATCCTTGGTGGACAAAAGATCGGATCCTGTTCGATCTGTGATTATGTGACTCGACCGGTGGTGACTGAGCGATATTCCGAGGAGACTGAGCTAGACTGGGTGCACTCTCAAGTTCTTTTTGGAGCAAGTTCTCGAATGCAGGATGTAGACGTGTGTCCATTACTTGCCTTATCGTGATCTATATATGGTAATTGTCATCTTATGTCCGTTACTTCATCGTTTGCAATATTTCTTATTAATTCTGGGCGAGATCTTCGGGATTTGCTCTTGATTGCCAACATTATCTCTGTGTTTAATGCCATAGCCGTTGCCATCGATTCCAGCATTTAATGTGCTGGGCGAGATCTTCGGAATTGGTCGGATCCTACGCGTCTGAGGAAAGTTCGACGCCTCCTCCTGGTTTCTCTTGGCTTTCGACTCCGTTTGGATCTTGGCCCATTTTGCTCGTTTGATCCTCTTGGAGAATGATGGGCCCAACAATAGCCCCAAGTTGTTTTGGGCTCAAGGCTGCTATAGGGTGGAGTCCAAACGACTTCCCCTCACACGATCTCCACCTTCCGATTTTGGCGCGTCAGACGAGGGCTACGTGGCGGTAATCGTGCGCCATGACGGGACGTTTCTGCAACCTGCCGTCTCCCTCCATAAATTCGAATCAGCCTTCTGACGATTTGACTCCATCTTCTTCCTTTGTTTCTTCATCTGGTAGGTCTCTTTAGGTTTTTCAAAAATTGCTCTTCGATTTCCTCCTCTCTCCGTTTTGGAAATGGTCTCCAGCCAGTCTTCTAAGTCGTCTACTACTCGCTCGAACTCGAGCAAGAACGAGGTTCCCCCCCCCTTTTCATTTTGAAGGAGGCAGACGCTCTGACGGGGACTTTGTTGGAGGCAGAGTTGGAGCAGATCCTCCAAGTCGGAGGCTTTCCTCCTGAGACGGTCGCGAGGCTGCCGCATCTGGACGAGAGGGCCGACGCTCGCTATGAGGGATGGGTTTGTTTTTACGCTTACCCGTTTAGGGTTGGCCATAAGTTTCCTTTCTCCCCCCTTGTTAGGGACTTCTTAGCGACTCTGGCGCTTACGTCGTGTCAAATCATGCCATAAGCGTGGCGAATTCTTAGGGTTCTGGACTTGTTGAATGTTCAGTCTGGGGCCGATTTTAACTTCGACGCCCTGTGGTACAACTACTCGCTGGGGTTAAAGAGTTCTTCTCGCGTCCAGTTGCGTATTCGCCCGGGTCGGAAGCCTCTGGTGCTCAATTTGGACGTAAACGACCGCGGTTGGGGGTCAAAGTTTTTCTTTGTCGAGCGTTCGTCTCTGGAGAAGAGGGTGACTGTTCGTTCTTGTTGTCGGAGTGGCGAGTCGAGAGTATGTGTTCGACCTCTCTCTACCTGCTTTACGTGTTTTAACCCCTTGCTCAACTTTTCTTTTTTGTAGTTCCTGAGGCTGAAGAATTGGAGGCGAATAATCAGTCAGAAGGCCTGACGAAGATCATCCTTAGCATCCCTGCGTCGGAGCAGAAATTTGTAAACGTCAACTTGTTGTCGACTTCTCTCACTACTCAGGACGTCATGTCGACTGTTTCATCTTCTCGGATTAAGTGTGAGTTTTGATTATGACGCTTGTATATCTTTTTTATTTTATCGTCTGCTTGTGATTCATGTATTGTCTGTCGTGTCAGCGTCCCCGGCTGGTCGGTCGAGTGCCCGTTTGAAGGGAGTGTTTGGGAAGGGCCTTATTGAGCAAAGGATGGCGGCGGCCAGGGCCTCGTCGAGTAAATCGACGCCGGTAGGGTCGTCTCTCCCGGCCAAAGTCGGCTCAAAAAGAAAGGTAGGCGCTTCTTCCGGCGACGTGAAGGCGGTGGAGACTCCAAAGAAGAAGGGGACGGCTGCTTGTGGAGTCGAGAAGATCGACGCGGTCGGTTGATCGATTGTCGACCTTTTCCATGCCCAGGACCCGACTTTGAAGTCTGAAGTCGATGACGTCTCTCCCCTAGACTGTATTGGTGAAGCGGGATGTTCTGCATGGAGGGTAAGTCGTCTTGATGTGTCTTTTTTGTTTTTCTTTCTCGCAGCCGGATGAAACTTTGACTGGCTTTGTTTTCTTCTAGACTTTTTAGTACCTCTTGGGGGCGTATTCTAGTGTCAAAGTAATGGTCGCTAAGGCCGAGGATAGGGCTGCTAGGTCAGAGTCCGACCTTGCGTCTTTGAATACCAAGTTGGAAGGAGTTGAGAGCCGTTGTAGGGAGGTTGAGCGCCGCTTTGTCAGGGAGTTAAAGAATTGCCAAGATGACTTGGACGCGTGTCGGAGAGAGCTTGGCGAGAGCCAATCGGGTTTCAAAGAGAAGGTGAAGCAAGCTTGGATCGAGGCTGGTCGGATCGCAGGCGACGTAGGCGCTTTTTACGCGTTGAAGTCGCGTGTCGAAATGATGGAGGAGTTCGAAGAAGGCAAGCAGGGGACCTGGGATTTGAAGGCGGAGAAGGAGACCATGGAGACCCTATTTCCGAAGGGGAATCCGGGCTCAGAGCTGTTCCACTTGGCCAGTGTCGGAGAGGAATCTTTGGATGAAAGTGCCGGCGAGGACGAGGCCCACTTTGGCGACACCGAACCGGTTGAGCCCCAGCCTTCTCCTGACTTGGTCCCTGCTAAAGGTAACGCCGTAGACCTCGATCCTTGATTGTTTTTTTTTTTTTTTTGTAATCTGACTTGTGATCCCACCTGTATGTGGGTAGGATATTGTTTGTTTTGGCGATCCGTCCATCATCGCGGGTCGCAGAATGTGTTTAGTGGATTGACTCGAAGTCCTACATGCGTGTAGGCGAACAATGTGTTTTGGCGACCCGTCCACCATCGCGGGTCGAATATTTGTAAAAAATGCTTAGACTTTTATTTTATGCAATCTGTTTTTTACAAAGGATCGTACATTTGTGTGTCCATACGTTTTGTCAGACTTTTCTAGAGAAGTTTGTTGATGACGCCTTTGTTTTGTATGTCGGGTTTGCCCGTGTGCTCCGTCGAGTAGGGCTTGCCGTATGTATGTGAAAAAGGAGGCCTGCAAATGTATGTGTTTATGTTGAGTCATGACTTTAAGCCGAGGAGGAAAAAGCAATATGTTTCTATTGCGTAAATGTAATAAGGTGTCCTAACCTTATGTATTGTGTAAGGCAGGCGGTGTGCCGACGTGCCTGTTTGTTCATCTCCCCGTGTTCCGATCGATCATGTAAAAGTGTAAGCGCTTTTGTTTGTGACTGGATCCAATGTGTATGTTGATGTCGTCCTGTATTAGGTTTGCAAGGAAAATGTCCTTACTTGATGTAAATGCTCAGTTTCAAGAAATAGAGTCATGCTTGCGGCAACATGTAATGTACAATAGGTGAAAGGACGTTAGTGTTTTACCTTACTAGTTCAGAAGTGGTATAACATTAGGTGTGTCGTATTCCAACTTCTCGGGATTGGTCGTCTGTCTTTGTCTTCTAATTGGTACGCTCCTTGTCCGGCTACTTCTTTGACTAGGTAGGGTCCTTCCCACTGGGGTGCGAGCTTTCCGTCGATCGAATTCTTGGTGTTCTGGAATGTTTTTCTGAGGACCCAATCTCCAACTTTGAAGACTTTGGCTCGGACGTTCTTGTTATAACTTCTTGCGACCTATTGTTGGAACCTGACCATTCTAATCCTGGCTTTTTCTCTAGTCTCATCTGCTATGTGCTAGTTCGACGTCGTTCTGTTCGTTCGTCTGAAGGCTGTAACGAGCAGTTGGAACCAATAGCTCGGCGGGGATGACTGCTTCGCTTCCGTAGACGAGTGAAAATGGCGACTGTCCGGTCACGTTCTTTGGAGTGGTCCTGTCGGACCAGAGAATGAATGGGAGTTCGTCTGCCCATTTGCCTTTAGCCCCTGTGAGGCGTTTCTTGAGGTTGTGATGATGATTTTGTTGCTGGACTCGGCTTGTTCGTTGGATTATGGATACCGAGGGGTGAAGGTGACCAATTTGATGTTCCATTGGTCGTAAAAGGCTCGAGTCTTATGAATGATGAACGGGGAGCCATTGTCGCATACGATTTCTGATGGGACGCCAAATCTACACAAGATATTGCGTTTTATAAATGAAATGACATGTTGATCTTTTACCTCTCGGTAGGCTTCAACTTCGATCCATTTAGAGAAGTAATCTGTCATGGCAAGGAAGAAGACTCGTTGACCCGACGCATGTGGGAGTTTCCCGACGATGTCTGTTTTGGGGCGAAAAGATCGGACGACCTAAATCGCCTTAGACGGGGTTTCCCGAATGATGATGGGAGTTTCTCGAATGATGAACTAGTCGATCGGGTGATAGAAAACAATCCAAACCAAATAGATAATAGACAAGCAAAGAGCAAATGCAGAATAACGAAATGACTTTATTAGATAATATATTGATCGGATTGAATCGAGATACAACTTATCGTAATAAGGCAGAGTGATCTTATTGGATTCGACCGGTAATTCTTAGGTTGTGACCGATGGCGAATAAGCGGGGGTGATTGCTGGAGAGCTAGACGGGCAGTGAAAGTGTTGTTCTGTTTTGTTTTTGAACCAGAAAGCTTGAGTGTGTAACGTGCTTGTATCCGTCCCCCTCTTATCTTCCTCTTCGTCCATATATGGTAAGTTCTTCGTGCCTCTGACCGTTATATTTCGATCCCATCCTTATCTTCAACGCCGGGATTTAATTACGGAGATTCTATCACTAATTGCTGCTATTATGGTATTGTGTAAATGCTGTGGCCGTTGATCAATCCTGGCATTTAATGCTTGGCGGGATCTTCGCGTTCTTGTCGGAGGACGTTCGACTGGAGAAGCCTCGTCGCCTTCTCTGAGTTTCTCTTCTGTTCTTCCGATCCGTCGTGGGCCTGGGTTTGTCTTGCTCGATCCACCTTCCCAGGGGACGTCAGGCCCAACAATAGCCCCAAGTTGCCTTAGGCTTGCGGTTTAGGCAAGTAAGCGGAATCCGAGGCAACTTCTTCATACACGATCTTCACCATCCTTTTTTGACACAGTTGCCCAGGGCTACGTGGCGCAAGATCGGAGCACGATGCGACTCGTCTGCAGACCATCATTTCCCTCCATAAATTCGGAGCAGAGGGGAGCGATTAGACTTCACTTCATCTTCTCTCGCAAGCTTCTTTGGTAAGTCTTCCAACCTCTTTAGCCATAGCTTTTCGATTTCCTTCTTTTTCCGTTCTTGAAATAGTTTCTAGCGAAGCTTCCGAGTCGTCGAAGACTCTCTCTGATTCGCGCGAGGGCGAAGCTCCTCCCCTCTTCATTCTGAAAGAATCGGACGCTCTGACAAGCACCATGTCCCAGGCGGAGTTGGAGCAAATTCTTCAAGTTGGAGGCTTTTCGCCGGAGGCGGTCGCTAGGCTGCCTCACCCGGACGAGAGGGCCGATGCTCGATATGAAGGATGGGTTTGTTTCTATGCATATCCGTTTCGGATAAGACATAAGTTTCCTTTCTCTCCCCTCATTAGGGATTTCTTGGCTGCTCTGGCGTTGGCGCCGTGTCAGGTGATGCCACAAGCGTGGAGGGTTCTCAGGGTCTTGGACCTTGTGAACATCCGATCTGGGGCTGGTTTTGATTTTGATGCTTTGTGGTACAACTATTTCTTAGGGTCGAAGAGTTCCTCTCGTGTTCAGTTACGTATCCGACATGGTCGGAAGCCTTTGGTGCAGAATCTTGATGTCAACGACCGCGGATGGGGGTCGAAGTTCTTCTTTGTCGAACGTTCTTCTCTGGAGAAGGGGGGAGAATGTTCATTCCTGTTGACGTAGTGGCGAGTTGAGAGTATGTATTTGTCTTCTTTTTTGTTTGTTTATGTGTCTTAACTCTTTGCTTTAACTTTTCTTTTTCGTAGTTCCTGAGCCAGAAGATTTGGAGGTGAGCGCTCGGTCGGAAGGTCTGTCCAAGATTTTCCTAGGTGTTCCAGCGTCGGAGAGGAGTTTTACCAACGTCAACCTGTTGTCAGCACCTCCTTCTGGTCAAGAAGTCATGTCGATTGTCTCATCATCTCGTGCCAAGGGTGAGCTCTCGACCCTGAGAATTCTTTCTGTTCTTTTTCACTTTGTCGTGTGTTTTAAGATTTTTGCTTCATCTTGTCTGCCAGCTTCCCCTGGTGGTCGAGCGATTGCTCGTTTAAAGGGAGCGTCTGGGAAAGGTTTGATTGAGCAAAGGAAGGCGGCGGCCAAAGCCGCGTCGAGTAAGTCTGTTCCGGCGGACTCGGCGCTTCCAGCCAAAGTTGGTTCTAAGAGGAAGGCGGATGTTCAGTCTGATGATGTCAAAGTAGAGGAGATCCCTAGGAAGAAGGAGGCGACTGCCGAGGGGATCGGCAAGATTGGCGCAGTCGGTCAATCGATTACCGATCTCTTCCGCGCTCAGGATCCGACTTTGAAATCGGAAGTCGATGATGTTTCCCCTTTGGACTGCATTGGTGAAGCGGGATGCTCCGCGTGGTGGGTGAGTTGCCCTCTGTTTGTGCTTTTTCTCTTTTTCTTTCGTTTGGCCATGTCTTCTGACTATGTGTTGCATTGTCGTGTGAGATTTTAGACTTTCCAGTATCTCTTGGGGGCCTATTCTGGTGTCAAGACAATAGTCGCCAAGGCTGAGGAAATGGCTACTAGGACAGAGTTCGACCTTGCGTCCTTGAGGACCAAACTAGAGGGAGCGGAGAGCCGTTGTCGTGAGACTGAGCGTCGCCTTACAAGGGAGTTAAAGAGTTGCCAAGAGGAGCTGGTTGCAAGTCGGAAAGAGTTTGAGGAGAGCCGATCAGGCGTTGAGGAAGAGGTGAAGCAGGCTCGGATTGCTACTGGTCAGATCGCAGGCGATGTCGGTGCTTTTTATGAACTGAAGTCGCGTGTCGAGATGATCGAAGAGTTCGATGAAGGCACGCATGAGCTCTGGGACTTGAAGGCAGAAAAGGAGACTCTGGACTCCATGTTTCCGAAGGGAAATCCTGGTCAGGAGCTGTTTCGCTTGGCTGGCGTCGGAGAGGAGGCCATGGATGAGGACGCTGGCGAGGACGAGGCCCATTCTGGCGACGTCGAGCCGACTGATGGTGTAGCCTCTCTGGAGCCAGCCCTTGTCGAAGGTAAGGCCGTTGTCCCCGATGCCTGATTTGTTTTTCTTGCATAGTTTGACTCGTTGTCCCACTTGTGCGTGGGTTTAGACATTTGGTATTTTTGGCGACCCGTCCACCATCGCGGGTCACAGAATGTTTTTAAGTGAATGCTTGATGAAGTCCTACAGATGTGTAGGCAGACAATATGTTTTGGCGACCCGTCCACCATCGCGGGTCGCGTATTTTGTATAAAAATACTCGTGTTTTTATTCAATGCAATTTGTCTTTACATATAAGATCGTACGTTTGCTTGTTTCGTACATGTCGTCAGACATCCAAGGGGATTGTCGATAACGTTTTGTGTTTGGTGTGTCGGTTTTGCCCGTGTGCTCCGTCGAGTAGGGCTCCCCGTATGTATGTGTGTAAAACAGGCCTGTAAATGTTTGTGCATGTGTTAGTCATGACTTTATGCCAAGGAGGTAAGCAATATGTTTCTATTACGTGAATGTAATAAGGTGTCGTACCTTATGTTTTGTATAAGGCAGGCGGTGTGCCGACGTGCCTGTGTTGTTCATCTCCCCGTGTTCCGATCGATCGTGTAATGTAAGCGCTTTTTGCGGATGATTGGATCCAATGTATGTGTCAATGTAGTTCTGCATTCGTGTTTTTGTAAGGATGAGGTCCTCACTTAGTGTAAAATGATAGTTTGTAAAGAAAGATAGAGATGTGCATGCAATAATAAGCGATGTGTGAGTTTTTGTAGTGTCTTACCTTGTCAGTTCAGAAATGGTATAGCTTTAGATGTTCTGCGTTCCAACTTCTTGGAATTGGTTGTTCGTCTTTGTCTTCTAATTGATACGCTCCCTGTCCGACCACTTTGGTGATCAAGTAGGGTCCTTCCCATTGTGGTGCGAGTTTTCCGTCGGATGGATTCTTGGTGTTCTGGAAGGTTTTCCTAAGGACCCAATCTCCGACTGTGAATGCCTTGATCCTGACGTTCTTGTTGTAGCTCCTTGCGACCTGTTGTTGAAATCTGACCATCCTGATTCGAGCTTTTTCTCTGATCTCGTCCACTGTGTCTAGGTTATGAGCCAATTCAATATCGTTTTGCTTGCTCGTTTGGAGGTTGCAACGGGCGGTCGGAACCAGTAACTCGGCCGAAATGACTGCCTCACTCCCGTAGACGAGGGAAAAAGGCGATTGTCCGGTCGCATTTTTTGGAGTAGTTCTGTCGGACCAGAGAATGTATGGGAGTTCGTCGGCCCATTTGCCCTTAGCCCCAGTGAGGCGTTTCTTGAGATTGCTGGTAATGATTTTGTTGCGGGACTCGGCCTGTCCGTTGGATTGCGGATACCGAGGTGTAGACATGACCAACTTGATGTTCCATTGGTCGCAGAAGGCTCGATTCTTATGACTGATGAATTGGGAACCGTTGTCGCACACGATTTCTGATGGGATGCCAAATCTTGAGCCGCTTTGCTTCTGTTTTGTCGTCGGGCAGAATGCCATCTTTCAACCATCTGATGTAAGGTAGCATCTTATCGTCATTGTTGTCGATGATGTCTTCTTCTGGTCGGCCACCGACTTCCATGGCGACGAGTTCTTCAAGCGGTGTCGTTGACTCGACGAACGTCCTGGGGACAGCTGGCGTCGTGATGTGGGCCAATGGTATGTGCGGAAATTCCTTCGGGTCTAGGACATATCCTAGATTGGCAAGTGCGTCAGCTTGGGAGTTAAAATCTCTGGGTACCTGTCTGATGTTGAATGCTTGGAATTGTCCGATCAACTTCTTGGCTACCTCCAGGTAGGCTATCATCCTGACGTCTTTAGCACTGTGCGATCCTTGTATTTGGTTTACGACCAACAAAGAGTCGCAAATGACTTCGATCTCTCGGACCCCTAGGTCGCGAGCCAAGATGAGTCCGAATATGAGTGCTTCATATTCAGCTTCGTTGTTAGTCGCATCCCACTCGCATCTAACGGCCTGAGCTATCTTGTCCCCTTGTGGCGATTTCAGCACGACCCCTAGCCCCGATCCTCTGGAGTTCGACGCTCCATCTGTGTGGAGCTCCCATGTACCTGTTTCTTCCGTCACGAGCAGTTGTGTTGCTTCTCTTGTGGCTTCTTGCTCTAGGGTCAGACTGAAATCGGCCACAAAGTCGGCTAAGGCTTGCGACTTGATCGCTGTCCTGGGCTCGTACTCGATGTCGTAACCACTGAGGTGTATAGCCCATTTGGTCATTCGTCCTGTAAACTCGGGTTTCCTCATGATTGATCTCATGGGATGATTAGTGCGGACAATAATAGTATGTGATTCAAAATAGGGTTTGAGTTTGTTCGAGGCCATTACCAACGATAGTACGAGCTTCTCGAGTGACGAATACCTTGTTTCTACTGGCAACAGTGTCCGACTGACGTAGTATATCGGTGACTGCTTGGCATCCTCTTCCCTGATCAGTACTGCGCTTGCGGTTGATTCTGACACTGCAAGATATAGAAATAAGGGCTCATCGCCTTTAGGTTTGGTCAGTAACATGGGACTGGCCAGGTACTCTTTCAAGTTCTGGAACGCTGCTTCGTGTTCTTCCGTCCATTGAAAGGACTTGTTTTTCCTGAGAGCGCCGTGGAAGGGTTTGCACTTGTCGGATGATTTGGAGATGAATCTGTTCAGAGCTGCTATCCGACCCGTGAGCTTTTGTACGTCTTTGATGCATCGGGGGGATCGAAGATTGACGAGAGCCTTGATCTGTTCTGGACTGGCTTCTATTCCTCTTTGTGTCACCATGTACCCCAAGAACTTCCCTGATGACACTCCGAAGGAACATTTAGTAGGGTTTAGTTTCATATTGTACCTTTTGAGCACCTCGAAGCTGTCGCATAGGTGGTCTATGTGATCTTCTTTCTTTTTGGACTTGACCAACATGTCGTCTATGTAGACTTCCATCGTGTCTCCGATCTGATCTTTGAACATCTTGTTGACTAGTCACTGATAGGTAGCCCCTGCATTTTTTAGGCCAAAGGGCATTACATTGTAACAGTAGATACCTTGGCTAGTGACGAATGC
The DNA here is from genome assembly GCA_027886185.1 of Rheum nobile. Taxonomy (NCBI): domain Eukaryota; kingdom Viridiplantae; phylum Streptophyta; class Magnoliopsida; order Caryophyllales; family Polygonaceae; genus Rheum; species Rheum nobile. The sequence continues at coordinate 391,356 of WOAB01000652.1, read as the reverse complement.
TGTTTTTTCCTGATCGTCGGGTTCCATGAGGATTTGATTGTAGCCGCTGAAAGCGTCCATGAAGGTAAGCATTTCATGCCCTGCTGTGGCGTCGACCATGGCGTCGATGTGGGGTAGTGGGAACGAGTCCTTGGGGCAAGCCTTGTTGAGATCTGTGAAGTCGATGCAGACTCTCCACTTGCCGTTCTTTTTCTGGACTACGACCACGTTGGCTAGCCACTCAGGATAATGGACTTCTCTTATTTTCCCTGTTTCCAATAAGCTATTGACTTCGTCGTCAATTATCTTGTTCCGCTCAGGGGCAAACTTCCTGCGTTTTTGCTTAACAGGGGGATGAGATGGATCTACATTCAATTTATGCGTAATAATGTTTGGAGATATTCCGACCATATCCTCATGCGACCATGCGAAGCAATCGGCATTGATCCTAAGAAAATAAAGAAGTTGTTGTCTGGTCGAGTCGTCCAAGTCTGACCCGACCCTTACCGTTTGGTTTGGCTTTGAAGGGTCCAATACGATCTCGTTGAGTTTTTCCATTTCTGGTTCGATGTACCGACTGGATCCTTCGCCGCTCTCTGATTGCTATGCGGTCTGATGTTCGACTGTGTTCTTCATGGAAGCGACGTAGCACTCTTTAGCGGTCCTTTGGTCTCCTCAGATTTCTTGTACTCCCCATTCTGTGGGAAACTTGATGACTTGATGATACGTCGAGGGTACCGCTCTCATAGCGTGTATCCATGGCCTGCCAAGAATACAATTGTAGGGAGATGGACAATCTAGGATCAAGAATTTCACCTGTTGATTGATTCCTCCAGCGTATGTGGTTAGAATGATTTCACCAGTCGTATGTTTAACCTCACCGCTGAACCCGACCAGTGGGGTCGACTTTTTGATTAGGTCGTTTTCAACTACACCCATTTCTTTAAGAGCGTTGAGGGTCAAAAGATTGGTTGAACTCCCTGTATCGATTAGTACCCTTCGTATTAAGCAATTACCAATAGACAAAAAGATTACCAGACCATCGTGGTGACCGTCCGATCCGTCGGAATCGAACTCGTCGAACGTGACTGTCGGAAGGTTGGAGATCTTCCTTGGCCTTAATTCTGACGCCTCGGGCTTGTTTCCCTTGCTTTCCTTTGCGTGTCGCTTAGCCGCGGAGTATGTGTTCCCACATACGTCCGATCCACCTGAAATAGTATTGACAACTTTTGTATGGACGGGGGATGGAGGTTTGTTTTGTTTTACCTGGTCTCGTCGTTCCATGGTGGTTTTTGCCCGCTCCGAGATTATGTCGTGCAGGAGCCCCTGTACGAGCAGTCTTGCGACTTCCTTTCGCAGGGCGATGCATTCATCGGTTGAATGACCATGATCACCATGGAATTCGCACCATCGGCTCATGTCTTTCTTGACGTCCGGTCGGTCGCTCTATCGGGGCCATCTTACTTCCTTTCCATATTTGTCGAAACTCTTGACGAGCTCCGACACGGAAACGTTGAAGTTGTAAGATTGGATCCTGGGAGGCAACGCCGGAACGTCTCTCCAGTCCTGGGACCTGTCTTGGAAAGAGTTTACCTGACTCAACTCGTTTCGATTATGAGAGTAGGGATGTGGACGTCTGTCTCTACGGTTGTCGGAGAGATTTTTACGATCAGACGGATCGGGCCCGCGTGAGGCTTTTCACGACTCACGTTCCTCTTCCAATCTTACCTCGGCCATGGTCTTGGCCTGGACGTCTTCGAAGCTTTTGCATGGGTACTTGGTAATCTCGTCGTAAAGGTTGATGTCTTTGATCAGACCTTGTCTGAAGGCTTCGATGGAGGTTATGACGTCACAGTGGGGGATCGCCACTTTCTCCTTATTGTACCTGTTGAGATAATTCCTGAGAGGTTCGTTATACCTTTGTGTGACTCGGTTGGAGTAGGGTTTTCGGTTGGGTCCCCTGGAGTTTGGGTTCCGTCTTCGAGACGTGGTTCTTCGGTGTTGGTAGCTGGGTCGATAGTCATGGTTGGAAAGTTTCGGAAGGATGATCGGCAAGTGGCCCCACGGTGGGCGCCAAATTGTTTTTGGGCGAAAAGATCGGACGACCTAAATCGCCTTAGACGGGGTAACTAGTCGATCGGATGATAGAAAACAATCCAAACCAAATAGATAATAGACAAGCAAAGAGCAAATGCAGAATAGCGAAATGACTTTATTAGATAATATATTGATCGGATTGAATCGAGATACAACTTATCGTAATAAGGCAGAGTGATCTTATTGGATTCGACCGGTAATTCTTAGGTTGCGACCGGTGGCGAATAAGCGGGGGTGATTGCTGGAGAGCTAGACGGGCAGTGAAAGTGTTGTTCTGTTTTGTTTTTGAACGAGAATGCTTGAGTGTGTAACGTGCTTGTATCCGTCCCCCTCTTATCTTCCTCTTCGTCCATATATGGTAAGTTCTTCGTGCCTCTGACCGTTATATTTCGATCCCATCCTTATCTTCAATGCCGGGATTTAATCACAGAGATTCTGTCACTAATTGCTGCTATTATGGTGTTGTGTAAATGCTGTGGCCGTTGATCAATCCTGGCATTTAATGCTTGGCGGGATCTTCGCGATCTTGTCGGAGGACGTTCGACTGGAGAAGCCTCGTCGCCTTCTCTGGATTTCTCTTCTGTTCTTCCGATCCGTCGTGGGCCTGGGTTTGTCTTGCTCGATCCACCTTCCCAGGGGACGTCAGGCCCAACAATGTCCATTCCCCATCTCATGAAGGGCCACAGCGCCAGAGTCGGATGGAGGAGTTCTGAGGGTTGATGAGGAACGGGTGCGTGTCATTGACAGGCGTCACACTTCTTGGTGTACTCCATCACATCTCTATTCATTGTGGGCCAGTAGTATCCGTTTCGCAAGGCTTTTCCCGAGAGGCTTCGTCCGCCGGTGTGGTTTCCACATTCTCCTTCATGTAATGATTGTAAGATACGTCTGACTTCTGGAGTCTTGAGGCATCGTAAGAGTATCCCTGTGACAAATCTTTTGTACAAGATGTTATTTATGATATCGAAAGAAAGTGCTTGTACCTTCAGCCTTTTTGCTTATGTTTTGTCGTTGGGTAGGATGCCGTCTCTTAGCCATTTGATGTAAGGTAGTGTCCAGTCGTCATGAGCGCTGAAGATGTCTTCTTCTGGTCGGTCGCCTATCTTCATCGTGACAAGTTCCTCTAATGGTGTGATCGACTCCTTGGGTGTTTCCGGGACAATTGGTGTCATGACGTGTGCCAATAGGATGTTCGGAAATTCCTTTGGATCCAGGACGTACCCCAGATTGGCTAGTGCGTCAGCTTGAGAGTTAAGATCTCCGGGTACCTGTTTGATGTCGAACTTTTGGAATTGGTCGATCAACTTCTTGGCCACTCCCAGGTAAGCTATCATCCTGACGTCCTTTGCATTGTACGACCCTTGTATTTGGTTTACGACTAAGAGGGAGTCGCAATTGACTTCAATTTTCTGGACTCCTAGGTCACGGGCCAGGATGAGCCCAAATATAAGTGCTTCGTATTCAACTTCGTTGTTGGTCGCGTCCCATTCACATCTCACGGCCTGGGCTATCTTGTTCCCTTGTGGCGATTTCATCTGTGTGGAACTCCCATTTACCTGTTTCCCCTGTCGCGAGTAACTGTGTTGCTTCCTTGGTGGCTTCTTGCTCTAGGGTCGGGCTGAAGTCTACCACAAAGTCAGCCAGGGCTTGTGACTTGATCGCTGTTCTGGGCTCGTACTCGATGTCATAGCCGTTGAGGTGTATGGCCCACTTGTCCATTCATCCTGTGAACTCAGGTTTCCTCATGATTGCTCTCATGGGATGATTAGTGCGGACAATTATAGTATGAGATTCGAAATATGGTTTGAGTTTATTCGATGCCATTACTAGTGATAGTACAAGTTTTTCTAGCGACGAGTACCTTGTTTCTGCTGGCAGTAATGTTCGACTGACATTGTATATCAGCGATTGCTTGCCATCCTCTTCTCTGACCAGTACTGCGCTCACGGCGGACTCCGATACTGCTAGATATAGCAATAGTGGCTCATCGTCCTTGGGTTTGGTTAGCAACATGGGATTGGCAAGGTATTTCTTTAGGTCTTGAAATGCACCTTCGTGCTCTTCCTTCCACTGAAAGGATTTGTTCTTCTTGAGAGCGTCGTGAAAGGGTTTGTACTTGTCGGATGACTTCGAGATGAATCTGTTCAGAGCTGCTATCCGACCTATTAATTTTTGCACGTCCTTGACGCATCGGGAGGATCGGAGGTTGATGAGGGTCTTGACCTGTTCTGGGCTGGCTTCTATTCCTCTTTGCGTCACCATGTACCCCAAGAACTTTCCTGACGACACCCCGAAAGAGCATTTCATATGATTTAATTTCATGTTATATCTTTTTAGTACCTCGAAGCTGTCGCGAAGGTGGTCGATATGATCTTCCTTCTTTTTTGATTTGACCAGCATGTCGTCTATGTAGACTTCCATCGTGTCCCCGATCTGGTCTTTAAACATCTTGTTGACCAATCGTTGATAAGTAGCCCCTGCATTTTTTTGTCCGAAGGGCATTACTTTGTAACAATAGATACCTTTGCTTGTGATGAATGCCGTTTTCTCTTGGTCCTCGGGTTTCATGAGGATTTGATTGTAGCCGCTGAACACGTCCATGAAGGTTAACATTTCGTGTCCTGCCGTCGCATCAACCATGGCGTCGATGTGAGGAAGTGGGAATGAGTCTTTAGGGCATGCTTTGTTGAGGTCTGTAAAGTCGATGCAGACTCTCCATTTGCCATTCTTCTTTTGGACTACGACCACGTTGGCCAGCCACTCGGGGTAGTTGACTTCCCTTATTTTTCATGTTTCCAACAAGCTCTTGACTTCGTCGTCGACGATCTTGTTTCGCTCTGGGGCGAATTTCCTGCGCTTTTGCTTTACAGGGGGGTTGAGATGGATCTACGTTCAACTTATGAGTAATAATGTTTGTAGATATACCGACCATGTCTTCATGTGACCACGCAAAACAATCAATATTGGATCTGAGAAAATCAAGAATTTGTTGTCTGGTCGAGTCGTCTAGGTCCGACCCGACCCTTACCGTTTGGTTTGGCTTTGAAGGATCTAGTACGATCTCGTCGAGTTTTTCCATTTCTGGTTTGATGTATCGATTAGGTCCTTCGCCGCTCTGTGATTGCTATGCGACCCTATGCTCGACGACGCTTTTCATGGAGGCGACGTAGCATTCCTTGGCCGCCCTCTGGTCTCCCTTGATTTCTTGGACTCCCTACTTGGTAGGGAGCTTGATGATTTGGTGGTACGTCGAAGGTACCGCCTTCATAGCGTGTGTCCATGGTCTGCCAAGAATGCAATTATAGGGAGACGGGCAATCTAAGACTAGAAATTTCACCTGTTGGTTGACTCCTCCGGCGTACGTTGTGAGAACGATTTCGCCGATAGTGTGTTTAACTTTGCCACTGAATCCGACTAGTGGAGTCGATTTCTTGATCAGGTCGTCCTCACCCAGACCCATCCCTTTGAGGGCGTCAAAGGTCAAGAGATTGGTCGAACTTCCTGTATCGATTAGTACTCTACGTATCAAACAGTTTCCGATAGATAAAGAGATTACCAGACCATCGTGATGGCTTTTCGATCCGTCGGCATCAGATTCATCGAACGTGACCATCGGGAGATCGAAGACCTTGTTTGGTCTGAACTCCGGCATTTCGGGCTTACTGCCTTTGCTTTCCTTTGCATGTCGTTTGGCCGCAGAGTACGTGTTTCCACATACGTCCTAACCACCTGAAATAGTATTGACAACTTTTGTGTGGACAGGAGACGGAGGTTTGTCTTGTTTTACCTGATCTCGTCGCTCCATGGTGGCTTTGGCTCGTTCCGAGATTACGTCACGCAGGAGCCCCTGTGCGAGCAACCTAGTGACCTCTTTACGCAAGGCGATGCACTCATCCGTCGAGTGACCGTGGTCACCGTGGAATTCGCACCATCGGCTCATGTCCTTTTTGACGTCTGGTCGGTCGCTCTTTCGGGGCCATCTTATCTCTTTTCCATATTTGTCGAAACTCTTGACGAGCTCCGACACGGAAACATTGAAGTTGTAAGATTGAACCCTGGGAGGCAACGTCGGACCATCTCTCTAGTCTTGAGACATGTCTTGGAAAGAGTTTACCTGATTTTGCTCGTTTCGATTACGAGGATATGGGTGATGGCGTCTATCACGACGGTTGTCGGAGGAGGATTTGCGATCGGATTGGTCAGGTCCATGGGAGGCTTTTCGTGACTCACTATCTTCTTCCAAACGTACCTCGGCCATGGTTTTGGCCTGGACATCTTCAAAGCTTCTGCACGGGTACTTGGTGATCTCGTTGTAGAGGTTGCTGTCTTTGATTAAACCTTGGCGGAAGGCTTCGATGGAGGTGGTGACGTCGCAATGGGGGATCATGACTTTTTTCTTATTGTACCTGTTAAGATAGCTTCGAGGAGGTTCATTATACCTTTGGGTGATTCGATAGAGGTCACTCGATCGTCTTTCGAGCTTCTGACTGCTAGCGAATTGGATCTTGAAGGAATTGACCAAGTCTGCGAACGATGCGATCACTCCTTGAGGCAAACGCATAAACCAGGTCAGTACGGGACCCGCGAGAGTCGTTCCAAAGCTTTTTAACATGACAGCCTCGCGGCTCTCCTTTAGAATGGACACATTCATTAATTTTTGTTTATAGAGAGAAATGTGATCATCTGGGTCGTTGGTGTCGTCGAACGTCGCCATGGTGGGGAGATGGAATTTCTTTGGGATCTCGACCCTAGCGATCTCCTCGACGAACGGAGATTCTTCGAATCCGCCTGACGCGTCCTTCTCGATCGGCTGCGGAACTCCGGAAATCCTAGCGATGCGATCGTCAAGCGTCTTCATATGTTGATTGAGCGTCTGCTGGATGGGAGCTAGGATGTCGGGAGGATTGGTACCTTGTGGTTCATCGATTCGGGTCCCTGCTGACCCGATCAGTGTGGAGAAAGTAACATTGTTAGTCGAAAATGGATTAACCAAAGGAGTTCTAGATGTACCCTCAGTATATCCGGGACGCCGTACGCTCGGAGGGGTCAGTTCGACGCCATCCATGTTAAGGCGCGTCTGGACGCTGCTATGGACGGGAATCCGCCTGGATCCAGAAGCCATTGATTGTACGTGCGACTTAAGAGACTCATTTTCACGGGTTAGTTGTGTAATTTCGGCCTCAGATTGGGTGGGTAAGGTAGCCAAGGCTTCGGTCTTTTGACGTTGCTGGGCAAGTTCCTCTTGTAGGGCAGTCGTTTTTTGGGCAAGCTCTTGGAATTCGGTTGGGGTAGGATTTTCGGTCGTGTTTCCTTGAGCTTGGGTGTCATCTTCGAGGCGTGGCTCCTCGGTACCGGTAGGTGGGTTGATAGTCATGGTTGGAAGGTTTTGAGATGGTGATCGGCAAGTTGCCCCATGGTGGGCGCCAAACTGTTTTGGGGCGAAAAGATCGGACGACCTAAATCGCCTTAGACGGGGTAACGAGTCGATCGGGTAATATAAATCAATCCAAACCAAACAGACAATCAACAAATAAAGTATAGATACGAAATAACAAGGTAATTTTATTGATCTATTGATGATTGAATCAGATCGAAGTATAACTTATCCTTGGAGGACAAAAGATCGGATCCTGTTCGATCTGTGATTCTGTGACTCGACCGGTGGTGACTGAGCGATATTCCGAGGAGACTGAGCTAGACTGTGTGCACTCTCAAGTTCTTTTTGGAGCAAGTTCTTGAATGCAGGATGTAGACGTGTGTCCATTACTTGCCTTATCGTGATCTATATATGGTAATTGTCATCTTGTGTCCGTTACTTCCTCGTTTGCAATATTTCTTATTAATTCTGGGCGAGATCTTCGGGATTTGCTCTTGATTGCCAACAGTATCTATGTGTTTAATTCCATAGCCGTTGCCATCGATTCGAGCATTTAATGTGTTAGGCGAGATCTTCGGAATTGGTCGGATCCTACGCGTCTGAGGAATGTTCGATGCCTCCTCTTGGTTTCTCTTGGCTTTCGACTCCGTTTGGATCTTGGCCCATTTTGCTCGTTTGATCCTCTTGGAGAATGATGGGCCCAACAGTAGGTATGGTGGAGGATTTAACTTCACGAGTCGATGGATAAAATGGCTCCACCCATCCATCACCCGACCCATTTCCATCCCTAGGAGAGGCTGTGTCCTACCGCTAACTCTGAAGCCATTGGGTTATGGCATAGACGCTTTGGACATGCTAGTCATCAACTATTGAGTAAGCTTCATCGTCAGGATTTGGTAGTAGGTATGCTCAGAGTTGACAATCATCATGACGAGGTATGTGAAGCTTGTGTCAAAGGTAAGCAGGTACGATCTTCTTTCAAATCAAAGAAGGAGGTTAGTAAATCTCGTCCCTTGGAATTGATTCATTTGGACTTATATGGTCCTATGCGGGTAAGAAGTCGTGGTGGTAATCAATATGTCTTTGTGATTGTGGATGACTACTCACGATATACATGGACCCTATTTCTAACATCTGAGGATGAGACATTTGCAGAGTTTACAGCTTGGTTGAAGGTTGTGGAGAGGAAGATTAGGATGTCTCTGGTTGTTATACACTAAGATCATGAAACCGAGTTTGAGAATGCACACTTCCTCAACTTCTGCAAGGAACATGGAGTAACGCACAATTTCTCAACACCAAGGACACAACAAAAAAATGGTATCGTGGAGAGAAAGAAGAGAACCCTGAAAGACATGTCTAGAAGTTTGTTGAAATCAAGTGGTCTTCCAAGGAACTTCTGGGTTGGGGCATTGAATACATCGTGTTATTGTAACACCCCCAAATTTAACCCCATTTGAAAGCGTTACTGCCGATGACCCCGGACGTAAACCCCGAAGTCACCCCAGGCTTTTCCGACGTCATAACTGACTTAAAACACAATTACAATACTAAAATCATAACTTTTATTAAACCACATGGTCGCAGAATTACACGATTCCAAAAATGACCCAATAATCAGAAATACAACAACGAAAGTCTTTAACAAAATACAAAATAGCACAGCGGAAATCTTTTAAATACAAAGCGACAAAACAACTTGTCGAAAACACCGTTCATCTTCATAGTCGTTCTAGCCTTCTCGGATCTTCAACACACCTGATGTGCCGAATCGGACGGATGACACCAGCCAACCATGCAAGGAATATAACGGTTGGTCAGTCTAATGAAAGACTACGCAAGGGTATAAAGCAGAGTGGTTCGAAGCAGTCGTATTAGGTTAGACTCATCGTTCCTCGAATAATAACCGAGTACGCTAGTCAACCATCATACTCCTACTTAGAATAACAAAAGGTATGCACAAGAGAAGATTCTGGAGATCGAGTCTCACAGCAATCAATCCCAAAAGAAGACTCCAAATGAAATAAGCCTTATAGGAAACAATATGACAAATGTTGGAAAACTCAAACAAACACACACCACATCACACAAGTATCGCATACGAGCGATCTACAACTAAGACGAGCTTTTCCTAGCTGCACTACTCGCCAAACATTTTAAATAAGTGCTTACTCATACGGCACTTTATTATTATGGTCAAGGCATTTTAATTATGTGCATACGCATGGCACGTATCTTATTAAATGTCAACACACACACATCACGTTATAAGCTTTTATCATGATCAACTCGTCCCGAGACGAGAGATCTCTTGGGAGCATCTCCCGAGATTTGCTCCCCAGATATATGTGACACTAGCTAAGTGCACCACCTCTATACCCGAGTATAGAGGCTAGTCATGACTCACCAATGGTATTAGGGTCTCAATGCCCTTTTCTCCATTTAATTATCAAGAAACAACTGGACCTCCTGGGCCCCAGTAAACATTCCTACGAATACTCGTGCTAACTAAACAATTCAACACAGTCATATATCACATCAAAACAAAGCCATCAAGGCCAACATCATAGATCTAACAATCTATATATATATATCAAAATAGCGTTGCCACTAACAGTATATGCAACCTATTATAATCTTTTTATATGAAATTCACCTTTAAAATCCACAACAAAACCATTATGAACATAATAGCGCTGTATCTAGCAATATACAACCTATTATAACAGCACTTCTTTTTATCAAATTATTTATCAAAACTGTTCCCAACTTAAGCAGATGAATCATCCCAAATTAATTAACAACAAACAATTGATAATTAATGAAAGTATGGAATGATGAGCAAGAGCGAACCACCACTTGCCTTGGATCCGACAACTTCGAATCAAGCTGAGCAACGTCTAGTTCCGGGATCTAAAACTGGAGCAGATCTTGGATATTAAATCCCTAAGAAACGGCCCATAACAAGACCCTAAGTTAGATTCAATACACTTATATATGAATCTAAAAGAATACAAGAAGAAATCAAAGGAAACGAGCCAAGCCCAAAGCCAAACCACAAAACACACAACTCGGACGCAAATACCGCGATCGCGGTAAGTCGCGGCCAGTCGCGGTTCATCAACAGTGGCAACGCTTCGACAGCTTCCATGGAGTTTTTCTTACCCCAAACCGATTTGTTTGCCTTCGATTTGTCTATGGTTCGATCTCCCAACACCTCAAAGCTTCTCACAAAACTCAAGAGTACCTTCTCAACTCAAGAGACACTCGAAATCTCCCACACACGAAGCTCACAAGCTCGGCTTTAATGGAGAAAAACAGAGGAAAACAGAGGAGAAGAAGAAGGAAGAAGAAGAGAGCTTAAGCTTCGGTCTTCACCTCCTTTTATAGCACAAATCCGAACCACCTCAGGGGGAACAAGCCGGGGACAAGGGGACAAAGGCAAAGGGCAAGTTGCAAGCCCACTTGGCCTGCCCACAGACGCTACAGTGGCCGCCTCGCGAGGAAGACGACACGCCTGGCATTGGCATTACCGCGAGCGCGGCGAGTCGCGGTGAATCGCGGTTGATCGCGGTCAATCGTGGTGAGTCGCGGTTTAAAGGCCGACTTCGTTAATTCTTATCCGAACTTGGTTTGGATTAAATTTCTTAACTCCGGGTTAAATATATTCGTACATTAACGATACATTAACCCCGAAAACACCTCAACTGTATTATATAATGCTCGGAAAATTTTATAGAGCTCAGACCCCTTTTGAGAAGGTCCGAGACTCACTGAATTAAATCCGTCTAGCAAAACGGGCATAAGAAAAATTTAAAAATAATTCAAAATACCCTTAAAAATTACGGGGTGTTACATTACTACCCCCTTATTTTAAGTTTCGACCCCGAAACTTGCATTATCAAGGCCGACAACAAGTAGGGAAAGTATCTAAGTACACCCGTCTCAGTCTCCCAAGTAACCTCTTCGGTTTCTAACTTGGAGCACAAAACTCGTACCAAAGGTACCACCTTGCTACGCAGCTGTCTCAAACTTCACCCTGAATGGTAATCGAGACATCTGACAAACGCTTGGTTCAAACCAAATATTTATATTAGCAAGAATATTTACAACAAAAGATTTACAACCTTGCTGCGTTCTTAAACTTACTAACACAACCATTCAAATCAAAAGACTGGGTAACACCCAAATCTACAACCTACAACAAAAGTAGAAAGCTTTAAGCAAATGGAACATCAGGCCCATCCGCCTCACGTATCACGTAAAGACGTTGACCTTGACTTCCAGAAGCTACTGGGGCCTTCCCTTTATTATGTGCAGTTGTCTGCATCGAAGGACTTGGAGCCTCTACCGGTTTATACTCAGGCCGGTTACTCAGATTAGCAGACCCTTGCTGTGACTCCAGTCCTTTTTGCCTTTCCAGCCAACAGAACTTCTGCAAGTGTCCAAACTTTCCACAGCCAAAGCATGCCTTCTTTTCCTTCTGACACATACTGTTCTTGTGCCCAACGGCACCACAATTGTAACACCGAATCGGACTCTGGTCCTGACCCGATCGTTGTGTCGACCCTCCATGAGTCATTTCTGTCTTTGCCTTGCTTGACTTAGCAAAGTTAGACGGTGGCGCAGGACGTTTAAATCCACTCGCCTGAGATTGATCTTGCATTGACTTCTGGTGATTCCTTTTCTTGGTTGACTCTTCCAAAGTCACTTCCAGCTTGTAGGCTGTATCCACGTACTGCTCCAAAGTAGAACATCCGTGACGCACCATCAGTGGCTTAATATCTGGACCCATCCACTCATGGAAGTGCCAGATCTTCTGCTCCTCGCTGGTTACATCCGACCCAGCATATTGCAACAAATGATTGAACTTAGTCGCAAGCTCAGCGACTTTCAATCCCTCCATCTCAGGATGCATAAACTCCTTGTGCTTCTCGTCCCTCATAGCTCGGGAAAAGAAACGGTCCATCATCTTCGTCTTGAACATAGCCCAATTCAAATCAGCCCGATCAGCCAACCCAGTGTTCTCCCACCATTCACTAGCTTCTTCTTTCAACTGAAGATAGGCTATTTGTACTTTCTCTGCCTCGCTGCACTCAACATTGCGGAATAACCGCTCCATGTGGGAAAACCAATGAGCCGCTTTGACTGGTTCTCCTTTTCCATCATAATGGTCAGGTCTCAAAGAGTTAATGGTCTTCAACACTCGACCATAATCACCTCTCTTCCTAACCGCCTCATCTCGGTGTACATAAACAGCTGGCTCCTCAAATCTAGGAACCACTGGAGGAATTGGCACAGCTTGTGCCTGTGGTGCGGCAGGTTGCCTAGCCTCGGTAAGTACTTGCATCATAATCTCCCGAATAGCTGCAACAGCTGCTGCATCAAAAACCATTGGAGCGTTGGCCGAAGCTTGGCCATTGCCTCCAGGGTTATTCTGTGACATTGACTCGTGTTCTTATACACAGTTCGATGGATAAAATGGCTCCACCCATCCATCACCCGACCCATTTCCATCCCTAGGAGAGGTTGTGTCTTACCGCTACCTCTGAAGCCATTGGGTTATGGCATAGACGCTTTGGACATACTAGTCCTCAACTATTGAGTAAGCTTCATCGTCAGGATTTGGTAGTAGGTATGCTCAGAGTTGACAATCATCATGACGAGGTATGTGAAGCTTGTGTCAAAGGTAAGCAGGTACGATCTTCTTTCAAATCAAAGAAGGAGGTTAGTACATCTCGTCCCTTGGAATTGATTCATTTGGACTTATGTGGTCCTATGCGGGTAAGAAGTCGTGGTGGTAATCAATATGTCTTTGTGATTATGGATGACTACTCATGATATACATGGACCCTATTTCTAACATCTGAGGATGAGACATTTGTAGAGTTTACAGCTTGGTTGAAGGTTGTGGAGAGGAAGATTAGGATGTCTCTGGTTGTTATACACTAAGATCATGAAACCGAGTTTGAGAACGCACACTTCCTCAACTTCTGCAAGGAACATGGAGTAACGCACAATTTCTCAACACCAAGGACACAACAAAAAAATGGTATCGTGGAGAGAAAGAAGAGAACCCTGAAAGACATGTCTAGAAGTTTGTTGATATCAAGTGGTCTTCCAAGGAACTTCTGGGTTGGGGCATTGAATACATCGTGTTATTGTAACACCCCCAAATTTAACCCCATTTGAAAGCGTTACTGCCGATGACCCCGGACGTAAACCCCAAAGTCACCCCAGGCTTTTCCGACGTCATAACTGACTTAAAACACAGTTACAATACTAAAATCATAACTTTTATTAAACCACATGGTCGCGGAATTACACGATTCCAAAAACGACCCAATAATCAGAAATACAACAACGAAAGTCTTTAACAAAATACAAAATAGCACAGCGGAAATCTTTTAAATACAAAGCGACAAAACAACTTGTCGAAAACACTGTTCATCTTCATAGTCGTTCTAGCCTTCTCGGATCTTCAACACACCTGATGTGCCGAATCGGACGGATGACACCAGCCAACCATGCAAGGAATATAACGGTTGGTCAGTCTAATGAAAGACTACGCAAGGGTACAAAGCAGAGTGGTTCGAAGCAGTCGTATTAGGTTAGACTCATCGTTCCTCGAATAATAACCGAGTACGCTAGTCAACCATCATACTCCTACTTAGAATAACAAAAGGTATGCACAAGAGAAGATTCTGGAGATCGAGTCTCACAGCAATCAATCCCAAAAGAAGACTCCAAATGAAATGAGCCTTATAGGAAACAATATGACAAATATTGGAAAACTCAAACAAACACACATAACCACATCACACAAGTATCGCATACGAGCGATCTACAACTAAGACGAGCTTTTGCTAGCTGCACTAGCGCCTAGCTGCACTACTCGCCAAACATTTTAAATAAGTGCTTACTCATATGGCACTTTATTATTATGGTCAAGGCATTTTAATTATGTGCATACTCATGGCACGTATCTTATTAAATGTCAACACACACACACATCACGTTATAAGCTTTTATCATGATCAACTCGTCCCGAGACGAGAGATCTCTTGGAAGCATCTCCCGAGATTTGCTCCCCAGATATATGTGACACTAGCTAAGTGCATCACCTCTATACCCGAGTATAGAGGCTAGTCATGACTCACCAATGGTATTAGGGTCTCAATGCCCTTTTCTCCATTTAATTATCAAGAAACGACTGGACCTCCTGGGCCCCAGTAAACGTTCCTACGAATACTCGTGCTAACTAAACAGTTCAACACAGTCATATATCACATCAAAACAAAGCCATCAAGGCCAACATCATAGATCTAACAATCTATATATATATATATATCAAAATAGCGTTGCCACTAATAGTATATGCAACCTATTATAATCTTTTTATATGAAATTCACCTTTAAAATCCACAACAAAACCATTATGAACATAATAGTGCTGTATCTAGCAATATACAACCTATTATAACAACACTTCTTTTTATCAAATTATTTATCAAAACTGTTCCCAACTTAAGCAGATGAATCATCCCAAATTAATTAACAACAAACAATTGATAATTAATGAAAGTATGGAATGATGAGCAAGAGCGAACCGCCACTTGCCTTGGATCCGACAACTTCGAATCAAGCTGAGCAACGTCTAGTTCCGGGATCTAAAACTGGAGCAGATCTTGGATATTAAATCCCTAAGAAATGGCCCATAACAAGACCCTAAGTTAGATTCAATACACTTATATATGAATCTAAAAGAATACAAGAAGAAATCAAAGGAAACGAGCCAAGCCCAAAGCCAAACCACAAAACACACAACTCGGACGCAAATACCGCGATCGCGGTAAGTCGCGGCCAGTCGCGGTTCATCAACAGTGGCAAAGCTTCGACAGCTTCCATGGAGTTTTTCTTACCCCAAACCGATTTGTTTGCCTTCGATTTGTCTATGGTTCGATCTCCCAACACCTCAAAGCTTCTCACAACACTCAAGAGTACCTTCTCAACTCAAGAGACACTCGAAATCTCCCACACACGAAGCTCACAAGCTCGGCTTTAATGGAGAAAACAGAGGAAAACAGAGGAGAAGAAGAAGGAAGAAGAAGAGAGCTTAAGCTTCGGTCTTCACCTCCTTTTATAGCACAAATCCGAACCACCTCAGGGGGAACAAGCCGGGGACAAGGGGACAAAGGCAAAGGGCAAGTTGCAAGCCCACTTGGCCTGCCCACAGACGCTACAGTGGCCGCCTCACGAGGAAGACGACACGCCTGGCATTGGCATTACCGCGAGCGCGGCGAGTCGCGGTGAATCGCGGTTGATCGCGGTCAATCGCGGTTTAAAGGCCGACTTCGTTAATTCTTATCCGAACTTGGTTTGGATTAAATTTCTTAACTCCGGGTTAAATATATTTGTACATTAACCCCGAAAACACCTCAACTGTATTATATAATGCTCGGAAAATTTTACAGAGCTCAGACCCCTTTTGAGAAGGTCCGAGACTCACTGAATTAAATCCGTCTAGCAAAACGGGCATAAAAAAAATTTAAAAATAATTCAAAATACCCTTAAAAATTACGGGGTGTTACAGTTATGTACTGAACCGAGCTACCATACGTTCAATACTGGGAAAAACACCGTATGAGTTACTCAGGGGAAGAAAGCTAAGTGATGCATACCTTCACACTTTTGGTTGTAGATGCTTTGTTCACAATAATGGAAAAGATAGCCTGGAGAAATTTTATCCACAAAGTGATGAGGCTACCTTTGTTGGGTACTCCATGAGTAGCAAAGCTTACAAGGTCTACAAAAAGAGGACTATGACGGTGGAAGAAAGCATTCATGTAATATTTGATGAAGCAACAATGGTTGGTACCTTCATCAAGGGTAAGAATCATGGAGATGAAGGATTTTCCATAGAGTTAAGGAATCAAGTTGCTCTAGAACCCTCAATTCTGTTACATAGTCCCTTACCACTAAACTCAGGGGGAACAAAACTGAATGAAGAAATGACTAACTCACAGAGGGATCAGGACCCTAATCGTGAGGTGATTAGTGCTCCTGAAGATGTAGACGATGATGAAGATGTCATTACTCCTATTCTATCCAATGATGGTATAGGACCAAGTACAAGGACACTGGGTGACTCCGATCTCTCTTAGTTCTAGACAAGAAATTGTCAGCTGAGAAGATATCATCTAATCACAAACATCATCACCGACTACACTAAAGGAACACAAACAATGTCCTATCTTCATAACTTCTTTGTCTTTAATGCTTTTCTATCTATGTTGGAAATTAAAAATGTAGGTGAAGCTCTAAAGGACCCAGACTGGGTCAGTGCGATGCAAGAGGAGCTTCATCAATTTGAAAGGAACAAGGTGTGGCGTCTAGTACCACAACCAAAGGATAGAACTGTGATAGGCACAAAGTGGGTCTTCCGGAACAAACTTGATGACAAAGGGCAAATCATAAGGAACAAAGCCAGATTAGTAGTCAAAGGCTACAATCAACAAGAGGGCATAGACTATGATGAAACATTTGCTCCAGTTGCAAGGTTGGAAGCCATTCAGTTGTTGATTGCTTATGCCACTCACAATGGTTTAAAGCTACAACAAGTGGATGTCAAGACATCCTTCCTCAATGGAAATCTCAAGGAAGAAGTCTATGTTGAGCAAACCTATGGCTTTGAAGATTCTTGTCACCCAGATCATGTACACATCCTAGACAAGGCATTGTATGACTTGAAATAGGCTCCTAGAGCTTGGTATGAAAGGGTATTTCAATTCCTTCTGTCCAATGGTTATGTACGTGGTGAGGTTGATAAGACTCTATTCCTTGTAAAAGAAGGGAAACATGCTCTGGTGGTACATGTATATGTAGATGATATCATCTTTGATTCCTCCAATCCCAATCTAGTGAAGAAGTTCACCACCCTCATGGAGAGTGAATTCGAAATGAGCATGGTTGGTGAACTAACCTTTTTCCTTGGGCTTCCACAAGGAGAGGATGGAACCAAAGTACATCAAAGAAATACCTACTAGAATGTGTGAAGAAGTTTGGAATGGAAAGTTCCAAACCGTTTGACACTCCAATTTCTCTCAATACTTCACTTGGTAAAGATGAGAAAGAGAAACGAGTGGATCAGACCCTTTATAGAGGCATCATAGGTCTGTTACTCTATCTTACTACTAGTAGACCTGACATTAATGTTTAGGGTTTGCTTGTGTGCTAGGTTTCAGGCTGATCCTAGGGAGACACACTTAAAGGCAGTGATTCTGAGATACCTCAATGGGTCCAATACTCTCAGTCTTTGATACCCACGAGGTTGTGATGTACATTTGATGGGATACACTGATGCTGACTTTATGGGCAATAAAGTAGACCGCAAGAGTACTTCAAGGATGGCTCAATTCTTGGGTCCATGTATGGTCTCTTGGGTTCAAAGAAGCAAAATTCAATGGCGTTTTCTACCGTGGAGGCAGAGTATATAGTCTGCAGCTTGTTGTACATAACTCCTATGGCTTAAACAACAACTGAGTGACTATGGGATACTCTTTGGTTAGGTTCATATACTTTGTGATAACACGAGTGCTATAAACATATCAAAATATCCGATACAATACTCTCGCACTAAGCATATTGAGATAAGACATCATTTCTTACAAGATTGTATGGAGAAAGGTCTTGTGTCTATTGACTTTTGTTGGAAAAATGATCAAATTGCGGACATCTTCACCAAGCCTCTCAATAGGTAACCCTTTGAGAACTTATGTACGGAGCTTGGTATGATATCCCTTGACGTCTAAGTCATCTCAGGTAGGTTACCCTCGATGATTGGCTAGAATTTGATATTAGTCCTAAGGGGAATTATAGAGATTGTATAGTCTGAAAGTTATAGATAAAATTGTCAATGTTTCATTTTGACGGTGCTAGACCTTGCATGTGTGCGTACATGTCATTCACATGATTTCAAAACACACTGACAGTCTTTCATCATATAGATTGTGTGCATTGATTGGTACTTTTTTTTGTTTAGCCCAAAAGGATCAACCTGATGTACTGAACCTTCATTACAAGCCCAAATGATGGTTGATCCTATAGCTACCCTAGCCTATACTGTTTAAGTACTGTTGGGCCCATAATGCTTTGATAAACCAAGCCTAGTAGACTGGACCACCTCACCTTAGAAATGGGCCAAGAAGTTCGAAGAGGAGCGTCGGATGCTCATCAATGCACAAACCCGACTGATCCCGAAAATCTCGCCCAAGCCATAACTACTTGATCTTCAGCAACGACAGCCAATTCAAGTGCAAAATTAGAGCCTTCATTAATAAGAAGATCCCAGGGATTATGCTCAGAAATAAAGGGGAAGATCACATGAAAACGGTAACAAGATCGGCAAAGAAGAAGACCCGATAAATAGGGCACGAAGAGGACTCAAGTCACAGCGATACTCGTTATCTCAACTCTAAAAAAAGCTTACTAATCTACTTGATCTCGTTTAGCTCTTTTGGCAATAATACTCGACCGCCAAGCATCGGACGCTAGATTAGCCGGTCAAACAAGACCCGATCTTTCGCATCTAGAGGATAAGCTATATTTTGTCTCATTCTTATCATCATATAATCAATATATAATTACACAATCTTGCTCCTGTTTCATACTTAGTTGATTGTTCATTTGGCTTGGATTTATTGTGTTATCATTATTCTATCCGATCGACTTGTTACCCCGTGTAAGGCGATTTAGGTTGATTGATCTTTTCCCCCCAAAACAGTTCGGCGCCCACCGTGGGGCAACTATCCGATCACCATCTCAAAAATCCTCTAACCATGATTGTCAATCCATCTATCGATATCGAAGGATCACACCCCGGAGACAACTCCCAAGCTCAAGGAAACACAACCGAAAATCCAACTCTGGACCAACACCAAGAGCTTGCCCAAAAAATGACCACCCTCCAAGATGACCTCACCCAGCAACGTCAGAAGACCGAAGCTTTGGCCGCCCTGTCCACCCAATCTGAAACCGAGATCGCACGACTAACTCATGAAAATGAGTCTCTTAGATCGCATGTATAATCCATGGCCTCCGGATCCAGACAGGTGCCCTTCCATAGCAGCGTCCAGACACGCCTCAACATGGATAGCATCGAGCTGACACCCCCAAGCGTCCGACATCCCGAACATGTTGCTGGTACATCTCGGGTTCTCTTGATCAATCCATTTTTGACTAACAATGTTACTTTCTCTACACCGATCGGGTCAATAGGGATCCGAATCGATGAGTCACAGGTTACCAATCCCCCCGATATCCTGACCCTCGTCCAACAAATGCTTAGTCAGTATATGAGGACACTCGACGATCGCATCGCTAGGATTCCCGGAGTTCCGCAGCCAATCGAGAAAGAAGCGTCAAACGGATACGAAGAATCTTTGTTCATGGAAGAAATCACTAGAGTCAAAATCCCTAAGAAATTCAGCCTTCCTAGCATGATGCCTTTCGACGGCACCAACGATCCAGACGGGCATATCTCTCTCTATAAGCAAAAATTAATGACTGTATCTGTTCCAAGGGAGGGCCGCGAGGCTGTCATGTGCAAAAGCTTTGGCACTACTCTCGCGGGTCCTGCACTAACTTGGTTTATGGGTTTACCTCAGGGTATGATCACCTCGTTCGTAGACCTGGTCAATTCCTTTAAAGTCCAATTCGCTAGCAGTCGGAGACTCGAAAGGCAGTCAAGTGATCTCTACCGAATCACCCAAAGGTATAACGAACCTCTCCGAAACTATCTTAACAAGTATAACAAGGAAAAGGTCGCGATCCCCCATTGCGACGTCACCACCTCCATCGAAGCCTTCAGACAGGGTTTGATCAAAGATAGCGATCTCTATAATGAGATCACCAAGTACCCGTGCAGAAGCTTCGAAGATGTCCAAGCCAAAACCATGGTTGAGGTGCGCTTGGAAGAAGATCGCGAATCGCGAAAGGCGTCCCATGGGCCCGACCACTCCGATCGCAAATCCTCTTCCGACAACCCCCGAGACCGACGTCATCATCCGTACCCTCATGGTCGGAATGAGAAAATCCAAGTAAACTCATTTCAAGAAATGTCTCAAGACTGGAAAGACAGCCCGACGTTGCCTCCCAGGGTTCAGTCTTACAACTTCAATGTTTCCGTGTCGGAACTCGTCAAAAGTTTCGACAAATATGGAAAAGAAGTAAGATGGCCCCGAAAGAGCGACAGACCAAACGTCAAGAAGGACATGAACATGTGGTGTGAATTCCATGGCGACCACGGTCACTCGACGGATGAATGTATCGCGCTGCGCAAAGAGGTCGCTAGGTTACTTGCGCAAGGCCTCTTGCGCGATGTGATCTCGGAGCGAGCCAAAGCCACCATGGAATGACGAGATCAAGTTCCCTACCAAGTGGGGAGTTCAAGAGATCAAGGGCGTCACGACAAACCCCCATCTCTTATCCATACAAAGGTCGTCAATACTATTTCAGGAGGCTCGGACGTATGTGGAAACACGTACTCCACAGCAAAAAGGCATGTAAGAGAAATGATGTGACCCTGCCTCCCATGACGGCCCAAGATGAGGAAGAAGCCATGAGCCATCGCTCAGAGGACCCAGTAACAAGGTCTAGGTCCAAATCCATCGCCGTCGTCGTCGCGTCACTTGTCGCACGCGTCGTCGCTGGCCAAGGAAGCCTAGACGAAAACCCAAGACTCGTCGTCCTCTCCACCATCGGGAATGAAACAATGCGTTCTTCAGAGACAACATCGCGTGCACCCATTCGCGAGGCCATCGACCCTTAGTCGCTGTTCCTCGTGGTGTTTGTACTCATTCAACGCGTCGTTTTCATAGTTTCGAGACATTTTCCTATATTTAGTATTTCCTGCGTGTTTTAGATAGTGTCCTTTTATAGTCTTTCTATATTTTAGGGTTTGTGCCTTTTGCATGCTTACATGGGCTATCCCTTAGGCTCGTTTCGGCCCAAGCCCATTATGTCTTGGCCGAGATACATTGGCTATTTAAAGCCTCCCTTGTTATTGTTATTTCTTACGTTCAATTTTAATCAAGGTTTCAAGTAGAGTGTTTATCCTCCTTCCCTTGATCGGACGTCACCCACTATCTTCGCATCCCCATTCCCTCCGCCGCCGACGCTACGGCAACCGCTTGATCTTTCAAGCCAAGTCTTCCTTCGGATCTCCCTTCCTCCACAGTCGACGCTACGACACCCAAAGGCTTGTCTCTTCAAGTCATCTATCCCTCATCACATCGCTTCCGCCACCGCTATCTATTCATCCCATTCATCACTTCCACCGTTTCCATCACAACAACCATCACGATCTCCCGCTCGTGAACCATCATCAACACCGCGTTCCACGGCAGATTTTCCAGTGCCGAGTGACTTCCCAACCAAGACTAGATCCAAAGGTGTCACCTTTGACAATTCGACTTGTCATCGGAGGCAAGAACACATCAACTGGCATCAGAGCCCAGCAGTCTTGTAAGTCACGAACTCAAGTTTGCATTTTGTTCACAATTTTTCTTGACCCCCATCGTTTGCTTTCATAAAATATTGCGAAAAACCAAAAAGTTACCATCTTTGCATCACCTATCGGTTTCTACAAGATAATATCTTGGCCGATTTTTTTTTTCTTGTTCCCTAAGTTTTGGAGTGTTAGGTAATTTGTTATCTTGCATGCTAGAATATTTTGTTTCCTTATTTCACGCGTGGATAGAGTTTCCTTGTTTGCTAGAGTTTACTTTGTAGTTACGTTAACCAAATTTCCTTATAAGATATCATATCAAATCTTATCTTCTCTCTCCTATCTCTAAGATCACACTTGTGATATTCTTGTTACTTAGACCGATTTTATTTTTGTTTCCTTTTGCAAATCCGAAAAGATCAAAAGATAAGATCTCGGATATTAAAAACAAAAAAAAAGATATTCAAAAATAAATAAATAAAATCCAAAGTTAGGGAAAGCCAAAATAAGGCAACCCTAACCCACTCTCGGTCTAAGCTCATCTTCTCAACCTCTCCACCGTCTAGGTCAAGCTTCCTAGAATGTACTTTCTTGCTTATTAGGTTGCTTTGTTTACGTTTGTTTTAGGGTTTCAATTTGTTCTTGTTTGTTTGATTGCAACTTGCTTGATACACTATCTCTTGTCAAGCCAAGCCGCCCTCACGACAAGCCCAAACTAGCCCTACCTACGTGAACTTTGTGACTTGACTAGTGATTTGCTTGATTGTTGTTCTTTGTTGTCTTTTGGTTCGTTTTTACTCCCATGTCTAGCCGTCTTGTTATAGGTACCATGCCGATTGGACACAGTGAAGACGAACGCGACGTTGACAACACCAACCCCCCACAACCGCCGTTGGTACAACAAGACCAACCACCTCTCGACCCCCCACAACACGAACCACTCCTTGAGTTGTCCGAGGAGCAACAATTGATTCAATCTCTTTGACAAGAGAATATAGCCTTAAGAGCACAACAACGCGTGGCACCCATCGTGCCAACTCCAACTCCTCTGAGTGCCATGGACGCGTCGGCTCAACCTGGAGCCACCGACGCGGGTCCATCAAAGACAAGAGTCGACAAAGGCAAAGGAATCATGCCGTCGACGTCTCATCACCAACCGTAACTTAATCATATGCAGAGTGTCATCGAGAGTCACCAAGGCTTCGCTTCGCACGCGGACTGCTACGTCCCTAGAGCCACACCCGCTGGCTTCGACAACGGCTCCGACTACAACTGCGACGCCGGGGACACTCAAGGTGAGTATTCTGAACCATACAACTTTGATGATCGCTATACCTCTAAGAGAACCCAGAGACGTGTATCAGACTCTGCGCCACGCGAAGGCCGCCCTCGCCGAGCTGAGCCAGCCGACGCGACGCCAAAGAGACCCAGTCTCCGACCAAGTGGGTATACGCGACGCGATGAGACCAACTTGAGGACACCAACTACCCAGCCACAGAGCCATGATGTACGCGATCACCTTCGACACCAGAGTGTTCGAACACCGCGTTACGGATCTGATGGCTATGCGTCGATCACACCCAATGTCCACGACGACTTCGACGAGTATGACGACGAAGAGATCGAGGACTCAGGTATGGTCAACCCTAATTATTTTCACCCCCCTCTTGGAGATCCACTTGAATTGCAGGATCGCCCTTCGGATTGGATACCTCCACCGCGTCTCCATCCCAAAGGATAACGCGTTTGTGACATTGGCGGCGAGCGTCGCGATGTTATGCCCAGAGACATTTGACGCGACAACTACGATGCCCAGCCGCGAAGACGTCAACGCGATGACGCCTATGTTCCCAGGGATGAGTATGTCCGCGAAGATCACCAAGAACGCGATAGACGCCAGGTTGGACGCAATAGACCACATGGAGTACGCGCCTTTGAGAACCCTCTCTATGATGCTGCGCCAAATAACGCGTTCAACCAAGCACATGCCCAGCCTCGATTCCAACGGCACCAAGTCAAGGTAAAAATCGAGCATTTTTATGGTGAATACAACCCCTCTGTTTTTCTTGAATGGGTGCAGGCTATGGAGTACATACTTCGATATTGTCGAGTGCCCCTTGAGGAGCATGTCGACGCCATGACACTTAATTTCCGAGGAGTTGCGCGAGTATGGTGGCATCACTTCGAGGATGACTGCGTCTGACGCCATAGAATAAGGGTCACCGAGTGGCATCAATTGGTATACGTGATGACCAAGAAATATGTGCCTCCAGACTATAGGAATCAAATGCGAATGGAGATAGCCATGGCTCGCCAAGGGTCGATGTCTCCACTCGAATTCTTTTCCAAGCTTGAAGACATGTATTACAAGGCCAACATCTCCATTGCACCATCGACATTGCGGACGGAATTCTTGAGTGGCTTAAACACCAACATCCGTGATCAACTCGAGATTTTGCCCATCAAAGATTTGAACACCCTCACACATACGGCGATGCAAATTCATGCACAAATCTCTCGCCAGAAGTCTTACACTTATCCAAGTGGCCAACAAAGGTATTCTTCTAACCCTATTGGATTACCTTCTACTAATGTTCGTCCTAGTGCCTCTCCCACATCCACGTCTAGCCAAGCAACCAAGGCGAAGCCTTCGACGCCGAGCACCATGCCGCGCCAGACCACGCCCAGACAACCCCCAGTGGGCACAGATCGTGCGCGCGACCTCGAATGATACAAGTGTGGTGGACTAGGACACTACAAGAAAGATTGCCCCAATGCTCGCAAGGTGTTGTTCTCCGCCGCCGCCGCCGACTATGAGTCCTGTGATGACGAGGAGGCCACACTTGATGCGATTGATGAAGACAACGCAGAAGAGGACGAAGACGCTTATGACTGTGAACCCGCTTCTCTACACACGGGCACACCATTGAGCTTGGTGACGCATTGTATCCTCACAGTCAAGGAAGCAAGCCTATGCGACCAAAGGGAGAATTTGTTCCACACAAGAGCTCTCGTCCATACGGCTTCCTTGAGTGTCATTGTTGATGGAGGATCATGTGCTAACATTGTCAATGAGAAGGTCGTGACACACTTCAAGTTGCCCACAATGCCTCATCCCCAGCCTTATGCCCTCCAATGGATATCATCTAGTCCAGGTAAAACAGTATCTCGCTAATGCTTAATTTCATTTTCCATAGGCCAATACTGTGATTATATACTTTGTGATGTCATTTCAATGGACGCCACCCATATTTTGCTTGGGCGCCTATGTCAATTCGACAGGCGCATGCTCCATGATGGCTATTTGAACACTTATGTGTTCAATTACCATGGGAAGTGTATCACTTTGCATCCAATGTCTCCCCATGAGATGTTGCAGGACCAGGTTGAACGCGATCGCTAGAAAGCCATAAATACCGCATCTACTAGGTCAAAAGAGTGTCCAGAGACACTCCAGAGGCCAAACTTCTCCAAAGTTGGCAAAATGTCATCTCCACCAGGAACTGATAAGAAGATGCACAATGCCATAGCTGGGACACCAAGTGCCCCACAGAATTCGAGTCGCGCCTCGCCATCAACACAGTTTGCCACGCCATTGCCGAAGATGTCTCCTTTGCAAGGAAAGTGTGAGCAACGTATGCTTTTAGCCAGGCCCAGTGACCTCACTACGTGTTTGACTGGCAAAGATCCATGTTTTCTGCTTGTGCCAACTCCATGCATCCCTGAGTCGTCGAACACCGCGTCCGTGCCGCCAGTCATCGCGACCTTGCTCGCCGCGTTCGATGATGTATTTCCTGATGAGTTGCCACAAGGTTTACCTCCACTGAGAGGCATTGAGCACCAGATTGACCTTGTACCAGGTGCTTCCTTGCCCAATCGCGCTGCATATAGAGCTGGCCCAAAAGAGACCAAAGAGCTACAGCGCCAAGTGCAAAAGTTGTTGGATCACGGCTACGTAAGGGAATCTCTCTCCCCTTGTGTTGTGCCTGTGATCCTTTTGCCCAAGAAAGATGGCACATGGAGAATGTGTGTTGACTATCGCGCGATAAACCAGATCACCGTCAAGTATCGGCATCCTATTCCACGCCTTGACGATATGCTTGATGAACTTCATGGCGCCACACTTTTCTCCAAGATAGATTTGAAGAGTGCTTATCACCAGATCAAGATGAAAGAAGGTGATGAGTGGAAGACCGCGTTCAAGACAAAGTATAGGCTCTACGAGTGGCTTGTCATGCCATTTGGGCTCACGAACGCGCCCAGCACCTTCATGCGCGTGATGAACCACGTCTTGAGAACATTCCTTGGCAAGTTTGTCGTTGTTTATTTCGATGACATCCTTGTGTATTCACAGAGTCTGGCAGAGCATGTCGATCACCTTCGACTTGTACTCGAATGCCTTCGACGCGAGAGCCTGTTTGCCAATCTGGCCAAGTGCAGTTTTTGCTCTGCGTCCACAAATTTTTTGGGCTACGTCGTGAGTAGTGATGGTCTACGCGTTGACGAGGCAAAGATCGCGGTCATCAAAGAGTGGCCAACTCCGATGACGGCGACACAGGTGCGAAGCTTTCTAGGTCTCGCAGGATTTTATAGGCGCTTTGTTCGAGACTTCTCTTCCATTGTCGCGCCTTTACATGAGTTGACGAAGAAGGGAAGCACAGTTGTCTGGCTTGAGTCCCACGAAGAGGCCTTCTCGGCCTTGAAGCAGGCCTTGTGCAACGCGCCATTGCTCCAACTCCCCGACTTCGCGAAGACATTCGAGGTGGAGTGCGATGCCTCAGACATAGGCATTGGTGGTGTGCTACATCAAGAGAAGAGGCCCATTGCATATTTCAGTGAGAAGCTCACTGGGGCCACACTCAATTACCCTACCTACGACAAAGAGTTATATGCCTTAGTACGCGTGCTGAAGACATGGCAACATTACCTTTGGCCGCGTGAATTTGTCATCCACATCGACCATGCAGCCTTGAGCTATTTGAAGAGCCAAGCCCACCTCAATCGACGACATGCACATTGGGTGGAATTTCTTGAGACATTTCCTTATGTCGTGGTCCACAAGAAAGGAAAGGAGAACATTGTCACAAACCCGTTATCTAGAAGGTATGTTCTCTTGACTCATGTGCAAACTAAAGTTTTGGGTTTTGCTTTGATTAAAGAATTGTATGCTAGTGATCCTTTCTTTGCACATATTTTAGAGCATTGCCTGAGATCGCGTGAGTTTGAATCATACTTCCTTTCTGAGGGTTATCTATACAAGACTGGTCGCCTATGCATCCCTAGGTCGTCCATTAGGATCCTTTTGATTCAGGAAGCACATGAAAGTCGCAGACATTTTGGGATTAGTAAGACATTGGCCGCGCTTAAAGAACACTTCTTTTGGCCTAAGATGACACACCAAGTGACTAGGTTTTGTAGAAGTTGTGTGACTTGCCAGAGAGCCAAAGCTAGGTCTAGTCCTCACGGCCTCTACACTCCTTTGCCCATACCGAGTGCCCCCTGAGAAGATTTGACTATGGATTTCATCACGGGTTTTCCCCTCTCTAGATGAGGTAAAGACTCCATTTTTCTGGTCATAGATAGATTTTCTACGATGGCACATTTTATTGCTTGTAAGACAACCCATAATGCTAGTGAGATTGCCGATCTATTCTTTGAGCATGTGGTGCGTCTTCATGGAGTCCCGCGTACTATAGTGAGTGATAGGGATTCTAAGTTCGTTGGTCATTTTTGGAGAACTCTTTGGGGTAAGCTAGGCACCAAACTCTTATTCTCTACTAGCTACCACCCCCAGACCGATGGCCAAACGGAGGTCAGGAATCGAACCCTAGGAGCCCTCCTTCGCGCGATGCTTAAAGCCAACCCTAGGCGTTGGGAGGACTTACTATCACTTGTCGAGTTTTGTTACAATAGATGCAGACACACGGCGACCAAGTTGACACCGTTCGAAGTGTTGGATGGCATAAACCCCTTGACACCACTTGATTTGTCGCCCCGACCACTGCGAGACCCAGTGCATGTCTCCGCCGCCAACCGCACCGAGCAAGTGTAGGAGCTTCATCGATGCACCAGGGAGCAACTGGAGAGGAGGGCCGCGCAGTATGCCTCGTAGAAGAATTCTGGCCGCCGCCGCGTCATCTTCGCACCAGGAGACCTTGTCTGGGTGCATATGCGAAAAGAAAGGTCCCCCTCGCGGCGAAAACACAAATTGGCACCACGTGGAGATGGACCCTTCCGCGTGATCAAGGCCTTAGGGGAAAATGCCTATCAACTCGAGCTCCCACCAGATTTTGGAGTCCATGCGTCCTTCAACGTTGCGGACTTGACACCATATGTTGAGCCTGAGTTTGATGATGGTGAAGCGGGGACGCTTAACAGCCAAGTGGGGGAGGGTGATGTGACCCTGCCTCCCATGACGGCCCAAGACGAGGAAGAATCCATGAGCCATCGCTCAGAGGGCCCAGTAACAAGGTCTAGGTCCAAAGCCATCGTCGCCGCCATCGCGTCACTTGTCGCACGCGTCGTCGCTGGCCAAGGAAGCCCAGACAAAAACCCAAGACTCGTCATCCTCTCCACCATCGGCAATGAAACAATGCGTTCTTCAGAGACAACATCGCGGGCACCCACTCGTGAGGCCATCGACCCTTAGTCGCTGTTCCTCGCGGTGTTTGTACTCATTCAACGCGTCGTTTTCATAGTTTCGAGACATTTTCTATATTTAGTATTTCCTGCATGTTTTAGATAGTTTCCTTTTATAGTCTTTCTATCTTTTAGGGTTTGTGCCTTTTGCATGCTTGCATGGGCTAGCCCTTAGGCTTGTTTCGGCCCAAGCCCATTAGGTCTTGGCCGAGATACATTGGCTATTTAAAGCCTCCCTTGTTATTGTTATTTCTTATGTTCAATTTTAATCAAGGTTTCAAGTAGAGTGTTTATCCTCCTTCCCTTGATCGGATGTCACCCTCTATCTTTGCATCCCCATTCCCTCCGCCGCCGACGCTACGGCAACCGCTTGATCTTTCAAGCCAAGTCTTCCTTCGCATCTCCCTTTCTCCGCAGTCAACGCTACGACACCCAAAGGCTTGTCTCTTCAAGTCATCTATCCCTCATCACATCGCTTCCGCCACCGCTATCTATTCATCCCATTCATCACTTCCACTGTTTACATCACAACAACCATCGCGATCTCCCGCTAGCGAACCATCATCAACACCGCGTTCCACGACAGATTTGCCAGTGCCGAGTGACTTCCCAACCAAGACTAGATCCAAAGGTGTCACCTTTGACAATTCGACTTGTCATCGGAGGCAAGAACACATCAAGAAAGAAAAGGGAACAAACCAGAGGTACTAGAGTTCAGACGATCCAAGGTCTCTAACCTCCCAACGGTCACCTTCGACGAATCCGACGCTGACGAATCGGGAGATCATCGTGGCGGTCTGGTAATCTCTTTATCTATTGGTAACGACTTGATTCGTAGAGTATTAATCGACACAGGAAGTTCGACCAACCTCTTGACCTTAGACGCCCTCAAAGGGATGGGTTTGGGCGAAGATGATCTTCTCAAGAAATCAACTCCCTTAGTCGGGTTCAGCGGCGAAGTCAAGCACGCTATCGGTGAAATCGTCCTTACGACATACGCCGGAGGAGTAAACCATCAGGTAAAATTCCTAGTCCTAGACTGTCAATCTCCCTACAACTGCATTCTTGGCAGGCCTTGGATACACGCAATGAAGGCGGTACCATCAACGTACCATCAGACCATCAAGTTCCCTACCAAGTGGGGAGTTCAAGAGATCAAGGGTGACCAAAGGATGGCCAGAGAGTGCTACGTCACCTCCATGAAAAGCGCGATCGAACCTAAAATCGCATAGCAATCACAGTTCGGCGAATGACCTAGTCAATACATCGAACCAGAGATGGAAAAACTCGATGAGATTGCACTAGATCCTTCAAAGCCAAACCAAATGGTAAGGGTCGGGTTGGATGTGGATGACTCGACCAGACGACAAATATTGGATTTCTTCTGGTCTAATGCTGACTACTTTGCGTGATCGCATGAAGACATGGTTAGAATATCTCCAAACGTCATTACTCATAAATTAAATGTTGATCCATCTCACCCTCCTGTGAAGCAAAAACGTAGGAAATTCGCCCCCGAGCGGAACAAGATCGTCGACGACAAAGTCAGAAGCTTGCTAGAAACAGGAAAAAAAAGAGAAGTTGACTACCCCGATTGGCTAGCCAACATGGTTGTAGTCCAAAAGAAGAACGGCAAGTGGAGAGTCTGCATCGACTTCATTGACCTTAACAAAGCATGTCCCAAGGATTTCTTCCCACTTTCTCACATCGACGCCATGGTCGACGCGATAGCAGGACACGAAATGCTATCCTTCATGGATGCGTTTAGTGGTTACAATCAGATCCTCATGGAACCAAAAGACCAAGAGAAAATGACATTCGTCACAAATCAAGGTATTTATTGTTATAAAGTGATGCCCTTCGGACTAAAGAATGCAGGGGCTACGTATCAACGACTAGTAAACAAGATGTTCAAGGATCAGATTGGGGATACAATGGAAGTATACATAGATGAAATGCTGGTCAAGTCAAAAAAGAAGGAAGACCACATCGATCACCTCCGCGACGGCTTCAGGGTACTGAAAAGATATAACATGAAACTAAATCCTATGAAATGCTCTTTTGGAGTGTCGTCAGGAAAATTCTTGGGGTACATGGCAACTCAAAGAGGAATAGAGGCTAGCCCAGAACAGGTCAAGGCCATCATCAACCTTCGGTCTCCTCGATGCATCAAGGACGTACAAAAGCTGACAGGTCGGATAACAGCTTTGAACAGGTTCATTTCGAAGTCGTCGGACAAATGCAAACCTTTCCATGACGCTCTCAGAAAGAACAAGTCCTTCCAATGGACAGAAGAACATGAGGCGGCATTTCAAGATCTGAAGAAATACCTGGACAGCCCCCTACTACTAGCAAAACCTAAAGACGACGAGTCATTACTATTGTACCTGGCGGTGTTGGAGTCTACAGTGAGCGCAGTGCTGGCCAGGGAAGAAGATGGCAAACAGTCGCCAATCTATTACGTCAGTCGGACATTACTCCCGGCAGAAACAAGGTACTCGTCACTGGAAAAACTCGTTCTAGCATTAGTAACAGCGTCGAATAAACTTAAACCCTATTTCAAATCACATACTATAATTGTTCGCACTAATCATCCCATGAGAGCAATCATGAGGAGACCAGAATTCACAGGACGAATGGCCAAGTGGGTCGTACACCTCAGTGGTTACGAGATTGAGTATGAGCCTAGGACGGCGATCAAGTCCCAAGCATTGGCTGACTTTGTGGCAGATTTTAGCCCGACCCTAGAATAGAAAGCCATCATGGAAGCAACACAATTGCTCGCGACAGAGGAAACAAGTAAATGGGAGCTCTACACAAACGGAGCATCGAACGCTAGAGGATCAGGACTGGGGGTCGTGCTAAAATCACCACAAGGGGACAAGATAGCCCAAGCCGTAAGATGCAAATGGGACGCGACTAACAATGAAGCTGAATATGAAGCGCTCGTATTTGGACTCATCCTGGCGCGCGACCTAGGAGTCCAAGAAATCGAAGTCATTTGCGATTCCCTCCTAGTCGTAAATCCAATTCAAGGGTCATACACTGCCAAAGACGAGAGAATGATAGCCTATTTGGACGTAGTCAAGAAGCTAATCAACCAGTTCCAGAAGTTTGACATCAGACAAGTCCCCAGAGATTTCAACGCTTAAGCCGACGCACTAGCTAATCTAGGATCCGCCCTAGATCCAAGGGAATTCCCCAACATTCATTTGGCATACATCACGACACCAGCCGTCCCAAAAACACCCAAGGGACAGAGCACACTGTTGGAAGAGCTTGTCACAATGGAGATAGGCGACCAAATAGAAGAAGATGTTGTTAACAATCACGACGACTGGACACTACCTTACGTCAGATGGCTAAAAGACGGCATCCTGCCTGATGACAAAAGAGAAGCAAAAAGGCTAAAGGTACAAGCTCTCTCTTTCGACATTATAAGTGATGTCTTGTTCAAAAGATCTGCCACAGGGATACTTCTACGATGCCTCAAGATTCCAAAAGTCGAACGTATCTTACAATCATTACATGAAGGAGAGTGTGGCAACCACACTGGAGGACGAAGCCTCTCGGGAAAAGCCCTACGAACAGGATACTACTGGCCCACGTTGAACAAAGACGCGATGGAATACACCAAGAAATGTGACGCTTGTCAACGACACTCACCAGTTCCGCACCAACCCTCAGAGCTCCTCCATCCGACTCTAGCACCATGGCCCTTCATGAGATGAGGAATGGACATCGTCGGAAAACTCTCACTTGCGTCGGGTCAACGGGTCTTCTTCCTCGCCATGAGGGACTATTTTTCCAAATGGGTCAAAGTGGAAGCATATCAAGAGGTAAAGGATCAACATGTCATTTCATTCATAAAACGCAATATCATGTGTAGATTTGGCATCCCATCAGAAATCGTATGCGACAATGGCTCCCAATTCACCTCGATATCTGCAATCTAACGGACAAGCCAAATCTAGCAACAAAATCATCATCAACAACCTCAAGAAACGCCTCACAGGGGCTAAGGGAAAATGGGCAGACGAACTCCCCCTCATCCTCTGGTCCGACAGGACCACTCCGAAGAATGTAACTGGACAATCGCCATTTTCACTCGTCTATGGAAGTGAAGCGGTCATTCCAGCCAAACTACTAGTCCCGACAGCTCGCTATGGACTCC
Organism: Rheum nobile; assembly: GCA_027886185.1. Lineage (NCBI taxonomy): Eukaryota > Viridiplantae > Streptophyta > Magnoliopsida > Caryophyllales > Polygonaceae > Rheum > Rheum nobile. The sequence goes on along the minus strand of WOAB01000652.1, from coordinate 358,584 downwards.
AGACGCATGAACAAAACGACGTCGAACTGGCACACAACTTAGACACAATCGACGAAACTAGGGAAAGAGCCAGAATTAGGATGGACAGGTTTCAGCAACAAGTCGCAAGAAGTTACAACAAGAACGTCCGGGCCAAAGTCTTCAAAGTTGGCGATTGGATCCTCAGGAAGACATTCCAGAACACCAGAGGCCCGGCCGACGGCAAACTCGCACCCTAGTGGGAAGGTCCTTACCTCATCAAAGAAGTAGTCGGACAAGGAGCATATCGACTAGAAGACAAAGACGGACAAGCGATCCCGAGGAGCTGGAACGCTACACATCTAAAGCTATATCACTTCTAACCTCATCTGGTAAGACACAAGAACCCCATCATTTTTTACATATTATTTGACTCTATTTCATGAACCTAACGCTTACGTCTAGCAAAGACATGTTCTTGTGACCATGATTACAGGAAAACACAAAGACAAGCTGGATCCAGTCACACATAAAAAAGCGCTTACACTACATTTACACGATCGATCGAAACACGAGGAGATGAATACCAGAGGCACGCCGACACACCGTCTGCCTTATACAATACATAAGGTCAACACCTTATTACATTTACACAATAAGACATATTGCTCCCCTCCTCGGCATAATATGAGTCATGACTAAATAAAAAACATACACATTTGCAGGCCTCCCTTTTCTTATATGACACGGAAAGCCCTACTCGACGGAGCACACGGGCAAGTCCAAAACAAGTCAAGACATTGCGACCATCTTTCTCAAAAAAGAGTCCAAACAAGCAATTAGACGTAGAACAGAGTCAATCTTTTGTAAAAAGGAGTACGCCAAAAGTTTTTGGCCCCATTTTTTTACTAATAAAAGCAGAGAGAGTCTAATTCTTTTTACATTCATGCGACCCACGATGGTGGACGGGTCGCCAAAACGTATTGTCTGCCTACACACATGTATGACTTCAAACATTCCTAAAAACATTCTACGCGACCCGCGATGGTGGACGGGTCGCCAAACCAAAAGTATCTCACCCACACGTCATTCACAAAAGGTTCATAAAAAAGGAGGATGAAGAGCTAGAAGTCAGGAGTTGCATCATTACCTTCGGTAGGAGCCAGGTCGGACAAAGGCTGGGGCTCGGACGGTACGATAGGAGTGGCCTCACTGGAGCGAACTTCATCTTCACCGGAGCTCTCATCAGGAGACTCCTCTTCAATATCGGCGAGTCGAAACAACTCCACTCCCGAATTCCCCTTAGGAAACAAGGTATCCATATTTCCTTTCTCCGTCTTCAAGTCCCAGGCCTCATACTTGCCCTCTTCAAACTCCTCGACCATTTCGACGCGCGACTTCAATGCATAGAAGGCGCCAACATCACATGCAATTCGACCAGCGTCGATCCTAGCTTGCTTGACTTTCTCCTCGACGTCGACTCGACTCTCATTGAGCTCTTTCCGACAGCACTCTAGCTCGTCTTGACAAGCCTTCAGCTCTCCCGCGAAGCGACGCTTGGCGTCCTTCAGTCGACTTTCAGCTCCCTTCACCTTAGTCTTCAATGCCGCCAAGTCGGATTCTGATTTGGCAGCCCTTTCCTCAGCCTTGGAGACCATCTCCTTCATGCCAGAGTAGGCGCCCAAGAGGAACTAGAAGGTCTAAAATACGTAAAGAAAAGATATGTGAAACACCATCCGGCAGAAAAATCAAACTACAAGACTTGATAGAAAGCCTACCTTCCAAGAGGAACAACCAGCCTCGCCAATACAGTCCAAAGGTGAGACCCCGTCGACTTCAGATTTCAAGGCCGGGTCCTGGGCTTGGAACAGATCAGCGATGGACCGCCCGACTAGGTCAATCTTCTCGATGCCAGAAAGGATATCCAATTTCTTTTTCGGAATGCCCGGAATGATCTTTTCAGCATCGAGAGAAACGACCGCCTTCCTCTTATCAACCTTCGCTGGAGGGAAGACTAGAGGCCTAGGCTGTCCCATCAAGCCACGCGATCGTCACCACGTCAACCCTTGCCTGTCGCGCCAAAGCGGGTGGTGGAGATCGTGCAGAATGGAAAGTCGTCTGGACTCCCGCCCTCAGCTGCCTTGAGCCCAAATGACTTGGGGCTATTGTTGGGCCCATAATGCTTTGATAAACCAAGCCTAGCAGTCTGGACCGCCTCACCTTAGAAATGGGCCAAGAAGTTCGAAGAGGAGCGTCGGATGCTCATCAATGCACAAACCCGACCGATCCCGAAAATCTCGCCCAAGCCATAACTACTTGATCTTCAGTAATGACAGCCAATTCAAGGGCAAAATTAGAGCCTTCATTAATAAGAAGATCCCAGGGATAATGCTCATAAATAAAGGGGAAGATCACATGAAAACGGTAACAAGATCGGCAAAGAAGAAGACCCGATAAATAGGGCACGAAGAGGACTCAAGTCACAGCGATACTCGTTATCTCAACTCTCAAAAAAGCTTACTAATCTACTTGATCTCGTTTAGCTCTTTTGGCAATAATACTCGATCGCCAAACATCGGACGCTAGATTAGCCGGTCAGACAAGACCCGATCTTTCGCATCTAGAGGATAAGCTATATTTTGTCTCATTCTTATCATCATATAATCAATATATAATTACACAATCTTGCTCCTATTTCATACTTAGTTGATTGTTCATTTGGCTTGGATTTATTGTGTTATCATTATTCTATCCGATCGACTCGTTACCCCGTCTAAGGCGATTTAGGTTGATTGATCTTTTTGCCCCAAAACAAGTACCCCTATGAGCCTATTGTTTGTCATTCACAACTGGGGATTACTTTACATGATCAACAAAATTGAAAATATTTTCATGCATATATTATTTTTGTCCTTGGTTCTTATTGGTACTACTTCTGGTACACTACCCTCAACCAGGGTACACTACGTTCTAAAGGTAAGGGAAACAATCGAAAAGGGATGCAAACGGCTAGAATTGAATAGAAAGCGTGTCAGCATAACATAGAGGCAAACATTGGGTGTTGAGCGTCAGAATGGTAAAATAGCTTTTTTGTGAAAAAGTAACGGTAAGATTTTGAAGTAGGGAGTGAACGTTGGAAGGGTGCTGGTGAACGTTGGGTGAAAGAATTAAATTTAGAAGAGATTTACTACAGAATCAGAAAGGGGTATGACCGATGAAGGAGCTATATTTAAGGGATTGTGATCTTAACTCTAGGGTACTGTCTACTCTCTCTTCAATCTTCTTACCCTCACACAAATTTCGCAAATGCCTACTGAATCAAGCCCATCAACTACCAAAACTTTTGCCACCTTAGACGGATCCGAAAGCCCACAAACCTTGACTAGAAAACTCAAATCTATTATGAGTGATGATGCTCTCACTCAAATTATAGAGTCTCTCACCAAAGTTTCTCAACACGAATCCACAACTCCAAAAAAATCCATTACAACCCAATCTTTACCACAAAAGACCCCACCACAAGAGCAGGAGGTGGTGCAAAGCCCTGGGGAGTATAAAACCACCGCCTTGGTTCTGGCATAAGAGAAGGAGGAGAAGGAGACAGGTGAGGACACTGGTGATAAGAGCAGGGAGCAAAGGGCTTCTACGACATCGGAACTGGATAAGGATCTAGTCTCATTCCTAGATAAGGAGGAGGACACTCCTAAGGAGGTGGCCAAGAGCAAAGGGAAGAGCAATCAAGCACCCTCTTCTGACAGAGATGTGTCAGAAGGTAGGGAGACAGCTCCCCTGGAAAGAGTGACCTGCTCTAAAAAGGCAAAGAAGAATGCCACCACCGAACCCCGACATAGCACGAGGAGAATGGCCAAAAAAGCGCCTTATGCAAAAACCCAGGAGGTAATCGACATATCAGAGAGGGAGTTTAGCCGAAGTGTGGTGCTGTAGAAGGAATTTCAGGAGGAGTTTGCCTTGGATGAGGTGATGGACTTGCTGACAAGGCAGAAATGGGAGAATTTGTTCAAGGAAGATGAGGTATATGATTCGTGCTGGTATGGGAGTTTTACTCAACTCTGGTCATCGAGAACAAAAAGATGATGGTTGCGGATCCTATATGCTGGAAGCAGATACTTACAATTTCTCCAGCATAGAGCTGAGTAAGATTCTTGGGGTACCGCATGCTGGCTATGCTGAATATCACAAGGGGTTGTGGCTGCAAGATTGCGATCAATTGGAAATGATCAAGAGGATCTCTAAGGATAAGGACCCACCGGCGAAGGGAGAGGTACATTGCAACAAGATGGGGATACTGCATAGGGTACTGTACCACTTGGTGGTAAGTAACGTGGTACTACGGGAGCAAAAACGCAACACATTGCACATCCTGGACTACTTGATGTTAGACCGGATGTTAAAGGGGAAGCAATCAACCTTCCAAGGTTGATGATGCTACACATGTCTCATGTTAAGACAAGCCCCAAACATGCACTCACGTACCCTGGTGTAGTAAAGAAGATATTGGCCTACAATGACATGTACTCGCCACAGAAGGAAGTCAAAACTGTCAGAGTACTAAACAAGCCTACACTGAACAAGATGCTATTTTAGCTCGTGGACAGTCAATGAGAGAAGATGAAGAATGTGAGGGTTAGAGAAGAACCCAAACAAAAAACTATTGAGGAGGTGAAGATGAACGATGAGCTTCTTAGGGATCTTATCAAGGAGATCCACGGTCTGAGGAAGGACGTGCAGTACGTTACGGAAGGCATGATGGAGATACTGCGACACGCTGATGTAGAGGATTAGTCTACTAGACCTGGACCCTTGTTTTCCTTACCTTTCCTATCCCCATTTTCACTCATTGCTCATTATTTCCTATCTGTTTTTGTTGCATTTACCAAGTATCAATCATGCTCTATGTCTCTAAGATGTTAAGGTTGGTTTCCTTTTTTTGTTATTCTGTGATGGACCTGTACGTGCCGATAGTTTTGACACTTGAAATTCAAAATCAATGACAATATTATCTAGTATTTTACAGTACTGTACCTTCTCGATCGTTTCTCCTAACTAACCTCTTTTTGATGATGTCAAAAAGGGGAATGTAATTGAGATGACTAACATTGGGGGAACATACAAAGCGCGATACGTTATTTTTCTGAGGGGGAACTATACTTGATATGTCTTTCATACTCAATTTTATGCTTAAATGTTTTGGAGTTTGTCACCATCAAAAAGGGGCAATTTGTTGGAATCTTAAGCGTGGTGTACTTAAGAGTCCATGACCTCCTCAATTTTGATGGTTACAAACCTCCAAGGATTAACGTGTGAATTAAGTGTTACAGGAACAGAGTACAAGACGCGTTGGAAGGTACTGAACATTATCAAGATCAGTAGAGTGATCGAGACAATGTGAAGTTAACATAGGAGAGAAGTCTTGGACGCTGGAGCTAGGCAGCTGGCACAACGGCTACATCTTGGTCAAACAAGAGACAAGTGCAACTGGCCTTGGAGCTCAACATGGCTTGGGAAGAACACCTAATGGAGACATTAGGTGGTTCTGATCAAGGAAGAGGATAAAGATTGTTTGGCGCAGACGCAGAAAAGCAGTCTTGTCCCTTTGCCGCTTTGGGAAATTCTTGGAGCCTAAGGAGTATGTCCAAGGAAAGTGTAGCGAATACCATACCATGTATGAAGGTCAGAAGCGAGGAGGAAATAGAGACCTAAGAGGCTAGAGAAACAGCCCTAGGAGGTAGTGTTGGGTCTGTGGTACATAACGATGGTTTGAGCTAGCGATTATATAAGGGGTGGAATCACCTTATGTCAAAACTAGTTCACTTGAAACAGAGTGAACCAAAGGGAGCGAGAAGCTCAGGGGAGAGGAGAGTCAAGTGTGACTTGATCTTAGAGATTGAAAGCAAGGTACGAGTGGGGGAGTGAATAGATAATAAGCGCGAATCTTCTAAGTCTACGTCCTGGTCGCCTTTTGTAATTGCTCAAGAAATCAATAAAATAAGTACACTTGTTCTAAATCCCTTCAAGCGAGAAGCTTGAGGTAGTGGTTTTTCTCTAATTAACTAGTTGGTTAATTAGAGTTTCTCTAAGTACTTGTGTTGTATTTATCGTCATATCCATTGCATTAGCTTTACATTTCCGCTGCACTCTCTATGAAGGACCTAGACCTTCTTAATAGAACACTAACCGACCCAACAATTATGAACCTCCATTCCACTAAATGTGAACCTCGAGTACAGTTTATAGTTATTAATCATTCACATTTTACGTTTAATATATTGAAATGCATGTTTATTACATGTGAACCTTTAGTATATTAATTATGAACCTTTTATGTACTAAATATGGACCTTAGTCTATAGAGCTCATATGTACAACTTTGAGCACGTTCATGTTTGAAATTATTTTTACTTCATCAATAAGGTTCATATGTAACATGTACATGTTCATATATTGTTATCTAAAGTTCATTAACTAGAACTTCATATGTTATGTGTTGATGTTCATATATTGTCATCTAAGGTTCATATATGATAACGTCAATGTTCATATTATGGATGTTTTAAACTCAATCCATAATTATTCTGGACGAATAGAAAAACATATATTTGAGTTGATAAATGTAATTATTTTGAGCAAAAATTTCAAAAATATGTGCTCAAAACTGTAATTATTTGATAATTGAAATATGGGGTCAAAATTATAATTATGTTAAGCAAAATTTATTTAATTCTTTTATAAAAAAGATCAAAACTATAATTATTTACGTGAACTTTAGAAAAATATTAAAAATGAGATAAAAATGCAATTATTGAACAAATACATGTTTTTTTGGTAGTTATAGAGAATTGAGGGAAGAATTTTAAAAAAATAGGGGAGGGGGTTGGGGGGTCGAGGGAGTTGTGATACCCCGCAATTTCGTTTACAATTTTAAGTGTTTGTGTAATCTGTAATTAATAATCTTTGGTATATATGTCGGTTTACATTATTTTGAGTTGGTTATATTACTAATATATTATATTTTTTGTTTGACTTGCTAAGTCTCGTAGATTTAAAATAGAGCTCTCGCATTATATTATATTTTTTGGTTTGACTTACTAAGTCTTGTAGATTTAAAATAGAGCTCCCGTAGTTATTCTTGAGGTGACTTGGTTCATTTAAAAGAGATGTATATTATTTTTGGATTGTATTAAGAATTTTAGCTTAATCCTTGATGATAAAGACTATAAAATATATAAATTAGTGTTGAGATTGTACGTGAAAGGATTTTGGTGTTATAAAGATTATATATATAGATCTGGGATCAGGTACAAACTTATCTTATTGTGAGAAGTACGAAACAATCTCGTCCACTGATTGAAGTTCATCCAACAACCTTTATCAATCGTGTGCTTCTTTCTTTTCATTTAACTGGGGACGTTTTGGTAATTTGTCCTTTTAAGAGCTTCTTCTTCGAATGTCCAAAACCTTCATCTGCACTACAATGGTGGATGTTTATTTCGCCAGCCTTGTTCGCTCACGTCGACCATGTTTATCTGATTTCTTCCTCATCAATTCATCTTCGTCATTTTCATTCTAGTCAATTCTCCCTCGTGGTTATGTGTTGTTCAATTTTGTTTTGTTTTTTGGCTTTCAACTTTCATGTGAATGGAGTATTTGGGCTTGTTTTTGTTGTAGAAATTCAGTTTCTTATTGATGTGTCCTTGGCCTCGCGATGTTCAAGATCGCCTCGGATGAGCGGATCTAGATCGAATATTCACCACACCGTCTTGTTTGAGGTTATCGGCGTCGCACGTGAGGAAGCCGGGATAGAAGATGCAAGCCTTCAACGTGATGAAGGCGAGGCGGCTTTGAAGCAAGGAATCAACGTGATGATCTCGTGATTTTTGGGATTGATGGAGCTCGAACAATGTTATGACGCTCGGACTCAATGGTGGAGAAAAACTCTCAACTTCTAGATTGAATAAGTAATAAGCGTAACCTTACAAATGAAGCCAAAGGTGGCTTAAATAGACATAAGAGCCTTCGGCATGGGCCAAGGGCTTAATGGGCTAGCCCACTCACATGAGTGGAGTGCACGCCCGAAAATAGAAAAACACCTAAAATAGAAAGCTTAAATTAGAAATGTTCAAACATAGTAAAATAACCTCAAAATAGTCTAAGTACTAGGATATGCGTCACTTGGCAAGCAAAGTCGGGCGCCGAGGCGAGTGATGCTGAGGCGGGCGCAACGAAGTCAAGCAGCGAGCGTTGTAGCGCTATGGCAGCAATGCCTCCGGCGCTGGCGCGCCATGCATCAATGCCATGGGGGGCGACGTCATGGCGTCGAGTGACACGAGGAGCGTAGGCGAAGGCGGCGTCCAAGAAGAGTCAGCACAAGCGATGGTGCAGGCGATGATGAACTGCATGGCTTGGGCGATGGCCTTGGCACGAGCCCGAGTCACGGGGCCATTGGAGTGCAGGCTCATGGCATCCTCTTCTTCATGGGCGGTTATGGAGGGCAAGGTCGCATCACTTGTCTTTGATCCCATATTTGGGGATGAGTTTAGGATTGTTGCTAGTGAAGATGATTGATTATCAACTTTGAGAAGCTTTGGTTTGGTTAGGATAGATGAGTTAAGTGATGCCTACAAGGTGTTCGATGAAATACCTGAGACTATGAAAGAGATATTGTGAGTTTATGAAGGGATGAAATGCCTTCAATGGTAAATATCTCTGTTTGTTCTTGACATTTCTTTACACTTTTGACATGAAGAATATGAGAAGATCATGATAATATAAACGAATGTTTGCCTCAATTAGTTTTCAAATATGCACAGATTATGAACCTCAAGCGATTAATTATGAACATTTTGGTATTATTTATGAACCTTATATGTTTTTAGGCTAAAGTTGTGATTGCTTTAATTGGTGTCTTGATTGTGCAAATTTTTTCCAATAATCAATCTAAATCTAGCATCTTTGTGTTGATCTAATATATCATTTTTTATTTGAGTTACTTTGATTTTTCTTAGCTTTTTTTTGTTTTTTTTGTTTTGAGAGAAACCCACAAGGTGTTCGATGAAATGCCTAAGAGAGATGTTGTGATTTGAACATGGATGAATTCCCTCTATGGTTGATAAGCAGTTTGTTTTCACATTTCTTCAGACATTTGACATGAAGAACCTGAGAAATCCATGGTAAATGCACAAAATGAAATGAACCACAATGGGATTAGTATGAACATTGATATTATTATATATGAATGTTATATGACTATGTATGAAACTTGAAACATAAAATACAAAACTTTAGTTTATCTATACGGTGCACGTAGTATGGAAAAAAAATATGAAGCTTTCAAAAGAATAAGTATGAACATTAGATGATTATGAATGAACATTGACATGTTAGATATGAACCCTTATGTTTCCATTATTTCTAAACCACGAAAATTAAATATGAACCTTAGGAGAATACATATGAACTTGAACATAATACACACACATACACGTGAACCCAACATGAACTGACACTTTTCACAAGCATAATATGTAGCATATGAGGGATTCGAACCCACATTCATGTGTAACAACACATTGCTCTACCATTTGAGTTATTAGGCTTTGACAAGATCAATTATTTGAACATCTTTCAAATGACTATATATGAACCTTAGAGGATTGCATATGAACACATAAACTTAATACGCGAACCCAATCATCTGCGTAGTCTATTATTTTTCATATGAACCCTAGAATGTTTAATTTGAATCTAGAAAATCCTAAAGTTTGTACAACAAATTAGATTCAATATACCTATGAACCATAAAAACACTACATTTGACAATTTAAGTTACCACAATAGTTCATTACACGTTTTTTTTTATTTTAATTTGACAATGTACCCCAAAAGTATTTTTATTCACACAAATTTAAGTTGTTTCAAGCAACTCGAAAAATCAAAAGCATTAAAAGTAAAAACGAAATAATAAAAGACGAAATTTTACCTTTTGTTGTGTGTCTTTGTGAGTCGAGCTATATTGAAGCTTTTAGGTGATGTTTTAATGGAGATTCGAAGGAGGGAAATATGGGTTCAACAATGGGGGTTAGGGAGAGAGATAGAGGAGAGGGAGAAAGAGAATGTGCAAAATTCGAGATCTTGGAATACATTTGATGTAATAAAGTAAAGAGAAAGAGAGTGAGGATTAGAGTAAGAAAAAATAAGGGTGATTTTGAGAATATACTGCACTTTTGATTTTATTACAACAATGCCATTAAATATGTGAGAGGTGGTGCGCATGGTTGTTTTTTTTCTTCTCTTTTTTAATCCCGTCCGCCCATCTTGTGCATCTAACGGCCCACAACACTTCGTACTTTGTACTATAGTGGGTATTGTATCCGGAACCGCCTCTATATATATATAATATTTAAGAGTTTGTTACTAGTTTATATAGAATTATTAATTATTAATAATTTATTTAGCTTGGTTGATGCAACTCCGGTAGTGACATTGATAGAGGCCCAAGAGGATGACATGCTCAGTGTCAAGTCTGAAAGCCCGATCACCAGGGCACATGCCAGGGCCATAGCCAAAGCCACATAGAGCCTCACGACCAAGGGTCTTGCACAAGACAGCCGCGCCTCTCTCCACGCGCCTCGCGTCGTGCTTTGCGCCTTCATCAACGGCGTTGCGGCCCACGTCGCGGCGCCATGACTTGCCGCAGCGCAATTGCTTTGATTGGCTTGATTTTTGCATTTAGAGGTTATTTTGATATCATTTGGACCTTTTTAGACATTTTCTATTTTTAGTAGTTTCCATTGTTAGCAGTTTCCACTTTTAGTATGTTGCTATTTGTGGATTGTCTCTATTTTTGGCACTTTCTATTTTTAGAACTTTCCAAGTTTAACAGTTTTCCATTTTTGGTGTGTGTCTCTCTTTTGCTTAAGAGGGCCAGCCCATTTATCTAGTTTGTGGCCCATGGCTGAGTAGGTTTTGTTGGCTACTATAATTGCCATGCGCCTTGTACAATTTTGGACACGTTGAATTGAATTTGCTTAAGCTGCCGTTGAGACTCAATTCCGCCCTTAGGCCTTCGACGTCACCATTGTTCCATCGGTCGATCCCCCATCACGGATCCACACCCTCATCGTTCGCTAGCGCCTATGAGAACCTCTCGCCCCCTCTTGGTCCAACGCCTAGCGCAAGAGAGCGGCAACCAACACTCACGTGGAGGTTGTCATCTATCCCAGTCATGAAGAGTTGAAGTGATTCGATCCGCCTTCTTCCTAGATCCGCCGAACAACGTGTGAACGGAGATGTTTACGTATCAATTGGTATCACATTCAGCGGTACAAGGTGTGATCAATCCATCTCTTCTTAGTTTTCTCACGTCTTTCATTGTTTCTATCCATTACCTTGCTTCCGCCAATTTCTATTTTGTGTTCTTGTTTTTTGCGTCTTTGTGTCTTTGCCGTCAAACCCTAGCCCTAGGATGAACTTCTGGTTTCCAAAACCTTGAAGTTCACGACCGAGAGAAATTAAAAAAAAGTCGAGTGGAAAAAGAAGGATTTACCCTAACCGAATTTGCGGCCATATCTTGCCTTAACCGCTAGCATATCTCGCAGATTTGGGTTGTTTTTAATTTTGAATTATTGTTTGGTAAGATTTTATTTGCATATCTTGTTTTCTCTCTCCAATATCTCGTCTCTCTCCAATCTACAATATCTGCGTCAATCTTCTTCTTTCCCTCTGAGTCTAACTACATTTATCTTGTGTCGATTTTATTTTAAAAAAAGGCAGTCGGTTGAAAAAAAAAGCCAACAACTGAAGAAAAACAAAAGCCTTAGGCGATCTCGGGGAACCCGATTCACCATCGGCACAGGTTCACTAAAATTCATCTCCCGCTTTCTTTCACAATTTGCACTCGATTTGCATGCTAAATTTTTCCATTCATTGTGTTCGAAATTGAAGCACCCGTTTGTGTGATTGTTTGTGGTTTGTGTTTGTTTGGTTCGCAACGCGTCTAGCCTACCCTACCGCCCTCACGGCCTGCCCAAACATTAATGGCCCGTGAGAATTCTTTGTGAGTTGTTTTGATCTATTTTTGTCCGTTGTTTTTGTTGTCATTTGCTGCGTTTGTCTTCTTTGCGTCTTGTGATGGTGTCTATAGGTACATAGTTGGACGAAGCTTTTGCCGCTCTTCAGGCTGAGCGCGAGGCCGCGGCCAAGGCCGACTTGGAAGCCAAGCTTGCCGAGATGAAGCGTTAGCTTGCCTTGGCCACCGCACGAGTTGTTAGGAAACGGAACTCTGGAACCTCGGTTCCCCTGGGAGTTCCTTTCCTCAGTTTCTCTACTTTTGAAGATGACAAATATTATGATACTAATATTTTATCTCAAAGATGTGTTTTAAGGAACCACAGGAATATACCCAAGGCAAGAAAACCAAACAGGACAAAGAGAACCAAAGGAACAAGACAGAAGAAGGAACCCAGAGGAACCCAGGTGTACCCAGAAAGGTAGCATGCAAGGCTGCGATTTCCGAGAAATCTGGGAACACACAACCTAGGACAAAAGTTGTTGAAAACGACTTGTCCAAAGTTTCCAAAGGCCTGCCAATGTCCAGAACAAAACAACAAGATACTCAGAAACGCTGAACCTCGGACAGAAAAGATGAAAGCGACAGGACATAGAGATGTCACTATCCAGAAGACAGTTCCCAAGCGCCCAGCTTGCTCAACCTCAGACGAAAGCACTTGAACAACGACATAACAAGACTTGTCTGAGGTAGTTGACCAACCAAGAGAGATTCTGAGCTGCCTAGGTTGTTTGCACATGCTAAGAACAACGTGGACCAAGGAGAACCACTGATCCTAGGGCAAGCTCAATCTGTGGGAACCCAAAGAGGATTAAGCTGCGAAGAATCCTCTATAAAAGGAATACTAACTCAAGAGAGTCATTCTCATGCACTGAAATACGAATCACACTCATTAGCAAATATCAAGTGTGAACCTTCAAACAAGATCATCAAAGCAAACCGAGATCAAGAGGAACCAGTCAAGGAAGAGAAGAGCTGAGTGCTAAGTTCCTGTGACTATAAGTAATAGTTCCTAGGTGCGAAGGACTGTTTCTTGGATTAATTATTGATTATGTTAAGTTATCTAGGATTGCCTAACTGTGTGTAAGGCAAAGAAACTGTGTGTTTGTTCCTAGGATAAGCTGTAACCAAAAGAGATAAGAAATCAAGAAGTAGACCTTGAAATCCTTTCGAAAGAAAGGTAATGGTTTTTATCCTAGGATTGCTAGTTGGCAATCAAAGGTTTCCACTATAAGGAACTTGTTATTTGTTTGATTGTTTATTTCCGCTGCGAAGGGAACTTAGAATTCATATTCTGAGTTCCTTAAGTTATTTTCTAACAATCACGATCCTACAATTGGTATCAGAGCAGGAAAGGCTCTAGATCTTTGTTAAGTTTGCAGATCATGTCTCAACCAAGCAAGTTTGAGCTCGGAATCTCCACCAACAAGCCACATCTCCGAAAGAAAGGAGAAGAAACATGGTGGGAAAAGTGCATGGAAAGCCACATTAAGACCAACGACTACCAATGCTGGAGGATAGTCGAAAATGGAGATGGCTATGTCGACCTCACCATGAAGGAAGAAGATTGGAAACCAGAACACTATGTTATCATGGAGAAGAATGCCAAGGCCAGGCAGTTCATCCTCAATGGATTGGACAGAGAGGACATGGATAAGGTCATAGGAATCAAGACGGCCAAGGAGATGTGGAAAGCTCTCAAGGAGATGCATGAAGGAAGTGAGGAACTAAAGCAAAGCAGAAAGTTCGCTTTGGAAGGAGAATACCACACTTTCAAAATGATGGAAACTGAGACCATCTCAGAGTACTACTCCCGCTTCAACAGATTGATTGGAAAGTTAACAGCGGCGGGAGTTGATCTTGATGAAGTCTCCAAGTCCCTAGTGGTCATCAATGGACTCAACTCTAAATTCACCCTTCTGAAGGGAATCATGAAGAACACTCCAGGCATCCAATCCCTTCCCTTGACACAAATCATAGGGAAACTGGAGGTTGAAGAAGGAGAGCACACCAAAGCCAATACCGATAAGAAACTGGAGAAAAGAATTGCCCTCAAGATCTCCAAAGCCTTCTCTAGGCTCGAGATGGAGGAAGAGAACTCAGACCTTGAAAAAGAGGAGGACGAACTAACAACCCTCTTCACAAAGAACATCAAAAAATTCTTTGTGAAGGGAAGGTTCCAAAAGGGTAGTTCCTCTCACAATGGACCACAAAGAGACCTCAAGGAAGTCTCCTGTTACGAGTGCAAGGAGAAGGGACACTACGCTAAGAACTGTCATAACAAAGAAGAGTCCAAGGAAGAGGAAAGACCTCAAAGAAAGAAGGCTCTCGTAGCATCATGGGGAGAAGACTCAGATGAGGAACTGGATCTGAGTGGCTTCTCTAGAGGAAGATGTCTCATGGCAAAAGGAGACTCAAGCGACTCAGAAGACCTCGAGGTAACTTCTGACGATCTCTTAAAATCCCTAGTTGATTGTGATAAGAAACAACTTCTTAAGATCATAAAGAAACTCGGAAAGGAAACCCGTTCCCTTCAACAAAAACTAGATGATTGTGAAGATGAAATTGCTTGATTGACTGTCGAGAATTCTGTTTGGAGTAAGAAACTTGATGAAACTGAGAAAGACCTAGTTGAAACTCACTCCAAACTCATTGATATTAGAAATGTGCATGCTAGTCACCTTAAAATTTGCAAATCTTGTGATGAAACTAGCATAGACTCTGTCAAAATTCCCTTGCATGCTAACCCACCTGGAAATGACATGCTTCAATCCATAATTGATAGGTTAGACAGTCTCACTGATTCCATTAATGAAAAAACGATAAATCAAACTGTTTTTGTGAGACAACGCCATGGAATAGGATATGTCAATAATAAAGGGAACAATGATGCTGAAGAAGAAAAGGCTAGGCGAGAACTTGTTGAGATGAATGAGAATCTCAGTATTGCTCTTGCCACTTCTCGTGATAGGAATCAATTCTTATCAGAGAAGATCATGGTCCTTGAGAACAAGGCTGAGGTTGCCAAACGTCTCAATGAAGGCTCTCAAAGTCCGAAGAAGGAACCAAAGGGAAAAGAAAAGATGGTTCCTGAAAACTAATGGTTCACCAATTCCTTTGCTCACAAAAGATATATTGACATGGCCCATAGCAAGGTTAGGAACAATGTTGATTTTAACAAAAGGAAAACTGAAAAACCTTTTAGGCCAGGAAAAGGAAAATATGGACATGTTGTTTACAATCGTTTGTGTACCTACTGTGGTAAGAATGGTCATTACAACACTGATTGTGCTAAGAAAATGAACTTTGAAAAGGAGAAAAGTACTCATTACCATGAAAGGAACCAGTTTCCTGGTTATTCACAGACTCGCAATGCTAATCCCCCCAGTGAAGCCAAGCTTCCACTAGTGGAAAAAATCCTTTTTGAGGCTCCCTTTTAGAGGCGTACATAGTTCAAAACGCCTCAACAACGACTTAGGCAATCACTTTTCTTGGTTTTTGAGGCGGGCAAATTAATATACGCCTCAACAAGTTTCCGAAAAAATATTTCCCGCTAAAGTATTAGAGGCGGGCCAGGGTAAGGCCCGCCTCTAATTCTAACTAATTGAGGCGGGCCAAGTAGTCCGCCTCAATTAAAGCTTGTTGAGGCGGGCCTCTTAAAGCCCGCCTCAACAATTTTTTTTTCCTCTTTGCTTTTCTTTCTCTCTCCCTCTTTTCTTTTCTTTTCTTTCTCTCTCTCCTCTCTTTCTTTTCTCCTAGCCCCGATACCAGCTCTCAGCCCTAACCCTCCTTTGCCTCCATCTCTCCCCCGAACTCCCTCCTCACGCTCTCTCTCCCTCACCCCGACCACCGGCGACCCCTTTCTTACTAACCGACATTGAACACACTTATACTCCCTTTCCAATAACTCTTGCTCTGTCTCCCATCTCATCCATCGCCGATCTCTCCTCCACCCTCAAAACGGTGTTCTCTTCCACTTCTCTCCCAATCCCGACATTCCAGCCGAAGCTTCTCGCCGAAATCACATCTTTTCCTCTGCATCTTCGTCGCTTTCGGCCTGTCACCCATCTCGCCTCCCGATTTCACTAACACGGTAAGCGTGCTTTGTTTTGAGATTTTGTGTCCAAACGCTAATGGATTTTGGTCCTGAATATGTGCGAAATGTCATGTTTTTAATTTAGGGATTTGGGGCTTCAAATTTTAGGGTTGTGAATTAATGATTGCATCCTTCTAGGGATTTAGGGTTATCAACTCAATTAACCATTGTATTGTACGAAATATAGGATTAGAGATTTGGGGCTAACTTATTTACGAAATCTCATGTTCTGTTTTCACTGCTTTGTTCGTTTTTTCGTTTTGGTTTGATTTTAGTTCAGGTATTATGTATGTTGACTTATTTTTGAGCTTCTCGTGGAATTATGGGAGTTCTCTCAATTTATAATGGTTTTCAATTTTTCTGGACTGTTTTGAGTCTGAAAACAAAGCAATCTACTAAGCTGCATGTATGCTTGTAAATTGGTCTGACAAGTACCTGCTTATATGCCTATTTGAATGTGCTTCTTTTGAATCAACATGAAGTTTGATCTACTGAGCTGCAGGTTTTTGTGTTTCAGTATTGAAGAGCTGAAAACTTAAATGTTGTATATGTGCATTTATCAATGGAGATGAAGTGCGCCCTCCTCTTCCTGTGATAAGGGAAGCTCTCTATGGGTATGCACTGATTTTATTTTTGTCCTTTGTTTTAATGGTTTGAACAGTTATGCTGGACTATATTCTGTACTTCGTGATCTCTTATTGAATGTTTTGCCAACAGTATAGGAGGGGTATCGGATTGTTGAATGCTTTGCCACTGCACCTTTGTTGAATGCTTTACCAATATAAGTTAATCTCATGCAGTGGAATTAATAATTTGAGAATTAGATGCATATTTTTTACTCTTTGATATCTTCAGGATAGCCTTTTAAAAATATTTATGGGTTTACATTCTCCTTGTTGGATGTAGAAAGTTCAGCAATGCTATTTTCATCACTGACTTCACGACAAGAGTTCTACAAATTTATAGACCTAATCACAAGATTTAGTTTGTGAAATAATCATAGTGGTTTAACTTCTTCATGTAAATTTCTGACACTACATCTTTTAATGAGCACTACCTTTATTTCTTTTTTATTTTTACTTTCCTCTAATTGGTATTTTTTAATTAAACAATCTTAATTTCACTTTCAAATAAAACAATTATGTTCTCTTAAATTTCGCTTATTTACTATGTGTTTCTCTTGCTCATAGAGCATCTAGGCCTGGTTATGCACCCAGTGGATCAAGTTATGTGGTTGCTTTCCGTAATTTTGATGACGAAATGAGACGGCCTGGTGTATGGGATGGAGAACAAGGTGGTACATCTACTGTAGAGAAACCCCAAGACAATCTTGCTGCTATGTACAGGCCTCCATTTTCTTTGATGTACCAAGGGTCCTTTGAAAAGGTACTAGATTTCCTTTTAATCAGTGTATGTGTTATTGGTATATAGATTCTTATACAAGTGTGAGATGTTAACTTATTAAGGTTTTGCATACAAATCATATCTTATATCAATATTCTAGTATTGCTTTACTGGACAAAAAATGAACATACTCCAAATTTTCAGGCAAAAGTTGTTGCTTCTTCTGAGGATAAGTGGCTTCTTGTGAATTTGCAATCAAACAAGGAATTCAGTTCTCATATGGTAAAGTTTCCCTGTTTGTCCATGTTCCTTGGGAAAAAATAATCCTTTTTCCCAACTCACATACTTCTGGAAGAGGTTTGTTCATCACATGTTTTTAATCTGCAGCTTAACCGGGATACGTGGGGAAATGAAGTTGTTGCTCAAACTATTAAATCCAATTTCATCTTTTGGCAGGTGATCAGATATTTCCATCCTACACTTCTGCACCAGTCAGTCTTTCGACAATGTTTCATATTTGACCAATGACTGATTTTATTGCACATGTCTTTCCATTTTGCTTTTCTTGACTTTTTTTGCGTATTCCCTATTCTGTTCTAGATTTTGATTAGCTGTAGTGATGTTAAATGGGTGCATACTAGCTGGTTTCACTTCAAGGTTTTTGGCTACTCTTTAACTTGTCTCCTTCAAGGTGTTCGTTATTTTACTGGCTTCGCGACATACATTTTCACTTTAAAGTTATGTCACTCCTAGTCACCCGACTCATCTCATATCTGTGAATCTTCTGTATCGTAGTACTTGGTATTTTGTTTTGTTATTATTTTGGACCCCCTTTGAAAAAACATATGACATACATCAGTCATGCTCATGCTACTGTATCTCGGCTCTGTTTATGTGTAAACATATTATGCTATAAACTGTAAAATTCACTTAAATATGCTCATATATGTCATGCAACCATGCAGATGTATGATGAAACAATCGAGGGAAAGAAGGTTTGCACTTACTACAAAGTCGATTCTGTTCCTGCTGTCCTCATCATTGACCCTATAATAGGACAAAAAATGCGGTTATGGTCTGGAATGATACATCCTGATCGACTATTGGAGGTAACGTGTTTATTGTCATAAAAGTAACAAAGTATGGTGTTCATATTTGAAATTTTGAAGTCTTATCCCGGCTGACATTAAGCATTATCTATATTTTGTAGGATCTATGTACAGGCCTCCATTTGCTTTGATGTACCAAGGGTCCTTTGAAAATGTACTAGATTTCCTTTTAATCAGTGTATGTGTTATTGGTATATAGATTCTTATACAAGTGTGAGATGTTAACTTATTAAGGTTTTGCATACAAATCATATCTTATATCAGTATTCTAGTATTGCTTTACCGGACAAAAAATGAACATATACTCCAAATTTCAGGCAAAAGTTGCTGCTGCTTCTGAGGATAAGTGGCTTCTTGTGAATTTGCAATCAAACAAGGAATTCAGTTCTCATATGGTAAAGTTTCCCTGTTTGTCCATGTTCCTTGGGAAAAAATAATCCTTTCTCTTTTCTCTTTAATCCGGGGAAGATAAAATGGACTTTTTGGTCAAATAAGCTGGCAATATAAGGTTTCCTTGAAAGAATGTAGTGATCAGCACCTATATTTAGTTCATAACTTGCTTTTCTCCCACTTAAATTATATGCTAGTGGTGCTAAAAACCTTTGTAGATTTTCCCTTTCATTCTCATCTTTTATGCGTCTCTAACATTTACATACATGCATCACATGCTTGCAGTCTTTATTCTCATCTTTTACCGCTGTGATTGGATTTTTTTGCAGATTTTTTTTGCAAAAAATTGGACTTTTTAGCCCGGATGTGGAAGAGATCCGGGCTAAAATGTCCAGTTTTTTTTGTTCAAACACAATGCTTTTTATCCCGGACTTACCCAGATCCGGGCTAAAAGATGGGAAAATGCGACTTGTTGAGGCGGGCCTCCGAAGCCCGCCTCAACAAGTCCCTCATTTTTAGCTGTCTAGTGAGGGACTTGTTGAGGCGGGCTTAGGAGGCCCGCCTCAATAAGTAACTTTTAGAGGCGTAAAATGCCCGCCTCAAAAAGTGTCCCTACTTGTTGCAGCCCCCTCACTTGCTGCGAACGGTATCCGCCTCAATAAGTGTCAAAACGCCCGCCTCAAAAATGGTTTTTTCTACTAGTGTTCGCTGGGTTCATAAATCTTAGTTCCCTTATGTGCAGAAAGATGAGAGGCAACCTCAACTATGGTACATCGACAGTGGTTACTCATGCCATATGACTGGAAGAAGAAATCAAATGACCTCTCTTCAACGAATGTTCAGTCCTTGACTCCTCGGGACAAATCATCCTAAAAGGGAAAAGATTCAACAATGTCTACATAATAGATCCATCCTTTGTTCCCAAGGAGAAACTTTGTCTCTCAACTGTGAATGACCAAGCTGACTTGTGGCATCAACGCCTCGGTCATGCTAGCACCAAGCTAATTCAAAAGCTACACTCAAAGGAGCTAGTCAGAGGGCTGCCAAAGCTAAGTGGCACATCTAAGGAACTGTGCTCTGACTGTGTAAAAGGGAAACAGGCTCGTAGTTCCTTCAAGTCCAAAAACATGGTAAGCACCTCAAGGCCTCTTGAACTCATCCACATGGATCTGTGTGGACCCATGAGAGTTCAGAGCCTAGGAGGGAACAAGTATATCTTTGCTCTTGTCGATGACTTCTCTCGCTTTACTTGGACCATCTTTATTAAATCTAAGAGTGAAGTTATTGACCGCTTTAAAGATCTGGTTCCCTTGTTAGAAAAATCTCTTGATTGCTCACTCAATGCTATTCGGTCTGACCATGGTACCGAATTCGAAAATAGAGAATTTCTAACCTTTTGCAGTGAACATGGAATTGATCACAACTTCTCTGCACCATACACTCCTCAACAGAATGGAGTAGTGGATAGGAAGAACAGAACTTTGGAAGACATGGCCCAGACTATGCTGATCTCAAGTGGACTCTCTCAATCATTTTGGGCTGAGGCGATCAACACAGCTTGCTACATCATCAATCGAGCCATGCTTCGCCCAATCACAGAAAAGACACCCTATGAGCTCCTAAGAGGAAGAGTTCCCAACATCTCACATCTGAGGGTGTTCGGATGCAAGTGCTTTGTGCACAACAATGGGAAGGACGATCTTGGCAAATTCGACCCAAGAAGTGATGAAGGAATCTTCATTGGATACGCCTCGGGTAGCAAGGCGTACAAAGTCTTCAACAAAAGGACTAAAAAGGTAGAAGAAAGTGTTCATGTTATTTTTAATGAAAAATCACTTGGAAAGATTGTGTAGAACACCACCAATTCCTTTGAAGACCCGTTTCCCAAGTCATATCAAGAAGATCCATATGAAGATGTCACTACACCCAGTTCCTGTCCTGCTGCTCGGAACCCTCCAATGGCTCCTCCACCAGTTCCCATGGATAATGAACAACAATCCATCTCTGAGAACCAGGAGCATGACGACAACATCTGTGGAGACTTCAATGATTCATCTTCCCACATGATCTTCAATGGAGAAGGTGATCCCAACCAGGAAGCTGAATGCTCAACTCAGAATGTCTCCACATCAAATGCTCTAGCTCCTAACAGAGAAAGAAGAGTCATCAAGCCTCCAGTCAGGTTCGAACATCTAACCTTCTTTGCCTTCAATGCCTTTCTATCTATTGTGGAACCAAAGAACATAGGTGAGGCACTGAAGGATGCGGACTGGATCCAAGCTATGCAAAAAGAGCTTCATTAATTTGAAAGAAACAAAGTATGGCATCTAGTTCCCCGCTCCAAGGATAAACACATCATAGGAACTAGATGGGTTTTCATAAACAAGCTAGATGATACAGGAGCTGTGATAAGGAACAAAGCTAGACTCGTTGCTCAATGATACAATCAACAAGAAGGCATCGACTATGATGAAACTTATGCTCCAGTGACAAGGATCGAAGCAATAAGATTGTTGATTGCCTTCGCATCTCACAAAGGGTTCAAGTTGTTCCAAATGGATGTAAAGACGGCTTTCCTCAATGGAATCCTTCAAGAAGAAGTCTATGTCAAGCAACCACCTGGTTTTGAAGACGACGATCATCCATATCATGTCTACTTTCTAGACAAGGCACTCTATGGCCTCAAGCAAGCTCCCAGAGCTTGGTATGATCGTCTTGCCCAGTTCCTACTCTCAAATGCCTTCAGGCGTGGAGTCATTGATAAGACTCTCTTCATCCTAGAAGAAGAAGGTAACATCTTAGTGGTTCAAATTTATGTTGATGATATCATTTTTGGTTTCACTAACCTGTCCCTTGTAGATAAGTTCAAAGACTTGATGAGCAGTGAATTTGAAATGAGCCTAATAGGGGAACTCACTTTCTTCCTCGGATTACAAATCACTCAAAAGAAAGATGGCATACAAATTCACCAACAGAAGTATGTCAGGGAACTACTGAAGAAGTTCAAAATGGATTCATGCAAGCCTCTCTCCACTCCCATATCCACCATTGCCCACTTAGATAAGGACCATTCGAGTCCTCTAGTGGAGGAGAAGCTCTATAGAGGTATGATAGGCTCACTCATGTACCTAACTGCTAGTCGACCATACATTGTTTTTGCTGTTGGCTTGTGTGCTAGGTTCCAATCATGTCCAAGAGAAACCCACTTGGCTGCTGTGAAGACAATACTTAGATATCTCAAGGAAACTGACTCTCTCTGCATTTGGTACCCCAAAGAATGTCCCTTTGAGCTGATGGGTTTAACTGATGCTGATTATGCTGGATACTTGGTGGATAGGAAGAGCACTTCTGGAATGGCACAGTTCCTAGGCCCTTGCCTTGTGTCATGGGGATCAAAGAAACAAGTCTCAATCTCCCTCTCCACCACAGAATCCGAGTACATTGCGGTTGCCTCCTGCTGTTCCCAACTTCTCCGGCTAAAGCAACAACTCGCGGATTTTGGTATGTCTTATGGCCCTCTTACAATTCTTTGTGATAACACTAGTGCCATATACATTTCAAAGAATCTTGTGCATCATACTAGGACCAAACATATCGACATAAGACATCATTTTCTTAGAGATCATGTTGAGAAGGGAAACATCATTATGAAGTTTTGTAGAACTGAAGATCAGGTTGCAGATATATTTACTAAAGCATTGAATAGAGTTCCTTTCGAGAACCTTAGATTGGAACTAGGAATGATTCCTATAACCTAGTAGTGACTTTAGTATAAAGGTTCCTTTCCAGTTCCCCTGATTGTCTAGTTTAAGATTGTCAACTTGTTGAGTCTTGATATCCTTGTGTTATATCTGTTGCTTCAAACCCTACTTTTCATAATGGTCTCTTTAAAAATGGTTTAAATAAATTTTTCTGGCTCGTGTCCTTCTGGTCCTCATTATTCTTTCCACTTCTTCATTGTTCAAGTTTCTTTGAATGGCCCAAAAGTCACAATCTGATCATATTTCTAACCCAACACTACAAGCCGAAATGATGATTGTGTACTAAGACCTTCCCCTGCCTCATTGCTCACTTTAATTCTCTATGATCCATCCCTAAACCCTCTCTGAGAATTATTGTGCAATGCGATAAATGGCCTACCCTGATTTCTTATATGGGAACGTATCTTTCTGGTTCCATTGTTTAAACCCACATCAAAGGTTCCCACTTGTCCTTCTAGCACGTTGAATATATCGCCAGAAAGGAACCAGGATGAAGCATACTTCCAACGGCTACTTTGGCTCTCCCCCAAAGCTATTTATGGCAAAATCGCAGAGGTCAGTCACGTCCTATTAGTTGGCAGACCTCCCTCCTCTCTGAAAGGGTAAGCTTTGAATTTGTATTGACCGTTCGGAAAAGCTGCAAAGAGCCTTCAATGCTCCAGATTCTCCCCAATCTTCTCAACGGCTAGATTTGTCTCAATGTCCCTTCCGCCCTCACCACCTTTAAGAGTTGCCCTGTTGCTCCAAGCTAATCCCACAACTCACCATCTCTCTGATCTTCCACTTCTCTCTCTCTTAAACACAGAAATCTTTAATCTCTCAAAAATGGCCAATCCAAACCCCAATGTTATCCTGGATGAAGAGGAGGCAGCCCTTCTCAAAGCCTTTCGCGAAAAGAAGGCAGCATCTTCCTCCAAGCCTATCTCTGCCACCACTTCTCCAAAAACCCAACCTGAAGATAAAATTGTGGAGACAACAGCGGAGAAACCTGAAGAGAAACTTGAGAAGCCATCAAAATCACAGGCTGAGGAGAAAGCCTTAGCCATCACCCCGGCCTCGAAATCGGCCACAAAATCCATCCCCGAAGGTGACTCTCATGACTCCTCCCCTGACAAGTCTATCCAAACGCTCTCCAGCCCTGAGCCCTCACCAGCAAGCCTCAAATCAAAACCCCCTTCCAATCCCGGTCCCTCTGTTGCCACTAGGCTACAACAACGGAAAAGGAGTTTCCAAGCCTTGGTTCCCTATGATCCTCAATCCAACAAGCAGAAACCCTCCAAAAGAACCAAAGCCCTAACCGTCTCTGCCTCTTCCTCCCTGGGTCTCGTCTCCTCTCTCTTCTCTAAGAGGAAGATCCTCAAGCCCCTCATAATCGGCAAAGAGTTCTGGTCACAAAAACTGGAAGAAGAAGATGAGGATATGTTTGGAGAAGCCCTTGCTGAGTTCCACTCCCTCCTGCAGTACCAAGGATGGGACGAGATGTTGATTGAGCCCTTCTCTGCTTCTGATGAGGTCGTCCGCCTGTTTTACCAGTCTATCGAGTTTGTACCCGCTAAAGACAACTGTCCCTGTAACGATGCTATTCTCATATGGAAGGGAACCAGTTATCCCCTATCCTCCAACCTCATCGCATCCGCTCTAGGGATTGAGTCCAGGTCTGGGTTTGGCATTCTCCCTCAGAAAAAGGGGTGGCCCAAGGGAAAGGGCTACAAATCCAAGGGAGCAGTGGTCAAGAAAATCTACGACGGTGCCTCCCTCCAATCCTTGGAGACAAAGGACCTCTCCATCACAAACAAGATGTTACACTTCTGGATCACCCGTAATCTAGTTCCCATACAGGAGCACAGGAACGACGTTCTCATCATAGACGCCATTTTTATGGACAAGGTGCTCTCTGGTGTCCAGATTGATCTCCCTCGCATTGTGTTGGCTCATATGCAGTTCTGTTCATCCCATGCCTCCCATGCCCTACCCTTCCCTCATATCATCAAGTCTATTCTCTCTAACCTTCACCAATACCCAGATGATTTGCCTGAGACAGTCTATAGCAAGTGCCTTACCATGGCCACTGTCCGGAAGTTGAAGACAAAGGAACAACAGCCCAACCCTTCTGACGCTCAAGCCAATCCGCCTAAGGAAAAGGCAAGTTCCCAGGCCCCTTCTAGCTCTCGACCACAGCTCAACCCCTCTTTAGACTCCTCTGCGATCCTCTTTGCTTTGGATCGTATTGAAAAAGCAATCATGGAAGGCTCGACTACCATCCCGGTCGCCCTCCATGATCAAGTACAAGAGTTGGGAAAAATGAGCTCAACTGTGATAAGTCTGGTGAAAGTCCTTCAGATGAATTGGGAAGATACAATCGGTGCTCATCAGGCCACATGCCAAAATGTAGGAACTGACGACACAGTTGATGAAGAGGAGGCCGCTGCTCTTCCATAGGAACGCTTGTTATGTTCCCAGTGCTGTAACATCACAGCGTGCTAGTAGTTTCCCCTAGGATCCTACTTCCCTTTTCCTTCCCCATGTCGTCTTTCCTAACGATTGCTTTTTTTGTTGCCCTCGTCGTTTGTTATTTTGTTGTTGGTTCTTGTCGGTGGTTGTTAAGTTTTTAGTTTGTGTTGTTTTGTGGCTTATCTTATCCTTTCTATGAACAATGATCAGTGTTAAGTTTTAATGACTATCTTTTGGTTTCGTTCCAATGATCAATTTGTCTTTGCCCTAAGTTTCCATTATGCTTCTGTTATGGGATTGATGCATTTGCATATTCACTTGGATATCCTGTTCTTAACTAGCATTTAATCTTTTCGATGATGTCAAAAGGGGGAAGAAAAGGATAGGAACCTTGAACTTTGGAAACCACTTGACTAATAGGAACTCTGAACTAGTTCTACTTCTAAGGGGGAATTTGAAATAAACTCGTTCACTTGCTTAGGGGGAATTTGCAACCATTGAATGTTCCTCATTACACTGTCATATTGAAAATCCCTTAAAACTCAATATGGTCTCATGAAATTCAAGTCCTATTATGTTGCCAGGTTCCTTGTATTTGTCATCATCAAAAAGGGGGAAATTGTTAGGAAACGGAACTCTGGAACCTCGGTTCCCCTGAGAGTTCCTTTCCTCAGTTTCTCTACTTTTGAAGATGACAAATATTATGATACTAATGTTTTATCTCAAAGATGTGTTTTAAGGAACCACATGAATATACCAAAGGCAAGAAAACCAAACAGGACAAAGAGAACCAAAGGAACAAGACAGAAGAAGGAACCCAGAGGAACCCAGGTGTACCCAGAAAGGTAGCATGCAAGGCTGCGATTTCCGAGAAATCTGGGAACACACAACCTAGGACAAAAGTTGTTGAAAACGACTTGTCCGAAGTTTCCAAAGGCCTGCCAATGTCCAGAACAAAACAACAAGATACCCAGAAACGCTGAACCTCGGACAGAAAAGATGAAAGCGACAGGACATAGAGATGTTACTATCCAGAAGACAGTTCCCAAGCGCCCAGCTTGCTCAACCTCAGGCGAAAGCACTTGAACAACGACATAGCAAGACTCGTCTGAGGTAGTTGACCAACCAAGAGAGATTCTGAGCTGCCTAGGTTGTTTGCACATGCCAAGAATAACGTGGACCAAGGAGAACCATTGATCCTAGGGCAAGCTCAATCTGTGGGAACCCAGAGAGGATTAAGCTGCGAAGAATCCTCTATAAAAGGAAGACTAACTCAAGAGAGTCATTCTCATGCACTGAAATACGAATCACACTCATTAGCAAATATCAAGTGTGAACCTTCAAACAAGATCATCAAAGCAAACCGAGATCAAGAGGAACCAGTCAAGGAAGAGAAGAGCTGAGTGCTAAGTTCCTGTGACTGTAAGTAATAGTTCCTAGGTGTGAAGGGCTGTTTCTTGGATTAATTATTGATTATGTTAAGTTATCTAGGATTGCCTAACTGTGTGTAAGGCAAAGAAACTGTGTGTTTGTTCCTAGGATAAGCTGTAACCAAAAGAGATAAGAAATCAAGAAGTAGACCTTGAAATCCTTTCGAAAGAAAGGTAGTGGTTTTTATCCTAGGATTGCTAGTTGGCAATCAAAAGTTTCCACTATAAGGAAATTGTTATTTGTTTGATTGTTTATTTCCGCTGCGAAGGGAACTTAGAATTCATATTCTGAGTTCCTTAAGTTATTTTCTAACAATAAAAATCCTACACGAGTCCAGCCCACTACAGTTGTGTAGGATCGTGATTGTTAGATAGTAACTTAAGGAACTCAGAATATCGATTCTAAGTTCCCTTCGCAGCGGAAATAAACAATCAAACAAATGACAAGTTCCTTATAGTGGAAACCTTTGATTGCCAACTAGCAATCCAGGATAAAAACCACTACCTTTATTTCGAAAGGATTTCAAGGTCTACTTCTTGATTTCTTATCTCTTTTGGTTACAGCTTATCCTAGAAACAAACACACAGTTTATTTGCCTTACACACAGTTAGGCAATCCTAGATAACTTAACACAATCAATAATCAATCCAAGAAATAGACCTTCACACCTAGGAACTATCATTTACAGTCACATGAACTTAGCACTCAACTCTTCTATTCCTTGACTGGCTCCTCTTGATCTCGGTTTGCTTTGATGATCTTGTTTGAAGGTTCACACTGGATATTTGCTAATGTGTGTGAGTCGTGTTTCAGTGCTTGAAGATAACCCTTGAGTTAGTCTTCCTTTTATAGAGGATTCTTCGCAGCTTAATCTTCTCTGGGTTCCCACAGATTGAGCTTGCCCTAGGATAAGTGGTTCTCCTTGGTCCACGTTGTTCTTGGCATGTGCAAACAACCTAGAAAGCTCATAATCCTTCTAGGTTAGTCAACCTCTTCAGCCAAGTCATTCTCCAGCTTCCTTTGTCCGAGGTTCGACACTCTGGGCGCTTGGGAACTGACTTCTGGACAGCGACAGGTTCCATGTCCTGTCGCTTTCACCTTTCTTTGTCCGAGGTTCGGCGTTCTAGGTGTCTTGTTGTTTTGCTCTGGACATTGGCAGGCTTTTGGAAGCTTCGCACAAGTCGTTTTTGACTTCCTTTTGTCCGAGGTTGGTGTTCCCAGATTTCTCGGGAATCGCAACCTCGCATGCTACGTTTCTGGGCACACCTGGGTTCCTCTGGGTTCCTTCCTTTGTCTTGTTCCTTTGGTTCTCTTGTCATGTTTGGCTTTCTTGCCTTCGGTATATTCCCGTGGTTCCTTAAAACACATCTTTGAGATAAAACATTAGTATCATAATATTTGTCATCTTCAAAAGTAGAGAAACTGAGGAAAGGAACTCTCAGGGGAACTGAAGTTCCAGAGTTCTGTTTCCTAACAATTTCCCCCTTTTTGATGATGACAAATACAAGGAACCTGGCAACATAATAGGACTTTGAATTTCATGAGACCAGTTGAATTTAAGGGATTTACAACGTTATAAAATAATGAGAGAACATTCAATGGTTGCAAATTCCCCCTAAGCAGATGAACTAAGTTATTCAAGTTCCCCCTTAGAAGTAGAACGGGTTCAGAGTTCGTAATAGTCCAGTAGTTTCCAAAGTTCAAGGTTCCTATCCTTCTTCCCCCTTTTGACATCATCGAAAAGATCAGTGACAAGTTAAGAACGGGATATTCAAGTAAATACACAATTGCAGCAAACCCATAACAGAGACATAATGGAAACTTAAGGCAAAGACAAAGTAATCATAGAAACGAAGCCAAAAGTAGTCATTAACTTAACAAAAACTTAACATTGTTCAAGGCGGGATGAGACAAATCACAAAACTACATAAAACCAACACACCAACAACCTACAGAGACAACAACATAGGCAACCTTTAAGAAAGACAACAAGGGATAGAAGAGGGTAGTAGGATCCTAGGGGAACTACTAGCACACTGTGAGGTTACAGCACTGGGAACCAGAAGAAGCGTTCCTATGGCAATGCAGCGGCCTCCTCTTCAACAGCCTTGTTAGTACCGGTTGCATCTTCCCAAGTTTTCTGAAGAACTTCCACCAAACTTAAGACAGCAGAGCTCATTTTCCCTAGCTCATTTACTTGATCACGAAGAGCGACCGTGATGACAGTCGAGTCGTTCGTGATAGCCTTTTCAATATGTGTTAGGAAACGGAACTCTGGAACTTAGGTTCCCCTAAGAGTTCCGTTCCTCAGTTTCTCTACTTTTGAAGATGACAAATATTATGATACTAATGTTTTATCTCAAAGATGTGTTTTAAGGAACCACAGGAATTTATCAAAGGCAGGAAAGCCAAACAGAACTAGGGATCCAAAGGAACAAGACAGCTGAAGGAATCCAGAGGAACCCAGGTGTGCCCAGAAATGAAGCTTGTGACATTGCGATTCCCGAGAAATCTGGGGACACACAACCTCGGACAAAAGGAGTCGAAAACGACTTGTCCGAAGCTTCCAAAATCCCGCCAAGGTCCAAGAGCTAAAGAACAAGATGCCTAGAGAACCTCTACCTCGGATAGAGATGATGAAAGTGACAGGACATGAAGACGTCGCTGTCCAGAAGATGGTTCCCAAGCGGCCAGCTTAGTCAACCTCGGACGAAAGCGTTTGGACAATGACATTGCAAGGATCGTCTGAGGTAGTTGACCAACCAAGAGAGATTCAGAGCTGCCTAGGTTGTTTTGCACATGCCAAGAACAACGTGTATCAAGGAGAACCACTCAATCTAGGGCAAGCTCAATCTGTGGGAACCTAGAGAGGATCGAGCTGCGAAGAAGCCTCTATAAAAGGAAGACTAACCCAAGGGTTATCTTCGAGCACAAAAACACGACTCACACTCATTAGCAAATATCTAGTGTGAAGCTCCAAACAAGATCATCAAAGCAAACCGAGATCAAGAGGAACCAGTCAAGGAAGAAGAGCTGAGTGCTAAGTTCCTGTGACTGTAAGTGATAGTTCCTAGGTGCGAAAGTCTGTTTCTTGGATTGATTATTGATTGTGTTAAGTTATCTAGGATTGTCTAACTGTGTGTAAGGCAAAGGAACTGTGTGTTCGTTCCTAGGATAAGCTGTAACCAAAAGAGATAAGAAATCAAGAAGTAGACTTTGAAATCATTTCGAAAGAAAGGTAGTGGTTTTTATCCTGGATTGCGAGTTGGCAATCAAAGGTTTCCACTATAAGGAACTGGTCATTTGTTTGATTATTTATTTCCGTTGCGAAAGGAACTGAGAATTGATATTCTGAGTTCCTTCAATTTTTATCTAACAATCACGATCCTATAATTGGTATCAGAGCAGGAAAGGCTCTAGATCTTTGTTAAGTTTGCAGATCATGTCTCAACCAAGCAAGTTTGAGCTCGGAATCTCCACCAACAAACCACATCTCCGAAAGAAATGAGAAGAAACATGGTGGGAAAAGTGCATGGAAAGCCATATCAAGACCAACGACTACCAATGCTGGAGGATAGTCGAAAATGGAGATGGCTATGTCGATCTTACCATGAAGGAAGAAGATTGGAAACCAGAACACTATGTCATCATGGAGAAGAATGCCAAGGCCAGGCAGTTCATCCTCAATGGATTGGACAGAGAAGACATGGACAAGGTCATAGGCATCAAGACAGCAAAGGAGATGTGGAAAGCTCTCAAGGAGATGCATGAAGGAAGTGAGGAACTAAAGCAAAGCAGAAAGTTTGCTTTGGAAGGAGAATACCATACCTTCAAAATGATGGAAACTGAGACCATCTCAGAGTACTACTCTCGCTTCAACAGATTAATTGGAAAGTTGACGGCGGCGGGAGTTGATCTTGATGAAGTCTCCAAGTCCTTAGTGATCATCAATGGACTCAACTCCAAGTTAACCCTTCTCAAGGGAATCATGAAGAACACTCCAGGCATCCAATCCCTTCCCTTGACCCAAGTCATAGGGAAACTGGAAGTTGAAGAAGGAGAGCACACCAAAGCCAATGCCGATAAGAAACTGGAGAAAGGAATCGCCCTTAAGATCTCCAAAGCTTTCTCAAGGCTTGAGATGGAGCAAGAAAACTCAGACTTGGAAGAAGAGGAGGACGAGCTAACAGCCCTCTTCTCAAAGAATATCAAAAAATTCTTTGTGAAGGGAAGGTTCCAAAAGGGCAGTTCCTCCTACAACGGACCTTGAAGGGATCTAAAGGAAGTCTCTTGTTACGAGTGCAAAGAGAAGGGACACTACGCTAAGAACTGTCCCAACAAGGAAGACTCCAAGGAAGAAGAAAAACCTCAGAGAAAAAGGCTCTCGTAGCCTCATGGGGAGAAGACTCAGATGAGGAACTGGATCTGAGCGGCTTCGCTGGAGGAAGATGTCTCATGGCAAAAGGAGACTCAAGCGATTCAGAAGACCTTGAGGTAACTTCTGATGATCTCTTAAAAATCTCTAGTTGATTGTGATAAGAAACAACTTCTTAAGATCATAAAGAAACTAGGGAAGGAAACCAGTTCCCTTCAACAGAAACTTGATGACTACGAAGATGAAATTGCATGCTTAACTGTTGAGAATTCTGTTTGGAGTAAGAAACTTAATGAATCTGAAAAAGACCTAGCTGAAACTCACTCCAAGCTGATTGATATTAGGAACATGCATGCTAGTCACCTTAAAATCTGCAAATCTTGCGATGAAACTGGCATAGATTCTGTTAATGTTCCTTTGCATGCTAACTCTATTGGAAATGAAATGCTTCAGTCCATTATTGATAGGTTAGACAATCTCACTGATTCCATTAATGAAAAAATGATAAATCAAACTGTCTTTGTGAGACAACGTCATGGAATAGGATATGTCAACAACAAGGATAACAATGATGCTCAAAATGAAAAGGCCAGACGAGAACTTGTTGAGATGAATGAGAACCTCAGCATTGCTCTTGCCACCTTTCGTGACAGGAATCAGTTCCTATCAGAGAAGATCATGGTGCTTGAGAACAAGGCTGAGGTTGCCAAATGTCTCAATGAAGGTTCTCAAAGCCCTAAGAGGGAACCAAAAGGAAAATAAAAAATGACTCCTGAAAATCAATGGTTCACCAATTCTTTTGCTCACAAAAAATATGTTGACATGGCCAATAGTAAGGTTAAAAACAATGTTGATTTCAACAAAAAAATTGAAAAACCTTTTAGGCCAGGAAAAGGAAAGTATGGTCATGTTGTCTACAACCGCTTATATACCTACTGTGGTAAGAATGGCCATTACAACACTGATTGTGCTAAGAAAAGGAACTTTGAAAGGGAGAAAAGTGCTTATCACCAGGAAAGAAACCAATTCCCTGATTATTCACAAACTCGAAATGCTAATCCCCCCAGTAAAGCCAAGCTTCGCTGGGTTCAGAAATCTTAGTTCCCTTGTGTGCAGAAAGAAGAGAGGCAACCCCAACTATGGTACATTGACAGTGGTTGCTCATGCCATATGACTGGAAAAAGAAATCAAATGACCTCTCTTCAACCTCTCCAAGGAGGGAACATATCCTTTGGAGACAAAAGCAAAGGGAAAATATGTGGAATAGGAACTGTGAAACTCAACGATCACATTCAGGTAAACAAAGTTCACCTTGTTGATAGTCTTGGTTTTGATCTAATAAGTGTGTCACAACTGTGTGATCAAGGAGACAATGAAGTCAGATTTAGATCAAACGAATGCTCAGTTCTTGACTCCTCGGGACAAATCATCCTAAAAGGAAAGAGATTCAACAATGTTTACATTGTTGATCCATCCTTCGTCCCCAAGGAGAAACTGTGTCTCTCAACCGTGAATGACCAAGCTGAGTTGTGGCACCAACGCCTCGGTCATGCTAGCACTAAGCTGATTCAAAATCTACACTCAAAGGAACTAGTCAGAGGATTGCCAAAGCTGAGTGGCACATCTAAGGAACCATGCTCTGACTGTGTAAAAGGAAAACAGGCTCGTAGTTCCTTCAAATCCAAAAACATGGTAAGCACCTCAAGGCCTCTTGAACTCATCCACATGGATCTTTGTGGACCCATGAGAGTTCAAAGCCTAGGAGGGAACGGGTATATTTTTGTTATTGTCGATGACTTCTCTCGCTTTACTTGGACCATTTTCATTAAATCTAAAAGTGAAGTCATTGATCGCTTTAAAGACCTAGTTCCCTTGTTAGAAAAATCTCTTGATTGTTCACTAAATGCTATTCGGTCTGACCATGATACCGAATTCGAAAATGGAGAATTTCTAACCTTTTGCAGTGAGCATGGCATCGATCATAACTTCTCTGCACCATACACTCCTCAACAGAATGGAGTAGTAGAAAGGAAGAACAAGACCTTGGAGGACATGGCTCGAACTATGCTGATCTCAAGTGGACTCTCCCAATCATTTTGGGCTGAGGCGATCAACACAGCGTGCTACATCATCAATAGAGCCATGCTTCGCCCAATCACAGAGAAGACACCCTATGAACTCCTAAGAGGAAGAGTTCCCAACATTTCACATCTGAGGGTGTTCGGATGCAAATGCTTTGTGCACAACAATGGGAAGGACAATCTTGGCAAGTTCGACCCAAGAAGTGATGAAGGAATATTCATTGGTTATGCCTCAGGCAGTAAGGCATACAAGGTCTTCAACAAAAGGACTAAAAAGGTAGAAGAAAGTATTCATGTTATTTTTAATGAAAAATCACTTGGAAAGATTATGCAGAATACCACCAGTTCCTTTGAAGATCCATTTCCCAAGCCATCTCAAGAAGATCCAGATGAAAATGTCACTCCTCCCAGTTCCTGTCCTGCTGATCGAAACCCTCCAATGGCTCCCCCACCAGTTCCCATGGATAATGAACAACAATCCATTTCTGGGAACCATGAGCATGACGACAACAACTATGGAGACTTCAATGATTCATCTTCCCACATGATCTTCAATGGAGAAGGTGATCCTAACAAGGAAGCTGAATGCTCAACTCAGAATGTCTCCACATCAAATGCTCTGGCTCCCAACAGAGAAAGAAGAGTCGTCAAACCTCCAGTCAGGTATGAACATCTAACCTTCTTTGCTTTTAATGCCTTTCTGTCTATTGTGGAACCAAATAACATAGGTGAGGCACTGAAGGATGCGGACTGGATCCAAGCTATGCAAGAAGAGCTTCATCAGTTTGAAAGGAACAAAGTATGGCATCTAGTTACCCGTCCCAAGGATAAACACATCATAGGAACTAGATGGGTCTTCAGAAACAAGTTGGATGATACAGGAGTTGTGATAAGAAACAAAGCAAGACTTGTTGCTCAAGGATACAATCAATAAGAAGGCATCGACTATGATGAAACCTATGCTCCAGTGGCAAGGATTGAGGCAATAAGATTGTTGATTGCCTTCGCTTCACACAAAGGATTCAAGTTGTTCCAAATGGATGTAAAGACAGCCTTCCTCAATGGAATTCTTCAAGAAGAAGTCTATGTCAAACAACCTCCTGGTTTCGAAGACGACGATCATCCAGATCATGTCTACTTTCTAGACAAGGCACTCTATGGCCTCAAGCAAGCTCCCAGAGCATGGTATGATCGTCTTGCCCAGTTCCTACTCTCAAATGGCTATAGGTGTGGAGTCATTGATAAAACTCTCTTCATCCTAGAAGAAGAAGGTAACATATTAGTGGTTCAAATCTATGTTGATGATATTATTTTTGGTTCCACTAACCTGTCCCTTGTAGACAAGTTCAAAGATCTGATGAGCAGTGAATTTGAAATGAGTTTAATTGGGGAACTCACATTCTTCCTCGGATTACAAATCACTCAAAAGGAAGATGGTATTCAAATCCATCAACAAAAGTATGTTAGGGAACTATTGAAGAAGTTCAAAATGGATTCATGCAAGCCTCTCTCCACTCCCATATCCACCATTGCCCATCTGGATAAGGACAATTCGAGTCCTCTAGTGGAAGAGAAGCTCTATAGAGATATGATCGGTTCACTCATGTACCTAACCGCCAGTCGACCAGACATTGTCTTTGTTGTTGGCTTGTGTGCTAGGCAATCCTGTCCAAGAGAAACCCACTTGGCTGTTGTGAAGAGAATACTTCGATATCTCAAGGGAACTGACGATCTCTGCATTTGGTACCCCAAAGAATGTCCCTTTGAGCTGATGGGTTTCACTGATGCTGATTATGCTGGATACTTGGTGGATAGGAAGAGCACTTCTGGAATGGCACAGTTCCTAGGCCCTTGCCTTGTGTCATGGGGATCAAAGAAACAAGTCTCAGTCTCCCTCTCCACCACAGAATTCGAGTACATTGCGGCTGCCTCTTGTTGTTCCCAACTTCTCTGGCTAAAGCAACAACTCGCGGACTTTGGTATGTCTTATGGCCCTCTCACTATTCTTTGTGACAACACTAGTGCCATAAACATTTTTAAGAATCTTGTGCATCATACTAGGACCAAGCATAGTGACATTAGACATCATTTTCTTAGAGATCATGTTGAGAAGGGAAACATCATTATGAAATTTTGTAGAACTGAAGATCAGATTGCAGATATATTCACCAAGGCATTGAATAGAGTTCCTTTTGAGAACCTTAGATTGGAACTAGGAATGATTCATATTACTCAGTAGTGACCTTAGTTCTAAGAATTCTTTCCAGTTCTCCTGATTGACTAGTTTAAGATATTTAACTTGTTGAGTCTTGATGTCCTTGTGTTATATCTTTTGCCATAAACCCTTTTTGTCATAATGGTTTCTTAAAAAGGCTTAGATAAATCTTTGTGGCTCGTTTCCTTTTGGTTCTCATTATTCTTTAATTCCTCATTTTTCAAGTTTTCTTCATGGCCCAAAAGTCACAATCTGATCATATTTCTAACCCAACATTACAAGCCGAGATGATGATTGTGTACTAAGACCTACCCTTGTCTCATTGCTAAATTTAATTCTCTATGATCCATCTCTAAACCCTCTCTGAGAATTATTGTGCAATGCGAAAAATAGCCTACCCTGATTCCTTGTGTGGGAACGTACTATTTTTGGTTCCATTGTTTTAACCCACACCAAAGGTTCTCATACATCCCTCTAGCTCGCTGAAAATATCGCCAGAAAGGAAGCAAAACTTAGCGTCTCTCCAACGGCTCCTTTGGTTCTTCCCAGAAGCTATTTATGGCAAATTCGCAGGGATAAGGCACGTCTCATCAGTGGCAGAATCTCTCTCTCTCTCTTCTCTGAATGGACAAATTTTCAAAATTGAGTTAGCCATTCCGAAAAGCTGCAACTTCCATTAATGCTCCGGATTGGCCTTGATCTTCTCAATGGATGTATTTGATTCAACGGTCACCTCTGCTCTTGATCTTCAGAGATCTTCACCGCCTTTAAAGAGTTGCCCTGTTCATCCAAGCTAATCCCACAACTCGTCATTTCTCTGATCTTCTACTTTTCCCTCTCTCAAACACAGAAATCCTTAAATCCTCAAAAATGGCGAACCAAAACCCTAGTGTTATCCTGAATGAGGAAGAGGCTGCCATTCTCAAGGCCTTTCGAGAAAAGAAGGCAGCTTCATCTTCTAAGCCCATTTCTGCCACCTCCTCTCAAAAATCCCAACCTAAAGAGAAAGCAGTAGAGAACCCTGTGGAGAAACCAGTGGAGCAACCCGAAGAGAAAATTGAGGAGCCACCAAAGGAACAGGCTGAGGAGAAAGCCATGGCCATCACTCTGGCCTCTGAATCGGCCACCAAATCCGCCTCCGAAGGTGGCTCTCATGACTCCTCGCCTGACAAATCTCTCTAAGAGCTCCTCAGCCCTGAGCCCTCACCAGTAAGCCTCAAATCCAAAACCACTTCTAACCCTGGTCCCTCTGTCGCCACTAGAATGCAACAGAGAAAGAGGAGTTCCCAAGCCATAGTTCCCTATGAAACCAAATCCACAAAAAGAGCCAAAATCACCTCCCTCTCTGCCTCCTCCTCCCTGGGTCAGGTCTCCTCTTTCTTCTCTAAGAGGAAGATCCTTAAGCCTCTCATAATCGGCAAGGAGTTCTGGACCCAAGAACTAGAAGAAGAAGATGAAGAAATGTTTGGAGAAGCCCTGAATGAGTTTCATTCTCTGCTGCAGTTTCAAGGATGGGACGAGATGCTGTTTGAACCTTTATTTGCTTCTGATGAGGTTGTCCGCTTGTTTTACCAATCTATGGAGTTTGTGCCTGCGAAGGAGAACTCTCCATGTAACGACGCCATTCTTATATGGAAGGGAACCAGCTATCCTTTATCCGCCAACCTTATTGCATCTGCTCTAGGGATCGAGTCAAGGTCTGGGTTTGGCATTCTGCCTCAAAAGAAGGGATGGCCCAAAGGAAAAGGCTACAAATCCAAGGGAGCAGTGGTCAAGAAAATCTATGATGGCGCCTCCCCCTCATCTTTGGAGACAAAGGATCTCTCCATCGCAAACAAGTTGTTACACTTCTGGATCACCCGCAATCTGGTTCCCAGACAGGAGCACCGGAACAATGTTCTCATCACAGATGCCATCTACATGGACAAGGTGCTCTCTGGTGTTCAATTGGATCTCCCTCGCATTGTCTTAGCCCACATACAGTTCTGCTCATCCCATGACTCCCATGCTTTATCCTTCCCTCACATCATCAAAAACATTCTCTCCAACCTTCACCAGTACCCAGTTGATCTACCTGAGACAGTCTACAACAAGTGTCTTACCATGGCCACAGTTCGGAAGTTGAAGACAAAGGAACAACAAGACCCCCTTCTAAAGCTCAAGCTAAACTGCCTAAGGAAAAGGCCAGTTCCAAGGCCCCTTCTAGTTCCCAGCCACATCTCAACCCCTCTCAAGACTCCTCTGCGATCCTTACTGCTCTGGATCGTATTGAAAAGGCTATCATGGTGGGCTCGACTACTATCCCGATCGCCCTCCATGATCAAGTAAGAGAGTTGGGGCGTATAAGTTCTGCTGTTGCGGCTCTGGTAGAAGTTCTTCAGAAGGATTGGCAAGATGCAATCAGTGCTCATCAGGCCACGGGCCAAAATGTAGGAACTGTCGACAAAGATGCTGAAGAGGAGGCCGCTGCTCTGCCATAGGAACGCTTGTTCTGGTTCCCAGTGCTAAAACACCACAACGTGCTAGTAGTTTCCCTTAGGATCCTACTCCCCTCTTCTATCCATTTGTCGTCTTTCCTAATGATTGATTTTGTTATTGTCTTTGCAGTTTGTTGTTTTTGTTATTGGCTTATGTTGGTTGTATTGTGTCGTACCCGTCCTTGAACAATGATCAGTTTAAGCTTTATTGATTATCTTTTGGCTTCGTTTCTATGACTAATTTGCCTTTGCCTTAAGTTTCCATTATGCTTCTGTTATGGGTTTGATGCAATTGTATATTCTCTTGGATATCATGTTCTTAACTCGTACTTAATATTTTCGATGATGTCAAAAGGGGGAAGAAAAGGATAGGAACCTTGAACTTTGGAGACTACTGGATTAATAGGAACTTTGAACTAGTTCTACTTCTAAGGGGGAATTTAAAATCAACTCGTTCACTTGCTTAGGGGGAATTTGCAACCATTGAATGTTCAAACACTAATCTGAAATGTTGTAAATCCCTTTATCTCAATATGGTCTCATAAGATTCAAAGTCCTATTATGTTGCCAGGTTCCTTGTATTTGTCATCATCAAAAAGGGGGAAATTGTTAGGAAATGGAACTCTGGAACTTAGGTTCCCCTGAGAGTTCTGTTCCTCAGTTTCTCTACTTTTGAAGATGACAAATATTATGATACTAATGTTTTATCTCAAAGATGTGTTTTAAGGAACCACAGGAATTTACCAAAGGAAGGAAAGCCAAACAGAACTAGGGAACCAAAGGAACAAGACAGCTGAAGGAATCCAGAGGAACCCAGGTGTGCCCAGAAATGAAGCTTGCGACATTGCGATTCCCGAGAAATCTGGGGACACACAACCTCGGACAAAAGAAGTCGAAAATGACTTGTCCGAAGCTTCCAAAATCTTGCCAAGGTCCAAGAGCTAAAGAACAAGATGCCTAGAGAACCTCTACCTCGGACAGAGACGATGAAAGCGACAGGACATGAAGACGTCGCTGTCCAGAAGACGGTTCCCAAGCGGCCAGCTTAGTCAACCTCGGACGAAAGCGTTTGGACAATGACATTGCAAGGATCGTCTGAGGTAGTTGACCAACCAAGAGAGATTCAGAGCTGCCTAGGTTGTTTTGCACATGCCAAGAACAACGTGAATCAAGGAGAACCACTCAATCTAGGGCAAGCTCAATCTGTGGGAACCCAGAAAGGATCGAGCTGCGAAGAAGCCTCTATAAAAGGAAGACTAACCCAAGGGTTATCTTTGTGATACCCCGTATTTTTGTAAGGTTATTTTGGGAATTATGGAATTTTCCCGAGTACCCGTTGTGTACGTCGGATTTAATTCAGGTAGCTTGAGACATTCTGTAATGTGCTCTATATCTGTAATATTTTTCTCAGTGAAATAATATACAGACAAGGTGCCTTGAATTTTAAATTGTCATTCGCGTACGATAATTTTTATCCCGGTTTATCGCCATGCTCGTTCAAAGCCGAATGGGCGGGAAAAGGGGGAAACGGCGACCGCCGTTCAGAAACGGTGACCGCCGTGGTTGGGCCCGAGATGTCAGCGTGTCAGCTTCTAGCTGGCCGTGACAGGCCTAACGACGGCGACCGCCGTATTTACGGCGACCGCCGCGTGCCCGCCGCAGGCAAAAATACGGCGACCGCCGTGATTGTCCAGTGGGCATTGCCTGCCGGTCGCCGGCGTCGTTCGAGGCGCGCCGTTGCATCGTTTGCCGCATCTGAGGATTTGCAGATCACTCCTTGGGGTTTGCCTATAAATAGCAGAGCTTGGGCATGGGTTTTGGGTTATCTACAACCCTGAATCGCTGCCAAATTCGCCTCTCGCCGGAGTTGTGTTTTCGCCGGAATTAGAAGGTCTCGCCGGTGTTGCTTTGGTGTGTTTCCAGAGTGCCTTTGTGAAGCTTTTGTTTAGCCTTGGAGGTTAGAAGCCAAAGCAAGTCGGAGGAGGCCGAACCGCTCGTGTTTTGGGGTGAGTTTTCTCTCGTTTCAGTCGGCCGTGTTCTTAACGGCGACCGCCGTGTTCTTCACGGCGACCGCCGTGTTCTTCACGCCGACCGCCGTGATGAATACGGCGACCGCCGCCAAGAACGGCGACCGCCGCCAGTGCCCAGAATGCCTTCGTGGCTTTGGCTTGGTCGGTTGTCGTCGTGGCGTCTTTCCTTTCGTGTTCTTTCGCCGTGTTTAGATTCGTAATGTTTATGTCGGATCTAACTTAGGGTTACTTTTATGGGTCGACTCGAAGGTTGTTGTGCTGTCGGAACTATACCGTGTCGAGCCCGGAATCCAGTGATGTCTTTAGACTATTCTGCGGAGTAAGGCAAGTGGCGGTTCGCTCTTGCTCATTCGTTCCATATTTACATTAATTATCAGTAGTTTATCTGAGTAATTAATTTGGAATGAATATTCTGTTTGTCTGGAAACGGTTTTGATAAACTGTTTTTGAAAATCATATAATAGGTTGTATATATGTTAGAACAACGCTATTATCTGTGATCGCCTTTCGGGCCTTTATGTGGATTTATCCTGTAACTGTTGTTGTGCTGTAACTGTTTAGTTAGCACTATTAGATAGGAACGTTAATCGGACTCTGTCCAGTCTTTTCTTTATAATCTGGTATCGGGATGGCTCGCCCCCATCTGGTACTATTCTATGATCATGATCGGTCTCTTAGACATGTGTGTAGAGACAGGACACTTAGCTGGTGTCACAAACCTTTCGGTATACGTCACTCTCGACGAAACGTATACTAAGATGTGTCGTCCCATTGGTGGGGTACACATGTAAAAGTCTATAACGTGATGTGTGTTTTTGAAACATAAATCAGATAAGTGCTACCTTGACGCACATAATTAATACACCTTGGGCGAGTAGTGCAGCTAAGTTCAGTGCAGCTAGGAAAACTCGTCCTGACTCGAATGTAGTACGTTCTCTTTCCAATCTGGATTCGCTGTAGGCGATGAGGTTGGTCGTGAACCGAAGCATCTCAGTCAGTTTTAAATCACTGTTGAATGATTCTATAACATTCCAGATTTGTCATTCTTCCTTAAAGACTCATTTTAGTTGGAGTCTTCTTTCGAGTCGATTTCTGTGAAGATTCAGTCTTCCAGAATCTTCTCTTGTGCATATCTCTTGTCTATTCCAGTAGGAATATGATGGTTGACTACCGTTATCGGTTATTATCCGAGAAGCGGTGAGTCTAACCTAATATGACTGCTTCGAACCAGTCTGCTTTGTTCCCTTGCTAGTCTATTCATTTAGACTAACCAACCAATATTTTTCCCTTGCATGGTTGGCTGGTGTCATCCGTTTGATTTGGCACATCAGTTAAGAAGTAGCTCAGAAGATTAGAAGGGCTATGAAGTCGGCGGTGGTTTTTGAATGTTTTTATTATTTCTTTAATCAGGTTATGATCCTTTGGACAATAACTCTGATTGTAACTTACTTTCTTAGTCTTCCGCTGTGTTTGGTTTAAACTATGTTTTGACCTATTCGGGATTGGGTTGTAATCCCGTAACTCTTGTTTCCTCAACAATGTTATGTTTTGGAATTTAATGCTTGATCTTTGTGTATCAATTGCATTTCATAAATTGTATTTATTTGGTAAAGCCTTGGGTGATCTCGGTAAGGAACACTAGGGTCACTGGCGGTAATACCTTTCCAAAAGGGTTAAGTTTTGGGGGTGTTACAGATGTGGTATCAGAGCCAAAGTTTTAAAACGGGTTTGGAATTTATTTATTTTAAAAAACCATTTATTCATTTTCAAAATGCTTTAAAGAGGGCTCTGAATTTTCATTCTGAAAAGAATTTAAAAACACCGTTCATAGTCATGTCTTCTTTATAGTCTGATATAGTAAGCTTGCTTCTATGTCTAGAAAGACTAATTCCTTCCTTATTGTTCGATAGGATGGGTGTCTGCTTTTCTATTGGTAGAGGGTCGGAAGACGCCAAGTCGGATCAGCCGAGGCTAGATTTTCCGTTACCTCAGCGATGTTTCGAGGTTGGAGGCCCGAGTAGCCCACCCGAAGACGTCAAGCACGTTCTCCCCGAGTCGGTTGTCCTTGTAGCCAGGAATGCTATGGTCCCTAGACCTGCACCTGTGCCGCCACCAAGGGTGGAGGGAGTACAGGAATGGGAGCAGGAAGACGAGTTGTCAAGGTATGAACAAGGGGTTTACCAAGACGACTTTCTGCTGAGACCAATTCCCGAGGAGATCGAGTACGAGGAGGAGGAAGAGGAGATGCTTGAGCAAGATCCTGTCGAGGACGAGGAGATGATCGAGGATGAGGATCCCATCGAGGATGATCCCGAGGATGAGGATCCCATCGAGGATGATCCCGAGGATGAGGATCCCATCGAGGATGATCCCGAGGATGAGGATCCCATAGAGGATGATCCAGAAGAGGATCCAGAGTTGGACCTTGGAGGGCAGAATCAGGAGCCTGGTACAAGATTGTCACTAGTGCCAGAATACGCACCCATGTCAGAAGCTGATTGGGAGGCACTGTATACCGAGTACGGTATTGGGAGAAGTGACAGGGAATCTCAGCCTATCCCTACTCCAAGGAGATGGAGGTCGGAATCCAATCTGCAGGAGATTCTCCGCCAGAGCGAGGTAATCTCCGCAGAACAGCAGCGTCAGAGGGATGAGCTGATCGCCAGTACTCAGAGGAGGGCTGGAATAGGAGGACCAGTCATGGACGACCCATACTTTACCATGACTGAGCTAGGACTATGTGCTTCAGGGTCAAGCAGGGTGCGAAACCCATCGCCAGAGCTCGATGGTGAGCCTAGCCCGAAGAGACCATGCACGAGTAGCCAGTCGTATGGGAGACATTTTGGAACGCCTTGAGGAGGAGTGGCGTTGCCTATCGTAGTAGTTCGTTTCTTAG
Source organism: Rheum nobile (assembly GCA_027886185.1). Taxonomy (NCBI): domain Eukaryota; kingdom Viridiplantae; phylum Streptophyta; class Magnoliopsida; order Caryophyllales; family Polygonaceae; genus Rheum; species Rheum nobile. Next base: position 315,885 of record WOAB01000652.1, on the reverse strand, counting down.
TTTTCCAAGTTGTACTTTATGTAATATTTCAGTATTGCGGCAAGTACTTTGAGAAACACTTTTATCTTCGAGCAATGTTGTCCTAACGCTCGAATGATAAACTTATGTGTAACTTGTGTAAGAATTCGAAGGTTCATCTATAAAATACCAAGTTGATCTATTCTGAGTGATTTATTTACATTGATATATTGCATAAGTATGTTGCATAATATTAATGTATTGAATGCTTGGAATTGGATCGGTAAACAGATGGTGAACCCAAGAAGCACGAGAAACTCGACTCGAGCCGGTGCTGGGACTAGCCAAAACCCCAGACCAGCAGGAAGAGGTGTTCAGGATGAACACGAGTCTGAGTCTCATGTCCAGCAGAGGCGTGAAGGTCAGGATCAGACCCAAGCGCCGACGTTGTTTGACGCTGCAGCTGTTGAGGCAATCTGTGGGATCGTGATGTAGGCTATTACAGATGTCTTGAGACCAAGTGCGCCTCAAGCACAAGAAGTGCCTATTCATGCAGCGGTTCCTGATGTTGTGGAACCCAGAAACCCTGTGATTCAGGAGACTGCCGTTAGGGCGAGGGACAGCTATGGTCGCGCTCTTAAGACCATTACTTTCATGAGACCCGACTGCTATAACGGGAAAGGGGAGCCAGTGGCAGTGACTCATTGGTTCTCCCATATGGAGAGGCTGTTCAGGAACGTGGAGTGTACGGAGGCCGAGAAGGTCCATATCGCTTCTCTTCAGCTGAAAGAGGAGGCTAGCGAGTGGTGGGAGAGCACTGGTTTGGCTGAGAGCCCAGTGTTGACTTGGTCGATGTTCAAGACCAAGATGGTTGATCGCTTTTTCTCTCGTGCTATGAGAGAGGAAAAGCATAAAGAGTTCTTGTACCCTCAGACTGATGGTCTGAGAGTGACCGAGTTGGCATCTAAGTTCAACCATCTTCTACAGTACGCCACTGCCGAGATCACCAGCGAGGCTCAAAAGATCTGGTACTTCCACGAGTGGATGAACCCGGATATCAAGCCATTAATGGTGCACCACACATGCTCTACCTTGGAGCAGTATGTGGATTGTGCCTATAAGCTGGAGGTAACTCTCGAGGAGTCGACCAAGAGGCGCAACCGACAGAAGTCGATGCAGAATCAGAACCAGGGAGGTGGTTTTAAGCGCCCTGCGCCACCGTCTAACTTTGCCAAATCTGGAAGAGCTAAGACGGAGATGACGCAAGGAGGATCGACTCAGCAGTCAGGACAGACCAGGAGTACAGTTCAGTGTTATAACTGCGGTACTGCTGGGCACAAGAGCACTAAGTATCGGAATGAGAGGAGGCCATGCTTTGGGTGTGGACGTGATGGTCATCTGCAAAAGTTCTGCAAGCAGGGGAAGCAGAAGGGAGTAGAGTCGCAGCAAGGGTCAGTTCATCAGAGCAACCGACCTAGGTTTAAGCCTACCGAGACTCCTAGCCCTTCAGTGCAGACGACTGCTCAGAACAGGGGAAAGGCCCCAGCTGCTTCTGGAAGTCAGGGCCAACGCTTGTACGAGATGCGTGAGGCAGATGGACCCAACGCTCCGATTGCTCAAGGTACTCTATACCTTCACTCTACTTCAGTGTGCATTCTGTTTGATTCTGGTGCTACGCATTCCTTTATTTCGGATAGCTGTGTTAGCAAGTTAGACTTCGTGTGCAACGATTCGTGCGACCCTTTCATCGTTAATCTTCCTAATGGAGAACGTTTGGTGGGAACCAAGCATTTGTCCGACTTTCCAATTACCATTCAGGGTAAGAAATTCGAGGCAGATTTAATCTGCATAGCCATGGCTCCATACGACATTATTCTCGGTATGGATTGGCTGACGCGTCACAAGGCGGTGATCGACTTCAGTTCAAGAACGGTGACGGTGTCATCCGGGGGCCAATTCGTGTGCAAGTTCAAAGGTCGAAATGACGCTGATAACGGCGAGCTGATCAATGCGATGGCTACGTTTAATCTACTACGACAAGGATGTGTCGGGTACCTTTGCTACTTGGATTCGCCTGAGAAGGATGGACCTGAGGTTCTTGATATTCCTGTAGTTAGGGGATTTTCGGATGTCTTTCCGGAAGAAATTCCAGGATTACCCCCAAATCGTGACGTAGAGTTTTCTATTGATCTCGAGCCTGGTACGGCGCCGATTTCCAAATCCCCGTATCGGATGGCTCCAGCTGAGATGCAAGAGTTGAAGAATCAACTTGAAGATCTTCTTGACAAAGGTTATGTCAGGCCGAGTGCATCGCCGTGGGGTGCTCCGGTATTATTCGTCAAAAAGAAGGACGGATCGTTCCGACTTTGTATCGACTACCGAGAGTTGAATAAGGTGACGATCAAGAACAAGTATCCTTTGCCTAGGATTGATGACTTGTTGGACCAATTGCAGGGAGCAAAGGTGTTCTCCAAGATCGACTTAAGATCTGGATATCATCAACTCAGGATTCGGGAGCAGGATATTCCTAGAACTGCGTTTAGGACCAGATATGGTCATTACGAGTTCGTAGTGATGCCTTTTGGGCTTACAAATGCTCCAGCTGTCTTTATGGATTTGATGAACCGATGTTTTCACCAGTACTTGGATAACATCGTGGTGGTTTTCATCGACGACATCTTAATCTACTCTCCGAATGAAGAAGTCCACGAGGAACATCTACGGATTTCCTTGTCGATCCTTAGACAACATCAGCTTTATGCTAAACTGTCTAAGTGTGAATTCTAGATGAAGGAAGTGGCTTTCTTAGGCCACGTGATCAATAAAAATGGGGTTATGGTTGATCCCCAAAAGATTGAAGCGGTGGCTAATTGGACACAGCCTCAGAATGTGAAGGAGGTGTGCAGTTTTCTTGGACTTGTCGGGTATTATAGAAGGTTTGTAGAAGGATTTTCAAAGATCGCTCTACCTATGACCAATCTACTCCGCAAAGTCCACAAGAAGTTTGTCTGGAATGACAAGTGCGAGGTCAGTTTCCAGGAGTTGAAGCGACGGTTGACCTCGACACTCGTGTTAGCACTCCTAGAGGGGAATGACGATTATGTGGTCTATAGTGATGCTTCCAAGTGTGGCCTTGGTTGTGTTTTGATGCAAAGGGGCAGAGTCATTGCTTACGCATCTAGACAACTCAAGACTTACGAAGAAAACTATCCGACCCATGATCTTGAGTTAGCAGCGATTGTCTTTGCACTGAAGATTTGGAGGCATTACCTCTATGGTATAAGATGCCAAGTCTTCACTGACCACAAAATTCTCAAGTATATATTTACTCAGAAGGAGTTAAATATGAGACAACGCCGCTGGCTAGAGTTGCTCAAGGACTACGACATGGAGTTGTTGTATCATCCGAGCAAGGCTAATGTAGTAGCTGATGCGCTAAGCCGGAAGACAACGCACGAGACGGTGGTTGCGTTGCTTACTGCTCAGACCAAGCTAAACCAAGAGTCATGCGACATTGAAGTCTTGTATGACCAGCGTAGAGGGTACCTGAGTATGATGGAAATTCAGGCTACACTGCTGGATCAAATCAAAGAAAAGCAAGTCGATGACATCATCTTGGTAAAGTTAAGCAGTGAAGTGATGGATGGGAAAGCTCCCAGTTTTGTGGTTCAGGATGATGGATCACTTTGGTTTCAGGATCGGATCTGTGTGCCTGACACAGAAGGTCTTCGTCAGTTGGTGATGAGAGAAGCTCATTCATCTGTTTATTCTGTGCATCCTGGCTCTAGCAAGATGTACAAGGATCTCAGGAAGAAGTTTTGGTGGCCAAACATGAAGTGGGACGTAGCAGACTTTGTGGCAAAGTGCTTAACTTGCCAAAAAGTCAAGATCGAACATCGCAGACCAGGTGGTGAGATGCTACCTCTCCCCGTGCCAGAATGGAAATGGGAGGAAATTTCCATGGACTTCGTCACTGGGCTACCCAAGACTCGAAGTCAGAGAGATGCTATCTGGGTAATTGTGGATAGGCTTACGAAGAGTGCTCATTTCATAGCCATCAAGACCACATGGGAAACCCAGAAGCTAGCCGAAGTTTACCAGAAGGAGATTGTCCGCTTACATGGCATTTCTCAGACCATTGTATCGGACTGAGATGGCCGTTTCATGTCAAGATTCTGGAAGGAACTTCATAAGGCTATGGGAACCGAGTTGAGGTTCAGTACAGCGTTTTATCCTCAGACAGATGGCCAATCTGAAAGGACCATCCAGACTCTGGAGGATATGCTTAGAGCTTGTGTGCTCGATCGTCCGACTAGCTGGAAGGACAGTTTGAGTCTGATTGAGTTCACGTACAACAATAGCTGGCATGCTACAATCAAGATGGCTCCGTTTGAAGCTTTGTATGGTCGCATGCAGATCTTCGATTTGTTGGGACGATAATGCCGACAAAATTCTGCTTGGACCAGAGTTGGTCGAAAGGACGGCTTCAGACATTGCTTTGATAAGACAAAGAATGTTGACCGCTCAGAGTCGACAGAAGTCCTACGCAGATCGGAAGCGCAGGACTGTCGAGTTCGAGGTCGGTGACAAGGTTTTTGTCAAGGTATCGCCATCCAAAGGAGTTTTCAGATTTGGTAAGCGTGGGAAGCTTAACCCTCGCTACGTGGGATCATTCAAGATTTTGGATAGAGTGGGATCTCTAGCGTACCGTTTGGCGTTGCCGCCATCGGCTCACCCGGTGCATAACGTGTTCCATGTGTCTTTACTCAGAAAGTATGTGCCAGATGAGTCTCATGTGCTTAGTTACGAGGACATCGAGATTCAAGCTAATGGTACTTATGAAGAGTTGCCCGTGCGCATTTTGGAGCGTCGGGAGAAGCATTTGCGCAACAAGATCGTGCCGTTGGTACGAGTGATGTGGTCCAAGTCAGGGACCGAAGAAGTTACTTGGGAGACATGGGAAACCGAGTCAGATATGCTCAGGCGTTTTCCCGAGTTATTCTCGACCTAAGTTTCGGGGTCGAAACTTCTTGTAAGGGGGAGGAGATGTGATACCCCGTATTTTTGTAAGGTTATTTTGGGAATTATAGAATTTTCCCGAGTACCCGTTGTATACGTCGGATTTAATTCAGGTAGCTTGAGACATTCTGTAATGTGCTCTATATCTGTAATATTTTTCTCAGTGAAATAATATACAGACAAGGTGCCTTGAATTTTAAATTGTCATTCGCGTACGATAATTTTTATCCCGGTTTATCGTCATGCTCGTTCAAAGCCGAATGGGCGGGAAAAGGGGGAAACAGCGACCGTCGTTCAGAAACGGCGACCGCCGTGGTTGGGCCCGAGATGTTAGCGTGTCAGCTTCTAGCTGGCCGCGACAGGCCTAACGACGGCGACCGCCGCGTGCCCGCCGTAGGCAAAAATACGGCGACCGCCGTGATTGTCCAGTGGGCATTGTCCGCCGGTCGTCGGCGTCGTTCGAGGCGCGCCGTTGCGTCGTTTGCCGCGTCTGAGGATTTGCAGATCACTCCTTGGGGTTTGCCTATAAATAGCAGAGCTTGGGCATGGGTTTTGGGTCATCTACAACCCCGAATCGCTGCCAAATTCGCCTCTCGCCGGAGTTGTGTTTTCGCCGGAATTCGAAGGTCTCGCCGGTGTTGCTTTGGTGTGTTTCCAGAGTGCCTTTGTGAAGCTTTTGGTTAGCCTTGGAGGTTAGAAGCCAAAGCAAGTCGGAGGAGGCCGAACCGCTCGTGTTTTGGGGTGAGTTTTCTCTCGTTTCAGTCGGCCGTGTTCTTCACGGCGACCGTCGTGTTCTTCACGGCGACCGCCGTGTTCTTCACGGCGACCGCCGTGTTCTTCACGGCGACCGCCGTGTTCTTCACGGCGACCGCCGTGTTCTTCACGGTGACCGCCGTGATGAATACGGCGACCGCCGCCAAGAACGGCGACCGCCGCCAGTGCCCAGAATGCCTTCGTGGCTTTGCCTTGGTGGGTTGTCTTCGTGGCGTCTTTCCTTTCGTGTTCTTTCGCCGTGTTTAGATTCGTACTATTTATGTCGGATCTAACTTAGGGTTCCTTTTATGGGTCGACTCGAAGGTTGTTGTGATGTCAGAACTATACCGTGTCGAGCCCGGAATCCAGTGACGTCTTTAGACTATTCTGCGGAGTAAGGCAAGTGGCGGTTCGCTCTTGCTCATTCGTTCCATATTTACATTAATTATCAGTAGTTTATCTGAGTAATTAATTTGGAATGAATATTCTGTTTGTCTGGAAACGGTTTTGATAAACTGTTTTGAAAATCATATAATAGGTTGTATATCTGTTAGAACAATGCTATTATCTGTGATCGCCTTTCGAGCCTTTATGTGGATTTATCCTGTAACTGTTGTTGTGCTGTAACTGTTTAGTTAGCACTGTTAGATAGGAACGTTACTCGGACTCTGTCCAGTCGTTTCTTTATAATCTGGTATCGGGATGGCTCGTCCCCCTCTGGTACTATTCTATGATCATGATCGGTCTCTTACACATGTGTGTAGAGACAGGACACTTAGCTGGTGTCACAAACCTTTCGGTATACGTCACTCTCGATGAAACGTATACTAAGATGTGTCGTCCCATTGGTGGGGTACACATGTAAAAGTCTATAACGTGATGTGTGTTTTTGAAACATAAATCAGATAAGTGCTACCTTGACGCACATAATTAATACACCTTGGGCGAGTAGTGCAGCTAAGTTTAGTGCAGCTAGGAAAACTCGTCCTGACTCGAATGTAGTACGTTCTCTTTCCAATCTGGATTCGCTGTAGGCGATGAGGTTGGTCGTGAACCGAAGCATCTCAGTCAGTTTTAAATCATTGTTGAATGATTCTGTAACATTCCAGATTTGTCATTCTTCCTTAAAGACTCATTTCAGTTGGAGTCTTCTTTCGAGTCGATTTCTGTGAAGATTCAGTCTTCCAGAATCTTCTCTTGTGCATATCTCTTGTCTATTCCAGTAGGAATATGATGGTTGACTACCGTTATCGGTTATTATCCGAGAAGTGGTGAGTCTAACCTAATATGACTGCTTCGAACCAGTCTGCTTTGTTCCATTGCTAGTCTATTCATTTAGACTAACCAACCAATATTTTTCCCTTGCATGGTTGGCTGGTGTCATCCGTTTGATTTGGCACATCAGTTAAGAAGTAGCTTAGAAGATTAGAAGGGCTATGAAGTCGGCGGTGGTTTTTGAATGTTTTAATTATTTCTTTAATCAGGTTATGATCCTTTGGACAATAACTCCGATTGTAACTTACTTTCTTAGTCTTCCGCTATGTTTGGTTTAAACTATGTTTTGACCTATTCGGGATTGGGTTGTAATTCCGTAACTCTTGTTTCCTCAACAATGTTATGTTTTGGAATTTAATGCTTGATCTTTGTGTATCAATTGCATTTCATAAATTGTATTTATTTGGTAAAGCCTTGGGTGATCTCGGTAAGGAACACTGGGGTCACTGGCGGTAATACCTTTCCAAAAGGGTTAAGTTTTTGGGGTGTTACAATCTTCGAGCACAAAAACACGACTCACACTCATTATCAAATATCTAGTGTGAAGCTCCAAACAAGATCATCAAAGCAAACCGAGATCAAGAGTTATCAGTCAAGGAAGAAGAGTTGAGTGCTAAGTTCCTGTGACTGTAAGTGATAGTTCCTAGGTGCGAAAGTCTGTTTCTTGAATTGATTATTGATTTTGTTAAGTTATCTAGGATTGTCTAACTGTGTGTAAGGCAAAGGAACTGTGTGTTCGTTCCTAGGATAAGTTGTAACCAAAAGAGATAAGAAATCAAGAAGTAGACTTTGAAATCCTTTCGAAAGAAAGGTAGTGGTTTTTATCCTGGATTGCGAGTTGGCAATCAAAGGTTTCCACTATAAGGAACTGGTCATTTGTTTGATTGTTTATTTCCGCTGCGAAAGGAACTGAGAATTGTTATTCTGAGTTCCTTCAATTTTTATCTAACAATCACGATCCTACAATATGACCTAGAGAAGAAAGGATCGCAGAGGAGTCTTGAGTGGGGTTGAGCGGTGGTAGGGAACTTGAAGGGCCCTGGGAACTGGCCTTTTCCTTAGGCGAGTTAACTTGAGCTTCAGAGGGGGTGGCCTGGTGATCCTTTGTCTTCAATTTTCGAACAGTGGCTATGGTGAGAACCTTGCTATAGACAGTCTTGGGCAAATCATCAAGGTACTGGTGTAGCAGGGAGAGGAGATTTTTGATAAGATGGGGAAAGGGTAGGGCATGGGATGTGTGGGACTTGCAAAACTACATATGAGCTAACACAATGCGGGGGAGATCAACTTGTACTCCAGATAGTACCTTTTCCATTAGAATGGCATCTGTGATGAGAACTGAGGCTCGGTGCTCCTGCCTGGGAACTAGGTTTCGGATGATCCTGAAGTGCAAAAGCTTGTTGGCGATGGAGAGGTCCTTTGTTTCCAAGGTTGAGGGGTAGTCGCCGTCATAGAGTTTCTTCACCACTTCTCCCTTGGACTTGTAACCCTTTCCTTTGGGCCATGCCTTTTTCTGATGCAGAATGTCAAAGCCAGATCTGGACTCGATCCCAAGAGCAGACGCTATGAGGTTGGGGGACAGAGGGTACATGGTTCCCTTCCACTAGAATATGGCGTCGTTGCAGGGAGAGTTATCCTTGGCGGGTACAAAGGTGAGAGACTGGTAGAACAGACGGACAACTTCATCAGAGGCGGAGAAAGTCTCAACCAAAAGCTCATCCCAACCTTGATACTGCAGCAGAGAGAGAAACTCGCTTAGGGCATCACTGAACAGTTCCTCATCTTCTTCTTCTAGGGCTTGGGTCCAGAACTCCTTGCCGATGATGAGCGGTTTGAGGATCTTTCTCTTAGAGAAGAGAGAGGAGACCTGACCCAGGGAGGAAGAAGAGAGAGTGGTGGATTTAGCCCTTTTTGTGGATTTGGGATCATAGGGAACTAGAGCTTGGGAGCTTCTCTTTCTTTGTTTCAGCCTTGTGGCGACAGAGGGGCCAGGGTTGGAGACGGGTTTAGATTTGAGGCTAGCAGGAGAGGGCACTGGGCTAAGTATCTCTTGGGTAGTCTTATCAGGGGAGGAGTCATGAGAACCTCCCTCTGAGACTGATTTTGTAGCCGATGCCGAAGCCGGAGTGATGTCTATCGCTTTCTCCTTAGCCTTCGCCTCTGTTTTCTCCTCAGGTTGCTCTTCAACTTTCTCCTCAGGTTGGGGGTTTTGGGAGGTGGTGGCAGAAATGGGCTTGGAAGACGATGCTGCCTTCTTTTCTCGGAAGGCTCGGAGAAGGGCAGCTTCCTCCTCGTCTTGGATCAGGTTAGGGTTTTGGTCAGCCATTTTTGAGGAGCTAGAAATTTTCTGTGTTTGAGAGAGAGAGAAATAGAGGATCAAAGAGATGCGAATGGCAAGTTGTGGGGAAGCTTAGATCAACAGGATACTTTTTAAAGGCGGATGAGGATTGAGGGGACGATGGGAGAAATCTGGCCGTTGAGAAGATCAGTGAAAATCATGAGCATTGAAGTCTCTTGCAGCTTTTTGGAACGGCCAACATATATTCAAAATTAACCCATACAGAGAAGAGGGGGGTCTGCCAACTGACGAGACGCGTCTGAGCACTGAGAAGTTGCCATAAATGTAGTCTTGGGAAATTCAATCGCTAGACTAGCCGTTAGGAGAACGTTTCATCCTGGTTCCTTTCTGGCGATATATTCAGCGTGCTAGAGGGACATATGGAAACCTTTGATGTGGGTTTAAACAATGGAACCTAAGAAAATATGTTCCCATACAAGAAATCAGGGTAGGCCATTTATCGCATTGCACAATAATTCTCAGAGAGGGTTTAGAGATGGATCATAGAGAATTAAATTGAGCAATGAGGCAGGGGAAGGTCTTAGTACACAATCATCATTTCGGCTTGTATTGTTGGGTTAGAAATATGATCAGATTGTGACTTTTGGGCCATCAAAGAAACTTTGAACATTGAAGGAGTTGAAAGAATAATGAGGACCAAAAGGAGACGAACCAGAAAAATTTATCTAAGCCTTTTTAAGAAATCATTATGAAAAGAGGGTTTATAGCAAAATATATTACACATAGATATCAAGACTCAACAAGTGAAAAATCTTAAACTAGTCAATCAGGGGAACTGGAAAAGAGCCTTTAAACTAAGGTCACTACTAGGTTATAGGAATCATTCCCAGTTCCAATCTAAGGTTCTCGAAGGGAACTCTATTCAAGGCTTTGGTGAATATATTTGCAACCTGATCTTCAGTTCTACAAAATTTCATAATGATGTTTCCTTTCTCAATATGATCTCTAAGAAAATGATGTCTTATATCTATATGCCTGGTCCTAGTGTGATGCACAGGATTCTTTGAAATGTTTATAGCACTGGTGTTATCACAAAGAATAGTGAGAGGACCATAAGACATACCAAAATCCGCGATTTGTTGCTTTAGCCAGAGAAGTTGGGAACAGCAGGAGGCAACCGCGATGTACTCGGATTCTGTGGTGGAGAGGGAGACTGAGACTTGTTTCTTTGAACCCCATGACACAAGGCAAGGGCCTAGGAACTGTGCCATTCCAGAGGTGCTCTTCCTATCCACCAGGTATCCAGCATAATCAACATCAGTGAAACCCATCAGCTCAAAGGGACATTCTTTGGGGTACCAAATACAGAGTGAATCAGTTCCCCTGAGATATCGGAGTATTCTCTTCACAGCAGCCAAGTGGGTCTCTCTTGGACAAGATTGGAACCTGGCACACAAGCCAACAGCAAAAACAATGTCTGGGCGACTAGCGGTTAGGTACATGAGTGAGCCTATCATACCTCTATAGAGTTTCTCTTCCACTAGAGGACTTGAGTGGTCCTTGTCCAAATGAGCAATGGTGGAGATGGGAGTGAAGAGAGGCTTGCTTGAATCCATTTTGAACTTCTTTAGTAGTTCCCCAACATACTTTTGTTGGTGAATTTGAATACCATCTTCCTTTTGAGTGATTTGTAATCCGAGGAAGAAGGTGAGTTCCCCAATTAAGCTCATTTCGAATTCACTGTTCATCAAGTCTTTGAACTTGTCTACAAGGGACAGGTCAGTGGAACAAAAAATAATATCATCTACATAAATTTGAACCACTAAGATGTTACCTTTTTCTTCTAGGATGAAGAGAGTTTTGTCAATAACTCCACGCCTGTAGCCATTTGAGAGTAGGAAATGGGCAAGTCGATCATACCAAGCTCTGGGAGCTTGCTTGAGACCGTACAGTGCCTTGTCTAAGAAGTAGACATGGTCTGGATGATCATCGTCTTCAAAACCAGGTGGTTTCTTGACATAGACTTCTTCTTGAAGAATTCCATTTAGGAAGGCCGTCTTTACATCCATTTGGAACAACTTGAACCCTTTGGGTGATGTGAAAGCAATCAACAACCTTATTGCTTCAATCCTCGCCACTGGAGCATAGGTTTCATCATAGTCAATGCCTTCTTGTTGATTGTATCCTTGAGCAACAAGTCTTGCTTTGTTCCTTATCACCGCTCCTGTATCATCTAGCTTGTTTCTGAAAACCCATCTAGTTCCTATGATGTGATTATCCTTGGGGCGGGGAACTAGATGCCATACTTTGTTCCTTTCAAACTGATGGAGCTCTTCTTGCATAGCTTGGATCCAGTCTACATCCTTCAGTGCCTCACCTATGTTCTTTGGTTCCACAATAGACAGGAAGGCATTGAAGGCAAAGAAGGTTAGATGATCGAACCTGACTGGAGGCTTGATGACTCTTCTTTCTCTGTTAGGAGCTAGAGCATTTGATGTGGAGACATTCTGAGTTGAACATTCAGCTTCCTGGTTGGAATCACCTTCTCCATTGAAGATCATGTGGGAAGATGAGTCATTGAAGTCTCCACAGATGTTGTCGTCATGCTCATGGTTCCCATAAATGGATTGTTGTTCATTATTCATGGGAACTGGTGGAGGAGCCATTGGAAGGTTCCGAGCAGCAGGACAGGAACTGGGTGGAGTGACATCTTCATCTGGATCTTCTTGATATGACTTGGGAAACGGGTCTTCAAAGGAATTGGTGGTGTTCTGCACAATCTTTCCAAGTGATTTTTCATTAAAAATAACATGAACACGTTCTTCTACCTTTTTAGTCCTTTTGTTGAAGACTTTGTATGCCTTGATACCCGAGGCGTATCCAATGAAGATTCCTTCATCACTTCTTGGGTCAAATTTGCCAAGATTGTCCTTCCCATTGTTGTGCACAAAGCACTTGTATCCGAACACCCTCAGATGTGAGATGTTGGGAATTCTTCTTCTTAGGAGCTCATAGGGTGTCTTTTCTGTGATTGGGCGAAGCATGGCTCGATTGATGATGTAGCAAGCTGTGTTGATCGCCTCAGCCCAAAATGATTGAGAGAGTCCACTTGAGATCAGCATAGTCCGAGCCATGTCTTCCAAAGTTCTGTTCTTCCTTTCCACTACTCCATTTTGTTGAGGAGTGTATGGTGCAGAGAAGTTGTGATCAATTCCATGCTCACTGCAAAAGGTTAGAAATTCTCCATTTTCGAATTCGGTACCATGGTCAGACCGAATAGCATTGAGTGAACAATCAAGAGATTTTTCTAACAAGGGAACCAGATCTTTAAAGCGGTCAATAACTTCACTCTTAGATTTAATAAAGATAGTCCAAGTGAAGCGAGAGAAATCATCGACAAGGACAAAGATATACATGTTCCCTCCTAGGCTCTGAACTCTCATGGGTCCACATAGATCCATGTGGATGAGTTCAAGAGGCCTTGAGGTGCTTACCATGTTTTTGGACTTGAAGGAACTACGAGCCTGTTTCCCTTTTACACAGTCAGAGCACAGTTCCTTAGATGTGCCACTTAGCTTTGGCAGCCCTCTGACTAGCTCCTTTGAGTGTAGCTTTTGAATCAGCTTGGTGCTAGCATGACCGAGGCGTTGATGCGACAAATCAGCTTGGTCATTCACAGTTGAGAGACAAAGTTTCTCCTTGGGAATAAAGGATGGATCAATTATGTAGACATTGTTGAATCTTTTCCCTTTTAGGATGATTTGTCCCGAGGAGTCAAGGACTGAACATTCGTTTGATCTGAATCTAACTTCATTGTCTCCTTGATCACACAGCTGTGACACACTTATTAGGTCAAAACTAAGATTATCAACAAGGTGAACTTTGTTTACCTGAATGTGATCGTTGAGTTTCACAGTTCTTATTCCACATATTTTTCCTTTGCTTTTGTCTCCAAAGGATATGTTCCCTCCTTGGAGAGGTTGAAGAGAGGTCATTTGATTTCTTCTTCCAGTCATATGGCATGAGCAACCACTATCGATGTACCATAGTTGGCTTTACTGGGGGGATTAGCATTGTGAGTCTGTGAATAACCAGGGAACTGGTTCCTTTCATGGTAATGAGTACTTTTCTCCTTTTCAAAGTTCCTTTTCTTAGCACAATCAGTGTTGTAATGACCATTCTTACCACAGTAAGTACAAAAATGATTGTAAACAACATGTCCATATTTTCCTTTTCCTGGCCTAAATGGTTTTTCAGTTTTCCTTTTGTTAAAATCAACATTGTTTCTAACCTTGCTATGGGTCATGTCAATATATCTTTTGTAAGCAAAGGAATTGGTGAACCATTGGTTTTTAGGAACCATCTTTTCTTTTCCCTTAGGTTCCCTCTTAGGACTTTGAGAGCTTTCGTTGAGATGTTTGACAGCCTCAGCCTTGTTCTCAAGGACCATGATCTTCTCTGATAGGAACTGATTCCTATCTTGAGAGTTGGCAAGAGCAGTACTGAGGTTCTCATTTATCTCAACAAGTTCTCGCCTAGCCTTTTCATCTTCAGCATCATTGTTCCCTTTGTTGTTAACATATCCTATTCCATGACGTTGTCTCACAAAAACAGTTTGATTTATCGTTTTTTCAGTAATAGAGTCGGTGAGAACGTCCAACCTATCAATTATGGATTGAAGCATGTCATTTCCAGGTAAGTTAGCATGCAAGGGAACTTTGACAGAATCTAAGCTAGTTTCATCACAAGATTTACAGATTTTAAGGTGACTAACATGCATATTCCTAATATCAATGAGTTTGGAGTGTGTTTCAGCTAGGTCTTTCTCAGTTTCATCAAGTTTCTTACTCCAAACAGAATTTTCAACAGTCAAACATGCAATTTCATCTTCACAATCATCAAGTTTATGTTGAAGGAAACTGGTTTCCTTTCCTAGTTTCTTTATGATCTTAAGAAGTTGTTTCTTATCACAATCAACTAGGGATTTTAAGAGATCGTCAGAAGTTACCTCAGGGTCTTCTGAGTCGCTTGAGTCTCCTTTTTCCATGAGGCATCTTCCTCCAGAGAAGCCACTCAGATCCAGTTCCTCATCTGAGTCTTCTCCCCATGAGGCTACGAGAGCCTTCTTTCTCTGAGGTCTTTCTTCTTCCTTGGAGTCTTCCTTGTTAGGACAGTTCTTAGCGTAGTGTCCATTTTCCTTGCACTCGTAACAAGAGACTTCCTTGAGATCTCTTCTGGGTCCATTGTGGGAGGAAATGCCCTTCTGGAACCTTCCCTTCACAAAGAATTTTTTGATGTTCTTTGTGAAGAGGGCTGTTAGTTCGTCCTCCTCTTCTTCTAAGTCTGAGTTCTCTTCCTCCATTTCGAGCCTAGAGAATGCTTTGGAGATCTTGAGGGCAATGCCTTTCTCTAGTTTCTTGTCGGCATTGGCTTTGGTGTGCTCTCCTTCTTTAACCTCCAGTTTCCCTATGACTTGGGTCAAGGGAAGGGATTGGATGCCTGGAGTGTTCTTCATGATTCCCTTGAGAAGGGTGAACTTGGAGTTGAGTCCATTGATGACCACTAGGGATTTGGAAACTTCATCAAGATTGACTCCCGCCGCTGTTAAATTTCCAATCAATCTGTTGAAGCGGGAGTAGTACTCTGAGATGGTCTCAGTTTCCATCATTTTGAAGGTGTGGTATTCTCCTTCTAAAGCAGACTTTCTGCTTTGCTTTAGTTCCTCACTTCCTTCATGCATCTCCTTGAGAGCTTTCCACATTTCCTTGGCCGTCTTGATGCCTATGACTTTGTCCATGTCCTCTCTGTCCAATCCATTGAGGATGAACTGCCTGGCCTTGGCATTCTTCTCCATGATAACATAGTGTTCTGGTTTCCAATCTTCTTCCTTCATGGTGAGGTCGACATAGCCATCTCCATTTTCGACTATCCTCCAGCATTGGTAGTCGTTGGTCTTGATGTGGCTTTCCATGCACTTTTCCCACCATGTTTCTTCTCCTTTCTTTCGAAGATGTGGCTTGTTGGTGGAGATTCTGAGCTCAAACTTGCTTGGTTGAGACATGATCTGCAAACTTATCAAAGATGTAGAGCTTTTCCTGCTCTGATACCAATTGTAGGATCGTGATTGTTAGATAGTAACTTAAGGAACTCAAAATATCGATTCTAAGTTCCCTTCACAGCGGAAATAAACAATCAAACAAATGACAAGTTCCTTATAGTGGAAACCTTTGATTGCCAACTATCAATCCAGGATAAAAACCACTACCTTTCTTTCAAAAGGATTTCAAGGTCTACTTCTTGATTTCTTATCTCTTTTGGTTACAGCTTATCCTAGGAACAAACACACAGTTTATTTGCCTTACACACAGTTAGGCAATCCTAGATAACTTAACACAATCAATAATCAATCCAAGAAACAGACCTTCGCACCTAAGAACTATTACTTACAGTCACAGGAACTTAGCACTCAGCTCTTCTATTCCTTGACTGGTTCCTCTTGATCTCGGTTTGCTTTGATGATCTTGTTTGAAGGTTCACACTGGATATTTGCTAATGTGTGTGAGTCATGTTTCAGTGCTTGAAGATAACCCTTGAGTTAGTCTTCCTTTTATAGAGGATTCTTCGCAGCTTAATCTTCTCTGGGTTCCCACAGATTGAGCTTGCCCTAGGATAAGTGGTTCTCCTTGGTCCACGTTGTTCTTGGCATGTGCAAACAACCTAGGCAGCTCAGAATCCTTCTAGGTTAGTCAACCTCTTCAGCCAAGTCATTCTCCAGCTTCCTTTGTCCGAGGTTCGACACTCTGGGCGCTTGAGAACTGACTTCTGGACAGCGACAGGTTCCATGTCCTGTCGCTTTCACCTTTCTTTGTCCGAGGTTCGGCGTTCTAGGTGTCTTGTTGTTTTGCTCTGGACATTGGCAGGCTTTTGGAAGCTTCGCATAAGTCGTTTTCGACTTCCTTTTGTCCGAGGTTGGTGTTCCCAGATTTCTCGGGAATCGCAACCTCGCATGCTACGTTTCTGGGCACACCTGGGTTCCTCTGGGTTCCTTCTTTTGTCTTGTTCCTTTGCTTCTCTTGTCCTATTTGGTTTTCTTGCCTTCGGTATATTCCTGTGGTTCCTTAAAGCACATCTTTGAGATAAAACATTAGTATCATAATATTTGTCATCTTCAAAAGTAGAGAAACTGAGGAAAGGAACTCTCAGGGGAACTCAAGTTCCAGAGTTCCGTTTCCTAACAAGTTGCCACCGAACCTGTGGTTGTGGACCCAAATCTCCCGCCACAGCCTACCAGGGACACCACCCACCACATGGACAAAGGCAAGGGCTCGATGCCCTCCTCCTCGCAGCAACAGCCTGGCCTCCGGCGCCTTTTGATGTGTTCTTGCCTCTGATGACGAGCACAATTGTCAAAGGTGACACCTTGGATCTAGTCTTGGGCGAGAAGTCACACGAGTCCTTGTCAAACCTGTCGTGGAATCCTTGGGTGCAAACCCATGTTGTCTTGCACGAAAGGTCGACAAGATTGGTGGTGAGATGAATAGTATCTTTTAAGGTTATCGGACACTGTGGTGGCCGATAGCAAACCCGGTGGAGGATGTTTGGGCGGTGTCGGCAGCGGCGATGACAAGTGTCACGTTGGCGAAGACGAGGACGATGGCGATGTCGATGGCGAAGGCGATAGCGGTGGTGAGCGATCGACTGGGTGAGTGTCTGGGCTCGTTGGCAACGGCGATAGCGATGGCGAAGGTGAGTGTCACAGCGGTGCTAGCGACGGCGACAACGAAGGGTTTGGGTTCGATTGTGGGTACGATAGAAGCGATTGGTGAGGCGATGGTATTGTGATGGCGGAAGCGATTGTTTGGATGGTTTGTGGAAGTGATGGTGAGATGTTTTGGGGATATATGACTTGAAAAGACAAGTCTTTGCCGTAGTGTCGGCACGAAGGAAGGGAGATGTGAAGGAAGACTTTGCTTGAGGGGCTCAAGCGGTGCCGTAGCGTCGGCGGCGGGTGAAGGGGATGCAAAGATAGAGGGTGAGGTCCGATCATGGGTAGGAGGATAAACACTCTACTAAAGCCTTGATTAAAATTGAACGTAAGTAAAAACAATAACAAAGTTTGACTTAAATACTAGAGGCGAGAACTCGGATGGGCCGAGTCGAGCGTAGTGGGCTAGCCCATGCTACAAGCAATAGGCACACACCCTAAAACGGAAATAACTATAAATAGAAAGTGTCTAAAACAAGCATAATACTAAATATAGAAATGTCTCAAAACAATGGCAAGTAAACCTCTAAACAATCAACTTGGTGGCGGCGAGGCAAAGGGCATAGACACTGCGAGTGACGACGACGAGGAGTCGATGGGCTCGCCAGTGGGTGCACCCGGTGCCGGTTGTGATGGGCACGGTTCTCCGATGCCGATGGTGGCGAGGACGACGAGTCTGGGTTCGGTCTCTGAGCTTCCTTGGCTAACGATGACACGTGCGACTAGCGAGTGCACGGCATCGGAGATGGCCTTAGACTTGGACCTTGTCACTGGGCCCTCTGAGCCCAGGCTCATGGCATTCTCCTCGTCTGTGGCCATCATGGGAGGTGGGATCACATCACCCTCCCTCACTTGGTTGTGAAGCGTTTCCACTTCACCATCATCGAACTCAGGCTCCACATATGGTGTCAAGTCCGCTACGTTGAAGGACGCATGGACTCCAAAATCTGGCGGGAGCTCGAGTTGATAGGCATTGTCCCCTATGGCCTTGATCACGCGGAATGGACCATCTCCACGTGGTGCCAATTTGTGCTTGCGCCGCGAGGGGAACTTCTCTTTTCGCAAATGCACCCAAACGAGGTCTCCGGGGGCAAAAATGACGCGGCGGCGGCCAGTGTTCTTCTACGAGGCATATTGTGTCGCCCTTTGCTCCAATTGTTCCCTGGTCCGGTGATGGAGCTCTTGCACATGCTCGGCGCGATTGGCGGCGGAGACGTGCACTGGGTCTCGGAGTGGGCGCGGTGACAAATCCAGCGGCGTCAATGGGTTCATTCCATACACCACTTCGAACGGTGTCAACTTGGTCGTCGTGTGCCTGCATCTATTGTAACAAAATTCGACAAGTGATAGTAAGTCCTCCCAACGCCTAGGGTTGGCTTTAAGCATCGTGCGAAGGAGGGCTCCTAGAGTTCTATTCGTGACCTTCGTTTGGCCATCGGTCTAGAGGTGGTAGCTAGTGGAGAATAGGAGCTTAGTGCCTAGTTTACCCCAAAGTGTTCTCCAAAAATGACCAACAAACTTAGAATCCCTATCACTAACAATGGTACATGGGACTCCATGAAGACGCACCACATGCTCAAAGAATAAATCTGTAATCTCACTAGCACTATGGGTTGTCTTACAAGCTATAAAATGTGCCATCTTAGAAAACCTATCTACAACCACAAAAATAGAGTCTTTACCTCGTCTAGAGAGGGGCAAACCCGTGATGAAATCCATAGAAAGGTCTTCCCATGGGGCACTAGGAATGGGCAAGGGCTTGTAGAGGCTGTGTGGGCTTGACCTAGCTTTGGATCTTTGGCACGTCACACAACTCCTACAATAGCGGGTCACCTGGTGGGTCATCTTAGGCCAAAAGAAGTGTTCTCTAAGGGCGGCCAAGGTCTTGCTAATCCCAAAATGTCCACGAGTGTCGTGTGCTTCCTGAATCAAAAGGAGCCTAATGGAGGACCTAGGGATGCATAGGCGGCCAGCCTTGTACAAATAACCCTCAGAAATGAAATAAGACTCAAACTCACGTAGTTGAAGGCAATGCTCGAATATAGGGGCAAAGAAAGGATCAATAGCATATAATTCCTTAATCAAAGCAAAGCCTAGAATCTTATTTTACACATGAGTCAAGAGAACGTACCTACAAGAGAGAGCGTCGGCCATAACGTTCTCTTTGCCCTTCTTGTGGACCACAACATAGGGAAATGTCTCAAGGAACTCCACCCAACGAGCATGGCGTCGGTTGAGGTGGGCTTGGATTTTCAAATAGCTCAAGGCGGCGTGGTCGCTGTGGATGACAAATTCATGTGGCCAAAGATAATGTTGCCAAGTCTTGAGCACACGCACTAGGGCATATAACTGTTTGTCATAGGTGGGGTAATTGAGTGTGGCCCCTGTTAGCTTCTCACTGAAATATGCAATGGGCCTCTTCTCTTGGTGTAGCACACCACCAATGCCTATGTCTGAGGCATCACACTCCACCTCAAAGTGCTTGGCGAAGTCGGGTAGCTGGAGCAAAGGTGCCTGGCATAAGGCCCGCTTCAAAGCCGTGAAGGCCTTCTCGTGGGCCTCAAGCCACAAGACTGTGTTTCCCTTCTTCGTAAGCTCGTGCAAAGGCGCGGCAATGGATGAGAAGTCTCGCACAAAACGCCTATAAAAGCCTGCGAGGCCGAGGAAGCTTCGCACCTGGGTCGGCGTCGTCGGCATGGGCTAGTCTTTGATGGCCGTGATCTTCTCTTCGTCGACGCACAAGCTATCACTACTCACGACGTAGCCAAGAAAGTTGGTAGAGTTGGAGCAAAATCTACACTTGCCAAGGTTGGCGAATAAGCGCTCACGTCGAAGGCAATCAAGCACAAGGCGTAGGTGGTCGACGTGGTCCTCAAGGCTGCGTGAGTAGACAAGTATGTCATCGAAATAAACGACAACAAACTTGCCAAGGAAATCTCTCAAGACGTGGTTCATCAAGCGCATGAAGGTGTTGGGCACGTTGGTGAGCCCAAAAGGCATGACAAGCCACTCATAGAGCCCATACTTTGTCTTGAAGGCGGTCTTCCACTCATCACCTTCTTTCATTCGAATCTGGTGATAACCACTCTTCAAATCAATCTTGGAGAAAAGTGTGGCGCCATGGAGCTCATCAAGCATGTCGTCCAGGCGTGGGATTGGATGCCTATACTTCACAGTAATCTGGTTTATAGCATGGCAATCAACACACATTCACCATGTGCCATCTTTCTTGGGCACAAGGATCACAGGCACAGTGCAAGGGGAAAGGGATTCCCTCACGTAGCCGCGATCCAACAACTCTTGCACCTGGCGCTGCAGCTCTTGGGTCTCTTCTGGGCCAGCATGGTAAGCAGCGCGATTGGGCAAGGAGGCACCAGGCACCGGGTCAATTTGGTGCTCAATGCCCCTCATTGGAGGTAGCCCTTGTGGCAACTCGTCGGGGAAGACATCATCGAAGGCGGCGAGCAACGCGGCAACGGCAGGCGGCACAGACGCGGCGCTCGACGACTCTGGGATACACGAAGTTGGCACAAGCAGAAAACAGGGAGCTTTTCCAGACAAGACAGCAGTGAGTTCACTAGGCCTGGCCAAAAGCACTCAGCGCTCATAGCGGCCTTGTAATGGGGGCGTCTGCGGCAATGGAACAGCCAACTGTGTCGATGGCGAGGCGCTGGGCGATTTTTGTGAGGCACTGGAGGTATGTGGGCCAATGCTTGAGCCAGAATGGGGAGAACCTGGCCAAGCTTCTGGTGTGCCTCTCTTGGCCTTGCTAGCGGTAGCAGCAGCGGCGCCATGACGATCCAGTTGGGCATAGGGTGGCCCACCTATGGCGTTCATCTTCTTTTGGGCAGTGCCTGGTGGAGACAAAATTTTGCCAGAATGGGAGGAGTTTGGCCTCTAGAGTGCCTTTGGGGACTCATGTGGCCTTGTAGCGGCGGCCTCAATGGCCTTCTGGCGATCACGCTCAACCTGGTCCTACAAGATCTCATGGGGAGACATTGGATGCAAGGTGATACGCTTCCCATGGTAATTGAACACATAAGTGTTCAAATAGCCATCATGGAGCACGCGCATGTCGAATTGCCATGGGCGCCCAAGCACAATATGGGTGGCGTCCATTGCAATGACATCACATAAAACAGAATCACAGTATTGACCTATGGAAAAAGAAATCAAGCATTGTCGAGATACCGTGTTACCTGGAGTACTAGAAATCCATTGGAGGGCATAGGGTTGGGGATGAGGCATCGTTGGCAACTTGAAGTGTGTCACGACCTTCTCATTCACAATATTAGCACATGAACCTCCATCAACAATAATGCTTAAGGAAGCCGTCAGGACGAGAGCCCTTGTATGGAACAAGTTTTCACGTTGGTCACTTAGGCTTGCTTCCTTGACAGTGAGTAGACGTCGTGACACTAAGCTCAATGGCGTGCCCGCGTGCAGAGAAGCGGGTTCACAGTCGTAGGTGTCTTCCACTTCTTCGTGGCCTTCATCGATAGGCTCGAGAGTGGGCTCCTCGTCGTCGCAAGACTCATATCCAACGGTGGCCGTGGAGAAGAGCACTCGGCGAGCATTGGGGAAGTCCTTCTTAAAGTGTCCCCGTCCACCACACTTGTAGCATTCAACGTCGCGCGCGCGATCTGTGCCCACTGGAGGTTGTCTGGGCGCATTCTGGTGCGGCGCCGCGCTTGGCGTCGAGGGCTTCGCCTTGGGGGCTTGGCTTGACGCGGCTGTGGAAGAAGCACTAGGGCACACATTAGAAGAAGGCAAACTACTAGGGTTAGAAGAATACCTTGTTTGGACACTTTGCCAAGTGTAGGATTTGCGGCGATTAAGTTGTGCATGGAGTTGCATCGCCGTATGTGTCAAAGTGTTCAAATCCTTGATGGGTAAGATTTCGAGTTGATCACGGATGGGCGTGTTCAAGCCACTTAAGAACTTGGTTCTCAAAGTCGATGGTGCAACGCTAATTTTTGCCTTGTAATACATGTCCTCTAGCTTGGAGAAGAACTCGAGGGGAGTTTGTGAGCCCTGGCGAGCCATGACGATCTCCATTCTCATTTGGTTGCAGTAGTCTAGAGGCACATATTTCTTGGTCATCACGTAAACGAGTTGGTGCCATTTCATGACCTGGGGTAGGCGGCGTCGAACGCAGTCATCCACGAACCTATGCCACCACATGCGGGCGGCGCCTCGGAAGTGGAGTGTCGCGGCGTCGACATGGTCCTCAGGCGGCACTCGACAATAGCGAAGTGTGTACTCGGTGGCCTGCACCACTTCAAGAAAAATAGAGGGATTGTATTCACCAAAGAAGTGCTCGATTTTTACCTTGACTTCATGTCGTTGGTATCGAGGCTGGGCAAGGGCTGGCATGGGCGCGTTGTGTGGCACGGCGGCGTAGAGAGGGTTCTCGTAGGCACACACACCAGGGGCTCGATCGCATCCAAGCTAGCGCCTTTCGCGGACTGGGGGATCATCGTCGCGAGCAAACCCGTCCCTGGACGTGTAGGCGTCGTTGCGTCGGCGCTGTTGTGGCTAGGCATCATAGTCGGCTCGGCGAACATCTCTGGGCATGACATCGCGGAACTCGCCACCAATTCCACGATCATGATCTCCTTGAGGCTGGAGACGTGGTGGAGGAATCCAATCGGAGGGGTGTTCTTGCAATTCAATTGGATCTCCAAGTGGTGGATGAAAGAAATTAGGATTAACCATACTTGAGTCTTTGATTTCTTCGTCGTCGAACTCGTCGAAGTCGTCTTGGACTGTGGGTGTCATGGACGCGTAGCCATCGGACCCATAGTGTGGCGTCCGAGCACTTTGATGGTGTAAGTGGTCACGCACATCGTAGCTTCTGGGCTGGGTAGGGGGCGTCCTCAAAGCGGCATCCTCGCATCGCGTGTGCCCACTGGGACGGAGACTGGGTCGCCTTGGCGTCACAGCGGCTAACCCGGCTTTGCGGACTCGGCCTTCGCGTGGCGCTGAGCCTGGAACGCGACGCTGGGTGCGTCGAGATGCATACATGTCATCAAAGTCGTAAGGTTTAGAAAATTCACCTTGAGTGTCGGCGTCGTGGTCGGAGCCGGTGTCGTAGCCAGCGGGTGTGGCTCTAGGCACGTAACGGTCTTGGTGAGACACGTAACCTTGCCGGCTCTCGATCACACTTTGCATCCGATTGAGTTGTGGTTGGAGGTTGGAAGTTGATGGCATGACTCCTTTGCCTTTGTCCATTCGAGTCTTGCTTGGACCTGCGTCGGTGGCTCTGGGCACAATCGGCGCGTCCATAGTGATCAATGAGGTAGGAGTTGGCACGATAGGTGCCACTCATTGTTGGGCTTGTAAGGTGGCAACTTGTTGTTGTAGAGCTTGTATCAATTGTTGCTCCTCGGACAACTCCATAAGAGGATCAAGTTGTGGTGGATCTTGTGTTAGAGGGTCTTGTTGTGGACCCAACGGCTGGGGTTATAGGTTGGTGTTGTCGGCGCCTGCATTCTCTTCACTAGATCCGATTGTCATGCTACCTATAACAATAGGTCCAGACATAGGAGTAAAAATGAACCAAAGGACACAAAGAACAACAACCAAGATATCACTAATCAAGTCACAAAGTTCACGTAGGGAAGGGCTTGTTTGGGCTTGCCGTGAGGGCGGCTAGGCTTGTCACAAGAGATGGTTGATAGGGGGGATAGTCGTTGTACCCCTAATCAAAAGTAAATCCTAAAATCCTCACTAAACAAAGTATAGTAAGCAAGTCAGGGTCGATCCCACAGAGAATGAAGGAATTCAATGGTGGTAGCATACAATGTCACAAAGGGTGGTTGTATGGTTGGTTGGTCAAAAACGAAACAAACAAAGCAAAGTATAATGGATGAAATATCAATAGAGAAAAACACTTAGCCAAGTAATGTCCACATAAGTCATTCAAAGGTTGTTCATAGATTAAGTCCTATCTTCCTATTCGGTTATTCCTGTCCCGATCTTATGTAAATTCAGAGGGAAACCTTCCACAAAGAACCCTTACCAATGAATAACCCTAGTACCACTAAAGGTTCAACCCAAAGGCAGCAATGCATATAAGAATTAACCAGGATACACAGAACGCTCGCTCAGATGCATTTACCATGTAATCAATTCCCACATAGATATAATCCACAGATGCAGATAACAATCAATGCTTGCTACTTATACTAGAGCGTTAGCCCAACAGTTCCCTAGTATTAGCAATAGGAATGAAAGCAATAAACCTAGGTGATCAGTCTAGATAAACCAACAAACATTCAAATATGAATTTGCTCAGAGAAAAGATATAACTCAATAGGATAGATAGATAGGAACAAAACCTCACAACCAGATGAACGAACTCATGCTTCCATTATCGGACTAAGCCAAAGAGGCTTAGCTCCTCATAGTCATGGTGAAAACTTCAAAGGAAAAGAAAACAACGATGAATTGAAATTGCAACTAAAGTCTGGATTCTAACCCTAATGCATAAAGAGAGTATTTATAGGGCCCTAACAAATGACCTAGCCCATTAAGAAAAATAACTGAAATAGAAATAAGAAAAGGGAAAAGAAAACTAAAAAGATAATTCGGAATAAGTCTGAGCCTCTGCCGTGTCAGACCCGCAATCGCGGGTGGTGGACCTTGATCGCGGCCCATGTGGCTCCGTGCCCTTCAATCTCTCCGCGCCCGCAGAAAACTCTCGACGTGCTCCGAGTCTCGCGATCGCGGCACCCATGCCCGCGATCGCGGTTAATGCTCGGCATTCTTGTCCTTTGCCTTGCACCAACCCGTCTCTTCTTCACTCCTTGGCGTCTTCTCTTGATGGCTTCCTTCCTCAGTGTCTTCATGATCTCCAAAGTAGTTCAAACACCTCCAAAAACACCAACTTCGCCTCCAAATGTCATACACAGGAATGTGTCTAAATCTACCTGAATGGCACCAATAAAACCTCTAATAACTCTTAGTTAAGCCCTACAAAGTAGTGCTTATCAAACTCCCCCATGCTTAGACCTTTGCTCGTCCTCGAGTAAACTAAAAGAAAGTCTACTCCTCCAATGTAGCACCCAAGGTCTCAGGAAGCATATCCTCCAACTAAGAGTTACCTAACCCATTCCAAAGCTCATGGCACCAATCTCATCTACAACACATCCACAACTCAATAAACTTGAGGGCAAGCAGAGTACTTCCCCCAAGCTCAACCCGGACATCCAATAGTGTAAAGTGACCTATAATCCTAGCCTCCATCTATGACTCCTTATGCCTCCCAGAGTGACCTACCCGACAATCCTTCTTTGTCTCCTCTTCTTATGTCGCCCCTCCAGGTAAAATGAGATCCTAAAATCACTCCTCTTCTTTTCACTCATTTTGCCTAGGAGCCCTTTCGGGTTTTCATCCTAGCCACTCGTATTTTTTTCATAGATGTGCTCACATAGCTCACGTCACTCAGACACCTTTTTACCCCAGCCTAGCGCTGGTCCCGGTCACCTGCTTTTTACCCAAGCCGCCCTTTCAGGTTTTCAGCTTGTCCCAGGATTTTCGAATTTTTTTTTTTTTTGAAAAGAAATTCTGAAATTCAAAATGCTAAAAATCAAAGTACAATGCTGGAAAAGAAATATGTACAAGATAGATAGTGAATACTCTACTCCTCCATGCTTAAATCATGCATTGTCCTCAATGTATGGAAGACAAGAAAAAAGAAAAGGGGAAAATAGAAATACTCACTGGGGTGGAAGCCAATACCCATAAGCGTTGAAGAAAGCCTCAGCTCTCCTCTGCGTCTGAACCACCCGGTCCTCAACAGTGGTGAGGTGACTATCCAGGCGGTTGGCGTGGTATGCAAGGTTGACCTCCATGTTGCGTTGCCACTCAGCGCTCCGCCGCTCCTGCTCATCCAAGCGGGTGGAGACTTGGCGTTCCCACTGAACGCTTCTCCTCTCATGCTCCTCTAGCCTCTAGGAGATGTCGCGTTCCCACTCGGCACTCCTTCGTGTATGCTCGGTCTGCCGCAGCTGTAGGTTGGCCATTCTGTACAGGAGTTGGTCCCAGGGCGCCCCTCCAGATCCACTACCAGACCCAGATGCCTGGTAGGTATAGTCAGGGTAAACAGGTGGGCCCCTGGAATGCAGCGGGGATGGCACATCGCTCTCCATGTCCACTGCTACAGTCACTTCCTCCTCCTCCTCCTCGTTGTCGTCGTCGTCCCCTTCGTCTTCGGACGACGACCCCTGCTCTCCATCGGCATAGAGGTAAAAATCCCTCGCCCGGGGCCCATAAGGCATCGGATGAGGCAGCCTCATTCGGTGGGTCCTTTCCTTCTTGGAGAGCCAGGTGTACTCTCCACCATGGACCTCCAGTAGATGGGATCTCCGCAGCAGTGTAATGTTGTAGGTGTAGATGTCGGCGGGGAAATCCCAATGGTCCGCGATGTTCTCGTATTGCTGGGCGATAAGCGTCACCATGCCCCCCATGGAGATCTTGCCGCTCATCTTCTCCCTCAGCCTGAGACAGTTAGAGAGGAACAAATCGACCCAGTCGGGGGTGTTGTGGCTCTCTGGTGTCAAACACCAGAGCACTGTAAGGTCCAGCGTCAGAACCTTGTTCACCTCCCCCTGTCCCAGGAAGGACATGGCGAGCACCTTGTGCGCCAGCCTCAGACAGGGGTGCGTCAGCTTGTAGTTATACTCGCCGGCGCTGGGGTTGAGTACCTCCCGGGTCGCATCCTGCCAGAAGAGCTCTGGCAAGGTGCATGCGGCCTCCCAATCCTCGGCAGGAGCCTCAGTAACGCCAAACAGGTCCCGCAGACCTTGGTAGGACATCATCCTCTGCCGCCCCGACAGGTTGAACGTGATCCTGTCGTCGTGGCGCTCCAGCGTGACCAGAAACTCCAGGGTCAGCTCGTGCGAGGACGGGGCGGCTAGGTCAATGAAGTTGCCGAGCCCTCTGTGGCTCAGCAACTATTGTGTGCAGTCCTCCAGTCTGAGTCGTTGAAGCGTTGGCCGATCGAAGAACTTCGTCTGGACGAACTTCTGGGCGCTGAACGTCTCGTAGTAGCGCCTGTGCCTCTGGCTCCTCATGTTGCCTATGAAGGCTGCCATGGTGGGAAAAAGGAGCGAGAAAGCACAACAGAAAGAGTACCGGAGGGACCCGCGATCGCGGGGTGTGGGGCGCGGTCACGGTTTATGCTCGACTCGAAGCTCGCTGGAGAAGATGGGCCGCGATCGCGGGGTTGATGCCAGCGATCGCGGTTTTTGGGTTTGCCGCAAACTTCGAGAAAAAATGGCTTCGGTGCTTTGCGGTGGCGCTGCGGTGGTTGCGGGGTTTGGCGTGGGTCCGGCGATCGCGGCTCGTGAGGCTATGAGAAATCCAAGAGTTGGAAAATGGAGATCTCACCCAAACGACGTCGCGGCGTCGGAACGATAGTCGTGGGGCTGTAGGGGGGTGTCGCGGTGGTCAGGGTCGGAGATCCGATCTGGTGAGAGTGAGAGGTGGTGGTGGAGGTGTTGTAAAATGCCTCCACCGCCTCTCGCCTTTTATAATTGCCGCGATGAATACCCGCGATCGCGGGGCTGAGGGCCCGCGATCGCGGGGTTAATGCCCCTGCATCCGTAACAGTCGGCGCGAGTTACGAGGCATTGACTGCCTCGAAAAATGCACCGGTTTTATTAAACCGTGGGGCATTTTTTTTTTGCTAGAACTCGCCATGGATCGCCGAGGGGAAACCGCGATCGCTGGTGTGAAACCGCGATCGCGGGTGCTGGATTCTGGCCTCCGTTGTATAGTTAGTTCTAGTGCCCACAGAAAAAGAAAAACAGGTGCAAAGAAGAAGAAAGAAAAATAAAATCTAAGTCCTAAGAAAGGTAAAAACATAAATGAGTTCAACGACTCATACCTCGGGTTGCCTCCCGAGCAGCGCCATAGTTATCGTCGCGGCACGACGTCCTGCTGTAATTCTCATCCGGGGTTGCCTCCTGCAACCATACTCCTTGCTCTTGTATCTAGAGGATGCTCTGGAATGTTCTCCAGCCTATACTCTGTCTTCCTCTTGTCGAACTCCATGCTGATTGTGCCTCTGCCCACGTCGATCTTTGTGTTGGAGGTCTTCATGAAAGGCCTCTCTAGCATTACTCGTCCTCCTCGTTCCCCTGTGTTCATGACAAAGAAGTCTGTAGGAAAAACAAGGGTATCGACGCTTACCAGTACGTCCTTCACAACGCCCTCAGGAGTGATGACGGAGTTGTCAGCCAGTTGGATGACGATTTCCATGCTCTCTAATGGCCCGACGTCGAGGTTGTTGTAGACGGACAGTGGCAGGACATTGATTGAAGCTCCCAAATCCAGCAATGTCTCGCTGAATTCAGTCTCCCCAATCTTACAGGGCACGCTGAACATTCCAGGATCCTCACACTTCTTGGGAATCCTCTTCTGCACCACAACCGAGATATCCTTCTTGACCTTTGGCTTCTTCTTAGATCGCTCCTTTTGCTCCGCTATGGTCTTGCGTAGCTCTCTCAAGAAGGGGCTCTCCGGGTAGCCTTGGTATATCTCACAGTATATTTCTGTATTCCCTTCATCTTCTAATGCTGTAGAGAATGGCACCGGGATGTCAAAATATCCCTCCGGATAGTCATACTTGTTCATAAATGTCTTGTGAGGCGGAGCGCTTTCCGAGAGTTGATCGCGGGTGTCAACCCGCGATCGCGGTTCTCGCACTGGTTCCCCGCGATCACGGCTGTCATGCCCGCAGTCGCGGTTAATGCTCGAATTTATGCTCGAGTTTTTCTCGGCTTTTTGGTCCGTAAACCCGCGATCGCGGCTGTCGCCCCGCGATCGCGGTTTTTCCTCGTACTTCTCTTTTAATTCCAGTTTCTCTTCTTCATTCTCCCATCTTGACCTTGACGTCATGTAGTTGACGTTTTGCCTTGGATTAATCTCAGTTTGAGATGGGAGTGCTCGTGACTCTCTAGCTTCGAGCTTGCTGACCGCCTGGGAGATCTGCCCTACCTGCTTCTCCAGGTTCTGGATACTGGACTTGGTCTCATGTTGGAACCGAACCATGTTTTGCTGCATGGTTCCTACTGTCTGCGTCAGCGTGGTCATGTGCTGCGCCAGTGTATTGACCTGGTCCTCTAGATTCATAGCGCGGGGAGCTCCTTGTCCTTGCGGTCTCTGCTCTGCTGGGCCTCTAAACTGCTGGCCTCCTTGGAATGGTCGTTAGGGGTACTGCTGCTGCTGCTGGTATTGCTGAGGGGGTCTTGGTCGGAACTCAGGGGGGTTCTCCACATTGTGCGTGTTTCCGTACCTCAAGTTAGGATGGTCTCTCCACCCCGGATTGTAGGTACTGGAGTAGGGGTCATACCGTTGTCTTTGTTGGTACCCCCCAACAGTGTTGACTTGCTTAGTGGGCTCCTCATGGAGTGTAGGACATGCGTCAGTTGCATGCATGGTGGCATAGCAAAATTCGCACTCCTTGACCCTCTGGGGTCCTTCCTTCCTCATCAAAACCTTGATCATCTCCTTCATTTCGCTCACTTCCCTCGCCATAGATGGGGGCACATTCTCACTTGAAGTGGCTTTCACAGCCTGGGCGCTCGCCCTCTTGCTGAATTGCCTTGAGCCTTCCGACAACTCGCTGAATATCTCAAATGCAACGGTAGGGGTTTTGTTCAGTATGTTTCCCCCACACGCCACGTTCACCATTCGTCGCTCTTCATCCAGCAATCCCTCGTACATATATAAGACCAAATCTTGGTCTGAATACCCGTGATAGGGACAGCTAGAGCACAACCTCTTGAAACGCTCGTAGTACTCGTAGAGCGTCTCTGTCCCATGCTGCTCAATGTTGCTCAGGTTGCGCTTGAGACTATTCAGCTTCGTTGCTGGAAAGTACTTTTCCAGGAACGCCTTCTTCATTTTCTCCCAGGTGTTGATGCTTCCTGGGGTGAGGTAGTAAAACCAGTCGTTGGTTGAATCCTTAAGTGAAAAAGGAAAAGCCCTCAACGTGATTTGATCCTCAGTGACATTCCGTGGCTTCATGGAACTGCACACGGCGTGGAACTCCGAGAGGTGCTTGTTTGGGTCCTCTCCAGCTAGCCCATGGAACTGAGGCAAAAGATGGATAAGACCAGACTTGAGCTCAAAGTTCACTCCCGTGCCTAGCTCAGGGAATTGTACGGCCAGTGGCTGCTGTGTCAAGTTAGGCGCAGTCAGCTGCCTCAACGTAGGTGGTGGTACCTCGTCCGCCATCTCAAAAGTGGGATTCTCAAAGACCAAAGCTCGATTCACTCTGCGTCCTTGGGAGAAAGTTCTCTCAATCTCTGGATCAGGATCTAAGGGTGAAGAGTCAGCAGTACGGGTGTGGACCATAAGATAGGTCCACACACACAAGCAAACACACGAAAATCACAAAGAAAAATTCGAAAACACACAAAGCATGCAAAACACCAAAAATTCGCAATTGCCTTCCTCGGCAACGGCGCCAAAATGTGATAGGTGGGGATAGTCGCCGTACCCCTAATCAAAAGTAAATCCTAAAATCCTCACTAAACAAAGTATAGTAAGCAAGTCAGGGTTGATCCCACAGAGAAGGAAGGAATTCAATGGTGGTAGCATGCAATGTCACAAAGGGGGGTTGTATGGTTGGTTGGTCAGAAACAAAACAAACAAAGCAAAGTAGAATGGATGAAATATCAATAGAGAAAAACACTTAGCCAAGTAATGTCCACATAAGTCATTCAAAGGTTGTTCATAGATTAAGTCCTATCTTCCTATTCGGTTATTTCTGTCTCGATCTTATGTAAATTCAGAGGGAAACCTTCCACAAAGAACCCTTACCAATGAATAACCCTAGTACCACTAAAGGTTCAACCCAAAGGCAGCAATGCATATAAGAATTAACCAGGATACACAGAACGCTCGCTCAGATGCATTTACCATGTAATCAATTCCCACATAGATATAATCCACAGATGCAGATAACAATCAATGCTTGCTACTTATACTAGAGCGTTAGCCCAACAGTTCCCTAGTATTAGCAATAGGAATGAAAGCAATAAACCTAGGTGATCAGTCTAGATAAACCAACAAACATTCAAATATGAATTTGCTCAGAGAAAAGATATAACTCAATAGGATAGATAGATAGAAACAAAACCTCACAACCAGATGAACGAACTCATGCTTCCATTACCGGACTAAGCCAAAGAGGCTTAGCTCCTCATAGTCATGGTGAAAACTTCAAAGGAAAAGAAAACAACGATGAATTGAAATTGCAACTAAAGTCTGGATTCTAACCCTAATGCATAAGGAGAGTATTTATAGGACCATAACAAATGACCTAGCCCATTAAGAAAAATAACTGAAATAGAAATAAGAAAAGGGAAAAGAAAACTAAAAAGATAATTCGGAATAAGTCCGAGCCTCTGCCGTGTCAGACCCGCGATCGTGGGTGGTGGACCTTGATCGCGGCCCATGTGGCTCCGCTCCCTTCAATCTCTCTGCGCCCGCAGAAAACTCTCGACATGCTCCGAGTCCCGCGATCACGGCACCAATGCCCGCGATCGCGGTTAATGCTCGGCATTCTTGTCCTTTGCCTTGCACCAACCCGTCTCCTCTTCACTCCTTGGCGTCTTCTCTTGATGGCTTCCTTCCTCAGTGTCTTCATGATCTCCAAAGTAGCTCAAACACCTCCAAAAACACCAACTTCGCCTCCAAACGCCATACACAAGAATGTGTCTAAATCTACCCGAATGGCACCAATAAAACATCTAATAACTCTTAGTTAAGCCCTACAAAGTAGTGCTTATCAATGGTGTATCAAGCAAGTCGTCAATCAAACACACAAGAACAAATTGAAACCCTAGATCAAACGTAAACAAAGTAACCAAATTAGCAAGACAATACCTTCTAGGAAGCTTACCTAGACGGCGGAGGGATTGAGAAGATGAGCCTAGACCGGAGCGAGTGGGTTAGGGTTGCCTTATTTTGGCTTTCCCTAACTTGGAAACTTTTTTTTTTGAATATCCGCTTTGGATTATCTTTTTTTATATATATAATATCCGAGATCTTATCTTTTGATCTTTCGGATTTAAAAAAGAAAAAAAAAATCGGTCTAAGTAACTAGAAGAGATCAAGCGTGATCGTAAGAGATTGGAGAGAGAAAGAAGATAAGATTTGATGATATCTTATAAGGAAATTCGGCTAACTAACTAAAAAGTAGAATCAAACAAATAAGGAAAACTCTATCCATGCATGAAACAAGGAAACAAATTATTTTAGCATGCAAGATATCAAAGTTACCAAACACACCAAAACTTAGGGAGCAAGGAAAAATTTTGACCAAGGAATTACCTTGTAGAAACCGATTAGACTTAGCAAATATGGAAATTTTTGGTTTTTCTTGTCATGATGATGCGAAAGCAAGATTGGGGTCAAGAAAAAAAATGTGAACAAAATGCAAACTTGAGTTCGTGACTTACAAGACTGTTGGACTCTGATGCCAGTTGATGTGTTCTTGCCTCCGATGACGAGAACACTTGTCAAAGATGACACCTTGGATCTAGTCTTGGGCGAGAAGTCACACGAGTCCTTGTCAAACCTGTCGTGGAATCCTTGGGTGCAAACCCTTGTTGTCTTGCACGAAAGGTCGACAAGATTGATGGTGAGATGAATAGTATCTTTTGAGGTTATCGGACACTGTGGTGGCCGATAGCGAACCCGGTGGAGGATGTCTGGGCGGTGTCGGCGGCGGCGGCGACAAGTGTCACGATGAGTGTCACGTTGGCGAAGACGACGACGATGGCGATGTCGATGGCGAAGGCGATAGAGGTGGTGAGCGATCGACTAGGTGAGTGTCTAGGCTCGTTGGCGACGGCGATAGCGATGGTGAAGGTGAATGTCACAGCGGTGCTAGCGACGGCGACAACAAAGGGTTTGGGTTCGACTGTGGGTGCGATGGAAGCGATTGGTGAGGCGATGGTGTTGCGATGGCGGAAGCGATTGTTTGGATGGTTTGTGGAAGTGATGGTGAGATGGTTAGGGGATAGATGACTTGAAAAGACAAGTCTTTGCCGTAGCGTCGGCACGGAGGAAGGGAGATGCGAAGGAAGACTTTGCTTGAGGGGCTCAAGCGGTGCCGTAGCGTCGGCGGCGGGAGAAAGGGATGTTAAGATAGAGGGTGACGTCCGGTCAAGGGTAGGAGGATAAACACTCTACTAAAGCCTTGATTAAAATTGAACGTAAGTAAAAACAATAACAAAGTTTGACTTAAATACTAGAGGCGAGAACTTGGATGGGCCGAGTCGAGCTTAGTGGGCTAGCCCATGCTACAAGCAATAGGCACACACCCTAAAATGGAAATAACTATAAATAGAAAGTGTATAAAACAAGCATAATACTAAATATAGAAATGTCTCAAAACAATGCCAAAACAATTGCAAGTAAACCTCTAAACAATCAACCCGGTGGCGGCGAGGCAAAGGGCGTAGACACTACGAGCGACGTCGACGAGGAGTCGATGGGCTCGCCAGTGAGTGCACCCGGTGTCGGCTGCGATGGGCACGATTCTCCGATGCCGATGGTGGCGAGGAAGACGAGTCTGGGTTCGGTCTCCGGGCTTCCTTGGCTAGCGATGACACGTGCGTCTAGCGAGTGCACGACATCGGCGATGGCCTTGGACCTTGACCTTGACACTGGGACCTCTTAGCGTAGGCTCATGGCATTCTCCTCGTCTGTGGCCGTCATGGGAGGTGGGATCACATCACCTTCACTCAATCATTGAGAGCCACAACGAGGAGCCCGACTTCAAGCGCTACCAGCCACCTCCGCGGTCGCCGCTTCAGAATGAGGTTTATGCCTCGGACGAGCACGAGTCCCCCGCCACTGATTTGGGGCCCTATCCTTTTGTGGATACCACTGACCGCCGTGGTAGATATGATTGTATGTAGCGCACGGAATAGTGCCACAACGCCATGGAGAGCAGACACGAGGCAGCACGCGGTCGAGCCAGCGGCCGTGAGCCCCACACGATGCCTTCGCGTCCCGTCACCAGTCGCGACCCCGGCACTCATCCTGGCTCCGCACCGCGTTGCAGGTATACCTCCCCAATTTTCTTTACTGAGTTCGGTGATGATGGCTTTGAGATTGCAAGTAACCCGAATCTCGACAATTTTCATCCTCCTTTGGGCGATCATGTGGAGAGCCAACGATACCCACCCGATTACATCCCTCCTTGGATTCCGACACCGCCATGGTGGTCACGCGTTTCCAGCCCACGATGCCCGCGGCTTCCCCCATGCGTCTGTCGGACGCCGCTCAAGGCGAGCGCAATGTGTGACGCCGCCAGCGGCGCCCTCGGCATGAGCCTCTAGCAGCGGATTACTATGTGCCTGACAAGGAGTTTGACATGCCATATGCAGACCGAGGACATGATGTCAGACGCTACACCGACCACCGCCCTGTGGCCCCCCAGTTTGCCAGCCTCCGCGACATTAAGGTAACCCTCGACCACTTCTATGGTGAATATGATCCCTTTGCATTTTTAGATTGGATGCAGGCCACAGAGTATGCCCTGCAACATTGTCAGTATGAGGAGTATGAGAAGGTCAAGATCACCACACTCCACTTCAGAGGTGCCGCGCGCACGTGGTGGCACCGCTTCGTCACGGACACGCACCGCGTAACCTGGAGCCAATTGACCAGTGGCACCAGCTCGTGTTCATCATGCACCGCAAGTATGTTCCAGATGATTACCAGAACTGCATAAGGATGGACATGGCGCTTGCTCGCCAAAGCACTCAGACGCCGCTCGAGTTCTTCTCCAAGCTCGAGGACATGTACTATAAGGTGGGCATGAGCGTTTCCCCTTCTACGCTGCGTACGAAATTTTTGAGTGGCCTGAACACTTCTATTCAGGACCAGTTGGAGATCCTACCTATCCGGGACCTCAACACGCTCACCACACGGCCATGCAGATTCACCAGCAGCTCGTACATCGAAAATAGGCCCCTTGGCCCCAGACCGCTTCTCGCAGGTACGACTCTCGTCCTAGTTCTTCATTTAATGCTAATGTGTCCTCCACTATGCAGCCTAGGACCTCTCAGCCTACAACCAGCCACGGCCCACCCAAGGTCATCGATGCATCACGCGCCCCAGCACATGCTGCCTCGGCCAATGCCCCCGCGCCACGTGCTGATAGGACTCATGAAGCATGCTTCAAGTGCGGCGGGCGAGGCCACATCCAGCGCGACTGCCCTAACAAAAAGAAGATCCTCTACACGCAGGGCGCCGGATACAAGTCTTTTGAGGATGAGCCAACCGACGACTTGGCTCCTGAACTTGATGATGTCGAGGATTATGAGGATTACATGGTATACACATGCGCCCCACGTGACCTGGACGCGGGCACTCCCCTGAGCCTTGTCACTCGGCGCATGCTCACAGTGAAGGAGGTTGCCTTGATGGATCAGCGGGAGAACCTGTTCCACACCCGTTTCCTTGTCCAGACTGCCTCTCTCAGCGTTATCATTAACGGCGGTTCGTGCTGCAATATTGTGAACGAGAAGGTGGTCCATCACTTCAAGTTGCCCACAATGCCGCATCCACAACCTTATGGCCTCCAGTGGATTTTAGAAGGTAAGCGTGATGTGGTAAACAGGCAATGCCACATCACATTTCAGATTGGTCAATACCAGGACACTGTTTTATGTGATATTGTGGCAATGGATGCTACTCATCTTCTTCTTGGTAGGCCTTGGCAGTTTGACAAGAAGGCCATCCATGATGGCTTCTTGAACACCTACGTGTTTATGCATAGCGGACTATGAGTCACTCTTCTTCCCATGACGCCTTAGGATATTTTGCACGACCAGGTGGAGAGGAGCCGGGAAAAAGCCAAGGAGGCCACAAAGCAGGCTGACGCAGCCGCGCACCGCAGCGAGAAGCCCTTGCCGCGTGACACACGCCGCCAGCACGAGACCGCGTCACCTAGCACCAACGCCCGTGCCCCTGGGGGCGCGACTTTGCCAGCGCTTGCGCACACACCCCATGCAACATCCATGTCTTTGCCATCGCCACTGCCACCGCCATCCACCCCTAGCACGACACAGCCAGCGCGTGTCTCGCGCTCCGCCCGTGATGTCGATCACGATGCCGAACCACCTTCCTTGCAAGGCCGATGCGAGCATCGCCTATTGATGGTGCGAGCCCGAGACCTCACCCTAGCTTTTCAGGGAAGTTCTCATTGTATTCTTGTTTTTCCTTCTGTGTGTCTTTCTGTGTCAAAGAGTCTAGATGATCTACCCCCTTGTGTGTCATCTCTTTTGAAGGAGTTTGCAGATGTGATGCCGGATGAGCTTCCTACGGGCCTTCCTCCTATGCACGGTATTGAGCACCAGATTGACCTGGTTCCAGGCGCTTCTTTGCCTAACCGGCCTGATTACCGAGCTAGCCCTGAGGAGACCAAGGAGCTTCAGAGACAAGTGCATGAGTTGATGGACAATGGCTATGTCCGCGAGAGCCTGAGTCCGTGTGCGGTGCCCGTGATCCTAGTGCCCAAGAAAAATGGCACCTGGCACATGTGTGTCGACTGTAGGGCGATCAACCAGATTACGGTCAAGTACCGCCATCCTATTTCTCGCCTCGACGACATGCTAGATGAGCTTCATGGAGCCACTCTCTTCTCCAAGATCGATCTCAAGAGTGGCTACCACTAGATCCGGATGAAGGAAGGCGACGAGTGGAAGACCGCCTTCAAAACGAAGTTTGGCCTCTATGAGTGGCTTGTGATACCTTTCGGTCTCACCAACGCCCCGAGCACATTTATGCGGCTTATGAACCATGTACTTAGACGTTTTTTGGGGAAATTTGTTGTGGTGTATTTTGATGACATTTTGGTTTATAGCCGTAGCTTAGAGGACGATGTAGACCACCTTAGACATGTCCTAGATTGCCTTAGGATCGAGCACTTGTATGCCAATTTGGCAAAATGTGTGTTTTGCTCGGACACTACAGTTTTTTCTAGGTTTTGTTGTGTCTAAGGACGGCCTACGAGTGGACCAGAAGAAGGTCCAAGCTATTCAGGAGTGGCCTACCCCCACGACCCCCACCATGGTTCGATCATTTTTGGGGTTAGCTGGCTTCTATCGGCGTTTTATGCGAGACTTTAGCACAATTGCCGCCCCGCTGCACGAGCTCACCAAGAAAGGCGCCTCGGTCGACTGGACTGAGAAGCATGAGGCCGCTTTCCAGACCCTCAAGGACAAGCTCTGCAACGCCCCACTTCTTCAGCTGTTTGACTTCAACAAGATGTTTGAGGTTGAGTGTGATGCCTCCAACTTTGGCATTGGAGACGTCTTGCTCCAGGAAAGGCAACACATTGCCTACTTCAGTGAGAAGTTTTTTGGCGCCACGCTCAACTATCCGACCTATGACAAGGAGCTTTATGCTCTCATTCGTGTATTGAAGACCTGGCAGCATTACATGTGGCCCAAGGAATTCGTCATCCACACAAACCATGAGGCCCTCGCCTACTTGAAGAACCAATCGACTCTCGGACGGTGCCATGCACGCTGGGTGGAGTTCATGGGGACATTCCCTTATGTGGTACTGCACAAGCAAGGCAAGGAGAACGTGGTGGCAGACGCGCTATCATGTAGGTATGTCCTCTTGACTCAACTAGATGCTAAGGTTATAGGGTTTTCTTTCATTAAGGATTTGTATTTGCATGATACTTTATTTAAATCTATTTATGAAACATGTGCATCTAGGGGAGAGTTTGAAGGGTATGTGTTACATGATGGATATTTGTTTCGGATTGGGAAGCTGTGTATACCCTAATCCTCTATTAG
This sequence comes from Rheum nobile, assembly GCA_027886185.1. NCBI lineage: Eukaryota > Viridiplantae > Streptophyta > Magnoliopsida > Caryophyllales > Polygonaceae > Rheum > Rheum nobile. Next base: position 277,970 of record WOAB01000652.1, on the reverse strand, counting down.
GGCTCTACTCATACAGGAAGCACATGAGGGTCATGGCCACTTTGGGATTGCCAAGACTTTAGTTGCACTTAAGGAACACTTGTATTAGCCCTATATGACCCGGCAGGTGACTAGGTTTTTCAATGCCTGTGTGACATGCCATAGAGCCAAGTCTAGGTCGAGCCCCTCCTTTTATACCCCTTTGCATGTGCCTTCAGCCCCTTGGGAGGATTTATCTATGGATTTTGTGATGGGGTTGCCGATGTCTAAGAAGGGGAGGGACTCTATTTTTGTGGTTGTAGATCGTTTCTCCTAGATGGCTCACTTTATCCCTTGTAGGATGACCAACAATGCTTCGGACATAGCAAACCTTTTCTTTGAGCATGTGGTGAGATTGCATGGGATACCTAAGTCGATTGTGAATGACCAGGATATGAAGTTTGTGAGTCATTTTTGGAGGACCTTGTGGGGTAAGCTGGGCACTAAACTCCTATTTTCCACTAGCTACCACCCACAGACTAATGGCCAGACTAAGGTGACCAATCGAACCCTAGGAGCCTTGCTTAGGGCCAACCCGCGCCGTTAGGAGGACTTACTTTCTTGTATTGAGTTCTCTTATAACAGGTCGGTGCATTCGGCGACGCATCTCACGCCTTTCCAGGTTGTCTATGGACGCAACCCGCTCACGCCACTAGACCTCACTCTGCATCCCCTCCGAGAAGGCGATAACCTCAAAGTTGCGGACCGGGCTGCCTTTATCCAGGAGTTGCACACTCGCACCAAGGAGGAGCTGGAGTGGTGCGTGAGACAGTACGAGCACAAGGCCAACAAGGGTCGGCGGTGTGTCACATTCGCGCTGGGCGACCTTGTTTGGGTCCACATGCGCAAGGAGAGCTTCCCCTCTATGCGCCACGGCAAACTTGATCCTCGTGATGATGGCCCATTCTGTGTCATCCAGGCTTTTGGTCTGAACGCCTACCAGCTGGAGTTACCCGATGACTATGGAGTGCACGCCACCTTCAGTGTGGCAGACTTGTCCCCTTATGTGCCCCCGGACGTCGACATTGACGAATCGGGGACGATTCGAGGCCAAGAAGGGGAGAGTGATGCAACTTCGGTCGTGACATTGATAGAGGCCCAAGAGGATGACATGCTCAGTGTCAAGTCTGAAGGCCCGATCACCAAGGCGCGCGCCAGGGCCATAGCCCAAGCCACGTAAAGCCTCACGACCAAGGGTCTCGCGCAAGACAATCGCGGCTTTCTCCACGTGCCCCGCGTCGTGCTTTGTACCTTTATCGACGGCGCTGCAGCCCACGCCGCGGCGCAATTGCTTTGATTGGCTTGATTTTTGCATTTAGAGGTTATTTTGATATCATTTGGACATTTTTAGACACTTTCTATTTTTAGCAGTTTCCACTTTTAGTATGTTGCTTCTTGTGGATTGTCTCTATTTTGGCACTTCCTATTTTTAGAACTTTCCAGTTTTAGCAGTTTTTCATTTTTGGCGTGTGCCTCTCTTATGCTTAAGAGGGTCGGCCCATTTCACTAGTTTGTGGCCCATGGCCGAGTAGGTTTCGTTGGCTGCTATACTTGTCATGCACCTTGTACAATTTTGGACACGTTGAGTTGAATTTGCTTAAGCTGTCGTTGAGACTCATCTCTGCCCTTAGGCCTTTGACGTCACCATTGTTCCATCGGTAAATCCCCCATCACAAATCCACACCCTCATCGTTCGCTAGCGCCTACGAGAACCTCTCGCCCTCTCTCTGTCCAACGTCGAGCGCAAGAGAGCGGCAGCCAACACTCATGTGGAGGTTGTCATATACCCCAGTCGTGAAGAGTTGAAGTGCTTCGATCCGCCTTCTGCCTAGATCCGTCGAGCAACGCGTGAACGGAGACGTTTACGTATCATTGGTGGATAAGAATATCTTAGTTCTTGCCAACAACATTTAAGCCTTTGTAATTTCTAGTATATATAGTTCATGGGAAATTCTACCATCCTTTATTTATTCCAAATCAACCCATCCTTCCCTTTATTCCATTATCTTCCTCCTAACCCACATATGATGCGAGTCGATCCCGATCCCAGCTCGTGTTCTGTGTTCAGCAATTAAGTTGGCCAACTGTCCATTGGTGAGCATACATACGCCTTTGTTTAGGTGGGTTGTCTTCATTTAATTATCATCTCCTCGAGTCCTTCTTCGATCTTGTATTTAGGTTAAGTTATTCGTGACCCATTTTATTTGCTAATTAAGTTTTTTTGTTCTGGTTTAGGGTGATTAACTATAATACAATGATTTATGAATTGTTTAGATGGTATTGCCACATTAAGGGTGATGCTCATGAGAGTTGCAGTCTGTTACGGGCGTCATTCGGATAATTTTTTCGAACTTGAAATTTTTACTGATGATAGTTTATATATAATATAACATGTATGTAAAATTTCATGACGTTTGGATCTATATCAAAGGAGATAAAAAATTATAAACAATTTTCGGTATTCATGAAAAACTAGGTAGAAGAGTGTACTTTGAGAATTCACTATAAATTGAGTTTAGATCGGAATTGGATGTATGATATGTTGATGGACTCGTGTGGGAATCTACTATATATCTACTACATGCAAAGGCCGGTTGCGCCACGTGACACTCCAAGAATGCACCCAATTTTTTTTTTGTCACGTGGCATCTTTACAGCAATTTGTACACGTGTCAGTATTTCCGTTTATTCTGGTTTTTGCCATTTATATCCTTCATTTTGAATCCTCCAGAATATGTGTATAATATTATAATTTCCATATTGATAATATATGATCTACTCTATTTTTGTAATTATTTATTTCGAACATCATATTACAGAATCGTACAAATATTTTGAAAATCGTAAATATATGAACAACCACACTATAAATGGCTAAAATTGGACCTAATTTTTTAACCAGTACTCTATATGTATGTCTAAATTTAAACCTTCAGTTTTTCATGCTAATAGACATTTGCAAAGCCTGCAAATGTCTGAATAACCTGCAAAATAATTTGAATAACCCTAATGCTATTAGGGCATGCATAAAAAAATTCCAACCTGTAAAATAATACATGTATACAAACCTGCAATATGTGCAAACAACACAAAAAATATATCTTTAATTTCATGATTGTAAATAGAAAAAATCCATCTTTTTAACAATTTTATAACTATAAAAAAATATAATTGTTGTTTTGTATTTTTTGCTTATGCTAAAAATTTGTAACACATATCCATGTATTTATGCAGTACACCATAATATTATTAATAAAGTTATGGAGAGTGCCGTATCTCTTTATATAATTTAGTTTTCTGTATATCTTGAATATTTTTTTGTCACTTAGTCATTTTGAATTTTAATAACTAATCAAATATATATTTAACCAATTACTCATCGATAATTAAAATATACTATTTTTACAAATGTAAGAAAAATATCAACAAATCCCGTGCAAGGCACGGGTATTACACTAGTCTAGTTTCTATATGTTGTATTTCATGATTTTTGAGGAACTTTAGGTTATGGTTTTATATGGAAAATCGAGTTGGGTTCGAATCTGGAAAGCAATGTATAACATTGGAGTATAAGTGGCATATCTCTTTCGTTTGATGTCCGATTAAGGCGATTCTTGAGGCATTGGATTTATAACGTTCAAGTCTACTATTTTGATGAATTTGAGGAATTAAGAACTTCGTTTGATCTGGTTGTTGTGTTTATAAAGTTGACTATCAGATTCTGAATTTGGGGTCTTTCATTTATAATTGTGTTTCAATAGTTTTCGTCTTGATATGTGGCTTTGTATTTGTATGGTTTATTTAGGCTGGGTTTTGATTGACGATCAATATTTGTTGAATATTGTTGCTTGGTTTCGAGGTAAGTTTCACCAAACTTATTTAGTTGATTGTCTTGGCTTTGACCTGCATGATGATTGCATTTCTGAATTCTATTTGCAATTCTTGTTTTTCCCTATTATGTTTTTTAGTTACGACGCATGAATATTTTCTGTGGTTACCTTTTTATGTGTCTTAATTGTGGCACATAATGTGTTAGGGTTATGGTTTAGCCTCTCATGGCAGCACAAAGTTTGCTTGCATGTTTGACGTTGTTGTAGTTTTTCAATCTGTGTTGTATCTTGTGTCGTGTTGTGTAGTGATGATGTATTTTGTGTGTTTTACTAAGTTGTGATTTTGTTATGTTTGTTTGATTATTTTAGTGAACTTTTTATTGTGTTATGAGTTTAAGAATTGGTTAAACCTTGTTTTCATTGCCAGTTAGTTTCTTGGTTTGTGATTTGGTCGCGAGTTCTTTGTCGAGATCCCAATTACTAACCCAATTTACGTTGGGTTTTCTGTTTGGTTTTTATGTGTTCTCGGTTACAGGTTTTAAACTCTGCATAGTTGAAAAGCTACATGGAGGAGTTGGAGGTGCTCGATAGTGGTGCTAGTTTAGCCTTTGGGGTTTTCTTTTGTATTCCGCTTTGTACCCCGCATTGTTGTTGATTCTTGTTGACCTTGTGTTTGACATTTTATTATAATCCTTCTTGTTTATTTCATCATTGGTTTTATTGAGTTCGAGTCTTAAGTCGCTTCCGCCATTTCTATTATTTCGTTTATTTTCCTTGGCTTGTGGGTTCTTTGTGGAATCCACAGTGATGTGATGCCCCGGGTTTGGGGGTGTTACAGGAGTGATCAATGATCACATTTCTACGTTTTCCTATTATCTTAAGAGCATTTTTCATTTGATCCCAAACTTGTAGGGTTAACCTATATCATATCCCCGACTTGCATGTGTTAAGCATGTAATAACAAAAAATTAAATGATGTAAGATAAAATAACACGAGGCATAAATGATGTTCCGCAATATGTTGATGTCATGCGGCGTTAAACAACTTCTAATTTAATATCTATCTATATTTAAAAGTTAGTATTTTGAGTCATTCAATGCTCACTTGAATGTAAAACTTACCTAAAAGAGCTTTTTCATGGGCCAAAGGTGTTAAATCAAATATGTTCATGGGCCAACACTAAACTCAAATATAGGTCCATCAAAATATATATTGCTAACAAACATCAAGATGGGCCCATGTACCAATTCTTTTACTATTCATTACGGTATTTAGAAGGTTTCAAATTTTTTATAACCCACATCTAATACATTCGGTTGCAAATTATTTAAATATTAAGCTATGTCTAAACGATCTAGATATATAGAATTCGTATATTGGCAAATTAACCATGAATTTCCATAAAGTTCTCTTTTGGTTATGAATTTCAATATTAACATTAGTTGATTTCCTACTTATTTTGCCAATATAACGAATTCTATATATATTAAAAATATATCATTAGTTTTCAAATGATAATTTTACTTATTAAGTAATATATTGCACATATATAATTAACCTGAATAATTTTTTTAAATAAAGTGTCTTTTGTTTCAAAATGCTATAAACGGTCTAGATATTTTCAAATAGAATGCAAGAGCTGAGATATATGGTGGATTTTATCCCAAAGCCTTGATTTATTATTGGCTAAATTTGATAGTTCATAAAATAGAATAAATTAATCAAAGAACATGCACTAGCTAGGATTTACAAAACATGTGTATAATAATATTTTATTCGATCAGATGTTCTTGCTGCTCATAAATCATTGTTTAATTAAGCAATTTGGCTATCTTTCGGTCAATCTAGATGTAGTTTTTGTAAAATATATTTTACTTTTATTTTTGTATCATTTTGTGATATATGTAATTAATATCAAATTTAGTGGATTCAAATGTTATGTATGTTCTTTCGTTGCTTTAAGATATAATTGAATGCAAATTAGTGATAATTAATAATATAACATTTTTAACTAAATTGACTAATAATTGGTCACAATTTCCATAGTGATCCGCAAAAGTAAATAAACTATTGTCCTAACCGGAGATAATTAAGCATGTCAACTAAGCAACTCTTGACATTGTCCAACATAGAGTACTATCATTGTCCAACATAGAGTACTAACAACTCATTTCTCATGTAGCAAATCTAGGAAACAAGCTAGCTAAAATAAAAAATATTTTATACTATAATGAATTTTATAACTTATAATGGAGATCATATACTTTTGAGCTATGATCTAAGATGTAATCATGGTTATATATGATAGTTATGTAATTTATATTATTCATTTAGTATATATATATATAACTGAAAAATTGTGGTATTTACTTTTACTGGTGTATTGTCTATAAAAAAAATATATAATCATTTGCTATCTAAATAAAATGTCAAACAACTCCAAAATACTTGTAAGTTAGTATTAACCAAAATTATAAAATATTATTTATAATCTAATTACTTGAATATATAAAACTACAAACAAATTATGATGTAGAATATTGAATCATTCATAGGAATTTACAAAATCAAACAATATCAATTTTAAACACAATATATATCATACATTTATCCACAATCATACAATTTTATATTAAGTAAACTACAATCATATTTACTACCGACCTGTGTGAAGCATGGGTTCGCTTGCTAGTTATATGTATATACAAGATTTGATCTCTAAACCCTAATTATTAATTTTTATGCTGTAATTTGAGTGAATAGTATGCATAAGTTCTTATTAATGATATTAAATTTAGGGTTATTATGATAATAACTAGATTAGTATCAATGATTAGGGCTCCTTATTTATTATAGTGTAACGTTCATGAAAACACGAAATTATATTAGTGTAAAGTTGTCATTGTGTTGGTATTATGAAGTTTTACATAGATTTGTGTAATTTCATTTATATATATATTTGTATAAGCATTGTGAAGTTGTTACCTTGTGTTTTTTTTTTTTTTTGATGCAAAGGACTAAACTTGTATTACATAAAGCCGAAAGGCAAAGTGCTTGTCATAGAGACAGGCAGATGAGTTACATAAGAGCTAAAACTATGCTGAGCTAAAGAAGAAAAGAAGCAGAAAAAGGACCTGAAAAAGAAATTTACAAAACTAAGTGCTAGTAAAAGAAGGATCGGAAAAACACCCCTTGAACCTAAAAGATCAATGAGTGTGCTAGCTTTTAAAGATTTACTCACTACCATAACCAGTGATCCATTAAGCAGAGAAGGAGAGTGCAGACCCAGCCTTATAAACGGGAACATAGCAAGCACCAAAAGGAGAATACCAAAAAACAAACAACTAAAAACACAAGAGGCTAGAACACAAAGGCCAAATGAAACGACCCTTGAATCTAATAAATCTATGAGTGTGCTAGGTTTTAAGGATTTACTCCTTAACACACCCAAAGATCTATTAGACAACACAAGAGACTTCAAATCCAGCCTTAAAATGTGAAAATCTACTAGCAACGAAAGGACATCAACAAACAAAAGGCTAAGCAAACAACTATACAGACTCGAAAACAACCAAAAGAAAAACAACAACTCCACAACCATGGATCTGAGAAGAAAGGGCAGAAAAAACAGATCACGAAACCCAAAACCCAAACCTCCACACCGCTAGACAAATCAACACACCAGGTTCAACCCGGCAGAGGGAGAAGAGGAAAGCGGTGGCCGGAAGAGGTGGACCCCTGGCGTCGGCGAGCGGAGACAACGGAGACCATGAACTGCAGAACCCCAAAATTGCAGAACACCGTTTGCAGAGACGATGGAGAACCAGTCCACATGCAGCAGCAAAATGAGTCCCAAAATTGTCCCAACCAGCAACCAGCAGCAATGAAACAAAGCAAGGAGCAAGGCTTGTATCGATGAGTAGGAGCGGCGGCGAGCAGAAAACTTGTACAGCGACGGTGACGGGGAGGTTGTATCGATGAGTAGGAGAGGAGCGGAACCCTCACAGAGGAGGAGCGGCGGCGAGCAGAACAGCACTCACGGCGGAGGGGGAAACCCTCACAGAGGAGGGAAAGAGGTTTCCCTCACAGAGGAGAGAGAACCACACTTTTTATGTCTGGCTACCGGCTTGTTACCTTGTGTTAGCATATGAAGTTTCATGTAAATTTGTGTAAGCATTATGAAGTTGTTATTTTATGTTAGTATTATAAAATTTCGTGTAAATTCGTGTAAGCATTATAAAGTTGTTACCTTGTGTTAGCATTATGAAGTTTCATGTCAATTCGTGTAAACTAATTTGAGCAAACTAAATTATGTTTCATTAAATGATTTAGCGTTCTTGTACACAATATTATAAACATTAGTGTAAACAGATTTTTAATGATTTAGATTCTTGTAGCATTATTTTTTGTCTCACAAAAACAATTCTTGTAACGTTAAAGACATTCATGTAAATGAGATTTTAATTATTAAAAAATTCCTTTGAAACTAATCCGTGCAAGTTATTTTCCTATTATGTCTGATTCATGTAACATTAATTCTTTTAAATTAAATTAGTGTAAACTAAGTTTGTGCAAGTTAAAATAATCATGTGTAAGTGTGTAACCTAATTTTTTTTTTGCAATATTTGATTTTCAATCAATAAAATTGTGTCAACTAATTTCATGTAAGCTAATTTGTTTTCACATTTATCTTCATGTAACCTATTGTTTTAATTTTATTTGCGTGTTACAGTAAACTACTTCGTGTAACCCAATTTTGTGGTTAAAAATCCGAACCAAGTGATGTTTCTAGATACAAGGACCGGATACAAATCGAAGTATTTTGTCTATAGGATATCTGGAAATATGATACCATTGATATATAATATAAGTATTTTTAGAATAAATGTACAATGTCTAATTAGTTCTAATTAGTTCAGATGGTTTCACAAAGTCACAATAATGTTTGTGCAACTCTGAGTAATTGAACCAAGTTCAACTTTGCACAATAACATTTTTTATGTTATACACATTTTCTTTTGATTGAAAAACAATCTTAATTCTCATTCTTCCAAAGTTAAAACTCTATATCACTAATTCACGTACCCCTTGTCACCTCACTCTCTCCCATGCAACTTGCTCGCATGCCCACACCAAATAATAATGGCGATGCTTCAATAAGTCCATATTTACATGTTTTCTATCTTTTAACTATCAATTCTAACAAAAATATTCCCCATTCAAAGAAAAGAAAAGAAAAGAAAAGAAATATTGAAATATGTTTTTTTTGTGGAGAGTGTTTATCATTGGAATTCAACTATGATAATTAACTAAGTTGAACTTATATCTCTATATGCACTTGCTCTATAATGCACTTGTTGTATATGAACTTACAATTCTATATGCCCCGACAAGTTTAATTGTTTGACAAACTGACATGTATTACAAAGGGCGATGATGTTTTGACATTTAGTCTGCACTTTGCGGGTTGTTAGTTTTAATTGAATTAGAAAATTAAACAATTTGTCTGAGTTTTAACATGTATTTCAGTGATATTCAACCCGATCTGGATAATATTTGTCGGATATCTGTTCGGATACAAATCAGAATATTGTAAAACTTTTTTAGCGAATATCCGAAATACTAAATCAGACCAAATTGGAGTTGATATATCCATTTACTCACGCCTATTCAGGTGACACCAAACACCATGGTATCGTTTTTTTGGTCGAAAGGATTAGTATCGTTAGACAAAACATTTCAATCGCTAAACTAGTGTATCTCCTCGTATCTTGTACGTCTATAGTTGTTAAATTATTTTTACTTTAAATAGCACATTTTCACTATAAATAGTATGTTTTCACACCTCATATTTTAAACAGATGTAATATTAAGTTGTTTTATAAGTATTTGGAGAGCAATATTGAAAAATATTAATTTTTTATAATAAGTAAAATATTTTTGAAAAAAAGAGAGAAGAAGGGTAATAGAAAATAAATTAAGGAAATGGAAATGAAATTCAGAGGGAAAGAGGGAATGTGGCTAATTTTTTGGCCAGAGGATTGTGTTGGGAGATTAAAAAAAACAAAAAAAAATTAAAATATACGTATCAATTATTCAAGAAGTCAGATTTCAGTTATACAAGAAGCCAAATGGCTTAATTTGTAAAACAAACATGCCTACTGTTTTAATGTATTAGGTAGATTTGGAAGATGATTGAGAGATCCTTAAAATTACCAACTCTCTACCCTCTTATATTGTTTTTAATACCCTAAATTTTAAATTTTAAACATTAAATCATAAATTTATAACTATAATATTTTAAATTTTTACATAATCCGTAGATTTGGCTTCCTTTTGAAAGGTAGACCAAAACGTCAACGATAGGCCATTTTTATTCGGGTCTTTTATGGGGTCTTTTAGAGGGGAAAATGTTATAAAATTATTATTGGGCTAAAAGACCCAAGTCCGGTCCCGAAATGTGGGCAAATTATGAGACGGTCACAAGTTCTCTAAAATAGGAGTTGTTTGGTTAAATAAATTTTTTTGCCTTCCCTTTAAGCAAAACGACGCCATTTTTCTATGTCGGCCAAATGTGCCCCGCGTCCTATAGCTTACATGGGATTGCCACACGGCAAGCGCGCCGCGTGGCAATCAACGGACGGCCAAGATTTATTCCTGGCCGTCCGTTATTTTTTTTTAAAATTCATATATTTAAAAATTGGCTGCTTAAAAAAATAATTACCATAATTCTAATTATATTTTTCTCTATTCATAGACATCCATTTTGTATATATTTGGTAGATTTTAATATTTTTTTGTATTATAGGTATCATTAAGTGAAAATAAATCATTTTATTTTAGTATTGATGTTTTAAAATAAAATAAATACCAATTTAATTTCTTTATAATAAATTTACATTGTAAATAAATTTTATAAATTTTATGTATTTTTTTACAAATTTTAATATAATTAAGTCCAAATAAACCATGTTATTATTAGTTAGGATACTTTAAATTATAAATATGTACTAACTAAAATCATTGATACTAATTTTTATAGTGGGAGAGTAAAGGGTAGGTATGGTTGTAGACTAAATAAAGGGTAGGTAATATTATGGTGTACTAACTACTTTTTTAAAATAATTTAACAAAATAGAGAAAAATGTAAATGATTTTTTATTTTCCTATAAATAAGATATAGTTGCAATTTCACAACTCACACAATCTTCTATTCTCAATCTATCATTTATCTCTTATAACCTCTCATTTCTCTCTTCTACTCTTTCATCATGAATCAAAATCAAGATGACATCACAAATAACTTTGGTGATTTGTCATTAGATGTGCATGATCCTTATAATATGAACTACACACAACTCCTCTCACAAAATCAATACACGTACGGAGGTGCATCTCAGTCAATGTAGATGCCAAGCTTTAGCACATAACCGGATCAAACTCAAAGTAGTGGTCGTGGTCGTGTTGCTCGTGGTGGTGATGCCGGTGACACCCCTAAATCCACGAAATGCGCCTGGAGTAGGGCTGATGATGTGCTCCTCATCAGTGGGTACTTAAACACCACTAAAGACCCCGTAACCAACACCAATCAGACATCTGAGGCATTTTGGAAGCGAATTTAAGGCTACTTTAACACTTACAAAAATCCAGATCAAGGTGAGCGAACTTTGAAAAGTGTTAAGAATAGATGACATACAATGAATCTTTTTGTGAATAAGTTTGTTGGTACGTATCAACATGCATGTGTTAATAAAAGAAGTGGGGAGTCGGAGGATGATGTTATGAAGACTGCACATGAGTCGTTTTTAAGGGAAACGGGAAAAAGGTTTTTATATAGCATGCATGCGATATTATCTCGCTGATGGCATCTACCCACCTTGGGTGACATTTGTTCAATCAATTCGCCTCCCCCAAGGCGATGAAGCCAAGTTGTTTGCCCAACACCAAGAGTTCGTTCGTAAAGATGTGGAGAGGGTGTTTGGAGTGCTGCAATCTCGTTTCGCAATAGTTCGTCAACCAGCACTCTCTTGGGATTTTGGAAAGCTTGGAAGGATAATGAGGGCTTGCATCATTCTACATAATATGATCGTAGAAGATGAACGAGATTCTTACACCCATCATGGATACGAAATCCCACAATTCGGTGAAGGAGTAAGTGGAGAGACTGCATCGGTGGATAACCATGATTGGAGCAACGATAGACCAGAGATTATGAACAATCCAGTTATTACAAGGAGAGCTCAAATTCGGGATAGAACTATACATCATAGGCTGAATGACGATTTGAAGAAACACATTTGGGACCTTCATGGCAATAATTAGATTGTTTCGATGTTATGTGTTATTTTTAATTATTAAGTCGTATATCGTGTGATGTTTATCGTTAAATTCCGTCATTTGCTTTAGTTCATGTTGTTTTGTTTTCTTAAATTTATGCATCGTTTTTATTGATTTTAATATCAATGTATGTTTGTCTTAATTTTAAATAAATAATATAATTAAATTAAAATAACATTAATAAATTTAATATATGATTTTTTTAATTTAATATATAATAAGAAGTATAATTATAATTTCATATAATAAAGAATATATTAATAATTTAATATAAATAAAATAAAATAATTATAATTTAAACTAAATATAAAAACCGTTTCTAAAAGACTTTAATAAAAATCTCCAATACACTATGGATTTTTTAACAAATAATTTCCCCAAAAATCCCTTAAAAAAACCCTTTCTAAAAGACTCTGTTAAACATGATGTTAGATAGAGTGTCCAGTCTTCTTCCTAAAAGCTTCCCTTCTCTCTTCCCACAATCCCGTACACCACCGCCTCATTTCCGTCCACCGCGAAGCAGCCGTTGTTCAGGCCATTAACATCTCCATCCCACCGCGCGAGTGTTTCAACATTCTAGAAGTTTCCTTTCCTTCGAAACCATCCGACCGCTGGTGCTGCAGGTAACTGTTTGTAATTGGAATTCCTTCGAAATAAGGGTTCCAAGGCTTCACTTCAATGAGTTTATGGATTTGCTGATTGTAACTGGATGCAGCCCTGAAATTAATCTTATTTTGAATTGTTGGCTTGGCTGTACATGTCGAAAAGTATTGGTAATTTCTTCTGCAAGGTTTATTTATTTATTTTGACTCTAGAGCTGGCGGTAAAGCACCACAAAGCCACCAGGTCATTTTCTGGAATTGCTTTTCATCCATCTTCAATTGCACTTTGTTGGATTCAGATTGTAGATTCTTTTGTGATTGAAACTCGAGTGGTAGTTGCTTGATGGTGATCTCCAACTTCGGGTGTGCTTCTAGAATGTTTGAGCGTTGATTTTCCATGTTTACAGAAGAATGCTCTCTCTTTGAGATGCTTCCTGGTAAAAAGAATCAATCTTTCTATTGTTTGCTACCTCGGCTCTCTCTCCTATCTTAACCTCTAAGGTTTCCTTGTAGACTCCATTGTTCCCCATCATGTAATGGGGCGTTTGGTTTTGAAGTAAAATATCAAAGCAATGAAACATTATTATTCATTTTCCTCTGATGCCTTTTGCTTGATGAGAATGGATATGAATTTCATATAATGAACAAGTTGACACTACACTTTTGTGGACCTTTTTTTATCTCTCATGGGCAAGGTCAGGCCGGTAGCTTCCTTCATTATATACTAACCAATTAGACTACTCTGGGATTTGATTAGATAAAATTGAACTGCTTGAGGATGCTCTGTTTACATCTCAATGTAATTAGAGGTGAAGTAAAGGCCATAACAGAAACGAGAACATTTGCATTGGGTGAGTACCATGGGAGGGTACTATGATATACATGGAATAGAAATCCGTGTAGACAAATTTCCATTGATGTTTGATCAACTGTTTTATTAGAAGTATACAAGAGTGTGCAGAAACAAATATCCATCTCCCACCTGGAAAACTCCAAAACTTAGCAGGTGGTAGAATTAGAATAATCTAGCTAGAGAGAACTTTGAACGGTTGGTTACTAGAACTAAACAGAGGTTATACTCATCAAGTTGTAGCTGAAAGTCAGCTGAAACCAGACAAAAAAATTTATTATTTGGTACATCAACCTTTCTTCAGTGATGCAGGTAAACTGCACAGATCAAAGAGATCAATCCAGATAAGGTTTTTACCATAAGAGCAAGTAATATAAGAATATTAGAGTAACCCAAAAACTGAAACTTGAAAAAAAAATAGACATCCTTGGAAGGGTAACAGAGTAAATGAAGTAAGATTAGATCAGTAAACCATCTGCACAACTAACAGCCAAAAGGATATTCCAGTTGCAGCATACTTAGACTGTATGGTTCTTAATCACTAATATATCCAACAACTCCTCAGTGTAACCTAATGTCTTGGTAGATGAGATGTATGTATGGATATACTTTAAATAGTCTTCCCAAGTGAAGGGAAATCATGTACCTTTGCTTCCTTGGAAAAGCCTCTTACTCAAATGAGTATTCCACCGTTCTGTATCAAGCAATGCAGGAACTGTTCTCCATTTCGCCAGTGTGGCTGAAGTGAAATACTCATTTGGGCGAGACGTTTTTCATGGAAGCGCGATCTAATTCCAGAAAGACTCGCCGACTGCATTTTCATTTAAAGGTAAGCCAAACTGTACCCTACGAATGCATATCAAGCCTGAGTTCCTGTTTTTTTATGCATTGAAATCCAAAGCTACATTGATTTTCTACTTTGAGATTATGAAATGTCAGGAGTGGAATCCTCATACCTTTTAGGTTGTGAGTTGCCCATTCCTATCAGTTATTATGATTCTTAGTTTTGTTCAATGTAAAGATTATCCTTCTGCAAATCAGATGAGCTGGAGAATCCTTGTGAATCAGAATAATGTCATTGCGAAAAAGAAAAGAATAATAGTACCCAACCCAACCGATTACTGATCTTGAACTAGATCTAGCAGGCGATCCGGCCAACAGAAGCATTCAAGTTGAATCCTAACTGTGGGCGACATTCGAATGCTGAGAGCAGGATCAGATATAACTTCATTTGTGTAAAAGAAGATGAGAAAGTATAGCAAGATAAGGCTGTCAGTTGGAGGTACATGAAGTGATGAACAGTTTTATATATGTATTTAGGGGTAAATGCATAAAACCATCCTTTATTTGTACTTGTTTACAACAAACCATCCTTTATAAAAAAAGTCTGCATTAAACCACCCCTTATTCATAATTTGTTACAAGCAATCACCCCAATTACCCAAACCCTTATTTTATCAAATAATTCAATTTAACTATGATTTTAGTTCATAGAATAATTATGTAAATACAATATAAAATATATACACATTTATCCAAAAAATTATACATTTTAAAACACATATATTTGCATAAATGTGCATAAATTCATCTAGTTTATACATTCTATCTTAAATTTTCATATATTTTACACCATATGTGAATCGCTCACACGAGAGTGACCGTTATCACATGATTCGTTCCATAATTTTAGTAATACTAATATTTTCTATTTAAAAGGTAAATATCACTTAATTAGAATTTGATAATATTATTATTTTTACATCACCAAAATCATTAAGATAACGAATAAAAAAAGAAAAAATAATCACACGGTCCATAATCGAGACCAAATTGGTTTGGACCAAATCAAAACCGAAACGAAGTGGATTATATTGGTCTGGTCTTCGGTCTAGGTTTTGGAAGAATTTTGGGTCGATTACGGTTTGCACCGATGACATCTCTTGATTTGGGGTGTTTATCTTGTTCGAATGAGAGTACACAAAAATAATAAAAAACAATTAAAAATGATAAGTTTATTTTGGTCTTTTAGTATATATAATATGATGATTAAAAAGATTTATGATATGGGTGATTGTTTGTAACAAAATATAAATAAGGGGTGGTTTTATGCAAACTTTCTTATAAAGGGTGGTTTATTGTAAACAAGTGCAAACAACTTTCAGATTCCCCCGGAGAAGTTCTATTATGACCTAGCTACATTGTACAAGCTGAGATTGTACCATAAATAACATATAACTTTTCAGTGAATTCAGAATTGCTACTAGTATTCAGTGAGTTGCTGCATCAGTTGAAGCAGAATACGAGGTCATTACGTTTCTGTCTATTTGTTATTTTAATCCGAGGTTTGAAAATAACTGTAAACTTTACGAATCCAAATGGGGGATGCCGATTCGGGACGTGATCAAAGAATAAGATTTGTCACATCAATTATAATAATTTATTGGAATTTTCCAACAAAACAGTACATTCTCTTTTATCAAATAACAAGACTAATTGATGGTTTATTTTTTCACATTAATTTTCACCTTTGTTTATCTTTGTGGTTTCGTTTGCTTCAAGTTTGGGTGTCAAATTCTTTGCGGCATTTGTGGAGCTAATCTTGGGTGATGTCTGAGTGTCCGGTCGTGGTCGTGGTCGTGGTCGTGTCTGTCGCTCAATGAAGATCCCTCTTGTACGAGGGCAGCGTCATGGTTGAGGATCCTGAAGATTCGTCTTTAAAGAGAGGGCAACGCCATGACAATCTGTTCAGCACTTCCACATGATTACTCATGTCTGACTCGTCTTCCGGTGGCGCTTTCGTCTAATCGTGTTTTGTTCTCATCTCGCTCTTGGTCATTTTAGCTCTATTTTTTTTTTTTTGTAATTTCCATGCTTGAATTGTTGTTCTCATTGTCTGGTTTTGACCGACGCCGATTTATCGGCCTCTCGATCTATCCGACGTTGTTATGTCGGGTACTTCGAATTCTTTCCTCATAAAAAAAAATTTGTCTTTGTCAACCTAGTTGGACATCAAATCGAAACAAACCACTTTGAATCCGGTATGAATTAATTTTGTGACATATAGTTTTTGTTAAACTCTATGATTTATATGTTAGAATAGAAAAGGACATGGATAAAGTTAGAAATGATTTCAAAATAAATTGATAAAAATTATGTTATTAGAAATGATTTCAAAATAAATTGATAAAAAAAAATATGGTATAGCTGGTAAGCATGCAAGTAGTCACGAGTACTTGTTATAATGTTTGTGGAGATAAAAACTAATCCCACATTGAAATTTTAGATTAAAACAAGACTAGTATATATGGTTGTTGTCTTGTTTAATTACTCATTATTGGCAATTGGTTTTAGGATGAAACACCGGTTTTATGTGTACCCGTAATCAATTAGGGCTACTGAGTGAAGATAAATTCCTGCTAAGGCAAGACAAGCCCCTACCCCTTGGAGCAAGCCGGTCTAGAATGGTTTCAACACTCCTAAAAGTCTTTGGGTTGCCATCCACGCTCTCTTGCCAACTAAGGACATGATCCTAAAATGGTCCCCTAAGACCGACCTTCAATGTCCACTTTGTAACCATGCTGCAAAAACCAACAACCACATTTGGGAGGATTGTCCTTTTCCGCTCGACATCCTCGCCAACATCTACCTCCGAACAAGATGTCATGGTTGCCCTCAAAAACTGGTTCGAATCTCTAGGATACCGCCCTCACAAGAAGAATCCTATTGCATTGTCAACAGCTGCCCGCGGCCTGCTCCCCAACTTCATCTATTGCATTTGATAGACACGTAGCGAGGCAATCTTCAACGACCTCAGGCCTAATGGTAGCAACTGCATCAATGTATTCAAGGATAAACAAAGTCATCTATCCTTCAACTAGCCTTTACTATATGGGTTTTGCTATTTGGTGTCCGATTTACTATGCATGGGCTTTTCTATTGATTTTTCTTAAGTGTCGGCCTTTGGAATATGCCACATGATTCGACCTTTAAAAAAATTAGAGCAATGAATCCCGCCTTAATTATAGATTTACGATTTCAAATTAAATTTTATTATTTTGTTATTTTTATTTTTAAAATATGATTTGATAATTTAGCAAAGCATAAAAGAAATAATCCTACCGAAATTGCTTTAAAAAATTTCATAAGTTAGCTCATAAATTTGTTAGAATTTAACTAATTTTATTGATCATCATGTACTCATTCTATTGGTCAACATCATCAGATCTGGAAAAAATATCAGAGGGTAGTTTTAAATCCCATCTTAGACATCGTTTTTTGATTATTTGATTTTCTCGCATAACAAATAATTTAAGGCAAGGGGTCGATAAACTCAACGTCACTATTCAGTTGATTTCACATGAAAACAACCACTTACATGTGGATTCATAACTCACGTGGGTTGTCCAACCTAGTAGATCCAACCACCCATGTTCAACAAATGTCATATAATGAGGGGGAAAGAAAATAGAGTACGTGTTTCTATTATAACGAAATATGATTGTACAACACGCACTCGTCTAAAACTTCAAAAACACAATTGCAGAATTCCTCCCTTCCCATTTTCGATTATACAAACACACTAGAGAGAAATTAAGTGGTGATTGTGAGTTTATTCAGTGTTTCCTTATAATTCTTCAATTCTAGTAAAATTTCAAAAGTATATTATAGCTAAATCCTCAATGGAAGTAAAAGAACAACGTACATATGGAGAAAAAGAACTCCAACAGACTATTTTGCAATTTCTTTTGATATTTTCCCATTGAAATCTAGGAATGTCTTCAAGATATCAAACCCTAATTGGTGGCAAGAAAACCCTAACCTTTTTCTTGTGTGCATTGCAACCATCAATTTTGTACATTAGATCTCGTGAGTGCGTTTCGGGATATATAAATGCATAATAAACTAGTTGTGTGTACATTGAAACCGTCGATTTTGTCCACAAAACTTGTGAGAACATCGATTTGGGGCTATGCGTGCATATAAAAGCACAAAATGTAATGATTTAGACTGTTTTAAAAGGATGCACACATAAGTTAGAATAGATGAACACATAGACAAATATATATGACCAAATAACACAAAACTCATGAAAACATATTACAATAGCACAAACTTACATTGACATACATTATTCTAAAAACAAATGCACACATAGATTAAAATAAATAAACAAATAGGCAAACATATATGCACATATAGCTCAAAAATTATGAACACATATCTAAACAAGTACAAATTAATTTGACTTAGACTATTTTAAAATGGATGCACCCATATTAACTAAAATGAACACCCATGCAAATATATATGAACACGTAGCAAAAAACTAATGAACATGTATTACAATAGCACACATTTGTATTGATACACGTTATTCTAAAAATATACACAAACATAGGTTATGATAAATGAACACACAAACAATTATATATATACACATAGCTCAAAATTCATATACACAACTAAAATTAAAACAAATGAATGTGTCTGTATCAATTTGGCTATGTTTCCATATTAGTTTGCTTATTGTTCATATGTTTGACATGAATGTGCATTATAATACTTCACCACAATGATTTATTATGTGTTCATACCTGTTTATCTATGTGTTCATATCAGTTTACATGTGTTCATATTAGTTTGATTGTCTGCTTATATGTTTGACATGAACGACTTTACTTATGTGTTCATATATGTAGGTCAATGTGTTCATACATGTATTTATGTGTTCATTATTTGACATGATTGTGCATTACAAATGTATATCAAATGTTTGCATATGGTTTACACTAATTTGTCGATGTGCTCATATCTATTTGCCTATGTATTCATATTGTTATGCTTGTGTGTTTATATGTTTGTTGGTGTGTTCGTACTTGATTGCTTATGTGTTGACATATATTAGCCAATATGATCATAACTCTCTGTTCATGTGTTCATAAGAAATAACATATGTGTGCATATCATATAGACTATGTGTTCATATATAAATAACTCATGTGTGCATTTCATCTATGTGTTCATGTATTATTAACTTTGTGTTCATGTGTGCATATTCTTGTAACTATGTGTTCATATCTTCTTAGCTATATGTGATGTTTTCGCCTATGTATTCATATGTTTTCGCCTATGTGTTTATCATAATGTCTCTATGAACTTTTCATATATGTTCATATGTTTTCAATTGTGTGTTCATAGTATTGCAATTACGTGTTCACACATTTTTTAACAAACCATAACACTACATAAATCATCAATTATGAACAAAAATACTTTGAAAAGGCTCATAACATAAAAAATGGTATTTGAATCTATAATCAATCCTCAAAGATCTGTAAATCTCTGTATAAAAACTTCAAAAACCTCAAATCTATGATCGAAAAGAAGAAAACTACAAAAAATTGAAAAATGGGAACATTAAAACTAAGAAACTAAATAACCAATTGAACAGATCAAGATATCTATAAAAATCGATGCAACATGCTCTAAAGAGGAGATCTATATGAAAACGACGAGATTCCAACCCAACAAAAAAAATCTATTGAATTGTGCTCGCGAGATGCAACTAGCCAAATGAGAAAAGAAAGAAGAAAGACCGCACCTATTATAAAGATGGAGACGCTCCCTTTCTCTTTCCTTGGATGAAAGAGAAATAAAGGCTGGTATGCGTTCTCAGTATGAGGTAAACGCCTGTCCGCATTTGATTCATCCTCTAAACAGTAGTTGTGGTGAAAGAGATCATGGTTTTCGATATCACTACCTGCTACAACCTCCTTTTTCAAAGTATTACAAATTTTGAATATGAATACTCATGTCATAATATTGAAAATACAATAATAAATGAAAAATGTCATTATGGTTGTCCAAACGAAAGTTGAATAGATATCATATTCAATTATGTTTGGGAATTTTTGAAAAAATGAAATTTTACCTAAAACTTCTTGCATATTTGATTATCAAATTTAACATCCGAAGACACTAATATATAATAATTTATCATGTGGTGAATACCAAATAAAAAATATTCAAAAAAAAAAAACAATTTCAAGTGCCTATTCGAATAATACTAACTATTTTGATAAATTATATTAATAAATTTATTTAATTCAAAAAATAAATTAATCAAAAGAAAATATTAAGAGAATATTTTTGTTATACTTAAAAACATAAATTATAAACTTATGAATTTTTAAAATTATAGATTTAGGTTGGACATATAATTAAGTGAGTTATGAAAATAAAATATAAAATGCAGGAAACTCTGATAAGATAAAAATAGAATATTAAAAAATAATTAAAGTATAATTTTAAAATCATGTGGTTAAGATATATTAGTCAATATAGTTTAAAGGATATTCTAAAACTAAGGGGGTAAATTTTGATTGGACACATTATTAAGTGAATTAGTTGAATAAAAAAAAACATGAGATGGTGTTATGTTAAAAGTTGAATTTAAAAAATTATAATAGTAAGATTACGTGATTACGATATTATAGTGGATATTTTTTATAGAATAATTTTATAATTAAGACCAGACCCACTATTTGAATATTAAATGATTTGATGATATTTCATTAACCAGAGGCCAACATATAAGCAAAACCAATATGATGCCGACAAATAGGTGGGAGGCTTGAGGCTTCTCATTTATTGTGTGTATATATATAGATGGATTTATATCATTATGAATTATCTATCTATATATTAATGTAGGAACCTCTCACTAGGTGTCAACCTCTCATTCATTTGTCTTATGTGTCGGCCTCTATATAGTGACGCATCATCAAGTCCTTAACAGAAATATTTAATTAGTAGATCCAACCTTAATTATAGATTTATCATTTAGAATATAATTTTCTATTATAACTATACAAATGTATTAATAATTAAATCGTTACTAGACTATCTAAATGACATAATCTTAATTGTAATTGTTTAATTTTATTTTTTAAAATATATTTTTCTACAATAACAAAACCACATAGCATAATTTTTATTTATAATAATAACTTATCCTTAATAATCGATTTCAACTTTTTTAATTGATAAAACTTCAATCTTATCGGAATATAATTGATTTAGTTGATATAATATATTTTTGTTGTTTTATTTTACTTATTGTACATGATTTGGTTTTATATGGTTACAAGTTAATTTATTTCTACAAATATAATTTATATATAACAAAATCCGTACAAGGCATGAGATCATATGCTAGTGTGTTATTATGGGTCTATTTGGATTCCATTTAGAATACATTAAATACATTATCTTGTATTATATTGATAATGTATTAAATTGAGAGATCCAAACAGACCCTATATGTTTATCGTTCTCACGTTCTCATATGACTATATAAGCAACAATTCTCATATGATATTTTTTCTTAGAAAATCTTTTAATCTTTATCATATCTATCATTTAACAAACTAAACTTTGAAAACAGTTAGCTATTAAATATATTTTTTTGTTTTGTAATACCTGGGGTTTTTTTGGGTGTTGAGATTGAATTAGCGTAGATCGTTATCGGATGAACGTATTTTGTGTGCGGTTATTATTCTTATCTTTATTAGAATTATAAACTGATTCCGTGTATTGGGAATTCTGGTTTGACCCGATTAGTCCAAAGAGCGGTATTGGGAATTCTGGTTTGACCCGATTAGTCCAAAGAGCGGTATTTAATCTATATTGTTATGTGTTATGTGTTATGTGTTATGAGATCGGGTTACGACGTTGAAGACTTGTCTCGTAGAAATAAAAAGTTCTTATGGGTACTACCCCACAAAATTACTCTTTTACCCGTTACGACGTTGAAGACTTGTCTCGTAGAAATAAAGAGTGGGGAAAGCAATATTAAGCAACATCGAGCCCGGGAAGGGGCGAAAGCAAGATTGAGCTCGGGAAGGGGCGAAAGCAAGATTGAGCCCGTGAAGGGGCGAAAGCAACACGAAAGCAACATTGAGTCCGAAAAGGGGCAAAAGCAACATTGAGCATGGGGAGGGGCAAAAGCAACATCAAAACAACATTGAGCCTAGGAGGGGCGAAAGCAACATTGAGCCCGAGAAGGGGCGAAAGCAACATTGAGCCTGGGGAGGGGCAAAAGCAACATTAAGGCAACATTGAGTCCGGGAAGGGGCGAAAGCAACATTGAGCCTGGGGAGGGGCGAGAGCAATATTAAAGCACGATTGAGCAATATTAAATCAACATTGAGCCCAGGGAGGGGCAAATGCAATATTAAAGCGGGATTGAGCAATATTAGAGCAACATTGAGCCTAAGAAGGAGTGGAAGCAATATTAAAGCAACAAAAACAATAAAATGCATGATCAAATGTAATATCCCTCATTTTATAAGGATAATTTGGAATTTTTCCAACTCCCGTATTACAAGTCGGATTAAATTCAGAGAAGTTCAGACATTCGGTAATATGTTTGATCTCTGTAATATTTTTTCTGAGTAATATAAAATACAGTTGACGTATTTTCGGGGTTAAATAGTCGTTCGTGTACGAATATATTTAATCTGGGTTAAGAAGATTAACCCAAAGTCAAAACGGTCAAAAAGGGTGAAAATGGCCTTGACCGCACCCGCGGCGAAGGCCAACAGCTGAGGCGGTCTTCGTCTTCGCGATAAGGCTTGGCTGCAACTCGCCGGAGTTGTCAGGCCTAGGCAGCCCAAGTGGCACCTAGCCTTGCCCCCTGGTCTCCTTGCTTGTCCCCTCTGAGGAGGCTCGTTTTTGGGCTATAAAAGGAGTTGAAATCAGAAGTCAAGCTTCATCTTCCTCCTCTCCTCTGTTTTCTCCATTGAAGCACCAAGCTTTGAGCTTTGTTGTGAAGGTGTTCGAATCCCTTTGAGTGTTGGAGAAGGTACTCCTAAGTGGTATTCGAAGGTCTAAGGTGTTGGGAGATCGAACCATAATCAAATCGAAAGCAAACGAAGTGATTGGGTGAGTTTTCTCCATTAAAACACTATCGCGAGCTCGCCACTGTAACACCACCGCACCCCGCGGTAAGAGCTCCACCGCACCCGCGGCGAGCCTTGTCCGAGTGTGTGTTCTTGGGTGTTTGGCTTGGGGCGAGGCTTGATTCCTTTGATTCTTTTCCTATTCTTTTAGATTCAATTATGTAGATATTGAATCTAACTTAGGGTCTCGTTATGGGTCGTTTCTTAGGGATTTATAATCCGAGATCTGTCCCAGTTTCAGACCCAGGAACTCGTCGTCTCTAAGCTTTGCTTAAGCTTCTGCGGATCTAAGGCAAGTGGCGGTTCGCTCTTGCTCATCATTCCATATTTCAATTAATTATCAATTGTTTAGTTGTTAATTAATTTGGGATGATTTACTGTTTGCGTTGGGAACAGTTTTGTTAAATGATATGATTAAAATGAGATATTATAATAGGTTGTATATCTGATAGAACAACGCTATTATATATGTATATGATTAAAACATGATTTTATACTAGGTTGTATATCTGTTAGAACAACGCTAGTATAGATATATGTTTTTGATGTTGGCCATGATGGCTGTGATGTGGATTATTACTGTGTTGAACTGTTTAGTTAGCACTAGTAGTTAGGAACATTGGACTCGTTGAGGTCCAGTCGTTTCTTGATAATTATTGGTTGAGAGGGCATCGGAGACCCTGCCACCAACTGGCGGATCATGATCGTCCTCTATCCGAGTATAGAGGTGGTGCACTTAGCTAGTGTCACAAACCTTGGGAAGGATTCCCTTCGATATATGTCCCTCATGACGAAACATATATCTAAAAGCTTATAATGTGATGTGTGTTTTGGAATTTAATGAGATAAGTGCCGTTGTCGCACATAATTAATATACCCTTGGGCGAGTAGTGCAGCTAGGCGATAGTGCAGCTAGGAAAACTCGTCTTAACTTTTAAATCGCTCATATGCGATACTGTGATTCTGTGATTAATTAATGTTTCCCAACATTTGTCATGTTTCCGATAAGGCTCATTTCGTTGGAGTCTTCTTTTGGGATTGATTGCTGTGAGACTCGGTCTCCAGAATCTTCTCTTGATCATGTCTTTTCATAGATTTCAGTAGAAGTATGGTGGTTGACTATCGGCATCGGTTGTTATTCGAGAAACGATGAGTCTAACCTAATACGACTACTTCGGACCATTCTGCTTTGTACCCTTGCTTAGTCTTTCATTAGACTAACCAACCGTAATTGTTCTCTGCATGGTTGGCTGGTGTCATCCATTCGATTCGGCACATCAGATAAATTGCCATCCCGTGAAGGCTAGAACGACTATAGAAGCAAACGGTGTTTTGACAAGTTTATTCAGGTTAAGATCCTTGGCGGGTGATCATTGCGATCAAGACCCTTTTGTTGTTTATTTAAAGTCTTTCGCTGTATTAAATATATCTTGTATTAAGTCTTCCGTTGTATTTTGGTTGTCTTTCGGATTATGGGTGTAATGCCGAGACAATGATTTTAATTGAAAGTTATGATATGTTGTATTATAACTGTGGTTTAATGATTTATATCAACTGGAAAAGCCTTGGGTGACATCGGACAGTACGTCTGAGGTCACTGGCGGTAATGCTTTCCAAGGGAATATTTGGGGGTGTTACATCAAACTCGTGGAGAAAGCGAGAGCAATGCCAAGTAAGTGGGAACAAAGATGAAGGATTAAGCGACGGCCGAAGGCAACATAGGTTAAAAACAAAGCAGCAAAATGACAATCATGCAACACTCCCGGCCCCAAGTGACGACAATGCTAAGACCATGGAGCCAGGCAAATGCAACACAGAAGCAAGCAAGTGACGGCAGCATAAAGACCGCGAAGCCAGGTAAATGCAGCAGAGAAAAGAGCTACAACAACGCCCACGCCCACGGCGAGAACGACGACAAGTAACGAAGTACCACCTCAGAGCCCACGAGGTTGGAAGGCCAGGAACAACCCTTAGAACACAGCAAGGCAACCAAGAAAACAAGGCAGTGGTCACGGACAAATACAAACGAACGCGCAAGGGGCTCCGCCTCGAAGCAACATTGAAGCCATAGTCGAGTGCGCAGGCCACATGAGGCCGATCGAAGGAAAGGAGCAACATGAATAAAGGAACGCATGCAAGGGACCTTTATTACTAACAACAAGAAGATGGACCATCTACTCTATTTTCCCCGCGGGCTTCCCTTGGCGCAACACACTCAAGCGAAGCCCTCGGGCAAGGGGGTGGGAGTAGCCCGACAACAGTAAGAGAATGCAAGAAGAAAGAAGACGAGAAGAAAGATGATGGCAAAATACTTTATTCATTGAAAGAAAAGAGCGAGCTATTACAAGGGCGTCATACAGAGCCACATCCGACTGAGAGCTACTAAGCCTAAAAACCAAAGACTTAGATGAGGCCCCCCTCACGGGGATAGTCAAGGGATGCTCCCAACCCATCCGCGGAAGAGCCAAAAGGAAAATTGGGCTGACTACACATGTCGGGCTACATAACCTGGCATCGTAACTCGCGGCCCTCGTACAACCTGGCAACGTAACTCGTGGAGAAGCCCTAGATACCCGGAGGCTCTAAGCGATCCCCAACCACGAACAACAATACCACTTTGCATCGGCTAAGAGCATAGATCGCGTTAGCATCTGACTGGTCTTCCATCTGGTGGAGAACGCGAGGAAGTTCGGTCAAGTAGAGGAAATAGTGAACCTCCAGGACGTTGTAGTTGGGGTCCCCGACATCAGCCAAATACATGAGAGTCTCATAGGTGAGACCATTGGCGGACAACGTGTATGTCCGCCGATGTAACGATGGGAGGCGACAACGGCCGAATCTCCCTGATGCCTAGCCAAGCTCCCTCCCTAGTAAACCTTCACCACCGCCACAGTTAAAGGATCGGCCTCAGGAGAAGGGAGGCGGCAACGGCCCAATCTCCCCGATGCCTAGCCAAGCTCCCTCCCTAGTAAACCTTCACCACCGCCACAGTTGGAGGATCGGCCGCAGGAGAAGGTCCCGGTAGTGGACTAGATGAAGGCTCCGCCTAGGGAACCCTTAGCGCCACCGCAGGAGAAGGACCTGGCAAGGGAGGAAAACCGGGAGGATGGTCCATCCGCTGCAAGCTGCAAAAAACACACAAGGGAAGCAAGACAAGAAAGAAAACACGAGAGAAGAGAAGTGAAAATGCGCAGATGAAGCAAGTGAGAAAAAACAAAGGGGCACCAATATATAACAAATATTGGCCATAACTGCCCGAAGCCCGAAGACTGTAATAATTGTTCATAAAACTTTCAACCAATAACTATTCAGAAACTGTCTAATCACAAATATTCCTGGGGAACTAGCGAAGATAAAAGAGGGAGAGAAAAGCGAGCGAGAAGAGCCATCCGGCCAGAGCTCAGCGGTTGGAGGTTGACAATTCAGAGTTCGTGACATCTTGAGGGCCCTCGGCTGTTGAGGCGGCCACGATCATCCTATCCAACAACTAATCGTTTTGAGCTTGGTTGCTCGGCGGATCTGAGAAGACTAGCGGACGAGGAATCAGTGCCCCTTCTTCTGCTACCCTGGGAAAGGCGAGAACTTGATGCAAGGAGTTCCCCGGGAAGACAGGTGGCGAGGACAGCTCGTCACTCTTCCTCTTCATGCCCCGATCTCCTCTTCCAGGCACTGTCGATCCCTCGTAGAGAGTAGACACATACCAAGCTTCCACTACGCCGGGGTAATTGCATGTCACTTGGCCGTAGGAGAGGGGCCGGAAAGGGATGGCCCGACCATGCTTTATAGGTTGTGCACGCGGGTTGAACACAATGGGGGCCACATCGGCGTGATGGGCCATTTGATTCACACCGTCTTGCCCCCCGACCTCATATAAGGGACATGAGAAGTGCACGCACCTCCGCTTATGTCGCAGACCTCTTGCAAACTCGCTCACCGCTTCATCTCGGATCACATGCCTTTGATGGGTGAAGTTGGCAATACTATTCATGAGGCTCTCAACTTCCGAAAGGAGTCCAGAGCGCTCCTGACCCAAGCGAGAAGGTTCCCTCCCGACTTCATCAGTCTGACGGTTGGCATTCTCGACTCCCGTACTCACGGCCTCTATTCCCGCGGAGACTTCGGTGAATTGATGATTGAGAAAAGTGACCTCTTGCTCCGCTTCCTCGGCTCTCCACCTGGTCTGGTGGGCCTGCTCCTCGGCCCACCGCGCTTGCTCTTCCGCTTGCTGCGCATGCTCCTCGGCTCGCCGCACCTGCTCCTCTGCCTGATGTACCCGTTCCTCCGCCCACCTAGCGACATCACGCGACTCTTGGACTCGTTGATTACGTGCCCCGAGCATAAGCCCTGCCTGCAAAGAATCAAAAGCAATAGGGGCGATTACCCCTGTAACACCCAATGCACCACCCGACAAAGAAGAAGGAAGAAATGCACCGTTAACCATGACGCGCCCAACACCGTGTTGATGCCCTCGTCCGAGAGGGCTAGCCCGCTCATATAAGCTTCTCCCATCGGGAAGACGACAAGGGTCTCAAGGACATTAGCCACCTCACGAACGGGAAGCACATGGAGAGTTGGCAACCTACTTATCAGCAAGGCCGGGTCCCGTGGGCCATGAGAACTTGCCTCCTCTCCCCACGACAGAGTATCCTCAAGAGTTACGACATGCGATGGCCCGATAGCATGCACTTTCCCCGTGACGCCCCCAGATTTGTTGCCTTCCGGTGTGGTCCCCAAAGGCTGTGGGTCTTGCACGTTAGCCCACGTCTGCCTCGTAACGCGGTCGCCAGCTCCTTCCTCGTACCCCAAGCTGAAGCTTGACCCCACTCCTTTGCCAACCTGCTGACTAGGCACCTCTCCGAAACCCCTGCCGGACTCGCCGATGCTCTCAAAGTCCTCCGGGTTCATCCTCTTACCTACAAGGCAAAAGGAAAGAAAGGCAAAAAAAGTCAGGGTATCGAAAGAAAGAAGAACATGCACATCGACTAGCCATCACTGGGGTCGCGGAGCAGCATGGGGGCTCTTACCCCTTCACCTATCATCAGGATTAGCCCACGAGACAAGCAACACCGCAACAGTCATCCTCTCGAATGTTAGGAGGTCAGTACACTTAACCAACTCCTTGGAAGGGCCCACAAATTGATCAGCGAACCCTTTCCTAATGTTCACGGGCAGAGCATTTGAGCGCTTCAGCT
This sequence comes from Rheum nobile, assembly GCA_027886185.1. Classification (NCBI taxonomy): domain Eukaryota; kingdom Viridiplantae; phylum Streptophyta; class Magnoliopsida; order Caryophyllales; family Polygonaceae; genus Rheum; species Rheum nobile. Next base: position 249,175 of record WOAB01000652.1, on the reverse strand, counting down.
TAGACCCCTTCATGGGAATATTGGTCACACCGAGGCTCTCAACGTCGTCGCACACGACCAAGAACCATTTGGACTCACAACCTTTGACCTTGGAAGGGAGAACCATCCTCCTATCGGCCTTCACCTTTAGTGTGAAGTAGACGGGCTTGAAAGTTTGGGCCGAGAACAGGGTGATGAATTGTCGGAAGGTGGAGCGAATCCCCATCTCGTAGCACCTCACCAGGAAGACGAATATCCACCTCCACGCATTCGGATGCAACTGGATCGGCGCGACCTCCAAGCCCCTTAGCAACTCGAACACCAAACCGTGGGTCGGGCAACACAAGTTAGCCTTCAGGGCCTCCAGATTGGTTGCCACCACTTCCGGGTACGCAAACAAGGAGCGTCCCTCGGGAAAGGGCAATGCAAGCGAGACGCCGGGAGGAAAGTTTTACTCCTCCCGGATTGCTTGGAGATCCGCATAGGTCAAAGAGGAGCAATGGCCATGCTCGCGCACGAACTTCCTGAAGTCGTCATCCCTCTCGAGTCGGGCCGATCGGAACCTCTCGGCTTAGATGGGAATAACGGCCCAACCACGGGGGCTCCCGACCGCCCCTCCCGAAGTAGAATCGCCCGATAGCGACCCCGAGGGAATGTCAGACCCATTGTCAGCATCTCACCTAACCTCCGCTTGGGGCTCCGCCGATTGAGGCTCCGTCGCCCGGGGCTCCACCCTTGGAGGCCCCACACGAACCACCGAGACCCTCCGACCACCGGGCCCTATCGGGAGGTTGTCTCTGTCACTGGAACTCGAAGACATCTCTTCTCGGAGTTGGGACTTGTGGGAGAAAAGCGAGACCCACTTGAAAGGAAGCTCATAGGAAGAAGAAAATAGGAGAGACTACCCGCAGCAGCCACGAGCAAGCTCGCTGACGCTAGGATGAAGGAAAAAAGGGGGAATCGCCGCAAAGCAAGTGAAAGAAAGGCAATGGCGGTGGAGAACTAGAAGCAAAGTCGTTTTTCCCTAAGCGAGAGTTTTTTCGATTGACAAGCAAAGTGAGATGCAAAAAAGAAGGGAAGAAAAGGCAAAAGAGGGCTGCTTACCTACCCAATTCAATACAAGAAGCCCTGGTCCACCTTGTACCTTCCACGAAGAAGCTCGAACAAAGAGAATGACAATGGAAAAGTAAAGAGGAAGTCGAGAGAGAAAGAAGCAAGACATCGGAGAGAAGCCGAAGGGCCCCTTTTATACCGACAATGTGACTAGACGATAATGATTACTAGAACAGGGAAACTATCACAAATCAACCGCTTTGAAAACTGCTCAGGCGACGTTCAAACTGCTATCATGGACCAAGTAGCCGATCCGCAGACGATGGAAGAAGCCGGTAGGTCATGGGCGAGTACAAATCAAGAGAGTCTAGGGCAATCCTTCGAGCCCAGTGCTCGGTCTACGAACAATAAAGCAACAAATGGCCACAAGCAAAGCTATATCACGCAAGACAAATTTATGAAGTCTGCGAGCACCGCCCACGACTTATAACGAAGCACAAAAAAGAAAAGCCAGTACAACCGCAAGCGAGAGAGAGGCAAACACTAAGTAAAAATCTATTCTTTATTCATGACAATCAAAATACAAGGGAAGATTACAGGTAGCCATCCCATTCCGGCCGCAATTATACAAGGAAGAATCTAGCAAAAAAGGAGAACGAGGACGAGAAGGAAGGCGAGCGCCGTCGCAAGCCGCAAAACCTAGAATCCCCGTGGAGACCACGAGTCTGGGGATTCGAGGCGAATGTGAACATGACTCACGTTCCCTCTGGCTCCATCCCAAGCTCGAAGAGCTGGCAAAACCCGCAGAGGGAAAGATGCAAGGGGATCCCGCCGTGAGGAGGAAAACGGCCAGCTTGATTCCCTCTGAATGGGGAGTCTCCGAGGAGCATCTTCTCCTTGCCAGCTGCCCGACATCGCTAGTGCGCGCCCCCTGTTCGCGGCCTCAGGCACAACAACCACCCCATTCCCCGCGGCCTGGAAGTCGGCAAGGCGAAGAAGGCCCCTCCATTCGCAAGGAAGCAAAACGCTGCCCTCACGACCCCTGCTCCACTTCGCCCTACATCCCCTGGACCGAGAGGCGATTTCTCCTTCTCGTCCAGGTGGTCGCGGCGCTCCAAAGCCAATAGTGTCCTGAGGGAAGTCAGCCACTTCTCACCTCCCTTGAAGTACCTCTACCTGAGGCGTTCCCGTCCCTTATGGAGGAGGGATTAAGGAGGAGAATCAGAGGCAACGACCCGCAAGCGCTCAGAGCCACATTCGTATAGACTTCATATGCTGCTATCGGTATAACCTGACATCGTAATCCGCGAACACCAAGTGACGACGTCCTCCGGGCTCAAAGGGAATATTCCCCCTCCGGTGATCACACGGTGAAGTCATCTGTAAAGAGTAAGAGAAGAAGCAAGTAGATTTGCGTTTGAGTAAAAGAGCTCGAGCAAGCAAGGAGCTGCAAGGAAAGAAACAAGCGTTAGAGCAAGTGCTTAGTGCGATTTGAGCAAGGAAGGAGCAGAGATCTGAGCAAGAAATGAAACGACACCGCCCTTTTTATAGTCGTCCTTCCAAAGGAGACATGTGGGACCTGCCACATGTCCTACAATAATGGCAAGAAAAACAGTCTCTTCCTTCACGACCAGTTGATGAGGTTCACGACCATGCCAAGCCAGCCAACTCCTTTAAAGATCAAGCCCCCCAACTGGATAAAACCTCGACCGCGTGGCTTGAGGGGCTGTGTGGGAGCCGTATTTAGCCCGACCCAAATGTATCGCCTAAACAGAAGAAAACCCCATTTAGCAATACGGCCCAACTCGGAGTGAAGCCATAGCAGCTCTTTCTCAGCTTGATCCGGTTACACGGTCAGGGGGCCCTCTTCCCGACCTACCCACACGGTTCCTCTCGGCATGGCCTAGCTACGCGGCTCGGGAGCCTTCTTCTCGCCCTGGGCCGGCTACGCGACAAAAGGGCCTGTTGGCTTTAGGTATATAAGGAGGAGACTGCGATTGAAAAAGGGGATTCTCGATCCTTTCTCTGGTTGGTCTCTCTCCCCCACCCCATTGGCTAACCAAAAGCTCCATTCTCTCACTCTCTCTCCATTGTTGATCCACTGTACCTTTGACTCTACTTTTTATATATGCCCCATTTGCGAGTTGAGCACTGACTTGAGCGTCGGAGTGGCAAGCCCGAGGCCACCCTCGGGCCCCTCTTCTTTTTCAAGTTGGAGCTCGAGACTGGACAACGTCTAACGTGACTGGAGGCATCCGGCGGGGAACAGAGAGAGAGGTCTCCAAGAAAGACGAGCTGGACTTGGTTCTGTGTGGACCGCCAACTATTTCCTATCGGAAAACCGGACGATCACATGTACAACATCAGTGAGTTCAATGGCATTCCCCTTATGGATGATCTTGGCAAGTACACAAAGTCAGTGAGTTCAATGCATATGGGGTTCGACTTCTGAGAAAAGGAAGGTTCACTAACTGCACTCACTACCACAAAAATGCTCTTTTAACCTGTGATAAAATAACTCAGACGTTAGACATTCGGTATAATAAGGGGCCAAAACAGTAGAACAATGTTTTTTTTATAATATTTTTTGATAACATAATCAAATAACCCGAATATAAGGCAACACACTCGGGTTATTTGAGTATGCAACTCTTTGATCCATGTACGAGAATAACCCGAACGTTTTTTTAATTGATATATCCGGGTTATTAAGTCTTGAATTTAAGAATATATCTCAGAAGTTTATATTTGAGAGACGTCCGGATTATATAGTCTATGTTATTTTTAAGTGCGATCACAATATAATCCGGATAGATGACGTCCTGATTATGTAATACACTTTTTAAAAGTATAGATCCATGATTTAAAGGAATCCGGGTTATTTAATAAAATAAAAATAAAAATAAAAATTCAAAGAGCCTCTACCTGTACATGATGTTCTAAACCCTAACTTCATGTGCGCCTGGTGGAACGTTTAGTTCAATGATTTCTTCATCTAGTGCCTTGAACCCGGATAACTGACATTCGTGCTACTTGAAAATTGGACTGAACCTCTGCCTCCCCTAGCTGCTTGCAGTGCTCTCGACGTCGCAACATTGTTGCTCGGAATCGGCATTTCGGATCCTTCGCCTCGACTTCTTTTTGGTAGGTAATCAACGCCTTTATCAATTATGCTTTATTAGCGCCTTTAGCGGTTTCTCTCTTTTGCCTCATTCAAATCTGTGCAACTGAATCCGTGAGTGATTCAATCGAGCATTGAATTTTCAAGAATTCCATGCCTTTGTAGTTTCTGTTTGGGAATTTTCGATCCTTTAACTGTTTAAGCTGGCGTTTTCTTGGCTTGAATTTGGTTAGGGTTTAGAATTTATGATGTTATTGATTATATGTTGATTTTAGGTTTACTTGTGATGGGTTTGTTTGTTGTGATTATTGGAATGATTTTAGGTCTATATTTGATGCATGGTTGGAGTCTGAATTAGAAATTGGCTATGATAAGTGGTTCCTGGTGGCATTCTGTGCCTTTTTCTTTTGTGAATTGCATAACATTATATACTGTAAAATGGAATAATTTGGTGAAAAGGATGATGTGATTATAACTTTTTATAGGTCTTCTCTGTGTTGATTGATTCTCTTGTAGACTATGAGCTGTCCATATTCCCACTTTTGTAGTCTTACAAGGTAGGTAGTTTAACCAACTGAACCAACAAAGATTTGGTCCATAATTATTGCCTTCCAATTAATAGTGACAGTAGGTTATTATTTATCAAGACACCCGGCTCTAGGTTGGAACAAGAACTTAATATTGAGAGGGACTTGTTGGTTTATAGGGTGACACATTGGAAGGATCAATTGGCGGTGGGGAATTCAACCTCATAACTTAAATACCATATAGATACTTTATTTGTTAATTGAAGTGTTGAACAAACAGCTAAACAACTACTCTTATAAGTTATACCTATACATTTCCTTGAATGCCAAATTAGTGTGTGGAAAATCAGATCCAAGCATTCAGTATCAAGACTGACCTTAATTAAATGGGTTTGAAACCTAAACCAATTGGAACTGATAACAATTTGATACAATTTTCAAACTGAAAAAAATCCATTGAGGACCTAATTTTGAGAAGCTCGATCTGAGACTGAAAATCATCCAAATAAGAATATCAGTCTGAAGATGAAAAATCTAACATGTTTCAAGGGATTTAAATATTTATAAGGCTATAAATCTAACATGTTTCAAGAGATATCAATTTGTTTTCTTAAGATTGCGGTGTTTTAACTGACCGAAGTTGTCTGATTTTCAATATCATCAGTATACTTCATTCTAGTTTTAACTCCCTATGCTTGGAGATCTTTTCAACGTCATCATATAGTTTCATCTATTTGTTTGCGCTTAATGGCATTAAGAGGTGTAAATTCTATTTTTTATATATATAATGGGATTTTTTAGCCCGGACCAGTAAAGGTCCGAGTTAAAAAGTCCTTCCTTTTTTGTAACCAACTACACTTTATAACCTGGATGTGTAAAGGTCTGGATTAAAAAGTTCTTTTAAAAACCTACTACATTTTATAACCCGAATGTATAAAGATTCGGGTTAAAAAGTCACCCTTATATAACCCGAGCGTGTTTTTTTATGTCTGGGTTATTTGATTTATTATCCCCTTAAGATGATATCCGGACCTATTTTACCATATATTCAAGTTATATTTAAAAATATGTCCGGATTAAAAGACATATTTTGTAGTAGTGGCTGGAAGGAGGTCAGAAGGCCCAAGGAGTTTAGAGGTCTTGGGATGAGGAGTATACACCAAGCCAACTCCGTTTTATGACAAAAATGGGATATCGCCTGTTGAAGGAGCTTAAAGCTCTTTGGTCTCGGGTTGTTTGTGGTAAATATTTCCATGGGCGACGTGATCAAGACATCTTTCCTCCGACCGAGGGTTCATCCAATCTATGGCAAGGAATGGTGAAGTGATAAATTGGAAGAGAGAATTTTGGAATGATTTTCCCCTTGCTTGTTATTTCATATAATCAACAATATATACAAGAGAGAGTCTTGCCCAAGAAGCTGCGAAAAGCAAAAAATAAAGTGCAATAAAATACACATAAAAATGAGTTGTTATTGGGCTTTAAGCAACTGTAATACTCCACCTCAAGTTGGAGCATGAAGATCTCGAATGCCCAACCTACTGAGCAATCCCTGTACGATCGACTCCCATGCTTAAGGTGATGTCGCCTCAAGTAGCAGTCATGCAAGTCTACCGCATCATCTCGGGTCCATAAAGCATGGAAGCTCTCATTGAGCGCAATATCCAGAAGAAAATGAAGGCCTTAGACGAGAGGATCACCAAAATTCTTGGCGTCCCTCAACCAATTGATAAAGAGATTGTTGATGGATACGAAGACTTGCCTTTCGTAAGGCGATTGCACAAATCAAGATACTAAAAAAGTTCCATGAAGACCATGACCACAACATGGACAAGTGCACATCATTGCGCAAAGAAGTTTCAAGGCCATTGGCACAAGGATTCCTGCGTGACACCATCTCATATATGCCAAGTTGATTCTACATTGACGAGATCAGGTAAACTCTAAAATGACACCTTCTCTTGTCTATTTATAACACCATTGCAACATGATCTAACATATGCAGAACCACATACTCCATTACAAAGCGACACACCAAGGAAGGAAAAAAATGAACGCCCTGAGGTGACAACAGGGCAAAAACCCAAAACTGGAAACATGTCTGCGATCACCTTCGACGACTCCGAAGCAAAAGTGATCCCGCAGCATTCAAATCTATGCAAAGCCAACAAGTGTTCCAAACTTGGGAAATTCCCAACTTATGATAGCACACGAAGTACACATTGACAAAATTCCAAGCATTGGACTCAACTAGGTCGGGCTCAAGTTGACTAGATTCATGAAAGAGATGAAAATGATATGAAATGGCAACCGAAATCCAACAGCCAAGGTGTCGACAAGCACCACCATACATTTAGGGTAGCGAGACTGATTCCCTCCTTCGATAGTAGGCATACACAACTCAACACCAGAGGACCGAGCTAGGGTAGTCACATGCAATTTTCTTCAACGTATCAATTGACACGATGGTAGGGCAGGCCGAATCCCCTATCACTTGTTCGTAGGCAGCATCAGTAAGAGATACAATAGGAGTTTAAGGAAGCCCCCTTGATAAGCTTGGTATGGCATCACCATGATCATGTACATGATTATCATGGTCATTTGGCACGCTCATAGAACTTTTTCCATGATTGTCGGCACCATCACATTCAACCTCGGGTCCCGCATCCTCGATCAAAGGCAACTTGCCATCCCCACCGTTGCCTTGCATTGTCGACCCTTTAAGCGCCAAGCGCTTAGAAATTCTTATTGATCTTCGACGGCAAGATAGTTGGATCTTCCTTTTCAAGCCTTTTTGAGACAACAATGTCTTTAAAGAAATGGGTTGTTGATAGGGGTTGTCGTGACACCTAAACAAAATTATCCTTAAAAACCTAAATAAGTAGAATAGGCAAGCAAGAGTCGAATCCCACATGGAGGAGTTATCTTTCTTAATGCAAAGTAGTATGCCAAAGCAACAAAGGGGGGTTTGTTGGTTTGTTTGCAAATAACAAAGTAAATCAAAAGCAAAGGGTTGTAATCAATTGGGAAAAAGTACTTAGCCAGACAAATATCTACCATTCATTTGATTGATTGATCCTAGATTATTTCTATTCCTTCCTATGAATATTCATGTCCCTATTCTGAAATAGTTACCAGTCCAACTAGTCCTGGTAACCCTAACTATCGAACGCACCAGAAACTATCAAGATTTAGAACAATAGCAGCAAGAAGCATATGAATTAACCAGGATACATGCAACACCACAACTCGCAGCATTTATCACATAATCAATTCTCTTCACAATAAACTAGTCCAACTAGTCCTAGAATATCATGTTTGCTACACAAGATAAGGGATTTCAACTCGAAATATCCAAACCCTAGCAATAGACAATTACTAATATCAACTAGTTGATCAGGCCAGTCAAATCAGCAATAATCAATAGGAATAAGCTCAAGAGAAAAAATATAGTCAAAGGAATAGGAATAGTATTATAACCTCACAATCATATATCAAATGAAGCCTTCAATCGTCGGACTAAGCAAAGGTTGCTTAGTTCTTCATAGTCTTGAAAATACAAAAACTCAAAGGGAAAAACAATGTTGAATAATAGTCTCAATGATCTGAATGATAATGAAAAGTGGCTGCTAACAACTAGGTTATAAACCTAGTAAAACCTAAAAACTCAAAATAGGAAATAAAATCTTTCCAAAAGAAATAAACCGGAATAAAATAATTAAAAGAAATAAAATAAAAACAGATCTTCGGAAGAAATTCCTCGACGCGCGTCTGATGCAGTTTTCCGCGACCACTTCAAATTGCCCCATTGAGCTTGGTGACGCGTCGTCTCCTCACCGTCAAGGAAGCCAACTTAAGCGATCAACGAGAGAACTTGTTCCACACAAGGGCTCTAGTCCAAACAGCTTCCTTAAGTGTTATTATTGATGGCGGATCTTGTGCAAATATTGTGAATGAGAAGGTTGTCAACCACTTCAAATTGCCTACGACACCTCATCCACAACCTTATGCCCTCCAATGGATTTCTTCTAGTCCAGGTAACACAGTATCTCACCAATGTTTAATTTCTTTTTCTATAGGCCAATACTGTGATTCTATTCTTTGTGATGTCATTGCAATGGACGCCACCCATACTTTGCTTGGGCGCCCATGGCAATTTGACAGGCGTGTGCTCCATGACGGGTATTTGAACACTTATGTGTTCAATTACCACGGGAAGCGCGTCACTTTGCATCCAATGTCTCCCCATGAGATCTTGCAGGACCAGGTCGAACGCGATCGCCAGAAGGCCATAGAGACCGCGTCAAATATGCCCCAATCTGGTCACACTTCATCTCCTTCAAGCGCTATCAAGAAGAAGCACAACGCCACATATGGGACACCAAGTGCCCCACATTATTCGTTGCCCCCAGCGCGTCCTTTGTAAGGAACTTGTGAGCAACGCGTTCTTTTGGCCAGGCCCAGTGACCTCACTGCGTGTGTCACTGGCAAAGCGCCATGTTTTCTACTTGTGCCAACCCCGTGCATACCAGAATCGTCGAAGAACGCGGTCTTACCATCATCGATCGCGAAGTTGCTTGCCGCGTTCCAAGACGTGTTCCCAGATGAGTTGCCACAAGGATTACCTCCCCTGAGAGGCATTGAGCACCAAATTGATCTTGTTCCAGGTGCTTCTTTGCCCAACCGCGCTGCTTATAGTGCTGGTCCGGAAGAGACCAAAGAACTACATCGCCAAGTCCAAGAATTGCTAGATCGCGGGTACGTAAGGGAATCTCTTTCCCTTTGTGATGTGCCTGTGATCCTTGTGCCCAAGAAAGATGGCACCTGGAGAATGTGTATTGATTGCCGTGCCATAAACCAGATCACAGTCAAGTATAGGCACCCTATTTCCCGCCTTGATGATATGCTTGATGAACTTCATGGCGCGACACTCTTCTCCAAGATTGATTTGAAGAGTGGTTATCACCAGATCAGAATGAAAGAAGGTGATGAATGGAAGACGACATTCAAAACCAAGTATGGGCTCTACGAGTGGCTAGTCATGCCCTTTGGGCTCACGAACGCGCCCAGTACATTCATGCGCGTGATGAACCACGTGTTGAGATCTTTCCTTGGCAAGTTTGTTGTTGTTTATTTCGATGACATACTTGTGTATTCCCGGAGCCTCGAAGACCATGCCGATCACCTTCGACAAGTGTTAGAGTGTCTTCGCCAAGAGCACCTATTCGCCAATCTGGCTAAGTGTTCCTTTTGTTCTGCGTCAACCAAATTTTTGGGCTACATTGTTAGTAGCGATGGTTTACGCATTGACGAGGAAAAGATCGCGGCCATCAGGGACTGGCCAACGCCTACAACTCCGACACAAGTGCGAAGCTTTCTCGGTCTCGCGGGCTTTTATCGGCATTTTGTACACGACTTTTCCTCCATTGCCGCGTCACTTCACGAGCTCACCAAGAAAGGAAGCACAATTTTGTGGCAGGATTCCCATGAATGTGCCTTCTCCGCCTTGAAGACCGCGTTATGCCAAGCGCTATTGCTCCAGCTTCCAGATTTCACCAAACACTTCGAAGTAGAGTGTGATGCCTCTGACATAGGCATTGGTGGTGTGCTACACCAAGAAAAGAGGCCAATTGCCTACTTCAGTGAGAAGCTCACAAGAGCCACTCTCAATTACCCCATCTACGACAAAGAGCTTTATGCCTTAGTACGCGTGCTGAAGACTTGGAAACACTACCTCTGGCCGTGTGAGTTTGTCATCCACAGTGATCATGCCGCGCTGAGCTATTTGAAGAGCCAAGCTCACCTCAATCGCCGTCATGCTCGCTGGGTGGAGTTTCTGGAGACATTCCCTTATGTCGTTGTTCACAAAAAAGGGAAAGATAACATCGTTGCTGACGCGCTGTCTCGCAGGTATGTTCTCTTGACTCAAGTGCAAACTAAGATTTTGGGTTTTGCTTTGATTAAAGATTTATATGCTAGTGACCCTTTCTTTGCCCCTATTCTTGAGCACTGCCTGAGATCGTGTGAGTTTGAGACGTTTTACCTTTCTGAGGGATATTTGTATAAGGCTAGTCGTCTATGCATTCCTAGATCTTCCATTAGGATCCTATTGATTGAGGAAGCACACGCGAGTCGTGGACACTTTGGGATTAGGAAGACCTTAGACGCGCTGCGAGAGCATTTCTTTTGTCCTAACATGACCCACCAAGTGACTAGGTTTTGTAGGAGTTGTGTGACTTGCCAGAGAGCCAAAGCTAAGTCTAGTCCTCACAGCCTCTACACTCCTTTGCCCATTCCGAGTTCCCCCTTGGGAAGATTTGTCTAAGGATTTCATCACGGGTTTGCCCCTCTCTAGACGAGGTAAAGACTCTATTTTTGTGGTCGTAGATAGATTTTCTAAGATGACACATTTTATAGCTTGTAAGACCACCCATAGTGCTAGTGAGATTGCTGATTTATTCTTTGAGCATGTGGTGCGTCTTCATGGAGTCCCGCGTACCATTATTAGTGACATGGATTCTATGTTTGTTGGTCATTTTTGGAGAACTCTTTGGGGAAAGCTAGGGACCAAACTCCTATTCTCGACTAGCTACCACCCCCAAACCGATGGCCGAACGGAGGTCACCAATAGAACTCTAGGAACCCTCCTTCGCACGATGCTCAAAGCCAACCATAAGCGTTGGGAGGACTTACTATCAATTGTCGAGTTTTGTTACAATAGATGCAGGCACACGGCGACCAAGTTGACACCTTTCGAAGTGGTGTATGGCCTCAACCCAGTTGACACTGCTGGATCTGTCACCGCGTCCACTACGTGACCCAGTGCACGTCTCCGCCTCCAACCGCGTCGAGCAGGTGCAGGAACTTCATCGCAAAACCAAGGAGCAGCTGGAGAGGAGGGCCACGCAGTATGCCTTACAGAAGAACTCAGGCCGCCGCCGCGTCGTATTTGCCCCCGGAGACTTTGTCTGGGTGCATCTTCGCAAAGAGAGATTTCTCTCGCGGCGAAAGCACAAATTGGCACCGCGTGGAGATGGTCCCTTCCGCGTGGTCAAGGCCATAGGGGACAATGCCTATCAGCTTGAGCTCCCACCTGATTTTGGAGTCCACGCGTCCTTCAACGTGGCCGACTTGACTCCATTTGTTGAGCCCGAGTTTGATGATGGTGAAGCGGGGACGCTTCACAGCCAAGTGGGGGAGGGTGATGTGACCCTGCCTCCCATGAAGGCCCAAGACGAGGAAGAAGCCATGAGCCTACGCTTACAAGGCCCAGTGACAAGGTCCAGGTCCAAGGCCATCGCGTCTCTGATTACACGCGCCGTTGCCAGCCAAGGAAGCCTAGAGACCAAGCCCAGACTCGTCGTCCTCGCCACCATAGAGAGTGACAGAACGCGTTCTTCTGAAGACTTTTACATGTCGTCGTCTCACGCGATGATCACTTCAAAGCCTTCACTGCGTCACTGAGTTTCATGCGTTCTTTTACAGACGATATCTATATTTGGTATTTCCAGCTTGTTTAGATAGTTTCCTTATTTGCAACGTTTTAGATAGTTTCCTTATTTATAGCATTTAATATAGTTTCCTTTTATCTTTTAGGGTTTGTGCCTTTTGCATGCTTGCATGGGCTAGCCCTTAGACTCGTTTCGACCCAAGCCCATTAGGTCTTGGTCGAGACCACTTCCCTATTTATACCCTACTTTGTACTCTTTATTTCTCACGTTCAAAGTTAAAGTTCAAGGTTTAAAGTCGAGTGTTAATCCCTCCTTCCCTTGATCGGACGTCACCCATATCCCTCTCATCCCCGTTCACTCCGCCGCCGACGCTACGGCAACCACTCGATCTCCATCGAGCTTATCCCCTCCGCAGTCGACGCTACGACATCAATGACTTGTCCCTTCAAGTCGTTTATCCCTCCATTCAATCGCTTCCGCCACCGCTATACATACTTCCATCAACTCGCTTCCATCGCCGCCGTGATCACCACCACCACCAAACATCGCGTTCTTCAACGGGTTCAGCATCATCTTCATCAACTGAGACGTTCAGACGTGACTTCCCAACCAAGACTAGATCCAAGGCGTCTCCTTTGACAGTTTGGCTTGACACAGGAGGCAAGGACACATCATGAAGCCCGATCCCGGCATCGGAAGTAAGGTCGATGATGAGGTAAGTGCAGCTGTGACATTATTGTTGAATGGCACCTTCTCGATCTGATTTTGGATGCAGATCAATTCCTCTTGATTTTCGCTGTGTTTGACAGATTGGGGGTTTTGGGCTGAATTGCATCGATGACAAATTGGAGGTTGGACAGATTTGGGAAAGTGACAGCTCGGTTGGCAATTGCGAGGTTTTGGTCACCCAGAATTTGGTTGCTAAGGGTTGGTACGTAATTGTTGGGTATTGATTTCAATTTTGGATGTTTTGGACTGATTTGGGGGTTGCAAGTAAGGGCAGGGTATGTGTTGATTTAATGCAGAAAATTGTTCGGTTTGTCGTTGCAGGTTCGTTCCGGATTGGTTGGCAGAGTCGGTGAATTCTAGGGTTTTGTCGATGAGTTTAAGGCAAGATGATTCTTGCTCTTTCTTCTTATCTATCTCCTAAAATAATTATTTTCGTATATTATTATTGTTCTCAGTAATGATTTATGCACCTGTCCGTTAGATTGATTTAGAATTGTGGGCGTAGAATTAAATGGTTGAATGTGTGGATATTGGTTGTGTGCTCGGTTATTGGTTGTGTGTTGAATATTGGTGGTGTGCTTGATTATTATTTGTGTGTGGATATTGGTTGTGTGCTCGGTTATTGGTTGTCTGTTGAATATTGGTTGTGTGCTCGGTTATTGGTTGTGTGTTGAATATTGGTGGTGTGCTTGATTATTGGTTGTCTGTGGATATTGGTTGTGTGCTCGATTATTGGTTGTGTGTTGAATATTGGTTGTGTGTTGAATATTGGTTGTGTGCTCGGCTATTGGTTGTGTGTTGAATATTGGTGGTGTGCTTGATTATTGGTTGTGTGTTGAATGTTGGTTGTGTGCTTGGTTAAGTGGTTTTATTGATGAATATTGGTTGTGTGCTTGGTTATTGGTTTTGCGTTGGATGTTGATTGTTGGCTAGTTATTAACTTGTTGTCGAATAATTGTTATTTATAGCTAGTGGTCGTTGTTGATTGTTATTTGTTGTGGTTGTGGAATTCTATTGGTTGTAGTTGTTGATTGTAGCTAGTCGAGGTTGTGGATTTCCGTTGGTGTGATTGTGGGTTATAGCTAATTGTGGAAGGTTGGTTATGTGGATTGATTGTGGAAGGTTAGTTATGCGGGTTGATCGTGATGGTTGGTTGTGTTGGTTGACTGTTTGTTTCAGTTATGAAGGACGGCATGACTCCTTATAGCTGGGCCGGGGTGATGATCGCCTCACCCGACCACGTGAGGGTGTGACCTTACGTTGGTTCAAGGCCACAATTGAATGGTGAGTGTCCCATCTTTAGGTACTACTTGTTAATGGGAGAGGAGGTCGTGTGTTCGACTCTCTCCAATAACCTTCATGGTTGGTTTCCCATCTTGAGGGTGTGGGCCAACATGGGATGGGTTGGGGTGCATGGGATGCGGCCCATGTTAACGAACAGGCGGCACCGGAAGGGTGGCTGGCCTGGGTCATTACATATATTTAGGGTGATGATCGTCTCACCCGTGTATGTGATTGTATGGTTACTTAGAGTGATGATTGTCTCACTCGTGCTTGTGTGTTCGTTGATGCGAAGGTTGGATTGGATGTGTTAGTACAGTAGTGAGTTCGATATAATTGGTTAGCCTTGGTTACGTGTTAGTAGTAGTATAGGTATATATGTTTCATAGTGTTGATAATTAAAGTGTTAGTAGTAGAGAAGAAAGATGGATTGAATGTGTTAGTAAAGTTGGACTGGATCGTATCACCTGTTTATACTCGTGGGAGGTTGAGATTGGATGGATTGTGGTTAGCCTATAGAAAAGTTGGTTAGAAATGGTTAAGTAATGGTTATGTAATAGTGTATCTATATATTTTGGTGTGTTGTTGGCATTGGTTGTTTGGCACGATATTTCTTTCATGTGTTCTACTATTGTTGCTTGATGATTCTTGCTAGTCTTTTAGTAGACTAACCAACCTCGGTTTATGTTTCCGCGGTTGGCTGGTGTATCGGGTCCACCAGTCAACTAGTCTTTGTAGGTTGGCAGCAGCAAGGGGGTTCTTGATCACAGATTCGTCTTCACAGTTAAAGATTCAGTTTTGCATCGGATTTGAAAATATTGTATTCACTACCCGTTGTTTTGGATATAAATTGATATATTGAACTTGATACAAGGTTTACATGTTGTTTCAACTTGGAACAGAGATTTGATGTTGATAACTTTTGTGTATTTGGAAGTATTTCGGGTTTTCATTTTTCTAAAATCGCCTTATAGACCTTCTGGTCTATGGCACTGTGACACCTCTGGTTTGGGGTGTTACAGTACTTCTCCAGGAAGACTTTCTTCATCTTGGCTCATGTGTCAATGCTCCCTGGGGCCAAATAGTAGAACCAATCATTGGCCGAATCCTTTAGAGAGAAAGGAAAGGCCCTCAACTTGATTTGGTCCTCAGTAACGCCTCTTGGCTTAATGCTGGTGCAGACGGCATGGAACTCAGAAATATGTTTTTTGGGGTCTTCTCCACTCATCCCATGGAAGTGGGGGAGTAAGTGGATTAACCCGGACTTCAGTTCAAAATTTACGCCATCCGCCAGCTTAGGGAACTGCACAGCCAGCGGTTGTTGCTGCAGATTAGGGGCAGTCAACTACCTCAACGTGGGTGCTTCGTCAGCCATCTCGAAACAAGGATTGTCAAAACACAAAGCTCTGTTTGTCCTGCGGTTCCTAGAAAGGGGTCTCTCAATTTCTGTATCACAAGCTAGAAGTGGAGAGTCAGTAGCACGGGTGTGGACCATAAGATAGGTCCACACAAAAATTGGCACACAAACACACACAAAGAAAAATCAAAACTTGTCTCCCCGGCAACAGCGCCAATTTGATAGGGGTTGTTGTGACTCCTAAACAAAATTATCCTTAAAAACCTAAATAAGTAGAATAGGCAAGCAAGAGTCGAATCCCACATGGAGGAGTTATCTTTCTTAATGCAAAGTAGTATGCCAAAGCAACAAAGGGGGGTTTGTTGGTTTGTTTGCAAATAACAAAGTAAATCAAAAGCAAAGGGTTGTAATCAATTGGGAAAAAGTACTTAGCCAGACAAATATCCACCATTCATTTGATTGATTGATCCTAGATTATTTATATTCATTCCTATGAATATTCCTGTCCCTATTCTGAAATAGTTACCAGTCCAACTAGTCCTGATAACCCTAACTATCGAACGCACCAGAAACTATCAAGATTTAGAACAATAGCAGCAAGAAGCATATGAATTAACCAGGATACATGCAACACCACAACTCGCAGCATTTAACACATAATCAATTCTCTTCACAATAAACTAGTCCAACTAGTCCTAGAATATCATGTTTGCTACACAAGATAAGGGATTTCAAGTCGAAATATCCAAACCCTAGCAATAGACAATTACTAATATCAACTAGTTGATCAGGCCAGTTAAATCAACAACAATCAATAGGAATAAGCTCAAGAGAAAAGATATAGTCAAAGGAATAGGAATAGTATTATAACCTCACAATCATATATCAAATGAAGGTTTCAATCGTCGGACTAAGCAAAGGTTGCTTAGTTCTTCATAGTCTTGAAAATACAAAAACTCAAAGGGAAAAACAATGTTGAATAATAGTCTCAATGATCTGAATGATAATGAAAAGTGGCTGCTAACAACTAGGTTATAAACCTAGCAAAACCTAAAAACTCAAAATAGGAAATAAAATCTTTCCAAAAGAAATAAACCAGAATAAAATAATTAAAAGAAATAAAATAAAAACAGATCTTCGGAAGAAATTCCTCGGCGCGCGTATGATGCAGTTTTCCGCGACCGCGGATTCTTCACTATTGCACTTCTTCACTTCGTCTTCTCTTGTGGCTTTCTTCTCCATCTTCAATATATCTTCATTTAAGCTCTTCTACGCCACCAATAGCATACTCCTTCTCCTCAACTCCATACTCCACAATAACGCTCTAAACTCTTCAAATGGTACCCAAAATACCGGTAACAACTCCTAGTTAAACCCCACAAAGTAGCGCTGATCAGTTGTTCGTCGCTTGCAGTCGGGGTGGTCGCATCTTTGTAATCCTCGTAATTTGTTCGTAAAACGACCTTGCCCGAGTAAAAGGACTCGTTGGAGGTACCATCGCTAGAAGGACCATTGTCGAGCATGATGAATTGAGAAGCTGAAACGACAAAACAACCGAAAAAGCAAGAAAAAAGGGAAAAAAAGCTCGAGGGTCTTCTCGGAAAGATACAAGTAAAAGGATGAAAAACAATATCAATTTGGATCGGACAAAAAGAATTTATCGTATAAAACTCTAATGGTTTCTTTTGACATGGAATTCTCAACCATATATCTTATATAAGTTGGAGGTGCCATAAGAAACTAGCCATAATGTTCAACTCCTATTTACATTTTGTACCTTAATTTTTGTGAGGTGATCGAGAACTGTGTTGAATATTATCTGGAAGTGTATATAGCAAACTAATTGGACATTAAGTATTTACTTCTATATAGTAAGCATTCCTAAATTAAACTAATTGGACATTAAGTATTTGCTTATTTACACTTTCAAATAAGAATATCAACTAATACATTATGTTGCTAAGTCACCAAAATTTATATCTACTTTCATACGTAGCTTCATTATGCTGTAAATTGTTGGCTTAAGTGCATGGTCCTAGAGATTCAAACCAACTTGTATTTTTTATAGCTTAATCATTTTGAAAGTAGATAAAGGTTTTGTTGCCTTTTTTGTGCTAATAGATTGAATTTAGGGTTTTGGCCATGCTTAGTTTTGCTTTATACTTAGTAGAGAAAAAACAAGAATTCATCTCGTGGGTCTTCATTGCCATACTCCATGATTTGTTTGCTATTTTTATCCCAATTATAGGTTTAATTTTTATAAAACTAATTACAAGATTAGGTTTAGGCCCGATTATTTCAATTTGCCCATATGCTGTGAGGTGTAGGCATAATTCTCCACTGAAAATTAGTGATGTGCCAATTTCTACTATCCCTGCATCTACGAATAAGTCATCTGCATGCAAGAATTCTCGTGATTCTATTGAACCAAGAAGGAGTAAGAGGCAGAGAACTGAAACTAGCTTTTGTCTTGATTTTGTGACATCTTTTTTAATAGAACTTAAAAATATAGATATATTAGATGAGTCTATGATTCACATTCATATGATTGAAGATGATCCTAAAACTTATGAAAAGCCTATGAGTTCTATTGATGCTAGTTTCTGAAAAGATGATATTAATAGTGAATTAGATTCGATTATATCTAATCAAACATGGGAAATAGTTGACTTGCCTAGAGGTAGTAAAGCCATTGGATGTAAATGGACAAGAAGAAATTGAGAATTGATGGCTCTATATAAATATACAAGGATTGCTAAAAAAAAGACACAAGGCAAGACTTGTTATTAAGGGGTTTACTCAAAAACATGGTATTGATTATTTTGACACTTACTCACATGTGAGTAAAATGAGTAAAATCGCTACTCTTCGTGCTTTGCTAGTTTTAGCTTTTGCTAATAACTTGCAAAATCAGATCGATGTGAAGATAACATTCTTGAATGACTATTTGATGAATAAATATACATGTCGCAACCTACAAGATTTGAGAATTATGGAGAACAATATAAGGTGTGTAAGCTCAAGAAACCCATGTATGGTTTGAAATAAGCGTCCAAGTAATGGTATGAAAATATTTGTAGTACTACTACATACTTTGGATTTGATGTGAATGGTTTTGATGCATGTGTGTACTCTAAAATGGATCATGGAAAATGTGTGATAATATGCTTGTATGTAGATGACATGCTTATTACGGAAACACAAATATATATTATAAATGAGGATACAGATTTCTTATCATCAAAATTTGAGATGACAGATTTAGGTGAAGTTGATGTGATCTTGGATATTAAAGTAACCCAAACTGAAGATGGTCTCACCTTATCACAACTCACTATATAGATAATACATTAAAAAAAATGATTCTTTTGATGTCATGCTTGTAAGAACACCTTATGATTCTAGAATACATTTAATGAAAAAAGAAAGGGAACATTTTTTCTCAATCTAAGTATGCTAAAATAATTGGAAGCTTGATGTTCGTAATGAACTATACTCGACGTGATATAGCCTATGTTGTTAGTAGATTAAGTCGATATACCTATAATCCATGTAATGAACATTGGAATTCCCTTAAACGATTATTAAAGTACTTGAGATGTACTATGGATTAGGGATAACATTATGTGAAATTCCCTAATGTTCTAGAGGGTCATTGTGATGCTAATTAGGTGTATGATAATGATGAAGTAAATTCTACTAGTGAATATGTATTTACTTTATGTGGTGCATCTATTTCTTGGAAGTATACAAAAGAAACTATAATAGCTAGATCTACTATTGAGTCAGAGTTTGTGACTCTTGACTTAGCAGGGCAATAGACTAAATGGTGAGAAGTATAATGGCTGACATTCCATTGTGGGGAGAGGCCAACACCTCTTGTATCTCTACATTGTGATTCTCAAGCAAATAAGGAGTAGCAAAGAGTAGTGCCTATAATGGAAAGAAAAGGCACAATCAGTTTTGACATGAAGTTATCATACACCTTATATTGAATGGTGTAATCACTCTGGAGTGCATGAGGTCCAAAAGGAATCTTGTTGATCGTTTAACTATAGGATTAAAAAGGAAAATGGTCTTGGAATTGTCGAGGGGAATGAGATTGAAACTTGTGTGACATGTTATCTTACACTCATTTCTATGACGAATAATGATAAAAGAAAATAGTTTGAACATTCAATGTTATAAATGACTTCATAGTTCATTAAAGGATGGTTTGTATGAGACAAACTTGATGAAGTCACCTATGTGAGTATAAAAAAGGAATATCTTTTAAAATCGGACTTGAGAAGTCTATTGAGTGTACTCGTGAGTGTCTCAAGTATGTTGAGACTCACTTGTTGAGATCTGAATTGCGGGGTCGTATGTAGATAAAGTAAAGTGCGTGTTCTTGAGTTACACTCTCTTCTAAAATCAAAGAGTTTAAGACTTTGTTCACTCTCTTGATTTGAGAATATTCTCAATTTCACTAAAATTTGGTTTCAAAACGAAATATACCAATTCCAAATCACTACACCTACCAAACTCGGATCAGTATAAAACTTTGCATTTGTGGGGGAATGTGGTTGGAAACCAACCCAATTAATGCTTGTTTATACTCAACATGAGGAAATGGGTTTTTGGCTTTTGAGCCATCTCACATCGAAAGTTTGGAGGTAAAAGGACCTCTTTATATATTGTGGCCCGTTGTTGGAATGTTAAAGGCTGGTGAGAAGTGGGACTGCACACGAGCCGCGCGCCACCACCACTGTCTGGTCCGTGTCCCTGGCACGTGTGCGGTTGGAATGGTAAAGAAGGGTATGCTTCTCTTCTCCATTGACACACACAACTTAGAGGCTCTATCTCTTCTCAAAACACAAAGCAAATTCCACCCTTCTATTGGTTCGTGTTTTAATAGATCCCTTCTTTTTTTATTTGAAGTGCACATGTTCGAGGAGAGTAGTCTTGCGGGGCTTACGCCAATTCTGAATTGCACCAGTGTTAGAGTGATTTTCTTCTAAGGCATTGGCTTGTATCACGATACAACTACCCGTCTACAACAACATCAAATTTGTGGCCCACATTTTAATCCATGTTCATTGTTCTCGTTCTTGTGGCGATCTTTATCTTACAAAGTATTCACACCTCAAGTTGAACAAACGGGTCAACAAACACAAAGTTTTCAAATACTTTGTTAGTGAAAAGGTTAGTTTTCCTTTCTTACACTTAGGTTTTGAGCTAAAAAACTCACCATTCTTTTCATCTTCTCACCATAATGGTGTTGGTTTTACTTTGAAAAATCTAGTACATGTTTCCAGTCTGGTCAACAGATGGTTCATTTTGGAACAAAATTCATACCCTAAATCCAAATAGTATAACAATGACATTAAATGGTAGAGCAACCCAAAGCTCATTTAGACTGTACTAGCTCAAAACATGTGGACTCAATAACCAAAATTGACAAGCGGCCATCTCTTGTACAAGCTCTAGCTAAAACATAACATTATGTTCCATACTTGCAGTTTATGGCCAAGTTTCGATTTCGAGATTATTTCAACTAATTCCCTATGCTAATAAAACCCCTTAATATTGGATGTCCTTTAAACTTCCAAAATAATCATTTCTTATTTTGATCATTATAAAGTGTGTAGTAATGCATATCTGGGTCCAATGTTCTTAATTCTTACTCCAGAAGTGTCTTGCAATAAGTCACATTTATAGAGTCAAAACCATCGCCTTCACTTGTTCAGTGTATTGTGTATTCCATTTAGAGGGCGCGTTGTGTCAATCGCTCTGAAATGATCTCGACGTAGGATTTTTATTGGGTCATATTAATTGTAAAAATCAGATCGACAGTGGACACTATTCTATTTTAAGACAGTTAGATTTAGGTTTGACTCCTTTCGTTTGGGTCATTTGCATTTAGGACTTCTTGGGTTACAACCTAGGGTTGCCAAGAATTTTTACTTGTTTCTTTTAAAGAACAATGTTGGAACGATCTCGTTCCCTTTGATTGTGATGATGATAAATACCATTAGATTTTATGGTTACTTATTCCCATACATTTCAGGTTGAATGAATGAGTAGGGAACAATGGAAACCAACAGAGAAACAAAGGAACCAAGAGTCAACAAGGGAACAACAATGTTTAAAAAAATGGAGTGCACTGTTTGTAAAAGAGAGAAGTGAAATGAACAACATCAAGGAACGTAGTGTATATGCAGAGACGGACGTTGGGAAATTCAAGATAAGATTGATCAAAGTTGGAAAGATGATTTCAAGATCTCTTGGGCCGCAAGGCAAGAGAAAAGATAGAGTTTTTACCAAGTCATAGATTAAAATCGATCTTATCTTAGGAACAAGATAATGAAATATGTATATATGAAAGTATATATAGTTAGGTTAATTATCTTAGGCTAACATGTTATGGGCCAAGCTAGGTTAGTTAATGGGCTTTATCAACGCCTATATATACATGAGTGATAGACCATGTGAAAGGTTACACAGTTCAATGATTCTAAGGTATATTGAGAGTGAAGAACACAAGGTACAAACTTGGAAGTGAGTACATTGTTAGGGTTTCATATTTACTTGTGTTGTTAGGGTTATTACACTTGCTTAGAAGTTTAGATTGTCTAGGAACTGTGTGTGACTAGATCGAGTTCTTGACTTGCTTGATTATGCAACCTTGATTAATAATACAAGTAGACCATTGAAATTCTACTATCATAAAACCTAGACATAAAGGTTTTTCTTGATCAACTAGTTGGTTGATTGAATTTCCTTTCTAAGAAACCCTGTGACCTTTTACTTTACTGAATTATTATTTTTTGCTTCACAAAACAATTGATTGTTCCTTGTCCAACACACTTGTGATTCAGCAAACAAGCACTTTGACCTGTTAGTTTGTACAGTTCCTTGTACAATTTATATTTTTTTATAACATAATGAAATATACTTAACCTAGCATATTCCACAAAAATTAATGGTTAAGTTTATGAAAATTTACTTCCCAATTTCGTCCTTAAATGTATACTTTCGATTATTGGTATGTGTTGTACGTTAATTCACAAGGAACATATGTTTTAAATGAGAATGTGTCAGGCTTGAACATGGATAAAGCTAGGTTAATTATCTTAGACTGGCACATTATGGGCTAAACTTGTTTAGTTAACGAGATTTATCTACGCTTATATGAACATGAGTGATAGACCATGTGAAAGGTTACGCAATTCAAGGATTCTAAGGTATATTGAGAGAGAAGAACACAAGGTACGAACTTGGAAGTGAGTACATTGTTATGCTTTCATATTTACTTGTGTTGTTAGGTTATTACACTTGCATAGAAGTTTAAATTGTCTAGGAATTGTGTGTGACTAGATCGAGTTCTTGACTTGCTTGATTATGCAACCTTGATTAATAATACAAGTAGAGCTTTGAAATCCTACTAGCATAAAACCTAGAGGTAAAGGTTTTTCTTGATCAACTAGATCGAGTTCTTGACTTGCTTGATTGTGTAACCTTGATCAATAATACAATTAGACCATTGAAATCGTATTAGGATAAAACCTAGAGGTAAAGGTTGTTCCTAATCAACTAGTTGATTGATTGAATTTCCTTTCTATGAAACTGTGTGATTGTTACTTTACTAGATTATTATTTTCGCTTCCTAGAAAAATAATTGACTGTTCCCTGTCTAACACACTTGCGATTCAGCAAACAAGCATTTTTACTTGTTAGTTTGTATAGTTCCTTGTACAACTTTACTATAACATACTAAAATTTACTTAATCTACCTTATTCCACATTAATTAATGGTTAGGTTTATGAAAATTTTACTTTCCAATTTCATCCTTAAATGCATACTTTCCAGTACTGGTATGGGGTGTACGTTAATTCACAAGGAACATATGTTTTAAATGATAATGTGTCTGGTGTGAACGAGGCTAAAAGTGCGAACGTGCGAACAAATCTCAACAAATCAAATAAAATGTCAAAAAAATGCACGATTGAATATTATCCGCATAATTCGTGTATAAAATTCACTGGGAAAAACAACTTTTGTGCACCAAGTTGTACTATTGTGTGGACCAAATTCTGCTGAAATGTACACCTAAATATATTGAATTGTGCACCAGAATTATATTGAATTGTGCACTAGTATTTTATTTAAATACTTTTGTAGTGCACAAACACATGAAACATCATGCACAGAAAAATGAAATACGTCGCACAAAAACATGAAATGTGGTGCACAAATATAACATAATTGTTATGCACAAACACATGCAAATGAGAAGTACAAACACACGAAATGTGGTACACAAACACATGAAACATGGTACACATAATAACATAATGTGGTGCATAAACAAATGAATAATGCAATGCATAAATGAAGAAAAGTGTGATGCATAAACACATTAAATGTGGTGCACAATTATTTGTAATGTGAAGCGCATTTATTCATGACATGGTGCACAACCATCTCAATGCACATTTATTTGTAATATGGTGCACATTACATCTCAGTGTGCATTTATAAGTAATATGTTGCAAAATTATCTTTATGAATATTTATTTATAACATGGTGTACAATTATTCGTAACATGGTGTCAATTATTCATAACATGGTGCAAATCCAAAGCGGTGCACAATTATGTGTACTCTAGTGCACTAACTAGTCAAGGGCTGGTCAACGCCGACGAGCAGTGGTCAACGTTGGAGCTCTGATGGGTCAATTGAGGAGACCAATTGTGCATTGATATAATGATTATTTGTGCACCAAAATATATGTGCATCAGATTGCATTGAATTGTGCACGTCATCCCCTTTGTACACCATAATGTACAAACTTGTGTAACGTGTGCATGTTCACACGGGAATGTCCATGTGCACCTGATCAGTCCCCTGTTTTAAATAACTAAAAAGTTGTAAAGGTGTTGTACTTAATTCCCCTTTATCTTTATTAATATCAAAAACCACCCTTTATCTTTAATTATTTGCATTTTACCATCCATTAAGAATGATTTTTGGTAAAAATTGAATAAGAGGTTGCTAAATTCAAATTACTTAAAATATGGAGTAGTTTTTGGTAAAAATAAAGATAAGGGGTCGGTTAGATGTAAAAGCTCTACAATAAGAGATTAAGTGCAGGAATCATGAGGGAAAGTGGTTGTGGGGGTTCGCCCACAACATTGGTAGCTGCACAGTTCAAATGGCCGAATTATGGGGCATCGTGTCAGGTCTCAAGCTGGCTTGGGACAAGGGATACAAGAGGGTTTGCCTGGAAACAGATTCACAGATCGCGGTTCTGTTACTCAACAAACCTATGGATCGTTGTCACCCTTTGTTTAGCCTCTCCTCCAGGGCGCAAGGCTTCCTTCGTAGGGACTGGGTCATCCAGTCCCACCATATCTTTCGTGAGGCCAACTCGGTTGCAGATGGCCTCGCCTCGTTCGCTTTTGATTTTCCTTTAGGTTGTCATGTTTTAGATTTTCCGCCCGATCGGGTGTCTAGATGTTTATTTGATGATGTGAGGGGTCTTGCTACACCCCGGCTGGTGGCCAAGTAGTCTTGTTTTATCTATTTCCGAGAGTGCTGCCTCTCTTTCTACCAAAAAAAAAGGAGATTAAGTGCAAAACCCCCAAAGTTATAACTTAATTTTATCAATCAATCATCAATTTACTCATTCTTATTCTGATCAATGTTTCTAGAATCGGAATTCAAAGCTTCAAATTAGATACTTATACCAAGCATTACTATGATTAATGTACTGCATCAGTTATACAATTTTAACAAATTTATCAAAATATATGGAAATAATATAACACTCCCAATTAAAGAACAAGAAATTGGTTTTTTGGGTCCCGACCCTAATTTCTTTCTTTAATACCTTCGTTGATCATTGAGATACAAAATGATTGAGAGCTAAGAATCTACTATATAATAACTAAAGCAGAATCGCGTCTGCACATGCACGCTCCCCGAGATTAAACCCGCGTTTGTCGTTGCCACGTGTCATCGCTGAATTACTTTTGACACGTGTCATCAGTCCAGTTTATGCGGTTATTTAAAAAAAAATCATTCATTCTGACATATTTTTGCAGAGAATATCTCTGTACTTTTTTTTTAGGTATGCTTAATCTTTCCAAAAAAAAAGCAAATAAAATTACAAGATACATTTTAATCGAATAATATCCAATATTTGAGAATTAAACAAAACAAAATGCTGTAAATGTTTTCAAACCTGTTTTACGATAAATAATGGATTCAAAATAAATAGAACATATCAAAAAAAAATTATGACATAGCCTGCACAACATTAAAACAGAAAACCAACCCTAAATATGATATGTTATGACAACTAAGAAAAAAAATGCAACCTGTTGTGCTTACAAATAGCAAAGAAACATTATAAAAACAATTAAATAAACGCAAAACAAATAGTTGCTGCTGCAAAATTGGCAAACAAATAACAAAAATACTGCATTGACAACACAAAAATTTAAATAAATGCGTCAAAGCTAAAAGAAATGATATAAGACATACATAAAAATAACAAGCAATGTAATATATGCATAATCAAAGAGAATATTATGCAATCGCAAAATTTCCTGCAAAAAAAAACTTGCAGAATCAAATAAAATGAAATATTCTGCAATCATGATTTTATCCACTTTCAGCATCTTCAATATCTGCAATCACGTTTTTTTGAATCTACAATCCATAAAGGCAATGTAATATCTGTAGAATGAAATGAAATATTCAGTATGATATGGCAGTATAAATTCAATGTAATATATGCACAATTAACTCAAATATTAAGCATGGTATCGCAGTATTAAGGCAATGTAATATCTACATAATCAAATCAAATCAATATTATTACGATTGCCTTATATTTAGCATGATCATGCAGCATGGGTATAAAACTAGAGCACCTCCCACAATCATAGTACAAAAAACTGGTCTTGCACAGGAGTAATAGCAAAGAAGTTTTCGACATTTAGCAGGTACGTTCACGGATTCATTAAACTGAACTATAAAAATATAAATAATTGTTCTTGATTTTACAATTTCGTTTGTTTTCAATTCAACAGTGATTTAAACATAAGACAATCGTAAATTTGAATCTCAATTCGTTTGTTCAGTAGTGATTTACAATTTTGTTTGTTCAGTAATGATTTAGTTTGTTCAGTTGTGATTTAAAGTATATCTCAGTTCGTTTGTTCAGTAGTGATATGACTCAATCATCAAATGCATATTCATCATACTATGATTGCAAGGACCTATATTATCAATATAGCAATAACAGAAGTGGTATTGTTGTCTATTATGATTAAAAACGAAAGAAGAGTAGAGAATTCCATTTTCAGGTTTAGTTTCAGGAAGAAAATCAGTGTCTTAACTTAACAAGAGACTGAAAAGGGCATAGCGAGGAGAGCTAAGGTATATAAACCTAAATTAAAGACTATTAATATTTATTTTACAAGTATCTAATTTTTGTTGTCACTTACATGAATTAGTTTAGTAATGGTTATACAATAGAAAATGTATTGGTAGTGGAAGCATACAAAAAACATCAAAACAACATAAGATTTTCAAAACATGGGAAACTACATTTTTACGTGATAAACATGATGAAGTGACATAAAATGCAGATTAAGTTTGGTGAATCATATAGCAGGATTCATCCACAAAATATGAACATTATAGAGATCACTGCCAGTTTAAGCCTCTAGAACATACACTTAAACAATATATATATATATATATATATATATATATATACACACAGAGAGAGAGAGGTCTAGATTCAGGAAACTGAAAGTCACAAGTACAAATCTTTTCAAGCCAGTGAACTTGGAGCAGTAACAGGTTACTGAAGAACTATTTTTTACGTACTATAGCACCAAATTTGATCAGTAAGTGCGTTTTAATTTAGAATAGTCATCAGAAACTCATAATAGAGCGTGATAAAGGAGAGAGCTAAAACATAGTAACATACCTCCAAACTCTTAACAAAGATTGACTAGAAAATGTAGTGAATACGAGCTCCACCAGAAAGCTCAGATGTAGATATCTCTTCATTCTTGCCCTCGATCATTGAAGAAAAGGCTGTTTAAACAACAAACAATAAACCAGCCATTTTAGTTGGAAAATATGTTAGGAAGTGTCACAGGCAGTGATTTTCTCAACCTTACCTTCAGAATATTTCGAGAGGATGTTTAGGATGACAGTTCCCTGAGTAGCCTGATGACAAGGAAAATTAAAATATGGTCATTAGCATGTATTTCAAATAAACACACACATGAACAGAAACAAATGAAAGAAAACTTTCATAATTAGGATTTTTTGTTACCTTCATCAACTCATCATATGTGAACCTTGCGCATTGAAGACCAGGATCTCGCAGTCGACTTATTTGCCTTCTGACAAGAACTTCAAATGGAACCTGTACATTTTCAGGTTCAATCATATTAAATTTGTTTCAAAATAATCAAAAATAGACGAGAAGCCTACATATATGAATTACGACAATGCAGCAAGTAGAAAGATTAAAGAGGGAAACACTGTAAAAAGGAACTTCTAGAGATTAGAAAGATTAAAGAGGGAAACACTGTAATTGCAAGTTTAAAAAGGAAGATAAATAATAGCTGCAAGATTAGAAAGATTAAAGAGGGAAACACTTTAAAAAGGAACTTCTAGAGACATACTTCAGGTACAAATAAAGCAGATCTTGGTCCTGTTGCATTCTGAATAGCCGTGCGGATATCATCATCACTTAAATCTTCACATGGATCCACTTCCTACAGGATTGAAAGAACATTGCAAATTATCAGTATAAAACTAGAGAGAGAGAGAGAGAGAGAGAGAGAGAGAGAGAGAGAGAGAGAGAGAGAGAGAGAGAGAGAGAGAGAGAGAGAGAGAGAGACCCTAGCTAAATAGAAATCTCCATGGATGTGAAACCCCTCGGTGGTGGATCTGATGAAGACCAAGGAAAGAAAAAGTGTTGGCCTGAATATAGAGAGATAGAGAAATAGAAACAGCGAAGTCCGAAGCTGTAAATAGAAATCTCCATGGATCTGTATTGTTGAAAAGGAAAGATATTTTGAAGCTTCAAGCATCACAGAAAAGGAGAGAGAGAAGTAGGAAGTGATAGGGTTTACGCATTTATAGAAGTGATAGATGTATCTGGAACCTTCAAGTTCTTTTGTACTTGGGCCTATAAATCCATTTAATTTGACCAGCGTCATTAATATTAATAAACATGTAATGGGCCAAGAAGCCCATTACATGTTTACTTTTGGGCTTAAAAGTATTCAACATTAAATTAAGGCCATTAAAAGTTACGAGTACAGATATGTCAAAAACTTAAAAAAATACTAATT
This sequence comes from Rheum nobile, assembly GCA_027886185.1. NCBI lineage: Eukaryota > Viridiplantae > Streptophyta > Magnoliopsida > Caryophyllales > Polygonaceae > Rheum > Rheum nobile. The sequence goes on along the minus strand of WOAB01000652.1, from coordinate 220,303 downwards.
TGGGTTGCAACTAAAAATTTGTGAATTTTGTAATTGGGTCTATAAGCCCAATAACAAATGGTCCAATAAGCCGAATAATACTTTAGGCTACAGAAACATCGTTTTTTTTCACAAAGCAATTTTTCAATCAAGTCATGGCAAGAACAGAAGTCAGACTTAATCCAAAAACATTCAACGAAAGAAAAGATCTAACCAAGCATTCATACTCTGCTAAATTTAATCAAGCAATTTTTTTTTCATTTATAAACTATAAAGTCAATGAAACATAAGAAAATGATTCATACGAAAAAGTGAAATATTACTTAATCAGTAATTAAAATCGAAATATTTACAGAGAAAGTACAAAAAATAAAAGAAACTTACATTTTTTCGGCCATTGACGAAGGTAGGAAGAGCTATGAAGGTTTATTCTTGAAAGTGGGCTCACGACAACGTTCAGATTCGGACATGTACAAAAAAGTGAAATATTTCAATTTAATTAGTCATTAAAATAGGAATATTAACAGAGAAAGCAAAAAAAATTAGAGGAACTTATATTTTTTCGGCAAGGATGAGCTCTCGAACACCGGATCTGGTTCGTGACAGAAGCTCCCTTTTGTTAAGAAGGTCCAGATCACCGATTTTACCTTTGCATGTTTTGGAAAAGCAAAATCTGCAGATTCAGCAACACTAATAGAAAGGAGAATCACTCCTTTTTCCAAAGATGAAGATAAATAGAGAATGAATACTAATAGAATTACAAAGAAAAGAGAAGTATGACCTTTAGCTAACCTTCAAACAACAGATTCAGCAACACCAACGACGAACTTTATGCTGTAGATCTTCTTTTCGCGTGGTTGATTGTAGATCTGAAGTGTGGTGGTCGGTAATGGTATGCGCTTCACACTCTAAGATGGAGAAATTGAAAAAAAAATACTGATCTGTCTCTCTCGGCTTTAAAGCAATATTTTGGATCTCAATTTTTTGAAACAACAAATAGAAAAGTTGTACGGGATTTAGAGAAAGAAAAAGAGAACGACGAAGAAGCTTTGATAAGGAAAGAAAATCTGCCATGGATCTGGAAAGTGAAAGAAATGGCAAGAACTGTATTCTGTTTTTGGAATTGGAGAAGAGAAAGAGAAACAGATAGGGGAACGACGGAAATGAAGAGTGGAAATGGGTTAGGGTTAGCAGAGGCCGGTTCATTTTTTTTTAATACAAAATCAAATGTAAAAGTAAATCTAAGCCCATTAACCCAATCTGTTAACCCGCCTATAAGCCCATTAACCCAAGTTGTCCATTAACCCAATTTTAAAGCTGCCGAAATTTGTGTAATTGGGCCTTTAATTCCATTAACTCAATTCCATCTCTAATTTAAATATTTCAGCCTATTCCAATATTATTTTAATATTAAAATAATTATTTAGTATGTACATATATTTTTTATTCTTTTGCATAAATGTATGAAGTATTTTCATATGTCTATATATAGTAGATTATATTAAATTAAATTATTATTATGTATATGTATTATTTTGTAGTAATATAAAAACAAATAATTAGTATGTACATTTTTAAAATTATTTACATGTGCTTATATATAATTATGAAATTAAAATAAATGTTTAGTTGTATATTTATTCATTTTATTTGTAATATATATCTCAAAATTTTCATTGACTATGTTATGGATGAATTTAACCAAAATGATAAGTGACAAATTAAAATTTGCATTAGAGAGAAATGATAAGTGACAAATTTAGTTTAATACAAATAATATATTTTTACATAAACCGGGCTTTTTGAATTGGACGTCTATTTCACTTCCACATTTATTCTACTTGGGCCTAAATCCCATTAAACCAATTCAAATTTGCATAAAAAATTTACAATTTTACAAATATAATTTTGATCCATAAGTCCATTTAGTATTTACAAATTTGTATTACATTTTTATAGTACTAAAATAAATAAATAATATTGAATTTTTTAATACTTATATTAAGTATTTACATATGTTTATGCATTTTTATAATATTATTATAAATGTTTATTATGTAGATTTATTTATTTTACTTTGAATATATATAAGATTTTCAAGGTGATTGTGTTATGAATGAATTAACCCGACATAACATAACGTTGATATTGGCTGCTATTAGAGAGAAATGACAACAAACAAATTCAAATCAATCAGGTTAATAAGTTCCATTCAATTTTTTTTTTTTACAAATTATGCTTCAAGTGGAAATGCGGCTCTCCTAATACCAGACGACATAACTGCTCATTCGAGGTTTAAAATACATTTGCAAGTTAATGAAGATTGTGTGATGGACGATTTAACCCGACATAATATAATGTGGATAGTACAACCAATGTAGTATACAATGAAGTTTTTCATAAGTTGTAGCAATTTTGAACATCTTACGAGATTTTATGTTTAGGGATTCATTTCATGTATTAGATGAACATTTTGATTATGCTTTATCGTTTTAGTAATATTGATGTTAGGAATGTGACTATCCCATTTGAAAAACTACTTAGCTAATTTTTACTATTAATAAAGTAATGGAGAGTTCCGTCTCTCTTTATGTAATTTTTTAATATATTCACTATTTTTATTCAGTTAGTCATTTTTTATATACGAAAATAATTTGTATTATATTCACTATTTTTATTCAACCGTCATGCAACCGCCATGTAACCGCCTAACTACATATTTCTATATCAAATAAATATATAATATTAATATTTCATATATTTAAAATGTAAGAAATAAACAGATTCCGTACACGGGTATTAAACTAGTGGAAAATAATTTGTTGTAGCTCGCTATAGGCGGCGTGAATCATCTGGTCCATCTAATGGTCCAACATTTCTTATTGGTTCACCTATTATACAATAGTCAAATTAAATTGACAAATCAGAACTAAAAATAATAATAAAGAATTTTGTCATTCTTTTTTTTTCTTCCACCAGCTGCTCATCTCTTTAGTTCCCCCCTGCTCATTTCTCTCCCTCATCTCCCCAGCCCGTCAAGCTCTCATTTTCATTTTTACCAAGCTCCAAATCTTCATAGCTATATCGCCAGCAAGATCTCCGACCTTTGTGCCCGATTCCGACCGCTCATACCCTTCGATTCCAATTTAAATACTTGATAGTTTTTTGCAATCTCAAACAAATAATTTTAGGTTTCAATTTTTGAAACCGATCGAATCTGAAAATTTTATATGTAATTTCCCTTCAAATGTCTTCTAATTGGTGAGTTTTTCTAAAATCTCTAATATGTCTAATGGTGTGGATGACAATGCGAATTCGGGAAGTACAATGTTGTAGAAGGGTGTAACGTTGATCAAACTTCGGTTCGACTTGGATATAGATTGAATCGTGACAACGCACTTTTCAAAGCCAATATTTCGACCCTTACTCTAGTAGCCTTAGGGTTGCACGAAATTCGATTCGAGATAAGACAATCAAACCTCTATTGAACAAGACAATATCAATAGAGAACACTTGATGTTTTTGTGTTTGTTCGATACAAGAGATTGTTCTCTTTTTGGATGTCCCAAGACTTGCCCCAACCTCACCCTTATATAGGGCATAAGTAGTTAGGCGGTTACATGGCGGTTGCATGACGGTTGGGCGGTTGCATGGCGGTTGAACGGTTGCATCGTGGTTGAAAATTGGTTAAAAAACCGTCAAAAGTTGGTTAAAAAACCGCCAATATACTCTTATTTAAACCAACAAGCGCCACAACCCCGAGTCCGAATCCACACGAGTGTGCACTCCGCACCCCCGAAACTTGTTATGCGCCGAACAAACTCCATAAGTCTTGAGCGAATCCCGACTACACCAAATGGCCGATGACACTAAAATCACCAACATTCCTCCCCCATTTTAGTGTAATCCTTGATTCACTTAAAACACACATCAAACACAAACTTATGCATAAATGAAAATGTCCTTAGGATTGAATTTCCACATTAGTGTAGTACACATTTCAAATAATCGAGAATCAGGGTGTCCTATGGATTGAACCCTTCAACTCATCTGAATACTTGAAGATACAACACAAAAAAGCTTCTACACTACTCCAAGTGCTAACTTGACACTATTTTAGCCATGTGTCCTTATCCATTCACAAACGTATACAAAGCCAAGCCCGGGCTAGTTGAAGCGGCACCACTTCACGCTCGTATAGGTGGATTCTTTTAATCATGCACCTGCAAATGATTTTTTCAAAAGATCCATTAAGAAGATAAACTTCAACCTAACTTTACTTGCATGTCCGAGCACATACCTGAGGATGAAATTGAACATGTGCTCCAAACTCTAAGTATAGACTTTCCACATTGAATTCAGCCTCCAACGTCATATTAGAGGGGAATTGGGCATCCTACCATTAGAGATTTTAAACGGGCTTTAAACCCATCCTGATAGACGACTTGATCACCAAGTCCCTGACTAACCCCTTTGTCAAGTGGTCCTCCAAATTATGTTGAGACCGAACAAACTCAATAGTAATCACCCCATGAGTGATCAACTCACGTACCGCGCTATGTCTAACGCCCAGGTGTCGCGACTTACCATTATACACTTGGTTATAAGCCTTAGCCAAAGTAGCTTGACTATCACAATGGATAGATATGGGTGACACCGGTTTCGGCCACAAAGGAATCTCGTAGACTAAGTTCCTTAGCCATTCCGCCTCTCTACCGACAGCGGCCAATGCTACAAATTCCGATTCCATAGTCGAACTTGTAATGCAAGTTTGCTTCTTAAAAAGCCCATGAAATGGCACCTCCCCCAAGCAAGAATACCCAACCACTAGTAGAAGAATGATCTTCTACATTAGTGATCCAACTCGCATCCGAATACCCTTCTAGAATCGAAGGAAATCCGACATATGACAAACCATAATTCATGGTTCCCTTTAAGTATTTGAGTACCCGCCTTATTGCTTGCCAATGGTGAGTACTAGGAATACTAGTGTATCTACTCAACTTGCCTACCGCATAAGCAATATCCGGCCTTGTGCTCGTCATGGCATACATTAAGCAACCAATCACTTGTGAGTACTCGAGTTGTGATACCGCTCTACCCGTATTAGGCATAAGCTTCACACTCGGATCCATAAGAGTGCTAACCGGAGAACAAGTCTCACAATTGAACTTCTTAAGCACTTTCTCGATGTAATGAGATTGTGACAAAGAAAGTCCCTTATTCTCACGTTTGATCCTAATACCAAGGATCACATCCGCCTCCCCCATGTCCTTTATGACAAAGCTTGATGACAAAAAGGCTCTGTAAGGTCCACTTGTTTTTGATCTGTACCAAAGATCAACATGTCATCAACATACAAGCAAATGATCACTCCTTTACCGGATTTATCAAACTTGTTGTATACACACTTGTCGGACTGATTTAACTCAAATCCGCTCGACAAGACAACCTCATCAAACTTTTGATGCCACTGCTTAGGTGCTTGCTTTATCCCATACAATGACTTTACCAACTTACACACCTTATGCTCATTATCGGGCATATCGAACCCTTCAGGTTGCTTCATGTACACCTCCTCCTCCAAATCACCATTCAAGAATGCCGTTTTGACATCCATTTGGTGAATCACAAGATTATTAATAGCCGCCAAGGCAATCAATAACCTAATGGTGGAGATCCGAGCAACCGGAGCATAGGTATCGAAATAATCAATACCTTCTCTTTGTCTAAAGCATTGGATAACCAATCGGGCCTTAAACTTGTCGATAGTACCATCGACTTTCATCTTCTTCTTGAAGATCCACTTGCAGCCCAAAGGCTTGCAACCCGGTGGGAGATCCGATAAAACCCACGTGTTATTTCCCATGATGGATTCCATCTCATCATTTATTGCTTCTTTCCAGAAAGCAACATCTTGAGACCTCATTGCCTCGCTAAAAGTCATAGGTTCCTCATCAATATGATAACAATATGAATATTGGAACCCAACTTCATCCCTAGATCCTTCAACCAAATAAACTTGGAAATCTGGACCGAAAGACTTTTCAATCCTCCCTCGCTTGCTCCTACGGAGCACAGGTGACTCATTAGAAGGTACGACCGAACCATCTCCTTCTTTAGTTCCACTAGTACTAGGAACCAAATCCTTTGGTCTAGGTATGGACGAGAATCGATTCTCATCAAATATTGCATCTCTCGACTCAATCACGGTGTTAACCAAAATAGAATCATTAGGCTCTATCACATAGAACCTATAAGCCTTGGAATGCTCAGCATATTCAATAAAGATGCAATCAATACCTCTTCCCCTAAGGTTTTAATCTTGGGCTGAGGTAGTCTAACGACTGCCCTACATCCCCAAACTCGAAGATAGTTCAAGCTTGGTTTCTTTTTGTACCAAAGTTCATAAGGGATAATTTTGTTCCTTTTGTTAGGAACCCTATTTAATAAATAGCAAGCCGTTAACATAGCTTCACCCCAGAATCCGTCACTCAATCCCGAGTATAATAACATGGAATTAACCATCTCTTTTAGGACTTTATTCTTCCTCTCCGACACACCGTTTTGTTGTGGCGTGTAGGGAGCCGTAGTCTCATGTATAATGCCCACATACTGGAAATACGCAAGATCATAAAATTCTCCACCTTGGAATGCTCAGCATATTCAATAAAGATGCAATCAATACCTCTTCCCCCAAGGTTTTAATCTTGGGCTGGGGTAGTCTAACGACTGCCCTACATCCCCAAACTCGAAGATAGTTCAAGCTTGGTTTCTTTTTGTACCAAAGTTCATAAGGGGTAATTTTGTTCCTTTTGTTAGGAACCCTATTTAATAAATAACAAGCCGTTAACATAGCTTCACCCCAGAATCCGTCACTCAATCCCGAGTATAATAACATGGAATTAACCATCTCTTTTAGGACTTTATTCTTCCTCTCCGACACACCGTTTTGTTGTGGCGTGTAGGGAGCCGTAGTCTCATGTATAATGCCCACATACTGGAAATACGCAAGATCATAAAATTCTCCACCTCTATCGGTGCGTAGTTTCTTAATCAAGTCATTTTGTTGCAATTCAACCTCGGTTTTATAAACCTTAAACTTATCATGGGCCTCGTCTTTAGCATGTAGTAAATACACGTAACAATAATGAGAATAATCTGGTTAATAAAACGCACACCATAAATCGCATAACATATATACAAAATATAAATACCTGACCAGTCTATACAGAGTATAGTAGGGTCTAATGACTAATCTGTTTGGACCAGTAGAGTCAAGTTTTAGCCAATCAGTATAACTATACCATAGGGCATATCATGACCAGTAGACTAAAAGTAATCTGGTCAACCTAGTAGACTTATGATCAAGTAATCTGTATTAAATACAGTAGACCTGAATCAAGTAATCTAGAAACATGAGTAGTCTATGCAAAGCATAGTAGGCTTCATAAAAACACACAAGACCTCATCTAACTCATGAGATTCTTGTCCTTAGTCTCTTGAGACTTAAGTTATGATAATGCTATATATACTTATATACATACACATATATTCACATGAGGAAACAAAATTTTATACATTCCTCATTCACCCATTTAACTATTTAAGTTAAAATATCATGATCATTATTTTGAACATCTGGTCACATAAAATGGGAATTTGAACTAATGTGACTTATTATTGGTCATACGTATCTTACTTATACGTAGATTACAACTGCCACTATATGCGGTTAGCATACAATACATGACACCAACAAGAATTTAATTCTTACCCATACATATAAATATATGTTATATGTATACATGTCCAGAGATTACACAATCTTTTGCATATATCTCAAGATCATCAATATGGCTTAAGTATCACGGTCTTCGCATAACCGCACATGAATAAAATTTAAATTCACTTTATATATTTAATGCCACATCCAAGACCATATAGAGATTGGTCTTACATATATATGTATATACCCAATACATAAATAACATATAGGTATGAAACCTCCATTTTCGGGGTCCCATATCACCACCATTCATGCTTTATTAGCATTAGCATTTATCGTGATTAGAATGTGTGGCTTGTCAAATAAATTTGATAGCCAACCACTACCGCACATGACAACCAATTATTTGATCTTGTCATTTTCCACTTGTTGCGCCTCCTCATCTCCTCCAAGGGTTCGTTCTCCGCATCTTCCTTGAGCGACGTGAGGGGTAAATATATCGTCTTTTGCCAACTCCGGAAGTCCACGCCTTCGAACTTCTCCAACTTGCCGAACTTGGATGTCATCTCACGTACCGATGCAACCGCCATTGATCAACACAGAAATTATTGGTTTTGAATGTTGTAGAAGGGTGTAACGTACATCAAACTTCGGTTCGACTTGGATATAGATTGAATCGTGCCAACGCACTTTCCAAAACCAATATTTCGACCCTTACTCTTGTAGCCTTAGGGTTGCACGAAATTCGATTCGGGATAAGACAATCAAACCTCTATTGAACAAGGCAATATCAATAGAGAGCAGTTGGTGTTTTTGTGTTTGTTCGATACAAGAGATTGTTCTCTTTTCGGATGTCCCAAGACTTGCCCCAACCTCACCCTTATATAGGGCATAAGTAGTTAGACGGTTACATGGCGGTTGGGCGGTTGCATGGTGGTTGAAAATTGGCTAAAAAACCGCCAAAAGTTGGTTAAAAAACCGCCAATCTACTCTTATTTAAACCAACAAGCGCCACAACCCCGAGTCCGAATCCACACACACGAGGATGCACTCCGCACCCCCGAAACTCGTTATGCGCCGAACGAACTCCATAAGTCTTGAGCGAATCCCGACTACACCAAATGGCCGATGGCACTAAAATCACCAACATAGAATTATCCTAGATTATACTGGTATGCAAAGCAAATTGGTTAGAAAATCCAATCCATAATTTCCAGAAGAAAGCATTTCAAATGCATAAGTTCAAATCTCGGTGAGAAAACTTTTTTCTAATGAAAGCCAACAGAAGCAACGAGTCTAAATAGGTGACGGAGAACATCAAAAGAGGCTTGAAGAGTTAAAGGAGGATATTGTGAAAAAAAATCTATTCATTTTTATTTTAATTAAATTCCAGATGGACCAATTATGGAATATGGACTACGAAGTGGACCATATTTATGGACCACAGGATCCTTACTGCGCTATAGGAATATGGGAATGACAGATAGCAATATAGCTAGGATCGATCTAGAAGGGCCGTTGAGCACGTATTATTCAGTCCAATTTAATAGTCACAACGTAACACATAAACAAGTCCATCATTATATACATACTATATATACACTAGTGAATACACTCTTTCCATTTTTTTTTTTAAATTTATTTTGTTGCTATATTATGATTAATTACTTTTAGTTGTTGTGTAGGCGCGAATCCACAAGCTAGCTTCATCATGTGTGCAAATATAAACGTGGTTCATGCATGTTAAACAATTATTTCACCCACCAATAGTATTATTGCAAGAAAAACAACTAAAGGTATAAAGTGAGAATTTTAATCAATAATATTTTGTTAATGATCACCAAACCCGGATCTGATTTTTTACTTACCCCTGGGATATATATGTAACTTATCAATGGACCATCATTACATTTAATGATGTCATGCTTAGCTTTACATAAATGGAAGAAACAAAATAAGAAATAATAATAATTAGCCGAACACATGGGTACGTTACATAAATAGAGGGGGGCAAGGGCGTGAGTTCCGTGTGCTCGGCGGAGCTTCAATCCCACTAACTTTTGCCTTGGATCCATTTCCTTGTTTAAACTCACTCTCTTTCTCTCATTATTTTCCCATCTTTTTCTCTCATTCTCCCTCTCTTAAATACTCCACTTGGAGTCATTAGAATTAGTCCACAACAAAAACACAAAGATAGAGCAATGAAAATGGGAAGAGCTCCGTGTTGCGTTAAGGTTGGGTTGCACCGTGGTCCATGGACTCCTCAAGAAGACTCCTTGCTTATCAACTACATCAGAGCTCATGGCGAAGGCCTATGGCGTTGTTTGCCTAAGAAAGCCGGTAATCACGAACGAGCTAATCCGTTTTTGTTACTTGATATATATATATATATATATATATATATATATATATATATATATAATCAACAACCGTATATATAACTTACTTATAAGATTTGCCGGCCCGTCCAGGGTTGCTCAGGTGCGGAAAGAGTTGCAGGCTAAGGTGGCTGAATTACCTGAGGCCGGACATAAAGAGAGGCAACATATCCCCCGACGAGGACGACCTCATCATAAGGCTACATGCATTGTTGGGAAATAAGTGGTCGCTCATAGCCGGAAGGCTTCCGGGTAGAACCGACAATGAGATCAAGAACTACTGGAACACTCACCTGAGTAAGAAGTTGAGGAGCGAGGGTACGGATCCGAACACCCATAAGGAGCTCGTACCGTACCCGTACCCGCCCAAGAGGAAGAGGTCCAACACAAAGAAAGAGAAAAGCAGTAAGACTGGAAATGACAGGCCTCACGTCCATATCCCGAAGCCGGTTAGGGTTACATCGCTGACGTCACTCAAGAGAAACAACAGCTTCGAGAGTAGTGTCACCCACGTGTCCGCTTCCACCAGAGAGGGCTCCGCGTACTGGCCGTCCGATCCTTATGATGGGGCGCCGGGAGTTGCGCTGCATTCGCTTGCATCTGATCTGGACAAGCTCTACGAGGAGTACTTGCAGCTCTTGAAGTCCGATGATGATCTCGACCACAACCAGGCGCCAGAGTTGGATTCTTTTGCTCAGTCCTTGCTCATCTGATCATCCCAGAATTTTTATTTAATAAAAGCAAAAGCGCAAGAGAAATTGATTCGTTGTAATTAAGATGGAGAAATTTAGTACGTGCAGGAGTACGGTTTGAATATTAGGCTTCCACGCGCGCACCTTCCGATCCTAGCTCTGTCCTGGTGACCGATTAATTAATTAGCCTTTTTTCTAAGTAATTAGGATCATAATAATAATTCTGTAAGTTCCTAATAAATATAAGTAATGTGATATATAACGTGGATATTGTCTATATCGATCCATGTAATGTTATGTAGTTTGGAGTTACAACTATACAAAAAAAACAATAAATTTACATGTTAATATTATGTAATGTTGGAGTACGTTCGTACGTTAATTTAGAGATATTGTCATTAATATCAAGATACACATACTTCATCATGATTTTTTGTATGGCCAAATTCAGAAGTGTGCATGCGCATAAACAATTTTTCAATTACATAAGCACGACTTATATAGGGCTAATCGGGTGTGAACGAAAATAAGAGTGCAGATATGCCAACAACTCTCATCAAATTAAATAAAACGGTAAAAAAATGGTATGGTCGAATTCGATCTATTCGTATATAAAATTCACAGGGCACACTTAAACTTTCTGTGCACCAAGTTATGCACGAAAGTCTATTAATATGTGCACCATAATTATTTTGAATTGTACACTAGTATTTTATTTTAAGGGTTAATTACCGGAAACCATCCGTTGAATGAGCATATTGCCCAAAACCACCCCTTTAATTCGATATTACCGGAAATCACCAGTGTATCACAAGCTGTTAAACACTCACCACCCTACCTCATGAGCCGTCAAAATTGACATGAACCGCGTGTATGGATGCGCTTATCGTAAAAAAAATCAAATCCAGATTTGTGCCCTAAACAGTGGAATTGGAGCAATCTCGACCAAAGGAGTGGAATTGGAGCAATTTCGACGAAGGGGGTGAAGGAATTGGAGCTGAAACTCAAAGGAAATTTCGCATCTGTAAGCAGTTTAATAAATTCGATTAGGGTTCGCAGTTGCGAATTCGCATTTGTTTGATTTTAATTTCTAATGGTGCGAAGTTGCGAATTCGATTGACACTCTTGTTGTGCAACATCCGAATCTCAACAATGTCACCCAAGTCTTCAGCTTGACTACAAGCCCATTACAGCCCCGAAAAAATGCACATACACAAAAATGACTCAAAAACTGGATTTGACTCTTTTAAGTAATGTCCCTTTTTGTGCAGATGACACATACATGTTTTATGGCATGAAATTCTACAATGATCTTCCAATGGAATGTTCAATATGAAGTGCTACTTAAGAAAACTCAAGAGACGTTCACGCTCAAGCAAGGATGGGCATTTCTAAGAAAAGTGTACTTCAATGGAGAGGAGTGTAGGCACGCGAATGCACTTTCGAGCATGGGCTCGGTTATGGTTGTTCTGTTAATGATGCTGGTGTTCTTCATCTAGTGATATTGATCCATGCCTGTTGTAATTGAAATGCAGAGTTTTCAGATGTAATCATACGCTTAAGGAAGATACATGATGATTTCTTTTCTTCAAGTAGAGCTTCACCAATCCAAAATGTCATGTCAATTGTTTAAAACCATAGAAAAATATTGAACTATACATGTGCTGAATATGGCCGGAAAGTAGAGATATAAATGAGATTTATTATTATATTAACAAGTGGAGGATCGTACGTGTTACAAGAGGAGGAGAGTTCACCTCCAAGGAATTCATGGAGTTTTGTGAAGCAAATGGAATTCGTCGATACTTGACTGTTCCAAGATCTCCACAGTAGAACGGAGTCGCTGAAAGGAAGAATCGGACGATCCTTAACATGACTCGAAGTATGATCAAGAGCAAGAAGCTGCCAAAAGAATTTTGGGCTGAAGCAGTAGAGTGTGCAGTGTATCTGATGAGTCGATCTCCAACAAAAGGTGTGTGGGGAATGACACCACAAGAAGCTTGGGGCAGAAGAAGACCCGAAATCTCTCACTTGCGTGTCTTCGGAAGCATAGCCCATGTCCATGTTCCAGACGAGAGGAGAAAAAAGCTTGATGACAAGAGTCAGAGCTTCATCTTCATTGTCTATGAAGCCAGTTTTAAGGGGTACAAGCTATACAATCCAGACAACAAGAAAACTATAATCAGCAGGGATGTGCTCTTTGATGAAGAAGGAGATTGGGACTTCAATTCTTGCAAGGCTGACTACAACTTCTATGAATTGGAAGAACAACCTCCTTCAGGACACCCTGAAAGTTCGTTAGCAGAACCTGAAACTCCTCTTCTTTCGCCTGTGACAAGCACCAGTAATGCTACATCGCCTTCAAGCAGAAGCTCAAGTGAAGGAACGCCGCGAATGAGAAGTTTGGAGGAGATTTATGAGACCACTGAATAGGTAGAGAATCTTACTCTGTTTTGCCGATTTTCTGACTGTGAACCAATACACTTTGAAGAAATTGTGGCTGAAGAAAAATGGAGAATTTCAATGGATGAAGAAATAAATTCCATTGAGAAAAATGATACGTGGGAGTTGACTTCACTTCCAAAAGGGCACAAGGCGATCGGTGTCAAATGGGTATACAAGGCAAAGAAGAATGCAAAGGGGGAAATTGAAAAATATAAGGCGAGATTAGTCGCGAAGGGCTATAGTCAGAAAGCTGGAATCGATTATGATGAAGTGTTTGCTCCGGTTGCTCGATTGGAGACCATCATACTCATCATCTCAATGGCAGCCCAACACAAGTGGAAAATTCATCAGATGGATGTCAAATCCGCTTTCTTGAATGGAATCCTTGAAGAGGAGGTGTATATTCGCAACCAACAAGATATGAGACTAAAGGGCGAGAAGACAAAGTTCTGAAGCTGAGAAAAGCCCTCTACGGTTTAAAGCAAGCACCAAGAGCATAGAATAGTCGGATTGACAGTTACTTCCAGAACACTGGGTTTGTTAAGTTTCCATATGAGCATGCTCTCTATATGAAGTTCAAGCATGGAGATATCTTGGCAGTCTGCTTATATGTCGACGATCTGATCTTCACCGGAAGCAACCCAAACATGTTTCAAGAATTCAAAGATGCAATGATGAAGGAGTTTGAGATGACATACATTGGGCTCATGGCTTACTATCTCGGAATTGAAGTGAAGCAGGAGAAGGAATGCATCTTTATCTCCCAAGAAAGCTATGCCAAAGAGATACTCAAGAAGTTCAAAATGGAAAATTGCAAGCCAATTAGCACCCCAGCCGAGTATAGTGCAAAGCTATCCAAGTATGAAGATGAAGGAAAAGTCGATCCAACCCTATTCAAAAGCCTGGTAGAGAGTCTAATGTATCTGACTTGTACGAGGCCTAATATTCTGTATGCTGTTGGGCTTGTTAGTCGCTACATGGAAGCTCCTACATCAACTCATTTTCAAGCTGCGAAAAGAATTCTTCGGTATCTCAGAGGTACAATTAATTTTGGCCTGTTGTATTCAGTTTCTAATGAGTACAAGCTTGTGGGATATAGCGACAGCGATTGGGGTGGAGATGTTGATGATCGCAAGAGTACAACTGGGTTTGTCTTCTTCATGGGGAACACGGCTTTCACCTGGCTATCAAAGAAGAAGCAAATTGTTACACTGTCTAAGTGTGAGGCGGAATATGTGGCTGCTACTACATGTTGTTGGATTAAAAGGGCCATTGTTGCAGTCGACTCACTGTATTTACACTATGTGTTCGAATGTGTTTTATGCAGAAGACCTTTTTCCATTAACTGAAAGGTGGTCTCCATTTATAGTAGGAGAAACCACAACTTACAGGAATTCCAGCAACCAAAACATTTATGATTCTTAGAATCCCAAAGATCCTAGTCTTCATTGGGAACAAGATGAGAACATAAGCATGCAACTAATTAAGTCTTACATTGGGAACAAGTTTAAACTTCAACACCCCCTCTTAAACTTGTTTTATCAGACCTAGAGCATTTCTCAACTTTGCAAAATCCTCGAACTTGAGTGGCTTGGTAAAGATGTCTGCGAGCTGATCTTGAGACTTCACATACTCCATTCGCACATCCTTCCTTGCAACACATTCCCGTATGTAGTGATAACGGGATGAAAGTTCGGGTTCTTAGCTAGGGCAATAGCTGACTTGTTATCAACACAGACTTCTGTCGACTCTTCTTGTTCCAGATTAAGCTCCTTTAGCAAATTCCTTAGCCAGATTGTGTGACACACACATGTGTTGAATTTTAAACTTGTTCCCAATGTAAGACTTAATTAGTTACATGCTTATGTTCTCCTATTGTTCCCAATGAAGACTAGGATCTTTGGGACTCTAAGAATCATAAATGTTTTGGTTGCTGGAATTCCTATAAGTTGTGGTTTCTCCTACTATAAATGGAGACCACCTTTCAGTTAATGGAAGAAGGTCTTCTGCATAAAACATATTCAAACAGCGAGTGTAAATACAGTGAGTCGACTGCAGCAACGGCCCTTTTAATCCAACAAAGTGGTATCAGAGCCGAGTCTTTTGGTGTGTGGGAGATGCACCGCCGGTAGCTATCAGAGGTTACAAACATGGCCACTAGCTTATCCTCGTTTCAAGTACCCTCTCTCAAACACGGCCTCTATGACAACTGGGGCATAAAAATAAAGGCTCTACTGGGAGCACACGACGTTTGGGAGATCGTGGAGAAAGGGCTGAGAGAAGTTGAAGATGAAGCTTCTCTGACCGCCGCCGAAAGAGAAAGCTTGAAGGAGTCAAGAAAGAGGGACAAGAAGGCTCTGTTTCTTATCTATCAGGCACTGGATGACGATGGATTTGAGAAGGTGTCAAGTGCAGTCTCAACCAAGGAGGCATGGGAGAAGCTCAAAACCTCCCATAAAGGGGTTGAGCAAGTAAAGAAAGTCTGCCTTCAAACTCTGAGAGGTGAGTTTGAATCACAGCGTATGAAATCTTCCGAATCAATTTCGGAGTATGTCTCGAGGGTCCAAACTGTCTCAAATCAACTAAAGAGAAATGGAGAAGAATTAGGTGATGTAAGAGTCATGGAGAAAATTCTTCGCTCATTGGATTCCAAGTTCGAGCTCATCGTGGTGACCATAGAAGAAACCAAGGACCTAACGGAGATGACAATTGAACAATTAGAAGGTTCGTTGCAAGCATATGAAGAGAGACATGTGAAGAAGCAAGAGACCACTGAGCAACTTCTCAAGTTATAACTCAGGGAGAAAGAAGAAAACTGAGGCCAAGAGAGAAGCCAAGAGGGCTATGGAAGATGTCGTGGACGAGGAGGAAGAGGTCGCGGCCGTGGACGTGGATGAGGCTGGAATTATGGAAATCAGAATTCCAACAACAACTACGAGAAAGGAGACGGGTCGTCACGAGGCCGTGGAAGGGGGCGACAGTCAAGGAATGACAAGTCCCAAGTCCAATGCTATAACTGCCAAAAGTATGGACACTATGCTGGAGACTGTTGGGCTCCAAAGAACAGAGTAGAATAAAAAATGAATTATGCAGAGGTGAAGGATGAAGAGAATGCTACACTGCTGTTGGCATACAAAGACAAGAAGGGAGAAGAACAGGACTCATGGTATCTGGACACTGGTGCAAGCAATCACATGTGTGGGAGAAGAGACATGTTCGTGGAGCTTAATGAAACAATAAATGGGAATGTTGCCTTTGGTGATGACTCGCAGATCTCTGTGAAAGGAAAAGGTGACATACTGTTTGGAGCTAAGGATGGAAGCCACCAGGTAACCTCCAATGTCTATTATGTTCCAAAAATGACTAGTAACATTCTGAGCTTGGGGCAACTCTTAGAAAATGGCTACGATATCCACATGAAGGATTATAGCAATCTTTTTATAAGAGATCAGAAGGGAGATTTGATTGCCAAAGTAAAGATGATGAAGAACAGGATGTTTTCGCTGAACATTCAAAATGATGTTGCAAAGTGCCTCAAGACGTGTTACAAAGATGAATCATGGTTGTGGCATCACCGCTTTGGGAATTTGAAATTTGGAAGCCTGGAGCTGTTGTCCAAGAAGGAGATAGTGAGAGGGCTCCCAAGTATAAAACATCCAGAGCAACTATGTGAGGGATGCTTAATTGGAAAGCAATTCAGGAAATTTTTTCCTAAGGAGACAGATTCAAGAGCAAGGAAGCCACTCGAGCTCATCCATACAGATGTGTGTGGTCCAATTAAGCCAAGCTCTCTAGGTAGGAGCAACTATTTCCTGCTGTTCATTGATGATTTTTCAAGAAAAACCTGGGTATATTTCTTGAAGCAGAAATCGAAGGTGTTTGAAGTTTTCAAGAAGTTCAAGGCTTGTGTAGAGAAAGAAAGTGGTCTTCCGATAAAGGGAATGAGATCATATAGAGGTGTAATACCTCGATAACTTAGCAGCCCAGCCCATCACAAGGCTACAGCCCATACACCCCAACCCCTCACTGGCCCATATTAAATGGACCCCAGAAGGTTGTTCGTGAGTCTCGAACTCGAGACCTCACGCTTTAACAAGCTACCAAAGCATCACTTGTCACCAATTGCGCTGCACCTGTTGGGCGCCATTTAATATGGGCCAGTGAGGGGTTGGGGTGTATGGGCTGCAGCCCTGTGATGGGCCGGGCTGCTAAGCTGTTGAGGTATTACATAACTTGTCACCAATTGTGCTGCAGCATAATTGGTAACAAGTGGGCGTTAGGCCGCTTGTTAAAGCGTGAGGTCTCGTGTTCGAGACTCACGAACAACCTCCCAGCCATGGGGATTTGGTTGGGGTACATGGGCTGCGGCCCATGGATAGAGAAATGGCTGACCCGATAAGGTCGGAGCCCCTCTCATTCAAAGTGTACTTTTTTTGTAATACCCATATCACATTGGGCCGGCCCATCACAGGGTTGTATCCCATACACCCCAACCCTTCATTGGTAGCTCCACCTAATTAATTAGGAAGCTATTTCCAAGAGGTTGTTCGTGAGGCTCGAACTCGAGACCTCCCGCTTTAACAAAAGGCCAACGCCCTCTTGTTACCAATTGCGCTGCAGCACAATTGGTAACAAGAGGGCGTTGGACTTCTTGGTAAAGCGGGAGGTCTCGAGTTCGAGCCTCACGAACAACCTCTTGGAAATAGCTTCCTAATTAATTAGGTGGAGCTACCAAGGAAGGGTTGGGGTGTATGGGCTGTAACCCTGTGATGGGTCGGCCCAATGTGGTGTGGGTATTACAAGAGGAGGAGAGTTCACCTCCAAGGAATTCATGGAGTTTTGTGAAGCAAATGGAATTCGTCGATACTTGACTGTTCCAAGATCTCCACAGTAGAACGGAGTCGCTGAAAGGAAGAATCGGACGATCCTTAACAGGACTCGAAGTATGATCAAGAGCAAGAAGCTGCCAAAAGAATTTTGGGCTGAAGCAGTAGAGTGTGCAGTGTATCTGATGAATCGATCTCCAACAAAAAGTGTGTGGGGAATGACACCACAAGAAGCTTGGGGCGGAAGAAGACCCGAAATCTCTCACTTGCGTGTCTTCGGAAGCATAGCCCATGTCCATGTTCCAGACGAGAGGAGAAAAAAGCTTGATGACAAGAGTCAGAGCTTCATCTTCATTGGCTATGAAGCCAGTTTTAAGGGGTACAAGCTATACAATCCAGACAACAAGAAAACTGTAATCAGCAGGGATGTGCTCTTTGATGAAGAAGGAGATTGGGACTTCAATTCTTGCAAGGCTGACTACAACTTCTATGAATTGGAAGAATAACCTCCTTCAGGACACCATGAAAGTTCGTCAGCTGAACCTGAAACTCCTCTTCTTTCGCCTGTGACAAGCACCAGTAATGCTACATCGCCTTCAAGCAGAAGCTCAAGTGAAGGAACGCTGCGAATGAGAAGTTTGGAGGAGATTTATGAGACCACTGAACAGGTAGAGAATCTTACTCTGTTTTGCCTATTTTCTGACTGTGAACCAATACACTTTGAAGAAATTGTGGCTGAAGAAAAATGGAGAATTACAATGGATGAAGAAATAAATTCCATTGAGAAAAATGATACGTGGGAGTTGACTTCACTTCCAAAAGGGCACAAGGCGATCGGTGTCAAATGGGTATACAAGGCAAAGAAGAATGCAAAGGGGGAAATTGAAAAATATAAGGCGAGATTAGTTGCGAAGGGCTATAGTCAGAAAGCTGGAATCGATTATGATGAAGTGTTTGCTCCGGTTGCTCGATTGGAGACCATCAGACTCATCATCTCAATGGCAGCCCAACACAAGTGGAAAATTCATCAGATGGATGTCAAATCCGCTTTCTTGAATGGAATCCTTGAAGAGGAGGTGTATATTCAGCAACGAACAAGATATGAGACTAAAGGGCAAGAAGACAAAGTTCTGAAGCTGAGAAAAGCACTCTACGGTTTAAAGCAAGCACCAAGAGCATAGAACAGTCGGATTGACAGTTACTTCCAGAACACTGGGTTTGTTAAGTGTCCATATGAGCATGCTCTCTATATGAAGGTCAAGAATGGAGATATCTTGGCAGTCTGCTTGTATGTCGATGATCTGATCTTCACCGGAAGCAACCCAAACATGTTTCAAGAATTCAAAGATGCAATGATGAAGGAGTTTGAGATGACATACATTGGGCTCATGGCTTACTATCTCGGAATTGAAGTGAAGCAGGAGAAGGAAGGCATCTTTATCTCCCAAGAAAGCTATGCCAAGGAGATACTCAAGAAGTTCAAAATGGAAAATTGCAAGCCAATTAGCACCCCAGCCGAGTATAGTGCAAAGCTATCCAAGTATGAAGATGAAGAAAAAGTCGATCCAACCCTATTCAAAAGCCTGGTAGGGAGTCTAAGGTATCTGACTTTTACGAGGCCTGATATTCTGTATGTTGTTGGGCTTGTTAGTCGCTACATGGAAGCTCCTACATCAACTCATTTTCAAGCTGCGAAAAGAATTCTTCGGTATCTCAGAGGTACAATTAATTTTGGACTGTTGTATTAAGTTTCTAATGAGTACAAGCTTGTGGGATATAGCGACATCGATTGGGGTGGAGATGTTGATGATCGCAAGAGTACAACTGGGTTTGTCTTCTTCACGGGGAACACGACTTTCACCTGGCTGTCAAAGAAGCAGCAAATCGTTACACTGTCTACATGTGAGGCGGAATATGTGGCTGCTACTACATGTTGTTGGATTAAAAGGGCCATTGCTGCAGTCGACTCACTGTATTTACACTCTGTGTTCGAATATGTTTTATGTAGAAGACCTTTTTCCATTAACTGAAAGGTGGTCTCCATTTATAGTAGGAGAAACCACAACTTACATGAATTCCAGCAACCAAAACATTTATGATTCTTAGAGTCCCAAAGATCCTAGTCTTCATTGGGAACAATATGAGAACATAAGCATGCAACTAATTAAGTCTTACATTAGGAACAAGTTTAAACTTCAACACCCCCTCTTAAATTTGTTTTATCAGACCTAGAGCATTTCTCAACTTTGCAAAATCCTCGAACTTGAGTGGCTTGGTAAAGATGTCTGCGAGCTGATCTTGAGACTTCACATACTCCATTCGCACATCCTTCCTTGCAACACATTCCCATATGTAGTGATAACGGGTGTCAATGTGTTTGGTTCGATCATGAAAGTCCAGGTTCTTAGCCAGGGCAATAGCTGACTTGTTATTAACACATACTTATGTCGACTCTTCTTGTTCCAGATTAAGCTCCTTTAGCAAATTCCTTAGCCAGATTGCGTGACACACACATGTGTTGAAGTTTAAACTTGTTCCCAATGTAAGACTTAATTAGTTGCATGCTTATGTTCTCCTATTGTTCCCAATGAAGACTAGGATCTTTGGGACTCTAAGAATCATAAATGTTTTGGTTGCTGGAATTCCTATAAGTTGTGGTTTCTCCTACTATAAATGGAGACCACCTTTCAGTTAATGGAAGAAGGTCTCTCGCATAAAACATATTCAAACAGAGAGTGTAAATACAGTGAGTCGACTGCAACAACGGCCCTTTTAATCCAACAAAGTGGTATCAGAGCTGAGTCTTTTGGTGTGTGAGAGACGCGCCGCCGGTAGCTATCGAAGTATACAAACATGGCCACTAGCTTATCCTCGTTTCAAGTACCCTCTCTCAAACACGGCCTCTATGACAACTGGGGTGATAACATGTTTTCGTCGTGTAAAAATTGCTATGCAAAATATCCAAACAAACCCTAAACCGTAGTCCTAGGTAAGTAAAGGTCGAACCCACAGGGAGGCGAATTCTGTCTATGTATGCAAATTATGTGTCAAAGCAAAGTAACCAAAGGGGGGTTTTGTTTGTTTTGTAAGTTCTAAACATGCAAAGGTAAACAAGCGAAAGAGTTGTGAAATCAGTGATGGGAAAAGCACTTAGTCAAACAACATCCACTATTCGTATGATAAGTTGATCATAGATACTCATTCAAAATCTCATGCAATGGAAATTCCAATTCCTTTTTAGATATAACTAACAGCACAACCAAATACTATTAGCACTAACTAATTAAACAAACCTGAAACTATTAAGATTTAGTCTAACAGCAGCGTTACAGATATGAATATAGTTGGATACAATTCTAGCATAAAACAACCAGCTTTTATCCTAGAATGTAAATCAGTTCTCTTCTGCATAAGACTAGCACAACCAGATACTAATACGATGCAGTTGCTACTCTGAAATAGATATGCTCAACTAGTAACAATCTAGATCTAGCAATCAATCAATAGAAACAAATCCTAGTTGCGCAGGCTAGAGATTATCAATATTAATCATAAGCAATCAAGCAAGAGAATAGATAAAATCCATGCAATAAATAAGGAACGAAAATCTCACAACTTAATCAAAACGAAAGCTTCAGCGTCTGACTAAGCAAGAGTGGCTTAGTTCTTCATCGTAAGGTACGTAGAAAGAAATTAGGGTTCGAGAGATGACGATAGGCAAACAAGCCTTTCTCTACCCTTAAATACTAAAGGAAATAAAGCCTGGAATTAGCCTAAAACTAAATAATAAAACGTAATAAAATAATGCAAAATAAAGCAAATAAGGAAACGGCTCGGCAAGCTTCAGACACGACGGCGGGCTGGTGTTGGATCGTTAGAGTTACGTCTGAGGGAACAAAAGCTTTGTTCCCACAGAAGGCACATCGGATTTAAATATCAAGAAAGATAACAGAACGAACTCACGATATATAGTGGAAACCCTGATTAGCAAAACTAGCTTCTCAAGGAAAAACCACTACCTTCAAGCTTCCGCTTGAGAGGATTTTGAACTGCGTACTTGTCTTATTAGTTTCTTGCTTGATTACACTTGTATCCTGGACTTCGACCTCTAAACAACCAGCTAGACTCGAAACCTCTTCTACAACGATGAATCAAACTCAACTCTCAAAGACTCACACGCACCTCACTCTCTTTCTCTTCTTTTCTTTTTCTCGTTCAAAGTCGTTCTCAGCCGTGAAGTCGTACCTAAGAAATGAATCCTTACTTCACTTAAATACAACTCGGCAGAAACCCTAATTGACACAAATTAGGAAATACTAGAATCGGATTACAAAGATATGATTTTGTTTGGAAGATAAGATATCATAACCGACTATATTAATTAAGGAATGAGTTCCCTAATTAATCCAACCGATTGGATATTATTCTTCTCTCTCCAATCGCCTTATCTTAGGAAAGATTCCTAGGATAACACGATTGGGTCTTTTCTCTCTTTCCATATCTTTGCGCAATCCGGCTTGATCCTTGGAGCCGAAGTCTTCATCCTCTACCGCGTGGCTTCTTGATTTATTTCCTTAATTCTGCACGCTGTATGACTTCTTTCCTTTTGCAGCCTCGATCTTGGTCTGTCACTTCAGTTCCTGGAGAGGTAACAAAGCATTTGCTAAGTCTTTGTTCCCTCTGAGATCCTATGCTGCAACGCTCCCTGGGAAAACTCTTCTTGTCCCTGAAACACTTGGTACACATATTAGTTGAGTGTTTATAACCATCAAAACCTAAGGAATTCAACAAATTCCCCCTTTTTTGATGGTGACAAACACCCTTAACAATAAATCATATACCAACTAGAACAAGACAAAACTGACAAGAAAGTTTCCCACTAAAAACACCGTTAGTTCCCCCTTAGTTCAGCAATACGTTTTACATGTTCTGTTCCCCCTCAGACAATGCTACCTGTCATTTTCTCCCTTTTGGCATCATCAAAAACACAGTAAAGAGTTAGAGAGAAAATTCACAGCCAGATAAACAAAAGCACCCCTTGTCATTGATTAAGAAAAAAAAACAAAAAACATGCAAATACCACCAAAACAGACAAAACATCAACCATTGTCAGAATGCCACACAGGGCACATAAACCAGATAACAAGAAAATAGAACAAGGAGGGGTAGACAGCAAGGGAACAAAAGGGGATAGGATGGCAGGTAAGCGATCAGGCACCACTATGACCAGCCGATTGAGCCGATGCATGGTGAGAAATAAGCGCGCGCACATCTGCCATGAGGAGAGTCTGCTGAGCCACCAGGTCCTTCACTGCTCGGCACAGACTCCTCACATCCTTTCCCAGCGAGGGATTTGTATTTTGTTCCCCCTCGGAGCTATCAGCTTCAGACTCCTCCACCGCCTCAGAAACTGCAGGAGCACCCTCAACCTTCACCCAGCCTTCATCCTCTTGAAGAACAAACTGCATCTTGTGCAGATTACTCGCATTGAAGGGGCGGGAGAAGATGCTCACTTCCTCCGACGCGTTGTATACTTTGTGGTACTCAAGGATCTTCTTGACAACGCGAGGGAAGGGAAGAGCATGCTGGGTGGTGTTCCTGGCATGGGCCATGTGCTGCATCAGAATCATAGGGAGGCAAACGGCTCCTTCTTCAGCAGTAGGGACAGTAGGACAATGTATAAGATCAGAAGTCGGTTCCTCTTCTGTCCCCTTGGTGTGATGTTGCTGATGAGAAAGTGGTACAGTACTTTGTTAACAGCAGACATCTCAGAGATGTCGAGATCGGTACTACCTTGAGCGTTCTCAATCCCTGTAACAGCCAGCACAGACTCTGAGTAGGCGAAATCTTTTGGCCACCTGCCCTTTGGGTATTCTCCATACCCTTCGTGAGGAACTCCCAGAGCCATGCCTAGTTCAATGCTTGAGAAAACATGAACTTCCCCAATTAACTTGTAGCTCCCCAGAACAGCATGGGGCCTCACCTCCATAGCAAACGTGGAATAGAATTCCCTCAGCAACTCTTCATCCATCTCCACTTCATCTACAAACAGCTTGCTCCATTTCTGAGCCTTCAAGATGTCAAGCACCCCATCCAGAAAGTTCTCCTTGAGGAACTCAGGTCCAGCAGCAGCTCCTTCACCACAAACTTGTGGCTCACATCTTTAACATCAGCAGCCACCACTGCCTTTCCTTTGGCTTTGGCCAGCAAACGACGCTGGCTTTGACGGACGGGAGCGGCATACACCTTGGCTTTCTTTGCTTTGTTCCCTGAGAGGGGTACCGACTCCTCATCGGAGCTCACCGTTATCGCCTTCTCAGACTTCCTCTGAGAGCGTGTCTTCCGCTTGGAGGAGTAGGCAGTCTTCACCCTGCCGGACGCCTTAGGGGCCTTTGGGGGCTCCTCCACGTCCTCTTCCTCAGCGAGTTCCCTAGAGAGTCTCTCACCACTAACTGAATCTTCTCCTTGATGGCCATGTGCTCCTCCACCGTGACCGGGGTCCCTTGACCGGGCAACTCCTCTGTGTCCTCCTCAATGAGATCGGGATGGGTAGGCGAGGAATATACCTCCTCTAAGTTAGTAGAGGAGATGGCTGTGGGGATGGCAAGAGTGGTGTTAGGGTTAGGGTTTTGTGGAGCGGGGTCTGAGTTTGGGGCTATGTAGGGGACCATGGCGAGTTGGTCCTGGGTGGGTGATGGTGGAGGGGTAACAGTGGTGGTCGCTGGGGTGGTGGAGGTGGAAGGTAGGGACTGGGTAATGGCGGCGAGGAGAGCGGGGTCTGTCCCCATGGAGGACAGTTTGGCAAGGAGGTTTTGGAGGTCTTGGGCAGGGTTAGTATTTGAGGCCATTTCTTGAGAGAGAGAGAGAGAGAGCACTGGGAAGACGAGAGGCGGAGAGGAAAAGGAAGATAACTTGAGGAAGATAAGGAAATAGTGAGGAGGAAACTTACCCGGAAGCCACAATATATATAGCCCTCACAAGATCTTCGAAGGTTTCCAAAGATAAGACCGAATCAATCTGTTTCCAAGAGATAATGAACGCGATCTTCCAACTTCCCAAAAAAATTCAAAATCTCGTCCGAATCCAACTGAGCCGGCTGAATTTCTCTTCTCAACTCTCTTTCATCAAAACAGCCCTAAATGCACGATGCGGCTCAACACAAATTGCCATCATTACAACCTGCAAACACGTCAACTCAACCTGCAGACACAGAAGCCGAATCGTTTCCCGCCAATCCAAAAGAGTAGTAAGGTGTGATGCTGGGGGTTAGTTACCAGAGAGGGTACAAAAGACCATCACACCAAAGTATATGAGTTTTTGCGATTGAATTTTACATCATGCATAAGAGGTCTCCAGTTGTGGATGATAAGAGGGGTTCATAGGAGACTTTAAGCACGGCGGTCTGGGTAAGTTGTAGAATCAACTATCATTTGGGCTTATGATGAGGGAACAAAACATCAAGTTGATTCTTTTGGGCCGAAATAGAGCTGATTCATGTGACATATGATAACATAGATGACCATGCAAGACATTTAGTACATAAAGGAAGTAAAAGAACATAGTCAAGCTTTTCGAAAATTAATACCCAAGGAAGCTAATGCATAATAAGGCATGAAGATTCGACTTTCACAGTTTACCACGTAATCTAGCCAATCATCGAGGGAACACAACACATAGACATGTAGTTAGGGGAACAAACCAGACTTCGTATGGAACTGAATGCAGAGTTC
The DNA here is from genome assembly GCA_027886185.1 of Rheum nobile. NCBI lineage: Eukaryota > Viridiplantae > Streptophyta > Magnoliopsida > Caryophyllales > Polygonaceae > Rheum > Rheum nobile. The sequence goes on along the minus strand of WOAB01000652.1, from coordinate 194,524 downwards.
CCCAACAGGTGTTCCAATGAGAAAATTGGCGTTTGATCCCCCGTTTGCCAATCTTTCTCGACACAGTGATGTCCTTTCTTAGATGTACATGGTACCTGAAATTTTCACACAAGGTACATATTAGTCATTAAGTCCTTGTCCACATCACCTTTACCTCTGACACCAGGCCTTTGAGTCTCAAGTATTCCATGCAAAAGTGAGGTGAGACTCGCTTTGTTCCCTGTCAAGTAACTGACCCTTGAATGAATGAAACATTAGGAACATTCCTCACTTTATCCTGCACAGAAAGAGTTAGTTCTTGCGAACCCAGAAAAGCTTATACTTTCTGGGTTTGGGAGCAACATATCTAATCTTAGGAGGTTCAACTTCTATATGTTCCCTAGTAGTGCGAGCAATCTCCTCATTATGTTGCTTCAGCAAGCATTCTTGCTTGTAATGACCAGAATGCCCGCAATACCAACAGACCCTTTGACACTTCAGATCTACATACTTGCTCTGTCTTGGCCAAATTGTTTTGTTACCAATCCTTGACTGAAAATCAATATTATTGGACTTACTGCTTTGGGATTGCTTCAGCCAAATTGCATGAGCCTTCTGTCCATGATACCAAGCCTTGCCTTCCTCAGTCGAATTAGAACAGTCTTTGTCTTTGTTCCCTCCGGAGGAACATTCCTCCTTTTCTTTTACAGACTGTTTTCCTTTGACTTTGGAGCCCTTTTTCTTGGTACCATCAACAGGAAGTTTGGGTTGATAGCCGATCCCAAAGCGATGCACTTCCTTTGACTCAGTCTTCTTTTCATTCTTGGCTGCAACAAAGACAATACCTTTTGGCTTGTCCTTCTGTTCCTCACTGAGTTTGGTTAGATCACTAGAAAGTTTTGCATTTCCTAGTTTCAACATTAAAGACTCAGCCTCGAGTGAGGAAACAGTGGACTCTAGAGACTCAATCTTTTCAGTGAGTTTTGGACACTCAGAGCACGTGTTTGAAGAGGAAGATGAACCTTTCTCAAGCTTGAGCACTTTTTCAGCCCAACCTTGATTTTCTTCGATCAGACCTGAGATCGATTCATCTTTCTCTTCGATTTGCTCACTGAAAAGACTGCTCTCTCGAACAAGATTCTTAATGAGAGCAATCAAGCTTTATTTAGATTTGTATTTTAAACTAGACACGAGTTCAGATTTAGTTACCTCGTCGTCGATTACCTCACCATTCGTCTCGTTTGGAGCTTCTACGGCCATCAAGCAGACATCCCTGAAGTGTGACGAGTCTTCGTCATCTGATTCTGATTCTCCCCAGGTGGCAACCATAGCTTGCTTTCCTTCATTTGCTGGAGGCATTCCTGCTCTTTTTTTGAAGCAGTAAGAGCAACATCTTCATCGCCATCCTCATCTTCATCGCCCATTTGGGACAAATCGAACGCCCTTTCCACCTTCAAGGCAATGCTCTTCGCCTTCTCCTCTCCCTTCTTGTTTACCTTATGATTGTAGACAGAGGCATTACTCTCTAGTTTAGCAACCACCTCTTCCATTGAAAGAGTCTTAACATATGTCTGAGAGTAGAGAGCAAGAGTGATGGCGTCCCACTGAGTGTTGAGGCCTTGCATGAAGTGGTGAGTCAGCTTCCAGTATGGCAATATTTTACCAAGGTGTTGAAGCTGACCAACTAGCCCATGAAACCTGGAGTAGTACTCTTGAATGTGTTCATCTTTCCCTTGAGAAATTTGGTCGTACTCTTTGAACAGGGAAAGGATCTTGTTCTTCTTCGAGTCTTCATTTCCTTGATGAAGACGTTTCAGGGCATCCCAGATTTCCTTGGCAGTCTTATAGCTCATGACTTTCTTGAGATCGGAGGGAAGAAGGGCCATGTGAAGGATCTTCTTAGCCCTGCTGTTTTTCTCCAGTTTCTTCCAATCCTCATCGGTGTAGTCGACCTTTGGTTTTGGCTTTGTCTCATCAGTCTCGTTCTTGATCATAAAAGGTCCGACTTTAATAACTTTCCAGAGCTGTTCATCAAGGGAACAGATATGGGACTCAATTTGCTCCACCCACCAGCTGTACTCACCAGACTTTAGAGTTGGTGGTTTCCAGAACGAATCACCGATTGCATTGCTGTTTGACGACATCTTTCCTGCAAATTCTGTAACGAAAACAATCTAGAGCACCAGGCTCTGATACCAATTGTTGGATCGTTAGAGTTACGTCTGAGGGAACAAAAGCTTTGTTCCCATAGAAGGCACATTGGATTTAAATAGCAAGAAAGATAACAGAATGAACTCACGATATATAGTGGAAACCCTGATTAGCAAAACTAGCTTCTCAAGGAAAAACCACTACCTTCAAGCTTCCGCTTGAGAGGATTTTGAACCGCGTACTTGTCTTATTAGTTTCTTGCTTGATTACACTTGTATCCTGGACTTTGACCTCTAAACAACCAGCTAGACTCGAAACCTCTTCTACAACGATGAATCAAACTCAACTCTCAAAGACTCACACGCACCTCACTCTCTTTCTCTTCTTTTCTTTTTCTCGTTCAAAGTCGTTCTCAGCCGTGAAGTCATACCTAAGAAATGAATCCTTACTTCACTTAAATACAACTCGGCAGAAACCCTAATTGACACAAATTAGGAAATACTAGAATCGGATTACAAAGATATGATTTTTTTTGGAAGATAAGATATCACAACCGACTATATTAATTAAGGAAGGAGTTCCCTAATTAATCCAACCGATTGGATATTATTCTTCTCTCTCCAATCGCCTTATCTTAGGAAAGATTCCTAGGATAACACGATCGGGTCTTTTCTCTCTTTCCATATCTTCGCGCAATCCGGCTTGATCCTTGGAGCCGAAGTCTTCATCCTCTACCGCGTGGCTTCTTGATTTATTTCCTTAATTCTGCACGCTGTATGACTTCTTTCCTTTTGCAGCCTCGATCTTGGTCTGTCACTTCAGTTCCTGGAGAGGTAACAAAGCACTTGCTAAGTCTTTGTTCCCTCTGAGATCCTCTGCTGCAACGCTCCCTGGGAAAACTCTTCTTGTCCCTGAAACACTTGGTACACATATTAGTTGAATGTTTATAACCATCAAAACCTAAGGAATTCAACAGCTGGCATACTCCACGGCTGGCGCCGTAATCGCGGAGGGCGCCGCAATTACACGGCGGGCGCCGTGACAGTGTCGTAGCAAACGTTCCTGGATGGGAATTGGCGGCGGGCGCCGCAATGTGCACGGCGGGCGCCGTCGCTGTTCTTCGGTTCAACTCTTGCGACACTTCCGTAGAAACGCCATAACTTTTGATTCCCAACTCGGATTGCGCTCATATTTTGAGGACTTGCAGTAGACTTCAAGATCTAACTCTTCCAATTGCAATCACTCCATGTTGACATCTGAGTAGAGAGAACGAACCAATTGAATTCAGCATACTGTTCTTCTACTCTTCATTGCACTCCCTTGGCGTCTACTACTGATGGCTTCCTCCTCAGTGTCTCATATGATCTGCAAAACCACTCAAACACCTCCAAAAACACCAACTTCGCCCCCAAACACCATGCATATGAATGTGTCTAAATCTATCTGAATGGCACCAAAAAATCCTCTAATGACTCTTAGTTAAGCCCTACAAAGTAGTGCTTATCAAACTCCCCCATGCTTAGACCTTTGCTCCTCCACGAGTAAACTAATAGAGAGTCTACTCCTCCAATTCAGCATCCAAGGTCTCAGGAAGCATATCCTCCAACTAAGAGTCACCTAACCCATGCCAAGCTCCTGGCACCAATCTCATTTAAAACACATCAACAACTCAACAGCTTAAGGGGCAAGCAGAGTACTTCCCCTAAGCTAAACCTGGACATCCAATAGTGTGAGTAACCTCTAATCCTAGCCTCCATCTATTGCTCCTTATGTCTCCCAGAGTGACCTACCCGACAATCCTTCTTTGACTCCTCTTTTTATGACGCCTTGCCAAGAATAATGAGAAATCCTAAAATCACTCTTCTTCTTTTTCACTCGTTTTGCCAAGGCGCCCTTTCGGGTTTTCACCAAGCCACTCATTTCATTTTCCAATAGATGTACTCACATAAGCTCACGTCACTCTTGACCTCATATTACCCCAGCCTAATGCTGGTCCAAGCCACCTGCTTATTACCTAGGCCGCCCTTTCGGGTTTTCGACCTATCCCGGGATTTCAATGATAGCCTTTTTTCAAATTTTTGGCTTTTTCCCTTTTTTCATTTTTCTCCTCAACGACGTAGCAAGAATAGAACTCTCCCCCATGCTTAAACATTGCATTGTCCTCAATGTAATGAAAGACAAAAGAATAGAAGCACAGGGAAAAGTAAAAAATTAACTCACAACGTTGCCGAATTGGCTTGGACACGGAAGATGTCGCTGGCGGTCTTCTCAATAAACATCCATGTCACGGGTGTCGACATCAATGCCATAATCTTCATCTACCGTGCAACCATAGCGAACCACTGTGGGGAATAGTGGTATGGCAGGGATGGCGGGGTTGCATGGCCTTCAACAAACACAAAAATGGGGCCCAGATGTAATCGTGGTTGGGCCCTGGTGTATCTCCTCTCCAGCTGTCGACTGCAGGGCCACCATCGTTGCCAAATACAAAGTGGGGCTAATGTCTCTTCCTTGACAACATGATGCGCACCATCTCTCCATAGGAAACGCTGGGCAGTTGGCCTCCGGTAGAACTTTTTTTTTTTTTTGACTTTTTCTCCCCGTTTAAGGTCTTTTTGGGGTATTTTATTTTCGTCTTTTGCTCCCCGTTTAAGGTTTTTTCGGGGCCCGTTATTTTTTTTTTAGATAAAATAAAAAGGAAACGAACCTGAGAATGGCGGCGATCGCCGTAAGAAAAGTGTCGGAGGAGGGGGTTGGTGGCGGTCGCCGTAAGGGGGGCGGCGGTCGCCGCTTCTCCTTCTTCACTTGGATACGCTTCCTGCAGGTTAGTTCAACACAGAAAGCAAAAACTAAAAGGAAAAACAAAAGAAAATGATTAAGGCAAAGGAAATAAACTACTTAACATCGGGTTGCCTCCCGAGCAGCGCCTTAGTTAACGTCGTTGGCTCGACATACTACTCGAACAACCTCAATCCATATCGTCAGGCTCTTTAGGAACCTTCTTAATCCATACCTCCTTCCTGAACCAATTATGGAAAGGTTTGAACCTTAGACCATTCTTCTTCTACTTCAGCGGCCCCTCCATCTTGACCTTCTTAGTCGCGTCTCCCCCATACTTAGATCGATCAGGGGGGTGTTTAACCTCAACTTCAGGGACCTGTACCAAAGAAGGAACGAGCTTCTCGCTCGGGGTCAGCAGTAAAGGCGATTTGCATGGTAGCTCTGGAGGAATCTTATAGTAAGCGTCCGACTCATTGACACCTTCCTGCAAATCAGTAGATAGAGTAAAATCCAAAATAGAATCAACAATAGATTGTATGTCATCTAGGTGCTCATCATCAGAAGCATCGTGCACCACAGGCTCAAGTACATCAATTGCACACAAAGAATGATCATCCGAAGGAGATTTCATGGCGTCATAGATATTGTAGTTCATAGTTTGGCCATCAAATTCCATGGTTAAAGAACCAGTACTCACATTAATCTTAGTGTTGGCAGTTTTCAGGAAAGGTCTCCCTAACAGAATAGGGACTGCATGCATATCATGTTCCATCTTAAGCAAATAAAAATCAGCAGGAAAAGTAAGATCACCAAACCCAACCAAAACATCCTCCACAATCCCTATAGGACGCACACTAGATCTATCAGCTAACTGAATGGCAATATTAGTGGCATGTATGGGTCCTAATCGTAAGGATTCACAAAGAGATGAAGGTAGAACATTTATGGAAGCACCTAAATCTAACATAGCTTTATTGAACTTGGTACCTCCAATAGTGATATGGATGGTGAACATACCTGGGTCGCCACACTTCTTGGGTAAGCGCTTCTGAAACACAGCAGAAACATGTTTGATTACCTTTACCTTCTTCTTGTTGTTCCTATCTTGATTCCTCTTTGTGGTGCACATCTACTTCAAGAACTTGGCATAACGAGGGACAGACTTGATCAAATTTAGGAGAGGGATGTTGACCTCCACGTTTCTGAACATCTCAAACATGTCCTTGTCCTGCGCAAGTGGCTTGGTACGCTTCAAAGCAGATGGAAATGGTGCAACAGGCTTCCAATCAGGAAAAATCGGAGGTTCATACTCCTTCTCAGCCTCAGGATCAGCTTCGGAGGGGCGGCGGTCGCCGCAAGAAGTGCGGCGGTCACCGTGAAACATCATCAGAAATATCGAAGTTTGGCTCACCGTCACGGCGGGCGCCGTGGTCTTCACGGTGGTCGCCGTCGTTGTTCTGCTCCAGATCCGAGGTTTCTTCCTTGTTGACCTCAGAATCATCCTCTCCGAGCCTCTTTCCACTCCACAGAGTTACAACACTGACATTCCTAATGTTCGGGTTTACTTCCGTTTGAGATGGAAGTTTACCAGAAACCTTTGCGTCGAGCTTGCTCACCACTTGAGAGATCTGGCCAAATTGCCTTTCCAGGTTTTGAATGCTAGCTTGTGTAGTCTCTTGGAATTGCAATTGGTTCGTAGTCAACTTAGCAACATTCTCATTGAGGTTGACGTTGCTCTGCATCAACATCTTCATCATATCCTCCATAGACGACGAAGGGTTCGAGTTCTGCCCTTGAGGATTTGGCACAAATGGCTGCCTAGGTTGTTGAGGATTACCCTGTTGTTGCACTTGACCTTGGTTCTGCTCTGGGTCTCTCCATCTAAAATTGGGATGATCCCTCCAACCAGGATTGTAAGTACTAGAGTAGGGATCATGCCTGAGCCTCTGCTGGTATCCTCCTACTGCATTCACTTCCTCTTGTAGAGAAGGACATGAATCAGTAGGGTGCAAGTCATCATGACAAATCTCACAGGCCTTATCCTATTGAGGCGTACCTTTTAGCTTCAGACGCCTCACCTCCTCTCTCAGCACATCAAAATCAGCTTGATCAATCTTGGATTGAGAACTAGCAACTACCAAGCTTTGGGAACCTCTCCCACTGTACTGCCTAGAGTCATCAGCCATAGTAGCAAATATCTCTTGAGCCTCTTCATAAGTCCTCTTCAGAATATTCCCACCACATGCAGAATTGACCATCCGACGGTCATCTTCACGGAGTCCTCCATGTAGATAGAGAATCAGATCATGATTAGTATAGCCATGGTAGGGGCTACTCTTCACCAATTTCTTGAAGCGCTCATAATAATCATAGAGAGACTCATTAGAAAGTTGCTCTATGTTGCAGATTTACTTCTTGAGCTGATTAGACTTGATTGATGGAAAGTACTTGTCAAGGAATACCTTCTTCAAATTCACCCAAGTAGTGATGCTCCCTGGTGGTAAAGAATGATACCAGTCTTTAGCAGAGTCCTTCAGAGAAAAGGAAAAGACTCTCAACCTCATCTGGTCTTCAGTAATCTCAGAGGGTCGCATACTGGTGCGGACCTCAAGGAATTCATCCAGGTGCTGAATAGGATCCTCAAGCGGGGTTCCATTGAATTTCGGGAGTAAATGAACTACTCCTGTCTTAAGCTCAAATTTAACCCCTTCACCAAGGACATGGAATTGCACAGCACGAGTTGGTTGCTCCAAGTTAGGAGCTGTCAGGGACTCAAGAGTAACACGGGCTGCCATTCTTTCAGCTTCCTCAAGTAGTAAATTCGCAGCCATGCGAGCCTGAAGAAAAGTTCTTTCGATTTCTGGATCAAAAACTAGAGGTAGATTATTAGTAACACGGGTGTGAACCATAAGATAGGTTCACACCAAGATTGGCACACAAATTGCACACACAAAATAGATTATTGCCTCCCCGGCAACGGTGCCAATTTGATAACAGGTTTTCGTCGTGTAAAAACTGCTATGCAAAATATCCAAACAAACCCTAAACCATAGTCCTAGGTAAGTAAAGGTCAAACCCACAGGGAGGCGAATTTTGTCTATGTATGCAAATTATGTGTCAAAGCAAAGTAACCAAAGGGGGGTTTTGTTTGTTTTGTAAGTTCTAAACATGCAAAGGTAAACAAGCGAAAGAGTTGTGAAATCAGTGATGGGAAAAACACTTAGTCAAACAACATCCACTATTCGTATGACAAGTTGATCATAGATAATCATTCAAAATCTCATGCAATGGAAATTCCAATTCCTTTTCAGATATAACTAATAGTACAACCAGATACTATTAGCACTAACTAATTAAACAACCCTGAAACTATCAAGATTTAGTCTAACAGCAGCGTTACGGATAGGAATATAGTTGGATACAATTCTAGCATAAAACAACCAGCTTTTATCCTAGAATGTAAATCAGTTCTCTTCTGCATAAGACTAGCACAACCAGATACTAGTACGATGCAGTTGCTACTATGAAATAGATATGCTCAACCAGTAACAATCTAGATCTAGCATTCAATCAATAGAAACAAACCCTAGTTGCGCAGGCTAGAGATTATCAATATTAATCATAAGCAATCAAGCAAGAGAATAGATAAAATCCATGCAATAGATAAGGAACGAAAATCTCACAACTTAATCAAAATGAAAGCTTCAGCGTCTGACTAAGCAAGAGTGGCATAGTTCTTCATCGTAAGGTATGTAGAAAGAAATTAGGGTTCGAGAGATGACGATAGGCAAACAAGCCTTTCTCTACCCTTAAATACTAAAGGAAATAAAGTCTAGAATTAACCTAAAATGAAATAATAAAATGTAATAAAATAATGCAAAATAAAGCAAATAAGGAAACGGCTCGGCGGGCTTCAGACACGACGGCGGGCTGGCATACTCCACGGCGGGCGCCGTAATCGCGGCGGGCGCCGCAATTGCACGGCGGGCGCCGTGACAGTGTCATACCAAAGGTTCCTGGATGGGAATTGGCGGCGGGCGCCGTAATGTGCACGACGGGCGCCATCGCTGTTCTTCGGTTCAGCTCCTGCGACACTTCCGTAGAAACGCTATAACTTTTGATTCCCAACTCGGATTGCGCTCATATTTTGAGGACTTGTAGTAGACTTCAAGATCTAACTCCTCAAATTGGAATCACTCCATTTGGACATCCGAGTAGAGATAACGAACCAATTGAATTCAGCCTACCGTTCTCTACTCTTCATTGCACTCCCTTGGCGTCTACTACTGGTGGCTTCCTCCTCAGTGTCTCATATGATCTCCAAAACCACTCAAACACCTCCAAAAATACCAACTTCTCCCCCAAACACCATGCATATGAATGTGTCTAAATCTACCCGAATGGCACCAATAAATCCTCTAATGACTCTTAGTTAAGCCCTACAAAGTAGTGCTTATCATGGGGCATAAAAATGAAGGCTCTACTGGGAGCACACGACGTCTGGGAGGTCGTGGAGAAAGGGCTGGGAGAAGTTGAAGATGAAGCTTCTCTGATCGCCGCCGAAACAGAAAGCTTGAAAGAGTCAAGAAAGAGGGACAAGAAGGCTCTGTTTCTTATCTATCAGGCACTGGATGACGATGGCTTTGAGAAGGTGTCAAGTGCAGTCTCAGCCAAGGAGGCATGGGAGAAGCTCAAAACCTCCCATAAAGGGGCTGAGCAAGTAAAGAAAGTCCGCCTTCAAATTCTGAGAGGTGAGTTTGAATCACTGCGTATGAAATCTTCCGAATCAATTTCGGAGTATGTCTCGAGGGTCCAAACTGTCTCAAATCAACTAATGAGAAATGGAGAAGAATTAGGTGATGTAAGAGTCATGGAGAAAATTCTTCGCTCATTGGATTCCAAGTTCGAGCTCATCGTGGTGACCATAGAAGAAACCAAGGACCTAACGGAGATGACAATCGAACAATTAGAAGGTTCATTGCAAGCATATGAAGAGAGACATGTGAAGAAGCAAGAGACCACTGAGCAACTTCTCAAGTTACAACTCAGGGAGAAAGAAGAAAACAGAGGCCAAGAGAGAAGCCAGGAGGGCTATGGAAGAGGTCATGGACGAGGAGGAAGAGGTCGCGGCCATGGACGTGGACGAGGCTGGAATTATGGAAATCAGAATTCCAACAACAACTACGAGAAAGCAGACGGGTCGTCACGAGGCCGTGGAAGGGGACGACAGTCAAGGAATGACAAGTCCCAAGTCCAATGCTATAACTGCAAAAAGTATGGACACTATGCTGCAGATTGCTGGGCTTCAAAGAACAGAGTAGAAGAAAAAATGAATTATACAGAGGTGAAGGATGAAGAGAATGCTACACTGTTGTTGGCATACAAAGACAAGAAGGGAGAAGAACAAGACTCATGGTATCTGGACACTGGTGCAAGCAATCACATGTGTGGGAGAAGAGATATGTTCGTGGAGCTTAATGAAACAATAAATGGGAATGTTGCCTTTGGTGATGACTCGCAGATCTCTGTGAAAGGAAAAGGTGACATACTGTTTCGAGCTAAGGATGGAAGCCACCAGGTAATCTCCAGTGTCTATTATGTTCCAAAAATGACTAGTAACATTCTGAGCTTGGGGCAACTCTTAGAAAAGGGCTATGATATCCACATGAAGGATTATATCAATCTTTTTATAAGAGATCAGAAGGGAGATTTGATTGCCAAAGTAAAGATGACGAAGAACAGGATGTTTCCGCTGAACATTCAAAATGATGTTGCAAAGTGCCTCAAGACGTGTTACAAAGATGAATCATGGTTGTGGCATTACCGCTTTGGGCATTTGAATTTTGGAAGCCTGGAGTTGCTGTCCAAGAAGGAGATGGTGAGAGGGACCCCAAGTATAAAACATCCAGAGCAACTATGAGAGGGATGCTTAATTGGAAAGCAATTCAGGAAAAGTTTTCCTAAGGAGACAGATTCAAGAGCAAGGAAGCCACACGAGCTCATCCGTACAGATGTGTGTGGTCCAATTAAGCGAAGCTCTCTAGGTAAGAGCAACTATTTCCTGCTGTTCATTGATGATTTTTCAAGAAAAACTTGGGTATATTTCTTGAAGCAGAAATCAGAGGTGTTTGAAGTTTTCAAGAAGTTCAAGGCTTGTGTAGAGAAAGAAAGTGGTCTTCCGATAAAGGGAATGAGATCAGACAGAGGAGGAGAGCTCACCTCCAAGGAATTCATGGAGTTTTGTGAAGCAAATGGAATTCGTCGATCCTTGACTGTTCCAAGATCTCCACAGCAGAACGGAGTCGTTGAAAGGAAGAATCGGACGATCCTTAACATGACTCGAAGTATGATCAAGAGCAAGAAGCTGCCAAAAGAATTTTGGGCTGAAGCAGTAGAGTGTGCAGTGTATCTGATGAATCAATCTCCAACAAAAAGTGTGTGGGGAATGACACCACAAGAAGCTTGGGGCGGAAGAAGACCCGAAATCTCTCACTTGCGTGTCTTCGGAAGCATAGCCCATGTCCATGTTCCAGACGAGAGGAGAACAAAGCTTGATGACAAGAGTCAGAGCTTCATCTTCATTGGCTATGAAGCCAGTTCTAAGGGGTACAAGCTATATAACCCAGACAACAAGAAAACTGTAATCGGCAGGGATGTGCTCTTTGATGAAGAAGGAGATTGGGACTTCAATTCTTGCAAGGCTGACTACAACTGCTATGAATTGGAAGAACAACCTCCTTCAGGACACCCTGAAAGTTCGTCAGCTGAACCTGAAACTCCTCTTTTTTCGCCTGTGACAAGCACCAGTAATGCTACATCGCCTTCAAGCAGAAGCTCAAGTGAAGGAATGCCGCGAATGAGAAGTTTGGAGGAGATTTATGAGACCATTGAACAGGTAGAGAATCTTACTCTGTTTTGCCTATTTTTTTACTGTGAACCAGTACACTTTGAAGAAACTGTGGCTGAAGAAAAATAGAGAATTGCAATGGATGAAGAAATAAATTCCATTGAGAAAAATGATACGTGGGAGTTGACTTCATTTCCAAAAGGGCACAAGGCGATCGGTGTCAAATGGGTATACAAGGCAAAGAAGAATGCAAAGGGGGGAATTGAAAAATATAAGGCGAGATTAGTCGTGAAGGGCTATAGTCAGAAAACTGGAATCGATTATGATGAAGTGTTTGCTTCGGTTGCTCGATTGGAGACCATCAGACTCATCATCTCAATGGCAGCCCAACACAAGTGGAAAATTCATCAGATGGATGTCAAATCCGCTTTCTTGAATGGAATCCTTGAAGAGGAGGCGTATATTCAGCAGCCAGCAGGATATGAGACTAAAGGGCGAGAAGACAATGTTCTAAAGCTGAGAAAAGCCCTCTACGGTTTAAAGCAAGCACCAAGAGCATGGAACAGTCGGATTGACAGTTACTTCCAGAACACTGGGTTCGTTAAGTGTCCATATGAGCATGCTCTCTATATGAAGGTCAAGAATGGAGATATCTTGGCAGTCTGCTTGTATGTCGATGATCTGATCTTCACCGGAAGCAACCCAAACATGTTTCAAGAATTCAAAGATGCAATGATGAAGGAGTTTGAGATGACAGACATTGGGCTCATGGCTTACTATCTCGGAATTGAAGTGAAGTAGGAGAAGGAAGGCATCTTTATCTCCCAAGAAAGCTATGCCAAGGAGATACTCAAGAAGTTCAAAATGAAAAATTGCAAGCCAATTAGCACCCCAACCGAGTATAGTGCAAAGCTATCCAAGTATGAAGATGGAGGAAAAGTCGATCCAACCCTATTCAAAAGCCTGGTAGGGAGTCTAAGGCATCTGACTTGTACGAGGCCTGATATTCTGTATGATTTTGGGCTTGTTAGTCGCTACATGGAAGCTCCTACATCAACTCATTTTCAAGCCGCGAAAAGAATTCTTCGGTATCTCAAGGGTACAATTAATTTTGGCCTGTTGTATTCAGTTTCTAATGAGTACAAGCTTGTGGGATATAGCGACAGCGATTGGGGTGGAGATGTTGATGATCGCAAGAGTACAACTGGGTTTGTCTTCTTCATGGGGAACACGGCTTTCACCAGGCTGTCAAAGAAGTAGCAGATCGTTACACTGTCTACGTGTGAGGCGGAATATGTGACTGCTACTATATGTGTGTGTCACGCAATCTGGCTAATGAATTTGCTAAAGGATCTTAATTTGGAACAAGAAGAGTCGACAAAAGTCTGTGTTGATAACAAGTCAGCTATTGCCCTGGCTAAGAACCCGGTCTTTCATGATCGAACCAAACACATTGACACCCGTTATCACTACATACGGGAATGTGTTGTAAGGAAGGATGTGCGAATGGAGTATGTGAAGTCTCAAGATCAGCTCGCAGACATCTTTACCAAGCCACTCAAGTTCGAGGATTTTGCAAAGTTGAGAAATGCTCTAGGTCTGATAAAACAAGTTTAAGAGAGGGTGTTGAAGTTTAAACTTGTTCCCAATGTAAGACTTAATTAGTTGAATGCTTATGTTCTCCTATTGTTCCCAGCGAAGACTAGGATCTTTAGGACTCTAAGAATCATAAATGTTTTGGTTGCTGGAATTCCTGTAAGTTGTGGTTTCTCCTACTATAAATGGAGACCACCTTTCAGTTAATGGAAGAAGGTCTTCTGCATAAAACATATTCAAACACAGAGTGTAAATACAGTGAGTCGACTGCACCAACGGCCCTTTTAATCCAACATACACCACTACCTTCATCCTTATCGGTGTTTTACCCATCTTTCACAAAATTCGAAATTCGAAAATCGGCCATCAGTTTTTGTGAGAAACTTTAGCAACGTTTAATAAGCATTAAAAGTAGCAAACACATAGCACACTATGGGAGATTTGATTCCATTTTTTATCTGTCTTTCATTCACACTCCAAATACTGCAAATTGGGCATCAAAATTAAGCCCTATAGTTGAGTGTTAGAAATATCAAGTTCAGTAGACCAATTGATACCTAGAAATCTAGAATGGTAGTAATCAGTTGATAGCCAGAAACTCATACGAATTATTAGTTATTACTCTAGCTTAAAATATGTTATAAACAATGTTCATAATCCATCTGCTAACACTACTAGAAGGCATAAAATGATGTAGAAAAAGATGTTTAAATCATAGCACTCCTAAATGACATAGCAAATAAAAAGATACTCCAGATTGGAACTTGAACTGGACAAAGCACACTTAGGGCTCGTTTGGTATCACAATAGGAATCGCGTTGGAATGAGGAATCGAGTTGGGTATGAAGAATGGGGTTGAGTGATTCCTAAGGGTTTTTGTTTGGTATAATTTTAGAGAGATAAAACAAAGGGTAAATTAGGTTTGGACCATACCTCTAGTTTTATGTGGGTATGAGATGTAGTGTTATGGATGGGTATGAGTCATACCTTGGAATCAATTTCATACCCATACCTACCTCTACCAAACACAAAATCGGGTTGATCTATTCCCAACCCCATTCCCTATACCTATGGTATATAGGTAGAAACAAACGCCCCCTTAGGGTTTCCAAAGCAAAATCTAATAGGGACTCCATCATACTTCATAGCACAAATGCAAAATTTTGTAAAATCTACACCTGCTAGATATACCATCTCAGAATTGGAATAAAAAGGATTAGTACAATGAAAAGCAAACTATTCTCAGAAATGCGAAAAACACTACCTCACTAGTACAGAACCACGGTTCGGACCGTAATTTTGTTATTCACTAGACCGCGTTTGCATATCGTGATTGTTCTCGGTGAAGTCCGGACGTCGGACCCCGGTTTTTTTATAACTGGGGTCTGACATCCGGTTTTTTGACAATTCTCAGAGACCTTGTGAGTGATCTTGCAAGGTTTTTTGACAACTTAAGATAAATCAATGAATTACTACTCTACTTGTTAAGTTTGAGAGAGAGAGGCAGAATATTGGAAAAGAATTCACACCTTGATTAGATGGTAGAGATTACAATATATACTAAAGTGTGAAACTTATCCTTCAAGCTATACAAGCTATACTTGATAAAAGATAATTCTAGGATAATAAGATAGAATATATAGATACTCTAATACCCCCCCTAAAGTTGGAGCATGTGGATCAAGAATCCCCAACTTGCCAAGGAGAAAATGAAACTGTTGGTTTCCCAGTGCCTTTGTGAAGAGATTAGCGGGCTGACAATATGTCCGTATATGAGCAGGAAGAATCGCGCCAGACTGAATTAGATCACGCACGAAATGACAGTCGATCTCAATGTGCTTAGTGCGCTCATGAAATACTGGATTAGAGGCAATGTAAAGGACAACTTGGCTATCACAATACAACCTCATAGGACGGGAATGGGACACGCCCAGTGATTGGAGAAGTGATTTGAGCCATACAAGCTCACTGCAGGCCGCAACCATTGCCCTGTATTCTGCCTCCGGATAAGATCGTGAAACAATGGGTTGTTTATTTGTCTTCCAAGAGATAGAGGAGTCCCCAAGTAAGACGAAGTAGCCGGTCATAGAGCGACGAGTCAATGGACAAGCAGCCTAATCAGAGTCACAGAAAGCACACACCTGAAGAGAGCTAGATGCAGATAGAATAAGACCTTGTCCTGAATGTCCCTTTAGATACCGAAGGACGCGCAAAGCGGCATCCCAATGATCAATCTTGGGCAACTGCATGAATTGGGCTAATGTGTGAACAACAAACATAATCTCTGGACGTGTAATGGCTAGATAGATGAGATGGCCAATCAAGCGCCTATAATGATTGGGATCGAAATGCACAAGGTGAGCCGATAGGACTTGCGAGTTGATGGCCGTGAAAGAAAAAAATTAGGGTTGTGTTTATGGCTCTGATACCATGTTAAGTTTGAGAGAGAGAGAGGCAGAATATTGGAAAAGAATTCACACCTTGATTAGATGGTAGAGATTACAATATATACTTAAGTGAGAAACTTATCCTCCAAGCTATACAAGCTATACATGGTAAAAGATAATTCTAGGATAATAAGATAGGATATATAGATACTCTAATACTACTTGTATCCCATTTTTTTTTTATTGTCTACAACTGTTTAAGCGTTCTTGACGAGCTCCTCGTTATAGGTACTAGGTACTGTCTACGTTTCCATCTCTTACTCAATCTTCGTGTTGTGAAACATTTCATGTTTGATGAGGATCCAACTTGAGTGGATGATGAGTTCGAAGTCACTAGATTAGAAAATATTTCCTATTATTAGATTCAATTCATTAAAGTAAACCTACAATATTTGATCATGAAGAGCACTAATTACATCAAATTGTGAAGATACCAACCATTGGATGGACATCTCTCATCAGGTTGAGCACTTGACTCATTTACATCCATCTCAACAACACAGTTGATAAGCTCCTCACTCTCGTCTTCGATATTTCCATCCAGTTTGCAGCGTATCCATACAGGTATCTGACAACAGCTGAGAAGCTTATTGTACTAAGACAATAATAAGGATTTAAAAATAAGCATGTTAGGTTTGCAGAGAAAACACAAGGATGTAAATACATAAATGCATCTCAAGACAAACAGGAGAGGAACAAACCAATTCAACTTAGAGGATATATAAACACATATTGTCAGGACAAGGAGGAGAATACAATGTTTTCAACTTAGAGGATATATAAACACATATTGTCATGACAAGGAGGAGAATACAATGTTCTAGCTTCTACTAGCAGGGTTAGGAGATATAGATAATAGATGATAGCAATGCAATTCAAAGTTCATCCACTGCCACCAAGTTGCAACTCGTAAATCAAGGAAGCAACTTAAAATCATATTCAGAAAGTTCAGTTATCTACCATAAGAATCAACCAAGACAATGCAAGTAATTAAGATAGCATTCGTGAGATGTTCCTAGGAGAAGACTATGCAAGGAAAGACCCTATAAATTAAAAGAAACGTGGTTTTTTCATAATCACAAAATAGCACGTATAAGGGATAATGTTGGATCGTTAGAATTACGTCTGAGGAAACAAATGCTTTGTTCCCACATCAGGTGCAGCGGAATAATATAGCAAGAAAGATGCAGTAACGAACTCACGATGTATAGTGGAAACCCCAATCAGTCAAATAACTAATCAAGGAAAAACCACTACCTTCAAGCTTCTCGCTTGAGAGAATTTTGAAGCGTCTACTTGTCTTATTGATTTCTTGTTCGATTACACTTGTAGCCTGGACTCCAAACCCTAGACTTCCCACCTAGATTTGAAACTCTCTTCTACAACGGTGAATACAAACTCAACCCTCTAAGACTCACAAACACTTCACTCTCGTTTTCTTTTCAGTTTAATGCTCCAAGTTCGTCATTGATGTTCCTTGAGAGGTAACAAAGCATGTGGAGAAAGCTTTGTTCCCTCTGCAATCCTTCGCTGCCAATGGTTCCCTATGACAATTGAATTGTTCTTGAAACACTTGGTTACCAGATTAGTTGAATGTTTGTTACCATCAAAACCTAAGGAATTCAACAAATTTCCCCTTTTTGATGGTGACAAACATCCTTGACAATACAACATACATATAAGATAGAGACAGTTGTATAGAGAAAGTTTCCACACTTAGACACAATAGTTTCCCCTTAGTCTAGCAACATATGAAACCATGTTTTGTTCTCCCTCAACTAAAGCTACCAGTCATTTTCCCCCTTTTGGCATCATTAAAAAACTTAAGTAAATAGCGAAAGGAAAATAAGCACGGCAAGATAAGGAAATACCCCTTGTTCATTAAAATAAACCAGCCAACTTAAACACAGTGCAAACACAAACAACAAGATATGCAAAGAAAGAAACAAGATCAACATGCCAATCAAGGTAAACACATGAAGCAGAAGCAAAGAAGAGCAAAGCAGTAAGGGGATAGATGAGCTAGGGAACAAAAGAGGAGTTGGTTAGCCAGAGAAAGACGAATTAAGTACCACTGGTGCCTGCAGAGGGAGCCGAAGTATGAATGGCAATTTTTCCACGCACTTCCTCCAACAGAGATATTGCGAGAGACAAACTCCTCATGGCCCTTTGCAGATCAAGTTCATCTTTTTGTTCCCCCTTAGAGTCTGCATCTTCAAACTCCTCCTCATCCACATCAGCTTCCATCTCAAGTTCAACCTTGACCCAGCCAACACCTTCTTGCAACACACACTACATCTTGTGCAGGATACTAGCATCCAACCGCCGGTAGAGGAAATATTCATTGGTCCCCTCTTTGTATACCTTGTGGTGTTCCATTTTTTTTTTGGAACAATACACGGGAGTTAGAGGGCAACCTTGCTGAAGTCGTCATATAGATAGGAGGGGAGAAACCACGAGAATACTTTTTCATATATTTTCAAGTACTAAGGATAATGTTCCAAATCCTCTTCTTTCCTTATTTTTCCAAAGATCACAACCATGAAGATATCTTCCAAAAATAAATCTTGTGAAAGATTCTGTCCAAATCCATGAAAACCCACAAAATTTCAAGCGCACCAAACATCATGCAACCAACACACCAATCCTTAATGCACATAACACATTCCAAGTAGTTGCAAGCCATCATTACACATCATATCTGTCAAATCCCAGCCACAGAGGCGACGATTCGTATTCTCGGCTTTCCGAAAAAATAGAAGAGTGTGATGCGGTGGTAACGTTACCAGAGAAGGTACAAAGAACATCACACAGAAACATATACGAGAATTTTTAATAATGTTTAATCATGAATGAGAGGCTCCCATATGTGGATGATAAGAGAGGCTCATAGGAAGCATCAAGCATGATAACTAGGGTAAGTTGTAGAGTCAACAATCATGTGGGCTTGTAATGAGGGATCAATGCATCAAGTTGACTCTTTTGGGCCGAAAGAAAACTGTTTCAAGTATTATAATGAAAGCATAGATGATCATGCATGAAGTGTTGCACATAGGTGAAGTATTAGCACGAATCTAAGCAAGTTGTTCAATTTAACGATCAAAGAGTGAGTGCAGATCAAGACATAATGATTAGACTTTCACAAATTACCATGTAATTTAGCCAATCATCGAGGGAACATAACAGATACACAATTAATTTAGAGAGATCATACCTAGTTCCATATGGAATTGTTCGAAGGGTTCCCTATTTAGTGCCTTGGTGAAAATATCAGCGATCTGATCCTTGGTTCCGCAGAAGTTTATGGACACCAACCCTTTCTCCACACAGTCACGTCAGAAGTGATGTCTTATCTCGATATGCTTGGTACGTGAGTGTTGCACAGGATTCTTGGAGATATTTATTGCACTAGTATTGTCACAAAGAATGGGAATAGAGTTAAGGAAAATATCATAGTCGTTGAGTTGTTGTTTAAGCCATAGGAGTTGTGTGCAGCAAGCAGCGACGGCTATGTATTCAGCTTCTTGCAGTGGATAGAGCAACTGAATTCTGCTTCTTTGACCCCCAGAAAACTAAGCACGGCCCAAGGAACTGAGCCATTACGGATGTATATTTTTTGTCCACTTTGTTCCCTGCGAAGTTAGCGTCTGTGTATCCAACTAGATCGAAGTTTCCACCCCTTGGATACCACAGACACAGATCGTCTGTTCCCTTCAAATATCTCAGAATCCTCTTTACTGCTTTGAGGTGTGTCTCTTTGGGATCAGCCTAAAAACGAGCACATAGACACATAAATAAGGAGGGTACGCGTCATGTCTTCTAGGGTTCTGTTCTTCCTTTCCACAACACCGTTTTGCTGTGGTGTCCTTGGAGCTGAGAAAATGTGATTAATGCCTTTGTTCCTGTAGAGGGATAGAAACTGAGAGTTCTCAAACTCTATCCAATGATCAGTGCGGATGGACCCCAGAGATTGTCCAACACTCCTTTCAACCGACATGAGCCAAGATTCAAATTCAGCGAACACTTCATCCTTTGATGACATGAAAAGAGTCCATGTGTACCTGGAGTAGTCATCAACAAATAACAAAGACATATGCATTTTCCCCCACGGCTCCTTGTGCGCATTGGCCCACAAAGATCCATGTGGAATAGTTCCAGAGGACGAGTAGTACTTACCTTCTTCTTTGACTTTAAGGAAGACCTTACTTGCTTACCTTTTGTACAAGCATCACAAACTTTAATTCTTGTTGCTTCGATCTTAGGGAGACCGTTCACTAGTTCTTGTCTATGAAGTTTGGATAGGAGTGGAAGACTTGCATGTCCGAACCGCTTATGCCACAGATCTGTTGTCCCAGCAATGGACAACAGACATAGTTCCTTCTCAGGGATGAAAGCAGGATCAACTTTATAGACGTTGTTGTCGCAGATCCCTTTCAGTAGGATTTTCCCTGTACTTATACACTCAACATAACAATCATCAGTAGTAAAAACTACCCTATTTTTCTTGTTTTGATGAGTTGAGCCACACTAAAAAAATCAAACCTGAGATTATTCACGAGTGTCACATTATTCACAGTAACATGGTTAGAATACCTTATCTTACCGAGACCACAAACTTCTCGCTTACTCTTATTTCCAAAGGTTATTGAACCTCCGGAGGCCTGTTGAAGTGAGGTGAGCCATCCTTTGTTCCCTGTCAGGTAACTTTAGCAAGCACTATCAAAATACCGGGAACCTTCCTCACTTCAGCCTGTATAGAAAGAGTTAGTTTTTACGAACCCAGACAAGCTTAGGCTTTCTGGGTGTGGGAGCAACATATTTGATTTTTGGAGGTTTAACATTCATCTTCTCCCTAGCAGTACGAGCAATTTCTTCATTGTGTTTCTTCAGGAGGCACTCTTGTTTGTAGTGACCAGAGTGACCACAGTACCAACAGATTCTTTGACATTTTAGATCAACATACTTACTCTGTCTAGGCCAAATTGATTTGTTAGCAATCCTAGAATGAAAATCAATATGATTGGACTTATCGCTTTGAGATTGTTTCAACCAAATGGAATGAGCCTTCTGTCCATGGTACCAAGCCTTGTTCCCATCAGTCGAATTTGAACAGTCTTTGCGATTGTTCCTTCTCGAGGAACTTTCCCCTTTTTCTTGTCCTGACTGTTTTCCTTCGACTCCAGGACTTTTAGACTTGATGCTCAACATGAAGCTTAGGTTGATAACCAATTCCAAAGCGAGGTACTTCCTTCTTTTCTGTTTCCTTTTCATTCTTGGCCGCTACAAACACGATTCCTTTTGTCTTTTCCTTCTGTTCCTCACTGAGTTTAGATAGATCACTAGACAGTTTTGCATTGCCTAGTTTTAACTCAGTGAGGAACAAAAGGAAAAGCCACTGAAAAGACTATTCTCATGAACGAGTTTTAGAGACATGATCTTCTCAGTGAGTTTAGGACACTCATTGCAAGGACTTGGAGAAGAGGATGAAACTTTCTCAAGTTTGAACACTTTTTCTGCCCAACCTTTATTTTCCTCGATCAAACTTGAGATTGATTCATCCTTTTCTTCAATCTGCTCACTGAAAAGACTATTCTCATGAACGAGTTTTTTAATGAAGAAAATTAAGTGATCTTTTGACTTACTTTTCAAGCTTGAGATGAGATCAGATTCATTTACCTCATCCTTGTGCAGACCACCTTTTGATTCATCAGCGTCTTCTATGGCCATTAAGCAGACATCCCTAGAGTGTGATGATTCATCGTCATCCGAGTCAGAATCACCCCAGGTTGCGACCATTGCTTGCTTTCCTTCTCGAGCCGGAGGAAGACCTGCTTTTTTCTTGAAACAGTTTTTGGCAAGATGTCCCTTGTTTTGACAGTGGTAACAAATGACATCCTTCATGTCTCTGTTCCCTTCAGAGGAACTCAACGTATCCTTGTTTCAAGACCATATCTTCTTCATAGCTCTAGTGATGAGAGCCACATCTTCATCACTGTCCTCATCTCCATCTTCAACTTGAGACAAGTCAAAGGCACGTTCAACCTTCAAGGCGATACTTTTAGCCTTCTCTTCTCCCTTTTTGTTTATCTTGTGGTTATAGACAGAGGCGTTGCTTTCAAGCTTGACAACCACCTCTTCCATAGTGAGAGTCTTGACGCCAGTCTGGGATCGAGTAGAGAGCGAGAGCAATCGCATCCCACTGAGAGTTGAGGCCTTGCATGAAGTGGTGAGTGAGCTTTCAGTCCGGCATTTCTTCATCAAGAAATTCCAATTGACCTACAATCCTTTGAAACCTGGAGTAGAATTCTTGAATGTGTTCATCCTTTCCTTGAGAGATTTGATCGTACTCTTTCATCAAGGAGAGAATCATGTTTTTCTTGACATCTTCATTTCCATGATGGAGACGTCTTAGAGCATCCCAGATCTCCTTGGCGGTCTTGTAGCCGATGATTTTCTTGAGATCGGTGGGGAGAAGAGCCATGTGAAGAATCTTCTTGGCTTTGCAGTTCTTCTCCAGTTTCTTCCAGTCATCATCCGTGTAGTCAACTTTTGGCTTAGGCTTTGTAGCGTCCTTTTAATTTGGAATAGCTATGGGGCCAACTTCAATGATCCTCCATATCTGTCCATCGAGGGAACAAATATGAGACTCGATTTGTTCCACCCACCAATCATATTCTCCAGCCTTCAGAAGTGGAGGCTTCCAGAATGAATCTCCAATAGCATTGCTTGACGACATCTTTCCTGCAAAGTCTTTAACGAAAACAATCTAGAGCACCAGGCTCTGATACCAATTGTTGGATCGTTAGAGTTACGTCTGAGGAAACAAATGCTTTGTTCCCACAGAAGGTGCAGCGGAATAATATAGCAAGAAAGATGAAGTAACGAACTCACGATGTATAGTGGAAATCTCAATCAGTCAAATAACTAATCAAGGAAAAACCACTACCTTCAAGCTTCTCGCTTGAGAGGATTTTGAAGCGTCTACTTGTCTTATTGATTTCTTGTTCGATTACACTTGTAGCCTGGACTCCAAACCCTAGACTTCCCACCTAGATTTGAAACTCTCTTCTACAACGGTGAATACGAACTCAACCCTCTAAGACTCACAAACACTTCACTCTCTTTTTCTTTTCTGTTTAATGCTCCAAGTTCGTCATTGATGTTCCTTGAGAGGTAACAAAGCATGTGGAAAAAGCTTTGTTCCCTCTGCAATCCTTCGCTGCCAATGGTTTCCCGTGACAACTGAATTGTTCCTGAAACACTTGGTTACCAGATTAGTTGAATGTTTGTTACCATCAAAACCTAAGAATTCAACAGATATGATGAATCCCCCAAGTCAAAAAGATCGATCTAGTGTCTAGTAGAACAGTAAGCTTTCGAAAAGCAAAACATCTCACTCCTCTTAGTTATCATTAAAGAGAGAAATGATTAACTTTAAGCACAAACAATGAAAGACTGAACATGTTGAGAAGGATTACTAGATCAGATCCTCTTAAGCTCTACAAACAAATTGTAGAACAAAGAAGCGAAAAGCTTGATTATATATATAAATATGAAAACATTGGTGTTCAAATATGTACCTGAAGGTTCAACTCCTCCAATTTATGCATTGAGCTGAGTTCCAAAGCACCCAACGACGTCAGTCT
Organism: Rheum nobile; assembly: GCA_027886185.1. Lineage (NCBI taxonomy): Eukaryota > Viridiplantae > Streptophyta > Magnoliopsida > Caryophyllales > Polygonaceae > Rheum > Rheum nobile. The sequence continues at coordinate 171,077 of WOAB01000652.1, read as the reverse complement.
ATTTCTTGACGAGTCTAAGTTTTCCAATCTCTGAAGTGAGGACAGACCCAATGGTAATTCCACCAGCTTGTTGTTAGCAACCTTTAAGTACTTCAAGGCATTTAAAAAACATATCTCCTCCGATAACCTTTTTAACTTATCTAAGGAAATATCTAGATATTCTAATTTATTTAAAGAGCCAATTTCAGGAGGAAGGTATCTACAAAACAACCACAGTAGCATAACAATTCAGCAAAACAAGTATATCCTCGGAAATCAGACAAATTAATTGTGAAAAACAAGTTGAGGTCAAAGTAATATGGCCCCCCTCAAAAAATAATTAGAGGTAAAAAACAGAAGAGATACAAGAAGTAATGATTAGTTGTGACTCGGGAATCAACAATTTTATAGCACAGTAACTAGAATAGCAAAATGTATATTAGATGAGGCCATTCAGCATGAGTTGAATACCATGCCTGTTACACCTAAGCACTCATTCACATTAGCTAAGATGTACATTAGATAAACCTTAGCAAAGAACTTAATAAGAAAGAGATGTACTAATTTGTCTCTTCCCCCGCTGATCCTGCAAAAAATACCCCGATAACCCCCATGCCTCACCCTAACAGGACGACCACACACTACACAGCTAGGAAATCTAAACTAAAGAGTACGAGTCGATAGAACCTGAGTACCAAAATAGGACATGTTCATAACCTAACTTGCAAGAGACAACTATAACAATCAATTCAAGGTCAATCCCAATTATATCTGATCCAGCTGATCAAGAAAAAGTAGATCACTATTATCTTTATGCCGATCCTGAACACCTAAGAAGTTCTGGTCTTTCATCCATAACATGTGTTCAAGTTGAATTTGAAAAAGCTTCAATAACCCTGAATTATGAAAGAGGAAGCTAGCTATTGTAGTCAATCCAAGGTTGCTGACAACTTAAGATAAATCAATGAATCAATGCCAAACAAGCAGCTGCAAGTAATTCAATTCAAAGAAGCCATTAAGCCAATGCAGAATTATACAAGATAAACCTATACACCATAGTACTAGTGAACATAGGATGAGGTATGAGCTACAAATAAGCATTAGTGTAACCATTGAGTCAGCTTGAAAATATGAGCTTTATGAATCAGATTTAAACAATTGCAGATCTGGATTAAATTGATTATAGGCGTAATTGCAAGAACACCAGATTTCCAATAGCAACTTGCAAAAAACCCATGTTTTAAAAAGTATTGCAAAAGTACAAATTTTTTGTACTTTTTATGGTATTTTTGCTATAGATAGGGTATGAATTTATCTTTTCTTTTCAATGAAATATCCTTAAAAGTTGACTAATATTTTCTCCAAAAAAGATTAAAAAAATCCGTAATTTCTCCTTAATCTTTCTCCCTCCCGGTGGCAACCCCATCCCATTAACCTGCTATGGCCTCAAGCTACCTCCTAGAACTGTACTGTACTAAAATTGGCGGGCAAGTTTCCATCCAAAAGAAAAGTAATCTCCTCCTTCAACCCTTAATCCCTCTAGCGTAACTCACTCTGCCTGACAACAATCCCTGAATATTCCTGAAGAACTTCAAAGCGGCCTGACAAAGTTTCTAGCATTTACTCCACGTGAGATATTTCGCACCTGACGCCCTCCATTAAAGCTTGAATGGGTAAGTAAACTCTCCTGAAAAACATTGGATTTTTCCCCTCTGTATACGTGAAGTTCAAAAACCTTATTTATTTGTAGGTACGAAAGTAGTGTATGTGAAGTTCATCAGTGGTGGAGAATGGAAACAATAAGGGAAAAGGTGGTTGTATGAGGGTGATAGAACAGTGAAAGCCATGTTGCTTTCCCCTTACATGAACTTGGCTACACTGCGCAACAAATGGATTAGAAAGAATCCATTTGATGAAGAGAAGTTGTTTGTGCAGATGCAATACGTTTATCCAAATAAACCAAAACTTCCACCAATTGTTATAAATGATGACGACGATCTTGATGCATTCAAGTTCTTGAACAACTGTGGAGAAAGACTTTTTCAGGTTGAGCTGTACACCAACCTTTTAAAGAAGGAAGAGATTCGAAGTGAAAGGGCTGAACATCGTACTCTTCCTTCTCCAACAGCTCCACCACCAACTCAGAGCCAAGACAATAAAGACTTTTTCAGGTCGTTTTTTCAAAAAGTTAGATCACCCTACACTGATGTCAGGTCAGTCGATGAAATTATTAAAGCTAACAACGAAGCAGACTTAAGGAGATTAAAAAGGGAAGAAGTGAGGGGGAAAACAAGAGAAAGTGTCCCATGATACTGTAAGACATTATATCATTGAGCATCGATGATAAGGACATTGAAGCTGCTATATCAAGAAACAAAGGAAAGGAAAAAAATGACTGATTATGCCAATTGTGGAGATTCTTTGGAGGATGAAATAGGAGATGGTTTTGATTACGGGGGCTGTTATGAATCAGGTGATGATGATCTTGTTGATGGTGGTGATGGTTTAGGGTATGCTTCAGGTGATGCTTCAGGTGATGATGTAAATACTATTGGTCTTGATTATGTGTGGGAGGAAATAAATGGCAATGAGGGAACATACAACGAGGAGAAAATAGAGGAGGACCAAGAAGAAGAGATTGATGTTGATGAAGACATGCTTAGAGAGATTGAAAAGATGTACTATCCAGCAGAGAGGGACATGCAACGCGTGTTAGTTGAAGATGAGGAAACAAGTGAAAACAAGTCCTCATATCCAACAATGAAGGTTGGTCAGCTCTTCAATTCTAAGGAAGAGTTCAAAGCTGCACTCTTTTCCCTGGCAATGGAAAATTTCTATGAGATGCGTGTGAAGAGGTCCGACAAGTCCACTTATGATGTGCCCCCGCCTTCCTTCACCGCCACACAAGAGGAAGAGGCCCTCGCTTTGCCAAGCCATGGACCCATGACGCGTGCACAAGCCAAGGCCATCCAGGAGGCCAGCCAATCCCTTATAGTGCGCGCCATGATCATCCACAGCGGCCACGCCAGCGCGCCAACCGTTTGTCTCCTAAGCACCCTCACAGGCGCAACGGAGGCTCAACCAGGCGATGGCCATTCTGAGTCGATCATTCATTGGCATTCACCTCCAGAAGATCAAGGTCCAAGTATGCCCCTTTTTGCTCGAGCGAGCCTCCCTGGCGCCGAACAGCACGATGCTAGCCCTTCAAGCGAAGGCCCAGGTCGGCCCACTCACCCAAAGCAAGGCCCGTTTGACTTAGAGGTTATTTAGATGGTATTTGGGTGATTGTATGAGACATTTCCTCTTTTACAAGTTTCTATTTTTAGTATGCCTATTTTTAGCTTATTTCCATTTTTGGGCGTGTGCTTCAACTATGTTGGTTGGGCTAGCCCAAGGCATAACTCGGCCCATCCGAATTCTGCCCTATTTATACTTTGCTTGTTTGTTACTTAGACTTTTTACGTTGAATATAGTTTTGAATTGAATTCGGTTGAGGCAATTCCTCCCTCTTCAAAGCTCCGACGTCAAACACCTTCTCAACCCTATCTTCCGCCGGCGACGCTACGCCACATATCCGACTCTTCGAGTCTCTCCGCAGGCGACTCTATGCCAACACTCGAATCCTTCGAGTCTCCTCCGCAGCCGACGCTACGGCACTTATCATCTTCACCCATCGCCTTCGCTCCCGCCATCGCTAGCACCATCGCCTTCGTCCTCGCCGTCGCCAGTGTCGTTGTCCTCGCCTTCGTCTCGGACATCGACCGTGTCGGTAAACCTCATAAGTTACTGTTCACACCGGCACCCCTAAAGCTCATCCGTGCAATTCAACAAGGCTCTCGCCAAGGCTTCCACGGCAAGCGATAGAGACGTTCGAAGTACTGAGCACGAGACCTGGATCCTAGCGCTGACTTGGTCAACCTTGGCATTCGGAAGCACGAGCACATCAACTGGCATCAGAGCCTCTGGTCTCGTAAGTGCTTTTCGTCTCTAGTTCGTTCATTTCTTTCATTAACCCCCAACTTGCTTCCGCAAAATTAAAAAAAATAAAAATTGTCCGCCATTGTTGTTCATTGAAGCTTTCGGTTCCTACAATCCAAGTGGTTGGCCGAATATCCACAAGATTAACCTAACGTGATTTTGGTGATTTGCTAGAGATATTCCCGGATTTGTTTCCTTAAAATTTTGGATTCACACGCTCCACTTAATTACCTAAATCAAGAATCAAATCTCACGTAATTTCTCTCTCCAAATCTGAGATATTCCGTGCTCTTCTCTCTCCTAATCTCACGTCTCTCTCTCCAATTAGTTACTTAGGCCGTTGCTTTTTATTTTATTTGCTTTCCTTAATTTCACATTAGATCTTCTAAATTTTTATCCAAGATCTCAAACTCCGATCTCGATTTGAATTCAAAAAAAAAAAAAATGTTCGGCAATTCAAAAAAAAAAAAAAAAGCCGAACTCAAAAAAAAAAAAAAAAAAGGGAAAGGCAAGCAAATCCTCTCGGCCTAGGCTCATCTCTCACCTCCCCGCTTCACAATCTTGGTCCGTGGTTTTCAAATTGGTTGTTGGTTAGTTCGGATTTTAGGGTTTACAATTCGTGAATTTCTTGCGTGAATCACCATAGACCCTAGCCGCCCTCTCGGCAACCAACCAAACACCCTAACGAACTTTTGATTGTGAGCACTTCTTGTCCTTTGTTTCTTGTGTTTTGTTTTTGTGCTTGTGTTGATGATGACAGGACACATCCAAATCGGTAGCTACACCGGGACTCCTGCTGGCGACGATAACACGGAACAAGTGGCACCTACGGCCACAACTTCTCAACACCCGCCGGCAACCGCGGCCAACGAAGAGCCCCCCGCCGATCTAACGACGGCACAACAAGAAATCCTTGAGCTACGACAACTCTTGGTGGCCTACCAAACGAAGGAGGTGCCTCAACAAGCCACGACACACGAAGTTGACACCGGTGGCCTTGTTACTCGGCAAGCCGCCGCGCCTTCCATGGCCCGCCACGACAAAGGCAAAGGTGCCATGCCTTCGACCTCCCATGCCCAGCCCCAGTTGAACCGACTCCACTCGGTTATCGAGTCGCGCCAAGCGCAATAACACTCTCCGGCGCTTGAGCACGCGGAGGATGACGGCGCTTTCGACGCTCAAGGTAATGAAATATCACCTCTCACTTTTGATGATAGGTACATTCCCCACGGAACAAATGACCACCTGGCTCCGCTGCATGTGCCTACTCCCGGCCATGGTGGCCGACTCGACCGGCCCTCTAGTCCCCGACGACGGCGCTCTCGCACACAGAGAGGCACGCATTCGGCCCCACTGGCCACTGGACGTGACCATACCTCTTTTCACGTGGACGACCATTTGCACCATCAGAGTGATCGGACGCCTCACGATGGCTCTGATGGCTACTTCTCGGCGACACCCCTCTATGACGACTTCGACGAGTTCGATGACGAGGAGCTTGACGACGCCGACCAACTCAACCCAGGTAATTACCTTCCCCCTTTGGCTGACCCTATTGAACTACAGGATAACCCCGCCGACTGGATACCGGCGCCTTTGCTCAACCAAGGCCAACAGCCGGTGCAGTATGCAGCCCACGGCGGAGATGGTCCCGATCGGAGGCATAGGCCACCTAGAGATGGCCGCCAACAGAGAGCTCAATTCCCTGGCCCCCGCCTTGATCGCGCCAACGATGACTACGTTGGCGCCGGCTACCAAGGCCCTCCACAAGGCCGCGGTCAAGGCAATGGGCCAGATCCATATGGCCAAGGTTACCACCCTCAGCAGCGACGCAGAGGATACATGGAAATCCCTGCGCCTCACTTGCTACCTCAGAGGCCCAGAGGCGCCGTGCCACGCCTAAACCGCGCCGATATCAAGGTAAAACTCGATCCTTTTCATGGTTTCTATGACCTTGCTTTGTTTATTGAGTGGTGGCAGTCTACGGAGTATGCTCTACAATATACTCAAGTGTCGCCCCATGACTACGTGTATGCGGCCACGCTTCACTTCTGAGACGCCGCACGCGTGTGGTGGCACCGAGTGGTGGACGATCGCTTGAGGCGTCGCTTGATGCCCATCACTGAGTGGCATCAATTGAAGCACATAATGACACAAAAATATGTGCCCGCCGACTACAAGAACAAGATGCGCCTTGAGATCGCCATGGCTCGCCAAGGCGCTCTCACCCCGTTGGAGTTCTTCTCCAAGTTGGAGGATATGTATTACAAGGCTGGGATTAGTGTCGCTCCTTCAAGCATGAGGACAAAATTCTTGAGCGGCCTCAACCTTCCCATCCGAGACAAGCTGGAAATTTTGCCTATCAAAGACCTCCACACATTGGTGCACACGGCCATGAGAATTCATGAGCAATTGGCTCGGCAGCGCCAAGCCCCCTATGGCTCCTATGGTGCTCGCAGGTATGACTCTAACCCTCGTGGTTTTGTTTCTTCTAATGTGCGTGATAAAGCTGCAGGCCCAGCTAACCCTAGCCAAGGCAAGCCATCGAGGCCCGCGCCGAGCACCACGCCCACGCGTGGACAAGCACCGAAGCCGACATGGGCGCCAAGCACAGGCCGCGCTAGCGAGGTGGAGTGCTACCGATGTGGCAGCCGAGGGCATCTCCAGCGTGACTGCCCTAATGCCAAACGCGTCCTCTTCTCCGCCAACGCCGATGGCTACGATTCCTATGACGACGAGGAGGCTGTGGCCCAAGCCCACGGCCAAGACTTTGAGGACGCCGATGAGGAGGCTTATGAGTGTCACGCCGCTGACATGTCCGCTGGCACTCCCCTTAGCCTTGTCACTCGGCGCGTGCTCACGGTGAAGGACACTTCCCTCGTCGACCAAAGGGAAAATCTTTTCCACACAAGGGCCGTGATGAAGACGGCAACTTTGAGTGTCATAGTGGATGGTGGGAGTTGTTGTAACATTATCAACGACAAAGTAGTACGCCACTTTAATTTGGAGACAACCCCCCACCCTCAACCTTATGGCCTCCAGTGAATCTCCTATTCTCCAGGTAACATGGTATCTCGCCAATGTCTTATTGATTTCTCTATAGGTCAGTACCATGATTCCATTTTATGTGACATAGTTGCTATGGACGCCACCCACTTATTGCTTGGGCGCCCATGGAAATTCGATAGGCGCGTGCTTCACGATGGCTATTTAAACACATATGTATTTACTTACCATGGGAAGCGTGTCACCCTCTTACCCATGTCCCCTCATGAGATATTGCAGGACCAGGTTGAGAGAGACAGGCAACGGGCCATTGACGCCGCCGAGGAGGCCAAAACCATGGCCACAACTGACCCTCCGAGGTGTTCTAAACAAAACCCTGGTCACACTGCACCAGGAGCTGGCACAGGGTCTAGAAAGGCGGGTGCCTCAACGGGCCTGCCTCAAACCACAGTTCGGTCGCGCAACGCCTCCCAGGTGCCTCTCTCACGGCCTCCTCCGAGCCGCGACACTAATTCTGCTGGCACTCCTCCCTTTCCTGGTGACACTGCTCAGTTGAGGCCCAGTACCAAAGCCGTGCCTGCAGATTCTTCGCCAAGCGCCAGATCACCTTCTCTCCAAGGCAAATGTGAGCACCGGTTACTTCTGGCGCGGCCCAGCGTCATGACTGCGGCGTTGAAGGGCCAGAGACCTTGCTTTCTGTTGGTTCCACTGTGTGCCTCTGCCCATGCCGAGGGCCCTGCTTTGCCGCCACAGATTGCACCATTGTTGCTTGAGTTCGCGGATGTTGTGCCCGACGAGTTGCCTAGCGGCTTGCCCCCTGTCCGCGGCATTGAACATCAGATTGACCTCATTCCAAGGGCCTCTTTGCCCAATAGAGCGCCTTACAAAGCAGGCCCTGAGGAGACTAAGGAGTTGCAGCGACAGGTGCAAGAATTGCTTGATAGAGGCTATGTCCGAGAGAGCCTCTCTCCTTGTGCCGTGCCTGTCATTTTGGTGCCCAAGAAAGATGGTTCTTGGCGTATGTGCATGGATTGTCGTGCCGTTAATCAGATTACAGTGAAGTATAGGCACCCAATCCCACGCTTGGATGATATGCTCGATGAGTTACATGGTGCCACTATCTTCTCCAAGATAGACCTTCGCAGTGTCTACCATCAGATCCGTATGAAGGCAGGTGATGAGTGGAAGACGGCCTTCAAGACGAAGTATGGGCTCTATGAGTGGCTCGTCATGCCCTTTGGCCTCACCAATGCCCCGAGCACATTCATGAGGCTCATGAATCATGTCTTCCGCGACTTCCTTGGCAGGTTTGTAGTGGTTTATTTTGATGACATCTTGGTGTTTTCTCGTTCTATGCAGGATCATATAGGGCATTTGCGCCAAGTGTTCGAGAGATTGCGCCAAGAGAAGCTATATGCCAACTTGGCCAAGTGTTCATTTTGCTCCGCCAAGACAGATTTCCTAGGTTTTGTGGTGTTTAGTGACGGGCTGCGCGTGGATGAGGCCAAGATCAAGGCCATCCAAGACTGGCCCGTGCCCACGACGCCGACCATGGTCCGATCCTTCCTTGGCTTGGCTGGATTCTATAGGCGCTTTGTGAAGGATTTTAGCTCCATTGCCGCGCCCCTTCACGAGCTCACCAAGAAGGGAGCCGTGGTGGATTGGAAGTCGCGCCATGAGGAGGCCTTCAACGCGTTGAAGCACGCCTTGACGCATGCTCCTTTGCTCCAGCTTCCAGACTTTAGCAAGCCTTTTGAGATAGAAGTTGATGCTTCGGATGTTGGCATTGGAGGAGTGTTGCACCAGGAAGGCCGCCCCATTGCCTATTTCAGTGAGAAGTTGGCCGGCGCCACTCTCAACTACTTGACCTACGACAAGGAGCTCTTTGCTTTGATCCGTGTGCTCAAGACATGGCAGCACTATTTGTGGCCCAGGGAGTTCATCATCCACTCGGATCACGTGGCCTTGAGTTTCTTGAAGAATCAGTCCACCCTCAACCGGAGGCATGCTCGTTGGCTAGAGTTTATGGAGACCTTCCCCTACGTTGTTATACACAAGAAAGGGAAGGAGAACGTTGTGGCCGATGCCTTGTCTCGGAGGTATACACTTCTTACTTATCTTCAAACTAAGGTTGTAGGTTTTGCATTGATTAAAGACTTATACTTGATTGATGCTTTCTTCAAACCTATCTTTGAGAGATGTTTGGGAACCCGTGAGCATGAGGGTTATTTCATTGATGAGGGGTTCCTTTATAAGGCTGGTCATTTGTGCATTCCTAGCTCTCCCATTAGGCACCTTTTAATTCAGGAGGCACATGATGGCCGAGGGCATTTTGGGTTGGATAAGACCCTTGCGGCCTTGAGGGAACACTTCTTTTGGCCAAAGATGGCTAACCAGGTTTTGAGGTATTGTAGGAGTTGTGTTAGTTGCCAAAAAGGAAAGGCTAAGTCTAGCCCTAATGGATTGTACACACCCCTACCTATCCCACACGTTCCTTGGGAGGATCTTTCTATGGACTTTATCACAAGTTTACCCAGGTCTAGGAAGGGACGTGATTCCATTTTTGTGATTGTGGATCGCTTCTCCAAGATGGCCCACTTTGTCCCTTGCCGAACTACCCATAGTGCTAGTGACATAGCCGAGTTGTTCTTTGAGAATGTGGTTAGGCTACATGGCGTCCCTAGGACGATTGTGAGTGACCGAGACTCTAAGTTTATTGGGAATTTTTGGAGGACTCTTTGGGGAAAGCTAGGAACCAAGCTCTTATTCTCCATTAGCTACCATCCTCAAACCGATGGTCAAACCGAGGTAACCAATAGGACCTTAGGCACCCTCCTTAGGACCACTCTCAAGGCCAATCCTAGGCGTTGGGAGGACTTACTTCCATTTGTTGAGTTTTGTTATAACAGGTCCAGGCACACAGCAACGCAGCTTACACCATTTGAGGTCGTCTATGGTCTCAACCCCTTGACGCCCTTGGACATGTCGCCGAAGCCATTGAGGGACAGAGAGCATGTGGGCGCCGCAGCTCGAGCCGATGACATCCGAGAGCTCCACCGCCGGACGCGTGCCCAACTTCAACACCGCACGGGCCAATACAAGGCGCTCCGCGATTCTGGCCGGCGCCGTCTTGTGTTTGCCCCAGGATACATGGTGTGGGTCCATTTAAGGAAGGACAGGTTCCCGGGCCTAAGGAAATCCAAGCTCTCGCCATGAGGAGATGGCCCATTCCGCGTATTAAAGGCCATCGGCAACAACGCCTATGAACTTGAGTTGCCAAGTCATTTCGGCGTGCATTCCACCTTCAATGTGGCTGATCTCACGCCATACTATGCTCCGGAGTTTGAAGACCTTGTGGAAGCGGGGACGCTTCCCTCGCAAGGGGGGGAGGGTGATGTGCCCCCGCCTTCCTTCACCGCCATACAAGAGGAAGAGGCCCTCGCTTTGCCAAGCCATGGACCCATGACGCATGCACAAGCCAAGGCCATCCAGGAGGCCAGCCAATCCCTTATAGCGCGCGCCATGATCATCCACAGCGGCCACGCCAGCGCGCCAACCGTTTGTCTCCTAAGCACCCTCACAGGCACAACGGAGGCTCAACCAGGAGATGGCCATTCTGAGTCGATCATTCATTGGCATTCACCTCCAGAAGATCAAGGTCCAAGTATGCCCCTTTTTTCTCGAGTGAGCCTCCCTGGCGCCGAACAGCACGATGCTAGCCCTTCAAGCGAAGGCCCAGGTCGGCCCACTCACCCAAAGCAAGGCCCGTTTGACTTAGAGGTTATTTAGATGGTATTTGGGTGATTGTATGAGACATTTCCTCTTTTACAAGTTTCTATTTTTAGTATGCCTATTTTTAGCTTATTTCCATTTTTGGGCGTGTGCTTCAACTATGTTGGTTGGGCTAGCCCAAGGCATAACTCGGCCCATCCGATTTCTGCCCTATTTATACTTTGCTTGTTTGTTACTTAGACTTTTTACGTTGAATATAGTTTTGAATTGAATTCGGTTGAGGCAATTCCTCCCTCTTCAAAGCTCCGACGTCAAACACCTTCTCAACCCTATCTTCCGCCGGCGACGCTACGCCACATATCCGACTCTTCGAGTCTCTCCGCAGGCGACGCTACGCCAACACTCGAATCCTTCGAGTCTCCTCTGCAGCCGACGCTACGGCACTTATCATCTTCACCCATCGCCTTCGCTCTCGCCATCGCTAGCACCATCGCCTTTGTCCTTGCTATCGCCAGTGTCGTTGTCCTCGCCTTCGTCTCGGACATCGACCGTGTCGGTAAACCTCATAAGTTACTGTTCACGCCGGCACCCCTAAAGCTCATCCGTGCAATTCAACAAGGCTCTCGCCAAGGCTTCCACGGCAAGCTATAGAGACGTTTGAAGTACTGAGCACGAGACCTGGATCCTAGCGCCGACTTGGTCAACCTTGGCATTCGGAAGCACGAGCACATCAACTTATGATGTTGAGTGTGTTGACGACAAATGCACCTTCGTTTTCCGTGGCTCATTGTATCGAAAAACGTCATTGTTCAAGGTGCGACAATATGTGGTGGATAATACCTGTGGCATGAGAGTAAACCACAATCATCACAAAGGAGCAACTTCTCGGCTGATTGCTGAGAAAGTACTTCACAAGTATGTTTTTCTTGCCTTTGAACAGTTTTTCTTATCAAAGGCCAATATGAATGCATTTATAGATTCACTTCGTGACATCTCAGGTTTTTAAACGGCTGTAAAGGCCTCCGTGCTTCAGAAATTCAGGATTTCATGTTAGAGCATGGGATAAGGACAAGCTACTACAAAGTCAATCGAGTGCGGCTCTTCGCCCAGGATATGGCACATGGTACAGCTGAGGATAGCTATACGGCAATGTACTCTTACATGTACATGTTAGAGAAATCTAATCCGGGAACATACACGAGAATAGTCAGAGATGCTGACCAACGCTTCAAGTATGTCTTCTAGACTTTAGGTCCATGGATAAGGGCAGCGCCACATCTAAAAATGGTTAGTACAACGGCTTTAAATTCAGTCCTATTATTGTCAATGTTAGGACAACTAATTTCACTGTCAGGTCAAAAGCCTATATGACTGCATGTGTGACAAACAGAACAAGTAGCATAAGTCAGGACATATATGGTTGTTTTCAAAGCATAAATTAACATTTTCAGGGCAACTATTGACAACATAGTTTTGCATATGTAGGTAATATCAGTTTACGGCACTCACCTGACAGTCTTGTTCAAGGGGATACTTCTCCTGGCTATGGCACAAGATGGAAACGGCAAAATATATCCACTTGTTGTTGCCGTTGTTAACAGTGAGAACGATGATGCGTGGTCATTTTTCTTCAGTGAATTGAGGGTTGTTGTATCAGATCATCCCGAGTTGCATTTCATGTCTGACCGTCATGTTAGCATTGGGAAGGCTCTGAGAAATAGCTATCGTTTCGCCAAGCATGGATATTGCATATATCACATATACCAAAACTCAAGAGGAAGTTTGGCAGGCAAGACCTCTTCGGCATATTCAAAAAAGCTGCTAAGGCATACACAGTAGCTGAGTTCAATCATCAGTTTGCTCAAATAACAACTGCATCTCCAAAGATTGGTCAATGGCCTATTCTTGCTCTGTTCGATGCGATTCTTGAGACCATTTCTAAATGGTTTTGTGAAAGAAGGGAAACGGCTTCAAAATGGGACCAATATTTGTCACCCTTTGTGTACACGCTGGTAGAAGTGAACTATAGAAGGTCAACTAAGATGAGTGTTCGAAGACTTAGCCAGTTTAAAGCAGAGGTTATGCAAGGAACTATCAGATACTCTGTGAACCTTAATGCTTGTACATGTGATTGTAACATGTTCCAGATTGATAAAGTTTTATGTGCTCATGCCATTGCGGTTGCAAGTGATAGAGGAGTGCGACTCACTGATTTCGTCCATCCCATGTTCAAGAACGACTGCGTGAGAGAAGTGTACAAGGAAACTGTGCATCTTGTTCCTCCCACAAACCGATGGTCAGTTCCTGAGGCTGTGTCATCCATCAGATGCTATGCACCAAAGGTAAAATGTCCTCCTGGAAGACCACGTATTAACCGATACAAGGCGACGTGGGAGACAAACTATTCTAGGAAGAGGCGGTGTTCTTATTGCGACAACCTAGGACACGACAAGCAGTACTGTAGGAGGAGAAGGACTGACGAAGGATTCTAGGAAGAGGTTGGGTTAGTTTTTTGTTTTGTTTAGAACTGTCACCTTGTTGGTGTTTTTTGGGCGTTTATGTTGGTAAATGTTGTCGCGTAAATATTGAGTTTGTTGTTGTTGGGTGCTTGAAAAGATGTATGGTTTAAGTCTCTATAGTCTTAAACCATACCTCTTTTTGTTGGGGTTCCCATTTTGGCTGGGTTATAAACTTGATAATTTCAATCTTTGCTTAACAATTGTTCGTATTACTTCTTATTTTTGTAAAACTCACAAGAACAAACTATAAAACTCAAGGACGCCCTGTAAAACTACGTATATGTCCATACATGATCTTCTGCGTGACGAAAAAATCAATGTAAGAGTAACGCACGTCCTGTAAAATTTCAATACGTCCTGACAACCGACATTCTTGCCCTGACAAAAACTGTAAATGTTTCAGAGAGATATTTGTGATTTGGACATGGATGAATGCCATGTACTAAAAATAAGTATGAACAATATATGGTTATATATGAACATTATTCCTATGTTGCCATTATTCCTAACCTATGAAAATTAGATATGAGCTTTAGGAGAATACATAAGAACTTGAACATGATACATGTGAACACATGATGTACTAAGATTTTTCACATTGCTCTACCATTTGACCTAATAGGATTTGAACCTTAGTATATAAACTTAATACATAAACACAATCATCTGCGTAGTCTAAAAATCTTTAGGGTTTGTCCTGACAATGTGTTCATGTTCTATGAAAACGTTATATTTGTCCTGAAAACGCATGCATATGGTAAAAAATCATAAATGCATCCCCACACATACTAAGAAATTACATTGTTATGAAAACATTATCAAGAGATTACATTTTTCATTGCCAAAAAAATGTGCCCTTCGCACGACATCCCCACACATACCCATTACACGCATACCAAAAAAAACTCCCACCGCAAAGTTCATACAAAAGGCGGGCAACCCGCAGCCCATTACACATATAGCCAACCCAACTACACCTTTTAAAAACGCACCCATCAAGCTAGATAGAGAGCCATTAGATCTCCCTTCAAGAACTCTGCATGCTCAAACACCCTTTTAATGTTGATGTCATTGAAGAGGGAATCTCACTCAATCTGCCAAAAAAACAAAGCATCTTAGGCACGTCACTTGCTCATAGGAAGAAAATATACAAGAAAACCCTTACCAGTCTAAACTTGAGCTTTATCCGCCTTAGCTCGTCATGGGTCTGAGCACCTGCCGCATCCAGCGTAGCAAGTTCCCGCCTCAAACGGACACATTCCTTGACCAGGGCATCCAACACCAAATCTCGCGCGACAACGTCGTTCAAGTAGCACTGAAAGACGTCGTCGCTCATCTTCTTCCCTGCAACAACCACAAAGTACGTCAAACACAATACAAAAAAGGTTGCGGAATAACTCGATACTGACCACAAACCAATGACCCACCTCCAAAAGGATCCACAACCTCCCTTGAAGCTTGAAGCAGGTAATACACCTCTGTGTACACGCTAGTCACAAATTGATGCTCGACGGCCATGGCTTCAGGTACAAATTAGCAATATATAAATCGTGAATCGAACAAACACAACAAACTACAAAAAGGACTGCCAAACATAGACAATAAAGGAAAAGGCAGGGCACACAAAAGCCAGGAAATCAAATACCTGTAGAGAAGCAAGAGAGCTTTCGGCAGGGACAACGTAGAGAATATTGAGTATGTTGTGCTCCCACGCTGCAACCGGGACTATTTGAAGAACCTTCGCCATTAAATGCATGGGAGTAGTCGAAAAGACACATTGGAACTCCACACAACAATGATGGGACTGGTGTAGGAATGAAGTCAATGCAGCCACCCGCCTTTTATAAAAAGGGAGGGAAAGTCATTCAGGCAAATACACATCATCTAAGTACACACTGCAACTGACAAACAACAATAACTTTGGAGAAGATTTATTCAAAAGCTTAAGAGAAGATTTGGGGAAGTAAGGGTTAAGGGTCTTTCAGTGAAAATTAAGAGGGGTCAAATCGGATATGCATTGGAAAGGATCTGACTTAATTCAATATGGCCCGACAAACTTGAATACTTATTGTAAGACTTCAATATGGCCTGACAAACTTGAATATTTATTGCAAGACTTCAATTAAGAGGGGAAAGAGGTATAACACCCTCTTCAAAAAAAAGAGGAATCGAGAGTAACATCGAAGAGGAAACAAGAGGAAATTATACGATGACAAAAGGCTGGACACAAGGAAGCTCATCTGCCAATTCAAATTCGTGGAGGAGAGGGCACGCATCCGGTGAATCATCAACTCGAAGATGTTTCCATGGCCTCCATGCAACAATACAAACTTGCAAATACATTCAAAATTCGGGAAAACAGTTCTATGGGTGTCCATTATGGAAGGTAATATTGAATTTGAATTTTAGGGTTTTGATTTAGGATTTGGGTTATAGATTTAGGGTTCTTATTTGAGGTTTTTTCAATTAGGGTATAATTGGGGGTTTTTGAATTTGGTGCAAAATTTAGACTAACGATGTATTATTGTGAGAGATGATTTAGACTTTCGATTGGTAATTCAATTGGGATTTCATTTAGACTTAAACTAAGTTCTTCGATGATTTCACTAATAGTTGATTGGTTTAATTTTGTATTGACCCATAGGCAGGTCAGGATTGCAAATACTTCAAATGGGTGGATGGTCAAGCTTATGATTTTAGAGTCATTGAGACTATTGAAAGCATAAGAGTTGTTGAAGATCACGGGACAACCTCTACGCGTATTTACCCGCATCATTCGACTTCAAGCAATGATATTATGAAGATTAAAACAGAAAATTTAGTGTTGAAAGTTGTACTTGGTATGGTTGTACTTGTGGTGTTAATTGTTGTGCTGGTTGTCCAATTTGTAACCTTGTTGGTTAAAATATGATAATAAGTCATAAGCTTATGTTTAGCAAGACAATGTATTTTGTAGGGTCCGTCATAAGGCTATGTACTTGGTGTGGTGGTATTGTCCTCCTTATGGTGTATCTAGCTCTTGACTGAAATGTGCATGCTTGCAAATTGCTTGAAAAGCTTAGGTTTATGTATTGAAAATGACCTGACAAACCGGGTTATTTGCTTGTAAAATGAGTATATGTCCTGACTTAAGCACCATATTGCTTGAAAAGCTTAGGCTTACGTACTGAAAATGACCTGGCAAACTGGGTTGTTTGCATGTAAAACGAGAATATGTCCCGACTTAAGCACCATATTGCTTGAAAACATCCTGGAAATTGTAAACACAAGTTTGTAAACATCCTGAAAACACGAGCTTCCAAATTAAAATACAATTACCACATGTCTTCCTTGTCAAATGGTACCCAACAAACTTAAACTCACTAAGCAAGCTAAATTTCGCCAAATCATACAAATGTCTTTAAACACCATCCCAACGACATCTAAAAATACTATGAGCCATTTGATTTCTGTGTCCATCTACAAATTTGTCGGACGCAAGATCCATGTTTGTCATGCCAAGCATCAACAACTCAATGTGCTTCAAGGTGTAGACCCCACAATCTCCTCTACAAGATGTACAAAAGCAGTTATAATGTATATCAATTGTAGTTTGATAAGGATTTATCATTGTATTAATACACATATACTTACCCGCGCTTGTTCTGCTTAATGTTATCACGACGAGACACCGATATTGGCTTGTCCAACAATGGTTCACATCTCTTTGCCAGTGGCTCGTACATCTTGACATATCTTTGAACAGTTTCAATGACGGGCTGGATCATCTCGAAAATATCCTTGTCTGAGTACAGATCCACATTGCAGTCATACACCGTCACACACCAGTCGCATAGTTCAATTTCTAAGGCAAACCAGTGGGACTCTATGATGTTGAAGGGCACATATATGCGTTCCGCATCATCCCATCTCTTTCCATAATCAGCTGGACATGCACCCTTCATGTATTTTATCACTGCATCATCACCTTTACATGGAAAGTCCTTCTGGAAGCGATTGAACTCATAGGTGACCAAGGTTTGCCAAAATGTGTCAAGCACAACCACCTTCGAAAATCGCTCTGGATCCTCTGAAATCCTTTGACGATAAAGGAACGTCATTTGCTCCAGATGCTGTAATGGTGCAACAATGTTAATGTATCCACTGAAAACGATGTTACAAATGCGCCGGACATGCACCCTTCATGTATTTTATCACTGCATCATCACCTTTACATGGAAAGTCCTTCTGGAAGCGATTGAACTCATAGGTGACCAAGGTTTGCCAAAATGGGTCAAGCACAACCACCTTCGAAAATCGCTCTGGATCCTCTGAAATCCTTTGACGATAAAGGAACGTCATTTGCTCCAGATGCTGTAATGGTGCAACAATGTTAATGTATCCACTGAAAACGATGTTACAAATGCATAATATTTTGAAAGGATGCATTGGAATATTACCTCACTGACCAACCAGTCCTTTGGGGCAAACAATTTCTCAAAGAACTTCTTATCCAATGCTTGCCCATTTGGTCTAATTCGGGGTTCAATACTGCATGATGGTACATATTCATTTGAATAAAAAAACAAGGCAATATATAAGTTTGTCAGTCCATAAGGAATCATTTTAGTACATATACAGGCAATATATAAGTTTGTCAGTCCATAAGGAATCATTTTTAGGTCATATTACTAACAGTCAAACCATATAACATTTTGACATTCAATTCATTATTAAGTTGAGTAGAATGGTTTGGCTCACTAACCTCTCACTTTGCATCCACTTTACCAGGTCTGTCATCCCTTCCACCTTGTTATTTTTGGTAATCTTTTTTGCCATTTTATGCTCATCCATATTGTAGAAGGGTGATTTTGCCGCCGCAGCAAGCTCGCGAGTGCGACTTGGATATTTTCTTTTCTGCACTTGGCGACCCTTCCTTGGTCTCCCCTTCCTCGGCACATTCCCTTCCTTGGTCTCCCCTTCATCATCCCCCACGTCATCACAATCAGCCTATGATACCTTCTCACATTGTAATTCAGTCCCAGCTTCAACACCTCGCTCATCAACCTTGGTCCCTCCCTCCATATCATCTCCCTTTGCTACCTCTTCAACATCCACACCTCCGTCATCAATCTTGCTTCCTCCCTCCACAACATCTCCCTTTGGTTCCTCCATAACTCTTTCATCAACCTTGTTGAGTCCCTCCACATCTCCCTTTGGTTCCTCCATAACTCCGTCATCAACCTTGGTCCCTCCCTCCACATCATCTCCCTTTGCTACCTCCCTCCACATCATCTCCCTTTGCTACCTCCTCAACATCCATACCTCCGTCATCAATCTTGTTTCCTCCCTCCACAACATCTTCCTTTGGTTCCTCCACAACTCCGTCATCAACCTTGCTGAGTCTCTCCACAACTCCGTAATCCACACCCTCATCAGACACTGCTTTTGTTGTCATCTCATCTTGTGTCGCCACCACAGTCCCATCATACACCACCTGAAGTGGTGTTGCCTCATTAACCAACTCCTCATTTGCCTCATTTACCCCCTCCTCAGTTGTTAGCCCTCGTAGTATTGTATCCGTCCGGATAAGAAGTGACAGTGAATCTGTTGCATCCCATTGAACTTCTTGCTCATTTACCATTGCAACATCTTCACTCGCCTTTTTCCTGACAACCTACATTATCTGCAGCATCAGCATATGGGGGTGATCCAACCTTCTTCATCTCCTATTGTCCACCAGTTAACACAATTGCACCATCATCTTGCTCTCCATCCATTGTCTCCTGAAACGATGATATATGGTCTGAAATAAGCAAATATGTTTTGAAATGTGTATAAATGGACTGAAATGTGCATATATGGACTGAAATGTGCATATATGGACTGAACTGTGCATATATAAACTGAAAAAGTTAGGCATACCTCATCAGACTCTCCCTGTTTGGACTCATTCCCTTCAGACTCATTCCCTTCGTCATCTTTAGACTCTGACTTTTCCTCTTCTTCATCTTCATGCTATGACTCATCACTCTGATCTGTTGACTTTACCTCCCTTATGCTCTTCTGGTATTGTGTAATGTTGGGTTCATCATCACTTTTAACCTCCCTAGACTCTGGCTCCTGGTGTTCTCTAATGTCTTCATCACTTTCATCACTGGATGAAGAGGCCACTGTTCTACGAGCTTTGTCTCTTATGAACTTCTTTAACTCAAGGACTTTCTCCCTTAACAGATCATGCTTTTCATTTAGAGTATGCACTATTTCAAGCAATTCATTGAAACAACACATCAATTGCCTTTGGTCCAAACCCTCAATGTTTACAGTTTGCCCTCCCTTACCAACTCCCTTATCCTTTTTACCAGCCCTTTTTCTTTTTGGCTTCAGTTGCTTCACAATTTGATCCAAGGATCTGTGTCCTTCCTCCTCCGGGAAGTAACAACTTTCTCCCAAGTCTTCTCCGTCCTCCTTAATAAGGATCTGTTTAGCAGCGAAAGTCCCCTCTAGGGCATCAGAAATCGAATCCAAGCTTGGCCTACTCGTTTTAAGCCACCTTACACCTCGGGGCTGCATAACTTTATTCAGCTTTTGGGCAAACTTTTTGCCAATATGGGGCACTGCCTCATACAACCATATCTGAAACAAACATAATTGGAATTAAACCACAATTATGACCAGAGGCATTAACCTTTCTCAGTTTTACATATTCAACTACTAACACATTACCTGAAACACCATCGGGAAACCCCTTATGGTGTATCTTGCTCTGGCATTGTCTGAACGTGCAAGTGCAACCTTAACTGACTCCATTCTTGTTTTCAAAGCAGAAGCCAGACTTTAATGGAGGTCAATATATGCACTTCTACCCCATGGGAAATTATTGAAACGATCCAAGTCTTGGGTCAATTTCACATGTAGGGGTCTGACATTCCTCTTCTTATCACCCCCCCAGTACAACACCCTCAAAAATTAACAACAAGGCGATCTTCATCTTGAATACATTTTCTTCCCGATACGATAAGAACTTGGTTAAAAGGTTAGCAATGGTAATACTCCTCACACCAAAAAACTCAAAGAGTGCCTTCTTATCCTCCAAAGTGTCCTCCTCATCGGGCATCCCATAATTCAGTCTTGGTATTAGCCTAAACTCCTCTATTGAAAACCTATTTTTTTGTGTCCAGTTTTCCACCAAGATCATACCATATCTCAAACTGCTTTTTTGTGTCCAGTTGCCTAAACAACACATGGTGAATCAGATGTGCAGACAGTTTCAAGTTTTTCATAATTTTTATAATTGGGCCAAAGGGGCCCTGCAAAACTGTCTTGGTCTGTTCAAGTTAGGGTGTTCTCAATACAATTCAGATATTGAAGCCTTGAGTTCTGATTTATCCGACCATAAAACAACTCCTCACAATGCCACTTGTACATTATCTGTAAAGAATGACATTCACAAATACATGACAGGTAAGAATGACTTTCATATTCACATAAAAGAAAGAAAGGCACCATCTTACTTTGTCAGGTAAAGATATATGTTTTTCAGGAAAACAAATATTTTGTCAGACTACATTTTGGTTTGTCAGGCCAAATGGAAGTTGTTTAGGACAAGTCTTTACCCTAGACTATAATTTACAATTTTGTATCAACATGAATCAGGCTACTATGACATTCTAACGACACAACAAATACATGACATTCATATTCACATAAACCCAAAAACTTACTTTGTCAGGTAAGATAATTTGTTTTGTCAGAATACATTTTGGTTTGTCAGGCCATATGGATGTCAAGAGTTTAGGCTACTATGAACTTTCCAAACCTCTCCATGCTCTGTTTTTTACATAATTTTAGCATGCAGTTTATCCAGACCCTAAACCTAGCATGCATCACAAATTTCAGACAAAATATTGCTTTTTTCAGGTAAGTCAAGGTTAGAGAAGACAACTAACCCCGCCAACCGACTTCGATGGCTCCTTCCTCGACCTCTTGCCTTTTGGTTCTTCAGCCTCCGAGATTCTCGGTTTCTTCTTCTGCATCTAAACGACTCAACTCGGTGATTCTTCTTTTTCCGATGAGCTGTAGGCTCTCTTCATTCGGCCACTCGCCATAATAGCCGCCTTTGCATTTGCCGTATGTTCTTCGCTTTCCTCAACCATCTTTCTCCTCGCAAGTGTAAAAGCCTTCGCCTTCGCCTTCTCGACTCTGGCTTTTGCATACTCCAAACCTCTTGTCTTCACCATTCTCGATCTAGGGATTTAGTAAGGGCTTCAGAAATGGCTTCACAAAGGGCTATGGGGATTTACGTTTAGGGTCTGGAAAACACAGTGGAGTAGATGCCTTCGCCTTTGCCTTCTCGACTCTGGGGATTTAGGAAGGGTTTCACGAATACTTGATTTGGGGATGAAAGGAAAAAGCGAGATTAGGTTCTTGAGAGTCGAAAAGCTTTTGGGGAAGAAACGGATGGAAATGATGAACTGCTACCGGTTGAACAGGTACTTGATTACGCAACTGATACAACAGTTTAAAATTAACTGCTTCTTTAAACCTTTTCAAAACACTTATGTTTTTTGAAAAAGTTTTATTCATAATTCATTTTACCTTTTTTGTTTTGAAAAGTTTTGCAACTTTTTGGTACTTTTGCAATTCTTTTTAAAACCCGATATTTTTGCAAACAGCTATCAGAAACTTGGTATTTTTGCAATTCCGCCTTGATTATATGCAATACTGACGTGGCTAAAATATGCAATGCAAATATCGTTGAATAACCTAGTCAAAGTAAAAGTCCTAACAAACCTACTAAACAGATGTATAGCAAGCAAGTAAGGGTCGAACCCACATGGAGGAAGTAATCAATCTATGTGTTTATAAGCATGCAAAGTAACAAGGGGGGTTTTAGTTATCAAACTGAGCAAAATAAACAAGGTTAAATTGACTTGAGAATATGATTGGGGAAAGTAGTTCCACTAGAACGAGATCCACAATACAGAGACGTAGGTCGATCACTGAAATCTATTCAATCCAAGTTCTTTAACTATTCTTATGGTTGTTCCCACCCTGATCTTAAGTACTACCAATTCTCACAGTTGTTGATAGACTTATCACAATATCAATGGAAGAAAACCTTACCACTAACAAAGCAATAGCAATGCACACAAGGATATAGGATACATGCAAATAGAAGAAAACCTTACTACTTAACATGCAAATGATTCTCACTCACGATTGCGCACTCGTATTCCACTATATGTAACAATTGTGTTTGCCACTAGATATGCACTCGTATTCCACTATATGCCAATCCTAGAAATTTGATAAATATTATTCAACCTAGTTGGCCAGACTATGAAGAATAACGATAAATCAATATAACCAAGAGAATTAAACCAACACATATAAGAATAGGAACAAGGAATAGAAATCTCACAAACGAATCAACTGTATTGCTTCAAACGTCTAGTAGAACAAAGGGAAATTAGTGCTCCATACAGATGTAAATGAAACCCTAATAGAAAAGTAAATTGCTGATAAAAATAAAGTAGTAGTCTCCTTGCCTCTTAACCTAGGAAGAGGTCTTAAATAGGTTTTGGAAAATAAAGTTAACCTAATGCAAAATAACAAAGGAAATAAAATAATAGAAAATAAGGAAATCCGAAACAGCAAAAATAAGGAAATAAAGTCTTTTGGCCGCGAGGCGCTACGTGTCCATCGCGGGGCGGTGAGGTTCACCGCGGGGCGTCAAGTTACACCGTGGGGCGGTGAGTTCCACCGCGGGGCGGCGGTGCCTTTTTCAGCTTCTGCGACACTTTAGTAAAAATGCCATAACGTTTGATTCCCAACTCGGATTGCGCTCATATTTTGAGAACTTGCAGTAGACTTCAAGATCTAACTCCTCGAATTGGAATCACTTCATTGGGACATCTGAGTAGAGAGAACGAACCATTTGAATTCATCACATTGTTCTTCTACTCTTCAATACACTTCAAACCTCTATAAATCTCATGATTTCTTCACTTCTCCACTCTAACTCCATAATCCACGATTGTGCTCTAAATCCATCCAAATTGCGCCTCAAACCTGGTAATAACCCCCAGATATGCACTACAAAATAGCATCGATCAAATCCCCCATGCTTAAACCTTGCTCATCCTCGAGTAAGCTAAAGTCAACCTACTCCTCCAATCAAATCCCAAGGTTTCAGGAAGCATAGAAAACTCAACCTCCAAGAATCATACCAAACAATAAACTCTAGGCAACCATACAAAATAAGTCCAGCACAATAAACTACAACATCCAATCAAAAATCTCAACACCCCACACAATCAAGCCAAAAGGAAAGTAGAGTACTTCCCCCAAGCTTATCCCAAACACCATAGAGTGAATATAATCTAATCCTATCTCACATCTATCTTCTTATACCTCCCAGAGTGCCCTACCCGAATCCTCCTTATATCACCTCTTCTTATGTCGCCATGCCAGGAAAAATGAGGATTCCTAAAATTCACTCTTATTCTTTTCACTCATTTTGCCAAGGCGCCCTTTCGGGTTTTCACCAAGCCACTCATTTCATTTTTCAATAGATGGGCTCACATATGCTCACATCACTCTTGACCAATTATTACTCCAGCCTAATGTTGGTCCAAGACACTTGCTTATTACCTAGGCCGCCCTTTCGGGTTTTCGACCTATCCCAGGATTTCTAATGTATGCCTTTTTTTAATTTTTGGCTTTTTTTTCATTTTTTTTTAATTTTTCTCCTCAGCGACATAGCAAGTATAAAACCATCCCCATGCTTAAACATTGCATTGTCCTCAATTTAATGAAAGACAAAAGAATAGAAGCACAGGGAAAAGCAAAAAATAACTCACAAACGTCGCCAAGCTGCTTGGACACTGAAGGTGTCGCTGGCGGTCTTCTCAATAAATACCCAGGTCTCTGGTGTGGGGCGAGTGTCTTCATCACTTCAGCATCTTCTTCTACCGTGCAACCAAAAGGGAACCACTTTGGTGAGTAGTGGTAAAACAATGATATTAGGGTTGCACGGCCTTCTAGGAACACATGGTGGAGCCTAGATGTAATCATGGTGTGGGCTCTAGTGTTCCTCCTCCTCAGCTGTCAATTGTAAGGCCATCATCGTTGTCAAATCAAGTGTAGGGCAATATATCCTCCTTGACAACATGATGCGCACCGTCTCCATGGCAATTCTGGACAGCTGGCCTTCGGTACCACTTTTGTTTTTTTTTTGCCCCCCGTTTAAGGTTTTTTCGGGGGGTGACTTAGTGCTGGGAAGGAAGAGACTTACAATGGTGTGGAAACACCTTCTTCAATAGGCATGGGTCTCTTCCCTACAGGTTAGTCGGAAACAAAAACCAAAACAAAAACAAAGCAAAAACAAGCAAAACTAATGCAAAAAACAAAGAAAGTAAAACATACCTCGGGTTGCCTCCCGGACAGCGCCTTAGTTATTGTCATGGCTTGACATACTACTCCATCCTCCTCAACTTGGTTTGCTCACAACCACTGAACACCTGGGATCTGGATCTGAGGGGTGCCTCTTTGTATGCTCTATGTTGAGCGTGACCCCCAATCTCCTGCACTTCTTTGTGGGTGGACCGTTGTGTATACCCATGAACGCACTTGCCATCTTCAGAAATGGCCTACCCAACATCTCGGGGCCTTCATGCTTATCTTGCCCCGTATCCAGTATGTAAAGATTCGCCACCTGAATCAAGGCCTCCTTCTTGTGCTTCCCCTTCGGTTTCTTCTTGATCATGCCCAGCACCTTTAACATTTCCTTGCAGCGAGGGGTGCTGTCTGCCAGTGTGACCAAGGGAACGGTTTTTATGCAGTCACTGAAGACCTTATAGATATCCTCGTTGTTTTTTAGCCTTTGAGTATCTCGGGAAGCCTCAAGGAAGGGTGCGACGGGTTGCAGCGCGACGAGCGGGAAGGAGTTGAGACGCACAAACTCATCATAAGCAGCCTTCAGAGGGTCGGGGACTGCCGGGGCATTTTCGAAAGAAACGGTTGTCTCTGGAGTATTTCCGCGATCGCAGCACTCCTCCTCATCGTCGCTGAAATCATCCAGACTCAAAAAGTACTCCTCTTCCGAAAGCATCTGAACATAAGTATCAACCCAAACCTCATCAGCAGAAGGTCGCGCTGGTCTCACCGCGGGGCGCGGCGAAATCTCTCTAGGAGGCACTCCGTCCACCGCGGGGCGGTGGTCATCGCCGCGGGGCGGTGGGTGTGAGGAGGGATAACTGAGGCTCACCACCGGGTCGCGGTCAGTGTCGCCGCGGGGCGGTGAAATAACTGGGACTTCACGCCGAGTCGCGGTGAGAGGTGACGCGGGGCGGTCGACGATTTTCTCCATTTCATATTCGTCCTCCTCTTCAGCACTAGGAGGAACGACCAATTGCTTTCCACTCTGAAGGATTACAGCACTAACGTTTTCCTTTAGGTTTATTACCGTTTGAGATGGTAGATTCCCCGCAATCCTTGCATCGATCCGTGTAATCGACTCCACCATCTGGTCCACCAGCCTTTCTATATTCTTGATGCTTGACTCCCTGGTTTGAGCACGAGTGGCGAAGTGCTGAGTCAAGGTCCTGAGCATCCCTTCAGTGGCGATATTTGGATTGGACACAGGCGGACTATGCTCATAGGCCGGATTGTACTGTCGTGGAGTACCTTGCTGGTAGAACGATTGTGGCTCTGGGTAGAACTCTTGGTAGTCATAACCATATGGATGGTATTGTTGGTACTCATAACTCGAATTGGGGTGATCTCTCCACCCTGGAGTGTATGAGTAGGAGTATGGGTCATATCACGGCTCTCCCCAGAAATCCATATCTGTAACAAAAATCAAACAAGGACAAACAAAAGTCCGTAGCACGGGTGTGGACCGTAAGATAGGTCCACACCAAAGTAGCACGCACACAAACAAACACACAGAAAAATCAAATCTTGCCTCCCCGGCAACGGCGCCAAAATGGCGTGGCTAAAATATGCAATGCAAATATCGTTGAATAGCCTAGTCAAAGTAAAAGTCCTAACAAACCTACTAAACAGATGTATATCAAGCAAGTAAGGGTCGAACCCACAGGGAGGAAATAATCAATCTATGTGTTTATAAGCATGCAAAGTAACAAGGGGGGATTTCGTTATCAAACTGAGCAAAATAAACAAGGTTAAATTGACTTGAGAATATGATTGGGGAAAGTAGTTCCACTAGAACGAGATCCACAATACAGAGACGTAGGTCGATCACTGAAATCTATTCAATCCAAGTTCTTTAACTATTCTTATGGTTGTTCCCACCCTGATCTTAAGTACTACCAATTCTCACAGTTGTTGATAGACTTATCACAATATCAATGGAAGAAAACCTTACCACTAACAAAGCAATAGCAATGCACACAAGGATATAGGATACATGCAAATAGAAGAAAACCTTACTACTTAACATGCAAATGATTCTCACTCACGATTGCGCACTCGTATTCCACTATATGTAACAATTGTGTTTGCCACTAGATATGCACTCGTATTCCACTATATGCAAACCCTAGCAATTTGATAAATATTACTCAACCTAGTTGGCCAGACTATAAAGAATAACGATAAATCAATATAACCAAGAGAATTAAACCAACACATATAAGAATAGGCACAAGGAATAGAAATCTCACAAACGAATCAACTGTATTGCTTCAAACGTTTAGTAGAACAAAGGGAAATTAGTGCTCCATCCAGATGTAAATGAAACCCTAATAGAAACGTAAATTGCTGATAAAAGTAAAGTAGTAGTCTCCTTGCCTCTTAACCTAGGAAGAGGTCTTAAATAGGTTTTGGAAAATAAAGTTAACCTAATGCAAAATAACAAAGGAAATAAAATAATAGAAAATAAGGAAATCCAAAACAGCAAAAATAAGGAAATAAAGTCTTCTGGTCACGAGGCGCTACGTGTCCACCGCGGCGCGGTGAGGTTCACCGCGGGGCGTCAAGTTACACCGCGGGGCGGTGAGTTCCACCGCGGGGCGGCGGTGCCTTTTTCAGCTTTTGCGACACTTTAGTAAAAACGCCATAACTTTTGATTCCCAACTCAGATGGCGCTCATATTTTGAGGACTTGCAGTTGACTTCAAGATCTAACTCCTCGAATTGGAATCACTTCATTTGGACATATGAGTATAGATAACGAACCATTTGAATTCAGTACATTGTTCTTCTACTCTTCAATACACTTCAAACCTCTATAAATCCCATGATTTCTTCACTTCTCCACTCTAACTCCATAATCCACGATTGTGCTCTAAATCCATCCAAATGGCGCCTCAAACCTGGTAATAATCCCCAGATATGCACTACAAAATAGCACCGATCAAATACTTATCCCAATAATAATGCAGAGGATCAAACACAAAGCATGTTTCAAGCTTGGTTTTAAAAGGCGCAAGGCGCACCGAGGCGTAAAGGGCCTCTGGAGCCTAAGCGCAAGGCGCAAAAAAAACGCGCCTTTCGTAGGCGAGACGCACTTTTTTTCAAAAAAACTTGTAAATTGATTCTAAATAATATATTGCACTCAAAACAACAATTTAATGTATTATAAATACATAAAATGACATAAAAAAGCATAGTTCATAAATAGAAAGTCTAGAATACCGCTAAAACATGTCATAAACATAATAAAAGGTAAAGAAATAGCAAATAAAGTTGTCCAAGCATGTTGAATAGTCCACTAAAACCTGCTTAATTCAAATTCATCACAAAAACACACAAAATACAATTATACAACTAAGTCCATATTCCATAATCTAATCAATTTCATATTTCAATTTCAGAAAATTCAAATAACAGTTATGCATTAAAAAAAATAGATTTTGTGTGTTCTACTACATTTCTCCTATTTTCTATATAAAACATATTCTATATAAATAAAACTAAAACAACTACAGTACTACACTACTAAAGAACAAATTCTGTGGGTTGGAGAGACAAAATTTCAACGGGGTTGCGGCCTGCGGGAGGCTGCCTGGGAGAGAGATGGGGGCATGCGGCCGCGGGTGAGAGAGAGAGAGAGAGAGAGAGAGAGAGAGAGAGAGAGAGAGAGAGAGAGAGAGAGAGAGAGAGAGAGAGAGAGAGAGAGAGAGAGAGAGAGAGAGAGAGGGGGGAGGGAGGGAAATACAGAGAGAGAGAGAGAGAGGGGGGGGGGAGGGAGGGAAATACCTTGAGATGGAGGAAACCCTAGCTGCTTGCTCTTGGTTGTTGTTTGTAAATCGCAAGAGAGAACAAATGGGAAAGGGAAATAAAAGAATCGGGAAAGAAGAACGGGGGTAAAGCAGCCTGTTTTAATTTATTTCTTTTTTATGTTAGCCTGCGCCTTTACTGCGCAAGGCGTCGAGGCGCAGCGAGGCGCGCACCTCTTGTACTGCGCTGCACCTGCGTCTCTTGAGGCGCCAGCCTTGGCGCCTAGGCGCGCCTTTTAAAACCAAGGTTTAAAGTAAAACAGACTTCACTAGCCCCAAAACTCATCAATTGAAAACTTCAAATCATTAAACCTTAATCCCACAATAACCCATTGTTGCAGCAATAACCCAAAACCAAATACACACAACACTATCCACTCATCTCATTGTACAGTAAAAAGACAGTTACATACCTTGATCGTTTCTTGCAGTGAAAATAATAATTCCAGTCTCATCTCCAACCAAACACTCAGCGGTTCGCATTTGACACATTTGAGGGCCATCTGGACAACCCCTCTGCATGACCAGCTTTGAGTCAACGACCTTTGTAGTAAGAGTTTGGCCAACCATACCATGCCTTAGCTGATCTACTTTTGTGAACACTGGCTTCTTCATTCCTGAATTAGATTCAATTATTGTCCAATACCTTCACAAAAGTTAATAGTCACAAAAAAATCCAAGTCAAAGGTGATTTTCAGTGCCTTCAATTAAGTGGAAACTTGCACAATTTCATAATGGATAAAATCACAAAACATATCATCAACAATGAGGATGATTGAAGATAATTAGCATTACAACAACAAACTCATACAGAACTTGCATGTTAAGATCAACAGGCGCATATTGTGATCAGAAAATTATCATAGATTCAACACCAATTCTCCATGATTTGCATGAAAAGAGAAGCCCTTACAGAAAAAACAACTCCTAGCAAACATAGCAGCAAGATCCGAAACCATAGAAACAAAATTAAACCAAATCCCTTGCTTGTTCATCCTTGGGCAACGGACCACCGCCATTCGCGTATCCACGGTTAGCTTATTTCTCCAGATATGCGCTCTTCATTGCTTCTTCTCCTTGTCGCTATACTCATTCGATTAGAATTCTACATAGATTCAACCGATTGAGAAGAACTGTACATATACTGGATTAGCTTTTCGGAGGAGATTGAAGAGAAGTAATGTTAGAACAATAGGACACAAACCTCGACGACGAATCGCCGCCGGCGCCAAAACTCATATCTCTCTCCATCTAAGAGAGAGAGAAACCCTAGCAGTTGAGTACCGAAAGAGGAGATCGAAGGCGAGACGGATAGAGAACGAGAGCAAACCCTAGATGGAGAGCTGTTCGATGGGGTGATGATGGCCGCCGATGAAGAGCTAGAAGAGCGACCGACGACGAAGAATCTCCGATGGAGCGATGATGAACCAGAAGAGTGGTGCTGTATATCTACAATTTGGGGTAGACATGAGCGAGTTAGTATTGTGAATTCAGTAAATAAAAAAATAAAAGAAACGGGACCGCGGTTTCAACTGTAATTGCGATCCGATATATATAAAAAAGGTAAATGTCACCACGGGTGTTAACTAAACCGTGGTCCGAGTTTAGAATGATTAACCGTACCACAGTTAATTGTTAAAAGTCGTGGTCCGACTTTATAAAATTATAAAAAATCAAATCACATACCGTGCATTTATTAAAAACTGTGGACCGGTATATTTTTTAACCGGATTCAATAAAATGGAGGTAAAGAAAGCGAGGTTAATATCAGTTTTTTTACTAGTGCTACCATATAGATTGATCGACAATGTTGATTGGCCGCTAATCAACAAATATGAACAGCAAAACATAGCTTTCTCAAATGAGAGCTAGCACCAACGTGAAATAAGTTTTTTTTTTCTAAGGTA
Source organism: Rheum nobile (assembly GCA_027886185.1). NCBI lineage: Eukaryota > Viridiplantae > Streptophyta > Magnoliopsida > Caryophyllales > Polygonaceae > Rheum > Rheum nobile. The sequence continues at coordinate 140,730 of WOAB01000652.1, read as the reverse complement.
CGCAAAACAACAATTTCATGATGAAACAAGTTTTTTTTGTAAACATCAACCTAAATCAAAACGTTGATAGTCTTTGAACAGTTTTTTTATTCTCCAGACTTTTTACATACATGAAGATTGATATTGTCAGATGATTGATAGTGCATTGGCCTATACATCTCACCTGCATACAAAAGAAGAGATTTAACTCAACTACTAACAGATCATTCCATGCAAGTTCAAACACCAAAAATGATATAGGAAAAATTCAGCGTAAAGGTTTGTATATAGGATTGCAGTACTGTGATTATTCACCTATTGATGACGGTTGGAGGTAAAATATATATGAATTGCAACACACATGAGGTGTGTAAAAAAAGGCAAATCTTTCTGAACATATATAGTTTCAATCAATCAAGTGGAGCCTAAGCATTTTTAGTGATATGAAAATAGAGTAGTAACCTTTAGAGAGACACTGAAAAGGAAAACGATCCAATTGGATATAAGAGATAGCCTGTGAAAAAGCTATGTTAAGAAGTAAACATAGAAAATGAAAATCACCTCAGCAGATACAGGGATGGACGCAGGAATTCGATCCAGTGGGGGCTAAATTAAATTATTGTTCTAATAAGTAAAAAAATTAAAATATTAAAATTATATAAGATTTTTAATTAGATAACATTTTTCGACGTGCCATGATATAAAATCTTACAATAATATCTTCAATTTAAATAGATTTCATTACATCTCTCTCAATACAACCGGACCGGGCTGAACCCATTAATTTGGCAAACCCGGTTCAATCAACCGCAAGAGATTCGCATAAGATTGCATCACAAGATTTGGATCAAGAGGTGGAAATAAATTCTGGATCGCGTTTCCAAATCCTCTCTCCGTTGACTGATGATGTTGATTCTGAGTTGGTGGAGGAGGAAGTCGCGGAGGCCGTTCTTATCCATGAAAAGATAATTCTACCACAAGGAAAGGAAAAAAACAAAGGAAAGATAATGGTGGAAAAAATATCCTAAAGGATGAAGCGAAGGACAAGATACTCTCCGGTAAGTTAGGGAATAAGGGGATAACGGTTTCTAATGAAACCATGCCTTCTAAGGAAACTCCAAGTATTGCAATGAAAATCTTATCAAAAGGAAATCCTAAGGATCATAGGACGGAAGGAAAGATAGGAAGATCTCAACCGACTGCCTCGGAGGTGAAAGGAAATAATAAGATAGGGAAAGATTTGGGCAACATATCAACACCTAAGAAACAGACTCTGTTACGCATCCACTCTACCTCATCTTTACCGCAACACTTAAAACACTTTGCGGGGAAGCACACAAGTGACCCACCATTACAGGATAACGGTACCATGGAGGTGGATGCACTCGCCAAATCATCTAAGGGTGGGTTGGATTCATCTCCGGACTCTCGAATGGAGGATACAATTCAGGAACAATACCTTGATGACCGCATATAGGATTGTGATGCCGACATGGTCGCGTCAGATGTCTGATGCGATTGCTCAATGGATCGCTGAAGACCACCTCCTCCGCAAAGTGTTATCCATGATTAGTACGGACTTACGTGTTATCTCCTGGAATACCCAAGGTGCGGATAGCAAGGAGTTTCTTTGTTCACTTTAGGATTTAATCCGTTTGCACGACCCTGCAATTATTGTTCTACTGGAAACTCGTATTAGTGGACCTCAAGCTGATAAGGTATGTGCTTAGATTGGGCTTGATGGAATTATTCAGTCGGAAGTTGCTGGTTTTCGGGGAGGAATTTGGGTGCTCTGGCGCAGGGACATAGTGCGGCTGGATCAAATTGACATTCATGCTCAGGTAGTCTCGCTGCAAGTGTCTAGAGTTGGAGAGGCGCAATGGCTCTTTTCTGCAATTTATGCTAGTCCCATTCCTTCCTCTAGGAAGGAACTTTGGAGTCGTCTGATGGACCTTAACAACAACAATCAACTTCTTGTCTCCAGAACTTGTGTGAGGCTGAATCGCGGACTCTGCAACATGGAATGGAGTAGTCGCTTTGAGGATGGTTCGATCCGCCACCTCGTTGCTCATCAATCTGATCACTCTCCCCTGTTGTTAAGCATTCGTGGATTTGAGAATTACATGCTTTTCAATAAACCGTTTAGGTTTCAGGCTGCATGGATGTTGCATCACGAGTTTCAGGGCTTTCTTGCGCGCCATTGGGATCATGGTGCCCCCCTAAACGATGCACTATCTAATTTAGCGTCAAACTTGGAAGTGTGGAATTGAGGGTATCCAAAAGAGTATTTGTGAGAATCCTGCGAGGGGGCTCCTCAATCAGGAACGCAAGCTCCGACACCAGTTGGATTCGGTGTTGGAGCAGATTCATCTTTTCTGGATGTAGAAAGCGAGGTCGGATGCGCTTCTTGATAGGGATCGCAATACAAGGTTTTTCCATGCATGCTCTGTCATTCTCCGGAAACAGAATTGGGTTGAGGGGCTTCGCACTGAGTCCAATGAATGGGTTTGGGACAAGGCTACTGTTAGTAGAATGGTTAGTTCTCATCTCCAAAAGTTGTATACAAACGAGGTGGATACGGTGGGTCCGTTTGATATTCCCAGGGGGCGCTTCCCGGATATCTCTCAGGCTGATATGGTGAGTGTATGTATGTAACATCCCAGGACAAGCTACCCCAGCCACCAAGTCGCCCAGCCACCCAACGGTGCCGGCGCCGATACTGGTGCCGCCTGGTTGTCCAAGGGCATGCAGCCCACACACCCAACACTTCCCCCATTTAAATGGGTAGGTTATTGCCCATGGGGATCGAACCCGGGACCTTTAGATACAAGGGAAATGCCTTACCACTTGTATCACCAATTGTGCTACAGCGCAATTGGTGATACAAGTGGTAAGGCATTGCCCTTGTATCTAAAGGTCCCGGGTTCGATCCCCGTGAGCAACAACCTACCCATTTAAATGGGGGAAGGGTTGGGTGTGTGGGCTGCATGCCCTTGGACAACCAGGCGGCACCAGTACCGGCGCTGGCACCGTTGGGTGGCTGGGCGGCTTGGTGGCTGGGGTAGCTTGGCCTGGGATGTTACAAAAAAGTACACTTTTATGTTGGATAGGGGCCTCCGAGCGCATTGGCCCAGCCATTTCTATCCCCCATGGGCCGCAGCCCATGTACCCCAACCCATCCCCCAAACTGGGTAGGTTGTTCGTGAGACTCGAACTCGAGACCTCCCGCTTTAACAAGCGGCCTAACGCCCACTTGTTACCAATTGTGCTGCAGCGCAATTGGTGGCAAGAGAGCGCAAGGCTTCTTGTCAAAGCGTGAGGTCTCGAGTTCGAGACTCACGAACAACCTACCCAGTTTGGGGGAAGGGTTGGGGTACATGGGCTGCGGCTCATGGGGGATAGAAATGGTTGGGCCAATGCGCTCGGAGGCCCCTATCCAACATAAAAGTGTACTTTTTTGTAACATCTCAGGGCAAGCTACCCCAGCCACCAAGCCGCCCAGCCACCCAACGGTGCCGGTACTAGTGCCGCCTGGATGTCCAAGGGCAGGCAGCCCACACATCCAACCCTTCCCCCATTTAAATGGGTAGGTTGTTGCCGCGGAGGTTCGAACTCCCGACCTTTAGATATAAGGGCATTACCTTGCCACTTATATCACCAATTGCGCTGCAGCACAATTGGTGATATAAGTGGCAAGGTAATGCCCTTATATCTAAAGGTCGAGAGTTCGAACCTCCGCGGCAACAACCTACCCATTTAAATGGGGGAAGGGTTGGGTGTGTGGGCTGCATGCCCTTGGACATCCAGGCGGCACCAGTACCGGCGCCGGCACTGTTGGGTGGCTGGGCGGCTTGGTGGCTGGGGTAGCTTGCCCTGGGATGTTACAATGTAGACCCTTCACAACTACGGAGATTAAAGAGGCGGTTGACAACATAGGTACTCTGAAAGCACCAGACCCTGATGGTTTTCAGGCCATCTTCTACCAACAGAACTGGGCTAGTATCCATACTGAAATCGAGGAGACAGATCTGCAAATTTTGTGTGGCTAGAGGGTGCTTGCTAAACTGAATGAGACACTCCTGGTGTTGATTCCCAAGGTTGAAAACCCGGAGACTGTGAATCAGTTACGGCCCATCAGCCTCTGCAATGTCGCTTTCAAGATTGCCACGAAAGCCATTGTTACAAGACTAAAACCGATTATGAGGAAAATGGTGGCGCCAACGCAGGCAAGCTTTATCCCGGGAAGACAGATTACGGGCAATTGTTATCACTCAAGAGGTGATGCATTCAATGAGGGCAAGGAATGGTCCTCAGATTATGGCCATCAATATCGATCTCGAGAAAGCTTATGACCGGGTCAGGTGGTTGATCATCCAGGATACTTTACAGGAGCTCCGCCTGCCATCCGATATCACTTGCACTATCATGGATTGTATTTCCTCTTGTAGCATGCGGATTCTGTGGAATGATGAACTAGGCGACTCATTTGTTCCTTCTCGAGGCATCCGACAATATGACCCTCTCTAGCCTTATTTGTTTGTGATCTGCATGGAGCGTTTGGGCCACATCATTGAAGAGGCGGCCATTTCTGGGGTGTGGCGTTCTATATGTCTTTTTTAGCACGGTCCGAGATTATCACACCTATTCTTTGTGAATGACCTCATCCTATTTGCGGAGGCGAGCACTGAGCAAATGCAGGTTATTCGTTTCTGCCTTGACAAATTTTGCGAGGCCTCAGGCGCGAAAGTTAGTCTGCATAAGTCCATGTTGTGTTTCTCGAACTCTATGCCTGCGGTCTTGGTCGAACATGTTAGCTAGGTTAGAGGAATGACGGCCACTGATGATCTTGGTAACTACTTGAATATACCAATGGCTAAGAAGTGTCTTTCTAAGGCCTCCTTTAAGCATATTGTGGATAGAGTGGATTCTAAATTCGCGGGGTGGAAATCCAAACTTTTGTCTATGGCCGGGAGAGTCACGCTCGCAAATTCTATGGTGGCTACGATTCCTTATTATACGATTGTAATACCTCAGCCATTTGGGCCGGCCCATCACAGGGCTGTAGCCCATACACCCCAACCCCTCACTAGTAGCTCCAAGCCCAAGGCCCAGCTATATCTAGTAGGTTGTTGGTGAGTCTCGAACACGAGACCTCATCCTTTAACAAGCAGCCGAAGCATCACTTGTCACCAATTGTGCTGCAGCGCAATTGGTGATATAAGTGGCAAGGTAATGCCCTTATATCTAAAGGTCACGGGTTCGATCCTCGTGGGCAACAACCTACCCATTTAAATGGGGGAAGGGTTGGGTGTGTGGGATGCATGCCCTTGGACATCCAGGCGGCACCAGTACCGGCGCCGGCACCGTTGGGTGGCTGGGCGGCTTGGTGGCTGGGGTAGCTTGGCCTGGGATGTTACAAAAAAAGTACATTTTTATGTGAGTGCTCAAGCCACGGGCCTAGCCCAACATGAGACACTCGTATGGGCCGCAGCCCATGTACCTCAACCCTTCCTTGTTGGCTACTCCAAATTAATGGAAGCCATTTCCAAGAGGTTGTTGGGAGCGCTCAAACTCGAGACCTCTCCCCTTTATCCCCTCCACGCAAGGAGTGGATACCAATTGTGTTGCAGCACAATTGGTATCCACTCCTTGCGGGGAGGGGATAAAGGGGAGAGGTCTCGAGTTCGAGCGATCCCAACAACCTCTTGGAAATGGCTTCCATGCCCTTGGACATCCAGGCGGCACCAGTACCGGCGCCGGCACCGTTGGGTGGCTGGGCGGCTTGGTGGATGGGGTAGCTTGGCCTGGGATGTTACAACGATGCAGACGACGCAACTTCCGCTGTTTATCTGCGATGAAATTGAAAAGAAAACAAGGAGCTTTGTTTGGGGTTCCACGGATGAGAAGAGAAAGGTTCATCTTCTGAAATGGGAGACCTTGCGCATGCCAAAATCGGCGGGAGGACTTGGAATGAAGAGCATGAGGCAGGTAAACTCTGCGTTCATGACAAAGATGGGCTGGAGACTCTTGACCGAGCCCGACTCGCTTTGGTCGCGTGTGGTGAGAGGGAAGTATTGTAGGGGACGCTGCAACCGGGACATGTTCTCGTCAAGTTCTGGGGACTCTAATTTATAGAGTGGAATTATGAAAGCTAAATTGCCCTTGCTGTAGGGAACTAAGGTGGTGATTGGCGAAGGCTTCAGCACCTTATTTTGGAGTCACCCATGGGTGGAAGATTGCCCCTGGAAGATATGGCTACGAGGCCAATCGATGATGATCTATTGGGGAGAACAATGGCGGAGTTCTGAGGAAATGGCACGTGGATCTGGCAAGAGTTTTCTCATCTCCTATTGCATGCAACGCTTCTTTCGATTGGTGCTCTCTCAATACCTAGTGAAGAGGTGGCGGATAACTTCTGCTGGAATGCAACTGGGTCTGGATAGTTTTCACTGAAATCGGCTATCGAACTCATCCGACATGATGATGGAGGTGCTCCGGATAGGACTTGGAAGAAACTATAGAAGGTTCAAGCTTCGGAGAGATTTAGGAATTTTACCTGGCTTGTTACACATGATGCCATAATGTGTAATGCTAACTGCGTGAAACGACACTTGGGAACAAAGTCGGCATGTGGGCACTGTGTAAGTCAGTCGGAGACAACGCTCCACATTCTTTGGGACTACCCTGTTGCTAGGGAAGTTTGGCAGGATCTTCTTCCCGCAACTAAGCTACATGGATTCTGTTTTGCTGATTTGAAGGCTTGGATCAATAATAACGTTTCCTGTCCAGGTACGTGGCCGGCGATTTTTGTTTATGGCATATGGTGGCTCTAGCGCTGGAGGAATACCCGGATCTTTGGCACCAACCTCTGCATCTCGGAACCCCGCTCACAGTTCATCCTTGACCGTGCTAATGAGTATCTCGCACTGGCTCGGTCTAAAAAATCTAATCTTCATTCCTTTGCTCTTCTTGTTTGGCAACGGCCTACACTTAGGTGGCACAAACTGAACTCAGACGGTTCCTTTTTGGAAGGTCAAACTCATGTCAATGCTGGTGGAATTATCCGTGACCACCGTGGTGACTTCATCAGAGGCTATGTTGCCAAAGCTAATGGGCGGTCGGCGTTTCGCGCTGAACTTCTGGGGCTGCTTCAGGGGCTTTCAATGGCGGAACAGATGGGAATCCATAAGCTGGATGTGGAAATTGATGCCACTGAGGTGTTGGAGGTGGTTACTGTTGAGGAATTGCCACCACTGTTGCATCGGGATATCATCTCTCGTGTGCGGACCCTTCTCAATGGCCCGTCTTGTGCCGGAGAATTCACTCTGTTTTTCTCCCCGCCTGATGGACTTGTTAAATTTCTTGACTTTGATAAAATTTCTAGTGAGCATATATAAGTTCACCTTGATTTGAATAAATGGGTATAACCCTCCTTTTGCACCCAAAAATATTGGCTTCATACGTACATTTGTTCATTTGTAAATTAGTGTTTGTTCATTTCGATTGATATATAAGCAAGTGATTGTTCATATCTATGGCTGTATTTGTTCAATGAAATTTAATATTATTTTCCAAAAATATATTTGAGGAAGTGTTCAGTTTTAAGTAGTTGTTCAATTCACGTGAGGTAATTGTTCATATATAATAAGCTTGTTGTTCATATTGATAGGAATATTTTAGAAAGCTTTTAGTTATAACAAGCAGTTATTCAATTCTGTTCATATCTAATGAGCTAAATGTTCATTGAATTTTATATTTATTTCTCAAAAACACATAATAACCAATGAACAACAATATATTTATGAATAACTATATTCATATAAACTAATATATGTAAATAATACCATTGACGTAATGAACAAATCAGGTGATTAACTAAATGAACAAGATAATGGAACGTACTTTCAATCATGCATACGAATCTCGACATACTATTTACAAGCTTATTCATGAACAAGTTCACATTCCATAAGAACCCTCTCTTCGCAGCGCCGACATGTGAACCCTAGCCTTTCGCCGGCGCCACCCTCTTGCCTCCTTCAATGGCTAAGCGGCCCAAACACTCCCCTTCCCCTAATCGCAAAAAGATCCACAGCTCTTCCAACCGCTCTCTTCGCAGCTCCTCCAAACCTCCCCCTTCTCCCGTTAACCCTCTTCCCCTTTCTGAGTCTCTGCCCCTTCCAGATCCGCTTGCAGTTTCGGCCTCTAGCCTAGCGCCGCCTCCAGCTCAGCCCCCTAGCCCCAACTCCCCTTCCTCCTGTTCTTCTCAGCCTTCTGGTCCCAGGCATGCGCCACTCGACCCTAGCGATGCTCCTGATGGTTTTCTCCCCGCCTTTGCTCGGCTGGCGCCAGATCTGAACTGTGAGCCGATCCAACAGCCTTCGGCTTCCATCGATGCAGTTGTCAAGACCTCGACTACACCTGCTGATCCATCTGACCTCGACGTCTTTTAAAAGACCCCAACATCGTCTACCCGTGTTAGATCATACAAGGAAGCCTTGACTGGAAACAGAATTGCGGGTAATGGTATTAAGGTTCACCGAGTTGAAGGTGTGATAACACAAATTTTGTACATATTTTAGGAGTCTAGTTGTATATTAAATTAGGTCATTTTTATACATATTTCATATATTTTATAATTAGTTTTGCATTATTTTGTATTCGGAGTCTACACTCGTGTTTTTATTATTTCAAGTATTTTAAGTGCAATTAAAAGTATAAAATCTTGAAGAAGAGGCAGTTGGGAGATGTGTGGGCTGATGTTGCTAATTGGGCCAAGGATAGCTATTGGGCCTCTAAATGATCATGTGAGATCATTGCGGGCAGGAGAAGTGGGTAGCCGCTTCTTTGATTATTGAGGAGGCAAAGACTTGTTACGGTTTTATTTGGTTTTGAATATAATAGTTTTAGTTGGACTTTTTTTATGAATTATTCTAGTTTTAGTTTTTAGGTTAGGCTTAGCTTCGTTTTCCGTTTTTTTAACTTTAAGCTTTTGGCTGCCGTACGTAGAGGTTGAAATTCAAGAAGGAATTTTTGCTTTAGCATTTTGAATATTTGGGTATTATTGTTCTAGTCTTTTGTTAATTTGGATTATTTTCATATTGAGACTATATTTTTTTATCTTTCGTATTTATTGAATAATTCATATATGTTGTTGACTAGTTTAAATCGATTGAGTATGTCTTCAATTATTCTTGGCGAAATTCCTAGTTCTAAGGTTGGGGTAATCCCGATGATGTGTATGTAATTAGAATTATTTCTTTGTCAGAGTTGAAATAATATTTGATTCGTTCCTAGATGCTTTATGTCCATATTAGCATATGCGAAATGGATCCTATTAGGGTGTGAGACTGAAAGGTGATCACTTTAATAGGTAGTCAAGTAGGGTTTGAGACTGAGAGGTGATAACTTTTACTGGAATCCTAGGAATTGAACCTGAGTGTTATTTGTGCGACGATAACTTAATTATTCTTGAGGATTAATAGGCTATCGTAGATGTTCTAGGTTTGAGTTGGATTAGCGGAGCGCGACAACAAATGTTATTTCAGTTTATTCCTAGACTCTAAGTGCGTTAAAGGGTTTGTATGAGATTAGCTCTGCACGACAGCTTTTGTAAGTTTAGTCCAGGCACATTTACTATCGTCTGAAAGGAGTTAGTAGATTACTTTGGATAACTTACCTTCACATGATTTTGACTAGATTCATTTGAAGTGTGATTTTATTTATTGTTGCATCGTTGCGGTGATCCTTAACCTTAGACATATTTATCCCATTGATTCTATCCCTTTTATTCGTTTTATTAATTAGCTTAATTATTGTTTTCCCCAATTTTATATCTTTCCGGCCTAGTTTACTGATAGTGTTTCAATTAATATTACATTGGTCTATGTGGGATCGACACTTGACTACTACAACTGATCCCATACACTTGCGGGTAGGTTTTATCCACATCAAGTTTTTGGCGCCGTTGTCGGGGACCAATTTGTTAATATTAGTTGTCACCTCTATTGGTGAGTCTAGGTCATTCTTTTTGCTTTGATTTTTTTTTCTTTTCAGGCTATTCAGAAAGAGTCAAATAAATGGATTCATGTATGTATGAGATAGATTCTCACCCCTTCATTTCTGTTAGACCTAATACAAGTACTCAGAGGTATGATTTTGAAAATTCTAATTTGGGTTACCCAAACACAAATACCTTAAACCTCTTATGTGAGTCTTGTGGAGCTGCAGATCATGATCATACAGGTTGTCATTTAACTTTGGGAGAGATAATTGAGAGAAATTCGAATTCTTGCAATCCTAGTTGGATGACACCACCACACTTACCGCTCCAGCCTGAGCCTCATAAGTCCATTCAAGATCGTATGCTTAATGACTTCATCCTAAGGCATGATAGGGAAGTTGAGAAGATTGCTACATCTCTTGGTCAAAATGTTAAAATTCTTAATCAATTTTTAATTACGTTTGACAATCTAACAACCCAAATTTCATCTCTTTTAGGTACGGTGGACTCTTTGAAGACTCAAGTAGATACATTAACCACTCAAAATCAAACACTGGAAGATTAAATTGCTGAGTTGGTTAATCCAAAGTTGCCTATAGAGCCACCTGAAGTGCATTATATTGAACAATGCACTGCTATTTTACAACGGGTTGCAAAAGAGTGGGAAAAGCCACAATTAGATAGAAGAGAGCATATCCAAAAGACCAAGGAGGACCCTATGATTGAGGAGTTTGAGATGATACAAAATGCTACCCCGACCACTAGTACCAATACATGCTGAAAGCTGCAGGAAAAGCTTTCTGATATATTGCCCGATGTAGCTATGTTACCATATGCTGCATTGGAAATCCAAGGTGGAGGCTAATCCAGAGAGAAGTAGACAAAAAATTAGAAAAAGGTGCTATGTTGAACGAGATCGAATTGAGTTTAAGGAAGGGGATCAAGTGATTCTCTATCATCATAGATCGAGAATGTTTCCGGAAAGCAAGAGCACAAGGTGATCCGGTCCATACTACCTGAACCGAGTTCTTCAAAATGATTCTGTTGAGCTATGGCATAAGAACTCGGGGTATTTCAGAGTGTGGAAGATTCGACTGAAGCCTTATAAAGAGCCTGATCCGATTGAGTTGGGTGTCACCGACCCGCCCGATCCGAATCCTTGACACTGGTGAAGGTCAGGCTGAAGACCTTAAACAAGCGCTGATTGGGAGGCAACCCAAGGTATGTGTTTCTCCTTTTCGTTCATTCCCTCTTCCAAAAAAAAAATACCGAAAAAACGTTGAGAGCGACGAATTTTGTGGTAAAGCGCACAGTCATGCGTTCTATTTTTCGAATTTTGTGGCTCACATCGAGAGCGACGAACGGCCTGTGCACTTTAATACACGGCCGTGCGGTTTTTCGTTATTAAAACAAAAATTGAATTGCTCACTTCGAGAGCACCGCACGGCTTGTGCACTTGAGTGCACGGCTGTTCGTTTTCTTTATAAAAAAAAGTAATTTTCTTTCTTTTTCCTTTTCCTTCTTTTATTCCTTCTTTCTTTCTCCCTTTCTGTCTCCCATCTGCTCTCTCCCATTCGCACCCCGGTATCCTCTCTACCAACTACACCATTACCGACTATCGGAGACCCACACCAGCGCCGGCGACCACCAACCACCTGGAGCCCATCCAAACCTCGCCACGATCTACCCGAACCCTTGCCCACTGTCTTAGCAGACCCGTTGAACCCAGTTCCAGACACCACCGACCCACCTGCTCGCACCCACCGAGCCGTTTGCACCCGCACCGCAGTCCCAACCACCACATCATCTCCGGCTCGAACGGACCTTCTAGCACCACCGGAGACCACATCACCACCCTGCGCCTTGCCCAGAACCGAGCCTACCACCGGCCTGTTTCTATCTGCTGCCACAGCACCCGAATCAGGTCCGATGACAATTTCAACTTCGAGCCTATTTCGAACCTGTTGGAACTGTACCACGTGGGTCCCACGTGATTTCCTTTTGCTCTGTAATGTCTGGCCTTTATAAGGCTTCTGTAACCTTTTAGCTAAACCTAATGAAAAGCTCTGCCTCCTTTTCTTTGCTCAACAGAAACTCTTTCTTTCATGAAAGACTAGATAAAACTTTATGCTTCCGCTAAACATCCACATGGTATCAGAGCTCTGGGTTCACAAGACGAATTGTTCTTCGTTTCTTTTACCCACAAAGTTCTTCACAACTTTTCTCTGATCTGCGTACATGGCGAATAACGGACAAATCGATCACAATCATCCCCTCTACCTCCATTCTAGTGATCATCCTGGACTCTCCTTAGTCCCGGATGTGTTTGATGGACAGAACTTTGGCGAATGGCGAATTTCCATGGCAATCTCCCTGTCATCAAAGAATAAGATTTGTTTTGTCAATGGGTCTTACCCCAAACCAGAAAAGGGGGACAAACTCCATGATCGATGGGTTAGATGTAACGACATGGTGCGCTCTTGGCTCTTGAATGGCTTAGATAAACATATCCGACGAAGTGTCATCTATACTGAGACGGCGCAACAGATTTAGGAAAATCTGGGGGTTCATTTTGGACAGCTGAATGGAGCACAACTCTATGCTATTAGAAAGGAGCTTCACTCGCTTACGCAAGGTTCGGAATCCATTTCTGTCTATTATACAAAAATTAAGACTCTTTGGGATGAGTTAGATAGTTTAAAGCGATATCCAAACTGTTCTTGTGGCTCTGCGAGTGAGGTTGTAAAATTGAAGAATGATGAATGCTAGGTGGATTTTTTAATGGGTCTGAATGATGCTTACACCATTATGAGAGGTTCAATTCTTATGATGAAGATTTTACCTTCAATGGAGGAGGCTTGTGCGTTGTTAGAGCAGGAAGAAAAACAGAGGGAGTTCAGGAAGTTCTGTGCAAAAGAATTATGGGAATTCTGGAGAAAAGAAACCGATGTTGTACACAAATTGTAAGAAGACAAATCATACTGTTGACCGTTGCTATTTTCTGATTGGATTTCCTGAGAATTACAAAGAGAGAACTAGAAGACAAGGGTCAGACAACAAGTTTGCAGGCTCGGTAAATGCTACAAGTGCAGGAAATGGGACACAATTGACATCTGAACAGCTTAGCCGCTTGTTATCTTTGCTTGATACTGATTCAATCAGGAAGAAAGAGGATACATAAGATTATTTCGCAGGTTTTGCAGGTACTAGCTTTGTCGATGTTTTTAATAAAGTTACATGGATTGTTGATACAGGAGCTAGTAGTCACATGTGTTGTGATGAAGGCATCTTGGAAAACAGACAGAAATTGATTAAACCCTTCATTATAACTTTGCCTAATGGGCAAAAGAGCACTGTTGAGATGACTGGTACAGTGACAGTATTGCCTGAACTGATTCTCAGTGATGTGTTATTTGTGCCCTTCTTCAATTGCAATCTCCTGTCAGTAGGAAAACTTGTCAGGGATATGAGATGTAGGGTTTTATTCACAGCTGGACGATGTCTATTGCAGGGTCCGTTTATGAGGACGCATTTGGAGATTGGTAGAGCTTTCAAGGATCTCTATGTTATGGATCCTAAGAAGGACATAAAAGCAGTGGTTGTGGCTAATTTTTGCGAAAATGAAGCAGAGTTATGGCATGTTCGCTTGGGACATCTACCAGCTTATAAATTGCAACACTTGAATTTTACAGCACCTAGAACACAAATAGCAGCTTGTGACGTTTGTGCTAGATCTAGACAAACTGGACTCTCCTTTCCATCTAGTAATATTAGTATAACTTTGCCCTTTCAGTTAATACATGTAGACCTTTGGGGTCCTTACAAGACATTTACTTATAATGGATATAAGTATTTCATTACCATTGTTGATGATTTTACTAGATCCACTTGGGTGCATTTAATAGCTGCTAAGAGCAATGCTTTTGATTTGTTGAAAAGTTTTATATCAATGGTTGAAAGGCAGTTTGACAGGAAAGTGCAGATCATCAGGTCTGATAATGCTTTTGAGTTGGGAACCAGTATAGAGGCAGCGACATTTCTGAGGGGTAAGGGAATTCAGCACCAAACCTCTTGTGTTCATACTCCTCAACAGAATGGAGTCGTGGAAAGGAAACATAGGCACATATTGGAAATTGCACGTGCTTTTATGTTTCAATCCAAGCTCCCTCTAAATTTTTGGGGAGAAAGTGTTTTAACAGCTGCTTACATCATCAACAGATTGCCTATAACGGTGCTGAACAACAGAACACCGTATGAAGTTCTTTATCATAAGAAGCCATCATATGCTCACATTAGAAGTTTTGGATGTTTATGCTTTGCATCTACCATAAAGCTAGGCAGAGACAAGTTCCAGGCAAGTGTTGTACCCTGTCTTTTCTTAGGCTACCCCTTGGGGAAAAAAAAGCCTACAAAGTTTATGACTTGGAATCACATCATGTACTTGTCTCCATAGATGTGGTTTTCCATGAGGAAATTTTTCCTTACCACAACCTCACCATACCCAAAAATACTACCTCTTCACAATACCCTACCATTCCACTACCCACTGATGATCAGATTGTTCAGTCTTCACCCCCCATAACACAACCACCACCCGATCTGAGAAGGTCCATAAGAATACATACCCCACCTGCTCATCTCGCTGACTATGTTTGCAGTCATGTTGTTGCTGATGAATTCTTCTGTGGACATACTCTCACCTCCACACTCAACTTTCCAAGCCATACCATTCCCTCCTCCGTTCAACCAGAAAAAGAACCCTTGTCCTATGAAGAGGCCTGCAAGTATGATATTTGGCAACAAGCTATGTCTGCTGAGTTTACAGCTCTGGATATGAATAATACTTGGGAAGTTGTAGAGCTACCTAAGGGGAAGAAAGCTATAAATGGGTATACAAAGTGAAGAGAAAGGCAGACAGAACTATTGATAGATATAAGGCAAGACTCGTTGTGAGAGGCTTCACACAACAAGAAGGAATAGATTACACAGAAACCTTTTCTCCAGTGATTAAGATGACCACTGTTAGGACTTTGATCTCAGTTGCCTTGAAGAAGGGTTAGAGGATTTCTCAACTTGATATTAACAATGCCTTCTTGCATGGGGATCTGGATGAAACAGTGTACATGAAGGTACCACAGGGCATGACTGTGGATGGTTCAGAGAAAGCTTGTTTGCTTAAGAAATCTTTGTATGGTCTGAAGCAAGCTTCGAGACAGTGGTATGCTAAACTTTCCTCTTCTTTGAAAACTCGAGGGTATGTCCAATCTATGAATGACTACTCTTTATTTTCCAAAAGGACAGATTCAGGTTGTATTTTTGTCGTAGTGTATGTGGATGACATCCTGTTGACAGGTGATGATTCGTCTGAGATGGACAACCTAAAGTCCTTTTTGGATGGTGAATTCATAATCAAAGATCTTGGTGCTCTGCATTTTTTTCTCAGAATTGAGTTCATTCCTATGGATTGTGGTTTGTTAATGAGTCAACGAAAGTTTATAGCAGAGTTGTTGCAAGATTTCCCTTGTAAAAGCTCACACAACCCAGTGAGTCCTTTAGACACTAAACTGAAATTGCTACAAGATTCAGGAGAGCTTTTAACTGACCCTTTGATATACAGGAAGTTAATAGGCAAGATGAATTTCTTGGTTAATACTCGACCTGACTTGGCCTTTGCAGTGCAATTTCTTAGCCAGTTCAACAACGCTCCTCGCCAGCCACACTTTAATGCAGCTTTGCATGTTCTCTCTTATGTCAGAGGCACTCAGAATCTAGCCTTGCTTTTTAATCATAGTGCCGACCTTCACTTAAAGGCCTTTTGTGATGCAGATTGGGCTACTTGTCCTTATACTCGTAAATCAGTCAGTGGTTTTGTGATCTTCTTAGGTGGGAGTCTAATCTCATGGAAATCTAAGAAACAACAAAGCGTTTCTCTGTCATCTGCCGAGGCAGAATATAGATCCTTGAGACGTGTTTGTGCAGAATTAGCTTGGTTGAGTAGATTGTTAAGTGAGTTAAATGTTGCCAATATACAACCAATTCCAGTCAAGTGTGATAATCAAGCTGCTGTCTACATTGCCAGGAATCCTGTATTTCATGAGCACACCAAACACATAGAATTGGATTGTCATTATACTCGAGAGAAGTTACTAGAGGGTTTGATCTCCTTGTCCCATGTGCCTACTCATCAACAGTTGGCTGACTTTCTTACTAAGGCACTTCCGGGGGTTCGTCTACAGAGTCTTCTTCCCAAGATGGGAATGGTTAGACCACCTCCATTTTGACGGGGGGTGTTGGAACTGTACCACGTGGGTCCCACGTGATTTCCTTTTGCTCTGTAATGTCTGGCCTTTATAAGGCTTCTGTAACCTTTTAGCTAAACCTAATGAAAAGCTCTGCCTCCTTTTCTTTGCTCAACAGAAACTCTTTCTTTCATGAAAGACTAGATAAAACTTTATGCTTCCGCTAAACATCCACAAAACCATGGTAAGTGGAGGTTTGACTTGCTGAATTTGTGCTTTAGAATGCTTATGTCCAATATTCGATTGTCGTAGTGGTGTTTCTATTGCTCCTTATGATGCTTGTATTTGATGATTTAGTGATTAAAGTTCTGAAATTGTAATGGTGGTGACATACGTAGGTTGTTTGGAATACAAGTACCCTTGATATAGATTATTCATTGACTATACGGGTATTTAGTTTTATGTGATGATTTTAGGTTGTACTAGTATTGGTTTGTTTGGTTGGCATTTGATATTTCACTCTTAAAACTGTGCTTGGACTGATATATGTTCTTGTTGTGATGATCATGAGCTTCACAATGGTCTAAGCATATCTTTACATTTTTATGCCTATTAACTATTGGAATGTGTAGTCTTGTTCTTAGGGTCTGCTGTGTATTTGTTGTGTACAGTGCCATTTAAGGAGGGATGTTGCTGGAATTTTCGTGCACTTGTACTCATTTTTTCCAACCCCGGTTCTATATGAAGACGCCTAAATGCCTAACAATTTGGTGAGTTTCCTTTCCTCTTTCTTTTATTTCTACATTGGGGACAATGTAGAGTTTAAGCTTGGGGGATGGATAATTCCATGGTGTAGTTCCGTTTGCATTTTAGTGTTTTTAGTGTTATTTTTTTCGTTTTTCATAACATTCATGCATCATGCACATTAGGTGTTTGATAAGCCTCCTATACTTTGCTTTGTTTGTTTGTCTTGCAAAATTCCTCGTGAAATATATTTGTTGTTGATATTGTAATTAATTTTAAGCATGTTGATGAGAATTTTCATATTTAATGACGTTTGAGTTGAAAGTATGTATTTAGTCATTTATTGAGATTATTTAAGACTGACATTCTAGACATATTACCCATGAGCTTCTGAGCCTTAGGACTGCATATAATTGTGTCCTCTTATTTCTTTTTGTGTGTATGATTCTCACTTTGATTGCTTTATCTCTAGAACTTGCGTTTAAAACTTATTTTGAGGCCACATTTATGATTCTTGTGCATGATATAAAAATGATTGAGGCATTATTTTTATTAGCCTATATTTCCCTTTACCACCCTTATATGTTATTCCTCTGCTTGATGCCAGTCTGAGCCTAATTAGCCTAGTTTTTGAAAGCTCTACAAAAATATCCCGAGCCTAATGATTAGCCTTTTACCCATCCGGGAATTAGGATGATTTCTTTGTTTGTTTTTATGGTTGCAAGCCAAGCTTGGGGGAGTTATTTGTATGGTGTGTTATTGTTGGAAGTGTTTTGCCTTTTGGAAAAAAAAAAACAGAAAAAGGGAGAATGAAAAAAAGAGCCAAGAATAAAGGGCATTTTGTTGAAAAGAATGGTATCCTCTAAGTTTGGTGTTGTCTTGGTTAGTTCCTCTTTCCCGGATTAAGCACCACATGGCCAAATTGTATCAATACCTTTCTTTCTACATGGCCCCATTACAACCCAATAACAGTCATCTTGATTTATGTCATGTACAAGGTCCATAGTGGTGGAGATTTAAGACGTTGATGCAAGCTTATAGTAGATAAGTTTTCAAAGTTGAGACTTGAGCGAAACACCTACCCTAAACACATGAGCAAGAGTGATTCTATTTATTTTTCCTAACTAAGGTCTAGAGTGGATGAACTATTTAGTCTCTTTGATGATTGTTTACATGCTCTGATAATTATATTGTTAAATATTTAAGTTTTCATGGACTTGCTTGAATATTGATTTGGTAGAGACAACTTTTGTATTTCTTGTGAAATTCTGAACTATGTTCTTGTTTGAGGACAAGTAAGGTATAAGCTTGGAGGAATTTGGTAATACATATTTTATACATATTTTAGAAGTCTAGTTGCATATTAAATTATGTCATTTTTATACATTTTATAGTTAGTTTTGCATTATTTTATATTCGGAGTCTACGTTCGTGTTTTTATTATTTCAAGTATTTTAGGTGCAATTAAAAGGCTGAGAAGAGGCAGCTGGGAGATGTGTGGGTTGATGTTGCTAATTGGGCCAAGGATAGCTATTGGGCCTCTAAATGATCACGTGAGATCATTGCGGGCAGGAGAAGTGGGTAGCCACTTCTTTGATTAATGAGGAGGTAGAAACTTGTTACTGTTTTATTTGGTTTTGAATATAATAGTTTTAGCTGGCCTTTATATGAATTATTCTAGTTTTAGTTTTTAGGTTAGGCTTAGCTTCGTTTTCCGTGTTTTTGGCTTTAAGCTTTTGGCTGCCGTACGTAGAGGTTGAAATTCAAGAAGGAAATTTGGCTTTACCTTTGAAGATTTGGGTATTATTGTTCTAGCTCTGTGTTAACTTGCGTTATTTTAATGTTGAGACTAAGTTTTTTTATCTCCTGTATTTATTGAATAATTCATATATGTTGTTGGCTAGTTTAAATCGATTGAGTATGTCTTCAATTATGCTTGGCTAAATTCATAGTTCTAAGATTGGGGTAATTCCGACGATGTATATGTAATTATAATTATTTCTTTGCCTGAGTTGAAATAATATTTGATTCGTTCCTAGATGCTTTATGTCCATATTAGTCTATGTGAAATGGATCCTATTAGGGTTTGAGACTAGAAGGTGATAACTTTAATAGGTAGTCAGGTAGGGTTTGAGACTGAGATGTGATAACTTCTACTGGAATCGAATTGAACATGAGTGTTATTTGTGCGACAACAACTTAATTATTCTTGAGGATTAATAGGCTATAATAGATGTTCTAGGTCTGAGTTGAATTGGCGGAGCGCGACATCGAATGTTATTTCAGTTTATTCCTAGACTCTAAGTGTGTTAAAGGATTTGGATGAGATTAGCTCCGCGCAACATCGATTGTTAGTTTAGTCCAGACATATTTACTATCGTCTAAAAGGTGTTAGTGGATTACTTTGGATAGCTTACCTTCAAATGATTTGGACTAGATTCATTTGAAATGTGATTTTATTTATTGTTGTATCGTTGCGGTGATCCTTAACCTTAGACATATTTATCTCATTGATTATATCCCTTTTATTCGTTTTATTAGTTAGCTTAATTATTGTTTTTCCCAATTTCATATCTTTCCGGCCTAGTTCACTGATAGTGTTTCAATTAATATTACATTGGTCTATGTGGGATTGACATTTGACTACTACAACTGATCTCATACACTTGCGGGTAGGTTTGAGCCACATCAAGGCGTGAATGAGGAGCTTGTCGAGATCGAGGAGGAGGATTTCGTGGAAACCTGTGAGCATTGGTCCACTTCTCTGGTCGGCTTTGTCCCATGTGGCAAGATTGAATTTTCTGTCAGAGACCCAAAGTTACTATGAATAAAGTTGTTGTCTTCCTATTTCGATTCCAGACGATGGAAGAAGCTGATTCTATCCTTGAAGATGGCCCTTGGATGCTTAGCGGAATGAAACCCATCCTGCTCAAAAGATGGTCGCTCGGCCTCATCCTCCAGCCTAGCTCGTTCAAAACCCTTTGGTTGTGGGTCTCATTACCAGATCTGGATCTAAGGTTTTGGAGTGAGAAAGCTTTAAGCAAAATTGGGACCAGCCTCGATGTACCCCTGTCCACAGACAAACTCACCAAGAACCTTGATAGATCCTCCTATGCGAGAATGCTAGTGGAAACTGATGCCCTCCATGCTTCCAAAGAGTCGATCAATATTAAAGGGCCTAAAGGAGAGATTATAAAGCAACCAATTGTCTTCGAATGGAAGCCGTGGTCTTGTAAAATATACAATTCCTTTGGGCACGAAGACGGTGACTGTAACAAGGTTACCGAGACAAGCATTAGCCATTCCTTCATGCCTGTCCACAGATGGGTGAGAAGCCAAACTTTCAACCATACTCAGCCTCGGAGGATGCCATCTAATAATAGTAATCCCGGGTTTAGACGTCCTCCGAGATCCTCCGTCGGTCTCACCTCCAACAAGACCCCTTCAGCTCACGTGGCTAGTTTGTCCCGCAAATCTAGTGAACATTGGCGTGTCATCGAAAAAGGTAAAAGAAATCTTAATGCCTACTAATAATATTACCATGGAAGAGACCGAGGAAGATCTTGCCCCTTCTAATAGTCAGTTGAACTTGCAAGGGGGTAGTATTGTGGTTATGCTTGAAGGTGTCCAGGAGATAGGTAGCTCCAAACCTTCTACTTTTGTTAATGAATAGCTCTAACTTTGTTGCGTGGAACGTTAGAGGTTGCAATACTGCCTCTAAGCATTCATCTATATCTGACTTTATTTTTTAGCACATGGTCAATTGCTTGGCCATTTTGGAATCTGGCATTACTGAGCATAAATTGCAGAGTATTAAAGGGGGAAATTACGCACTTTCCTAAAATAGAAGATCATGCCCATCTACTTAAATGAGGCCCATTAAGACTTAAAGAAGTGAGGTATTTAATAACTTATACCTATCCTAAACCCTAGAACGAGAACGAGTTAATTCAGTTTACAGCCCACATTGATTGAGAGAGAGCTTTGTGTATGAATTCTTGTTGTAAACAAAAGAGAAAATCAATAAGAGAAGTAGATCGTTCAAATCCTTCTAGCAAGAAGCTAGGAGGTAGTGGTTTTTCCCTGTGTGCTATTTGACACTAGGGTTTTCCACTCTAAACTGTTCGTGTTAGGTTCGTTCTTCGGATTCATAGAAGATCGATCATCGTCGGTTTCATCAATCTTCATGGTACAAATTCATGCTACCACAATTGGCGCCGTCTGTGGGAACCGAGGCGACGATCGATCAAAGTGACGCGGCTCGGAGGGCGAATCGCACGGCCGAGAAGAGACCGGTGGCGGAGTCGGGACCGGCGATTGGGGGAGTGCCGTCAAAACCCTAGGCGAGTGGGCGGTGCGACGAATCTGGATTTGGGCCGCCGCCGGAGCCCTAACGGCCGGGGTTGTTCAGATCTGGATGCGCAGCAGGTTCCCGGACGTGTCGGAAAAGAAGGCGACGCGGATCCAAGGGTGCGACAAGGCTGCCGATGCGAGGAGCGGGAGGCGGAAGTCGATCCCGGTTCAGTGGGTTGGGGGCTAGAGCAGGAGGGGTTCAGGCGGTTGAAGGCGGCGCGTACATCCTCCTCGGCCTCCAGAGCAGGTGGGCGGCGGACGGAGCAGCATGGGCGCTGGATTCCGCCGCGTCAGAGAAGCCCGTCGGGGCGGCTTCGCGGGTCCTCTAGGCCGGGGCCTTCGGTGCGCAGGGGGAGGTCCGTGTCTCCCATCAGCGAGCGCCGCCATCGCCACCGTAAGCCATCCACCGCCGCCATTGATGAAGCTCGTGTGCGGGAGGCAAGATTGAGAGGGAGACGATGATTTGTGCTGGAAGAATTCTCAGTGGGCCAAAGCATGGTTATTGGGCCAAATTCTGGCTAGTGGGGCCAATTGGTAAAGTTTGGATTTTGTGGATTAGAAGCCATGTACAATCACATCGGTACGTTTCGACCGAACTTATTCAATTTAAATTGAATCGTTTTTTTTTTAATGATGGTATATTTAGAACGATCCAATTTAATTAATGTATAATTGTTGCTTGTCTATATCATGCATGGTACGAACTCGGAGCAAACCGTTAATGAAAGCGGAAATGAGATCCAAGCATTGGCCATCAATGAATTGAGATTTGGGACTAATAAAGTTCTCATGGAGCTATCTTACAACGATAATGGGGGCACGCAACAATCCCTACGAATTTTGATCAAGAGACATCGAGCACAACCTGCTTGGAAATCATGATAGCACGAGATGCCTTGTTCATTCTATCAGCCTAAGGGCAACGGAGCATGCTGGTTGGAGTGCATGGATGACAAGCTTGGACTAGAAGGCAGAGCATGAGAGCATACAAGCTGGAGTGCATGGACGACAAGCTTAGACTAGAAGGCAGAGTATGAGAGCATACAAGCTGGAGTGCATGGATGACAAGCTTACACTGGAACGAAAGAGACCCTACCACGTAATGGCAGGCAGAGGCATTAGAGCGAGAAGCTACGGGATATGAGCCACACGAGTGCCAAATCCGAGCGACCCACACTAGGCAGGAGCCAGCAGTGTAAGTCCAGCACGAGAGCCGAATTCGAGCTACTCGTAGTCAGGCATGTATTTTCGTGGTAACGAGCCACACGGGCGCCGAATCCGAACGACCCACGCTAGGCAAGAGCCAACAGTGTAAGTCCGGCACGAGAGCCGAATTCGAGCTACTCGTAGTCAGGCATGTATTTTCGTGGTAACAAGCCACACGGGCGTCGAATCTGAGCGACCCACGCTAGGCAAGAGCCAGCAGTGTAAGTCCAGCACGAGAGCCGAATTCGAGCTACTCGTAGTCATGCATGTATTTTCGTGGTAACGAGCCACACGGGCGCCGAATCCGAGTGACCCACGCTAGGCAGGAGCCAGCAGTGTAAGTCCGGCACGAGAGCCGAATTTGAGCTACTCGTAGCCAGGCATGTATTTTCGTGGTAACGAGCCACACGGGCGCCGAATCCGAGCGACCCATGCTAGGCAGGAGCCAGCAGTGTAAGTCCGGCACGAGAGCCGAATTCGAGCTACTCGTAGTCAGGCATGTATTTTCGTGGTAACGAGCCACACGAGCGCCGAATCCGAGCGACCCATGCTAGGCAAGAGCCAGCAGTGTAAGTCCGGCACGAGAGCCGAATTCGAGCTACTCGTAGTCAGGCACGTATTTTCGTGGTAACGAGCCACATGAGCGCCGAATCCGAGCGACCCACAGAGGAGTATAGGAGTCGAATCCGAACACCTATAAGCAAGCATAAACAAGTTAGGCAGGGGCCAATGCATTACGAAACGGCTTGGGTAGCTTAGGTCCATCAGATGGATGGCCGAGTGCTGCAGAATCGAGACGGAAATCATTCAGATCCGAATGCTGATTCGAGGAACGTCCCGGAGTTATCGGATCCTACGGTTTCTGTCGAACCCGATGAACCCGAGGGGCAAAATGAAGGGGGAAATTATGCACTTTCCTAAAATAGAAGATCAGGCCCATCTACTTAAATGAGGCCCATTAAGACTTAAAGAAGGGAGATATTTAATAACTTATACCTACCCTAAACCCTAGAACGAGAACGAGTTAATTCAGTTTACAGCCCCCATTGATTGGGAGAGAGCTTTGTGTATGAATTCTTGTTGTAAACAAAAGAGAAAATCAATAAGAGAAGTAGACCGTTCAAATCCTTCTAGCAAGAAGCTAGGAGGTAGTGGTTTTTCCCTGTGTGCTATTTGACACTAGGATTTTTCACTCTAAATTGTTCGTATTAGGTTCGTTCTTCGGATTCATAGAAGATCGATCGTCGTCGGTTTTATCAATCTTCATGGTATAAATTCATTCTACCACAAGTATTACTAAAAAAAATTTGAAGCAATGGAACCATACTCACAATGGACACCTCAATAATTACTATCGTATCTGGCTGACCTGGAATCCCAATATATATGATATTCAGATTATTCAATGCAAGGAGCAACTTATTCACTGCAAATGTAGCATTAAAGGCACCTCTTCTGAATTCCTAGTGTCCTTTATCTATGCATTCAATGAAGAGTCTAGAAGGACTGACCTCTGGCAGGATTTCTGAGCTATTCACAACACCATTAATTCTCCTTGGCTTGTGATTGGTGACTTCAACGCCATCTTGTATTCTTCTGATCACATCAATGCAGATAACTCCCCGGGTAAGGTGTGTCGTCATCTCCAACATCTTATTAGTGATACTGATCTGGCTGATATCAGAGTTGATGGGTCATTCTTCACCTGGACCAACAACCAATATGGGAACATCAGAATTTATAGGAAAATTGACCATATTCTCCATAATCAGTCTTGGCTTGTTTCCTTCCCCCTATCCCACGGGTTCTTTGACAGAAGAAGAACATAAGATCACTCCCCCTGCCTTGTGAATCTTGGCATCTCTGAGCGCAGAAACATTCCTTTCCGATCCAGAAATATTTGGGCTCAAGACGATCGGTTTATTCAGATAGTAAAAGAGGCACGGGCCTCCCATTTTGCAGGAATCAAAATGTTCTTTGTTGTCCAGAAACTCAAGCTCCTCAAGAACAAACTTAAGTTGCTGAATAAAGCTGAATTCTTATCGATTAAAGATGACCTGAAGAAGCTCAAAATGGAACTTGCGGTTGCTCAAGGTGACATGGAAGCCCACCTCTTTGACAGAGATGTTATTGCAAGGGAGAAGGATCTGAGGGAAAGAATTGCATCTCTGCAAAGTCTGGTCCTCAGTGATCTCAGACAAAGGGCAAAAGTGAAATGACTCGTCAACGGGGATGATAATACTCGTTACTTTCACTACACCATTAAACAAAAGGCAGCCGCTGCACGTATCTTCTCTATCTCTACTGATGATGGCTCTACACTGACTGATCCTCGTGCCATTGAAAACCATATTCTGCATTATTATGAGCAGCTCCTTGGCACTGAAGGCGATGCACATCATGTTGATCCCCAGATTTGCTCTCTTGGTCAATGTCTCGCCCAGAATGATATGGAGTTGCTTCTTCAACCAGTCACTAGTAAGGAGATCCGTGATGCTTTCTTCTCTATCCCCAACCATAAATCCGTTGGTCTTGATGGCTACAACAGTGCCTTCTTCAAAAGTGCTTGGAGTGTTGTCGGCAACGATGTTATTTCTGTTGTGCAAGAATTCTTTCAATCTGGTAAGCTGCTGAAACAGATTAATGCCACCACGATTCACCTGCACCCCAAAAATGAATCCCCGCAGGGCATCCGTGAGTACAGACCTATTTCTTGTTGCACTACAATTTACAAGGTAATCTCTAAACTGCTTACTGCATGAATGACTAAGGTGGCTTGTCAGATCATCTCTACCAAACAAGGTGCTTTTCTCCCCAAAAGAGGAATCTTGCATAATGTTCTAGTATGCCAGGATATTTTGAAACACTATGGGCGCACCACCACTTCTCCGAGAATAGCCATCAAGTGGACCTATGGAAGGCTTATGATTCTATCAACTGGAACTTCATTATTGATGTGCTTCTTGGCTTCGGGTTTCCTCCGTTATTTGTTAATAGGATTAAGGAATGCATCACTTCTCCCACATTCACTATCAATATCAATGGAAGTCATGTTGGTTTCTTCAGAGGGAAACGAGGGCTTAGACAAGGCGATCCCATGGCGCCATACTTGTTTGCTTTTGGCATGGAATACTTCAGCAGACTGCTTGATCATGCTACGTCTTCGTCGCTATTCTTCTATCATCCAAGGTGTCGCCGAGCTAAGATGGCTTACCTAGCATTCGCGGACGATCTGTTTGTCTTCGCTAAGGGCAATGTCCAGTCTGCATCAATCATCAAAGCCACCTTGTCTACTTTTTCTAGAGTTTCTGGTCTTCAATGTAACCAAGGGAAAACCAAGGTCTTCTTTGCTGGTACTGACGCCCAAACCAAAACCTCCATTATCGACTCCTTAGGAGTTTGAGGAAGGCTCTTTCCCCATTACGTATTTTGGTCTCCCCCTCCACTCCAGGAAAATGCAAGCCCATGAGTATGCGCCACTCATAGAGAAGATTAGCAAGAAAATTAACGCATGGCTAGCTAAGGCCTTGTCTTATGCAGGCCAAGTTCTCTTGATTAAATATGTATTGATGGGTATCTTCAACTTCTGGGCCAAGGTTATTTTCTTTCCAAGGAAATTCATCAAAGTGATACAAGGAATGATGCGCAGTTTCCTTTGGAGCGGTTTACTTCAGTCAAGACGAGCTCTTGTTGCTTGACATGATGTTGCAAAACCAAGATGTGAGGGCCGCCTAGACTTTAAGGAGCTACTTGCTTGGAATAGAGGACATATGTCTACTCTTATCCGAGATATTGAACTCAATGAGCCCAACATATGGACCGAATGGGCTTCATCTAGCATCCTCAATGGTAGAAACATTTGGGACATTAGCAAGAAGGACCATGACAGTTGGGCCTGGAGAACTATCCTCTGTGTTAGAGACACGCTTTTGCGTACTACAGAGAGCATGAGTATTGAAGAGTGGAATGATACCTGGTACTGTGGTTCCAAAGCCTCCGTCTGTAGACAGTTCTTGTTAGAAATAATCATAATCTATTTCTAGTTATTACAAATAAAGAAGATGAAGAAGAATACGGGTGTGCATCCTTATTTTTAGGAACACAAATGGGAAAATGAATTAGTGATGGAAATTAAGAGTTGCTTAATATCACTAGTTATTTTTAGGTGTTTTAACGTTATATATATCTTTGAGTTTTTTCATTTGTAATTATCCAATTCCAGGAACAAGAACATAGAGAAAAGCTAGTTTAGATTAAAACAGAAAAGCTTTTGAGAGTTCTTTGTTGTAAGGGAAAATTGGGTTGAGAGTTATTGTAAACTTTTAGTTACCTTTCTAATAGAAGCAGTTTTAGAGTTATAAATATTGTGTGATATTTTCTCTATTGTCTTGCATTCCCACAAATCTGATTAATAGGAAAAGTTGCGTATTTTTCCCAACAATTAGTATCAGAGCGTTGGTTGTAAACAATCCACATAAAGTCAGATTTGAGTGGGAGCAATGGCTGCAGAAGATAGAAAGGTGAAACTCGACAAGTTCGATGGTGCAGATTTCGGATTTTGGAAGATGCAGATCGAAGATCACTTATACCAAAAGAATCTTTATCAACCTCTGTCAGAAAATAAGCCAGAGAGTATGAAGGATGAAGATTGGAAGATTCTTGATAGACAAGCCCTTGGAGTTATACGATTGACGTTGTCACGCAATGTTGCTTTCAATATAGCAAAAAAACGACCACGACGGGTCTTATGGCAACACTCTCAAATATGTATGAGAAGCCATCAGCCTCCAACAAAGTTCATTTGATGAGGCGACTATTCAATTTGCGAATGACAGAAGGCGCATCGGTAGCTTAACATCTCAATGGACTCAATACGGTCATAACCCAATTGAGTTCAGTTGGGATTGAATTCGATGAAGAAGTACGAGCCTTGATATTATTGTCTTCTCTTCCAGAGAGTTGGAATGCTACCGTCACGGCTGTGAGTAGCTCATCAGGAAGCAATAAGTTAAAGTTTGATGATGTTCGTGATCTGGTTCTCAGTGAAGAGATCCGACGAGGAGCGTCGGGTGAATCATCAACCTCTTCAGTTTTACATACAGAGTCAAGAGGAAGAAACTCAACCAGAGGATATGGATGTGGAAGATCAAACCATCAAGGTGGATCAAGGGATACAAGGTCAAAATCAAGAAATCATAATAATTCCTCTACCTCGAAAACCATCGAGTGTTGGAATTGTGGGAAGACCGAGCACTACAAAAATCAGTGCAAGAGTGCACCGAAAAACCAGAAGACGAAGGCAGAGGCGAATGTTACATTTACCTCAGAAGAAGATGATGCATTGATATGCTCTCTTGAGAGCAAGGAAGAATCTTGGGTGGTAGATTCAGGAGCATCGTTTCATGCTACTTGGAAGAGAGAGTTCTTCGAGGAGTATGTCTCAGGAAACCTTGGAAAAGTGTACCTCGGTGACGATCAACCTTGTTCGATTGTTGGTAAAGGTGTAGTGAAGATCAAGTTGAACGGGTCTGTTTGGGAGCTGAAAGATGTCAGACACATTCCCGATCTCAGAAAGAACTTGATATCAGTAGGCCAGTTGGCAGATGAAGGTTATGACACCAACTTCCGTGGAGATACGTGGAAGGTTTCAAAGGGTGCAATGACTATAGCTCGAGGTAAAAAGAACGGTACTCTTTACCTCACAGCAGGTGCGTGTTGTTCCATTGCAGTCGCAGTGGGAAATGAAGATTCCAATATATGGCACCAGAGACTTGGCCACATGAGTGAGAAAGGGATGAAGCTTATGCATTCAAAGGGAAAACTCCCAGGTGTACAGTCAGTAGGGATAGACATGTGTGAAGAATGCATACTTGGAAAGCAAAAGAGGGTGAGCTTTCAGACAAATGTTAGAGCCCCAAAGAAGGAAAGACTAGAGCTTGTCCACTCCGATGTTTGGGGGCCAACGACTACTTCATCCTTTGGCGGGAAGCACTATTATGTGACTTTCATCGATGATCACTCTCGAAAGGTATGGGTTTACTTTCTAAGACACAAGTCAGAAGTTTTTGAGGCTTTCAAGAGATGGAAAGTGATGGTTGAAAACGAGACGGGTGTGAAAGTTAAAAAGCTCAAAACCGACAATGGTGGTGAGTATGTAGACACCATGTTCAAAAACTTTTGCTATGAGCACGGGATCCGGATGGAAAGAACAGTGCCGGGAACGTCTCAGCAAAACGGTGTAGCTGAGCGTATGAACCGAACGTTGACAGAAAGAGCCAGAAGCATTCGTATACAGTCAGGTCTACCGAAGCAGTTCTAGGCAGAAGCAGTCAATACGGCATGTTACTTGATTAATCGAGGTCCATTGGTCCCGTTGCAGTTCCAGATACCAGAAGAGGTATGGAGCGGAAAAGCAATAAAGCTGACACATTTGAAGGTTTTCGCTTGTGTCGCATATGTGCATATTAGTGATCATGGCAGGAATAAGCTTGATCCTAAATCTAAGAAATGCACGTTCATCGGCTACGGAGAAGATGAGTTTGGATATCGCCTTTGGGATGATCAAACCAAGAAGGTGATCCGTAGCAGAGATGTGATTTTCAATGAGAGAGTCATGTATAAGGACAGGAATAATAGTGACGCCAGCGACTCAGGAGAGAGTGGGCCAACATTTGCAGATGCATATTATATTCCAGATAGTCCTATGACAGAGCCAATCATGAAAAGTCCTCAGTCAGAGGGACTTGTCGGACGTAGCAGTGTGCAACAGTTAGAGACGCCACAACCTTCTACTCCAGGTCCTGGATTAAGAAGGACTTCCCGACCTCATGTTCCTAACAGGAGATACATGAGTTATTTGTTGTTGACAGATGGAGGGGAGCCAGAATGCTACGATGAAGCATGTCAGACTGGTGATGCAAGTAAGTGGGAGCTTGCAATGAAAGACGAGATGCAGTCTTTGACTTCAAACCAGACATGGGAACTAGCTGAGTTGCCCATAGGTAAGAAGGCACTTCATAACAAATGGTTGTACCGGTTGAAGAATGAGCATGATGGCTCTATCAGGTACAAAGCTCGACTAGTTGTGAAAGGGTTTCAGCAAAAAGAAGGTGTTGATTACAACGAGATTTTTGCTCCTGTTGTGAAGCTCAATACTATAAGATCAGTGTTGAGTATTGTTGCCATTGAAGATCTTCATCTTGAGCAGTTAGACGTGAAAACTGCATTTCTTCACGGAGAGTTAGATGAAGAGATATACATGCACCAACCAGAAGGATTCTCAGAAAAGGGAAAAGAGAAGATGGTGTGCAGACTCAAGAAGAGCTTGTATGGCCTTAAACAAGCTCCGAGACAGTGGTACAAAAAGTTTGATGGCTTCATGTACAATGAAGGTTTCCAGAAGTGTAACGCCGACCACTGTTGCTACTTCAAAATTATCAGTCCAGTTATATCATATTGCTACTATATGTTGACGATATGTTAGTAGCAGGTTCTGATATGAATGAGATTAGAAGGCTGAAGCAGCAATTGTCAAAAGAGTTTGACATGAAGGACTTGGGTCCAGCAAAGAAGATTCTTGGAATGCAAATTACAAGAGATAGGCAGAAAAGGACATTGCAGTTGTCTCAATCAGAGTACATCAAACGTGTCTTGCAAAGGTTCAACATGAGCAGTTCCAAACATGTTAGTACACCTTTGGCAAGTCATTTTCGCTTATCCAAGGATCAGTCGCCTAAGACAAGAGAAGATAGAGAGTTCATGGCTAAGGTTCCTTATGCCTCAGCCATTGGGAGTTTGATGTATGCTATGGTCTGTACAAGACCAGATATTGCACATGCAGTGGGAGTTGTCAGCAGGTTTATGTCAAATCCGGGAAAAGCTCACTGGGAAGCAGTGAAGTGGATATTAAGATATCTACAAGGCACGACAGAGAAATGTTTGTACTTTGGTAAGAGTGATATTAAAGTACAAGGCTATGTAGATGCGGACTTTGGAGGTGAAGTCGATAACCGGAAAAGCACAACGGGTTATGTTTTCACTGTCGGAAATACAGCTGTTAGTTGGATGTCACAATTGCAGAAGATTGTTGCTCTATCAACTACAGAAGCTGAATATGTAGCAGTGACTGAAGCCAGTAAAGAGATGATATGGCTTCAAGGTTTGTTAACAGAGTTGGGATTCAAGCAGGAGAATAATGTGTTGTACAGTGACAGTCAGAGTGCAATACACTTGGCAAAGAATTCAGCATTTCATTCCAGAACTAAGCATATTGGACTCCGATATCATTTCATCAGATCTTTGTTAGAAGATGAAGTTTTGAAGTTAGAGAAGATCCAAGGAAGCAAGAATCCTGCTGATATGTTGACAAAGACAGTGACGGTGGATAAATTGAAGTGGTGCTCAACTTCAGTTGACATACAAGAGTAACAAGACCAGAAAGTTCTGCTGCATAGAACGAGGTGTGAAGACAGATTGAAACCAGTCTTCAAGTGGGAGATTGTTAGAAATAATCATAATCTATTTCTAGTTATTACAAATAAAGAAGATGAAGAAGAATGCGGGTGTGCATCCTTATTTTGAGGAACACAAATGGGAAAATGAATTAGTGATGGAAATTAAGAGTTGCTTAATATCACTAGTTATTTTTAGGTGTTTTAACGTTATATATATCTTTGAGTTTTTTCATTTGTAATTATCCAATTCCAGGAACAAGAACATAGAGAAAAGCTAGTTTAGATTAAAACAGAAAAGTTTTTGAGAGTTCTTTGTTGTAAGGGAAAATTGGGTTGAGAGTTATTGTAAACTTTTAGTTACCTTTCTAATAGAAGCAGTTTTAGAGTTATAAATATTGTGTGATATTTTCTCTATTGTCTTGCATTCCCACAAATCTGATTAATAGGAAAAGTTGCGTATTTTTCCCAACAGTTCTATGACAAGTGGAGACCAGCTTGGCATTCTATACTTTGGGGAGATCTTATTTGGATACCATCTTGTATTCCTCGGTGTTCCTTCATTACATGGCTCGCTGCTAAGAATAGGGCCCCTACCGTACAACGCCTTCTTTCTTGTCGGATGGTTACTAGCGACAACTGCGTGATGTGCAATTGTGAATCCGAATCTGATACACATAGATGGTTCAAGTGTAACTTCTCAATCTGCAAAGTTATGGAGTGGGTTGGCATCTACCAAGCTAAAGACACCTTGCTCGAGTGGCTTCTCTGGTTTTCAGCAAGTACCCGTAAGCACTCTATTGTTTTTAAGATCAGAATTTCTGCCTTTACTTGTGCTGTCTACAATATATGGAGGTTCAGAAATATGAAAATGTGGGATAATTTGACAATATCGGCCAATCAGTGCATTGCTCACACGATCGCTGATGTGAGAGGGCGCCTTGGTGGAAAGCTTCGAGGTCAGGACAGATCAACAAGAAGATGGATTCATGCACTGAGTTTGTAAGTTGAATGTTGTGTTTTTGTGATTAAGGCCTAGATATGTTAGTAACTTTGAATTCCTTGTGATTGCAAGTCCATTGAATTGTTCTCTTCTTGAGCGCAACTTGTGTTGACTTTGCTCTTTTGTGCTGAACACTAATCCCCCAGTCAAGCCGGTCTCTTGTACATGTTAACTCATGGAATATATTTACCGTTTCCAAAAAAAAGTTCACATTCAATTTAAAAGTGGTGAGCAACAACAAAAATTCAGTTATACATTACATCTACCCTATATTCAATATGTTCAATTGCATCCACAAATACCAAAATACATGAAACCATGATACAGTAACATAAACCAAAACAAAACACCAGTAAAGGTGACTCTCAAACATCATGAACTTTAAATTTAAAAACCCTCAAGTCAGATATCAACACACCACAAATTAACAAAACTTCAACATTGAAGAGATAAACCCACTATTACAATCTATTAAACTGGGGAGTATGGAGATGAAAATGGGATAACTGTGAAGACAATGATATAGAATTGTGAAAACTGAACGAAGATCGATATAATCAATTAGACGTGGGATATTTTTTAATATAAGATATGAGTGCGGTTCCGGTGCGGAGCACTCTTCCCGTGCGGACGTGCGGACGTGCGGACATGCACTATAGGGCCTTATTTGTGCACTTTAGGGCCTTATTTGTGCACTTTTGCAAAAAAAAATGAAAAATACTTGAAAAAAAATTTGAAAAAGATTTTTTTTTTTTTTTTGAAAAAGTGCACAAATAAGACGTTAAAGTGCACAAATAAGGCCCTAAAGTGCATGCTCCGCACGTCCGCACGGGAAGAGTGCTCCGCATATGATCCAAACTCTATAAGATATTTAGGAGCTTAAAATTAGGAAATAGATTGGCTAGAAGTTATGATCTGGTGTAGCACCTTCCACTAATTTATTGTTAGAATTTTGTACGTACGTTGGATTAGTGTAATCAAATGACCTAAAATCCTCCCTACTATTTATCCTAAAAAGACTATACACTTGATCATAATCCAATTTTTACATATCAATTTTGTGAAATATATTGTAATGACACTCTAGTATCAAACCGATATTGATATCTCATATATCAAACAATAAGTATTGGTTTGATATCGATATCACATATATACTAAATATGCATATTATATTGATGCAACTCATATTCATACTTCCACGTTGCAATGATCTTAAACATTGAATGTTGGAGTACCTATTGAATATTTAAGATCTATGGATCAAACTTCTATTGAATATTTAAGATCATTGCAACGTGGAGGGAGATTCAAACTCATAATCACAAGATCATAAAATGTCATGCTTATCAGCTAAATTGAGAATTCTTGAGTTCATTCAATGTTTATATATGAAACATAAATGACTATTACAATCATTTTTTATATATATACATACGTGGATCTAGAGAGTGTAATATCATAATATGAAACAACAATATAAATTAAGAACATCCAAT
Organism: Rheum nobile; assembly: GCA_027886185.1. NCBI lineage: Eukaryota > Viridiplantae > Streptophyta > Magnoliopsida > Caryophyllales > Polygonaceae > Rheum > Rheum nobile. The sequence goes on along the minus strand of WOAB01000652.1, from coordinate 107,254 downwards.
AAATTTTTCAAAAACCTTTTTCACTAAATATGTAAATTAAAATTGTAAGAATATTATAGGCCATGAATTTTCTAAAGATAAGTCATAGTATGGAACGTTCCATCTCTTGTTCTTTGACGAGAACAAGAGATGGAACGATGAAAAACTATATCCGCTTCTACCTATAAACATATTCAGAGGATATTAGATACTATGATTCCAATATCCTCTATCACAGATAGATTGCATTGAAAACCTAATAAAAATAGGTGATTTTCTATCAAATCAGACATGGACTTGATTATAAAAAACGTAGCTGATATATACAAGATAAAATTTGTCTATTTACACGACAATCTATACGCATATGCGTACGCAATTTCTATGTGTAAAAGGCAAATACGTATAAAAACACCATTATACGTATACCAAAAAAAAAAAGGTTAAAAGTTGTATGCTGGAATATTGCGTACGCAATATTCCAGCGTACAGTGTGTTGGGCCGGCCCAAGCTGTAAGTTGGAATATTGTGTACGCAATATTCCAACGTACAGGTTTAGGTTAAGAGCTGCATGCGGCTTCTTCTTCTTCATCACGCCGTTAACGCCACTTTTTCTGATTTGTTGATCTCTCCATCTCCGACCATATTCCAGGCGTTTCCGGCAGCGGCTCTCCTTCCTCTTCTTCTCCTCTTCTTCACTTTACTCTCTCCATGGCTGGTGATGGCGAATTTTCAGCTTCCTCCATGGCTGTGGTGGTGGCCGACGAGGCAGGCGATAGATGAGCAGGCGAGGCTGGCGGCGGGGCTCCAGGCGCCGTCGAAAGGGGTGGTTCTGTAGAGGTGGCTGTGGAAGGGGGCGGCGGAGAGGAGGCTGTGGTGGTGGTGGCCGACGGCGGTGGCGATGGCGGCGAAGAGGCGGAGACAGCCATCTCTTCGTCCAGCGGGGGTAGGTTGAGGGTGGATGAGGTGGCGTCCAGACCTGATTTAGCTCGGGTAGTCAACATGTATGTTTTTATAATATTTATAGGTTTTTTAACGCCTTTTCTAATTTAGGTAGTATCGAATATAATTGTCTTGATTTTAGAAAATTAAATTTAGGGAATTTTAGAAATAAATAACTGTTGAATTGAGAAAACTTTGGGTATTGAATTTAAGAAAGAAATAGGTATTACATTTATAAAACTCAGGGTATTGAATTTTAGAAAATTTTGGATATTTTATTTGATACTATAATTTAAAATCGTATATATAAAATTTAGGTATTGAAATTTATATGTATTCGTATATGTTAGGAAATTTGGTTTGAAATCAAGACATTAAATTTTAAACCCGTATATTGAATATAAAAATATAGGTATTGAATTTTGGAATTTAGGAGTCTAGAAATTGAACTTGAATTTAGATTTAGGTTTAGGGTTTAGGAAATTTTAGAAATATGTACTGAATCTTTTATTTGGATTTAGGTATTGAATTTAGAAAAAAAATGGATTTTATATTTGATTTTTCGATGTATTTGTCTAATATTTTATGAAATTGGCATTGAATTTAAGATTTGAAACTGAAATTTGAAAATTAAGAAATTGAAATTAAGGAATTTAGGTTTATATTAATATGGCATTAAATTTAAGGAATTTAGGAATTATATTTAAAATTTAGGAATTTAAGAATTATATTTGAAATTGGCAAGAAATTTAGGTATTGAATTATGAAATTTATATTGATATTTTTATTACAATATTGTTGTTGTTTTTAAATTGAAAATTTTGATTATTTTATATTATAAAAAGGCTTTACAAGCCTCAATGTTGTCTGTGAGACGGCCCCGATGTGGGTCCCGTCAGCTGGCCCGGAGAAATCCGATCACAGCATGAGCTCGCGGGGGCGATTCAGTGGCTTTGCTTCCCGTCCTACAGGCAACACAGGACGTCGAGGCGGGATTGCATGACAACATGGTCATGTCGGACCCGTCGGTGTCATCACCTTCCTCATCTGACACGTCTATGGTCGTGGACGAGGAGGTAGTTGACGTGTCCCTACATCGGGATTATTTTGAGGGTTTTGAAGCGCCTCCCGAACCCGCAACAGACCCGGGGATGGACGATGCTCCCTAGCCGGCTGCCCAGCAGGCGGATCCCGCTCTCAACCCGGAGGATCCCGCACCCGACCCGGTGGATCCCGCAGAGCCCTGGATGCCAAAAGGGACGCTCGTTCTCGACCTCCCCCCGACGTACATGACCCATGTCGCCAAGGTCCTGTGGGACATGACATTGGTGTTGACACGTGAGCCTCTCCCGCCACCTGTTGCGCTTGTGGATGATACAGTACGTCTTTGATTAAGTTTAATATTCTTTATTAAAAATACCGAAACGTTATATTTATATTTATGATACAAATTTTGTTTTTTCTTTTTCAGATGAGGAAGGTTCTGAAGACGTACACCAGGAAGCCATGGCATTGGCAGATGAACTGGCACGTTAAGGAGGCTCTGGACACGTGGTGGGATTTCGTGCAACGGAGCGGTATCACCTCCATGAGAGAGGTGGATTTCAAGAGGATCGACGATGTCCTTATTTCTGCGTTCGTCGAGAGATGGCATTCGGAGACGAGCTCATTTCATTTCCCGTGGGACGAGATCACTATCACACTTCACGATGTCTCGAGCATCCTCCATATCCCCATCAACGGGTTGAACATCACCACTGATATGCCGGACCCCATCGTTAGAGACCACGTTGGCGCCATTACTGGGGTTGGTGGCCCACTAGTTCGGGAAAGGTGGTATTCTGATAGGGTCCCTCTTGAAAAGGTCAAAAGACCAGCTGGAGATTCCATAGAGGAACGACCGCCACATAACCTCCATGTACTTGATGATGCTCCTCGGCTGTACCGTTTTCACGGACAAGTCGACGAACGTCGTCAAGTACAAGTACATGGCGTTCCTCGTTGACCACGACCGCACCGGCTGTTATGCCTGGGCAGTCGGTGTATTGGTGGTCCTCTATCGGAATCTGGGTGAGGCATCGAGGGCCAAGGCGAAGGGCATTGCAGGATGTACACTCCTTTTGACGATAATTATTTAACTTTTTAATACCGTAAAATATGTGGTATTGTATACTAACAGATTTATTTTAATTGTCGGCCTGGATTTGGGCGTACTTTCCTACCTTCCGAGGTCACGTAGTCCTTGACCTAGAAGCCATAGCGGATACGAGGGCCGCTCGGAGAGACGGGAGGGAGGCACCTCGGGGACGGGATCCAGAGCGCTATTCGCCGCATTAAGGACATCGTGCGGTTTGAGGAGGTAATAGTTTACTGCATTATTAAAATTGAAATTAGAAAATTAAGAAAAGTGTAGGAATATCAGGGGGCCTCGTTTTGCAAATTTTAAATATAATAACTTCAGGTGGCCTGGGATTTTAGAACATTTCGATTCAGGGATTTTAGAAATTTGATAAAGAATATTAAACTGAATCAAACTTTGATTTAGGGATTTACGTAATTAGCATTTGAAATCTAATAATTTCTCTCGCCTTTTTTGGCATTTCAGATGGCTTAGAGACCATGGGGTCAGTTGGACTTTGCGACCCCTCGGTACGCTCCTTCTTTGTACCGAGTCATTATTGAGTACCTCGAAGTACATGAGTCGTACATGTCAGACCGAGTCCTCCGCCAGTTCAACTACAGGCAAGGGGTTCTTGAGGTGTCACCCGAGCCACTGAAGGTGAAGAGGCGGGTAGACTTGAAGTCGTACACTTTGAAGTATGCCGACGAGTAGTGTGCCATGTGCGTGTGATATCGACCCTAGACCGATGATCGAGCTTTGTGACAAGATCCAGACCACCTTCACATGAGACACTGACGATGCGTACATCTATTGGCTGAAGCAGATGTCGCATTCATACATGGACGCACAGTCCCCTAGACAGGATCGTCCAGGTCCGGCTCCGGTCGTCCATCCAGCTCCACCGGTCTCTACTCTCATGGTATGTTTTTTTATACCTTTAATTTTTCGCCTATCATTTTTTATGTTTTAAGTTTCGGTTTGGTTCTAATGTTTATATGTTCTTTATGCAGCAAACCCAGATTCTCGCCGGTCGGATGCGGCATTTTTTGGAAGAAAGGGGCGGGCTTCCACCAAATGTTACTGCAATGATTATTTCATGGATTCAGGATTTGACTGGTGACGAGGTGCCTATGGATGATCCCCTACTGCGTGCCTCGCAAAGATTTGCTAATTCGCAACACGAGAGGGGAGTGGGCAGCGGTAGAGGCCCCGACGATGACTAGATTATAGGACTTTTTTGTACATAATGTCATGTTTTCGATAGTTTTTTGGACCATGTATTGATATTTTGGTTATTTTGGGTATTTTGGTTAAATTGCGTCTATCATTCAATTAATATAATATTATGTTTTAAAATGATTAAAGTTATTAAAATGGTCAAATTATAACATATCTTATACTATAAGATATGTTATACATAGGTTATACTATAATATATCATGTACAATATATGATATATTATAATATATGCTATAATATATAATATGTTACAACATAACATAACATAGGTTATGTTATAATAATTGAAAACTATATAAGATATAATAGAAAACTATAGTATATAAGTATCAGTATATAAGATATAATGGAAAAGTATAGTATATAAGTATAAGTATATAACATATAATGGAAAACTATAGTATATAAGTAAAAGTATATAAGATATAATGGTAAACTATATAATATCAGTATAAGTATATAAGATATAATGGAAAACTATAGTATATATGTATAAGTATATAAGGTATAATGGAAAACTATAGTATATAAGTATAACTATATAAGATATAATGGAAAACTATATAATATAAGTATAACTATATATGATATAATGGAAAGCTATAGTATATAATGATAAGTATTTAAGATATAATGGAAAACTATAATATATAAGTATAACTATATAAGATATAATGAAAAACTATATTATATAAGTATAAGTATATAAGATATAATGGAAAACTATATAATATATGTATAACTATATAAGATATAATGGAAAACTATATAATATAAGTATAACTATATATGATATAATGGAAAGCTATAGTATATAATGATAAGTATTTAAGATATAATGGAAAACTATAATATATAGTATAACTATATAAGATATAATGAAAAACTATAGTATATAAGTATAAGTATATAAGATATAATGGAAAACTATATAATATATGTATAACTATATAAGATATAATGGAGAACTGTAAATATAAGTATAACTATATAAGATATAATGAAAAACAATAGTATATAAGTATAACTATATAAGATATAATGGAAAGCTATAGTATGGAATTATAAGTATTTAAGATATATTGGAAAACTATAGTATATAAGGATAACTATATAAGATATAATGGAAAACTATAGTATATAGGTATAAGTATATAACATATAATGAAAAACTATTCAATATAACTATATAGGATATAATTGAAAACTATATAGTATATAAGTATAACATAAAATAATTATATAACATATGTTATGTACGATATGTTATATTATAACATATGTTATAATATATGATATGATATGTTATAATATAACATAATATATCCAAATATAACATATCTTATAACATATGATGTCTTATATACGTTATAATATAAGACATCATATTATATAAGATATGTTATATTATAACATATCTTATGTTATATAATTTAACATATTTGTACGCTTACACCGGGCGTACGCCATATGCCAGCGTACAGGATTAATGGGCCGGCCCACAAGACCGACCCAACAATTGGTGAAATACCCCAAATGTTATAAAAATGGTAAAATGGTAAATAAAATTTTTGGACTTCTAAAAATCAGAATTTGGGAACAAAAATCAAAAATCTGAAATTGGGGATTTTAGAAAAAAATCGGGAAAGGGAGCAAAGGAGGAGCCGAAGTCGGTCTTGAGTCTTCATCGTCTCCTTCGTGAAGCCTTCCGCTGAGAACCTCTTCCATGTTCAGCCATTCACCCCGCCGGCGAGCTCGACCCAGACCGGACCGCCGTCGCCTCGTCATTCCTCTACTGTCCGTTGCTGTGTTGTTGTCCCACTTGCGACACTTCAGGAGAATGGTAATAACGTTTTGCTCACTTATTATTTTGGTCTGAAATTTTGAGGAGACAAACTAGACTCGTAGATATAACTCCTCGAGTTGGAATCATCGCATTCAGAGTCCTGATCAGGGAGAACGAAGTTTTACGAGTCGGAGCCGCTGTTGTTGTTGTTGTGCTGCGTTCTGTTGCTGCTGCTGTGCTGCCGGAGTTGCTGCGGCTGGGGTTGATAATTCCGGCGACGAAGAACCCAGAACCGAGGGTGAGATTCAGCAAACAACAAGGTAATTAAGGGGATGAGTTTCTCCTCGATCTGAAATTTTTTTTAGGGCTTTGATTCTGCTGAAATTGGTGGACAGATTTAATGAATTCAGGGGCATGGACAGCAAGTTGTAATTGCTTGACTGATTTTTGTTTAATCTGTGCAGCCAATTTGTTGTTGGAGTTAGTTGATTTGTGTGTGGTTTGCTAATTAAGTGAGGTATAAGTTTGGGGTTTAGAAATTTGGCTGAATTCCATCCGAATTGAGAGTTGATTTAGTTGTTGATTATTGTTATAATTGGGCAGATTTGGATGCTTGGACAGAATTTGATTTTAGCCCCAATCCGGGTTGAAGTTATTGGTTGAATTGTGTGAGTTGTTGAATTGAAATTGAAGGTATGAAATTAGAGTTTGAATTTGGGGGTTTGTTCGTAGTGGATTTGTATGAGTAATTAATTCCAGGGATTTGCTCGGATTGATTTCGCAGGTTCGTTCGAGTTGGTTGGAGGTCTCTGAGGTCGTGGTTGTCGAGCTTGAGGCAAGAGGATTCTTGCTAACTTTATATAATTTTTATAAATTGATTTATGCCTAGTGTTTCATAATTAATTTTATCATTTCTTGAGCGATTTAAATTGGATTAATTGACTATATAGATACTTGGTTGAAAATGGGTGTGTGTGCGTGTGTTAGTATTTTGTCTCGTATCGTGTTGAATAAATGTTGACGTGGTAGTCAATTGTGACTAAATGTGATTGATTGTTGTTGATAGTGTTTGTTGACACTTGTGTGTGTGTGTTGGGTTGTGTATGTCTACACCTGTGTGTGTTGGCGGTTGTGTGTTAAATTGTGTGCGTGCTGGCAGTTGTATGCTGGGATTGTGTGTTTGTGTGTGAATGTTTGTGTGTGAATGTGTGTATGCTGGGATTGACTGATGTGGATTGATTGTTGTCGTTTGATTATGGCGGATTGATTGTTATGGATTGATTGTTGTGGATTGATTGTCGTGGATTGATTGGATTATTGATTTTAAAGTTTCTTGGTTGAATATATATATATATGTGTGAAAATGTGTTAATAGAGGTCGTGTGTAATAATTGATGGGTTGTCGGTGTGGTGGTTGGATTGTTGTTGATTGGAGGTCGATGGGCCAAGGGTTGGAATGGATTTCACCCAACCGCGCAGGGTATACAAGGTATACGCCTACGTCGTTAAGGGCCAAGGATTTGAAAGGGATTTCACCAAACCGCGTAGGGTATACAAGGTATACGCCTACGTCGTTAAGGGCCGAAGGTAGGAATGGATTCCACCAAACCGCATAGGGTTTACGCCTACGTCGTTAAGGGAGAAGGGTTGAAATTGAATTGGGGGTCGAAGGGTCAGGTGATGATAGCCTCACCAAACATCGTAGGGACCGAGTGTCGCCTACGTTGTTAAGGGCCAGTGTTAATTCAGAGTCAAAGGGTCAGGTGATGATAGTCTCACCAAACCGTGTAGGGTGCACGCCTACGTCGTTAAGGGCCAAGGGTTGGATGGTGAAAGTCCCATCCGGAAAGTGTGTGTTGATTGTCTCACCCGGTGATGTGGTGGTGGAGACGGAGGTTGGATTGGAGGTGTTGGTGGTTGTGTGTGTTGGTTATGTGTTGAATATTGGTTGTGTACTTGATTAAGTGGTTGTATTGGTAATTTTGGTTGTGTGCTTGATTATTGGTTTTTGTTGGATGTTGATTGTTTTTAGTGGTGGTTGTGGGTCATTGTTGGCCATTGGTTATGGTTGTGAAATTTCGTGTGTTATATTGTTAATTGTAACTAGTCAAAGTTGTGAATCTCTGTTGATGTGGATGCTGGTATTAGCTAGTTTCGGATAGAAGGGTATGTTGATTGATTATGAAGGTCGGTTGTGTGGATGTTGTGAAGGTTGGTTTCTCATCTTGAGGGTGTGGGCCACATGGTTTGAATTTGAGTGTATGAGTTACAGTCTATGTTAACGAACAGGCGGCACCGGAAGGGTGGCTGGCCTGGATCGTTGTTTTGTTATGTTGGTATTATGTGATGATTGTCTCGTTGATGCTTATGTGTTTGTTAATGTGAAGGTTAATTGGATGTGTTAGTGCAGTAGGGAGTTCAGTATAATTGATTAGTCTTGGTTGTAAGTCAGTAGTAAGATATGTGTATATGTTTCATAGGGTTGATGATTGAGGTATTAGTAATAGAGAGAAAGATTGATTGGATTGTTTTATTCATTTATACTTGTGGTCGATATTGATTGGCTGGTATGAAAAGGATTAAGTGTAAATATGATATTATATATGTATATATTGTGTGTGTGTTGTCATTTGAGATGAGTTGATTGGTGATAATTATATGTGTTTTGAAACTGTTTTGGCTTGAGGAGTTTTGCCAGTCTTTCGTGAGACTGACCAACTTCGGTTTACGTGCCGCGGTTGGCTGGGGTATCGGGTCCCCCAGTCAATCAGGTTTTGCAGGTTTGCAGCAACAAGCGGGTTCTGGATCACAGATGTGTCTTCACAGTGAAAGATTTAGAATTGCATCAGATTTGAAAATGTTGTATTCCCTTCCGCTGTTTTGGATATAAATTGATGTATTAAACTGGTTGACAGGTTTAAGTGTTGTGTCAATCTTGAGCAGGGATTTTAATGTTGATGATTTTTTTTTATGTATTTGGAAAAGTTTGGATTTCTTTTCTTTTAAAATCGCCTTATAGTCCTTCGGGACTATGGCACTGTAGCACCTCTGGCCCGGGGTGTTACAATTGGTGCGCTGTTATCTGGCGTACGCCAATGTTCAGCGTACAGGAGGTAGGGTTTGTTTGGTTTGGGTTTGGGTTAGGATTTTGGGTAAATTCGTTAACATTATATACTTAGATATGATTTCATAGTTATATAACATAGTTATACATATATACCTATAGCAGACCCAGACTTTGTCTTTTAGTATTATATAGAATATATAACAAATGTTCATATATCAAACATGGTAATACAATATTACAATGCACATATATAATGTGCGAATTACATCTAAAATTCTTAAAGTAAATTACTACACTGGAGGACGGTTATATCTCGTGCGATAATTCTGAAATAGTTGAATCCTCGACTGAAACTGAGAGTCCCAACCATCGACACTTGGGTGTTTGAATCGACGACAAGCGTACGGAGGGGGAGGTAGTGGACAACCATCCTCGAGCCACGCCTACTTACAAAACACAAAATATGATATTTTTTGTGTTTTAATTGAGCACAAACATTACTAATTATTTAGAAACAATAAGCTTTACCGGTACGAAGTGGTTTCGGTTCCCTACAAGGGCCATCGTCAATATCATTGTTGGAGGGTCGAGGCTTCCGTCGGACGCCCTCATTGATAAGCACAAGCACGGGCCATCCGAGTATAATAGGAGAAGAGCAACCTGATATAGCGTGGCAAACACTAAACCAATCATTGGCATGTTGAGCCAGTACTCCTCGGTACAAGGACTGATGACATAGTTGACCCGGAATATCAGGTCCTCGTAAGTGATCCTCGGGTGTAGTGCGGGCAAGATGGGCATGTATACATCCTTGTTGTCAAACAACTCTCCTGCCACCTACATTCGAACCATAGGGTATGCAGTCTATTCTGATCCCAACAATACAGCCAGTGTCCGATATCCACAGTGTCCATATGGAAGTACGTCTCTAGCCCCTTAATGAGGGAAAAAAAAGTAATCCACATTATTAATCCCAAATTTCAACCCCATATAAATCATGGGTTTTTCATGGAACTGTTGTGATCCATTCCCTTCGGATTGGTTGCCTTGGGTCCCAATGCCCGGTGAAGCTCCACTTGGTCCCTTTTTGCCACGACCCCGACCGCTACCTTGGCTTCCATTCACCTTCTTCTTCTTCTTCTTCTTCTTCTTCTTCTTCTTCTTCTTCTTCTTCTTCTTCTTCTTCTTCTTCTTCTTCTTCTTCTTCTTCTTCTTCTTCTTCTTCTTCTTCTTCTTCTTCTTCTTCTTCTTCTTCTTCTTCTTCTTCTTCTTCTTCTTCTTCTTCTTCTTCTTCTTCTTCTCAATCACCTCTAACGCATCCCTCCTATGCTCAAACAAGCTCGGCTCCCTCTTGATGGAGTAATTTGTCGAACCCTTTGGCCTTCCTTTTGCAATGATTCTCGGCGGTTCCTTCAACGAAGTTTCATGCGGATTCTCCGTGTCAAAGAACAGCTCGGTGATTTGGTATAACTGGTCTTTCCTTAATGTTTTGTTGTCAAATTTCTCATTCATTGTCTTCCATCTCAACTCTGTATCTCACTCGGGATGATCGGCGTCTTATTAATGATGGCATTTGCAATTCTGTGGACGCACGGCAGGCCGACGTAGTCTCTCATCAAGTGATCATCACAATCCTCCGAGACATCATCATTCTATATATGCTTATACAGATCCAGCAACATTCTCAAGCACCTCTCTGACACTTTGTGAAATAGCCTTGAAAACAACACTCATATTTCTGTTGGCACGACATCAAACATCATTGGTCTTTTGACCCGTGACATCTCCATGGTCGCCCTCACCTGCCCAATTTGACCCTCAATCGCATGGTGGATCATCACTACCATTCTATTAAAACCACCAATACTAGAATCCAAAATCTTCTTCAACACGTGATGCATACCCTCAATGATAGCATCATGGCCAGCCATCACCATGGCTTCCAAAATCACCGTGGCCATCCATCAGCCATACACGAAGGTTGAGGAGTCACTCAACCTTATCAAAACACATAAAAAGCATCGCGTTAGTCTGACACTGAGGCCTTGAACCTAGAAACCACTAAACATTGTACAAGGGATACCTGTTTGTAGTCCTCGTGAAGAAGTGAAGATGATAATCCGTCCACGCTCTGACTATGTTTTCCTTGTGAGGATTAGTCCATGTCTTCTCAATATATCGAACGAGGCCACTCTTCCACGATGTCCTCAATTTTACAAGCCTCTCTTCGTAGTTGTCCTCTATGGTTGAACACCAAAGTGTCCAGCATTGGTCGTAAAACCTTTTGACTTGTTCTTTATCCTTCAAGATTGGGGAAGCATATGCTTCTATGTTGTGTTTAATATGCACCCAACACAAAATGTGTTTAACTTCACCTTTGAAAACTATCTAAAGTTCATTGACGAGGGCCTTCTCTCGATCAGTCATTATTGCGTTCGGCATTACACCCACCTCTTCAAACACATACAAAAGTTTTTGCAACTTGTAATGCACAACTTCTTCCTACTGCGTAAATGTGTAGGCAATGTTGAAAGTCTTGTGCGTGCAAGTTAAACCGACAATCTCCATCAAAGGCATGTTATACCTATGGATGAATGTAAGAAAGCAATAGAATATAAGCAATTAAAATCGATGATAATTATCAATACTATTAAATTGTGTTGAAAATTAAGACACAAAGCCATTACATACTTATTTGTCTTGTATGTCGCGTCGACAACTACCATGTATGAGAACATCTTCAATAGGTGCAATGAGTCTGGGTTAGCAAAAAATAGGATATCGGTCTCACCTGTAGACAACTTTCTAAGAGGAAATACCGAGTACCTGTTTTGTTGCAAAAAGTTTAGAGTCCATTGTGTAACTGTCATTTCCCCCACGATCTTCGTAATGCATCTTCTGTAGAAAGTTGAAAACTTGTTTCATGGATGTTACATTTCCGGGGAAGAAGCTCCTCAACTCCTCAACAATCGTCCTCGACGTCATGAACCTATCGTCCAACCTCTTGGCAAGGCGCTGCTCATCCAGGGTCATTCTACCCATGTATGCATGCCCAAGGAAGCTAGTCGGAAGCTTATGGTTGTGGAATCCGTCTATCACACTCATGATCTAACTCTGAGTCTCTTCCCCTAGCCTCTTCTTCATTCGAACACCACACAACTCAAATTTGCATCTAGACTTATTCGAGATGGTTTCACGAACTACCTCAACATCCTCTTCTTCACTAACTTTCTTCCTCCCCGATCTATATTCACCAAAGTGCTCGCACGTCAAACTAGTACTTCTGGCATTTGAGGTACGAATGACTAAAACCATCATCAAATCTTTGCCCCTGTTCTTAACCCACTCAACCAATTCCTCTCGGCTATCCTATTTCAGATTATTACGAAATTCATCTCCATAATTCTTCTCCTATACATGTGTACATAATCAATAATGTTACAATATATGGATTGCAATTCGTGAAATTTATTAATTTCTCAACTACAACATATTTGCGATTTGTAAATTAAATATTTAATACTATACAACAAAACAACAATTGTAATACTATAACATAACGAAACATGAAGTTTTATTAATCCATAACTAAACTAAAGAACAACAAATTCATAACAAATATAGGCCTCTATGTATACCGCTAAGTCATCATCATCTTCTCCACTACTACTAAATACTAATCTTTATAATATAAACTAAAGAACAACAAATTTAAAACAAATATATCATCATCTTCTCCACTACTACTAAATAGTAATCTTTATAATATAAACTAAAGAACAACAAATTCAAAATATAGGCCTCTACCGCTAAATCGTCATCATCTTCTCCACTACTACTAAATACAAATCTTTATAATATAAACTAAAGAACAACAAATTCAAAACAAATATAGACCTCTACCGCTAAATCGTCATCATCTTATCCACTACTACTAAATACTAATCTTTATAATTTAAACTAAAGAACAACAAATTCAAAACAAATATAGCCCTCTATGTATACCGCTAAATCGTCATCATCTTCTCTACTACTACTAAAAACTAATCTTTCAATATATATCTTATAATATAATTTTTTTGATGTTGCATACAAAACACTCGTACAACTATATGAACTTTTATCATTCCATAATTAACTATATGAACTTTAATTCATGCATACCTAAGCTATTTTAACTTAATCTCTATTATAAGCTCCCTATGTATATATAACAAAAATATTGCTTTTACAAACATTTATGCATTACTAACCTCAAAATTGTCATCGTCGAAATCTTCATCGTCGTAATCTTCATTCTCTTCTCCACTACTCCAATATGTATTTTCATTATATGTCATTTTGGTAAGATTGATTGTTTTAATATGGAAGTGAGAAGAATGAGTACCTATTTATAGAGGAAAAATATGCCGTTGGAATAATGACAAATCTTGTACGCTAATATATTGCATACACACAGAAATTGCGCACAAGTAGGTGCTTCCAACGGCTAGTTTTTCAAACGGCAGAAATTGTACGCACAGATATTGTGTACACTATAAAATGGTGTAGACATTTATACAGTATTCATAACGGCTCTGTTGTAATTGTACAGTATTTTACCTGTACGCATAAAAATTGTGAAGGCACTTTTTGTATTGTATATAGCAACAACCATAAAAAATAAAAAGTATACAGCATACAATTGCTCTTGGATTTGGAAACTTGAAACTTACCCAAAGGTCAAAAACTTTCTTTTTCGATTAATGAAAAATGGAATGCCAAAAAAAATCATCTTGAATAAAAAATGTATTTATTTGAGTGTATGCATACCCATCGGATAATTGGTACTATTAACCCGACATCTCTGAATAGAATGAAACTCACATAAAACTGAAGAAATTATTGTAGTGTTTGTTGGTGTTGTTTTAACCTAGTGATTTCTTTTGAAAATTGCCCAAAGTACAAATATGTAAAGAGCCTCCCCAAACAACTCCATATCCTACGTGTGAACATCTTCCACAATAAAAGACGGCCCTTACTTTTTAACGCATACCCAAAATTGTCTTTCAGCGCATAGGCTCCCCACGTAACGTGAGGAGAGGATCCCCATGTTACGTGAGGAGAGGCTCCCCACGTAACGTGGGAGACGGCTTCCCACGTTACGTGGGAACAGGCTCCCCACGTAACGTGGGGAGTCTCTCCGGCTTTAAAAGGCCCATTTTCTTCTTCTTCCTCCTCTACCCTAAACCGCCGTCGCCTCATCAAATTTCTCCCTTCCCACGTTAGGCATCTAGCTAGTCTCGTTGTTACGAATCAACAAGATCCGCACGTTACGTAGATCCATATCCTTTAAAGGTTAGTAACATCCCATATCTTGTTAATTTTTATTTTAAGTTTTAAGTTTTTTTATGGTTATTGTAGATCCATATTGTTTTTGTGTTTTTGTTCTTGTATTTGTTGTTTTTGTGTAATTTTGAAGTAGTTAATTGCATTTGATGGTTAATTTTGAAGTAGTTATTTTGTATGAAATTGTAGAAATTTGATAGATTTGTATGAAAGGATGTTTAGGGTTTTTGTTGGATTTGTATGAAAATAGCCAAATGCAAGTGGTAGTTTTGTTGGATTTGTTTAAGAAGTGTTAGTTTTGTTGAATTTTGGTAAAATTTTGATGAAATAATGTTTCGCCAAAATCTGGAATTCTCGCCGGAATGTCGCCGAAATGTCGTCGGAAATCATCCCGGAAATGGGAAATGTAATTTCACACGTAACGTGTGGAGACAGTCCACACGTAACGTGTGAAATTACATTTGTTGAGATACCCGAATTCAATTGTATCGGAATTGAATTTTTTATTTTAGGTATACTCGGAATTGTATTTTTTGAGATAAATTGATTTATTGTTGTAGATGGACCCCAGTGAGAGAACGGAGCGTAGAACCAGACGAAACCTCATCCAGGACGTTTCGTTTTGGACTAAGGAGGAGGTAACCCGTAGGGTTGCGGGCGGTAGTCAGGATGTTGGAGGATACGGGCAGGCGGGCAATGTTGACCCCCCTGTGTTGCCGTTTGTGTCATCGCCATCGTTTCTTGTGGCGGGTGGTCGTGAGGACTCGGACCCGCAGTTGTACCCAGATTACAACGCGTGCCCGCTCCATGGTTATTCTGATACGATGGATCAGAATAACTATTATGGCCCTTCATTTAGTCTGCCGCCCCAGCAGAGCCCTTACAGTCATCAGAGCCCGATGTCCCATCAGACCCCGCTGTCCTATCACAACCCTCACCTTCATCAGAGCCCTCACATCCATCATCACAACCCCGTCTATTATCAAGGCGGCGTAGATGATCAGATGGGGTACAACCCATGGGAGAACCCGGGGCTCAACCTGAACGCACCTCATCCTATGGTAATTAGCCTTAATATATGAAAATATGAGCGTATGATAAAAATGTAATTACTTATCATTTGTAAAAAAAATGTAGGATGAGGATAGTCAGGCTTGGGCTCCAAGAGGTCAACCTGATTATGCGGACGAGGAGCCACAAGAAGTCAGCACTTCGCGGGCAAAACCTCCCTGAACGAAGAAAAAGGGGAGATATGTCCCTGAATTGCATGTTAGAGTACCTGGAGGTCCAGAGATGCCCGGACTTCTGAAGGGTTTTGCTAATCACGTGGCGTACACCCTTTACCAACGCATTGTAAGTTGCATGGAAAACCTTATTCTTGTAATTTCACATTTTATTATAAATATGTCAAATTGATTGCTTACACTGGTTTCAAAATGCAAATATTTATAGTCTGTGCCACCGTTGAGGTTTCAACAATGAGGCAAACAGACACGCACATGGCGTTTGCAGTTGCAAATGGGATGGGGTGAACTGGCATCTGGATCAGGCATGTGTCATATTCCTGATGTGATGCATGAGCATGTGCACGAGACGTTGATTGGTGCGTTCATTGAGCGCTGACAACCTGAGACCAACTCGTTCCATATGCCATGGGGAGAGATGACCATAACTCTCCATGACGTATTGTTGATCCTTGGGCTAAGCATCAACAAAAAAGACATGGCACCTCCACGGAATTGGCAAGAGCAGTTGGGTGTGACTGATTTGAAAAAGGCCATGGTGGTGGAGGCACAGGGATTATTTGAGTTGCCTGCTAAGGAGGTGAAATCTGGTACCGTAACTGCTGATTGGTTCAACAAGCATTGCAAAGAGCTGAATGACGAGCAGTGTGCGTCTGGGTACTTGCTGTACTTGTTGGGCTCTTGTCTCTTCCCGGACAAGTCCCAACACAAATTGCCACTGTACTATACAGGATTTGTGGATGATCACTCGTGCACCATGGATTATGCATGGGGTGCTGGCGTTCTTGCCCACGTGTACCGCAGCTTGGGCGAGTGCACAAGAAAAGATGCGAGATTGATGTCCACGTGCTACACTCTGATTCAGGTATTTTTTTTAATTATAAAAACTATTGTTTATACAAAATTTTATTGTTGTAAATGTAATTATTCAATAACATGGATTGCTTACGAAAATTGTCTTTTAGGCGTGGATATACCAATATTTCATCATGTTCAGACCTACACAGAGTAGAGACTGGGACTCTGAACATGCGATCCCATACACTCGTAGATGGGACCTTTCAGTGAAACCCAACCCAATGAGAAATTGCAGATTGGAGCTCGATATGATGACTGCGGACATGGTAAGTGCATATATTTATGTTTAGGTTGATTGGATGCCGTTCGGTACGATTGATAGGTATGTTTAGGTTGACGTTGATTTATAATTATTTTGCATCCTATTATGTTTAGGTTGATTGGATGCCGTACGGTACAGTTGACTTTAACGATGTGAGCTTCGCTCCATCGCGCTTCCATGGAGTTATCTCGTGCCTTTGGATAACCGAGCCGTACATGCCAGACCGTATGGCGAGACAGTTTGCCCGTGTACATCAGATTCCAAGAGCACCTATAGTGCCTAAAAGGGCTTGGAGAGGAACAAAGATCAGTAGCTATACGGTAGAGTATGAAAGAGCTCGATTTGCATGGGATGCGCATAATGTACATTCCATGACCCTAGATGTGATGGGCCCTCCTATCCAGCAAGGTCATGACTGTAGCGCTGATTACATGGGCTGGTACCTCCCACGTACACACCCATTCGTCAACCCCCCGACCATTGAAGACGCGACACAGGTATGAAATTGACTAATTTGTAGGTTGTTTAATGTCTGGTTAACTCTATCTGTATTTATTATACATATCAACGTTTTTGTGTTGTGTGCAGGCCTTCAAAAATTGCTACAATGATCTTGAGCCACATCGCAACCATGAATGTGAAGATGTATCAACGCTACGCTAGTCATTGGAGTGAATGTATCCCTTCCTTCCCAATCACTGAGGAAGCTGTGGAGACTGTTTTATGATTAAACTTGTTTCGTTTTATGGATTTGATTGAACTTTGGATTATGGCAACAATGAATGTTATGACTTCTATTTGAATGTTTGTTATGATATTCTTGAGAGTGTATTCCCAAGTTTAAGATGTCTTCATTTTGTATTGTGTATGAGACCGTATTTTAATTCACGTGAAGCTAACGAACTAGATGACGTAATTATGTGTAAACCGCCATCACGATAAACAGTAGATCATACAGATAGGTTCAATTTTTCTTATGACCCTAGATGTGATGGGCCGCCATAACGAACTAGATGACGTTTTATGGATTTGATTGAACTTTCAATTTTATATAAGGCACAGAAACCGTGCCAGGAACCATGCCATTTTACAGAAGGATCAAAAACAGCCAGAAATAAGTTGAATTCCACACGTTACGTGTGGAACTGCACCACACGTTACGTGTGGAACTGCACCACACGTTACGTGTGGTCTGTCTCTACACGTTACGTGTGGTTTGGATGTAGTATGTGAAACCGCACGGCCATGCGTTTAACCGCACAGGCTGTGCGGTGCTCTCGGCTTTTCAGCCAAAAAAATAAAGCGAAAACGCATGGCCGTGCGTTTTACCGCACAGGTCGTGCGGTGCTCTCGGCTTTTCACCCAAAAAATATATCGAAGACCGCACGGCCGTGCGTTTCACCGCACAGGCCATGCGGTGCTATCGGCTTTCCGGTAAGCAAAATGACGAGGGATAAGGGAAACATGTGTCTTGGTATTTCACCAACAGCTCATAAATACAACGAACATGTGTGTCTTGGTATTACATCAAAGTCATTGCATAAAATAGTTTCGTAAAATAGTTTCAACTTTCTTCTTTCCTCTTTGCTTCTTTGGTTTGTCTGCTTGGTACTCCGTCAATCGATCAAGGAATGGATCTACCAAATCACCCACAGCCGGGTCATGAAATCTCACCCACGGCCCGTAAAGGTACGACAAGGGCGATGTTTCGGCAAGGCTAATCTACATCAAAGTCATTGCATCATACATATGTTTTAACATAAGATAGTTTCAACTTATTTAATTGTATTAACGTACCGCAATGAAATGTTTCTCTTTCTAGACATGGCAAATGCATATCGTCTTCAACTTCTCTCCAACCGCTTGGTTTGGTTTCACCCTCATAGGCATGTATGTCGTGCCTACACCAGCACCGACGAAGACGAACACACAGTTGAATGCAGTTGCCACCAAACATCCCATATCCGGGAGGTCCAACCACGTCTCCCATGGGGCATGCATGTTGGGCGAAGGAAACCATGCAAGCTTCGCCTCCATTGCCTCAAGTGTCATCGTAGAAATCCAAATTGGCGCAAATAGCTCATACTCTTGTTTCAATGTAGCGATCATGGTACGTCGAACAAAAGCCCACTGCTCCTGTCCTAAACCCAGACCATTCGCAATTGATCTGTATCCACAGTTTCCATCACCAATTATTTCCCACCATCCTCCCATGTGTGGTTCCAAGTGAGAAGGATGGTATATCATCTGGTGTTTTATACCCAGATGGTGTGTTCCATTCCGGCAACGGTTGATGAGGTGTTTCCCAACCATAAAATGATTTTTGTGGGGTGCTCCAGTCATCGAGGGAAATATTGTTTAACCCCTCGTACAAATAATAGTTCACCTGCATACACATGGAATCGTCTCATCAAGTAGTGAACTAATTATCGAATGTGAAACCATAATTCTCTTTAAGGAAGCATTCTTAGACATCAATTTAAATACACAGAAATACTCTTTATATAAATGTGTAATAACCCACCAGAAACCACATTCTGGTAAAGCGCACGGTTTGTGATAAACCGTGCCCTTTTACAGAAGGCACAGAAATCGCCAAAATCTGGTTGTGGTTTCACACGTAACGTGTGGACATGTTGCACACGTTAAGTGTGAAACATGTCCACACGTAACGTTTGAAACCACAATCTGGCACATGTTCCACACGTTACGTGTGGACATGTTTCACACATTACGTGTGGACATGCATAGGGCATAACGTGTGAAATTGTTCTTCAATGTAACGTAAATCTCGCTTTCTTACACATGTATCCCTCAAAATCTAGCATGTAAAACTTGGTTTCTAATATCTAAACAACAAATATCAAGTTCAAAACTTTGAAAATCTAGCATGTGAAACTTGGTTAAACCCTAAACAACAAATATCATGTATTGTTTTCTAAACCCTAAACAACTAAAGCTCAAAAGTTTGAATATGTCCCAAACAAAAAATGAAAACTTTAACTTTAAATAACGGAAATTACCTCATTCGGAAGTGGATCCTCTTCGACATTGTTGTTCCAATAATCATTGTTGTTCATATTGTCCATTTTTTTTACAAAAAATGAGAGTGTAAAACACAAATTTTTGAGTGTTTCAAATGAAGGGTTTAGGCTCGAAATTAGGGCTTAGCCGGGGAAGATGAAAAGGGGACCATTAATTGAGTTAGGTGGGGACAAGACGGTTAATTCAATGCGTTTTACAACAGCTGAAACCCCACGTTACGTGGGATGTTATCCCACACGTTACGTGTGAGCATCTACCACACGTAACGTGTTGAGTTCATTCACACGTAACGTAGTACTTCTTTTTTCCTTAAGGGTTTAGGGTTTAGGTTTAGGGTTTAGTAGGGATGCAGAATATTAGACCGGACCGGAAACCCGGACCGGACCCGACCGGAATTTTCCGAGTCGGTCCAGGATCGGTCTATTATCGGTCCGGTCCACGGGTCATGATTTTTTATAAAACCGGGTTCCGGGTCGGGTCTAGACCGGACCGGAATTTTTTGGACTGGACCGTATTGGACCGGACCTTTTAAAAAAAACAAGTTATATCCTTGTATAGTGTATACAGTACGTAGCTGCCGGCCCTAATCCTCTCTCAAAGACTCAAACAGTCGAACTCCAATCCAATCTCCCTCCACTCTCTGGCGACCTGCTTGGCTTCCTCTTCGGCGACCTACTTCTTGAAATACCCCAAATAAGTGGGTAATGGCATTTTGGTAAATTAATTATGGGATTTACTTAAAAGGGGAGAAATGGAATTTTGGGGATTAAATCCCTAAAACAAATTCGGTGGTTGTCTCTCCTGATTCTTCACGAGTGCCCAGCCATCTCCTCCTCCCAAATCCGTCCTCTTTCCTGTGCCCAGCCGAAACCGAGCTTCCTCCTGTGCCCAGCGAGCTACTCTTCTCCGGCGAGCCATCTTGGACCGCGTGGTGCTGTGGAGCCGTGGTGGTGCTACTGGTTCGTGTTGCTGCTGTCCCGCCGTGTTGTAGCTGTGTTGTTGTCGTTCTGCAGCCCGTCGAGCAGCTGCTTCCGGTGGCGAGAAGTGGTGTTCCGGGGCTGAGCTGTGGCCACCAACAAGGTAAGAATGTGTGTGTGTGGTCTGTTTAATTTTCGGACTCCATCCTTTGCTGATTTTGTGGTGTTGTGCGTGGACTGGTGGAGCTGTGCAGCTGCGGTTCGTTGTTGTTGTTATGGTTCCGGCGACGAGGAGCCTCTTCCTGGTGACTACCGCTTGGTTGTCGACAAGGTGAGCTTATGGGTTGGGTTAATTTCGAATTGATATTGGGTTAAATTCAGAATATTGGCTGAATTTTTATGTGCGTTCGAATTGATGATGTATGGAGGTCCGAATTGATGTTGAATTGTTCTTCATGGGCAGTTGAAGAAGAATTTCGTGTGGAGCTTGGGTTGATTTGTGTGTGTGTAGTGCTGAATTTTAGAAGGTATGATTTAGGGTTTGATTTGGGGGTTTAATTTGCTGGGTTCATTCAAATTGCGCAGGCATAAATTGACTGAGATTGGGTGTGATTGACCTAATTAATTAAGGGTTTGATTTTAGGGTTTTGAATTGGGGTTTTATTTGGTTGAGGATTGGATGAGTAATTAATGCCAGGGATTTGCTCGGATTGATTTCGCAGGTTCATTCGGATTGACTGGAGATCTCTGAGGTCGTTGTGGTTCGACTTGAGACAAGAGGATCCTTGCAAAATTATATATTTTATAAATTGAATTATGCTTAGTTTATTTCATAAATTGTTTTACCATTGCTTGAGCTATTTTATTGGTTTGATTGACTATATAATTACTCAGGTGATAATGTGTGATGATGTGTGATGTGTGTGTGAGGATATGTGATAATGTGAGATGATGTGTGTGATGATATGTGATGATGTGTGATGATGTGTGTGTGATGATATGTGATAATGTGTGATGGTGTGTGATAAGGTGTGGTTATGTGATTTTGATTGTCGTTGTGTTGGTTGATTGGTGTTGGTAGGGTGTGGATAGTGGGTTTTGGAGGTTGTGAATTGTCTCACCTTGGTGATGTGGGGGTGGAGACGGAGATGTTGTGAATTGTCTCACCTTGGTGATGTGGGGGTGGAGATGGAGATGTTGTGAATTGTCTCACCTTGGTGATGTGGGGGTGGAGACGGAGATGTTGTGAATTGTCTCACCTTGGTGATGTGGGGGTAGAGACAGAGATGTTGTGAATTGTCTCACCTTGGTGATGTGGGGGTGGATACGGAGATGTTGTGAATTGTCTCACCTTGGTGATGTGGGGGTGGAGACGGAGATGTTGTGAATTGTCTCACCTAGGTGATGTGGGGGTGGAGACGGAGATGTTGTGAATTGTCTCACCTAGGTGATGTAGGGGTGGAGACAGAGATGTTGTGAAGTGGTAATTGTGTGAAAGGGTTGCTTGCGTACCTGATTAAGTGGTTGTTTGAAGTGATATATATGTATATTTTAATTGTTTGTGATTGGTTGAATATGAGTTGAGTTATCTTTCTTGGTTGCTTTGGTCTGATATGGTGATGACTAGTATATATTGATTATTGTTTGTATTGATTGAATGTTATGATGATGAATGGGTATGTGCGTGTGATATGAATTGTCTTGTAGCGTATCTGATTAAATGTTGATGTGGTAGTCAAATATGACTAAATGTGATTAGTGTATGTTGACACGTGTGTGTGTGTGTTGGATCGTGTGTGTGTGTTGGATCGTGTGTGTGTGTTGGCTTGAATGTGTATGTGTGTGTGTTGGATCATGTGTGTGTGTTGGATTGATTGTGTGAGTGTGTGTATATTGGTTGTGTGTTGAATAGTGGTTGTGATTGTGAGTTTCGTGTGTTATAGTTGTTGGTTGTAACTGGTCAAGGTGGTAAATTCTGTTGGTATGGTTGTTGTTGGTAACTGGTGGATTATGAAGGTTGGTTGCGTTGTTTGACTGTATAGGTTGGTTTCCCATCTTGAGGGTGTGGGCCACATGGTTTGAATTTGAGTGTATGAGTTACAGTCTATGTTAACGAATAGGCGGCACCAGAAGGGTGGCTGACCTGGACCGTTATTTTGTTATGTTTATATGTGATGATTATCTCGTTGATGCTTATGTGTTTGTTGATGTGAAGGTTAATTGATTTTGTTGTGCTAGTGCAGTAGTGAGTTCAGTATAATTGGTTAGCTTCGGTTGTAAGTCAGTAGTAAGAGATGTGTATGTGCATAGAGTTGTTGATTGAGGTATTAGTAATAGAAAGAATGATGGATTGGACGTGTCAGTGAAGTTGGATTGGATCGTTTTATTCGTTTATGCTTGTGATGAGTTTGAGGATGGATTGATTGCAGTTAGTATAGTGAAGAGTTGGATAAGAATGGTTATTCAGATCGGTTATGTGGCAGAGTGTGTTTGTGTTTTGTCGTGTGGTTGGTTAGTTGGTTGGTGTGATATTAGTCAAGTGTAGTTATTTGTATATTAAGTATGATCTGTTGTTGTTGGTATTGTTTGATTGTCGTGATAACTCTATGGTTTTGAAACTGTTTTGGCTGGGCTAATCTTGCCATAGTCTTTCACGAGACTGACCAACTGCGGTTTACGTGCCGTGGTTGGCTGGGGTATCGGGTCCCCCAGTCAATCAGGCTTCTCAGGTTCAGTGCCAGCAAGGAGGATCCTGATCACCGTCGGTTTTGGAGTCGAGAACTCTACTTTTGGTTTGAGACTTTGACTTGATTGTATGTATCGTTTTGGTTTTGGACCTTGAAGTGGTCGAACTTGTTGTATTGGTTTTGGTTTTTGGTTGTTGGTTTTGGTTTGTAAATGGTTGTATTTCTCTATGTTAAGATTGATTATGGTTTCAAACTCTGGACAAGTTTTACAGGTTTTTCCGCTGTGCTGCTTTTGGTATATATTATGTTTGGGATATGTTTTGCAAATTTTTTTTTCACCCGCCTTATAGTTCTTCGGGACTATGGCACTGTAGCACCTCTGGCACGGGGTGTTACACTTCTCCGGCGACCTGCTTCTCCGGTTCTCCCTACCTTCTCAGTCCGACCGGCCTCCAATCTCCCTCCATTCCCGCAGCGGCGCAGCCTCGTCGCCGGACTCCAAGTCGCACCAGCAGGTTTGTTGTTCTACTGAGAATTCCAATCTCCCTCCACTCTATGTTCTCTGGCGACCTGCTTGGCTTCCTCTCCGATGACCTACTTCTCCGGGGACCTGCTTCTCCGGTTCTCCCTACCTTCTTAGTCCGACCGGCCTCCAATCTCTCTCCATTCCCGCAGCGGCGCGGCCTCGTCGCCGGACTCCAAGTCGCATCAGCAGGTTCGATTGTTCTACCTTCTCAGTCCGACCGACCTCCAATATCCCTCCATTTCCAGTTTCATAATAGTATAGAACCTTCAATGTCAATTTCTCTTTTTCATGATGTATTGTAGTTATCTGATAATATGATAATATGATGTATTATCATGATGATCTGTAATCCACCTTCAATTCCACTTATGATAATATGCACTTTATATTATCTTTGTGTTTTCATTTAATACAGTATTTTGTTGAAGGATTTTGGAGTTTTCCTCACTATAAAACATTATCTACTTAGACTACTTATATTAAATTATTAATTGTAATGAGATTATGATGAACTTTTAGCTTAATATGCAATACAAATAATCAATTATTCAATTCAAACAGGTACATCGTAGTAATAGAACCGAGCCGGGCCGTCAACACGATGGACCGTTATACCCCAAAAATGACAAACCGGACTTTTCGGTTCGGCCTGTGGACCGGACCGGAAAATGATCGGACCGGATAGATCGGTTTCGGTCCGGTCCACGGGTCACTTTTTTATAAAAAGTCGGTCCACCGGTCCGGGTCGACCCGATTGTGCATCCCTATGGTTTAGTGTTTACTGTTTTAGGGTTTAGTGTTTAGGGTTTAGGGTTAGTGTTTAGGGTTTAGGGTTTTGAGGTTCAGGATAAAAGACTCGTGACTATAGCTGTATACAGCTATATACAACAGTTGGTTATTATCCGTCAAAGATTTGTCAATAAGATTTCTCCTTTTTGAGGTTGGTTATTAGCTGTCAAACACATTGCATTTTCACTATATAAGAAGCATTAGGGTTGTTTGTTCACTACAACAATTCCAACACAAGCGGCGCCTAAAGATACACTTTTGGGTAAGCTTCTTCTTCCAGTTTCTATCGATTTAGTAACCCTAATTTTTTATATTAATGGATTCATGATATTTGTAGGAAACCAAACACTACAAAAAATAATGACATCTTCATCCAAATCATCAACAAACGCAAATAGGCTATGCTATTGTAATTTGAAAGTCGTTGTCCGAACTTGGGATTTGCAGTGAAACTACGGAAGGAGGTATTGGGGATGCCCATAAGGGGTGTGTCGTTTCAGGGAGTGGATTGATCCAATGTACGAGGATAGGGCACACGCGGTTATTCGACAACAATGGCAGGAAAAACAAGATCTTGTTAAGGAAAATCAAGATCTTGTTAAAGATCTTGATAACATTCGTAGGTATAACTTCAATCTACTAAATGATATACATCGTAGGTGATTAATGTCGTATCTTTTGTGTAATGTTGTTTATGTACTATCAACCTTTGTATGGAGCAAACAAATTTAGCAAAGCAGAGATATCATATGAAGCAAACTTTTACCAGAGACTACCCTAATTTCTTCAAACGCTAAAATAATGTCATATATTTTCTCTATTTTTTTCTAAGTTTATGATCAATTTGTATTCGTTTTCTGTATTGTGTGCTCAATGTGGTTGTAGTCAACCAACATAATGAACAATTTGTTTTGTCTTTTAGGTTGATGATCATTTTGTATTGTTCTTATAAAGATTAATACAAGTTGGGCTACACAGTGGGGGTAACCCTCCCCTAATGCATATTTAGAAACAATAGTATGGTTCATACACAACATTGAAACACAAATAAATACTACAACTATTGTAACACCCCCGACTTATGTCGGTCGTGTCACACGCCATTGACCTCAGACGTAACTGTCCAAAGTCACCCTAGGCTTTAATCGGAACAATTAAGCTTAAATAAGTATATTAAATAACGAAAGATTAAACAGCGGAAGACATATTTAAATAAAACTCAACCTTTTATTAACAGACTTCTCATAAAATGAGAAGTGACAATTTTACAACAGAGTGAAATTACAGCGGAAGACTTTTAAATTACACAGCGGAAGACTTTAAGAATAAACCTATTACATGACTAGGTTATAAAAAATATATATATTAAAGTAATACTTAACAACCTTAAAACACTCTCACTTAAATCCTCAACCGCAAGCCTCTTCTTCGATTGATTACTTCAAGTCTTCGGGGATTAACCACTGATGTACCGTGTAGGACGGATGACACCAGCCAACCATGCAAGGAATAAAACTCGGTTGGTTAGTCTAATGAAAGACTATGCAAGGGTGACAACAGAATGGTTCTAGTGATCGTAACCGTTTACTATCATTGTCCCTCGCATAACAACCGAAGGAACGATACATAACCCGGAACTTTCACGGAATGATTAAAATTAGACATGCACAGAAAAGAACACTCTAAAGGAATTGAGTCTTATGGGAAACATATGACAAATGTTTGGGAACGTTATAGTTTTCACACAAGCGTTTAAAAATGACTTGATCATTTGGGTCAACGACCAACCTCATCGCACAATGCGAATCCAGATTGGAAAGAAGACTTACTCTAACCGAAGTCCGGGCGGTTTCCACGTTGTACTCCTCGCCCGAGGGTATATTAATTATGTGTATAACCGTACTTATCTTATTAAATTCCAAAACGTATATTCACGTTAAGCTTTTAATATGCTCTCGAGTGACAACGAGAATAACACAGGGTGACAATACGTCCATCCCAAATTGCACTAGCAAGGTGCTTAACACCTCCTAACCTTAACGGGTGGATAGGAAGCAGTGGTCATGACCTTTAAAAGCATTAGAGAATTAATCCGACTAATACCAAGTTATAAAGAAACGACTAATCCTCACCAAGAATTAGCGTTCTTACAAATACTTGTGCTAATCTAGCATTAAGTTTATATTTAAAATCCACAACAAAGCCATCACAGTAATAACAGGTATAATAGCGTTGTTCTAGCAATATATATAACCTATTATAATATCATATTTTAATCACAGCATTTTATTAAATCTGTTCCCAAACGAAACCCAAGTTTCACTCCAATTTAATTAACAATCAAAATAATTGATAATTAACGGAAACATGGAATGATAAGCAAGAGCGAAACGCCACTTGCTCTAATTAGACGAATTGACGATGTCGGGTTCCGGGATCTGGAAACTGGAATCTGAATACGGATTCCAACGACAAAACAACGACGAAGCCCTAAATTAGATTCGATACGATACAAATCAACGGAACGAACGAATACACGAAACGAATCGAAAAGGAAACAAAGCCTGAGTTATGACCGTGGCTGTCCAAGCCACGATCGCGCTTGCCAGGGCAAGCCGCGGTCGCGGTTTGGGCACCTGCGGTCGCAGTTTCCTGGGCAGAGCCGCGGCCGCGGAATTCATCCCCGCGGTCGCGATTCTCCCAACCGACGATGACTCGAACACGACTTTGAAGCTCACCGACGAAACGACGACGACTTGATTCAGGCGAGGCTCACTACAACCACCACCACTTCGACACCTCCAAGGGACTTCCGGCAAACTCCACAGCTCCGGCGAACATGAAGACTTCCGGCGAACACTTAGAACGAGAGAGCTTGAGAGAGAGAGCTTGAGATCTGATGGATGAAGGATCAAGCTGCCCCGACCTCCCCTTTTATAGCCCAAGCATCCGAGGACGTTACCCTCCAAGGCAAGCCAACCGCTCGATCTCCCTCCAATGGCGAAACGTTATAAAACATGGGAAATTCGAACCGGCGAAGCTCGGATAAGAACGAAAAAGACGACGCAGTAGAGACCCGCAATCACGGTTTCAAAACCGCGATCACGATTGTCCACAGACAAAACCGCGCCCGCGGATTCAAAACCGCGGTCACGGTTATCCCGCGCTCGTGCCCCTGGCTTCTTGGCCGCGGTTTCCTCTCGCGGTCTTGGCTAGGTCCTATTTTTAGCATCTCTAAAAATAGTCTAAGACCCCATACACCTTACACGTATATTAATACGTTCAAAAGAGTTAACACAGAGATTCCAAATACGCTCAACGCGTCATACTTACAAAACAAGGGTTGGGAAATTACTCAATTGTCCTTACTGAACTTGAGGGTTATTACATTACTACCCCCTTAAAAGAAGTTTTGACCCCGAAACTTGGCCGATAACAGCCCGTAGAAACGACCTCATTAAGTTACCCAACCTTATAAGTTTAACCATGCCTAACCCATTTAACACTTTGTAAATTGGTTCAAGCATTTCTAAGTTAAAATCTATAAATTGGTTCAAATTACAGTTAACATAAGGTTAACCATACTTTAGACCCTTCACAGCTTAAGGGAATTTTATAACCTGCTTTTACTAGACATACATTCTACCATGTTACCCCTATGGTAACATGAGGATTATTACATTACTATCCCCTTAAAAATAGTTTCGACCCCGAAACTATCATCACTAAGGTAGAGGAACCGGTTTCACCATCAATCTCACCACCTGAACTTAATATCTTTAATCATTTCATCCATGAAATTGTTCCTAGGAAAACGATCTATTTCCTCAACCATACCATTATATCGCATATCTTATCTCCATGTGCTACACCCGTAATAACTCGTGACTATATCCACAAGGTCGTATTATCTTAGGATAATAATCTCCAAAATCATCGCAATAGACTTGTTATACCTCAAGCATGAGAAAACACATTTCTCTTTCAACCTTTCTCTTTATAAACCACTCTCACAGTACATACCTTATCTTTCTTAAGTTGATATCCTTTAGATAAATTTTGGTCTTCGTAACCTATAACACCAAAGTCGAACTATCCTTTGGTCACAATTACACCTACTACATACTGCCTTCATTCCTTACCTTCGTTAGAATCGATATAATCATCCACAAGATTACCATTGCCTTAGTCAGAGTATCCATTATAATCCCCAATGTAATCTCGCTATTATGCCCTATTCACCATAAAAGACCTTGATGTCCTCAAGCAGAAGAATACAACATTTTTCTACTGACTTCATTTCGATGATCAGATCCTCAAAGTACATACATAGAACTCACTTAGTACCTCCACTTGTCATATAGGCCTTACTCCTTACATACACATCCCACCTATTTCATTGGTTACCTTAATTAAATTTGGCCCTTGTGCCATATCTTAACGCAAAATCTTTATGCATATGATCCCTTAATTTTTCCACAATTAATCACACCGCATCCTACGTCCGTTTATCTCAACATGATTTAATAATCCATTCTACAAGATTATAACCTCGTTTTACCCAAACGTGTCATACGATCGCCTTAATCGACGTATGTCACTTTTTCCTCAAGTCCAGTTGATAACATCCACATACTTACTTTGTGCCACACTATTTGATCTTCAAAATCATAACAAACTTTTATCGGTTGAGTTTGTTATTCACTCATAAATCCTTAAACAACCAGTTGTCCTCACACGACTTATTATCCCAAATCAAGCACCCTTTTGCTTTACCGATATTACTATTTATCCAAGACTTGATCACCTTAACACTTCTTGTATCATCATCTCATTAAATCATTTCCTTAAGAATACCCCACTACAGAACCTCAAATAGGTCTTACAAAATAAATCTTATGATTCACACATTTAACTTTTCCGAAAAGCTTTTAACACCGGTCCCATAATGGACACACTCATTTATAGATCTCATAAACATAACTCTTGGGTTCTAAAGTTTTACTCAAGATCGTATTAGAGTACGACCATCTTAGAAACAAAAAAAAATCACTCCTCATGAAATACCTCTCTTATACATTTATTCACCTAAATGTATAATTTATACTACCCACTCTTAAGTACTTTGAGCTTTATACTAGCTCACTACTCCATCTAATGCTCCGAGTATGCACATGAGGAATAACCTCAAACTCCACAGAGCATTACTACACACACCAAATCCTTCTAGCAAGGAATCCTTTCAGCATTAATCTCTCGAGAAAATGCTCATGAATTTGGGCAAAGGGAACCGATAATGTCAATGCCCAACCTGACATTATTTCAGGACAATAGAGGGGTTCTTAAGAATAGTTTTGTCCTCAAAACTGGCACTAACAAGGTAGGGAACAACCAGACAAGTCCCGACCCAACACTATCTTTTCTATGAGTCCAAACAGTCTTTATCAACGTGTGACATGTACTACTTTTGGCACTCAAGGATCCTCGTATGATCGAACAACTTGCAATCGTAACGAATCTAGTAATTTCCGGAACAAGGAAAAACTTCTTTATTATTCGAAACATTACATTAAAACAACTGAAAGAACGTCGAACTGACAGATTACTAAGCTATGGAGACTATCGACACAAGTCATCGCTCCTTATTCTTAAAGAAAGGCTTAACAGAAATACAACTACTCGTTCAGAGTCTCATTCACGTCGGTTTGACGCAACACGAAGAGTCGTTGCCCCTGACCCGAAGACTCCATAGGCGCCTTGCCTTTATTACGAGCAATAGATTGCTCCGGAGCGGACATCCCTGGACTCGGGTTCTGCCCATTGCCAACATTGGAGGCTTGGTAAGACTGCGTTGGTCTTTGACCCTTCTGCCTACAGTATGCTTTCATGTGGCCTTCTCTCCCACAATTGTAACATACCCTCTTTTCCTTTTGGCAGTTAAGACTTTTATGTCCAACCTCACCACAGTTGTGGCACTGAATCACTCCGTTACTCCAACCTGAGCCTCTAGCAGAGTCAGACTGAGTCATCTCGGTCTTAGCGTGACCAGACTTCTCAAACTTGGTGGGCGATGCCGGTCGCTTGAATGTACCAACCTGGCGATCATGTTGCCCACCCCTTCCCTTAACCTGCTTCTCCCTCTTTTGGGCGGATTCTTCCAGTGTGACCTCTATCTTGTAGGCCGCATCCACATATTGCTCTAATGTAGAACAACCGTGACGCACCATTAGAGGTTTGATTTCTGGATTCATCCATCCATGGAAGTACCAGATCTTTTGCTCTTCACTCGACACTTTTGGTCTAGCATATTGCAATAGATGATTGAACTTAGCTGCAAGCTCAGTCACCTTCAACCCCTCGGTCTTAGGGTAAAGGAATTCTTTATGCTTCTCCTCCCTCATAGCACGGGAAAAGAAATGGTCAGTCATCTTTGTTTTGAACATATCCCAGTTCAATCCGGGATGATCAGCTAGACCAGTGCCCTCCCACCATTCGCTAGCCACATCCTTAAGTTGAAGGGAGGCGATATGCACTTTCTCAGTCTTAGTGCAATC
This sequence comes from Rheum nobile, assembly GCA_027886185.1. Lineage (NCBI taxonomy): Eukaryota > Viridiplantae > Streptophyta > Magnoliopsida > Caryophyllales > Polygonaceae > Rheum > Rheum nobile. The sequence goes on along the minus strand of WOAB01000652.1, from coordinate 75,909 downwards.
CACGTTCCTGAACAGCCGTTCCATATGCAAGAACCAATACGCCACTTTGACCGGTTCTCCAGTACCGTCATAGCTGTCAGGCCTCATTGAGCTCACGACCTTCAAGGCTCGATCGTAAGTTCCTTTGTTCCTGACAGCATTGACCTGAGGTACGTGGTCCACTGGCTCCTCAATTTCAGGAACAACCTGAGGAACTGGACCACCTTGTGCCTGCGGTGCAATTGACCGAATTATATCGGTGACCGTATGCATAACAAACCCACGAATGGCCTCTTTGGTCGCGACATCCAACACCATCGGAGGATTAGCATGAACTTGGCCAACGCCTGCGGGGTTATTATGAGAGACAGACTCGCTCTCCTCCCCTTGATTAGCGGCGCTCCTCAGATTCAGCCTTGGGTTGTTACTCGGTCCCGCACCAGCACGGACTGTGTTCCTTGTGTTCACCATCTGTTGATGAACCATAACGTTAGTTTAGAACTTTTCCAACTTGAATATGACACTTAGTCAAATACGTTATGATACGAATTGTAAGGGTCCAAACTAATAACTTTATATCAGTCTGACTAACCCTCCATCATTAATCGCAGAGACGATCTTCTTCTCTTCACTTGAGAATGGGTACTCTAGGAGAAATGTCAACCTTTAAATGACATTAAACCTAAGAAGAGACAATATTCCTAAGAATGGATCTAAGGAATAAGTAACAACTCGAAGCTTGCAGAAGTTTAAAAAACCACTTACTATTAAACCTTCTACTTTTAAACTTTATACTTTATACCTTTAAACCTTATATAAAAATAATTATTTATACAGTTTAGTTTCTCAAACTAGTGATACGATTATCACAAAACTCTTACTAAGACAAAAATCATACTTTTAAAGTTACAATCATAAACTTATTTTAATTGCTTATAACACGCCATTTATAAACCAACTATAAATAACTTTTGAAGTTCAATAGTTAAATCATTAGTCTAAATTAAGTTCCAAGAAATAAGTATAACTTTTAAATTTAACCTTAAAACTCTCAAAATTCCTTTTTAATAGAAAATATGTTGAAAATAGTTTCGAAATTATTTTTTAAAAATTCACAAACATAACAATAGGCCAAGAATTTTAAAACCATTGCTCTGATACCATAATTGTAACACCCCCGACTTATGTCGGTCGTGTCACACGTCAGTGACCTCAGACGTTACTGTCCAAAGTCACCCTAGGCTTTAATCGGAACAATTAAGCTTAAATAAGTATATTAAATAACGAAAGATTAAACAGCGGAAGACATATTTAAATAAAACTCAACCTTTTATTAACAGACTTCTCATAAAATGAGAAGTGACAATTTTACAACAGAGTGAAATTACAACGGAAGACTTTTAAATTACACAGCAGAAGACTTTAAGAATAAACCTATTACATGACTAGGTTATAAAAATATATATATTAAAGTAATACTTAACAACCTTAAAACACTCTCACTTAAATCCTCAACTGCAAGCCTCTTCTTCGATTGATTACTTTAAGTCTTCGGGGACTAACCACTGATGTGCCGTACAGGACGGATGACACCAACCAACCATGCAAGGAATAAAACCCGGTTGGTTAGTCTAATGAAAGACTATGCAAGGGTGAAAATAGAATGGTTCTAGTGATCGTAACCATTTACTATCATTGTCCCTCGAATAACAACCGAAGGAACGATACATAACCCGGAACTTTCACGGAATGATTAAAATTAGACATGCACAGAAAAAGAAGACTCTAAAGGAATTGAGTCTTATGGGGAACATATGACAAATTTTTGGGAACGTTATAATTTTCACACAAGCGTTTAGAAACGATTTGATCATTTGGGTCAACGACCAACCTCACCGCACAATGCGAATCCAGATTGGAAAGAAGACTTACTCTAACCGAAGTCCGGGCGGTTTCCACGTTGTACTCCTCGCCCGAGGGTATATTAATTATGTGCATAACCGCACTTATCTTATTAAATTCCAAAACGTATATTCACGTTAAGCTTTTAATATGCTCTCGAGTGACAACGAGAATAACATAGGGTGACAATACGTCCATCCCAAATTGCACTAGCAAGGTGTTTAACACCTCCTAACCTTAACGAGTGGATAGGAAGCAATGGTCATGACCTTTAAAAGTATTAGAGAATTAATCCGACTAATACCAAGTTATAAAGAAACGACTAATCCTCACCAAGAATTAGCGCTCCTACGAATACTCGTGCTAATCTAGCATTAAGTTTATATTTAAAATCCACAACAATGCCATCACAGTAATAACATGTATAATAGCATTGTTCTAGCAATATATACAACCTATTATAATATCATATTTTAATCACAGCATTTTATTAAATCTGTTCCCAAACGAAACCCAAGTTTCACTCCAATTTAATTAACAATCAAAATAATTGATAATTAACGGAAACATGGAATGATAAGCAAGAGCGAAACGCCACTTGCCTTAATTAGACGAATTGACGATGTCGGGTTCCGGGATCTGGAAACTGGAATCTGAATACGGATTCCTACGACAACGACAAAACAACGACGGAACCCTAAATTAGATTCGATACGACACCAATCAACGGAACGAACGAATACACGAAACGAATCGAAAAGGAAACAAAGCTTGAGTCGTGACCGTGGCTGTCCAAGCCACGATCGCGCTTGCCAGGGCAAGCCGCGGTCGCGGTTTGGGCACCCGCGGTTGCGGTTTCCTGGGCAGAGCCATGGCCGCGGAGTTCATCCCCGCGATCGCGGTTCTCCCAACCGACGACGACTCAAACACGACTTCGATGCTCACCGACGAAACGACGACGACGACGACTTGATTCGGGCAAGGCTCACTACAACCACCACCACTTCGACACCTCCAAGGGACTTCCAGCGAACTCCACAGCTTCGGCGAACACGAAGACTTCCGGTGAACACATAGAACGAGAGAGCTTGAGAGAGAGAGAGCTTGAGATCTGATGGATGAAGGATCAAGCTGCCCCGACCTCCCCTTTTATAGCCCAAGCATCCAAGGACGTTACCCTCCAAGGCAAGCCAACCACTCGAGCTCCCTCCAACAGCGAAACGTTATAAAACGTGGGAAATTCGAACTGGCGAAGCTCGGATAAGAACGAAGAAGACGACGCAGCAGAGACCCATGATCGCGGTTTCAAAACCGCGATCGCGGTTGTCCATAGACAAAACCACGCCTGCGGTTTCAAAACCGCGCCTGCGGTTTCAAAACCGCGGTCGCGGTTATCCCGCGCTCACGCCCCTGGCTTCTTGCTCGCGGTTTCCTCTCGCGGTCTTGGCTAGGTCCTATTTTTAGCATCTCTAAAAATAGTCTAAGACTCCATACACCTTACACGTATATTAATACGTTCAAAAGAGTTAACACAGAGATTCCAAATACGCTCAACGCGTCATACTTACAAAACAAGGGTTGGGAAATTACTCAATTGTCCTTACTGAACTTGAGGGTTATTACAACTATTACATGTCAGAAACCATAAACTTTAAACATACGCTATCTTTAGGTTGAATGGGGGTGGCTCGATCGATAACTTTACATTGGAAGGGCAGAATGGTTATAGCAATGTAAATGAGTCAATATGATCGTAACTTCAATGTTATTGTAAAACTCGATACTAAGCAAAGAAGACCGAAATACTTCGTATAATGCTACTTAATCAAAATAACAGGTCTACTTAACGTGAGGAGAGTGGTAGATCCTCTTCATGTAACAACTCCACACGTTACATGAGGTAAAAATACGGCCACATGTTACGTGGGGATCAGATCCACACGTAACGTGTGGCCCTATTTTTACCTCACGTAACGTGGTGAGCCATGCCACACGTTACGTGAGGACCCTATGCGCTGAAAGACAATTTTGTCTATGGGTTGAAAAGTAAACGTGTAAAAGACACATGCTTTTAAACCCTTGGATGTATGTTGATCAGATGGTTCAAAAAAAATTCAAATTGGTGGGTTTTTTGTACTTTCTAGCCGATTTATAGCACAAATTTAATAAAAGAAATTAATAAAAAAGTCAATATTATTATTTATTTTTATTTATACATAGACACTCGTATCATATATATTTATTTAAAAAGTGGAAATTTGTTTTTAAAATAAGAAATTTTATTATTTAAACATGATTTTAATATTTAATATAAGTAAATTATATTATGTATTATATAAAATCATCTATATCTATCTATATACTATTACTAAAGACGCAATTATCTGTCTTACGTGTCACTCATCTAATTATGCCACATGATCAAATAATTATGTACATTTACCTATTCACCTTTATTCTATTTACAATTTATTTTATCTTTTATTTATACAAATTTCTTAAATTACCACCCCAACATATTTTCCATTATACATGATTATATATTGATTTTTCTTACACATATTCCAACTTCAAATTATGTTAATTTCCTTAATTGGTATCCACGAATCAATATTCTTTTTACTTATAGAGTAATTTTTATAATATGGAATATGAAAGATATTACTTTTCTTTTACTAATTTTATGTGTCACATAGCCCACAATATAATATGTATATAGATGGTCCGTAAACTCCATTATAAAGAATATAATATGTATATAGATAGTATGTAAATCGGAAGCTTAATTGTTATATTTACCAAAATATTTCATTTTACTTATTCTATGTGTCACATACTTAATTAGTGTCCATAATATAATATGTATATAGATGGTCCGTGATCTTCATTATAAAGAATATAATATGTATATAGATAGTATGCAAATCGAAAGCATAATTGTTATTTTTACCAAAATATTTCTCATCATACATGATACTATATTACTTTTTCTTACACATATTCCAACTTTAAAATATGTTAATTTCTGTAATTAGTGTCCACAAATGCTCTACAAGCAAAATATTTCCCATTACACATGGTAATATATACTTTTTCTTACACATATTCCAACTTTAAAATATGTTAATTTTCTTAATTTACTAATTATATGTGTGTCACATACTTAATTAGTATTCACCATTTTATATTGTTTATATATTGTCTGTAAACTCCATTATAAAGAATATAATATGCAAATCGGAAGCTCTCTGCATCACTTTTCACCAAAATTAAGTTATATTATGTATATAATTAGTACATAAATTTATACTAATTTGTAATTCTTTTCTTTCGATATAAATACACATGTTTAGGTCTAGTTGTTATCACCTTAGCTATAGCTTTCTTATAATATAAATTAGTAGTAATTTATATAATATATCTAGGTGATATCATTGTAGATGAATAAAAAAAGCTATATTATATCTCCTTGCTTGTGAATCCTGCTCTTGCCTAGTTGAAGACCTTGAACATGTTCTCTGTAAATGCCCTTTCACTCTCTCACAAATCAAAAAACAAAACCCAAATATTGAAAGTGTACTTAAAAATATTGACACCAACAATAAGAAACCTAAAGACATCCTTGTAGAAATTCATTCTCTCACCTCCAAGAAAGAATTTTCTTGTCTGGCCACTACGTGGTGGGGTATCTGGATTAATAGAAATCAAATCATTTTCAACACTTCTCTCGCTGATAGAATCACAGATCTTGATTTATACATTACTACTCTCATCCGCAATTGGGATAAAAAGATTACTAAGGATAGTGATGATCCAATCATTACTAAACGAAACCCACATCAAACTAGAAAAACGAAAAACATTAAATGGTCTAAACCTGATAACAATTTTAATAAAATTAACTTTGATGGCTCAAAACTCCCTAACGGACAAGCAAGTTTTGGATTCATCATTAGAAATGATAAAACAGAGGTAATACACATGGAGGGCTCCCCATGTGGCTACAAACTCAATCCTTATGACTGAAACACTTGCATTAAAACATAGTATCATTACTGCCAAAAGATTGAACCTTAACAAATTACAAATTGAAGGAGACAATCTTTGTCTTATTAATTCGATCAAAGGCTTTTGGGATTGTCTATGGGAAATTGAAATGGTGGTTGTAGATATTCTGCTTAACCTCTAGTTTATCCAGGATGTCCAGTTTAGACATATTTTCTGTGAAGTGAATCACTCTGCTGACAAAATTGCTAAACTAAGCTTGTCACCACGTATGTCTAACCTTTCTCTCGATCCAGAACTTTGTGTTCTCATCCGCTTGGATGCTCTAGGCCGGCCTACTGCTAGACGGTAGACCTGTCTAATTATTTCCTCATCGAAAAAAAAGCTATATTATATCTATATACTATTCTACACTTATTATTATATATCTGATAACTACTCCGTAATATATATCATTAATTACCAAATATGTAATTAGCACATGAATTCTACATAGCTATTTGGTGGCTAAAAAATAAAATTATGGATGATATTTTTTCAACTAGTAGGCTTTTATGCAAATTAGGCAAAAATATATAAGGATGATATTTGTTCAACCGATAGACTTTTATAATATATAAAATCTTTTATTACCTAATATACATAACAAGGATACTAAATATACATACCTTTATTTACATTATTAAGAAAAATATAAGATATAAATATTATTTTGAAATGCTTTAACCTCTTTAAAAATAATAATTATTATTGAAACAAAAAAATAATTATAATAGCAAAGATAATTGAATACTTTTTATATAGCAAAGATAATTGAATACTTTTTAATTAATTCATATCATTAACCCAAATTAACTTAATCCTAATTGACATTCTTTTCTACTAAAATAAATTTAACTTGTTTATGAATATATTTCCCAAATTTTATTTTAAAAATATATATTTAAAGATATTATATAGTCTTATTCACTTTAATAAATTCTAAAAATCAAGGTTCGTAAATCGTTATATCTATTACCTTCAAACAATCAATTTTAGAAATAAACATAAAATTCTCCAATACTCTAGATCATTTTTTAAAACTTCTATCTACATTACTAAGAAATATTTTAGATACATATATTGTTTTTGAAATGCTTTAACATCTATAAAAAAAATATTATTACTGCAAAAGTAATAATTATAATAATAATAATATTATTATTATTAAATTTTCAAATAAATAATACTTATTTTCTTGATAACAATTGTAAAGATAGTTATTGATTATAAACCCAAAGTTATATTTTCTCATAAAATATGACAAATATCATTCTTTATCTATTTTAATTTTAATATACTTAAAAAATGTTATCAAATATCTTTGGTTATCAATCTACTATATTACTACTAAAGTAGAATACCTACTACGCCATGTGACGCCTCTAAAATGAACCAAAATTTTCTACTGCCATGTGGCATCACGATATTGAATTTGACATGTGTCAAGCTCTCATTTTTTTCGTTGGTTTTTCAAAAATCAAAGAAAATAAAATATCTCCCCATATTAACCGGATATGCATATAATATGAATATTTTGTATAATCTATTCTTTCCAAAAAATGTAGCATACAATATTCTCACCCATATATTTTTTGTACGTAATATACTATATATCTACTAAAGTAGAATATCTACTACGCCACGTGGTGCCCCCAAAATGAACCAAAATTTTATGTTGTCACATGGCATCACAATATTGAATTTGCCACTTGTTAAGCTCTCATTTTTTTCATTGGATTTTCGAAAAACAAATAAAATCAAAGAAAATAAAATATATGCCCATATTAGCCCGATATGCATACAATATGAATATTTTATATAATCTATTATTTCCAAAAACGTAGCAAATAATATTCTCATCCATATATTTTTTGTATGTAATCTACTATATATCTACTAAAGTAGAATACCTACTAAGCCACGTGGCGCCCCCAAAATGAACCAAAGTTTTATGCTGCCACGTGGCATCACAATATTGAATTTGTCACGTATCAAACTCTCATTTTTTCCGTTGATTTTTCAAAAATCAAATAAAATCAAAGACACACCAACGTTAAAACTTTCACATGTATACCATATCAATTCATGCATTTTTTAAGTTATTATTTTTTATTGGCACAATATCTAAATTAAAATTATTTTTTGTTATTTTATTTTCAAGATTTAAAATTCAATATAATCATAAATCTAATATATATCAACTAAACTAAAACCTATCTATGTCACATAGCATCCTTTTATTAAACTCACTCACTTCTTATACACATGCCATTTTCTCAATATTTTTTTTTTAATTCAACATAATAAATATATATCACATTCTCCTATTTCCTAAACTAAACATGTTAATCACAAGAATGATATACACATATTTTTTTTTCTAAAATTTAATATAATAATTATATATACGAATATTATATTTCCAAAACTAAACATGTCAATCAAAAACATCTAACTTATATATTATCATTTTCCATAATTCAACACGAATAAAGACAAAAGTCAAATACAATTAGTATTCCCTCTCTTTGGTTAATTGGTAAAACACATAATAAGTATTAAATAATATGATAATTGAATTAACAAATATATTTATTAAATTTTCATCACCTTTTTTATTAAAGAATACGATATAAATATAATAAGGAAAACCTATATACTACATTAAAGCTTTAATTATCTCTTTTACGTGTCAACCCATGAGATATGCCACATAAGCAAATTTCAATATTCAATTACACTTTTATCTCTCTCTAATTCTGATATCTACTTTTTCTATTTCTTATTTGTTTATTATTTACTTAAAATAACTTACCTTAATTATACACATATTATCATCTCAAATATTATTGTTATCTTTTTACCTTTCTAGTTATGGTACTTCTTATTTGTAATTAAAATTATTTATAATATTTATATGTGTGTGTAAAACAAAAATTTAAAATACGTTAAAATTAGTTATATATTAATATATAGAGCCAAATTAAAATATACTTTTTAACCATGTAAAAGGTACATTTTTCAAAATTATATACCTAAAAACGTAATGTACTTATAGTTTAAATGCTTAAATATATATAATTAACAACATGTGATTGAAAAAATATAATTGGTCAGGTATGATTCATGATGCAAAATTGGTAATATATATTAAAAATATTTGAAATAATTATGTGACATGATTTAACTTTTTTCTCCTTTTGATTATGATGTGCTACGCACTTGAAAATGATCTTCTTTAGCAAGGTGAAGCGAGCCAAATCACTAGGGAAGAGATGCACTCGGTCAAGGTCACGACAAAGATTGTGTTTGGTGTGTTTGTAGGGAAAAGGGAAGCTTTGTGGAGGGATGATGGATGATGCACGCAGGTTTGGAGTTTGGGATATGCAACTTGGTTCCTTAAGATATAACTAACCAAGAGGAATCAAGAAGAGGCCAACCGATTGTAGATATGACTCACTACTCTCAATCAACCAAGCAATGGATGTTACTCACCAAAGCAATGAAATGAACACTTAGATGTGACTCACTAAATGCTTCAATTCAAAGATCAAGTTCTCAAAGAGAGAAGACAACAATGTTGTTCTAGGGTTTAATTCAAATTCAAGCTAAGCCAACAAAAGAGGACAACAATGCCTTTAAATAGGTTCCACAAAACAAACCATAAATAACCAACTTTAAAAGAAATAAAAGACATAAAAACACGTCCATATGCAGCCTTCAATTTGGTCCATCTTCATAGCTTTGTATGTCTTCAAGATAGGGCCCAAGAGATCTCGCCCATGGTGGTGGTGGTTCGGTGGAATGTCCAAACCCTAGTTGCGCGCGCGCCCGGCTTCACTTGCTCTCGGGTGGACTCAATCTGGGCAAGGCCTTGGATGGGATTCATAATCACATCAGATTAATTATACATAATCAATTATTCTCATTACTTAAATCTAATTTATATATTTTCTTATTCAGTTATTTGTATGAAATTTCTTATTACCATATGTTCAACTGATTAAGCTTATTAATTTACCAGTTTAGTTCGTAAATTGATAACAGCAAATTTGTCGTGCTAATTACCGCTATGCAAAGTATCCAAACAAACCTTAAACCGTAGTCCTAAGTAAGTAAGGGTCGAGTCCACAGGGAGACAGATTCTATCTTTATGTGTAATTTCTATGTCAATTCTTAAGTAACCAAAAAGGGGGGTTTTGTGTGTTTCAGTAAATCTAAGCATGCAAAGGCAAACAAACTAAAGATGATGATTTTAGTAATGGGGAAAATAGCTCAGTCAAACAACATCCACTATTCGTATGACAAGTTGATCTTAGATACTCATTCAATATCTCATGCAATGGAAATTCCAATTCCTTTTCAAATATAACTAATAGCACAACTACATACTATTAGCACTAACTAATTAAACAACCATGAAACTATCAAGATTCAGTTTAATAGCAGCGTTAAGAATAGGAATATAGTTGGATACAATTCTAGCATAAAACAACCAGCTTTTATCCTAGAATGTAAATCAGTTCTCTTCTGCATAAGACTAGCACAACCAGATACTAGTACGATGCAGTTGCTACTCTGAAATAGATATGCTCAACCAGTAACAATCTAGATCTAGCAATAGATCAATAACGACAAACCCTAGTTGCGCAGGCTAGAGATTATCAATATTAATCATAAGCAATTCAAGCAAGAGAATAGATAAAATCCATGCAATAGATAAGGAACGAAAATCTCACAACTGAATCAAAACGAAAGCTTCAGCGTCTGACTAAGCAAGAGTGGCTTAGTTCTTCATAGCAAGTACGTAGAAAGGGAAAAGATGAAATTAGGGTTCGAGGATAAGGGAGGCCAAGCTCCCTTCTAACCCTAAATACTAGAAAATAATAAGGTCTTCCAAAAAGGTCAAAAATGAAATAATAAAAAATACTAATAATAATCCAAAATAACAAAGTAAGGAAAAGTGGTTCGGTTCAGCATCCGACACGGCGGCGGTCGCCGTAAGCCTGGCGGCGGTCGCCGCCAGATTTCTTCGGTTCAGCTCCTGCGACACTTCCGTAAAAATGCCATAACTTTTGATTCCCAACTCGGATTGCGCTCATATTTTGAGTACTTGCAGTAGACTTCAAGAGATAACTCCTAGAATTGGAATCACTCCATTTGGACGTCTGAGTAAAGAGAACGAATCAATTGAATTCAACACATTGTTCTTCTACTCTCGTGTGGACTCTCTCCTTGGTTCTTCTTCGTCTCCTCAGTGGTCAACTCCTCTTCCTCTGGATATCTTCAATTTGCTTCTCCAGACCACCAAATCCACACTTCTCCTCTCTAACTCCATAATCCATAGTTGTGCACTAAATCCATCCAAATGGCACCTCAAACCTGGTAACAACCCCTAGAAATGCACTACAAAATAGTGCCGATCATAAATATTTAATAATATTATAATTTCAAAATTCATTAACCAGACCCATGCAAGGCACGGGGACATATGCTAGTGTTAATCTATAATGGTTGATTTATATATTCCTAAAATTTATATAATCTAGATAATTGAATATTTTTAATATAATCCACCATACATAATTCATAACATCACATTTTTAAATACAGAAACTTTAATGATAAGATTGTCATTATAGTAACCAAATTAAATTAAATTAAATTAAATTATAATGGTCTTGACCTTTTTCTTGATTATAAATATCAAGTCATACAATTTTCAACCAGGTATAATTGTAATGCAATTATCTTTACTTGATTTAAACAGTGGTTTGGCATGCTTTGATTAAAAAGGGATATATAAATCTAAACTTAGTAAAACATTAAATAAAAAATCAAAACAGATTTGTTTCTGGATTTGTTTTTAGTTTTAGAATAATTTTACTCTAAAACTATAAACAAATCTGTTAAGAATGAAATTGAAAATTAAAAATATATAAAATTATTATAAAAAATATTATTGGCGTGTCAAAAGAAGGTGAAGACGTGTAACATATAGTGAAGGTGCGTATTTTCGGATGGACATATAGTCTTAGGAGGTTCAGATTAAGTAATTATATAGTGGACTGGATTGAACTTAATTAGAAAATTTTGGGCATGTTTTGTTGTGGCAATTTATTATTTGGCATTTGCGGTTAGTTTATATGACATAATTGATATCAAGCTTTGTTTATTCTATTATTATAACATGATGGTTTCATGTTCACTTGATAATATTAAGTAAAAATAAATTTAGATTCATAAAAAATAAAACGATACTCAAATTTTAAAATTTGATAGTCAAATGATTGCCTATATACTTTAATTGATCCACTTTTTTGTTACAAATTCTACAAAAGTGGTAATATGAACCTTAGATTGATGATATGGCTAAAGAAAATATGTTGTGTTATAAACCTATGCAATCTAATTTTCTTTTGCAATATCATAAGTCTTATCAAATATCTAGAGTCCACGTCATTACATTTACTGGAATTGTCACTTGAAAAATTGAATTATTTCATTTTTCAGTAGATAGATAGATAGATAGTCTGTATGATTTATATGTATTTTTCTAAGATCAATGAATTTGAAACAGATAATTAACTCATACTTCAAAATAAATTAAAAATTATAAAAAAAGTCTCGTGCAAGGCATGGGTAAATCAACTAGTACAATGTCTATATTAGAAGACACGGACTATGAAAATTTATATCACATAAAAAATAATATATTATAGATATCTTACAATGAAAATGAATATATTGAAAGACATTAGACATGATACTTAACATATTACAACAATATTATACATGAAACTAATATTTTAAAAGAAGTTATACACAATAAAAGATACAAAAAAGACAGAAAATATGTAAATTTCACGTGGTAACCCTGAATTTTTTATTTTTTTGGTCGTATACCCCTCCGTTAATTTTAGTTAACTAAACGTTAACTTTAATAAAAAAATGGAAAAAGAAAACCAAAAAAAGAGGAAAAAGGAAAATTTTCACAAATTTTCATTTTGCTTGCTCCCTGACCCCGACTCCCTTCCCCTCCAATCTGCCCCAACGTCTATACGACTAAGACGAGATGAATTTTAAAGGGATTTAGAACCCCCAATCAGTTCATAATTTAGCTAATTCAATTAGTCCCAAATCCAAATCCCATAAATCCTAATTTTGAATAAAATCTATTAATTTTTAAACCCCCAAATCGAAATCCTAATTGTTTGAATATTAAAATTTGTGAAATTTTATACACTACAACGTACCTCAAGTCCCGCCACCGATCGTCGTTCAAGCCCTCATCGTTGCCGCCGAGCCCCGCCGACAGCCGTCCAGTCCACGTCGCCTCCCTCGTTGGCACGTCTCTGTCAGTCGTCTCCATCATCGGCAACTTCTAGTTCTGCCTCGCCTCATCACAGTCGTCTAGAAATGAAGTTTAAATAAAGATTGAAGGGTTGTGTGCTTTGTTTTAATATTTAGCTTCTTTTATTGAAAAAAAAAATATGACAAATATGATACCATTATAACATATAATATATTTAAAGACATTAATAAAAATATATTACAACAACATCACACATGAAAATTACATATTAGAAGACATTACACATAATATCAAACACAAGCCCGAATTTGAATTAAAACTAACATAAATTTGAAGCTATTTTTCACTTAGATAAACTAGAAACACATGTGAAGCTATTCCTCACTTAGGTAAACTAGATACATAAATATGAAGCTATTCTTCACTTAGATAAACTAGAAACACATATTTGAAGTATTCTTCACTTAGGTAAACTAGAAACATAAATGTGAAGCTATTCTTCACTTAGGTAAACTAGAAACATAATTGGGACTTATTCATCACTTAGGAAAACATAAATGTGAAGATATTATACGCTTAGGAAACAATTGGTTCATCAACATTGTGTTTATCATCTCTTGTTCTGGGGTCAACACGCCCGATGCTAGAAGTTGAGTTAGCATCTCAAGCTTCTTAGTGTGAATGTAGTCATTAGTAGTGTGAATGTAGTCATTAGTAATCTTTTTCCTTTCTTCCACCTCCTCTCGCTTTTGTTAGGCTCTATCATTGACCAGCCTATTGGCTTTTTTGAGTGATTCCTTCAAAACATCATTTGAACTTTCAGCATCTTGTTTCCCTTCCTCTTTGTACTATTTCTACCAACGGGGTGAATTGGAACAAATTCATGAGGAGAAAAGGCGACACTCTCATGTTCATATATATTGGTAGGGGTATCCAGATTGAAGCTTGAAAAGTATATTACAACTGCATTCAACTTTGACCTCTTAGAACTCCCTCCATCTTGTTTAGCCAACCAAGTACACCACATAGGTTCATTATGGAGTACACGCCATGCATGGTCAAACCGAAAATCAACATGATTTGTAGATTCAGAACGGAAAATAACACGTGCATTCCTTAGCACATCATCCTCACTTTCCCCACTAGCTCTTCTTTGTGATGCTTTTATATAGCACCCAACAATTTTTTGTTTCATGGGTAATTCTATGCCACCATGGTTTTAATGTTGTTTCCCAAAAAATCCAAGTGTCATCCTCTTCTAATCTTCTTGTGTTGTAGTAGTTTTCCACACGTAGCCAAAATGTCTCATTCTTTTGTTCATTGCATGTATTAATATTTGTGTTGGTGTTAACCCATGCTCTGACAAGTAACAAATCATCACCTTCACTCCACTTCACTTTCTGTTGATCATCGCCTTGACGAGGAGCTTTTTGACGAGTGGTTTTTTGACGAGTACCTCTTATAGGAGTCGGGTTCGGTTGTCACGTACCTTGTATATCATCCAGAATTGTCCAACTGGTTGGAAAGGTCATCTCTCACGCGGTCATGAAAAGCCAACAATCATTTTAGAAGCAATGGCATCATATGATATGTGGATTTGGCAAGAATTCTTCGGAACACCAAGTACGTGTAATGACATTAATGTTCTTGACCGTTCTCATGTGTTTGATGATGTTTTGGAAGGGATATCACATCCAGTGAATTTTACCATTAACGGCCATGAGTATAACATGAGTTACTATCTCACTGACGGTATTTACCCATCATGGGCGACATTTGTACCTTCAATTCGAATTCCATGAGGCGATAAGGTGAAGTGTTTTGCTCATCTTCAAGAGGCGTATCGAAAGGATGTCGAAAGAGCTTTTGGAGTTTTACAAGCTCGAATTGCCATAGTGAAGAACCCAACACTTGCTTGAGACATTGGTTTTATTGGAAAGGTTATGAGAGTGTGCATCATATTACACAATATGATAGTGAAGGACGGACGAGATACATGCAGATGTACTATGATGTATCTCAATTTGAGAAATCAAGGGCTAGTGACGAAACATACTCCACTATTCGACCAATATCCATGACGGACTACATCTCTAATCAAGTACAGCTTCAAATGCACACCAAAAACTAAAAGATGATTTGGTTGAACACATATAGCAAAAGTTTGGTAATGTTTGTCCTCTTTGGAGGTGCACCAACTCAAATCCGATTCACTAGCCGACGAAGATCCCGCACCAACTACAAATCCAAACTCTAAGCTTCTCCAAGTTAGATTTGCCTCATATTTGCTCGAACCACACCGTTCCAAGGTTGAATCTCTCGAATATCTCTAATCGCCCCTCGCCTGAACACCTTTAGCTTGACCCACCTTTGATTCACCGGTCTTCGGCTCAACCCTCGCTGAACCGTAGATTGTTGTGCTCATCGACCGTCTCTCAGAAAATACTCTGCGTTCCTATGTTACCTTGATGGAAGAGACAACAATAATAATAAAACAAAAAAATAGAAAGCGTCTTTTATACGCTTGATAAAAAAAAGGAAAAGAAATCTTTCATACACTTCGGTAAACTTGTCGTTATTTGCATTAAAAAATAATAAAAATTTCCAACCATGTTTTGTCCTTAAAGTCCACTTCATCTTTTGCAACCAAATTTGATAACTTTAACATATATATTTACATATATATGTTCGGTTTTTTGAATAATTCGTGCCTTTCTTGGGCTGTTTATAATGCAAAAACCCAAAACAATCAATAATACCTTCTATCAGTTAACAAAAAAGAAGTCAACTGCTTCTTGCTTTGCAAGCCAGAAGAGGAATTAATACCTTCTATCCAGTTAACAAAAAAGAAGTCAACTGTTTCTTGCGTTGCAAGCCAGAAGAGGAATTAACAAAAAATAATAATAAAATAAAAAATTGACCAAAACTAATGAGAAAAAAAACATAGAGCAAATTAGTCTACTGCGTTCAAAAACAAACAAATACAACTTTACAAAATTAAAACAAACAAGTACACATTGTTTGCTATTCTAGTCAACCAACCCCATATTAACATTATTTGTCATTTCAAACACTTTTGTTTCTTGTATGAAGTTGTGTTCGGATTTGTTGGTTGAGATGTTGTTTCGGATGAGATTACAGTCATGACTGTGTGGTTCGGATTGTCTTCTTGAGATGAAGCACTTCCAAGAATTATATACTTGTATCACACTTCTAGAAGAGTGATTGTTCTTTGCTATCGGCAACACGATGCCTTTGTTGGCCTTAGTGCAACACGTGTTCATGTCTTTTTCTCTCCATTCCTGATGTTCTAAGCTTCGTGGCTGGTTTATTAGTTTCTTATTTGACTTGATTGTGTTGTTCTTAATTTCTTTTTTTATGACAGTTTGTCCGTCTGTCGAGTGTTTCTCAATCTCTCAATCTTTCAGGTGTGTTTGATACATTAAATTTCTTTCCTTATTAAAAAAATATTTCAGATTAAGAATTAATCAAATAGCTCAATATTTAACAAAGATAGGTCTATTTATTTAATTTTTTAGGGAGATTGCATTTAGTCTCATTTTGTCATCCACGTTTTACATTTAATCGTGTTTTGAATAATTATTATATTTGCAAAACGGTTACACATTTTGTTTCTCATGTTGAATTATTTATCAATAAATTCATAATATAGATGGAATATACTTACATATTTTACATTAAATCATTTGCATTGAAGTATAGTAGTGCGCCTTTAAAGATGTATACTGAACGTTACATAAATTCATTAAAATTTGTTTCCAAATCTTATTATTATTCACACAACGGATATAAATGACACATACTCCGTATATACTTATCATTTGTGTCAATCTAGCTAGTTGTTTTTTGCCATTTTTACAGAAACTGGTTTAAAAAATTTAGTTATATATATAGCCCGTAAATATTTTACGTATATTTACACATTTTTATTTTATATATTATTTAGTAAGTACAACTCCATCTTCAAACACAACCGGTTCGTCAGTGACTTCGACGCGTAAATGCTCTCGAGTTTGTCCCATAACGCCTTCGGTGTGGTCTCCTTTAACACGCTAAACTTGATCTCGGGAGCAAATGCCAACCGAATTGCACTCACCGCCTTCCTATGGATTTCACTTCATTCCCTCTCATTCATGGAGACATGCTTCTCCTCCTCTAAAGTCTGATCAAGACCTTGTTGCACCAAAAGGTCTTGAATCTTACTCTGCCACAACGTGAAGTTGATTTTCCCATCAAAGAGTGGGATCTCGAACATCCTCGACAAACCGGCCGCCATCGCGCCAACAGGAGATCCTTCCACCAGTGAACTAAACCAGTATCACCTAACATCGGCAACCTCAGCTCTGATACAATTGTTAGGGAATCGACCCTCCCCAAGACCCTTGTACACTCACTAACACCTACCGAAACAAATGCGCAATATAAAAAAGCGACTTTGTCTTATATAGTGAAATGTACAAGAGATATTTTACGAGTAGCTCACTACACTCTTTATTTTATAGGACACACTCACGCAACTTCACACCCTCACACGAGCTAGCTCACACCCTCTCTATTGAGCTCTCTTGCTCGATGCTCCAAAATGTTACCACACATGCCTATTTATAGGCTTATAAGGTTGGTTGATAGTCACACAACATTCCCTAGAATATTCTAGGTTTACACATATCTAACTTATTCTAGAATGACCCATATAATCCTACTAATTTCTAACCTGCACAATTCTAGACTTCTCCTTAATCTCCCATCTCCTTAATTGATGGCCGAAAAACCGCGCACTCCTTTTTTTTTAACCTTGCACTCCATCTTGGGCGGCACATAGTGCAGCCCAGAAAACCCGATTTTCTTGGGCTGCACTAGGTGCCGCCCAAGATGGGTTCAATTTTTTATTATTATTAAAAGTATGATTTAATTTGAATTTTTAAAAAACCGGTTCATTAAACTGGTTTAGTGGGCGGCAATATGTGCCGTCCACTAAGCCGGTTCAGTAGGGTTTATGGGCGGCACTATGTGCAGCCCAGAAAATCGGTTCACTGAAACCGGATTTCTGGACGACACTATGTGCAGCCCAGGGAGTGTATGATTGAAATTTAACGGTTAATTTGGGCTGCACATAATGGCTCCCAGAATTATTCAGTTTCAACGTTCATGTGGCCGGCTATATATATGGGAGATGTAATAGTAGTTGTACCACCATTGAAATACAACGGAAAAAAAATTTCAAACCCATTGTAATTTTCCGGCTATATATATGTCGTCGTCAAGCGATCCTTGTTGGAGGGGGTTGTCAGAGTCGTCTTCGAGCGCGCCCACGTCTCTAGATGATGAGGATGATTTTCAGTCGCCGATTTCTCCTCAGTACTTCAGGGTACATAATATATTTAATTTTTTTTGTATAAAATGATTAGATATTAACTGTACTAAGTCTTTGAAATTTTGACTGTTTAGAAATAATGCATAATTTTTTTATATTAATTTGTATAAGTTTAATTATTAATTAGTCTCTAATGTACTATTTTTTGTATATAAATAGGGTGATTCTAGTGATGATTAATTTATAACAATCGACTTCTCATCCCATTTTACTACTAATGAGATATTTTCGAGTATGGAGGGATTGAGGGAGTGGGTGCAAAAGGTCGATTTTAGTCTTTTTATGGTGATCACTACTAAATCATCAAAGCCTAGAAGGATTATATTTCATTGTGATAGATCCGGGTTACCTAGGTCCGGCATGAAAAAGAAGTTAGTCGATGGTAAAAAGGTCAGCCCGATACGAGTGAATAAAGCTAGGTCAAAGAAGAAGTGTTGTCCCTTTTTGTTGCATGGTATTTTTAGGGAAGGAAATGCTATTAGAGATCCTGGGTGGACCATATCGGTTGTTAGAGGATGCCATAACCATATTCTTTCGACCACCTTGATTGGCCATGGATTTGTTTCCCGACTTACGAAGGAGCAGGGTAGAAAAGTGATGATTGATACTGCGGCGGGTGCAAGACCCAAGGTTATTTCTACACAGATTAGGAATGAATATACGGGTTCAACGGTATCGAGGAAGCAAGTGTACACTGTTAGGGCTAAGGAGAGGTTGAAATCCCTGGGCAATCTGAATGTGACACAATGGTCATTGGAATTTTTGAAGGACAAAGGCTATTTATTGGACACTACTACTAAAACGAGGGAAGATGGGAAGGAGGTATTGGCGTGCTTGTTTATTTCTCATCCAGACGCTCGACATTTGTTGTGCATGTTCCGTAATATCGTCATCATGGATTCGACATACAAAACCAACAGGTAAACCTTACTCGTTTGAGTATTATGAGTAGATAATGATATTTTTGGCGGGTTTAAAGTAATTTTTGTGTTGCATTTATAGGTACGGTATGCCACTGTTCCAGATGGTTGGGTTTACTTGCACCAACTTCACATATTGCATTGCTCTTGCCTTCATGGAAAGGGAGACGACAAGCCACTATGCATGGGCATTGACACGATTGAAGTGGTTGTTCGGGGGGAAAAGTCCCGTATGCATCATGTCTGATCGAGAGCTAGGACTGATCAAGGCTGCCGATAAGGTGTTTTCGAAGGTTCGGCATCATTTGTGTCAGGTCCATGTAGACCGTAATGTGAAGGCATATGCTAAGTTGATGAACATTGACGAGAAGAAATTCTCGGGAAGTGTTCGTCGGGTGATGAGGTCTCACACAAAGGAGGAGTATAGAGAGCGACTTGCTCACTTTAAGGAGATATGGAATGAAGGCCTTGTGAGATATGTCGAGGAAACTTGGTTTAATGACCATAAGAAAAAGCTAGTTGCGGCATGGTGTGATGATGTTCTCCATTTTGCCACAAGAACATCAAATAGGTAACTTTCATACAAACATTTGCAATCAAATTGGGTTTTAAAATTCATTTAGTAAATTGTAAACGATTATATTATTTTCAGGGTTGAGGGTCAGCACTCTATGCTTAAGGACATGATTGAGACATCCGTTGGAGGGTTCGACACAATTGTGCAACACATCGATAACATGTTTGTTGATCAGCATCAGAAGATCCGATTTGAGATGACCAAGAACTGCACTGCCTTTCCCATGGAGATAGTAAATGGCCTTGAGTGGGTTAAGGTCTTCTTCAAGCCCATCCTTGAAAAGTGCTCTGAGAAATGCTTGAGAATGTTGTATGCCCAAGCTGTGTTAGCAAATGAGGGGGAAATTGGGGACAAATGTGATGATTTTTGGTGGAAGTCCACACTAGGACTGCCTTGCCCACACACAATTAAGGTCTATGTGGAGACGGGTTACCCGTTAGTGCCTGAAGAAGTTGATATTTTCTGGAAGCAGATCAGATGGGAAGGGGTGGATGCTAAGGATCTTGATGTCGATGATGGTATTGCAATCACAGCGGATAATGTCATGGTGCAGGACTTCGTTGAAGAGTTCTTTTGTGGGAAAGTTGATGGATTTACGTTGAAGAAGATGGCGGAAAAGTGGCGTGAGACATATGACCCTACATCGTGCCCGATTCAAGACCCACCACGTGGTGAGACCAAGAACACCAGGTCTGTAAAGAGTGACTAGAACACCAGGTCTGTAAAGAGCTATAATTTTAGCTACGTGTTCCTCGTCTACCACCTCACGGAGTCGTGGAGGATCCACACCCGATGGAAAGTAAAAAATCCAACCAGGGCAAACCCCGGTTATTGGATTGTAAAATAACGCCATGAACAAGTAACCTAATGATAACCCCCTTTCTCCAGGCGAGACATCCCTCATCCGCAACATGCAGACCTCGCCACCTTCGTAGCCATGGAAAAACATGTCCATCCCACTTCGTTGGCATATCATTCGATTGTAGGTGATTTGCCCATTTTCGTAAACTTTGAGAACCAAAGGCGCCATTAGAATAAATAGAACACACGAAAAGTTTGTGAGAAGTTATGGAGTGGGAATTGTGTGGATTTGTAGATGCTTTCGTTGCGTATTTATACAGGCAAAATATGACCGTTGTGGGCGGCACATAGTGCAGCCCATAAAGGTTTACTTGGGCGGCAACAAGTGCCGTCCAAAAGGGTACCTTTGGGCTGCACTACGTGCCGTCCACGAGGGTACTTGTGAGATTTGTGTACCCTTTGTGCTGCACTAGGTGTCGTCCAGTAGGTTTCGATCATAACACTAGTGCTTATATCCTATAACACTATAGGATATAAGCATATGTTATAAACACTATAATATATAAATATGATACAATCATATGTTATAACACTATAAGATACAATCATATGTTATAACACTGTAGGATACAATCATATGTTATATAACCATAGTAATCATATGTTATATAACTATACTAATCATATGTTATAACACTATAGAATATAATCATATGTTATGTTATAACACTATAATATATAAATATGATACAATCATATGTTATAACACTATAGGATACAATCATATGTTATATAACCATAGTAATCATATGTTATATAACTATACTAATCATATGTTATAACACTATAGGATATAATCATATGTTATATAACCATAGTAATCATATGTTATATAACTATACTAATCATATGTTATAACACTATAGGATATAATCATATGTTATATAACCATACTAATCATATGTTATAACACTATAGGATATAATCATATGTTATGTTATAACACTATAATATATAAATATGATACAATCATATGTTATAACACTATAGGATACAATCATATGTTATATAACCATAGTAATCATATGTTATATAACTATACTAATCATATGTTATAACACTATAGGATACAATCATATGTTATATAACCATAGTAATCATATGTTATATAACTATACTAATCATATGTTATAACACTATAGGATATAATCATATGTTATGTTATAACACTATAATATATAAATATGATACAATCATATGTTATAACACTATAGGATACAATCATATGTTATATAACCATAGTAATCATATGTTATATAACTATACTAATCATATGTTATAACACTATAGGATATAATCATATGTTATATAACCATAGTAATCATATGTTATATAACTATACTAATCATATGTTATAACACTATAAGATACAATCATAACTATAGAACATATGCGTGGGCGGTACACGGGTCGTCCCAAGTGTGGTTGGGCTGCACCAGTTGCCGTCCAGATGGGACAGATCACCATATGTGTGGGTTGCACCATGTGTCGCCCAGAATAGTTATTTGGGCTGCACCTCGTGCCGTCCAGCATTCCTATAAATACCACAGCCAACTTCATCTCTTCCACATCCAAGGTGCCATTCAACTTCGGTGGTGAAGAAATTTGTTGGAGTGCTCAAGAAATCAATATCGTGGGGTGGTATGGCTTCGTCGTCCAGCACTTCCAATAGTTCATTGGCTCTGGGTTCAATGTGCCAATGCAATTTCCCGGTCGTTTTGTACACTTGCGACAGGCCCATTCACTATAAAAGAAGGTACCTCGCATGCAAGGATTATATCCCAATGGAGCGAGATGGGGAAGAAAAAGGTTGTCGTAGCTTCAAGTGGGTTGATCCACCATACGACGACAATGCTGCCAAGATTATCAGAGAATTGGTGCGGGAAAGAGATAAGCTCTAGAACCTGTGCGAGACGCTTTCAGATTCAAATTGGAAGTTGAAGAGGAAGATATATTATCGGGGTTACGATATAACAAAATAAGTTATAACTATGTTTTTTATTAGATAAGTCGTCAATTGTTAACATAATGTTATTATTACAACATTGAGTTGGTGTCATTGCCTTGTGGCCATTATGCTCTTGACTGAGTCAAGAGTTCTAAAGAAGGATGAGCCTTCTATTACCAAGCCGAACATGCTGATTTGCTCCTTTTCCGAGCTGCAGCACAGAAAAACATGGAATCTTTAAATTTCGGAATTTGTAGATTTCAGGTTTTTCTGTGATGCAGCGAGGAGAAGAAGCATATCAGCATGATCGACCTGGTGATTTGAATGCTCATCCTTCTTTAGAACTCTTGACTGTCAGTGTGGATAATGACCACAAGGCAATAACACAACCTCAATGCTGTAATAATAACAATATTGATGTTAGTTATTAAATAAGCCTTCAAATGTATGAATAATGTTATTGTTACAGCATTGAGTTGGAGTCATTGCCTGGTGGCCATTATCCCGTTGACGGCCTGAAAAATCGTAAAGGAGGGTGAGCCTACAATGACCAAGGAATGTCCTCATCGAACTTTCTAATTTGACCTTTTTCCTAGCAGCAGCACAAAAATACTTGAAATCCACAAACCCCGGTTCAACACCATATAAGGAGATCCTTATACGGTTTGTGGATTTCATGTATTTATGTGCTGCTGCTAGGAAAATGGTCAAATTAGAAAGTTCGATGGGGACATTCCTTGGTCATTGTAGGCTCACCCTCCTTTACGATTTTTCAGGCCGTCAACGGGATAATCTGCACAACGCAGTCACACCCACTCAATCATGTAGTTATTTGGATGTAATTGTGTGAATTTGTAATGATATATTAAATTTCATGGTTTTAATGAAGTAATCTATTATTTTCATAGTAACATATACCCCAAAAAATGAACAAGTTGGACCATATAGCCCATAAAATGAACCTTCTGGGCTGCACTGTTATGAAGGGCGGACCGTAGAGGTGATAGAAGACATCGTTACCGCTGGGTTAGAGTCCTTAGAGTTCGTGAAGTTAATTGCTGGAGAGGAGTGGCCCGCTGTGAGAAGGGTCTTTTATTACCCGTACTCGGCCACATTACCACGTGTGTTGAAGCAAGTTGTAGGGGCCGAAGACATAGCAGCGATAAATTACCTTACCAATCGTGAGGAGGTTTCTTTGTACGTGGTCGGCGACATTGTCTTTTGCATGGAGTAGGACCTTCACGAGTATATGTTTACATGTTTTTTAGAATGTTTGTGTTTTTTTTTAGAATGTGTATGTGTTTTTTAGAATGTTTATGTGTTTTTTAGAATGGTTGTGTTTTTTAGAATGTGTATGTGTTTTTTTTTTTAATGTTGGATTGTATTCTTTTAACTAATTGATCATCGATTTGTTGTAGAAATAACGGAACGAAAATCTAAAAAAAACAATACGGATGAACAGAGAAGTCAAACTAGAAATAAATATTTTACAAACTCTCAGATTCACTATCCAAGGACACAGCTAAAGTCTCAGAATCACTACCCAAGGACACACCTAAACCCGAATCCATGCCCGGTGCCCAATCTGGAGGATCCACCGGCATAGGTTGAGACGCTGCCTGCTGAGCTGCTGCCTGTTGTGCTGCTGCACGCTCTTCCGCCATCCTAGATGATTCAGCCTTCTCTCTATCAAATATAGTCTCGCCTGCACTAGAGGATTGGGAAGGCATCTGTGAAGCCCGTATAAGCGGAGGAGCTACAAGGATGATGTCACTGGCAAGCATGTCATATATATGCTGAAAGTGTTCCAAACACCCCAAACCACCTGCTTCTATAAGCTTCTGAATATAGGCATTGCTCATCGCCACACGCTGTAAATGAAAACAAACATTTTAAATACATAGACTTTCCTAAAATAATTAATAAGAATAAAATGGGACAAAAAACATACCCTTTGCAAGTTGATAGCCGGAGGTGGTCCTCTACAAATACGAGGCTGTACTGGCGCACTCGGACTCACGTAAGGATGCGACACCTGTAGATACTAGTCCAGGTAGGCGTCGTGGACATCCCAAGCCATCATGGCAAGAGGACTCGTCAAGATGTAGGGGCAAATATGATGCTCAAGTTGGTCCCACCTGTGCTAATGCGGGTCAAAGTGCAATTGGTATCGCCTCGTCCCCCTAAAATCATGAGGACGCACTGCAACTAGGGGCTCTATGATATCGATGGGCCTGCTCTATCGATAACCGAACTGTCGGGTAAGCCTATCTGGCATGTACGGCTCCTCTACACCGAGAAAACGAATAGTCCCTCGATACGTGGAGGCCCTGTGAGCACCTCGAAAATCAAGACCCTCATACGGCATCCACCGTATCTGCAATTAACCCCAAAATACAAAACATAAATTAATTCATTTAAGCATGTCTTATAGTATATTAAAATGGAATAAGAATACGTACATCCTCTGGCCTATACTCGTCCAGTATTCGTCTATAGTGTAACTGGTTGCGACTTAAACGGAGAGGGGTCCGACCAATGGTGTATCGTGCAGCGCGTCGAAGGTCGTCGTCCTCACCTTCCTTGAGGTTAGGGTTGCCCGGGAAGTATACAAAGTATGTCCAAATCCAAATATGTGTATGGAGGAAGAAAGCCATTAGTTATAAACAATTAAACACATTATATTAATGATTTAAATTACAATCGAACTATAATAAAGGTCTACCTCTAAGAGACGTGCGCAACCGGCCAACTGTGCAGCTCCACGTTGAGAAGCCTCTTCGAGGTTTCTAAAAAGGAGAATAGAACCCCGGTGCCTCAAGCAGTATGAACGACACGCTCCCAGTCCACAAAAAGAGGTAGCATTGTAGTCTTCAGCTCGTTCGTTGACTTGTCAACGAAGATACTAGCCGACATGGTGTGCCATAAGAAACCGACTGCTATATCCTCTGGGTAGGCACCCTCCTCAATCATCCTCAACACATGCCTCCCTAATTGGAATTGCTTGACCCAACCCTTCCTAAGGTCACAGACCATGTCAGCATCATCCTCATCTAAACTATACTCCGAATCAATGCCAAACAGATACTCGAACAACGCCTCACACTCCGCCAGCTCGTTATCCTGACCGGTCCATGGTGACTGATAAGCACTACTTTGTAGGGCTTAAGTAAGAGTCATTAGAGGGTTTATTGGTGTCATTCGGGTAGATTTAGACACATTCATGTGCATGGCGTTTGGGGGCGAAGTTTGGTGTTTTTGGAGGTGTTTGAGCTGTTTTGGAGATCATAGGAGACACTGAGGAAGAAGCCACCAGTAAAAGACGCAAAGGAAGTGAAGAGAAGAGTAGAAGAACAGTGTGCTGAATTCAATTGGTTCGTTCTCTCTACTCAGATGTCCAAATGGAGTGATTCCAACTCGAGGAGTTAGATCTTGAAGTCTACTACAAGTCCTCAAAATATGAGCGCAATCCGAGTTGGGAATCAAAAGTTATGCTGTTTTTCCTGAAGTGTCGCAGATGCTGAAGGCCAATGAAGACTGCCGCACCCCGCGGCATGAAGGCCACAGCACCCCGCGGTGGCAACGCGCTGACGAGATTTATTTCCGAGTTTTTATTTCGTTCTATTTTATTTCCGAGACTTAGTTTCCTAGTTTGTTATTTTATTTTCTTTATTTCTGAATTATTACTTTAGTATTTAAGTTAGGTTTAAGACTCTTTTAGAGCATCATCTACTCTTTACCCTAGTTGCCACTTTTCATATTTTTCCTCTCACAAACCCTAATGGAGAACTAAACCTCCATTGTTGCACTTGACAGTTTGAAGCCAACAATTGATTGGTTGTGAGTTTTCTACTCTTGTTCGATTTCCTATCTAGTTGGATTAATTCTCTTGCGCTTGATTGTCTATTGGTTTATGTTGATTTATCTAGAGTAGCTACCTAGGTCTATTGATATCTTCCTGATTGCTAAGACTTGTGATTCCGGGTTCGGGTTGCATATCTAGTGGCAAGAACGATTTACATAAGCGGGTTGCGAGTATTCATCGTGAGAGAGAGTTAATTGCATGCTTATAGTAACGGGTTGTTTCTATTGCATGTATCTTGTTGAATCCTTGTTTGATTGCTATTGCTTTATTGAGTCTTGAAGGTTTTCAGATTTGATTTAGTTAGAAGTACTATTAGGGCTGGTAGAACTAATAGTTATCTAAGATCAGGATAAGAACAACTATAGGAAAGTTAAGAACTTGAGATTGATAGAATTCCGTGATCGACCATTCTCTTGTTGTGTGGATCTTTGTTAAGTGTGGCGCTTTTCCTCATCATATTCACAACCTTTACTTGCAAACTTATTTACTTGCTTACTTGTTACTTTGTTTCGAGATTTCTACAAACCCCCCCCCCCCCCCCCCTAGTTCCTAGTTGGTGACGTGAATTATAAGAATAGATAACCTGACTCTCTGTGGGATCGACCCTGACTTGCTTGCTATACTCTTTAGTAGGTACTTTAGGATTTTTTTGATAGGCATCACGACTTTAGCCTTGTCAGTGACGTCACACCAAATCCCTCAATCGGCAGCCCTAGAATCATCATAACGTCATGTAGCGTATGAAATACCCCAAATAAGTGGATAATGGCATAAGGGTAAATTAATTAAGGATTTTACTAAAAAAGGGGAAATGGGAAATTGGGGATAAAAATCCCTAAGTGTTCGGTTGTCTTCCTCGTGTGAACTCCCGCTGAGCACCCACGTTTTATCTTCTCCTCCGGTCTCTCTTTGTGCCCAGCTTCTTCCTCCGGAGCAGCTCCTTCCTCCGGCGAGCCCAGCCTCTCCCAGCGTCGTCCTCCTCCTCCCTTGGCTGCGTGCTGTCTTCGTGGTGGGTGTGCTGTCCGGTTCGAGCTGCGGTCTTCGTTGTTGCTGCTGTCTGTGCTGGTGTTGTTGAGCTACAGCTGCAGTCCGTCGTCGTGGTGGTCGTCTCCGGCGTCAGAAGCTTTCCGGCGAGGACTAACGAAGAGGTAAGGTGATGTTTGATTTGGGTTTGCTTGGGGTTCGTTTGGCTGAAGCTTTGCTGATTTTTTTTATTATGTTCGAATTGATATTGGTATATGTTCGAATTGATGTTGTATGGAGGTCCGAATTGATGTTGAATTATTCTTCATGGGCAGTTGAAGAAGAATTTCGTGAGCATTGGCTTGATTTTGTGGGTGTGTGGTTGCTGAAATTTTGGAAGGTATTATTAGGGTTGAATTTGGGGATTTTTCTCTAGTTGTGGTTTGGTATGACTTAACGCCAGGGTTTTGCTCGGATTGATTTCGCAGGACCGATCGAGTTGAAATTGAGTTTCTGAAGTCGTTGTGGTTCGACTTGAGGCAAGAGGATCCTTGCCTAACTTATATATTTTTATAAATTGATTTATGCCTAGTTTATTTCATAATTTGTTTTACCATTGCTTGAGCTATTTTTATTGGTTTGATTGACTATATAATTGCTTGGGTGATGATGTGGGATGATATGTGATATTATGTGATGATGTGTGTGTGAGGATATGTGATAATATGTGATGATGTGTGATAAGGTGTGGTTATGTGATTTTGATTGTCGTTGTGTTGTTTGATTGGTGTTGGTATGGTGATGGATAGTTGGTTTGGATGTTGTGAATCGTCTGACCCGGTGATGTGGGGGTGGAGACGGAGATGTTGTGAATTGTCTCACCTGGTGATGTGGGGGTGGAGACGGAGATGTTGTGAATGGTCTCACCTAGGTGATGTGGGGGTGGAGACGGAGAGGTTGAGAAGTGGTAATTGTGAGAAAGGGTTGCTTGCGTACCTGATTAAGTTGTTGTTTGAAGTGATAGATATGTATATTTTAATTGTTGTGATTGGTTGAAAATAAGTTGAGTTATCTTCTTGGTTGATTGGTCGGATATGGTGATGTCGGTTATTTATATATCTCTTGGTTAGTTTGGTTGTATATTGTATTGATTGTGTATTGTTGAAACTGTTTTGGCTTGGCTAGTCTTGCCACAGTCTTTCGTGAGACTGACCAACTTCGGTTTACGTACCGTGGTTGGCTGGGGTTTCGGGTCCCCCAGTCAATCAGGCTTTACAGATTCAGCGCCAACAAGGAGGATCCTGATCACCGTCGGTTTAGAGTCGAAGGCTTTACTCTTTTGGTTTTGGACTTTGACTAGTTGTATGTATCATTTTGGTTTTGGACCTTGAAGTGGTCAAACTTGTTGTTGGCTTTTGGTTTTAGGTTGTTGGCTTTTGGTTGTAAATTATTGTAGTACTTTCTGTGTGTTAAGTTTGATTATGGTTTCAAACTCTGAACATGTTTTACAGGTTTCCGCTGTGTTGCTTTATATATATATATATGGGTTATGTTTTGCAAAAAAAATATTATTTTACCCGCCTTATAATCCTTTGGATTATGGCACTGTAGCACCACTGGCTTGGGGGTGTTACAAAAGTTGGTATCAGAGCTTTCTTTTCAAAAATGTGTTCTTTTCGAGTTTTCAACTTGGAAATTTTTATACGTTGTGGTTGTGAACGAGCGTGTGATCAGGATTCCTTGTTGTCAACCATAGTGAGTTGTATTGGTAAGTATTGGTTGTTTGTTGTGTTTTGTGCTAATGTTCATACATGTTCAGTATGCCTCTGAACGCGGGTCGAGGTAGAGGTAGAGGTAGAGGTCGTGGACGTGGTAGAGGACGTCCTCGGGCTGATCCTCAAGAGGTGGATGTGAATAGTGAAGCTGTTGATAACACTGTGGGAAGTCAGCAGAATCCTGCAGGAATTCCACCAGAGGCTGTCAATGCGGGAATTGACCCAAGGTCTCTGACTGCGCTGCAACAGATGGTGACTCAGGCTGTGCAGGCTTCTTTGGCACAGGCATCGCCAGCTCAGGTTGCTCAGCCAGTTCATATTAGGCAGCAAAGGAATGAGCCGCCAGTAGTGCAAGTAGGGTTCAGCAGATATATGGAAGCTGTGGCCAGAATGAAACCTCCTACTTTTGATGGGTCTGGCGAGCCTGTTGTTGTGTCATTCTGGCTGAACAGGTTTGAGAAGTTGCTGGAGGGTATCAGATGCCCAAAAAATGAGAAAGTGACTATTGCTGTTTATTATTTAATTGATGATGCTAGTGATTGGTGGGATGCCGCCCGACCAACTGACCACGGGGCTACGTGGGAAGAGTTTCGAGCCAAGTTAGATGACCGATTCTTCCCAGAGGCCCTAAGAGATGCTAAGCTGCATGAGTTTCAATACCCAGAGAATGAAGGGTTGAAAGTGCATCAGTTGGCTATGAAATTCAACAAGCTGCTGAAGTATGCAACTGCGGTAGTAAGGAATGAAAAGGATAAGATCAAGCACTTCCACCGATGGTTATATCCCGAGATAAGGCCTCTGATGGCAAGGCACAATTGTACTACGCTCGAGCAATTTATCGACGAGTGTCTGACTATGGAAGCAACTATTGATGACTCGAATCAGATTATGGATGCTCGGGCTGGGAAGAGACAGAAGACTCAGTTTACGCCTGGAGGAACTGGACCTCAAAGTACTTTTGGTGGGTTCAGAAAACCTTTCTTTACCCCTAAGAGTACTCCTAGCACTGGGCCGACTAAGACAAGTCAAGGTGGTGGTTTCCAGATGTCGGTGAATTATCAACCGTCGTGGGGCCAGCCAGGGATGGCAAGGAATGCGCAACGTTGCTTTAACTGTGGGGATCCAAATCATAAGAGGGTAAATTGTACCAGAGCACCCCAGACTTGTTTCAAATGTGGAGTAGTGGGACACATTAAAGCTTACTGCAGACAAAAGGAAATTCCCACTCAAACTCAAGCTTCCTCTCCTGCTTATCGTCCAGTTCCGAATCAGAACCGTCCAGTACCGTCACAGACGCCACAGAATGCTATGGGCAACAAGGGCAAGGCACTGATGGGTGGAACTTCAACCCCTCGGATTTATGAGATGAGGAGAACTGAGAATGACAACACGCCTGTGACTACAGGTACGCTTTTTATTCGGTCTGAACCCGTTCGTTTATTATTTGACTCTGGAGCTACACATTCTTTTATTGCTGAGAATTGTGTAGATAGACTTGGGTTAGTATGTGATTTAGAGTGTGAACCATTTGTTGTGGGATTGCCGAATGGTGATAAGTTAGTTGGTACTCGAGGACTTAAGGATTTTCCGATCCTCATAGGTGGTCGGGAATGGATGGTTGATTTGATAGCTATCAGTATGTTGCACTATGATATTATCCTAGGTATGGATTGGCTTTCTCGCCATGGTGTTGTTCTTGATTTCAGGAAGAAGACAGTTACTGTAAGGACAGATGAGGGTGTAGCGCATGTGTTTGAAGGGCATGATCCGCGAGACTCTGGTAGAATTATCAGTGCAATGACAGCTGCTAGACTGTTAAGGCAAGGCTGTGCTGGGTATGTGTGTTATGCTTTAGAGGAAAGAAAGGATGAAGTAAGGATAGACGACATTCCCGTCGTTTGCGAGTATTCGGATGTGTTTCCGGAGAAACTGGTGGGTTTAGCGCCAAGTCGTGATGTTGATTTTACCATTGAGTTAGAGCCGGGAACTGCCCCAATTTCTCACCAGTAGAAATGATGGAATTGAGGAAACAGTTAGAAGACCTTGTTGAATCAGGTTTTATTAGACCAAGTGTATCTCCTTGGGGCGCACCCGTATTGTTTGTTAAGAAGAAAGATGGTTCTCTTCGACTATGTATTGATTACAGGGAATTGAATAAGGTGACGGTTAAGAACAAATATCCGCTTCCTCGTATTGATGACTTGCTGGATCAATTGCAAGGAGCTACAGTATTCTCCAAGATTGACTTGAGATCAGGGTACCATCAGCTTAGAGTTCGAGAAGATGATATCTACAAGACTGCTTTCAGAACAAGGTACGGTCACTATGAATTTGTGGTGATGCCTTTTGGGTTGACGAATGCTCCTGCAGTTTTTATGGACTTAATGAACAGATGCTTTAGAGAATACCTGGATCGTTTTGTGGTGGTTTTTATTGATGATATTCTGGTATACTCTCGGAGTATGGAGGACCATGAAACTCATCTTAGAGCAGTACTTGATGTGTTGAGGCGACAGAAGTTGTTTGCCAAGTTGTCGAAATGTGATTTTTGGTTACCTAAGGTGGCATTTCTTGGTCATGTGATCTCTAGTGAAGGTGTAATGGTCGATCCACCGAAAACAGAAGCAGTAGCAAATTGGAGACCACTTTAGAATGTTAAGGAAGTTCGAAGTTTTCTTGGATTGGCAGGTTATTACAGGAGATATGTGGAAGGCTTTTCTCAGATTGCACGACCATTAACTAATCTGCTGCGTAAGACCACGAAGTTTGAATGGGACAGGAAGTGTCTGGGGAGTTTTGAAGAGCTCAAGAGACGTTTGACTAGTGCACCAGTGTTAGCCTTACCGCAGGGAACTGAAGGATTTGCCGTTTACAGTGATGCTTCTAAGCAAGGTTTGGGTTGTGTTCTAATGCGGAATGGAAAGGTTATAGCCTATGCTTCTCGTCAACTTAAATCTCATGAAGTCAATTATCCTACCCATGATTTGGAACTTGCAGCCGTGGTCTTTGCTCTTAAGATTTGGCGACATTATTTGTATGGGGTAAGATGTCCAATTTTCACTGATCATAAGAGCTTGAAGTATATCTTCACTCAGAAGGAATTGAATTTGAGACAGAGACGGTGGTTGGAGTTGATTAAGGATTATGATATAGACATATGCTATCATCCAGGAAAATCCAATGTAGTGGCGGATGCCTTGAGTAGAAAGTTGACCCCGGAACTTAGGGTTGCTTGTTTAACAGCTCAGCCAAAGTTACAACAAGAGTTTGTAAGAGGTGAAATTGAGATTTGGTGTGAGAAGGAACAAATGATGCTGAATGTGATGGAAATTCAATCGACATTAGTAGAGTCGATCAAGGAGGGACAATCTCAGGACCCTGTGTTGAGTAAGTTGTGCAGTGAAGTTGCTCAAGGAAAGGAACCCGGATTTCTCATTCATGAGGATGGGATATTACGATTCCAGAATCGGTTATGTGTGCCAGCTGACAAGGAACTTAGAGAGTTGATCCTTAAGGAAAGTCACTCTTCAGCGTATTCAGTACACCCAGGAGCCAGCAAGATGTACAAGGACTTGAGACAGAATTATTGGTGGAGTAACATGAAGCAAGAAGTTGCTGAGTATGTGTCGAGGTGTTTGATCTGTCAGCAGGTTAAGATTGAACACCAGAGACCAGCTGGAGAGTTACAACCGCTTCCTATTCCTGAATGGAAGTGGGAAGACATCTCGATGGATTTTGTTGTTGCTCTTCCTAGATCCCGAAGAGGGAATGAGGCAATATGGGTCATTGTGGATCGTTTGACGAAGTCTTCACACTTTATACCTATCAAGCTTACTTGGAATCCAGAGAGGTTAGCGGAAATATTCTTGCGAGAGATATTCAGATTGCATGGTTTTCCCAAGACTATTGTGTCTGACAGAGATGGACGATTCACATCTCGTTTTTGGGAATCCTTGCATGCGGCAATGGGTACGCAACTGAGATTTAGTACATCTTTTCATCCGCAAACTGACGGTCAGTCTGAAAGGACAATTCAAACCTTGGAAGACATGCTTCGAGCTTGTGCTTTAGATTGGCCAGGAAATTGGGAAGACAGGTTGCATTTGATAGAATTTACGTACAATAATAGTTGGCATGCATCGATTAAGATGGCGCCTTATGAAGCCTTGTATGGTCGTCGTTGTAGATCGCCTTTGTGTTGGGACGATTTGACTGATGCTGTGTTAGTTGCTCCTGAGCTTCTGCATAAAACTAAGGACGACATTGAGGTGATTCGTCAGAGGTTGTTGTCAGCTCAGAGCAGACAGAAATCGTATGCAGATGTTCATAGACGTCCTTTGGAATTCAGTGTGGGAGATCATGTGTTTATTAAAGTTTCGCCGACTAAAGGAGTATTCAGATTTGGGAAACGAGGTAAGTTGAGTCCTAGATATGTTGGTCCCTTTGAGATTCTGAAGAGAGTTGGTGTCGTGGCTTACCAAGTTGCATTGCCGCCAAAGATGAGTGGAATGCATGACGTATTTCATGTGTCTCAGCTGAGGAGGTATGTGTATCATCCGACTCATGTTCTGAACTTTGAGGAGATAGAATTTCAATCTGATGGCACGTTTGAGGAATTACCTGTAAGAATCCTAGCGACTGATCAGAAGAAATTGAGGAACAAGGTTATTCCTTTGGTAAAAGTGTTATGGGCTAGGCATGGAACTGAAGAAGAGACGTGGGAATTAGAGTCAGTTATGCGAGGCAGTTATCCTCACCTGTTTGATCTGAGTTTCGAGGACGAAACTGTTGTAAGGGAGGAGAATGAAATACCCCAAATAAGTGGATAATGGCATAAGGGTAAATTAATTAAGGATTTTACTAAAAAAGGGGAAATGGGAAATTGGGGATAAAAATCCCTAAGTGTTCGGTTGTCTTCCTCGTGTGAACTCCCGCTGAGCACTCACGTTTTCTCTTCTCCTCCGGTCTCTCTTCGTGCCCAGCTTCTTCCTCCCGAGCAGCTACTTCCTCCGGCGAGCCCAGCCTCTCCCAGCGTCGTCCTCCTCCTCCCTTGGCTGTGTGCTGTCTTCGTGGTGGCTGTGCTGTCCGGTTTGAGTTGCGGTCTTCATTGTTGCTGCTGTCTGTGCTGGTGTTGTTGAGCTGCAGCTGCAGTCCGTCGTCGTGGTGGTCGTCTCTGGCGTCAGAAGCTTTCCGGCGAGGACTAACGAAGAGGTAAGGTGATGTTTGATTTGGGTTTGCTTGGGGTTCGTTTGGCTGAAGCTTTGCTGATTTTTTTTATTATGTTCGAATTGATATTGGTATATGTTCGAATT
The DNA here is from genome assembly GCA_027886185.1 of Rheum nobile. NCBI lineage: Eukaryota > Viridiplantae > Streptophyta > Magnoliopsida > Caryophyllales > Polygonaceae > Rheum > Rheum nobile. The sequence continues at coordinate 41,050 of WOAB01000652.1, read as the reverse complement.
GATGTTGTATGGAGGTCCGAATTGATGTTGAATTATTCTTCATGGGCAGTTGAAGAAGAATTTCGTGAGCATTGGCTTGATTTTGTGGGTGTGTGGTTGCTGAAATTTTGGAAGGTATTATTAGGGTTGAATTTGGGGATTTTTCTCTAGTTGTGGTTTGGTATGACTTAACGCCAGGGTTTTGCTCGGATTGATTTCGCAGGACCGATCGAGTTGAAATTGAGTTTCTGAAGTCGTTGTGGTTCGACTTGAGGCAAGAGGATCCTTGCCTAACTTATATATTTTTATAAATTGATTTATGCCTAGTTTATTTCATAATTTGTTTTACCATTGCTTGAGCTATTTTTATTGGTTTGATTGACTATATAATTGCTTGGGTGATGATGTGGGATGATATGTGATATTGTGTGATGATGTGTGTGTGAGGATATGTGATAATATGTGATGATGTGTGATAAGGTGTGGTTATGTGATTTTGATTGTCGTTGTGTTGTTTGATTGGTGTTGGTATGGTGATGGATAGTTGGTTTGGATGTTGTGAATCGTCTGACCCGGTGATGTGGGGGTGGAGACGGAGATGTTGTGAATTGTCTCACCTGGTGATGTGGGGGTGGAGACGGAGATGTTGTGAATGGTCTCACCTAGGTGATGTGGGGGTGGAGACGGAGAGGTTGAGAAGTGGTAATTGTGAGAAAGGGTTGCTTGCGTACCTGATTAAGTTGTTGTTTGAAGTGATAGATATGTATATTTTAATTGTTGTGATTGGTTGAAAATAAGTTGAGTTATCTTCTTGGTTGATTGGTCGGATATGGTGATGTCGGTTATTTATATATCTCTTGGTTAGTTTGGTTGTATATTGTATTGATTGTGTATTGTTGAAACTGTTTTGGCTTGGCTAGTCTTGCCACAGTCTTTCGTGAGACTGACCAACTTCGGTTTACGTACCGTGGTTGGCTGGGGTTTCGGGTCCCCCAGTCAATCAGGCTTTACAGATTCAGCGCCAACAAGGAGGATCCTGATCACCGTCGGTTTAGAGTCGAAGGCTTTACTCTTTTGGTTTTGGACTTTGACTAGTTGTATGTATCATTTTGGTTTTGGACCTTGAAGTGGTCAAACTTGTTGTTGGCTTTTGGTTTTAGGTTGTTGGCTTTTGGTTGTAAATTATTGTAGTACTTTCTGTGTGTTAAGTTTGATTATGGTTTCAAACTCTGAACATGTTTTACAGGTTTCCGCTGTGTTGCTTTATATATATATATATGGGTTATGTTTTGCAAAAAAAAATTATTTTACCCGCCTTATAATCCTTTGGATTATGGCACTGTAGCACCACTGGCCTGGGGGTGTTACAGCGTAGGACCTATCTCGCCGAAGGAAAAGTGGAAGGTGTTCGTCTCTGGATTCCATCGCTCAATGAACGTTGAAATGAGGGTGTGATCAGCATTGCCGAACTGAAAATCAAGTAAACCGGTCAACCCCGTCTACTGAGCAATCCAAAACCAGGAACCCTCCTCAGGAACCCCTCTGGGAATACGATCCCTCCAAAATGCAAACTGTGTAGGGCGTGTCTGAACCCTCAAAGTCCTAATAACGTCCTCTGGAGGGTCCAATGACGCCTTCCTCCATATCACCTCCGCAATGTGCGTATCAAAGTTCCTCAACACAGAAGGAAACTGTTGAGCTGGCTCCAGGCGGAGGTGGGTCCTGCTGAGCTGGCTCAGGCGAAGGTGGGTCCTGCTGAGGTGGGTCCTGCAGAGGTGGGTCCTGCTGAGGTGGATCCTGCTGAGGTGGCTCAGGCGGAGGCGACTGCTGCTGAGGTGGGTCCTCCTCAGGTGGCTGCTGTTGAGGTGGGTCCTCCTGAGGTGGTTGTTGCTCTGGTGGATCCTGCTCTGGTGGGTCGGTAGTAAAGTCCTGATCCTCAAGGATAGTAGAAGGGCCGGTAGTAAAGTCCTCCTTAGGTGGGTCCTCCGTAACCACGTCCTCATCTGAACGGATGGGACCAACATCGTCCTCACTAAGCACCCCCGTGTCCTGGGATACACCCACAACCCTCTTCTTGCGAGCAGATGCAGTAGTAGGGCGACTATCTCGATCCGACCGTTTGATTTTACCCAATACATCTTATTTTGCCATAAGAAATATAACTATTTTCATTTGACCCAATACATCCTAGTTACATATACCTTAACAATTATTAAAGAAAATTATTTTCTTATAAAATCAATATATCAAATATTTAATCTTATTTAACAACAAAATTGAGCCTATTACCTATATTGTCATTTTTAATTATGATTAAATACAATAAAAACTAAGTTTACAAGTCTACAATTACAAAAAAAAATTAATTAAATAAATTAGATTTAACAAATTAAAACTAATGACAAAAAACATACCTTTTCGGTCGGCATCCGTTCATATTTCCGCTTTTGACGAACGGGATTTTCCGCCAAATGATCCACCGCCTCCATAGCAACCGCTAAAGCCACGTCGAAAGCATTGTCCGCCCCGATATCCACCTCCTCGGTCCTAGCCGACAATCTATCCTCCTTGCCCAAAACCACCGCGCCGGAAACCTCGATGCTCGCTGGCAATCTGGGCGGCACCTCGTGCAGCCCAGAAACCCCCTCGTCCCCTGTCCTGGGCGGCATCGTGTGCAGCCCAGAAACCCCCTCGTCCCCGGATCTGGGCGGCACCTCGTGCAGCCCAGATCCCTCTGGCGCGTCGACTCCCCTCCGCCCCGGCGAGTCTCCTCCACCGCCAACAAAACAAATCTTGAAAGACTCCTTCATCGCCGCTGTCGACTCCTCCATCGCCGCCGTCGACTCCTCCATCGCCGTCGTCGACTCCTCCATCGCGACCGTCGTCGATTCCGCCGTCGAGTCCAGTGGATCGTCGCTGCCGCCGAGATCTCCCGCCGTCGCCATCTGGTTTTCCTCCTTCTCAACCACCGCCCATATCTCGTCCATGGTCATCTCGCCGGAATCCGCCATCAACTCTTTTTTCTCCTCACAAATTTTCGATCTCGAAGTCCTATTTTCGCCGGAATCTCGTTTTCCTCTGGATGTCTCTCGGAGAAGACAATCTTGGCGGCCCTAAATACCGCCGAGATCGAATTTTTTTTGTGTTAAAGGTGGGCGGCAATAGGTGCCGCCCACGTTCAAAATTTGAAATAAAATTTGGGCGGCATTATTGCCGCCCACGTTCAAAATTTGAAATTTATTGTGGGCGGCAATAATTGCCGCCCACAATTAAAATCGGGTTCGATAAAAAAATCTTATTTTCTTTAAAAAAATAAAATAAATTCCTAAACCGGGTTCGATACGAAAAAAAACATCTGGGCGGCGTGCCGCCCAGATGTTTGAACCGGGTTTTCCAAAAACTCGGTTTGTCTGGGCTGCACATATTGTCGCCCAGTGTCAGACCGGTTTTTTGGAGTGCTCTATGGGCTGCATTACGTGCCGCCCAGGCTGGAGTGCGAAGTTGAAAAAAAGGGAGTGCGCGGTTTCTCGCCGTAATTGATTCTAGAACTATCTAGGCTCCACTTATATTATTTTGAGCTTAATGTCTTCCAAGCCCGTTAGTATTCCTTCGATTTGGTCCAAACCATATTAGCCCATTTGAAAATATTAATTATACTCCAACACATTCAATTTCCATTTCAGGTTGACACTTTCAGATTAGTAATACTAAGTGAAATCATTCCTATATCATTTCTTAACTTCGAAGATAAACTAGTTGATCCCTTGCAAATAAAATATATTATTATTATTTGTTTAATAATATATAGATGATAAATTTTCATCGAGTTTTTAACTTACTGCGTTAAAATTTAGAAGAAAACTCGTGATGGATAAAGTTTTTATTTAAGACATGTTAAAATAATAAATCTATTTATACAATTGTCAACATGAATGATCAATCTATATAACTTAATAATTCTGAATTAAGTAAGATTTATCCCAATCAATATTAAAAAATGTAAAATTTATATATATACATATAATATTAGGTTTAGGTAAAACAATATTTATATCAATGGGAATAAGACACATGGTTATCTTATTATATATATATATATATATATAGAAGGACGCTCAGGTAAAACGACTCTTATGGTGAAACGAGTGAATAAATAAGGAGTGATGGATGGAAGGAGATGGATGGATGGATTGATAGGTTGTAGAGATTTTATGGTGGGTGTGTTACCATAAAACAAGGGCCACAATATGCAGTTACATAAAAAAACGTTTGAAAAAAAACTAAATTAGGAGAGAGAATATCAAATCTTACTCCTTGAACGACGGTCGTCTCCCAATTGTAGTTTTTATGTCTTCTTCGTCTGCTTCCCTGCTCTACTCCATAGCCTTCCACCATAACTAAAGGCGAAAAATGTCATTCTCAATTGCCGGTCTTGAACATGGAAAAAGGTTAGTTCATTGTTCAATGATATTCAAACTGTTCTTTGTGATTTTTATGAATGATTTGATTTTGATGTGATTTTTAGGGTTCTTTTTTGAGTTCTTGTTAGTTCATTGATTACTGATTTTACGAGGATTTAGGGGATTTAGGGTCTCCCTTGAAACGACTTTGTTTTTTTTATTGATATGCATTCAATTGGTTTCGATTTTCTGATGCCATTGTCATTAGATAATACGCATATTCAGTGGAAGTCCATGCATATCAATATATCCGTTGAATTGAAAGCGAATATTCTGCATATCAACACGAAAAAAATGAATATTGTTATATATAATTTGCATATCTATTAAGCTTGTTCATGAATATTGTTATATATAATTTGCATATCTGTTTAATCTGTGAATATCAGAGCACATCATTTGAATATCGTTCAAGTATTATTGAATAACTGTTATTCGTGATCATGGTCAATCGTATATATACTGATATTCATAAACAATGAATAGATATGCACTATGTGGTAATTGATATTCCAATTTAAAACATCATATTCACAATCTCTGCAAGTTAACAGTATGCATATCGACATGTAAACTGTGAATATTGTAATATATAATTTGTATAACTGTTAATCTTAGTGGATTTAGGGTTTCCATCGCCTCATTCATCGTATATATATTGATATTCATTTTGACTGAATATATATGCAATATGTGGTAAACTGTGAATATTGTTGGACACATTTCATCGGTGTTACAAAATCATCGTCGTCCTCTTTGCCGTCCATTTGTGCCTGAATTGGAAATAACGTTTGGTAAACTGTAAATATTGTTGGACACATTTCATCGGTGTTACAAAATCATCGTCGTCCTCTTTGCCGTCCATTTGTGCCTGAATTGGAAATAACGTTTTGGTAAACGAATACGTAACGAATATGGATTACTATTGCAAGAGTATCATACTACATAAAAGTTGAATATCGTCAAAGCAATTATGAATATCTTTTTTCATACAATGAATGCCAGAACATCTAATTTGCATACGGACACAGATAAGGTGAATATCAGTTAAGGTTTGTTGAACAATACATATATTAAGCCGTTACAAAATTCGTAATGTTGTCCACAATACCACCAAATCTAAGTCTGTTGAGCATTACATATATTAAGGCGTTACAAAAATACGTGAAGATGTCCGCAATACCACCCCAACTAGATCTATATTCGATATATTATATGGACACAAAATACAACTTCACGAATTTAGACCTTAAGTGTGAGCATCATAATTTACTTCTAACCCTATTACTCCTCCTCAAGCTTACTGGATCAGTTTGTTGAATGGTAGTGATAGGCGTTTGTCGTCGTGACACCTAAACAAATAAAATAATCCTAAACAAACCTAAACAAGTAGTAGAGGCAAGCAAGGGTCGAATCCACAGGGAGGAAGTGATCAATTCATGTGTTTATGAGCATGTAAAGTAACAGGAAAGGGGGGTTTTGGTTATCAAGCAAAGCAAACAGGTTTAATTGATGAGAAAATATGATTGGGGAAGTAGTTCTACTAGAACGAGATCCACAATACAGAGATATAAGTCGATCATTGAAATCTATTAAATCCAAGTTCTTTAACTATTCTTATGGTTGTTCCCACCCTGATCTTAAGTACTACCGATTCTCACAGTTGTCGATAGACTTATTACTATGCCAATGATAAAATACGCCTGTCACGCGGTACCAGACCGGGATACTTTACCACCAACAAAGCAATAGCAATACATACAAGGATATAGGATACATGCAAGTAGAAAGACGTACAAGTACTCACTCCCCTACTTAACATGCAATTGATTCTCACACACAATTGTACGCTCGGAACCCCTATACGCACAATTGTGTTTGCCACTAGATATACACTCGGAACCTCTATATGTAATCCTAGCAATATGATAAATATCGATAAACCTAGTTAGCAACTCTAGATAAACCAACATAAATCAATATCAATATAACCAAGAGAATCAATCCAACACACATAAGAATAAGAACAAGGAATAGAAATCTCACAACCGCATCAACTGTATTACTTCAAACGTCTAGTAGAACAAAGGTGTTTAGTTCTCCATGGGTTGGAACCCCGGAGGAAGAAAAGAAACTTCAAAACTGCAAAACTGAAATCTAATCGTAGTGTCAACTAGGTTAACAAAGAGTATTTAACCTAAATCTAAAAGATTGTAAAAATAATAAAAGGAAATAATAATAAAATAGTAACCAAATATAATCAACCGAATCCGGGAAATTAATCCCGCAAATCTTGTGCAATAGCTCGCCCCCGCCTCGCGGCATAGCACATCTCGGAATGATTCAATGTTGCATCAGCACGGCCCAAATTAGCAGCAAATCAACGCGGCCCATATCTCCTTCATCAGCTTGGCGGCCCAACTCCAGCACTTGGCCCACTCCAAAACAGCTCATCCTCGCTGACGTCATCCTCCTTCATCATCCGTCTAATCTCCGCTTCAACACGTTCCGCTTTCAATTCTTCGGCTTTCACGTGGGCCGAGGCCTTCATTTGGGCCCAGCCGTCATGGGCCTCTCATCTTCCTGGGCCGAATTTCCTTCAATTTCCAGCATCAGCACGCGGCATCTTTAATTAATTCCTTGCTTTGCCTCGCGTGGCCGCGGGGCGCCAACTCCCACCGCGGGGCGGTGATTTTCTACCGCGGGGCGGCATCCTTCTCTGAGACTTATCGCCGGGTCGCGGTGGCTCTGACGCAGGGCGGTGAAACTCGCCATTTATTGTGGTTCCTTCATAGATTTTTCTTGTCTCCTCAGGTGGTCAACTCCTCTTCCTCTAGATGTCTCCAATTAGCTCCTTCAGACCACCAAAACCACACTTCTCCACTTTAACTCCATAATCTCCAATTGTGCATAAAATCCAACCAAATGGCGCCTCAAACCTGGTAATAATCCTTAGATAAGTGGTACAAAATAGCACTTATCAAATCCCCCATGCTTAAACCTTGCTCGTCCTCGAGTAAGCCAAAGTCAACCTACTCCTCCAATCAATCCCCAAGGTTTCAGGAAGCATAGAAAACTCAATCATCCAAGAATCACACCCAACAATAAACTCCAGGAAACCATACAAAATAAGCTCAGCACAACACAACACCAAAATCAATAAATCTCAACACCCCACACATCCAAGCTAAAAGAAAAGCAGAGTACTTCCCCCAAGCTTATCCCAAACACCATAGAGTGAAAAAATTCTAATCATATCTCCCATCTATCTTCTTATCCCTCCAGAGTGACCTACCCGACAATCCTTCTTTGACTCCTCTTCTTATGACGCCTCGCCAAGAATAATGAGAAATCCTAGAATCACTCTTCTTCTTTTTTGCACATTTTGCCAAGGCGCCCTTTCGGGTTTTCACCAAGCCACTCATTTCATTTTCCAATAGATGTACTCACATAAGCTCACGTCACTCTTGACCTCATATTACCCCAGCCTAATGCTGGTCCAAGCCACCTGCTTATTACATAGGCCGCCCTTTTGGGTTTTCGACCTATCCCAGGATTTCAAATGTATGCCTTTTTTCAATTTTTGGCTTTTTCATTTTTTTATTTTTTATTTTTCTCCTCAACAACGTAGCAAGTATAGAACTCTCCTGCATGCTTAAACATTGCATTATCCTCAATGTAATGAAAGACAAAAGAATAGAAGCAGAGGGAAAAGCAAAAAAAATAACTCACAAACGTCGCCAAGCTGCTTGGACACTTCCGTTGTTGCCGGCGGTCTTCTCAATAAATGCTCAGGTCTCTGGTGTTGGGCGGGTGTCTTCATCAACTCTATAATCTTCTCCTACCATGCAACCAAAAGGGAACCACTTTGGTGAATAGTGGTAAAACATAGTATGGCGGGGTCACACGGCCTTCTAGGAACACATGGTGGAGCCCAGATGTAATCATGGTGGGGGCTCTAGTGTTCCTCCTCCTCAGCTGTCAATTGTAGGGCCATCATCGTTGCCAAATAATGTGTAGGGCTAAGGTTTCCTCCTTGACAACATGATGCGCACCATCTCCATGGGGAACTCTGGACAGCTGGCCTCGGTAGAACTCTGTTTTTTTTTTTCGGTTTTTTTTTTTTTATATATATTTTTTGTTTCCCCCATTTAAGGTTTTTTCGGGGGGTGACTTAGTGTAGGGAAGAGAAGACTTACATTGGTGGTAAACACCTTCTTCAATAGGCATGGGTCTCTTCCCTGCAGGTTAGTCGGAAATAAAAACCAAAACAAAAACAAAGCAAAAACAAGCAAAACTAATGCAAGAAATAAAGAAAGAAAAACAAAGAAAGTAAAACATACCTCGGGTTGCCTCCCGGACAGCGCCTTAGTTATTGTCATGGCTTGACATACTACTCCAGCCTCCTCAACTCGGGTTGGTCCTAGCTTTTGAGCACCTGAGATCTATATCAGGGGGATGCCTCTTTGTATACTCCCTGTTGAGCCTCTCCCCCATTCTTGTGCACTTCTTTGTGGGTGGACCATTGTGCATACCCATGAACGCACTTGCCATTTTCAGAAATGGCCTACCCAGCATCTCAGGGGTTGCATGTATGTCCTGCCCCGTATCCAGCATGTAAGAATTCACCACTTGAGTCAAGTTCTCCTTCTTGTGCCTCCCCTTCGGTTTCTTCTTGATCATACCCAGCACCTTTAACATTTCCTTGCTGCGAGGGGTGCTGTCCGCCAGTGTGACCAAGGGGATGGTTTTTAGGCAGTTACTGAAGGCCTCATAGATATCCTCATTGTTCTTCGGCCTTTGAGTAACTCGGGAAGCCTCAAGGAGGGGCACGACGGGCTGCAACGAAACAAGCGGGAAGGAGTTGAGATGCACAAACTCATCATAGGCAGCCTCCAGAGGATCGGGGACTGTCGGGGCGATTGTCTCTGGAGTACTTTCGCGATCACAACACTCCTCCTCATCGTCGCTCCACTCATTTCCAAAGAAGTTCTCCTCCTCAGAAAGCACCTACCGTGCAACCCCGTAAGGATCTACCCAAACCTCACCAGCATATCTGAAATTTTGGACACCGGGCCGCGGTGAGGTCGCGCTAGGAGGTACTTCGTCCACCGCGGGGCGACAGTCATTGCCGCGGGGCGGTGAGGTCGCGGTGGAGATACTGAGGCACGCCGCCGGGTCGCGGTCAGTCTCGCCGCGGGGCGGTGAGATAACTGGGACTTCACGCCGGGTCGTGGTGACGGGTGACGCGGGGCGGTGGGCGATGTTCTCCATCTCACGGTCGCTCTCCTTTTCAGCAGACTTTGACTCAATCAACGCTTGACTCAGTTGGTCAACTTGGCTTTGGAGACTGGAAATCGCCTCTTGTTGTTGTTGGACACTCTGAGCCATGGTTGCTTGCAGTGAGGACACGTTCTGGGCCATGGTTGTATGCATTGAGATCACGTTCTGGGCCACAGTTGCTATACTTTGCATCAGGGTCCTGAGTACATCAGCATTGGGTGCAGGCGAACACTGTGGTTGATTTCCATATGGAATTGGGTTATAGTGCTCCCTCCACCCTGAGCTGTAAGTGTCCGGGTATGGCTCCTGCCTCGGTCCCTGCGAGTTCAGACCTCGACGTGCATTTACTGCTGCTCTGAATGCGGGAAGTCCTGGACAATCGTCAGTGGTGTGCAGCGCATTGCGACAGATTCTGCAGGCATTAGCTGGCCTTGCTGCACTGGGAGTTGGGTCGTATCCCCTCTCTGGAGAGAAAGAGCAAGGGTATGAGTTATCGCGCGGCTCTCCCCAGAAATCCATATCTGTGACAAAAAAAACAAAAAGGAAAAACAAAAGTCAGTAGCACAGGTGTGGACCGTAAGATAGGTCCACACCAAAGTAACACACACAAACAAACACACAGAAAAATCAAATCTTGCCTCCCCGGCAACGGCGCCAATTTGATAGGCGTTTGTCGTCGTGACACCTAAACAAATAAAATAATCCTAAACAAACCTAAACAAGTAGTAGAGGCAAGCAAGGGTCGAATCCACAGGGAGGAAGTGATCAATTCATGTGTTTATGAGCATGTAAAGTAACAAGAAAGGGGGGTTTTGGTTATCAAGCAAAGCAAACAGGTTTAATTGATGAGAAAATATGAATGGGGAAGTAGTTCTACTAGAACGAGATCCACAATACAGAGATATAAGTCGATCACTGAAATCTATTAAATCCAAGTTCTTTAACTATTCTTATGGTTGTTCCCACCCTGATCTTAAGTACTACCGATTCTCACAGTTGTCGATAGACTTATTACTATGCCAATGATAAAATACGCCAGTCACGCCTGTCACGCGGTACCAGACCGGGATACTTTACCACCAACAAAGCAATAGCAATACACACAAGGATATAGGATACATGCAAGTAGAAAGACGTACAAGTACTCACTCCCCTACTTAACATGCAATTGATTCTCACACACAATTGTACGCTCGGAACCCCTATACGCACAATTGTGTTTGCCACTAGATATACACTCGGAACCCCTATATGCAATCCTAGCAATATGATAAATATCGATAAACCTAGTTAGCAACTCTAGATAAACCAACATAAATCAATATCAATATAACCGAGAGAATCAATCCAACACACATAAGAATAAGAACAAGGAATAGAAATCTCACAACCGCATCAACTGTATTGCTTCAAATGTCTAGTAGAACAAAGGTGTTTAGTTCTCCATGGGTTAGAACCCCGGAGGAAGAAAAGAAACTTCAAAACTGCAAAACTGAAATCTAATCGTAATGCCAACTAGGTTAACAAAGAGTATTTAACCTAAATCTAAAAGATTGTAAAAATAATAAAAGGAAATAATAATAAAATAGTAACCAAATATAATCAACCGAATCCGGGAAATTAATCCCGCAAATCTTGTGCAACAGCTCGCCCCCGCCTCGCGGCACAGCACATCTCGGAATGATTCAATGTTGCATCAGCACGGCCCAAATTAGCAGCAAATCAACGCGGCCCATATCTCCTGTATCAGCTTGGCGGCCCAACTCCAGCACTTGGCCCACTCCAAAACAGCTCATCCTCGCTGACGTCATCCTCCTTCATCATCCGTCTAATCTCCGCTTCAACACGTTCCGCTTTCAATTCTTCGGCTTTCACGTGGGCCGAGGCCTTTATTTGGGCCCAGCCGTCATGGGCCTCTCATCTTCCTGGGCCGAATTTCCTTCAATTTCCAGCATCAGCACGCGGCATCTTTAATTAATTCCTTGCTTTACCTCGCGTGGCCGCGGGGCGCCAACTCCCACCGCGGGGCGGTGATTTTCTACCGCGGGGCGGCATCCTTCTCTGAGACTTATCGCCGGGTCGCGGTGGCTCTGACGCGGGGCGGTGAAACTCGCCATTTATTGTGGTTCCTTTATAGATTTTTCTTGTCTCCTCAGGTGGTCAACTCCTCTTCCTCTGGATGTCTCCAATTAGCTCCTTCAGACCACCAAAACCACACTTCTCCACTTTAACTCCATAATCTCTAATTGTGCATAAAATCCAACCAAATGGCGCCTCAAACCTGGTAATAATCCTTAGATAAGTGGTACAAAATAGCACTTATCAGGTGGGATGCTTTCCTAGACGACCATATGCTGTCTTCTTAGCTACAACCTTCTTAACATTGGTCTCATCAACTTTAGGTTGAGCTGGAGAGACGACTTCAGTAGGGGGATGCTCAACAGCGATGTCATTCAACACCTCCATGACCATATCTTTTGGATTCGGTTGGCCCTATGCAATTTGAATATATAGGTTAAATAATATCAGCAACTCTAAATAATACCACATGAATATCAATGTAGCATTCATATATACGTTGCGTAATAGCAGACTCAAATTGCACATAGCCTGCATATGAATGTGTGAAGCATGCATATCACACCCATTAAAATGAATATCACATGAACGGTCAACAACTTCTTAGATAATGAATACCTAAGCATACAATCTACATATCAATGTGTGAGGCATGCATATCACACCCATCAAAATGAATATTACATAAATGGTCAACTACTTCTTAGATCATAAATACCTAAACATACATTATGCATATCATCGAAGGAATCATGAATATCACACCAGTCAAAAAATGTGAACATAGTATGCATTGATAAAAAATTAAATGATTGGATGTATAAAGAACCTCAAACGTATCAATTGTGTCGACATTGTCCGGACCCTCATTTCCTGAGGTTGCTTCAGACACCTGCATATTCGGAATTTAGTATGCAAATCAGGAATTTTAAAGATTGAATGTGACTTCAAATGTTTCATTTGTGCAGACCTTGTCCGTTGCCTCCTCTCCTATGGTGGCTTCAGGAATCTTAGACTGATCCTCAATAGCTATTGGAATATCACTTTCATGGAGCTAAACTGGTGGGTCAACTTCGCTCGTTCCCGTATCAACCTATGGAAATTTTATAACTAATATAATGCAAACATTCAATAAAATAAACAAGTTTGCTTTGCATGAAAAAATAAATGTGCATGAACCTGAGGCCTATGAACATCACTACGACCGTTGGACTGGACTGATTCACTTCTTCGGTATGGCCCGTATCTTCCTGGAAAAAGGGGAGATTTTCATTAAACCTGCATTCATCATTCTCGCGCTTGATGATATCATTCTTCTTAGACATTCCAGCCTCGATCTCTTCAACCACCTTCACCAGCTCCGAATTAGTCCAAAATGGGTCTTGAGATTGCGATAGCACATTCCCTACATGAGTGCATACATCAAAAGGAGCCTCGTGCAGAGAATCAGATCTGGAACCCAACAATTCCCTCGCCTACTCAGTGACTGCAATTGACACCTCATCATCCTTGCACTCAACAAGAATGTTCTTGGTCCTGTTGGCTATTCTAACAATGGAATTTGCCACAATCTTCAAATCCTTCACCATACCTTTGTTGAACTCCTGTAAAATTTGATAAAGAATATTTATACACAAAATTATCGTTTAAGTAAATAATGTACAAAACTGAATTAACTATACAACTATTACCTCCACTCAAACATGTTAAAATATGCATAACAATATTTGTATTTTGCATATCAATATTGTTATCATCAACATCATCAAAACTATAAAGTATACACAATAATACAATCATGTTGGATAAAACTATAACATCCTTATTCAAGATGATATTATGCATAATAACCTATGTATTTTTATCATTATTAAATCAAGAACACTTGTTACATATACATATATTCAGTTTTGTAAATTCGATATAACTCTTAAATTATGCATCATCTAGCCTCTTTTTGATAGACAACTGGGGCTCTAAATTACCATCCCCAAACACCCTGTGACTCATCTTAATCTCTTCTCTCTCAGCTACAAGCTCTTCAGTCCATCCGACAAATGCGGGGAATTTTCTCGGAATGGTTCACTTTGAGTACAAGACCACACGGTCCAAGTATAGAACCTGAAGAAAAAAAAATCTGCATATCAATGTAAGGATAATGAATATCTAACCCAAATAATTGAATATGCAGACCCATATATCAACATTCAAATATTATTCCCACAATGTATATATGTAGACCCACATACCGTCAAAAAGTAGAGTGGGCCAGTAAAGTAGGCGTCAGGATTCATATCCCACTTCTTATTGGCCTCGATAAGACAACTTATAATGAAACCACATCAGTTCATTGTCCTCACGCCATTGAGCTACTCTAATCCACGGATGAGGGATTGGTTTGCAGCACCGCTTTGCTTCGGCTCAACTATGGAAGAGTGGAACAGGACAATAAAATCTCGTATGAAGTCTTCGCCTCCTTTCTCGATCGACAACATATGGTCACCAACATGATTATATCTAATGTTGTGCAGCTTCATATCAATTTTCTTCCTCCATTTCTCTACCACATCCATCTTAACCAAAGGGTCGAGCTTGATTATTTCAACGGGGCCACGTGGAATGCCAAGGAAAATCTCCACATCACTATCTGTGACATCCAACGCAGAACCATCTGGGAGCAAGATCTTTCCCTTCATTGCATTGTAAATCTGAACCAACCACCTATACGGAAAACTGAAGAAGACACACTTTATATTTTATTAGAACACTTAAAAAACAACTGAAAATATATGCTCAAATTATGAAAATATATATATATCCATAATCATGATTGAATCATGCATATCACACCCACAAAAATGTATTCATGATATAACAATATGCTTATGTTAGTACAATATGGTTATACAAAATGTCTGCAAATCAAAGTATGAATCATGCATATCACACCCACAAAACTTAATATCACTTACACAATCGACAACTTCTTAGATCATGAATGCCTAAATATATAGTCTGCATATCAATGTAGGAAGTATGAATATCACAACCACACAAATGAAAATCACATACACAATCGACAACTTCTTAGATCATGAATACCTAAATATATAGTCTACATATCAATGTAGGAAGTATGAATATCACAACCACACAAATGAGTATCACATAAACAATCGACCACTTCTTATATCATGAATACCTAAATATATAGTATGCATACCAATGTACGGAAAATGCATATCTCACCCACAAAAATGAATATCACATGCACGGCCAAGGAAATAATCTATTACTATTGCATATCATAAAAGTTATATGAATATCATACATATACATTTTACATATATACTGAACAAAATATTAGTATAAAAATTGTGTACCTTGGTAACTCAAACGATGCCACCTTAAAAGTCTCCCAAATCCAAACTCTTCTACATTTCTCTTTTGCACGTCATTCATTTTCCCGAAGGCCCAAATGAAATATTCAAGGCGTCCACAGTGTTTGATACCCTTAAAACCGTCCTTTCATTGACTTTCATACGAGGGTGTGCGACTTCTTCAGATTCTTCCTCAACCATCTTAGCCTTGCCCTTATCCAACCTTTTTTTTATTTCAAACCTGGTACATGACAAATATGATGTATTTGTCATTTATTAATCAAATATATCATTTAAAAATAAGAATCATAACATTCAACTTGTAAATATAATGTACCAGCATCTTGGCCTTTTGGTTTAGAGGATGCAACATTGACGAATAAAAATCTGACTTTATGGTTCAGATGAACATTGGAATTAAAAAAGAAAAACATATATACACTAAACACCTAAAATCCTCATACCTCTTGCTTTTCTCTTAGCCTTGTTCTTTTTCGATTTTTTAACGACATCCTCAGTTGGTTCGTCCTCCCCATCAGATTCATCGGATATTTCTTTTCTGGTGGTCTTGCCCTTATCACGACAAGCCACGATCTTCAACCGTCTCTTTGCCTGTGGACTGGCTCCAATTGGTGAAGAGCCATGAGCTTCTTGTGATCCAGTGTCCACAACTGCTTCAGTAACTTGTTCGGAAAATGTGTCATGAGCATCCTTTGTGTATTCCTCGTCTGACTTCCTGGAGGGAAATCATGTACAAATCATATTAATAAGATTAATTGTATATAACAGATAAGAAGGAATGACTATGGCTTAGACAAAAATGCAAATGTCATAGTTAGAACTACATTGCATATCTGTCCGGATGTAGTGCATATTAATTAGAATACAATGAATATCAATTTTAAAAAAGATGAACAACACATTAATATAAGATGGTTGCTAATCATATGAATACCAAACATTAAACAATGCATATCAATGAATTGTTAGGTAATAACAATGGATCCCATGATAAACACTAAAATATCAAATGTGATCAGAACCATACATCTCACAACATTAAAGCCGCTATTATTGCATATAATTGAAATACCCCAATAGATATATATGTGTTAAATGGTAAATTAGTGCCACGTCAACTTAAGTCAACAAAGGTAGATTTTGGGTTTAAAAATCAGAAAAGGGGCAAGAAAGGGACCAAAACCCTTATCTTCGTCTTCGGTGAGCAGCCACGCTGAGTCGCCATGCCTCCTCCTACTCCCTCCCGTGCTCATCCAATCATCCGCCGGTGAGCTCGACCCGGCTGTGGCCACCACTCCTTTCCCTGAGGCGAGAAGAGACGAACTGCTATACGACTAGGTGTTGTGCGACTAGCTGCTGTGCAAGCCGCTGCTGTGTGAGTTGTTGCTGTGCGTGTTGTTGCTGCTGTGTTCTGCTGTGGCTGTTGCTATAAATTTCGGCGACAAGGAGCTCGACTCGGTGGCAAGACCTAGATGACAACAAGGTAATTTGTGGGGGGGGGGGTTTCCTTCGATCTGGTTTTTGGGGCATCCAATTTCTGCTGAACTTTGGTGGACAAATTTGATGAATTCAGGGGTTATGGACAGCAAGTTATATTTGTTTGACTGATATTGTTGAATCTGTGCAGCCACACTTTGTTTTTGGAGCAATTGGGTTGATTGTGAGGGGTTTGCTAAAGTTGGTAAATTGGAGGTATGACTTTAGGGGCTGATTTGGGGGTTGTTAGTAGTGGCTTGGTATGGGTTAATTAATTCAAGGAATTGTTCGGATTGTTATCGTAGGTTCGTTCGAGATTGGTTGGCGAATTTTTGAGGTCGTTGTTGTTAAGTTTAAGGCAAGATGATTCTTGCTCATTCTTTTACCTATCTCTTTTAAAAATAATTATTTTTGTATATCATTATTTTCAGTAATGATTTATGCACATGTCCGTTAAATTGATCTAGAATTGTAGACGTAGAATTAAATGGTTGAATGTGTGGATAATGATTGTTTGTTTGGTTGTTGGTTTGTTAGCGGATAATGGTTGTGTGCTTGGTCATTGGTTTGGTGTTGGATATTCATTGTTTGCTTGGTTGTTGGTTTGTTGGCGGATATTGGTTGTGTGCTTGGTCACTAGTTTTGTGTTGGATATTGGTTGTTTGTGGGCATTGGTTTTGTTATTGATTTCTGTTGGATCTTGGTGTGGTTGTTGGTTGTAGCTAGTTGTGTTGTTGGTTTCCGTTGGTTGTAGTTGTTGGTTGTAGCTAGTTGTGGTGTTGGTTTCCGTTGGTTGGTTATTATTGGTTGATTGTTGATGGTTGGTTATTAGCTGGGCCGGGGTGATGATTGCATCACCCGACCACGTGAGGGTGTGACCTCCGTTGGTTTAAGGCCAGGGCCGGGGTGATGATCGCCTCACCCGACCACGTGAGGGTGTGACCTCCGTTGGTTCAAGGCCACAACTGGATGGTGATCGTCCCATCTTAAACCTTGATTATTTGTTTCAGTTATATAGGAGGGCATTACTCCTTATAGCTGGGCCGGGGTGATGATCGCCTCACCCGACCACGTGAGGGTGTGACCTCCGTTGGTTCAAGGCCACAACCGGATGTTGATTGTCCCATCTTTAGTCTATCCATGGATAGTAGGTTACTTAGGGTGATGATCGTCTCACCCGCTTATGTTCGCTGAGGTGAAAGTTGGATTGGATGTGTTAGTACAGTAGTGAGTTTGATATAATTGGTTAACACTGGTTACGCGTTAGTTGTAGTATATTTATATGTTTCGTAGTGTTATTAATTGACGTGTTAGTGGTAGAAAAGAAAGTTGGATTTGATGTGTTAGTAAAGTTGGATTGGATCGTCTCACCCGTTATTCTCGTTGTGTGGTTGAGATTGAATTGAATATGGCTAGCATATTGAAGAGTTGGATAGGAATGGTTATGTGATAGTAATAGTATATATTTTGATGTGTTGTTGTTGGCGTTGGTTGGATGGTATGATAATTCTTTCCTTTGTTCTTCTGTTTTTGCTTGATGATTATTGCTAGTCTTTCATTAGACTAACCAACCTCGGTTTATGTTTCCGTGGTTGGCTGGTGTATCGGGTCCACCAGTCAACTAGTCGTTGCAGGTTCGGCAGCAGCAAAGGGGGTTCTTGATCACAGATTCGTCTTCACAGTTAAAGATTTAGTTTTGCATCGGATTTGAAAATGTTGTATTACTACCTGTTGTTTTGGATATAACTTGATACACTGAACTTGATACAAGGTTTACATGTTATTTCAAACTTGAAACAGAGATTTTCAGCTGATAGTTTTTTTGTATATTTGGAAGCGTTTTGGGTTTCTCCTCCTTAAAATCGCCGTGTAGACCTTCGGGCCTACGGCACTGTGACACCTCTGGTTTGGGGTGTTACAGAAATTGGTATTAGAGCTTTTACAATCGAAAATCTTTTTCAAAGGTTTGACGTGGAAAAGATTATTCTCTAAAATTGTGAAACAATCGTGTGATCGGAGACCCTTGTTGTTACTCATAGGTAAGTTTGTGTTTAATAAGTTTTATAGGTGATGTTTAGTGTTGACGAGTAATTACATGTTGTATACCCCCGGAAGCGGGACGTGTTAGAGGTTGAAGGTGTGGGTGTGATAGAGGACGAGGTCCTCGAGCTTATCGTCAAGAGGTAGATACAGGTAGTCTAGTAGCTGATGATTCTATAGGAAGTTGACGTATACTGTTGTTATTGTCAAGGATGAGAAAGACAAATTAAGCACTTTCATGGATGGTTGTATCCTGAGATGAAACCTTTGATGGCGAGGCATAGTTGTACGACCCTTGAGTAGTATATGGATGAGTGTTTGATTATGGAGACTGCTATAGATGATTCTAATCAAACTATTGATGCTTGAGGCGGTAAGAAACAGAGGACTCAGTCTACACCGAAAAAGTGGGATCGTTCAACCCCGAATCAGATGTGTCCGGCACAGTCTCAGTCTCAGTAGAACAATAAAGGAAACCAGGGTAAAGCACCGCTTGGTGGGGTTCCAATATCACGAGTTTATGAAATGAGGAGAGATGATGAAGACAATGCGCTTGTGACTACAGGAAGAAGACAGTTACTGTAACAACAGATAAGGGTTTAGTGCATGTGTTTGAGGGTCATGATCCTAGAGACTCTGGCAGAATTGTTAGTGCGATGACAGCTACAAAACTGTTAAGACAAGGTTGTGCCGGTTATGTGTGTATGCTGGGATTGAGGGAGCAGATAGAGGAACTTATGGAGTTAGGCTTTATTAGGCCAAGTGCTTCTCTCGGGGTGCGCCTGTATAGTTGGTTAAAAAGAGGATGGTTCCTTTCGACTTTGCATGGATTATAAGGAGTTGAATAAGGTGACAGTCAAGAATAAGCATCCGCTTCCCCGTACTGATGACTTGTTGGATCAATTGCAAGAAGCTATAGTGTTTTCAAAGATTGACTTGA
The DNA here is from genome assembly GCA_027886185.1 of Rheum nobile. Classification (NCBI taxonomy): domain Eukaryota; kingdom Viridiplantae; phylum Streptophyta; class Magnoliopsida; order Caryophyllales; family Polygonaceae; genus Rheum; species Rheum nobile. The sequence continues at coordinate 21,392 of WOAB01000652.1, read as the reverse complement.
GATTAGGGTATCCTCAGCTTAGGATTCGAGAGGAAAATATTCATGATACTGCCTTCAGAACTAGGTACGATCACTATGAATTGGCTGTGATGCCTTTCGGGTGGACTAATGCTTCTGCGGGTTTCAAGGACTTAAGGAACCAATGTTTTTATAAAGTACTAGGATCGTTTGTAGTGATTTTCATTGATGGCATTTTAGTATACTCTCGGAGTAAGAGGGACCATGAGACTCACCTCAGAACTATACTCGAAGTGTTGAGGCGGCAGAAACTAATTGCAAAGCTATCCGAACGTGATTTGTTGGTTACCTAAGGTAGCATTTATGGGCCATGTGAATTCTAACGAGAGTATGATGGTAGATCCGCAGAAAACAGAAGCAGTAGCGAATTGGGAACAACCTCAGAATGTTAAGGAAATTAGGAGTTTTCTCGGACTGGCAGGTTACTACAGACGGATTGTGGCAGGTTACGTAAGACTAAGAAGTTTGAATGGGACGGGAGATGTCAAGAAAGAGTTTCGAAGAACTCAAGAAGTGTTTGACTAGTGCGCCAGTGTTTAACTTTACCATAGGGAACATAAGGGTTTGTCATCTACAGTGATGCTTCTAAGCAAGGTCTGAATTGTGTTCTAATACAGAATGGAAAGGTCATTGCATATACTTTTCGTCAGCTCAAATTGTATAAGAGAGAGTTGAACATGAGGCAAAGACGGTGGCTAGAGTTAATTAAGGATTATGATATAGATATCGTATATCATCCAGAAAGGGCTAATGTGGTAGTAAATGCTTTGAGTAGGAAGTTGACTCCAGAACATATGGTCGCTTGTTTGACAGCTCAGTCGAGCTACAATGAGAATTTATAAGGAGCGAGATTGAAGTATGGATTGGGAAGGATCGAATGCATTTGAGGGTGTTAAAGATTCAGTAGATATTACTGGAGACGATCAAAGAGACGCAACCGCATAATCCTTTTTTTTTTGAGAAAGATATGCAGCGATATCACTCAGGGAAAGGCACTAGGATTTCTTATTCTTGATGAGGGGATACTAAGATTTCAAATCGAATATGTGTGACAGCTAATAAAGAGATTAGAGAGTTGGTTCTCAAGGAAGGTCATTCTTCATCATATTCTGTACATTCTGGAGCCAGTAAATTGTAAAAGGACTTGAGACGGAGTTATGGGTGGAGTGACATGAAGCGGGAAATTGTTGGGTACGTGTCGAGGTGTTTGGCATGTCAACAAGTTAAGACTGAGCACCAGAGGTCAGCTGGAGAACTATAACCGCTTCCTATCCCCGAATGGAAGTGGGAGGACATCACAATGGACTTTGTTATTGGTCTTCCTAGATCACGAAAAGGAAACGATGCAATATGGGTCATTGTGGATCTGTTAACGAAGTCTATGTATTTTATACCCATCAAGATTACTTGGGAGTTAGAGAGGTTACCTGGAGTATTCTTGAGGGAGATAGTCAGATTACATGGTGTTTCCAGGATTATTGTGTCTGACAGAGATGGACGAATTGTGTCTCGTTTTTGGAAGTCCTTGCATGCAGCAATGGGAACACAACTGAGATTTAGCACATCCTCAAATTGATGGTCAGTCTGAAAGAATAATCCAAACCTTGGAGGATATGCTTCGAGCTTGCGCTTTAGAATGGCCGGGAAATTGGGAAGACAAATTGCATCTAGTGGAATTTACGTACGATAATAGTTGGCATGCATCAATTAAGATGGCACCCTATGAGGCTCTGTATGGTCGTCGTTGTAGATCGCCATTGTGTTGGGACGATTTGACTGATGCTGTTTTAGTTGCTCTCGAGCTTTTGCAGAAGACTAAGGACGACATAGAGGTAATTCGTCAGAGATTGTGGTCAGCTCAGAGTAGACAGAAGTCGTATGCAGATATTCGTAGACGACCCTTAGAATTCAATGTTGGAGACCACATGTTTGTTAAAATCTCGCCGACAAAAGGGGTGTTCAGATTTGGGAAACGAGGTAAGTTGAGTCCTTGGTATGTTGGTCCCTTTGAGGTTCTGAAAAGAGTTGGCATTGTAGCTTACCAAGTGGCGTTGCCGCCAAAAATGAGTGGAATGCATGATGTGTTTCATGTGTCACAGTTGAGGAAATATGTGTATCATCCGACTCATGTTCTGAAATTTGAGGAGATAGAGTTTCAACCTGATGGCACATTTGAGGAATCTCCCGTAAGAATTCTAGCGGTTGATCAGAAGAAATTGAGGAATAAGGTCATTTCTTTGGTAAAAGTCTTATGGTCTAAGCACGGAACGACAGAAAAGACTTGGGAACTAGAGTCAGTCATGCGAGACAGATACCTGAACCTGTTTTGATCTTAGTTTCGAGGACGAAACTCCTATAAGGGAGGGAGAATGAAATACCCCAATAGATATATATGTGTTAAATTGTAAATTAGTTCCACGTCAACTTAAGTCAACAAAGGAAGATTTTGGGTTTAAAAATCAGAAAAAGGGCAGGAAAGGGACCAAAACCCTTATCTTCGTCTTTGGTGAGCAGCCCCGTTGAGCCGCCATGCCTCCTCCTACTCCCTCCCGTGCTCAGCCAATCATCCGCCGGTGAGCTCGACCCGGCTGTGGCCACTACTCCTTTCCCTGAGGCGAGAAGAGACGAACAGATGTGCGACCAGCTTCTATGCAAGCCGCTGCTGTGCGTGTTGCTGCTGTCGTGTTCTGCTATGGCTGCTGCTGTAAATTCCGGCGACGAGGAGCTCGACTCGGTGGCGAGACCTAGCTGACAACAAGGTAATTTGTGGGGGGGGGGGTTCCTTCGATCTGATTTTTGGGACATCCGATTTCTGCTGAACTTTGGTGGACAGATTTGATGAATTCAGGGGTTATGGACAACAAGTTATATTTTTTTGATTGATATTGTTGAATCTGTGCAGCCACACTTTGTTTTTGGAGCAATTGGGTTGATTCTGAGGGGTTTGTTGAAGTTGGTAAATTGGAGGTATGACTTTAGGGGCTGATTTGGGGGTTGTTAGTAGTGGCTTGGTATGGGTTAATTAATTCAAGGAATTGTTCGGATTGTTGTCGCAGGTTCGTTCGAGATTGGTTGGCGAATTTCTGAGGTCGTTGTTGTTAAGTTTAAGGCAAGATGATTCTTGCTCATTCTTTTACCTATCTCTTTTAAAAATAATTATTTTTGTATATCATTATTTTCAGTAATGATTTATGCACCTGTCCGTTAAATTGATCTAGAATTGTAGACGTAGAATTAAATGGTTGAATGTGTGGATAATGATTGTTTGCTTGGTTGTTGGTTTGTTGGCGGATAATGGTTGTGTGCTTGGTTATTGGTTTGGTGTTGGATATTGATTGTTTGCTTGGTTGTTGGTTTGTTGGCGGATATTGGTTGTGTGCTTGGTCATTAGTTTTGTGTTGGATATTGGTTGTTTGTGGGAATTGGTTTTGTTGTTGATTTCTGTTGGATCTTGGTGTGGTTGTTGGTTGTAGCTAGTTGTGTTGTTGGTTTCCGTTGGTTGTAGTTGTTGGTTGTAGCTAGTTGTGGTGTTGGTTTCCGTTGGTTGGTTATTATTGGTTGATTGTTGATGGTTGGTTATTAGCTGGGCCGGGGTGATGATTGCATCACCCGACCACATGAGGGTGTGACCTCCGTTGGTTTAAGGCCGGGGTGATGATCGCCTCACCCGACCACGTGAGGGTGTGACCTCCGTTGGTTCAAGGCCATAACTGGATGGTGATCGTCCCATCTTAAACCTTGATTGTTTGTTTCAATTATGTAGGAGGGCATTACTCCTTATAGCTGGGCCAGGGTGATGATCGCCTCACCCGACCACGTGAGGGTGTGACCTCCGTTGGTTCAAGGCCACAATCGGATGGTGATTGTCCCATCTTTAGTCTATCCATGGATAGTAGTGAAATACCCCAAAGATGATAGTAATGGAAAAATGGTAAATTAATTAGGAATTTCTTAATGAGGAAATGGGAAATTAAGGGGATAAAAGCCCTTGTCTTCTTCTTTTGGAAAGCACAGCGAAGAGAGAGAGAAGGGAGCCTTACCTCCTTCAGCTGGTGTGCACACATGAGAGAGAAAGAGAGCTCCACTCCCGCTGCCGTCGTCTGGTGGCTGTTCGTCTCCCCGTCAGTGGAGGCTACCTTCGATTTCGCCGACGACCACTTCCTTTCCATGAGGCGAGAAGAGTTGCTGCTGTTGTTGCCACGGGTTGCTGCTACAGTGGTCGTGTGTTGCCGCTGCTGTGTTCGCCGATACATGCTCGGAATTTACGCTAAAGAAGACGACCCAGCTACTGAAGAACGGAGCTAGGCGCGGATTGTTACTGAAGGACGGATCCGCCGCTGCCGTGATCTGTTCGCTGAAGGGAGATGTCGCGATCTGCTGTTCGCTACTGCTGAAGATCCGCCGTTGCTGCTGCTGTATTTCCGGCAACGAGAGGGGCAATTCCGGTGGCCACAGATTGGTTGTCAACAAGGTAAGAGTGGGTTCTTCAATCTGATTTTAGGGTTGTGAATTTCTACTGTTTTTGGTTGACAGATTGGGCTGAATTCAGGGGTTAGACAACAATATTTTGTTGATTGGCTGATTGTGTTGTTGTTGTGCAGTCCAGCGATCGGTTGGAGTTTGGGTTGAATTTTGTGTGGGTTGCTTAATTAATTTGAAGGTATGAATTTTAGGGTTTGAATTTGGGGGTTTGTTAGTAGTGGATTTGTATGAGTAATTAATGCCAGAGATTTGTTCGGATTGATTTCGCAGGTCCGTGCGAGTTGGATTTGATCTCTGAGGTCGTGGTTGACAAGTTTAAGGCAAGATAAATCTTGCTAACCCTTCGTATATTTTAAAAAATTACTTTTGTCCCTATATTGATTCAGTAATTGATTTAGCCTTGTCTGAGTAAATTAATTTGGATTATTAGTTGTGAAATTTCTTGGTTGAATATGTGTGTTTGTCGACACCTGTGTGTGTTGGCGGTTGTGTGTTGGATTGTGTGCATAATTATTGGTCGTGCATCGGATACCAGTTGTGTGTTTTGTTATTGGTCTTGTGCTGGGTATTGATTGTTTGCTTGGTTGTTGGCAGATATTGGTATGTGCTTGGTTACTGTTTTGTGTAGAATATTGGTTGTTGCTTGATTATTGGCAGATATTGGTTATGTGTTGGATTATTGGATGTAGAATTGTGTGGTTGAATATATGTGTGTGTGTGTGTGAATGTGTGGGTGTGTTAGTAATTGTCTTGTGTTGTGTTTGATTGAATGTGATGTGGTAGTTGGTCATAACTAAATGTGGATTGATTGTTGTGGATTGATGGTTATGAATTGATTGTTGTGGATTGATTGGATTATTGAATTTAAAGTTGCTTGGTTGATTATATATATGTGTGAATATGTGTTAATCGTTGTCGTGTGTAATATTTGATTGAGTGTCAGTGTGGTGGTTGGATTGTCGTTGATTGGGGGTCGAAGGGCCAGGTGATGATAGTCTCACCAAACATCGTAGGGTATCGCCTACGTTGTTAAGGGCCAGTGTTAATTCAGAGTCGAAGGGCCAGGTGATGATAGCCTCACCAAACCTCGTAGGGTGTAGCCTATGTTGTTAAGGGCCAGGAGTTGGATGGTATGAGACCGTCCCTATCCGGATAGTTGGTTTTGGGTGATGAAAGTCTCACCCGGTGGTGGGTTGGAATTGTCTCACCCGGTGATGTGGTGGTGAGACGGAGGAGAGAGATATTATGTGTTAAATGTTGATTGCGTACTTGATGAAGTGGTTTTGTGTTGGATGTTGGTTGTGTTGGTGAATATTGACTGTGTGTTTGGTTATTGGTTTTATGTTGGATATTGATTGTTGGCTAGTTTGACTTGTTGTTAAATATTAGCTATTGTAGCAAATGGTGATGTGGATTTATGCTGGTGGGTGTGCAGGTTGGTTTCCCATCTTGAGGGTGTGGGCCAACATGGGTTGAGTTTGAATGTATGAGTTACAGTCTATGTTAACGAACAGGCGGCACCGGAAGGGTGGCTGGCCTGGATCATTTTTTTGTTATGTTGGTATTATGTGATGATTGTCTCGTTGATGCTTATGTGTTTGTTAATGTGAAGGTTAATTGGATGTGTTAGTGCAGTAGGGAGTTCAGTATAATTGATTAGTCTTGGTTGTAAGTCAGTAGTAAGATATATGCATATGTTTCATAGGGTTGATGATTGAGGTATTAGTATTGGAGAGAAAGTTGGATTGGATGGTTTTATTCGTTTATGCTTGTGATGATGTTGAGGTTGGATTGAAGAGGTTAGTATAGTGTAGAGTTGGATAAGAATGGGTAATTGATTGGTTATGTGGTAGTGGGTGTTTGTGTTTTGATGTGTGATTGGTCTTGGTTGGTTGATATGATTATGATATAGTTATGATATAATATATATATATATATATATGTATATATATATAATGTGTGGCATGTTGTTATTTGGCATGAGTTGGTTGTTGTGATAATTCTCTGGTGTTAAACTGTTTTGGCTTGAGGAGTTTTGCCAGTCTTTCGTGAGACTGACCAACTTCGGTTTACGTGCCGCGGTTGGCTGGGATATCGGGTCCCCCAGTCAATCAGGCTTGCAGGTTTGCAGCAACAAGCGGGTTCTGGATCACAGATGTGTCTTCACAGTGAAAGATTTAGAATTGCATCAGATTTGAAAATGTTGTATTCGCTTCCGTTGTTTTGGATTTAAATTGATGCATTAAACTGGATGACAGGTTTAAGTGTTGTTTTAAATCTTGAGCAGGGATTTTAAAATTGATGATGTTATGTATTGGAAGAGTTTTGGATTTCTTTTCTTTTAAAATCGCCTTATAGTCCTTCGGGACTATGGCACTGTAGCACCTCTGGCCTGGGGTGTTACAAGTAGGTTACTTAAGGTGATGATCGTCTCACCCGCTTATGTTCGCTGAGGTGAAAGTTGGATTGGATGTGTTAGTACAATAGTGAGTTTGATATAATTGGTTAACACTGGTTATGCGTTAGTAGTAGTATATTTATATGTTTCGTAGTGTTATTAATTGACGTGTTAGTAGTAGAAAAGAAAGTTGGATTGGATGTGTTAGTAAAGTTGGATTGGATCGTCTCACCCGTTATTCTCGTTGTGTGGTTGAGATTGAATTGAATGTGGCTAGCATATTGAAGAGTTGGATAGGAATGGTTAAGTAATGGTTATGTGATAGTAATAGTATATATTTTGATGTGTTGTTGTTGGCGTTGGTTGGATGGTATGATAATTCTTTCATGTGTTCTTCTGTTTTTGCTTGATGATTCTTGCTAGTCTTTCATTAGACTAATCAACCTCGGTTTATGTTTTCGTGGTTGGCTGGTGTATCGGGTCCACCAGTCAACTAGTCTTTGCAGGTTCGGCAGCAGCAAAGGGGGTTCTTGATCACAGATTCATCTTCACAGTTACAGATTTAGTTTTGCATCTGATTTGAAAATGTTGTATTACTACCTGTTGTTTTGGATATAAATTGATACACTGAACTTGATACAAGGTTTACATGTTATTTCAAACTTGAAACATGGATTTTTATGCTGATAGTTTTTTTGTATATTTGGAAGCGTTTTGGGTTTCTCCTCCTTAAAATCGCCTTGTAGACCTTCGGGCCTACGTCACTGTGACACCTCTGATTTGGGGTGTTACAATAATAAAATTATCTCATCTCTTTAAAGAAAATTAAAAAAATATGCTGATTGTACTGGCACAACTACATCAAATATATTACTTCGAAACTATACAAATAAAAAGAGATTTAAATAGCAACAAATTACCTTTAACAAGTCTTCTTCGCTTTCCACCCTTTGTTTTCGGAGACATTGATTCTCTACCCAACAAGCCTCTCACCATGAACAGATACCTAAACAGTGTATGAATGCAACACTGAAAAAACTGAGAAATTGAATCATGTAATTAAACTTTTTGAATAAGTAAATGATGAATCAACAAATTTTCTGCGGTAATGGAGGAACTATTTGGCATAATCATTGTACATGAGGATGAGTAAAATTAAAAAGCAACCTCCAAATCCAACAAAAAATTAATCAACTTGAAGGTTTCAAAATCCAATACACATGTTGAGGATGAATGTAACGATTAAGAAGACGGTGATGATGATATAGGGGGGAACCAATATATACACTGCGCATATTTTGCATATCAATGTATGAAAAATGCATATCTCATCCACACAAGTGAATATCAAAGCACATATTCTGCATATCAATGTATGGAAAATGCATATCACATCCACACAAATGAATCACTAGTGGAAAAAACCCTTTTTGAGGCTCCCTTTTAGAGGCGTACATAGTTCAAAACGCCTCAACAATGACTTAGGCAATCACTTTTCTTGGTTTTTGAGGCGGATAATTAATTTATACCCCTCAAAAACATCTTTTGAGGCGGACAAATTAATATACGCCTCAACAAGTTTCCGAAAAAACATTTCCCGCTAAAGTATTAGAGGCGGGCCAAGGTAAGGCCCGCCTCTAATTCTAACTAATTGAGGCGGGCCAAGTAGCCCGCCTCAATTAAAGCTTGTTGAGGCGGGCCTCTTAAAGCCCGCCTCAACAATTTTTTTTCCTCTTTGCTTTTCTTTCTCTCTCCCTCTTTTCTTTTCTTTTCTTTCTCTCTCTCCTCTCTTTCTTTTCTCCCAGCCCCGATACCAGCTCTCAGCCCTAACCCTCCTTTGCCTCCATCTCTCCCCCGAACTCCCTCCTCACGCTCTCTCTCCCTCACTCCGACCACCGGCGACCCCTTTCTTACTAACCGACATTGAACACACTTCTACTCCCTTTCCAATAACTCTTGCTCTGTCTCCCATCTCCTCCATCGCCGATCTCTCCTCCACCCTCAAAACGGTGTTCTCTTCCACTTCTCGCCCAATCCCGGCATTCCAGCCGAAGCTTCTCGCCGAAATCACATATTTTCCTCTGCATCTTCGTCGCTTTCGGCCTGTCGCCCACCTCGCCTCCCGATTTCACTAACACGGTAAGCGTGCTTTGTTTTGAGATTTTGTGTCCAAACGCTAATGGATTTTGGTCCTGAATATGTGCGAAATGTCGTGTTTTTAATTTAGGGATTTGGGGCTTCAAATTTTAGGGTTGTGAATTAATGATTGCAGCCTTCTAGGGATTTAGGGTTATCAACTCAATTAACCATTGTATTGTACGGAATATAGGATTAGAGATTTGGGGCTAACTTATTTACGAAATCTCGTGTTCTGTTTTCGCTGCTTTGTTCGTTTTTTCGTTTTGGTTTGATTTTAGTTAAGGTATTATGTATGTTGCCTTCTTTTTGAGCTTCTCATGGAATTATGGGAGTTCTCTCAATTTGTAATGGTTTTCAATTTTTCTGGACTGTTTTGAGTCTGAAAATAAAGCGATCTACTGAGCTGCATGTATGCTTGTAAATTGGTCTGACAAGTACCTGCTTATATGCTTGTTTGAATGTGCTTCTTTTGAATCAACATGAAGTGTGATCTACTGAGCTGCAGGTTTTTGTGTTTCAGTATTGAAGAGCTGAAAACTTAAATGTTGTATATGTGCATTTATCAATGGAGATGAAGTGCGCCCTCCTCTTCCTGTGATAAGGGAAGCTCTCTATGGGTATGCACTGATTTTATTCTTGTCCTTTGTTTTAATGGTTTGAACAGTTATGCTGGACTATATTCTGTACTTCGTGATCTCTTATTGAATGTTTTGCCAACAGTATAGGAGGGGTATCGGATTGTTGAATGCTTTGCCACTGCACCTTTGTTGAATGCTTTACCAATATAAGTTAATCTCATGAAGTGGAATAAATAATTTGAGAATTAGATGCATATTTTTGACTCTTTGATATCTTCAGGATAGCCTTTTAAAAATATTTATGGGTTTACATTCTCCTTGCTGGATGTAGAAAGTTCAGCAATGTTATTTTCATCATTGACTTCACGACAAGAGTTCTACAAATTTATAGACCTAATCACAAGATTTAGTTTGTGAAATAATCATAGTGGTTTAACTTCTTCATGTAAATTTCTGACACTACATCTTTTAATGAGCACTACCTTTATTTCTTTTTTATTTTTACTTTCCTCTAATTGGTATTTTTTAATTAAACAATCTTAATTTCACTTTCAAATAAAATAATTATGTTCTCTTAAATTTCGCTTATTTACTATGTGTTTCTCTTGCTCATAGAGCATCTAGGCCTGGTTAAGGTTCAGATTTGTAAGTTTCCCCCCTCATGTTTCAATAATTGGGAACGACTGGTTAAGGTTCAGATTTGGATGTATTTGTTTGATTATGAGGTTTGTTAATTTTAGTTCGGTAGGATTATGGAATTACAGTTTCAATCTCCAGGAATTTGGGGTCTAGGCATATATTGTAACGGTACACGTAAGGTGTTCGATAAAATGCCAAGACGAAATTTCTACTTGTTTGGATTATTTTGATAAGTACAGGCTTTGTATAATGTACCAGTCTTTGTATAATGTACTTAAGCATTACAACAACATCAACCAAAGAATGCCACTTATCTATGTTAAACTTTATACGTATCAGGTACTAAGCATGTTACGTTTCCTTCTTTCTCCCTGTTTGTAGCTTTTTTGTTTTCTTCTGTAATTATCTGTTGTATATAGCTCTTTTAAAGCAAGTGTAGTTTATTTTGACAAATATTTCGGGGATTAGCGTACATGTATACAGTTCCTGGTGTTTGCCATAGAGATGTGAAACCTCAGAATCTTTTGGTTAGTTTTCATCATACCTTGTTCCCCTTAATCAGTGTAGTTTACTAATTTTTAATTGTGTAATCACATATTTTAGGGCGCTTTTGAGCTCGGATGCATTGTCCGTCCAGTTGCGATCAAGTACAACAAGGTTTTCGTAGATGCCTTCTGGAACAGTAAAAAGTGAGGTCTTCTGTAGCTCTTATTTTCGTAGTTATGTTTCCATGGCCTAGTTATGTGCCTTTGTATGCCGACATTTTCTGATTGTTTCTGATGAAAGAATATCTTCTTTTGTATATTTATGCCTTGCGAGGGCAGCGGGAAGTGGGAGTGGATATAAGCGCAGTATAGTTCCTCAAGTTAGGCTTATAAGAATCATGGTTTTCTATGAAAAAGAAAATATGAAAATGGTTTGTTATTTCATGTGTTCTGTTCGAACTATATTGATGCTTCTGCTTCCATGGACCATATTTTTCTCATCTTCAGCTGATGTCACTCATAATGGGTTTTTATTCATGTTCTTAAAATAGGACTTGGTCTTGTATCAAAGAGATTAAGGGGAACAAGGCAAACACTATCTAACTTTGTTGGATACTGTAAACTGAATCTTTCAGGGGTTACTCAGTTTCAATCAGAAAAAATATAGGGGAAAAAATCAAATTCAAGCCATGCGAAAGAGAGGAATGAAATGTGTTGATAACTTTGAATGTCGTGGTAACTTCTGTAGTGAAGTGATATTGGAGAACTTTGTTAATAGGTTTGTCATTTCGTCAATTGTGCTAAGAAAATAAACTCATCACTTCTGCTAGATGCAAAACACTAAAGGTTGAATGCCTTTGATTTTTTCAGACAAGGGTATACTAAGTAAATCTTGATTTTCAGGCAGTCATTTACAATGCATCTACTCCAGTTAATGACCTCGTGGGCAGTGGTTTGTGATGTGTGGTATCTGGAACCCCAGAGTTTAAGGCCTGGAGAAACTCCTATTGAGTTTGCAGAGAGGTTAAGAATTTTTATTACATTTTTGTAACTAAAACTTTTACTATTGTATTCTACTTGTAATACTTTGTAGTTCCACAAATATTAGTTTTGTGTAGAGCTACATGAAGAAATTGAGTTCATGTTGTTCCTGATGCCAGGGTTAGAGACTCGATATCAATCAGAGCAGGTCTCAAAAAGGTTCCTTGGGATGGTTATTTGAAGTATGCACGTCCTAGCCCAAAGCTTACTGAGCGCAAGTATGGTTAATTTCCTCATTTCCGCATTTTTAATAGACTTAGAAAGAATGTAGGATTGCTGTCCTCATCTGTCATTCCTTTTCTTCAAAGGGCTTTAAACATGCAAGTAAATATCGTCTACATTACAATATATGACAATTGCATCTCTTTCATCCTGAATGGTATATTTGATTTTTTTATTCACTTTATTTGCTCGATATAGATATTTTAGTTTATTGTTCAACTCTATCAGCCAATCACATGTAGGTGGTACACAAAGTGAAACAAGAGGTCTCAATTGCTAAACACAAGCTAAAGCTCTTCATTATAGTGATTCTTTGGTGATATTAAGCCTACTGTTTCTATGGTGCTAGAATAGCTGTCTTTTTAGAGGACACCTATAAGAAAGAATTAGTAGGCAAATCTTGAAGATTGTTATTCCTGCTATTATATTTTCAACTTTTTCAAAAAACGAGAAAGGAAAGATATCAAGTAGAGTAGAACGAATAAGAATCTGGAAGCACATTGCACTGTCCCAAACATTGGCAGTACTAATTTGAGCTATATTGGAGTTTGCAATCCCAGATAATCTTCTTTTTCTTTTACCTCTATGTTTCTAGTAATTTTATTATTATTTGTTTATATTTTACTTTGTTTGATTTGTTCATTTCGTATACACTCTACGCAGGCAACAAAGCTTCGCCAAATCCTTGTTGCAACGTTTAGAGGATAAGCAATGATGTCTCTTATTAACTTCATCGTCATCCCTTTGTCAATTCTTTCATTTTCTTTGTCATTGTACTTTATCTGGTTTTCATGGCTCGAATTTTCATTCTAATACAAGAATGAAGTTTTTGGTAGGTATATGGTCTATATATAGGTTTTGCTCTTTCCCTCTCCTTGATGCTTCGCAATCACAAAGAAGTTCAGTTAGCATTTGTTGATGTTTGATGGTGATGTGTGTTAAATAAGGCTGTTGTTCGTCTATTAAATGTAGTAAAGTATCAAATTTGGCATGAAGGACTGTCCTGTGCTATTTTTTTGCTGTTCATATTACATCTGTTGCATCTAGTGTTTTTGTTGTGTTTAGCACCACGAATTTGTCGGTGGAAAGGCGAGTTGGAATTTGTTAGTAAAGTATACAGCTGTGATTGGATTTTTTTGCATTTTTTTTTTGCAAAAAATTGGACTTTTTAGCCCAGATGTGGAAGAGATCCGGGCTAAAATGTCCAGTTTTTTTTTGTTTAAACACAATGCTTTTTAGCCCGGACTTATCCAGATCCGGGCTAAAAGGTGGAAAATGCGACTTGTTGAGGCGGGTCTCCGAAGCCCGCCTCAACAAGTCCCTCATTTTGGCGCCAAAGTGAGGGACTTGTTGAGGCGGGCTTCGGAGGCCCGCCTCAATAAGGTCCTTTTTGAGGCGTATAACGCCCGCCTCAAAAAGTGTACCCACTTGTTGCAGCCCCCTTAGTTGAGGCGAACGGTGTACGCCTCAAAAAGTGTCAAAAGGCCCGCCTCAACAAGGGTTTTTTCCACTAGTGAATATCACATTCACAGCCAAGGAAATAATCCATAATTACAAATTACATATCGTACAAGTATATCTGAATATCATACATAGACATTGAACATAACTATTGAACAATGAATGTATCGATTAAGAAGATGAGCACTTTGGTTAATAGGGCAGAAGGGTGAAATACCTGAGAACAAAATAGGGCACAAGGACGGTGAAATCAGCCGGCAGTAATGGAGGACGCCAATAATCCACGAGTGAATAAATTACACAAGCAAAATCAAATGAAAACCCTAACACATTTGAAAATTTGAACCGAAATTGAAGACGATGGAGAAATTTGAAGGTTGTGGACAAGGTTAGGGTTACCTTTAGAGTCAGTCGACGATGGAGAGTTGACGGCGGCGTTCGACAGTCGACAAAGGAGAGTAGCACGACTGAAAGTGATGATGGAGAACATGACGGCGAAAAACCACCCTGGCTCAGTCGACGATGGAGAGTTGCGCGAAGAGAGATGAGAAGCGAGGGACGAGAGGGAGACGCGAGGGAGGAAATGATGGAGTCGGAGATGGAGATGACACGAGGGAGGAAACGATGGAGTCGGAGATGGAGATGAGTGCAGTTTGAGAGAGATGACTGAAAAGAGAATTAGAGAGAAGATATGAGAATGTAAGTTGAAAGGGCGTGAATTTTGATAAGCAGTAAAAGGAGATCCCAAAAATAACGCAAATGGGATATATCAGATATGTGTGATTCTATCCTCTAAATTTGTGCCTCTTTAAAATAAATCTCAACCATTCATCTTCAATTAATCCAATGCTCCTCATTTATTCACACGTTTTATTATAGGAGGTTGTTTCACTAGAGCATTATTCTCTATATATATATATATATAGAGAGAGAGAGAGAGAGAGAGAGAGAGAGAGAGAGAGAGAGAGAGAGAGAGAGAGAGAGAGAGAGGGACGCTCTAGTAAAACGACTCTTACGGTAAAACGAGTGAATAATTTTGGAGCGTTGGATTGAGGGTGATAAATGGCTAGATTAGGAGAGAGAAAAGATGGTGTAGTGGGGGCTAGAATCAGGGAATGAATATCACAAAAAGCTTTTTTGAATTTTATTAATTAATCATCTCCAAAATAGGAAGTTAAATGTAGATTTTGAGAGAGAAAGATACTGCAAATCCCCATCGTCGTTATTCTTCAAGCCTCCACCGAGATCCAGTATTCACCATGTTTGTAGTTAATACGCATATTTAGTGAAAGTTCGTGCATATCAATATATTTAATTAGTTGAAAATTAACATTATGCATATCGACACAAAAATTGTGAATATCGTTAAATATTATTTGCATATCTGTTCATTTTGTTCATGTTCCATCGTATTCATGCTGATATTCACTATCCTATATCTGATATTCAAGTATTTTGAGTACATATTCACTATGTATATAATGCATCCACTAAATTGAAAAAAAAAATTGTGCGTATCAAAACACATTATTTGAATATCGTTCAAGTATTTCTGAATATCTGTTATTCGTTATCATGTTCAGTCGTATACATACTGGTATTCATAAACTCTGAATAGATATGCACTATGTGGTAGTTGATATTCCAATTTAAAATATTTGTATTTAAACTATTTGAAACTTTTTGCATATCAAAATAAATATCGTGAATATCGTTCAAGTATTTCTGAATATCTATTAGTTGTGCTCATGTTGAGGTGCTTGATGTTAGATCAAGCACCTCATGTTGAGGTGCTTGTTTCTTACAGACGCAAAGTGTTTGTTGCTATTACAGGATGAACGTAACGATTAAGAAGACGATAATGCTGAAATAGGGGGAAACCAATATATACACTGCATATATTCTGCATACCAATGTATGGAAAATGCATATCTCATCCACACAAATGAATATCATATTCACGGCCAAGGAAATAATCCATAATTACAAATTGCATATCATACAAGTATATTTTGCATATCACTGTATGGAAAATGCATATCCAATCCACACAAATGAATATCACATTCACGGCCAAAGAAATAATCCATAATTGTAAATTGCATATCATACATAGACGATGAACCAGGGCACGAAGACGATAAAATCAACCAACGATGAATGGAGGTCGGTGACAATCTGCGACAATGGTGATTACATGAGCAAAATCGATTGAAATTTCTATATTAGAACTCCAAATTGAAGAAATCGTTTACAAAATTGAATGGAAATTGAAGGAGAAGACGAAAACGATTTTAGGGTTACCTTTAATCGGCGACCGAATACGAAGATGATGGCGGCGCTGGAGAGATCGACGCAAGGGATGAGATGAAAGTAAAGGTTGACATGTCGGTAAACGGAAGAGACAAGTGTAAAGCCGAAAACAATGATGACGGCGCACTTCTACTCGGAGAAAGGAGACGAGAGCGGGAAGACGAAGGCGAGATGAAGATGGCGAGAAGACGACGGCGAGAAGACCACTTCCAGTCGATGACGGTTGACAGAGAGACACGTGATGGGAGATGAAAGAGAGAGGCCGACTATGGGGGAGGGCGCCGACAAGCTTCTTATCACCGACTATGGAGGAGGCGGCCGGAGAATGGGGGAGGGTGCCAGAGGAGGGAAGAAGATGACGAGGAAACCGCTCCATCGTCAGAGAGAGAGAGAGAGAGAGAGAGAGAGAGAGAGAGAGAGAGAGAGAGAGAGAGAGAGAGAGAGAGAGAGAGAGAGAGAGAGAGGGAAAGCATTTACTAGAGCATCTTTTGCTTCTGTTATGGAAAGATTTAGGGGTAAAACAAATCCCACAAATAAAGCTATTGGAGAAATCATGTGTGGGTGAATCCACCAGCCTATTTTGCAACCCTCTAGATTAAATCATGGCCATCAATTCTATTCTCATCCAACGCTCTAGATTAGTACACTCGTTTCACCATAACTCCTTGTTTCACTAGAGCATAAATCTATATATATATATAATTATGTTCTAGTGAAACGGTAAGTTACGGTAAAACGGATGTACTAATCATATCCATTGGACGAGAAAAGAATGAGTGACCCGGATTTAATCTAGATGGGTGCAAAATAAAAAAAATGGAATACACCTACTGGATCATATCTCAAATGGAGGCGTCTTCGAGATTTGGGGCTTGATGAGGAGTCGAACTAGAGGAGAGACTAGGTCGGCCGATTAAGAGTAGAGATAACCATTTATGTAAATTTTGGAAAGAGAATGATAAAAGTAAATCCCCTAAAATCCGATTGAGATATGATCCAGTAGGTGTATTCCATTTTTTTTATTTTGCACTCATCTAGATTAAATCCGGGTCACTCATTCTTTTCTCATCCAAGGGATATGATTAGTACCTCCATTTACCGTAACTCACCGTTTCACTAGAACATAATTCTATATATATATATATATATTAATCCATGTGACATTAACTTAGGTGGTAAATTTTAAATACCAAGTAAAATACTTCCTATAGAATGTAAATTTTATAAAAATAGTTAAATGATCATCAATAATTATCGGTACATATTACTGAACGGAAAATTTTTCTAATTTTAACATGGTTAGTGTTTCCAATTAAATTTTATATAAGTATAGTTAGTATGTAACTAAATGTTTGAATCACAAAAACGACCATAGTCTATAATGTCTATATTTTTCTAGAATACATCTAATGAATTTGATATCATCTAAAAGTATAAAAATTACACAAACAATTTCTTTCTCTTTTTATACTATATTATCATGGATTTTTTCTTTCTATTTAATATGACCTTGATGCTTGTGTATATATTGATATTTGTAGAAAGTGTGGAAAAAATATTTCCCCCTCTATATTTTATGGAGATGATATTTATTGTCAAAATACTAACTTTTTATTATGATATATATATATGTTCCTATATTATTTCAATGAACAGGGTCTTAACTACACATATTCTCCGCCGATTCAAGAGAATCAATATATATTTAAAAGTTAGCATTCTAGGTCATTGAATACTAACTTTTAAAGATGAATTAGTTTTTATTTTCATTTCATGTCTTATTTATTTAGCACAAAATTTAAACAATTTCTCAAATCCAAAAAGTACTAAAGTGACAATTTCATATATTAACAATTATATTTAATCTATAATCCTCTATATAATATACAAAGTTTTTGATTCACAATTATATACAATTACTACATATTAATCAATTAAAAAGTCATCATTTTCATATGGTTGTATAACTCTTATATCTTCACGTTAAATATTCAACATAGTTCAATTTATATTTCTATTAAGCATGAAAAACAACCATCTATATATATTTAAAAGTTAGCATTCTAGGTCATTGAATGCTAACTTTTAAAGATGAATTAGTTTTTATTTTCATTCCATGCCTTATTTATTTAGCACAAAATTTAAACAATTTCTCAAATCCAAAAAGCACTAAAGTGACAATTTCATATATTAACAATTATATCTAATCTATAATCATCTATATAATATACAAAGTTTTTGATTCACAACTATATACAATTACTACATATTAATCAATTAAAAAGTTCTCATTTTCATATCGTTGTATAACTCTTATATTTTCACGTTAAATTTTCAACATAGTTCAATTTATATTTCTATTAAGCATGAAAAACAACCATCTATATCTATATATATTTAAAATTTAGCATTCTAGGTCATTGAATTCTAACTTTTAAATATGAATTAGTTTTTATTTTCATTTCATACCTTATTTATTTAGCACAAAATTTAAACAATTTCTCAAATCCAAAAAGCACTAAAGTGACAATTTCATATATTAACAATTATATCTAATCTATAATCGTCTATATAATATACAAAGTTTTTCATTCCCAATTATATACAATTACTACATATTAATCAATTAAAAAGACCTCATTTTCATATCGTTGTATAACGCTTATATCTTCACGTGAAACTTTCAACATAGTTCAATTTATATTTCTATTAAGCATGAAAAACAAACAACTATATATATTTAAAAGTTAGCATTCTAGGTCATTGAATGCTAACTTTTAAAGATGAATTAGTTTTTATTTTCATTTCATACCTTATTTATTTAGCAAAAAATTTAAACAATTTCTCAAATCCAAAAAGTACTAAAGTGATAATTTCATATATTAACAATTATATTTAATCTATAATCTTCTATATAATATACAAAGTTTTTGATTCACAATTATATACAATTACTACATATTAATCAATTAAAAAGACCTCAATTTCATATCGTTGTATAACTCTTATATCTTCAAGTTAAATTTTCAACATAGTTCAATTTATATTTCTATTAAGCATGAAAAACAAACACCTATATATATTTAAAAGTTAGCATTCTAGGTCATTGAATGCTAACTTTTAAAGATGAATTAGTTTTTATTTTTATTTCATGCCTTATTTATTTTGCATAAAATTTAAACAATTTCTCAAATCCAAAAAGCACTAAAGTGACAATTTCATATATTAACAATTATATCTAATCTATAATCGTCTATATAATATACAAAGTTTTTGATTCACAATTATATACAATTACTACATATTAATCAATTAAAAAGTCCTCATTTTCATATCGTTGTATAACTCTTATATCTTCACGTTAAATTTTCAACATAGTTCAATTCATATTTCTATTAAGCATGAAAAATAACCATCTATATATATTTAAAAGTTAGCATTCTAGGTCATTGAATGCTAACTTTTAAAGATGAATTAGTTTTTATTTTCATTTCATGCCTTATTTATTTAACACAAAATTTAAACAATTTCTCAAATCCAAAAAGCACTAAAGTGACAATTTCATATATTAACAATTATATCTAATCTATAATCTTTATATAATATACAAAGTTTTTGATTCACAATTATATACAATTACTACATATTAATCAATTAAAAAGTTCTCATTTTCATATCGTTGTATAACTCTTATATTTTCACGTTAAATTTTCAACATAGTTCAATTTATATTTCTATTAAGCATGAAAAACAACCATCAATATATATTTAAAAGTTAGCATTCTAGGTCATTGAATGCTAACTTTTAAAGATGAATTAGTTTTTATTTTCATTTCATGCTTTATTTATTTAGCACAAAATTTAAACAATTTCTCTAATCCAAAAAGCACTAAAGTGACAATTTCATATATTAACAATTATATCTAATATATAATCGTCTATATAATATAAAAAGTTTTTGATTCACAATTATATACAATTACTACATATTAATCAATTAAAAAGTCCTCATTTTCATATTATTGTATAACTCTTATATCTTCACGTTAAATTTTCAACATAGTTCAATTCATATTTCTATTAAACATGAAAAACAACCATCTATATATATTTAAAAGTTAGCATTCTAGGTCATTGAATGCTAACTTTTAAAGATGAATTAGTTTTTATTTTCATTTCATGCCTTATTTATTTAACACAAAATTTAAACAATTTTTCAAATCCAAAAAGCACTAAAGTGACAATTTCATATATTAACAATTATATCTAATCTATAATCGTCTATATAATACACAAAATTTTTGATTCACAATTATATACAATTACTATATATTAATCAATTAAAAAGTTCTCATTTTCATATCGTTGTATAACTCTTATATTTTCACGTTAAATTTTCAACATAGTTCAATTTATATTTATATTAAGCATGAAAAACAACCATCTATATCTATATATATTTAAAAGTTAGCATTCTAGGTCATTGATTGCTAACTTTTAAATATGAATTAGTTTTTATTTTCATTTCATACCTTATTTATTTAGCACAAAATTTAAACAATTTCTCAAATCCAAAAAGCACTAAAGTGACAATTTCATATATTAATAATTATATCTAATATATAATCGTCTATATAATATACAAAGTTTTTGATTCACAATTATATACAATTACTACATATTAATCAATTAAAAAGTCCTCATTTTCATATCGTTGTATAACTCTTATATCTTCACGTTAAATTTTCAACATAGTTCAATTTATATTTCTATTAAGCATGAAAAACAAACATCTATATATATTTAAAAGTTAGTATTCTAGGTCACTGAATGCTAACTTTTAAAGATGAATTAGTTTTTATTTTCATTTCATTCCTTATTTATTTAGCACAAAATTTAAACAATTTCTCAAATCCAAAAAGTACTAAAGTGACAATTTCATATGTTAACAATTATATTTAATCTATAATCCTCTATATAATATACAAAGTTTTTGATTCACAATTATATACAATTACTACATATTACTCAGTTAAAAAGTCCTCATTTTCATATCGTTGTATAACTCTTATATCTTCACGTTAAATTTTCAACATAGTTCAATTCATATTTCTATTAAGCATGAAAAATAACCATCTATCTATATATATTTAAAAGTTAGCATTCTAGGTCATTGAATGCTAACTTTTAAAGATAAATTAGTTTTTATTTTCATTTTATGCCTTATTTATTTAACACAAAATTTAAACAATTTCTCAAATCCAAAAAGCACTAAAGTGATAATTTCATATATTAACAATTATATCTAATCTATATCGTCTATATAATATACAAAATTTTTGATTCACAATTATATATACAATTACTACATATTAATCAATTAAAAAGTTCTCATTTTCATATCGTTGTATAACTCTTATATTTTCACGTTAAATTTTCAACATAGTTCAATTTATATTTCTATTAAGCATGAAAAACAACCATCTATATCTATATATATTTAAAAGTTAGCATTCTAGGTCATTGATTGCTAACTTTTAAATATGAATTAGTTTTTATTTTCATTTCATACCTTATTTATTTAGCACAAAATTTAAACAATTTCTCAAATCCAAA